>JAZKJV010003967.1:0-1422847 GCA_037367405.1 Ottelia alismoides | reverse complement strand
TAGTCAAGAAAGAAAATTGAGAAAATGGTGTGGAGCAGACTTTATTTACCCTATCTCTAACTCCAAATGGGTGGCACCTTTACATGTTGTCTTGAAGAAGTCGGGAATTCAGATGGTGACCAATGAATAAGAGTTGAGATTGCGACACACGTACCCACGTCGTGGCGTGTCTATGTCAATTACATGTGCCTGAATGCTGTGAAAAAGAAAGATAACTTTTCTTTGCCTTTTATTGATAAAAATTTTGAAGAGATTAGCCGGGAAAGAGTTCTTTTGTTTTCTTGATGGGTATTCAGGTTACAATCAAGTAGCAATCTCTCCTGAAGACCAGGAAAAGAACACCTTCACATATCCTTTTTGTACATATGCATTCAAGTGCATGCCTTTTGGGCTATGTTATACTCCATAATGCCCCAGACACATTTCAGCGGTGCATGATTGTAGTATTTTCTAAGGTAGTTGGGGATTTCCTTGAGGTCTTCATGGATGATTTTTCGATCCATAGTGATTCATTTGATTCTTGTTTAGCACATTTGAATCGGGTTTTACAAAGGTGCAGTGAGGTGAATCTGGTACTTACCTGGGAAAATTTTCATGGTCAAGGAGGGTATCGTGTTGGGGCATGTTATATCCAAAAAAGGAATGGAGGTTGATCCTGCCAAGGTAGATGTGATTAAGAAACTTGATCCACCAACCAACATCGAGTCAGTCGGGTCATTTCTAGGGCATATTGGATTTTATAGAATGTTTATTCAAGATTTTTCTAAGATTGCCCGACCATTGACTAAGCTCATAGGAAAAGACACTGAGTTCTTTGTTGATCACAAGTGTCTTAAGTTCTTTGAGCTCCTTATTGGTATCTTCCCTTTGAGATCATGACTGATGCTTCAGATTTTGCTATAGGAGCTATTTTGGGGCATCAGCAAGATCGGATTATGTTTGCTATTCACTATGCAAGCAAAGTTTTGGATCCAGCTCAGAGAAATTATACAGTAAATTGAAAAAGAAATGATTGCAGTAGTTTGGGCATTAGAAAAGTTTAGGTCTATGATTTTAGGCTCAAAAGTGACAGTTTATACAGATCATTCAGCTATTAGGCATCTCATGGAAAAGAAGGATGCGAAGGCGCGCCTTCTTAGGTGGATATTGTTACTCTAGGAGTTTGATATGGAAATTAAGGATAAACCTGGGGTCAAAAATGTTGTAGCTGGTCATCTTGCAAGGATTGAATTTAAAAATTCTACTGATTCTGAGCCTATTCGGGAGACTTTTCCAGATTAGTCTATTTGTGTTATAGATTCACTTCCATGGTACGCCAACATGGTTAACTTCCTTGTCTCCAAGCAAGTTCCTCATGGTTGGACTAGGAGCAGTATAGACTGATGTAAGTCGGATTCGAGGAAATACCATTGGGAGGATCCACTCCTTTTCTTCGAAGGATCGGATTGTGTCTGGAGAAGGTGTGTTCCGCGGGAGGAATACTTGAATGTCCTCACACATTGTCACTCACTTGAAGATGGAGGACACCACTCAAGAAAAAGAACTGCTCACAAGATATTGCAATGTGATTTTTATTGGCCAACCTTATTTAGAGATGCAGTTGATTTTGTACGGTCGTGCCTTGTTTGTCAGAGAATGGGGGGGGGACTGTTTGTTCTAGAGATGAAAAGCCCATGCAACCTGTAATTTTTTGTGATGTTTTTTATGCTTGGGGCATAGATTTCATGGGTCCTTTCCCTAATAGCCAAGGTTTTGAGTATATCTTGTTTAGCGGTTGATTACTTATCAAGATGGGTGGAGGCTATCCAAAACCCAAGCTGCAGATGGAAAGACTGTATACAAATTTTTCAATGATCATATTATTTCAAGGTTCGGTGTACCTAAAGTATTGATTTCTAATGGGGGTAGCCATTTTTTGAATGGATTGATGAAATCCTTAGTCAAGGACTATAAATTTGAGCACAGAATAACTACTCATACCACCCTCAATTGATTGGCATGGCAGAGGTTTCTAACAAGGAGGTAAAGAACATTCTCCAAAAGTTAGTCCATCCAGATAGGAAGAACTGGTCTCAATTGTTGGACCAAGTTCTGTGGGCTTACAGAACGACCTATAAAATGCCATTTGGCACTTCTCCCTTTAGGATGATTTATGGCAAGTCATGTCATTTGCCCACTGAGCTAGTACATAAATATGAATGGGCTATAAAGAAGATTAATTGGAGCTGTCACTTAGGAAAACTGTGTAGAGACCTTGACCTAGATGAACTAGTGGAAATCCACAATCGAGCATATGACAACATCATCATCTATAAGGACAAAGTTAAGAAGTGGCATGACTCGCATATTAGATACAAAAACTTTGTTCCTGGACAAAAGGTATGGTTGTTTAATGCGGAGTTAAATATATTCCACGGGAAACTTAAATCAAAGTGGACGGGAGTGCATGAGAATGGTAGTATAGAAATCTTAGAATTATCAGAGCATGCATCATCCTTTTGGTTAACGGTCAGTTACTCAAGCATTTTATAGAACCATCAGAATGGTTAACTCCCGTAGAAATGATCAACTTCATGTCTATTGATGCAGTTCTCGGTCTATCAGAAAAAGGCATAAGTATCATGACGGATTCATAATCTACTGCGATTCATCATCTTTAAGATTCAGTTAACACTGATCCATTCATCAATGAGTTTCCTATTCTTTATACTTAGGCCTATTTTCAGCCTAAGTATAGGGGGATCTAATTTCGTTTCGATTGTTCCCCTTGGGTCACCTAGTTTTTTATTCATATCTTTTTACTTGAGCTATTTCTCAGCTTATGTATAGGGGGACCCGACTCCGTATTTTCCTCTGACTAATTCTTTTACTCATGATGCATCGGTAATTTTGGATTCAGTTCATATGTCTTCTTTATACCTAGTATGAGCTATGGCTTCATCTCACTTTGTGCTATGAGGACATAACAAAAGCTAAGTACAGGGGGGTCTACCATATATATTGCGTATATAATTTAACCATATCTCATATTTTTAAAAAATTTTCCAACTATTTGGGGTTATGGATATCTTATTACTTTTTTGAAACTGATTTGTGTAAAATGTTTTGAAAAATAATTTTTGAAATTTATATTGTTTGACATGGTTTTTCAAAATACTGTTTGACATGTTTGGAAAATCTTTTGTAAAATATTTTGAAAATCTATATATTTATGTGACAATGTTTGCAAAAAGATTTTCACAAATTCTTTTCAAAGCTAAGGGTATAAATGAGTCTAATTAATTAACTCTTTAACTTGAAAACCCTCACTAATATCTAATGTGTCTATTCAGTTTCCTAAATGACTTAATTATGCCTCAGAGGTTGTGATGTTTTGCTGCGTCGTCTTGTCATTTTCATTTATAAGGTTGCCTTTTTCTTGGAATATTACAAAGGTTCGACATGGAGAAAAATCTGGATATCGATATTGTATTTTGGAAGATTAAGTTGATATAGAGTTATCTAAAAAGAGTGATGCCAATCAAAGAGGATGATCTTTTGATAGAAGAATTAGATATGGAGGTTCCTTTATCTTTTCTCGAGGATGTTCACTTGATGAAAAATCACCTTTCTTGTAAGTTGGGTCATTCCTCTTTGTCTAGTTTTTATCTTTTAAGAAAAACCCCAAAAATCTATCGCAGGATTTCTGGGATCAATTCATCTTCCTATAATCATGAAGAATTTGAGGCTTCCCATGTAGATATGAATATTACTTTTGAGTAAGAATGGCATCATTCTAGAAGGATATAATTTCAAGTCGATGAAGATCTTTCTTATCAGATTCAGAAGTATTCTCCATTAGGAAAAAGCAGTTAAAACATAAGGCAACCTGTGATTTTAAACCTCGAAGATTCGATCTTGACTTTTAAGGAGTTGAAGTTTGTAATGATGTGATGGGTGTCTTTATATTGCATCTCTGTGATATTTTTGACAAAGTAAACTAGTCTGATTTAATAAAGCTCATAGTTCTTTAAAATGTTTTGTAAAATTCGCTAACTTACTAATTAGTGTCATTTCCTGACACATTTTCACTATGCACTCAAGGCTTGATGATCTTCAACACTTGGTTTAAGGAGTCCCTAGATTTAGAGTTATCATGTATTCATCATTAGGGTCTTAGACTTAAAAATTCATACTCTCCTAGTTGGAAGATATGTATGCTATATCCCATGCTTAATCTCCCTTAAAAAGAATTTGACTTTCACTCACATGCACAACTGCAAGTGATTGAGATAATGTGAGATGTCAAGGTATCACTAAGGAAACTGGGATTGGAAGTTTGAGTTTTGGACTTGATCTATATGATGCTCGAGGATGGGATAAGATTAATGATGGCTTCATGAAACCTGAGTGTCACCATCTTAGCCAGAATGGGACTTGTTCTCATGCTATCTCTTGATTAAACCTAAAGTTCCAGGATGTGATGACATTAATTAATAAGTTGATCAGTGTATGCCAATCTTTTGGTAAAAGCAGTGGAGCTAGCCAAAAACAAAGAACAGATAGAAACAATGAAAGAAAAGCTCTCATTCTACAAAGACAAATATCAAAGAGCTACCACCAAAGGCAAGCGCTCCCAACCATTTCAAAGAGTCCACTTGGACCGCATTTACTAGGACCAGGAGTCGGGCTAGCACCCAAAAAGGGATATGCATCGTAAATGCTACAAGTTTGGGTGTAGAAGGTATAATAGATACTAAAAAAAGGCACACCCCGGTGTATTCCCAGGAAAACAAGTGCAGACGACTCCAACTTCTCTTGACAGACACACACTGATTAGCAAAAATCAAATTAAAATTGTGTTGCATTTTGGCACTAGAGAGAACCCTGTTCCAAATAGAGGAATAGAAAAAAAAGTACACAATCCTATATCATCCATAATATGGCCTTCTATCTATCCTAGTAAGTCTAACAAACTAAAGAGGAAGGTGGATTGAGGTAAGACTAGATTTATTCCCTAGAGTTGATGGTTGGGTCCTTAGGAGAGCTTCCAAGATTGGAATTTTTGGAGAAGCTTTGATTCTACTCTCATGATGCAGTCTACACTAAGTCATACTTCTTATATTTATGAATACATTGAGAGTCTGACAATTAGAGGAGTTGAATTCCTTTTTATTAAGTCTGGATCAACTTAGAGTTTTAGGATTCCTAAAATTTAGTGTTCTAGGTCAAATCAAGTCTTGTAATCTCACAAGTACAAGTTAGGGAATTCACTAATTAATCTAACCAACTAAGTCTTTCTTTATTAGCTCGAGGACGAGGTTAGCTTAAGTATACAGGGGTGATAAATCCCAGATTTATCATCTAATTGATCATATTTATCTCCTTTACTTAAGTTAATCACATGATTTATCGACTAAATAACACTAACTGCTAATTTATGTGTTGAATATAATTAACACTAATTATTCTATATTAATATGATGTAATATTTTTTGTATTTATTTCTTATTAAAAATCAAATAAAAAATAGAATAAATTTTTACATAAATAAATTAATATAAAATAAAATAAAAATACAAAAAATAAGCAAAAAGAAAAATAAAATAAAATTGTTTTATATGGTTTTTAATAGTATTTAATTTTTAACTATGTATATATGACCTCTGGTCTCTTTGACTTCTACGTGAAAGTTGTAGATCTCATTGAGATCTACAACTTTTGTGTTTACCACTTTTCCTAATTAACCCTTTGACCATTTCTTTTTGATGTTATTCTAATTTTCTATTTTTTTCACAAATCTGATTGGGCCACGTGGCATCTTCATATTGTGCCACGTGGACCACATATAGCGCCACCTGTTGTCTATCTAAACCATCTAATAGTCTCTTGATCAGCTGATTCCAACCGTTCATCAGCATTCTCTCCACATCCCTTCGATCTTTTTGATCAGATGATCTAAACCATTCCTTAGCGCCTGCACAACAGCCATTGGATCTTTCTGATCGGACTGTTGAGGTGTATCTTCAACCTCCAGCCACATCGACCAAGAGAAGCGACTATTCGTCACATGGTCATTTCTGCCAATTTCGTCATCCATCTCCAGTGGTCTCTCGGCCAACCTCCATTAGCAACCTCTTCCCCTAACTTCCCCCACCTCCACGTCAACCAACAGAACCGTCAGAAGTCACTGTGTTGCGTTGGCATGCTGATAGAAACCACTGCAAAAATCCTCGCAACCTTCACCGTTTCACCTTTAAATAAACCTTCACCACCCCTTGCTCCGGCAATCCGCCACTCACAGAACTGCACCCTAGCATTCTCTATCCCCCAGTTTCACGGGATAGATTGAACGCCACGGCGGCGTAGGTCCTAGGCAAGATCCTTGGCCTTCTTTCCAAGTACAGCTAGATTTCAAGGTTGTTTGAGCTTAGTTCCCGATCCAGGAATTTAAAGTGAAGACAACGTAGCTTCAAGCTTCGCGATTCGGATCAAGATTCAACTTGATTGTGTTTCATCTTCAACCTACAGTCTTAGGTCAGTAATTGATCTTCTTGTTGGTTTAGTTTCTTGGATTTAATCCAGAATGGTTATACAACCATTTACTCATCTGAGTGATCGTATATCGTTGTCAGTCATCCATCATTTACGCGTTAGTGCCTTCGCTTTAAATCCATTCCTCTATCACTAAAATTCACCCAACGTCAATGTCTTCTTTTTTCATGAAGAAGACACCCATTAGGGATCAGTCTTCCACCATCGAGTAGCCCACCACTCCATTCCTGATTAGCCTTCAAATTATTTGCAAGAGCTTGTTTTGCAATCGCTAACTATGCAGGACATCCAAAGGTTCTTAATGGTCGGAGAGAACTTAGTTCCGATCTCCAGTTTTCTCTCAAGTGACGCTGCATCGACCGAGCTTTTTAGGCATATCTGGACCTTTTCAGAGCAGCCGTCATCATCGTCAACATTCCCCAAAGGTTTTACGATCTTCGAATAGTCTAGTGGAGCAAGGAGAAGCGTTCAAGACTTCGTCGGAGCCCAGCCGCACCTCTGTCACGCACGGAGGAGCACAAGAACAATGGAGTAGCAACTACCATTGATATAACTTAATTGGGCGAGATCGAATGGTCTCAGATCAGCCTCGTTGTTCTCCAAGGCAATGGTTCGATCCTCAGGCTCGAGTGTCGAGCCTAAATCCGAGCCAAAAGCCAAAGCGTCAGGAGAAGACACGTGTTCTGAGCCTCCTCGACCAAACCTAATCCATCACGTGATCTACACGTGTGAGTGGAAAATTTGTAGTAAAATCCAACTATTTCTGGATATTACAGATAAGTCCTCCTGCCTATTCAACATTTGCATGTTAGCTCTTACGGATTTTGTTATTTACATATTAGTCCCTACCAATCCTTATATGTAATAAAACATGGAAGATTTTATTGTAGGTTACCCTGGGATTCTATGTTGAATATCTTGATATCTTGAAGTCCAATTAATGTGATTTTGGTTTTGATTTGAAGCTTGTTTGGCACTCTATCGTTTAGCAGCATGTATGGTTGATTTTAATTAACAATTCATGCATTAATTGTTAATGTTTAAAGGCCTTGATTGATTGATGTATTGTAGTTGAATTCAAATATCTTGCATGATCAATTATACCCCTTTAAGCATGAGAGTCTGTAAGATCTACTATTTTTGAATGTGAATCATCTTTGGATCATTAAAAGATGAATTTCCTGACTAAATCATGAGTGGAGATGAGATTGGATTTGGGATTAACTTCTTTTTATTGAAGTGCTACAACAAATCTTTATTAATACATGCATTTAGCGCTTCATCACGACCATCCTCTATGATTCAACAATTGAATCAACAGTTGCATGATTTTTAAGATGGCCATGGTACATAAACCTAATTGTACTAAGGGTCCTATAATGCAAAATTAAATTGTTCTTCATTTTAGATCAGGGAATGATATTTGCAATAACATTTATTGCATAATGGCTCGCCGTAGGCTTGCATGTCCAACTATTGGTTCATCTTCCCCAAGAGTTGGTTGTTGCAGAACTGTTGCAACTAGACATCTTTACCCATTTCTTTCCACAATATTTCACCAGCTAAAACACAATCTAATCTGTTTATCCTAGAAACCTAAACGTCCCTGATCGACGCCAACCCTTGGATCCCTACCAAACTCCCTCCATCTTTCCTATATATTGATCCTAACTTTGGTCATTAACATCTAATTCTTCTTTTTCCAGAAAGCACTAGTTGAACACCTATATTTTCCCCTGTCTCCGACCAACCAAGGAGGTGTCAACTCCTCTTGGCCACCCCGCGTGTAAGATTGGTGCTCGGGGAGGTTCCAAGTCCCTCATTTGGCCTTGCAACGTCGTCGTCACGACGTGAAGCTCCGATGAAGTACCTTCCATCGAGTGAAAACTGAGGATCTTATATCCTCAACCCCCAAGTACTCCTTCATCCCTTTTGTTATTTCCTCAATCCATGCATCGTGATTAGTCAATCAAATCACATCATCAGTATCTTCCAAGCATCTTGTTTGATTCTCACTCAAAATCTGTTCGCAATTTCATCTTAATTTGCCCAATTTTGCATCTTAACTCCCCCATTCTAGAACCCTATTTCAAAATTACAAAAATACCTAGTTCTTGGCTGATTTTTATAGAATCGAACAACAAACTTTCAATTGCAGGGGTCTCCAGACCTTCGCTGGCGTATCCTTTCCGCCCACCGCATTCAAGCTCGGAGGAGGTAGGAGACCTCCTCCTGGTCCTGTTGGAAGAGCTTCATTACCGTAGACCGTTGGAGAAGGAGATCGAGCGCCCGTCATCAAGATTTGGGGAAGAACATCCCGACAAACTCGGCATGCATGTGTCTGACACCGACACATTTGGACGACCACAATCACATGCGGCTTTTTGATCTGCACTGTTAAATGCGAAATGCTGAAAACTTTACAAAGTAACCCCTTCATATATCCAAACATTTATTTCCGCCTCCACAACTTTCTTTTATTTATGTTTAGGACCCTGACCATGGACCTAAACATGAGTAAATTCTAGTTTTTCTTACATTTAGGTCTGTGACCAAGGAGCTAAATTGTAAGAACCCTTTAGTTATTTTATCTTATATTCCTTCTACACTAGACTTTATTCTGGACACATTGTGGACCTTAGACACTATCATTACATCATAGCAATTTTTTTAAATTTTATTTTGTATCGAATTTCGATAATTTTATTGTTTTTACTTTGGATTTTTATCATCGATCGATACATAATTTGATTCATTTTCTGAGTTATCTTTCGAGCCTGTTGCTCGAGTTTTGTCGTGTCATCTACTATATAGTACCACCTATATTTTTCTATAACATTTATACTATATACTAGATCTCTTTTTATTTTGAAAAATATTCACCTTGAAAATTAAAAAATAAAATCAAATAAAAGGACCAAAATAAAAATACAAAAAGAGTTTTGTCATTGAAGAAGAAAATAAAATAAAGAGAAAAAATATCGCAAAAATTATATTTCACTTCTTGAAAATCATGAGCATGATTTTCGTCCTCCTTGTGTTTGACCCAGGCACACTTACCTGGATAAATAAATAATGAATCCAATCATTTTTAATCGGAGTTGAATTTGTTTGATTAATTGAATTTTATTTAGTAGTTTCTACACTGACAAATTTTAACCACAGGCAAAATCCTAGCTATCATCCATATCATCAGCAACAAGGAGGGTGAATTTCCAGCCCAACCTGGCATAACAGCAGCCTCTGCTGCATAGTTACAATTGGAGGTAGAACAATTACCAGCAACAGTCCGGTTACCGTCACCAACAATATCAGCAACCGACTGCTCAATATCATTACCAGTACTCTCCCCTTAGTATCAGCAATGCCCTTCTTTTCCTCTGCCTCCTCACTACTCTCAGGGTTACCAACAACAACCTCCCTCTTACCATCAGAATCAGCGGTCCCATCAGATCAAACATTTTGAGGTTGCGCCAGTTAACCCATCCCTAGATTGTCTGGCTCAGCTTGTGAAGAACATGGCTGAGATGAGCCAGAAGATGGAAGACCTGACAGTCGCCAAGACTATCATTCTAGCTCACGTCAAAGCCAACCCGAACAACTTCTGTCGCAAGGAGCAGATAGCCTGCAGTGCCCCACCTAATTCGAGTGAAAATAATGTCTTATTATCTAATGTTGTGCATCTCAGGAGTTATAGGAACTCCAGCCATCTACGATGGCGAAAGGGAAGAGAAAAGCGTCCAAATGCGATTCGTCAGCCATGCCGACACCAGGGTCATCATAATTTTTTGGAACAACACCAAAATATAAAAAATGAAGAAAGTACAAAAACATAAAAACATAGCAGCAGTCCCGGTGAAACCGCGCCAGCCTTGGAGATGCTAGCACCCACTACAGAACCAAAGCCAACCGAAGGAGCCGAACCTATCATTTTTGGTCCACCAGTTGTAGATGATTGTATTCCTTTTTGCTATCTACATATACAGAAAGACATGGACAAAAACTTGAATGAACGTATTTTTGCCTTTTCCTTTAACAATTAAATAAAAACAGTATAAAAATTGAAAAATACTTTGTCTGATCCTGAAATAGTCCAAAATTTTCAAAACTTGATTCTTGAAATAATGTTGTTAAAAGCCATGGAGTACATGCATGTAGTGAAATGAGGACTTAAAGAAGCATGTACAACGAAGCGTCAACCCCACAAAAATAGATGCAGAAAATTTGAGAAGCATATCCTCACCATGGCTATAGTTAATGCTATCAGCGATCTCCCCCACAAAAAGAAATACAAGGGAACACCACTCATCAGATGCACAACCTACATTCAGGAGTTCAAGCGTACTTTGCTTGACAGTGGATCTTCTATCAACCTTTTTCCAGCATCACTTCTCACAGAAATTGGCTTAAGTCCGCTTAAGCCAATCAAGATGATTCTACAGTTTGCGGATTGATCCGTCAAGTGACCTATGGGCAAGTCGGAGGATGTGATCGCCATTGTTCAAGGGATGCCATTCCCCGTTGATTTCATTATCCTAGACGTGGACACCTCCGCACCTCTGCTCCACAACCCGATTATCCTTAGCCGACCGTTCATTCGAATAGCCGAGGCAATAGTTGACCTTGGCACTAGAGAGATCACATTGCGTACCAGCACTGACAAAATATAGATAGAGTCCGTTCCTAAGCCAAAATTGATAGATGATGTGTCTGAAGTAAGAGTGTTGGAATCTCAATGTTTTGAAGACTGTGATTTTTTAGCAGAGATCATAGATACATATCTATTCCTGGATGACAGAGAAACCCTGTAATTTCTTTCCACGACGGAAGTTCAGGAAATAGTCCAATTAACCGAGGTCTTTGAAGATGAGACTTTCGTTGAGGTGCCAATAGAATAATTTGAGCAATCCCTCTCGTCTGAGCAGGAAGATTTCATTGCCGATCTGTGTGATGTACTAAATGATGAAGCTGAATTGCCAGAGGTGGATAGACAACAGTTGAAAAAACTAACACCTACAATTGTTGCTAAGGTCACCACTGAAGTAACTCCCACACCACCAGAGCTTAAACGCTTACCCTCTAACATGAAGTACACCTTCATTGCTAGTGAACCAAACATGTATCTGACCAGTATCAATGCTCATTTGACAGATGACCAAGAATCTCGTCTAACAGAGCTTCTTGAATAAAATCCCCTGGAAGATATCGGATCTCCAGGGGATTAATCCATCTTTGTGCTCGCATCACATTTACCTGGAAGAAGACATCAAACCTTCCCGTGAATTCTAGCGCCGACTAAATCCAAACCTTCAGGAGGCTGTAATGAAAGAAATTCAGAAATGGTGTGATACATGATTCATTTATCCCATCTTTGACTCCAAGTGGGTGAGTCCCTGAAAAACCCTATTTTCACCCTCTTAATTCAACTGAATTAACGATCAAATTTAATGATGTGTTCATTGCAGTCGGGCAAAATCGGATTTATCAAACACCACTTGAATTAATTTATCAATTAAACGCAAGCGACAATTTTTTATTTTACTTGGGTAAGCCCAAGGTTGAACTCAGGGAGGCAGCTTTCTCCTAGATTAAGTTAGAGTCAATCTAGATGTTAGATTTTCAGGAGAATATTTTTTATGCAATTAAAAATGCAATGCAATCCTGGACAACTTTGAGGGTCAAAAGGTAAATATGATCAAATTAAGTCCAAAAATTCTCAAACTTTGCCAGAATGTCAAATATGATGAAATGAAGCTATCCTATTTTTTTGGATTTTTTCGACTCTATATGAATTAACTATAAATTAAACATGAATGCAGGGTGGTTTTTGCAATTTTAATTTTAATAAATACCCAATTAAATTATTTTCAAAGATAAAAATTATCCTAGATACTTCTATATGAGATGAATCCAGGAAAATTACTAAACTTCAAAAACAATTAATTTTTAGCTTGTTAAAAATCAATTAAGTAAAATAACAATTAATTTATTCATACCTCGTTATGCGTGCAAATGTGATGATTTTTTTGGCATGAAGAAGAACTACTCAAACTATTCCTACTTTGAATTTTTGGTAATTTTTGGTGCAATGATTATTTCATAATCAATTTCAGAATGAGTATTGGGTAAAATATGAAATATTTCACGAAATTATTTCTATCAAATAAATCAAGCTCATAAAAATATAACTATTTTTCACAATGATAAAATATGAGTTCTTCTACAATATGCAATTTTTAGAATGACAAAATGATGCGAAATGTATGTTTAAATAAATATGCGAACATAGGGGTATGAATGCAATACAGAAATGAAAGTGATAAAAATAAATATGCTGACAAGACTAACTTGCAATTACATATACTTACGAAGATCTGGATGCAAATACCCCAGAAAAACACGTGCTCCTCACTTGCCTCCTAGAAATCTAGACGTTTGCGTAATTATTCGGAGCTTCTGGGTTTCGGTGCAAAATCTTCAGGAGGTTGTTGCGCTGCACATGCTCTTTTAGAGCGGGGGGGGGGGGGTCTCCCTGTAATATGCGAAGACCAAAGGGTTGCAGGCGCTATTTGCCCGCCCTCACGTGCTAAGCACATGCATGGGGATAAGGGAGGGATTTGAACATTATTTCTTTGTTAGCCAGGGGGCTTCACATAAATATCCCAAAAGGAGGTGAAGGGCACGTGATGCCCCCTTTCTTTTCTTCATTCTTCGCGAGCCCTGGAGGTGCGAAGAGTTGGGGTGGCAGCGCACCACCGGAAATGATTGTCTATAGGCTGGTAGGCTGAGCAGTTGGATGCCGATGGTGCGCGGGCTAATCGCTAGAGGAAGGCACTTGTTGTTGTGTGGTGCGCGGGCTGGAGTGACGGTGGAGGCACAGGCTGCCGAGCTGGAGGGTTGCTCCGCACCACTGCGAGAGGTGGTCTAAAAGGCTGCTGCTGTTGCGGAGCACCGCACTCATGGCGGTCTGTGAGGCTGGAGTTCGGTGAGGGCTCCGCCCAAGGGGGCGTGAGAGGATGGAGGTGCTGGCAGGGCGGAGCGCTGTTGTGCAAGCGGCGGTGGGCACTGTTCGGTGCGACCGGTGAGGCGTCGACGTGGAGGGAGGAGCTGAAGGCGCGGCGGAGCAACCGAGGAGGGGGGACTGCTGGTGGTGCTTGTTGGTGTAGTGAAACAAGGGAACTTCCCTTGTGTACAGGGGAAGTGTTTTTTTTTCTTTTTGTCTTAAATTTTCGATTAATTGTTATAAAGAAATTCCTCAGAAAATTTGACAAAATCACCATTGCGTTCGCAACGTGTGATTTATCCGTGAAAATATCAACAATTTTGAGAATTAGTGAATGGATGGAGGTGGATTTAAGAGAGATAGAATGGAAGTAAAACAGAGGAATCCAAAGAAGATGGGTGAAGAAGAAGGTCGGAGAGATTTACTTGATACCTGAAGGGTGATCGGATGAAGGAGGTGCTTGGGAATGGCCGGAACACGGGTGTCCGCATGGATCCTCGCTCATGACCTCGACAAGGTCGAGCTCGAGCAATGTATGAGCTACTACAACAAGGGTATGAGCCCTTGGATCTCGCCTGGGGAGAAAATGTCTTCGCTCAAGTCTTCCCACCTGACGTTGTCACCGAAGGGTGGAGACGAGCTCTATCTCTCTCTCTATCTCCTGGAACTGGAATGGCAGATGAGCGAGCTCGGCGGGGGCTTTTTATAGGTGGTTGGCGCATGAAACGAAAGAGATGGAGTTTGTGAGCGTTGTTGTTGCGCACGAAGTCGAGCGGAGGGAAGGAGTGGCGGTTGCGCGCGCCGCGCGATGCGGGGAGTGGAGGAGCAGGTGCGCAGAGGTGGTTGCACGCGCCGCGCGATGTGGGCAGGTGCGCGGGATGCGGGGGATTGGGGAGCGGGGGGAAGGGGAAGATGTCGGTCACGTGCTCAGCACGTGACTGGCTGGAGAGGAAAAGCTGCTACATGGCATGCCTAGGGGCGGCAACGTGGCACTTATTTTTTATTATTTAAAATAATAATAATAATGCTAATAATAAAATAATTAATCAAAATTAATTAATTAAAATAAATTAATTAAAATAATAAAAATAAAAAAAAATAAAAAATAAAAAAATGATAAAAAATGATAAAAATGGGCGACACGTGGCGACTCCAGGAGCTGCCATGTGTCGCTCCCAGAAAAATTTAAAAATTAATTACAAAGAGAAATAAAAAGAATAATAAAAGGGTTAAATCAAAAAGTGGTCAACATGAAAGTTGCTCTCTCGATGAGATATACAACTTCCGTGAAGGATCGAAAATCAAAGGAAGTCATCTGTACAAAAATTATTTTTGGGTGGTATCTTATAGGTATAAAATACCGCATTTTTGTCCTTTGCATTTTTTGTCATTTTTAATAAGAAAAAAAATCAAAATAAAAATAGATAAAATATGAAAGGAATATTTACAATCTAATTTATTTTTTTGAATTTTTAAAAAATAATGAAAATAAAAAGATAAAATACAATGGCGAAAAGGTCAATATGTATAGTATGCAATAGGGGCCCAAAACCCAAGTTTCACATACGATCTCCGATTTTAATGAAATTGGTCTTATTTTGAAGGTCTTTGAATGTATATTACTTTAAAAGTGAGTAGACCCAAATCGGACATTGTATGAGAGAATGCACATTTTAAGGTTCATAGTCTCAAACTTGGATTTGGGTTTTATTGGATAATTTTACAAGTTAATATTTTTTTGATATTTTTCCATAATAGGTGTTAGTAATATATACACTATAGAGTTGATTTTATTGGATTTGGAGTTAGTACAAAGTAGATACAAATATGGTATTTACATGTGATTTTTACAAGTGAATTGGGCTTCTTTTTTAATGCAAATATGAATGCTAAAATGCAGATATTATTTACACATGCATGGATGCTAATTATGAAATATAAGTGAAAATATTCAGCTAATTACTCAGGAACAAATCTCTATTTTTAACTTTTAGAGTGATGAATCACAGATTCATCAGCCCCCTATACTTAAACCTTACTCGTCCCCGAGCAACTAAATTGAAATGCAAAAGTGAAATGATTTTGGGTTCCAAACCAAGGTCATGAACAAAAGATGAAAATGGAGCTTGACTCAACCTTTGGATTAATAATGTGGCAGAACCTTATTAGGATCTGAATTTAAGACCTAACATACCTTAAGTTCCACAAACCTTCTATTCAAGATGCCTCAACAGTCAGGTTAGAACAAATTCTCTTACGCAAATTTCTGATGACTATGAATCTTACTTGTACTGTGTAAGTGAAATATAGCTCTCCACATGAGAAATGGCAAAGAGACAACCTCCTCTAATAAGGTAACTCTAGTTCCCCGGTCCAGTAACTCTTTCCTCGAGGAGCGGGGTATTCCCTTCTAAGTTCAAGTGCAACCGCTCAAGAAGAGGGGTGGAGAGAAGAATGGACGGTAGCCAGTGTAGCTACCAATCCCAAGATGCTTGACCAGTGTAGCCAAATCATCCAGCTGCAGGCTTCTATGTTATGAGGCTTTGAAGCATATGCCTTGCAAATATACATACTTCGACAGGCATTTTATTTTCAATCAGGCCTGCCCACTTTTTTTGGAGTTCTCTCTTTTTTTTCTTTTTTCCTTTTTTTAACTATATACAAGGTGCAACATGTACATCATGAGTTTTTTCTCTTGAGCCAGTAGACTATCCCTCTTTTGAAGATTTATTGCAACCCACAGCATCACGTCCTTAGACGTCAACACCACCAGACTAGGTTGAGATGCACTACCCTCCCTAGAGGAGGACGTATGTTTCCACACGTGTGCTACTCCTAGTTAAAGGATTCTACCTCCTCACCACCTCATCGATGAAGAGCTACGTGCATGGTGCTTGTCCAAGTTAGGTCACTGTCTAAAAGAATCGTGCGCGTGTACGGAATATTCTACTTAGACCAATCAAGATGACATGTGAACATAGACTTGCGGACTCAAAGAATTAAGTCACTTGACCTGAAAAATCTTAACTCCAGTTCCTACAAGGTTCCTATGAAATTAGGTAGATTAAGGTCAAATCAAATCTATCCTCAACATCTATTCATAACTTGGTTCAGAACCCACTAACTTTTCACTTAGCATGTGCTAGATATGTAGATGAAATGTTGATGACATGCTATGAGATGAATGAAATGCAAGACAATTTTTTTATATGCAAGGATGTTATGCAAGAGTAAATAAGAAGCCTTTATTTTATTTTAGTTATTTAATTTTTTTTGTATACCTCATATTTTACAACATCTTTTTACAAGAATTTTATAAGTACTATACACATTATACAAATGTTATACAATATACATACTATACAAGTATACTTGTATTATTTTTTTTTCAATTATTACCCACCCCATAATTATTGCATAATATATATATATATAAATACGTGAAAATATGCAAAAGTACGAGCTATGGGTAAATTATATATGTAATATATACACGCCCCCTATACTTAGCGTGTGTTATGTCCTCAGAGCACGAAAAGCGAGGAAAAAGACAGCTCATGCTAAGTGTAGAAGAGACTAAAATAACAAAAAGTATAGAAGTCATTTCACCCTCCTATACTTAGGCTCTTTCAGCCTAAGTGTAGAAGAAGATCAAAAATGGGTGGACGGGGTCAAAAGGGGAAATGGATGAGTATATACATGGTGAGCATCGGTCCACCCTATACTTAGGCTCTGGTCAGCCTAAGTATAAGACAGGAGTGGATGTGAGAACCGATGAGATCGGAGGATGTTCAACGAATGGTGAATAGACCCTGGTCACTCTCCCCCCTATACTTAGGATCTGGTAAACCTAAGTATAGCCATAAAATGAAACGATATGGAGCCGGGGTGAGTGATACAAATCACGGGGGTGGGAGGGATAGAAAGTATGTACAAGAGGAGGTGAATATATACAAGGATCAAGATATCAATCTTTTTGATGTTGCTGATGGCAAGCGCTCAATGTTGCAAGGCCTCATGTGTGGCTTTATGCGTGTCTTCTGAGTCTGCCTCACGCACGAAAACAATCTCCTCAACATGGACTAACTGTTCATTAGGTTCGACAAAGTGTTTTAGCAGTTGTCCATTAACTAGGGATGTCTGCGCTCCATCTGTAAGATTGAGATCTTTACACATCCACTGTCATGCACTGCAAAGACTATGAACGGACCCATCCACTTGGATTTAAGCTTCCCTTAGAAAATCTTCAGCCTCGCATTGAACAACCATACCTTCTGTCCAGGAACAAAGGTCTTTCGTCTGATAAATCTATCGTGCCAACGCTTTACCTTCTCCTTATACACCAAACTATTGTCATATGCTCGGTTTCTGATCTCCACAAGTTCATTCAGATCCAATTGTCTCTGTTTCTGCCCTCGGTGTGTGTTCCAATTAACCTTCTTGATTGCCCATTCAGATTTAGGAACTAACTCTGCGGGCAAATGGCACGACTTCCCAAACACCATTCTGAATAAGGAGGTTCCTAATGGTGTCTTGTAAGCTGTCCTATAAGCCCAAAGGAACTGTCCAAGATCAGAGACCAGACCTTCTTGTCTGGGCAGACAAGCTTCTGTAATATGGTCTTAACCTCCCTATTCGACACCTCTGCCATGCCATTGATCTGTAGGTGGTAAGGACTAGCGACACAGTGTTCGATGCCGTAATCCTTTACGAGTTTCTTCACGTCTCTGTTCACAAAAATGGCTACCCCCATCAGGTATCAATACTTTGGGAATCTCTAATCTAGAGATGATATGATCTCTGATAAATTTACAGACAGTCCTGTTGTCTGCGGTTCGGGTTGGGATAGACTCCACCCACCTTGACAGATAATCCACCGCAAGAAGGATATATTCAAAACCATGGCTAACCAGGAATGGGCCCATGAAGTCGATGCCCTAGGCATCAAAGACATCACAAATGATGATAGGCTACATTGGCATCTCATCCTTGGAACCAATGGTTCCTCCCATTCGCTGGCATACTGGGCACGACTTCGTAAATGTGAGAGCATCGTGAAATAGAGTCGGCCAGTATAAACCACATTGTTGTACCTTCAATGCGGTCCTCTTCTCAGAGTGGTATCCTCCTGCCTCTAGACTATGGTAAAAATTAATGACACTATGATATTCCTCCTGAGGAATACACCTCCTCCAGACACAATCTGGTCCTTCAAAGAAAAGGATCGGATCCTCCCAGTGGTAATGTCTCGCATCAAACTTGAGTCGGTATGTTGCTCTTGGGCCAATCTTCATGAACTTTCTTGGAGACAAGATAGTTCACTATATTGGCGTACCATGGGAGTGAGTCGATAACAAAAACCGTCTCGTTTGGAAAGGGGTCTCAAATAGGTGTTTCATCATAAGTATCAAAAATTTCGATACGGGAAAGGTGATCAGCCACTACGTTCTTCTTTCCAGGATTATCTCTAATGTCCAAGTCAAACTCCTGAATGAGTAAAATCCACCTAAGAAGATGCGCCTTCGCATCCTTCTTTTCCATTAAGTATCGTAGTGTTGTATGATCTGTGAAAACAATCATCTTAGATCCGATGAGATGAGATCTGAACTTATCTAAGGCGAACACTACAACAAGCATCTCTTTTTCCGTAACTGTATAGTTATGCTGGGAGAGATCAACACTTTGCTTGCGTAGTGTATAGAAAACGGGACACCGTCCTACCTTTGTCCTAACACAGCCCCAACATCAAAATCTGAGGCATCCGTCATGATCTCGAAAGGAAGAGACCAATCTAGGGCTTGTAGGATCGGTGCGTCCATGATCATCCCTTGAAGTTGCTTAAAGGCATCAAGAAATTTGTGATCAACAATAAACTCCACATCTTTACCTAGAAGCTCAGTTAGCGGTTGGGCAATCTTTGAAAAATCTTTGATAAATCTTTGGTAAAATCCAACATGCTCGAGGAATGACCGCAACTGTTTTACGTTGGTTGGTGGCTGGAGTCGTCTGATCACATCCACCTTGACAGGATCAACCTCCATTCCTCTCTTGGAGATGACATGCCCCAACACAATACCCTCCGTCACCATGAAGTGACTTTTCTCCCAAAAGAGCACCAGATTGACCTCACAACATCTTTTGAGGACTCGGTCCAGATTTCTAAGACAGAAATCGAAGGAATCACCGTGGGCCGAGAAGTCATCCATGAAGACTTCCAGTAATTCACCGACCACCTCGGCGAACACTGCAATCATGCACCTTTTAAATGTACCGAAAGCGTTGCATAACCCAAAGGGCATGCGCCTGAAAGCATAGGTACCAAAGGGGCATGCAAAGGTGGTTTTCTTCTGGTCCTCAGGAGCAATAGCTACTTGATTGTAGCCCGAGAATCCATCTAAGAAGTAGAAGAATTCTTTTCCCGCTAATCTTTCTAAGATCTGATCGATAAACGGTAAGGGAAAATGATCCTTCTTCGTCGCGGCATTCAAGTGTCTGTAATCCACATAAATACGCCACAACGTGGGTACTCATGTCACGATCTCCTCTCCGTCCTCATTGGTTGTTGTTTGAATACCTGACTTTTACGGGACAACATTGATAGGTGCCACCTCCTTGGAATCGGAGATGGGGTAAATAAAATCCACGTCACACCATTTCTCAATCTCCTTCTTCACGACCTCTCGTAAATTTGGATTCAACCTGCGTTGGAATTCATGAGAGGGTTTAGCTTCATTCTCAAGGTAGATATGGTGCGAACACAGAGCATGATTTAACCTGTAGAGATCGAAGATGCTCCAGCCTATTTCCTTACAGTATTTCTCCAGGATCTCTAGCAAGCGAGATTCCTGCTCCTCGGTCAATCGTGAATTGATGATGATCGGAAATTTCCTCTCTTATCCTGCAAGGAAGGCGTACTTGTAGGTTGTGGGTAATGGTTTGAGCTCAGGTAAGGTTTGGTCATCGAGGAAATCTGGCTCAATCAATTCTGACTCTGTGCTGGTGGTTGGATCTCTCTCTGAAGTAACTACGACCAACTCATTCAGTTATGGAGTTGGATCGTAAAAAGTATCCAAGCAATCGGTGAAAGCCACATCCGACTCTTCATTATCATCTTCTAATTGTCCTAAAGAGGGAAGGACTGACATGCCCAACTGGGCCTCTGTGTCATCCAAGATGTAGGGAGATGCATTCTCTGTAGGATCTGCGCTGTATTCGCTCCTAAGGATCTCGCAAACTGTCTCATGTACAAGATTCTCTCCAGCGGAGAGGGCCTCATCGGTGCTAGCTGGGTTCTGTCTCCACGGCCTAACGGTGTCTACATGAACACAATCTGCCTCTGATGAAGTGTACTTGGTGCTTGATTTGGAATCTGGCCTCTGCCATCTTGTCTGCTTCATCTCGAGTTCCTCATCTCCGCTTGGAGTTGGGAACTGATTTTTTCCGATTTTATAATCAAATAAGGCCCCTCTTGTTCTAAGGAAGGGCCTTCCTAGAATGATCTGGGAATCTCTCAAATTTTGACGGGTCTCTATATCAAGGACTGTAAAGTCGACCATATAATCCAGATCCTCGACTTTGATGATAATGTTCCTCAATTCTCCCTTGGACCTCTTGGTTGATTTATCTGCAACTGGAGTAAGGCTCCAGATTTCCTAAGAGGTCCTAGATTTAGCCGCTCATAGAGGGTTATGGGCATCATGTTAATTGAGGATCCATTGTCTAGGAGAGTGCGTGCAAACGCAATGTCATTGACATGACTCACCACATAATGGGCACTCATGTCCCTTCGCTTCCTTAGAAACACATTCTTGATGGCACAAGTAGTGGCTACTGACAAAACGTGCTTCTCAACACGGCTTCTGGTTTTCCTACTGACTTTAGTAGGTGTGCATCTCACCTAAAGGTAATCTGAAATGCAGGTGTCATATCCACATACTTATCAAAGGGGTTTGTGACCTTGATATATTTGTTGCAGAACTCCGCCATCTCGGGGTCATCTTTTTGGAGTTTTTTGGGTTTCTTCTTCTTTCCACCCTTAAGGGCACGAGGGAAAGGGATTATTGATGACACTCAGATTCTGAAACTGAAATATTCTCATTCAAATGGGAAACTGAGTTCTGTACAGGACTGGGACTCTAACGCTGACACTGACTGGAATGCATCTACTGCTATTCCTGGTGTGTCCTCCTCAGATGGAGGTGCAGGCTCTTCATCAGGCTCGCTTGATTCATACTGCCTCCAAGTTCTCCTCAGTAGAGATGTGGCAGCATCTTCCTCATGTACCTGTGCTCGACCAGGTATGGGCATGGTCCGTACACTCCTGAGGTACATATGTTTAACATTATCGTACGAAAGGATCTCATGTTCATATAGAGAGTAATCTGAATAATATACATGATCGCATGGTCGATGCTATCCTTGGTTCAAGCTATTAGGTTTGGCCTGAACCTGGGCGGGAATTGAGGTCTTTGGTACCATCTGCTGATCCTGGTGACGTGAGACATGGTTCAGATCTGTTCTTACATCCAGGTAATCATTTTGTATCTGTTGAACCCTATCAGCCAAATTCTGGATGGCCAAGGTAAGGGACTCCAATCCACTAGTGGGCGGGGCTTGTTGCTGCTGACTAGAGGATGAGTGATTCGACTGTCTATACTGGCCCTGTTGGCCTTGCCAATACTGTTGTGGGTGGGACAGTGCGGTGTAAGGTGGAGGAGGGCCCTGCTAGCCCGAGTGGATTGTGCACTGCTGCAGGTGCTGTTGAGGCTGGTATCCTTGTCCTGGCCGGGACCGTACAAAGCAGGATGTGGGGACGGAGCTGGTTTCCTGGTAAGCTAGGGAAGGTCGGTGTGGCTGACCATTCCCTATCCCCGACTATCTATCGGCGGGTTCATGTTTGTACCACAACCCGTTGATCTCAAACACCTGCAGAGGCTCCTCGTAGACTAACTCCACCTGTGGAGGCATGTGCTGCTCCTGCTGACTGTACTGTTGCTCCTCAACCCAACTGCTCTGAGGCCCCTATACTAGGTGAACTCGATGTATAGGTACAGGCGGTGCAGAAGGGGTGTGTAGTCGTATCTTGGCTACCTTCTCAGTCAATTCCTCCACTTGCTTCGGCAATCGTAAAAGTGCCTCAAGGTCTGTAACCCTCTTGTGGATCTGTTCTACCATGGTGAGCTTATCAACTATTATACCTATGCTAGAGATTAGGTCATCTGTCAGATCCGCTACAGCCCTCCTAGATGTTTCATTAGATAGCTTGAGGGAGACACCTGATATGCTCTGTTGGCCTGAGATCTGCCTGTTTCCGCCATCTTCTCTAGGATCTTCCATACGACATCTTCGTTCTTATTCAGATGGGTACCTCCACAAGCTGCACTCACCAACCCCTGCATTTCTGGGGTCATACCACAAAACAAGGTCTGGACTAAAATCGCCTTGGTAATGCCATGGCAGGGGCATTTTTATGCCAAGTCATTGAATCTATCACAGGCTTCATGGAATGGTTCGTGGGGGCCTTGGGAAAAGCTAGTGATTTTCATCCTCATCTGGTTAGTCCTACTGAGTGGGTGGAACTTCTTCAAAAATAAATCCTTGAATTGCCTCCAGGTCGTACATCTAACCCCAAGATTCTTCAGCCAATGGGCAGCCTTGTCTCTTAAGGCAAACGGGGGAGCCTCTAGCCTGATGTAATCTTGGCCAACTCTAGGATGACTAAGGTTGTTACACACCAACTTGAAGTCTCTCAAGAAAGCATATGGTTCTTCTGTAGCATTTTCATTGAACTTCGGTAGCAGACTAAGGAAATGGGGCTTCAACTCAAATGCCTCTGGGGTACCTCAGGTACGAGCCAACTATGAATCTCATTTTCAGCTGGGTTGTAGGCATCTTCCATTTGTCTATCTATTCCACCCACATCAATCACCTATCCCATCCTAGCCATAAGATCTGCATTCAGCTGCTCAGCTCTAGCTAAACGGGCAAGGACTTGATGCACATGATCATCTCTGTGTTCCTCTTCATCTGGATTTTTCTTAGGCATCTTGGTCTCGAGTTTGTCCTCTTTACCTGGATAAATATTGTGGTCTAGGTTAGAGGACGTAGTAGTGAAGACATCCTCATCGAGGCGAAGGTCTTCCTCGGTAAGATTAGAGGAGAGAAAAGGGATGGTTTGAGGGTGACCATCCTGAGAGTGAGAGATCCCGAACTCAAGAGGGTCATGAGCTCGGGTTGGCCCAAGTTGTGCTTGGGCCGATGAAGACGAACTTCGTGAGGTGTTCAATGAGAGATTTGCGAAGTTTGAGTAAATATCCCCCCAGTCAGTCATCTTTGACGGCATAAAGAAGAATCGGGAGCACAAGTTTAAAGATAGGATTTGACTCCTACTTGAAGCAAGCAATTGAATCACAAACCCTGAGTTCACACTCAACACGGGTGAAGGACCCAAAGCGGGGTCCGATTAATCTGGTTGATTTTCAGTCGAGCAAAATTGGATTTATCAAAAACCACTTAAATTAATTTATCAATTAAACGCAAGCAAAACTTTTTTTTACTTGGGTAAGCCCAAGGTCGAACTCAAAGAGGCAGCTTTCTCCTTAGATTAAGTTAGAGTCAATCTAGATGTTAGGTTTCCAAGAGAATATTTTTTATGTTTTTTTATGCAATTAAAAATGCAATGCAATCCTGGACAACTTTGAGAGTTAAAATGTAAATATGATAAAATTAAGTCCAAAAATTCTCAAACTTGGCCAGAATGTCAAGTATGATGAAATGAAGCTATCCTATTTTTTTGAAATTTTTTGACTCTATATGAATTAAACATGAATTAAACATGAATGCAGGGTGGTTTTCGCAATTTTAATTTTAATAAATACCAAATTGAATTATTTTCAGAGATAAAAATTATCCCGGATACTTCTATGTGAGATGAATCCAGGAAAAATTACTAAACCTCAAAAATATTTAATTTTTCTCCTATTAAAAATCAATTAAGCGAAATACCAATGATTTTATTTTGACCTCGTTATGCATGCAAATGTGATGATTTTTTGGCACGAAGTAGAACTACTCAAACTCCCCCTACTGTGAATTTTTGATAATTTTGGAGTAATGATTAATTCAAAATCAATTTCAGAATGAGAATTGGGTAAAATATGAAATATTTCATCAAATTAATTGTATTAAATAAAGCAAGGCTCACAAAATATAATTATTTTTCACAATGATAAAATATGAGTTCTTCTACCAATGCAATTTTTAGAATGACAAAATGATGCGAAATGTATATTTAAATAAATATGTGAACATAGGGGTATGAATGCAATAGAGAAGTGAACGTGATAAAAATAAATATGCTGACGGGACTAACTTGCAATTACCTATACTTACGAGGATGTGGATGCAAATACCTCAGAAAAACATGTGCTCCTCACGTGCCTCCTAGAAATCTCGACTTCTGCGTAATTATTCGGAGCTTTTGAGTTTTGGTGCAAATCTCCAGGAGGCTGTTGCGCTGCACGTGCCCTGTTAGAGCGGGGGGGCTCCCTGTAATATGCGAAGACAAGAGGATTGCAGGCGCTATTTACCCACCCTTACGCGCTAAGCACATGCAGTGGGATAAGGAAGGGATTTGAATGTTATTTCTCTATTAGGCAGGGGGCTTCGCATAAATATCTCAAAAGGAGGTGAAGAGCACGTGATGCCCCCCTTTCTTTTCTTCGTTCTTCGTGAGCCCTAGAGGTGCGAAGAGTTGGGGTAGCTGCGCACCATCGGAAATAACCATACGTGTGGAGGCTTCGAGAAGGAGCTGCGGTCGTCCAACAGCTGGTGGGCTGAGCGGTTGGATGCCGATGGTGCACGGGCTGGAGTAACGGTGGAGGCACGGGATGCCGAGTTGGAGGATTGCTCTGCGCGGCTGCGAGAGGTGGTCCGAAAGGTTGTCGCTATTGCGGAGCACCGTGCATGCGACGGTCTGTGAGGTTGGAGTTCGGTGAGGGCTCCACCCGGGGGGCATGAGGATGGAGGCGCTGGCGGGGTGGAGCGCTATTATGCAAGCGGCGGTGGGCGCTGGTCGGTGCAGCCAGCAAGGCGTCGACGTGGAGGGAGGAGCTGAAGGTACGACAGAGCAGCTGGGGGGGCTGTTGGGAATGCTTGTCGGTGTAGTGAAACATGGGAAGTGGTTTTTTTCTTTTTGTCTTAAATATTCGATTAATTGGTTTAAAGAAATTCCCTAGAAACTTTGATAAAAATCACACGTTGCGATTGCGTTCGTAATGTGTGATTTATCTGTGAACATATCAATGATTTTGAGAATTAGTGAATGGATGGAGGTTGATTTAAGAGAGATGGAATGGAAGAAAAATAGAGGAATCCAAAGAAGAGAAGTGAAGAAAAAGGTCGGAGAGATTTACCTGATACCTGGAGGGTGATCGGATGGAGGAGGTGCCTGGGAATGGCCGGAACACGAGTGTCGGCTTGGATCCTCGCTCAAGACCTCAGCAAGGTCGAGCTCGAGCAGTGGCTGAGCAACTGCAGTAAGGGTAGGAGCCCTTGGATCTCGCATGAGGAGAAAATGTCTTCGCTCACGTCTTCCCACTTGACGCTGTCAACGAAGGGTGGAGACGAGCTCTATCTCTCGCTATCTCCTAGAACTGGAATGTAGGATGAGGATGAGAGAGCTTGGCGGGGGCTTTTTATAGATGATTGGCACATGAAATGGAAGAGATGGAGATCGTGAGCGCGGCTGTTGCGCATGAAGTTGAGCGGAGGGAAGAAGTGGCGGTTGCGCGCGCCGCGCGACATGGGGAGTGGTGGAGCAGGTGTGCGCAGGTGGTTGCACACGTCGGGCGACGTGGGCAGATGCACGGGATGCAGGGGGTGGGGGAGGGGAAGATGTCGGTCACATGCTCAGCACGTGACTGGTTGGAGAGGAAAAGATGCCATGTAGCACGCCCAGAGGCGGCTACGTGGCACTTATTTTTAATTATTTAAAATAATAATGATGACGATAATAATAAAATTTATTAAAATAAATTAATTAAAATATTTAAAATAAAAATAAAAATAAAAAAATAAAAAATATAAAATAATGATAAAAATGGGCGTAACGTGGCGACTCCAGGAGCTGCCATGTGTCGCTCCTAGAAAATTCAAAAATTATTTACAAAGAAAATAAAAAAGAAATAACAAAAGGGGTTAAATAAAAAGTGATCAACACGAAAGTTGCTCGTCTTGATGAGATATACGACTTCTGTGAAGGACCAAAAATCAAAGGAAGTTATATGTACAAAAAATATTTTTGGGTGGTATCTTATAGGTATAAAATACCGCATTTTTGTCTTTTGCATTTTTGTCATTTTTTAAGAAGAGAAAAATAAAAAAAATAGATAAAAAATGAAAGTAGCATTTACAATCTAATCTATTTTTTTGGATTTTTAATAATAATGAAAGTAAAAATATAAAATACAAGGGAGAAAAGGTCAATATTTACATTATGCAATAGGGGCCCAAAACCCAGGTTTCACATACGGTCTTCGATTTTAATGAAATTGGTCTTGTTTTGAAGGTCTTTGAATGTATAGTACTTTAAAAGTGAGTAGACCCAAATCAGACACTATATGAGAGAGATATCCACATTTTAAGGTTCATAGTCTCAAACTTTGATTTGGGTTTTATTTAACAATTTTACAAGTTAGTATTTTTTCGATATTTTTTCATAATTGGTGTTAGTAATATATACACTATAGAGTTGATTTTATTGGATTTGGAGTTAGTACAAAATAGATATAAATATGATATTTACTTGTGATTTTTTCAAGTGAATTGGGCTTTTTATTTAATGCAAATATGAATGCTAAAATGCAGATATTATTTACGCATGCATGTATGCTTGTTATGCAATATAAGTGGAAATATGCAGGTAATTACTCAGGAACAAAGCTTTATTTTCAACTTTTAGAGTGACGAATCATAGATTCATCAGTCCCATGCACGCATTACCCAAGAAATATGGGATCACCATTGTGACCAACGATAAGGGAGAGGAGATTCCGACTAGAGCACCAACATACTGGCGAGTCTGTGTGGATTACGGATGTATCAACCTCGCCACCAAGAAGTATCATTTTCCATTGCCCCTCATCAACCAGATTCTCGAGAGGCTGACCGCAAAAGAATATTTCTACTTCTTGGACAGGTATTCTGGATATAACCAAGAGGTAATCACGCCTGAAGATCAAGAGAAGATAATGTTCACATGCCTACTTGGGATGTACACGTCTCGACAGATGCTGTTCGGGATGTGTAACACCCTTACTACATTTCAAAGATGTATGCTGGACGTATTTGCATACATGGTGGGCAGTTTTCTTGATGTTTTCGTGGATGATTTTTCGATCCACAGGGACTCATTTGATCAATATTTGGACTATCTAGATCGAGTTTTGTGGAGTGTTCTGAAGTGAACCTCATGCTCTTATGGGAGAAGAGCAATTTCATGGTGACCGAAGTGATCGTGCTGGGTCACATTGTATCAAAATGTGGCATGGAAGTGGACCCAACAAAGGTAAAAGTATTTCAAAACTTGAGCCATCTACTAATCTGAAATAGGTTTAGAGGTTTTTAGGGCATGTCAATTTCTACCGATGATTTATCAAAGACTTCAGTAAGCTCTCCTGACCATTGATAGAATTGCTAGGCAAGGAGAATGATTTTGTTGTAGATGAATGTGTTCTCCAAGCCTTTAATCAGTTGAAAGACCTGATCACACATGCTCATGTCCTGCAACCACCTAATTGGTCTCTACCCTTTGAGATCATGACGGACGCTTCAAATTTTGCAATTGGTGTTGTTTTAGGGCAAAGTCAAGATGGGATTCCATTTTCTATTCATTATGCTAGAGGAACGCTGGGTGAATCCCAGAAGAATTATGCAGTGACTGAAAAAGAGCTGCTAGCCGAAGTGTTTACGCTAGAAAAGTTTAGATCACATCTCCTCGGATCAAGGGTGATAATTTATATTGACTATTATGCCGTTAAGTACCTTTAGAACAAGGACGATGCCAAGCCTTGTCTAATTTGTTGGATCCTTCTACTCCAAGAATTTGACCTGAAATTCATGACAAACCAGGCATAAAAAATGTGGTGGCAGGTCATCTTTCCAGAATAGTTAATGCAAAGCCTCCTGAGAAAAATTCAATTCCAATCACAGAGATGGGGCAATCTTGTCTATATCCTCTCTCCTTTGGTATGCAGATATTGTGAATTATCTCCTCTCCAAGAAGACTCTACTAGACTGGCTGAAGATCAAACGAGACAAATTCTTGGTTGACATTCATTTCTACTAGTGGGAAGAACTACATCTTTTCTAAGAGAGCGCAGAATGCATCTAGAGGAGGTGTATAACTCTGGAGGAGATTATGGGTGTCCTAGACCACTGTCAAATGCTCGAAGCCAGTGGATACCATTCTGGAAAGAGATAATCGGCAAAAGTGCTTCAATGTGGCCTTTGGTGTCCAATTCCATTATAGGATGAAGATGATAATGTAAAGAAGCGGACTGGCTATCAAAGAATGGACTGGAACATCAACATGTGCGATACAATGCATCTGAAGTACATTCAGATATTTGACATCTTTGACGCATGGGGCATTGGCTTCATGGGGCCGTTCCCAAACAGCCAGGGATTTGAGTACATCCTACTCTCCATTGACTACGTTATTATATGGGTGGAGGCAATCCCCGCCTGAACCATAGACAGTCACACAGTCTCTCACTTCTTGAAAGATAACATCATCTCGCGGTTCGGAATCCTCAAGATTCTCATTTCTGATGGGAGGAGTCACTTCGTCAACAAGGAGGTTAAAACGTTGACTAAAGAATACAACATTGAATATCGTGTTGTTGCACTCTACCACCCACAATCAAATGTCTTGGCTGAATGTTCTAACATGGAGATTAAAACAATACCGCAGAAGCTTGTACGCTCGGATTGCAAGAATTGGTCTCAGTTACTAGACTCAGTTCTTTGGGCATAACGCATGACATACAAGTCTCCTCTCGTCATGTCTCCCTACTGCCCTGTTTGTAGAACTAATTCAAAAATCCTTGTGGGTATTGAAGTTGTGTAACCTTGATTCTGAGCGAGGAGGAAAGAATAGAAAAATTAATCTGAACATATTGCTTAAGTTCCGAGTCTACGCATAAAAAAATAACAATCTAATGTACAAAGAGAAAGTCAAGCGATGGCATGACAAACACATCCGCACGAAGACTTTCGAACTTGAATAGAAGATGTAGTTATTTGATGCGAAATTAAAATTTTTTCTAGGCAAGCTGAAGAGCAAATGGACTGGACCATTTATTTTGAAAGATGTGTGTGGCAATGGAAGTCTACTCATATCGGAATTGTTGCCTGTCGCACAACCCTTTGTAGTCAACAGACAGTTGCTGAAGCTTTATTTAGAGCATGACACATTCTTGTCTGTTGTTGATTTAATCGAAGGGTGTTTCAAGATGAAATCACATAAGCAAATGGATCAGACATCTAATCTAAAAATGCAAAAAGATTTTATTTTCTTATTTTCATCTTCATTTTTCTATTTCTTCTGAAAAGGTGTCCACCCCTTTCATCATTGTTATACTTAGAATGTACTTTGTCCTAAGTATAGGGGTAAGCCCCTCGAGTTATTCATCTTTTTGGTCCCTCATCTATCCCTTGAACTCTTGATATTTTGTCTATACTTTAGGATATTTTACCCTAAGTATGGGGGTACAAGTCGAGCCGATGATTTTGTATATTCGCACCCTTGACCTTCCCTGCCTCATGTACAACCTTCTATACTTAGGATTATTTCATTCTAAGTATAGAGGGGATGATCAACTTCTCATTCGTTCATTCTTTAGTCATTGTAGTATAGACTATTCTATACTTAGTATAAGTTATGTATTCCTTTTTTCTCTCTAATCTATGAGTACATACCTCAAGCTACATATAGGGGGGTCGTATATATATTGTATATACTTTCGCCATAACTCATACTTTCGTATTTTCAAATAATATGGCTAATTAATAAAAAAATAAAAAACACAATTAAATTCTTTGTAATTATAGGTAATAAACCAGTTAAAAATAATTTACAAAATGTTTGAAAAATGATTGGAAAATCTCTTTGAAAAATATTTTGGAAAATCATTTAAAAAGGTTTCGTAAAATATTTTCAATCCTTTGTAAAAATGATTTGCTTTGTAAAATTTTCTTTCTTTTGTTTTAATAAAATGTTTTCAAAATCTAGTTGCAAATAGTTTTGAAAAATGGTTGCAAAAATATTTTGAAAAACCTATACATATTGTTTGTAAAATCTTTACGAAATGATTTTCAAATTTTGTAAATGTTTGTGAAAATTATTTGTCAAATTATTCTTTCAAAATAAAATTTTCAAAATGTTTGTCAAAATCTTTTTAAATTATTTTGAGGACTATAGAAATTCTTTACAAAACTTGTACATAAAACCTATAAATACCATATGTAAATTCTTTCCCCTAAATTCTTGTAAATAACAAGATGCACTCCCATGTAAATATTTGCACATATTTCTAATTCTTTTATTTTCAAAAATTTGCAAAACAATTGCAAAATAAAAAAAATCTTTCAAATTTTGCAAAATGTTTTCAAAAATTGCATAAAAAATTGCAAAACTTTTCAAAAATCCATAAAAAGTTCAAAACCAGAAAATTATATCACAAAAATATACTCTTCATGTGCGTAGCATTTGCACTTTTTTGAGTTGATAATAACATCGTAACAAGTCTCAACAAAATTTGAAGATTGGAGCTTAGTTGGACCCTAATCCACTTAATCACAAAAATCTTATAGGAACTATGAGACATTTCAGGTCTCCTAGACTTAATTCTTTGAGACCACAAGACTTGGTTCAGTGTCATCTTGACTGCCTAAGTAGAATATTTCGGAACACACCCATGACTCTTGTCGATAGTGTCCTAACTTGCACACATGTACCTTACACTTTGCTCATCTCAGTTGAAGTGGTAGAATTGAGACGTTTCGGGTCTGCTAGACTTAATTCTTTGAGACCACAAGACTTGGTTTAGTGTCATCTTGACTGCCTAAGTAGAATATTTTGAAACATACCCATGACTCTTATCGATAGTGAACGAACTTGCACACATGTACCTTACACTTTCCTCATCTCAGTTGAAGTGGTAGAGGCCTGGATTTATCGGCATGAGATATAAGCTAATGGAAACATCGAAAGTCACACATTTGTGGCCATTATAACCCAACCCTATCCAATAGCGAAGAGGTCTAAAGTCCGAATTTGCAGGTTGCAATAACGCTTTAAAAGAGGGATAGTCTACTAGCTCAAGAAGAAAAAGTCCATATGTAAATGATGTTATATATAGTATAAAAAATGCATACTCAAAAACTCAAAAAAGAATAGATGGGCAGGAATCAAGAAAAATTGATTCTCGTTGAAGCATGTATGTATTCAATAAGCAAGCTTGAGCTTCAAAGTCAAATCCATGTGAGCCTGCAACCGGATGACTTGGCTACACAGGTCTTCCTAGGATAGGTAGCTACACTGGCTACCATCCATTCTTTTCTCCACCTCCTCTTCTTGAGCCGGTTGCACTTGAACTTAGAAGGGAATACCCCGCTTCTCAATGAAAGAGTTGCTGGATTAGGAAATTAGGCTCGCCATATTGGAGATGGCCGACTTTTACCGCTTCAGCCGTGAGGAGCTACATATCACTGGAACTATACAAGGTAGACTCATAGTCATAAGGGACTGCCTATGATAACGACTTGCTCTGACCTGCCTTTCGAGGAGACTTGGGAAGAGTCTTGTGGGTATTATAGTTTGGTGTGTTTCAAATCCATTTCCCAATAGGGTTCCGACCAAACTTAACTTCCAAAGGTCTGACTGAGCTCTAAACTTTGATTTTATGAAGAGAAGTTTGAAAGTAAAATCAATCCAAGTTCTTTCTTTTTGTTTTCTTTATTTTCTTTTCTGTACTTATATGCATAAGTATTCGTTAGGGACTAGCAAAGGCAAGTATGGGGGGTGATGAATCTTCATCTCATCACATTTATTCTTTCATCATGGCCTTTAAACCCTAGGTAAATGCATGTAAATAACATTATTTTGTATAAAATAACATTTATTAAATATTATGTAAATATTATATAAAATACTATATTTAGAGCTAAAGTAAAAGAATAACGAGAAAAAGAAAAAGAAAAAGAAAAAGAAATGAAATACCAAAGGTCTTGAATGACCCTAATCCCCGAGACTTAAGCATCATGATGACTGGGTCGACAGGGAATAAAGTAGGGGGAGATAAGGGCCAATAAATACAAGAAACCCTAATTCATAATTCATCAAAAAGCCCGATTTGGGACCTATTTTATTCTATACCATTTATGCCTCAAATCAATAAACTTTGTACATGAAAATCGTAGATAAAAATATATAGAAAAATTCAAAATTTATTTCACATAAAAATAATACATATTGTATTTCTACACCCATAATAAACGTCCAAAATCCCAACTTCACAGATTTGTATCTCCTCCACATGAACTCAAAATCAATCAAAATCATCTTTAATTGTATATAAATTTTTATTAGCTATTTAATGAAGGCATTTTCATTCGATTTGGAGCTAGGATGGAAAAGTTAGGTTTTGGACCCCTATTGTACAATATACGTGAATAAATATTCATTTTATTTATGCTTTATATTCTTTTATATTTTATATTTTTACATTTTTGTAAATATTCTATATAACATATATACATAATTATAATAAAATAAAATCATTAAAAATACATTAAAAGAAATTAGTATACATAAATACATAGATGAATTGCACACATATATATAATAAGTAGCTATAATTAATTAAGTGCACATATTATATCAGAAAATAAAAATATATTTATGTATATATATATATATAAAGAATTTATTAATATATAAATTATGTAGATAAAATAATAAAATTTAAAATACAAAATAAAAATAAAATACATACTTCATAGGTAAATATACCTATATTTATACTTGTAAAAAGTAACTCACAATAAATTAACTTTTAAAAATAAATAAAAATCACTATAAAATACTGCATAAAATAATACATTTTTGTGTTTTTACAATAAATAAATAAAAATTATTTACTATTTTAATTTGAGTTAATCAGAATTTATTTATTTGTTTGTCTTCTTCCTGGCTGATGTGGACTAATAATGAATGAGTCCACATTGACCTCGGTCAACTGTTCACCACTCCCTAGGCCTGCGCTGACAAGTCTTCGACCTTAGCTTCATCGATTTTTCTCCATCACCTCTTGCACTAAAATTTCTTGATTTCTTCTTGACTTTGACTCCTCTGTTGTTGATCTTTCAGGCCAAACCCTACATTGATCCGAGGATCAATGGATTGAGTTGTCACCTCAATCCAAACTCACCCAATATATAGTATCCTCCCCACCTTCTCCTCATTTTGACCTTCTTCCACCACAAAAAACCCTAATCCTAAAATCGCTCCAGGTCCCTGGTGACAGTAGGAATCGAGTTGAGGGTTCAACGAGTAAATCTGGTCAAATTTGAGTCGATCCACCTTCGTGGTCGAGCTCCGCCGGGGGGTTCATGAGCTCCCTCGCCTTCAGGTAGGTTGAGCTCCCCTTTTGCATTTCTAGGTAGCATTCTTCCCTGCATTTCATTTATATTTTTAGCTTAGTTTTTTATTCATTCTAGAAGTGTAGAGTGCAACTCTCGTAGTTCGTCGGAGCTCTCCTGCGGCGAGCCTTCCACCATTCATCAGTTGTGCTTTGACCCTCCCATCGCCTTCTAGTCACTCTAGGCACCTTCACTCCCCCTGATTTCAATACGAAAGTCTCTCTTTACTTCCTATACACATCCATATTCTCTCTCTCAATATTGTGGTCTTCAATTTTATTGTTATTGAGAGCATCGTCGTCGTTGCATCGCTGTTGTGTTGTCGGATCGACGCCTTCTTTGGTGCTTCATGCTCGTGAGGAAGGCCGTGGATTTTGTGAGACCAAATCAAGGGGTTCTATGCTCATATCTTCAACTAGGATTGCAAGAAACACACATCTCATCTATGCACCCTCAAGTGCATCCTTTGTCGGATCGAACTTGAGAAGGAGGTCTCTTCATTTAGAGACTTGTGATCGTAATCACGCTTCAAAAGGTAATCCTTTGACTCATTTATGATCTTGATGAAATAATATGAGAATGGTTCCCATATCATGTGGTTTCATCTAATTAAAAACTTTTATTTTTTGTTGCCTCAATCAACTAGTATGACTAGTCGCTCTTGATCGCATGTGATGCGATCTTCATGCTTCCATGATATGTTAAGGCCTATACCTTAGCCTTCATACACCCCTCTATACTTAGCTTCTACTATGTCCTCAAGACATAGAGAATGGGTGGGGCTCGACTTGAGTGATTCGTAAGATAGACCTATACTTGCAGCTCTTAGAGCTTTAATTAGGTCAAATTTTATGCTTGTGCACGTACTATATTAGGACCACACTCACATTAATAAGACACACTTGTATAACGTTCTACTTAGTCGAATATTCCAATCACTTCTTCCTGAATAATAGAATTTTCTATCTATGGTGTTTTTTCTTCTAACTTGCATTCATTTAGTATAAAATTTCAATTCGTACTAGATCGTGCATGTAGAGCACGAGGACCACTGTAAGTCTTTTAAACTAGGAATGCATAGCTGATTTTATTAGATTGCACCAGTTTCTCGAGCCCCTCCTCATTGGTTTTATAACTTAGGATAAATGGAAATTGGGGCTGGTTGTTAGGCATGCCGGGTTTGGTGGACTTAATTAGGTGGTAATCTAACTCAAAATTAGGGTTGCTAATTAGAATTGACTAAAACAATTGACTAAAAATTAATAATTGTTTGTGGGAGAGAAACTCTGATAATTATACTCTGGTACACTCCAGACAAGAGAGGGTGAGGACATACACACTATTGTTAGAGCCCAAATCCGTAGACTTGTGCCCTAAGTCTCCAAGTCTGACTATTGTGGGCATAGGAATTGTAAGTGCTGGCCTTCGACCTTTGCGAGATGTTTTAGTGAACATCTTCTCACTATAATCCTCAGGGGTGTGATATTACCCAACAGCTCGGGAAGATTGTCTCTTTATTTGGGATATAGTGTGAGCGTACAATAATTGTCAAGAGACTCACCTTGTATGCTTGTATAACAAAGAATATTTTGTCATTTAACTAAAATTGAAAAGATGACAGTCAGACCTTTGCGATAATCATCTTGTTAAGTTGGTGAAATCAAGGTTTGCTCTTGTGTTTGTTTATTTATCTCTGTGTGTTATTCTGTGCACTTGCACATTTTCTACTTTGATCCACTTTCATTTCATTCACTTCTTTTAAAGATGTTGGGATATTGGTCCTCGTACCCAAACCCCACGGGTCACCTCCCCTTGACCATACACTGATCGTCTTTGTCTTCTCCCTCTCCATGCAACCTCCACCATCCACGAGAGACTCTTACCCGTGGTAGGTCCCACCCCACTCATATTATAAACTCAGAACTCCGACTAACTTCACTTCTTTGCACTTCTCACCTACCCTGCCTTCTTCTACTCCTGATCCACTTCCACCTTGGACTGATTCATCGTAATCTCGAGTATTTGTCGGAATCAATGAACCATTCGAAGGGCAAGACATCGCTGAGACAAATGACTGGGGGAGTTATTTACCCCAACAGAACTCATTCTCTTCTCATATGAATGTTAGGAAGGGTCAATAATCTGCACATACACATCATGACCTGACCTTAGGATATAACATGGTCTATGAAACAAATCGAATGGAGAGGGATGCATCTTATGATTTTCAAGACTTCATTGACCTTAGTAATCAAGCTCACATTGACCAACCCTCATACCACCCATTCGGAGAGCCTAAACATACAAGGGATTAGACTCATGAGCTCGATCTATAAGCCCCATGTCTCTTGACTCCACCGTAAGAGGCTCTGACCAATATCTGCCATATGATCGGTCCACGCTCGACCTAACATTACAAGCTAGAGTCTAGGTATGTTGGGTATGAGACTTCAAGTTCTCAGCAGTATCTCCAATTGAGCATACTTCTCCCATGATTTGTCATGAGAACTTTTTAGAGGATGACATTTCTAGACTTGTCGAGAGATATGAATCGATTGGTGACAAGTTGAAAAATGTCTATGACATATTGGATTCATTTGTTGCTAGCTTTGGTATGAAAGTGGAAAAATAAAAGGACCAGATTTAATGTTGAAAACATATAGGACACTAGGAAACCCACACACACTGTACAATTGGACTCCATTCTACCTCCCTCTTCTAGTAGCCACTTGTCCTCCAATCTAGAGTCTGTACATTTTCCTTTTCCTCCTTCACCTATCAAAAAGACCAAAAAAATGAAAATCTCAATAAGATCCAAAAAATGGAAAAACTAGAAAATATTATAAAAATTGAAAATTAGAAAGACCTAAAATTTTTGAACACTACCCTTAAGGAAACCGATCGCTAAAGAACTGATTCTGGAGCTTCCCTTAATAAAATCCATAGAACACTTTGCCGACCTCAAAAGATTTGTGAGAAGTAAATTGATGCCTAAGAGATTGGGCAATAAGAGAACTAGGAGTGAGAGACACCTAGTGTTTATGTCCACCTCCTTAGTGATGGTGAGAAAAACGAAGAGCCACAGAATGAAGCGGTTGCCTAGGGTTGAATGTGAAATCAAAGACACCGTCTTTACCCATGCGAGAATTGATGATGACTCATCTATAAATATCCTCCAAATCTCTATGTTTGAGAAGCTCAAACTCAGACCTCTCAAGAGGTCACGAGTAATCATTCAGCTGGATGACCGATCTATAAAATAGTCAAGAGGGATTATTTCTGTCATCATTACTTTCCAACGTACTCGACTCAGAGTGGACTTTATGGTCGCTGATATTGAGCATTGAGGAGAATTCACCCAGACTCACATTATCTTTGGGAAGCCGTTCTTAGCCTTGGCGAAGATGACAATAGATTGTGAGACTCAGGCGATCGATTTCTCAGCATTGGGTTACACACCGATTGCACGTGACCTTTGAGGACACACTCCATCCCAAGGAGACCCACATAGCCACTGACAGTCATGAATATTGAGAAATAGACGAGTCCTATCTCTCTACTACACCTGAGATACCGACTATCGAGCCGACCATTGATTCAGAGACTCCTCACACAACCACATTTCCCACTACTTGCATCACCACCACTATGACAACTTCTATAGAGGACTCACAATTAGAATCTATCCCCGAGTTGGACACAAACTTTTCTGATTGTATTGACCATTTCATTGATGTAATTCACGTGCTTACACTGCAACATCCAACCAACTCCTTCTACAGATCACCTCCAGGACTTAGACCTAGAGAGACAAACTTTACCACACCACTCCATTCCAAGAAAGAGGTTGTTTCATCTAGTAGGTTATCTAGTGAGAAGAAGATGAGCACTGAATCTATGAGGCATTCCCCTAAACTCCTCAAGGCGCGTCACTCTCCTCCTCTTCTCTCTACTTCAGGTTCTTAATCACTGACCAAAATGGTCTCCACAGACATGGAATCTTTTGAGGATTCCTCGTCTAGTTTTGATTATGTTATCATCATAAATGCACGTGGTAAGGTTGTTATTCAACCCCACTCAAGCAAGCAACCATGTTTCAATCCTCGTTGGATTTTCCATCCTCCTCATTACTACTCTTCTGAGGATAATTCTTATGTTGACAAATACCCTTAGTTTATATTCCCTCTCCATTCCTGTAAGAAGGTTCGTCACAGACCTTCTTGATCCTTGTACATTCTCACTCCATCTTGTATAATTTTCTTTTTCCTCCCTCACTCTCCTGTGATTCGTGTCACTCACGCAAATTCCGTATCGTTTTCATTTTGTGTCTATACTTAGGATGACTAGATCCTAAATATGGAGGGGGGAGGGGGGCTCTTTCTTTCTTTTAATAATTTTCCTCTATACATTCTCTATATCTCATCGGACTCCCACTCCCTTACTTCCATACTTAGGTTGATCAGAGCCTAAGTATAAGGAGTCGATGCCCATTATGCACTCTCCCCATCCACTTCTTTCAGTTGTCTTACCCTCGACTGCCCTGTTCTTGCTCCCTTCTACCCTTAGGCTGACCAAAGCCTAAATATAAGGGGGTCTATGCCCATTGTGCATTCTCCATGTCTACTTCTTTCTGTTGTCTTGCCATCGACCATCATGTTCTTACTCCTTTCTACACTTAGACTGACCAAAGCCTAAGTATAGGGGGGCAGGTCGACTTCTATACATCTATTCTTTGCAGCACACTATGCTTATTCTGAGTTATGTATTTCTCTCCATGCTTTGAGGACATAACACGAGCTAATTATAGTGGGTGTCTGATGAATCTCATATTCATCACTCTAAATCTCATTTATTAAGCTCAAATCCCTTAAAATCAACAGCATTCTGGCATCTATTTTGCATAATTAGCATTTATGCATGATTTCATAAGAATTGCATTTTAGCACAAAAATCTGCACAAAATAAGAAGCCAAAAATCCAAGCCAAATTGACCTGTAAATGAGCCTAACTTCCCAGATTTTTAACTCATTCATGCTAACTCCGAATAACTCAAAACCACTTCCACTGTGTACATATCACTAACAAGAATAAAGGAAAAATACAAAAAAATAACTAACCCAAATAAGTGGACCAAAAACCCAAACCCTAATTTCAGGATTTTCGGACTAAAAGCCACATATCTCCCACATCCAGTGTCCGATTGAATCCTACTCACTTTTGAACTAATGTACATTCAATTACCTTCAAAACAAGACCAAGTTCAAGTGAATCGGAGCTCATATGTGAAAGTTGGGTTTTTGGCCTCTTTTGTACATTGTACATTTTCGCGGCTTTTGACCTGTTATTTTATGTTTATATTTTCTTAATCAATAAAAATCCAAAAAAAATTAGATTAATGTGTCTTTATTTATCTTTGATTTTATCGTAATTTTTCCGGATTTTTATCGTGTTTAAAAATGACATAAAAATTATAAAAACCAAAAATCAAGGTACTCTATGTACATAGAATACCCCAAAAATTCACTTTTTACATTTGATCGATTTTGGTTTTGATGTCTTCATGAAAGTTGTAGATCTCATCGAGACGAGCAATTTTCGTGAAGAAACTTTTTCGATCCGAGGTCGTTTACTATTTTTTATCTATTTTACAAAAGATTTATTCTCGAATTTTGTGGTGCTGACACGTGGCAGCACCTGGTGCCGCCACGTGTCAGCCGTTTTTGGGCTTATTATATTTTCGTTTTATAAAAAAAAAAAATTAAATACCACGCACGTGCGTCGCACGTGCCTCCCCAGGCACGTGCTCCGCACGTGCCCCCACCGGGCTCCCTCTCTCCACCACGTGGCGCAACAGGCGCCATCCGATCACGCGAGATCGGACGGCGCCTGTGCGTCGTCCTCCTCCACCTTTCCCAATCCAGCTCCGCCGCCCCCGAAATCTCCGCCGCGGATCTCGCGTGCGCCGCCCATCTCCGATCGTCATCTCCCGCGTATCCCCTTCCGATTCCTAATCCAATCGAATCCCGGCCTACCCCCCTTCCATCTCCGGCCGACTCCCCAATACTATTTAACCACTGCGCCACCCCAGAGGTTTCCCCATCCGCCGATTGAGCTCCAGGTACCGGGGTGACAGCCCGGTTCTCCTTCGAGCGGCGAGATCCGGTCATCCTCGGGTGGCCGTCGCAGCACCACGCCAGCTGCTCCAGCTCCGGCCAGCCGTTGAGCCTACGACCTACGACACCAACGTTCGCCAACAGTCTTCTTCATCAAACAACCGCCTTCGACGCCATCGTCCACGACTTCGAGCACCATCGGCTCCGCCTCGACAACTCCACCTTTGCGCCGCCGCAACCGCCCTCTAGGCCGTGTGTCGGCCAGAGGGAGGTCGACATCGTCATCCCCTCCGAGCCTCGTCTTCGATATCTTCACCGCCAGCGACGGCCGACACATCATCTTCATCGCCAGCGTCGGCTTCACGCCGCCCCACGCCACCGGCCATCGCGGGCCATCGCCACCACTTCACCGGCCTCACCTCCACCAACAACGCCTTCTCTTGGCCGTGTGTCGGCCAGAGGAAGGCCGACGCTCCTCCGCTGCCGATCGAAGCCACCGCCACAGCCACCACCGGGAGGAGCCCGAGGTCCTCCCACGTGCTCTGCACGTGCGGAGGAAACGTCCGCAGCACGCCACCCAGGGGTCACGTGATCGGCACGTGACCCGCTGGGTTATTTACGAAGGATCCCCCGGAGTTCCCCCGATTCACGCTCCAGCCCCCGCCTTCCAGAGGCACGTGCCTAGCACGTGCCTACTGGAAATTTTGCAGAATCACCCCCTCCAGGATTGGTAATTACATCAACACCCCCCTGCTGCACTTTATATTTTCTATTTATTCAAATTACGTCTGTACCCCTGTATTCCCCTGTGATTCTAGACCTTTTCTCTACATTATTTTCTTAATCTAAAAATAGCATGATGTTTGTTAATTAATTCTCTACGCTTTGACATGTTATGGGTAATTTTGTGATTGACGGTTAATTAATAAATAATCATTTTGTGGAAAATTGCGTATTTTACCCATTTCTTGCTCTGAATTTCGTAGTTAATTAACCGTTGATTTAAAAATCCCCGAAAAATCACAAATTGTAGAGTTAATTATTTTGAACGTTGTGCCCAAAAAGATTTGCATTTGCATGCATATTTTGTCCTGTAAAAATCATTTTGTGTATTGTAGTATTTAATTTTTAATAGACATTAAACCCCACATTTTTGAGGTTTAGGATTTTTCTAAGATCCGTCACCTAGTGATAGATCTCAGATAATTTTGATTCTCGAAAATAAATAGGTTTGATATTTATTAAAATTAAATATTAAAAATCATTTTGTTTGCATTTAAAAATCCATAAAAAATTTATATTGCATCCAAAAATTCCAAAAAAATTACAGTGCACTTATTTCATCGTATTTTACATCTCGGCCAAGTTTCGTAATTTTCGGACATTGTTTGGTTGACATTTACATTTTAGTCCCTAAAATAAGGCCAAATTTGCATGTGTATCCCCTAAGTTCATTGAAAAATTCCAAAAAAAACCACTTCGAAAACCGAACTCGAATTTTGATAGACATAATTCTAGGTTGTTCCTTTGCCTCCTTGTGATCGACCTTGGGACTTGCCCAAGTAAAATAAACATAAAACCACGAGATAAAAATTGAATAAATTATTAGTGGTATTTTCTTGACCGTTTCCGAGTGCCGCCTACAACGAACAACACGATAAAAACACATTCTTAAAAGCCGCATTTACGGACTCGTCAGATGGCGCCGTTGCCGGGGAGGCAAACGGCTTAGATTTTTGTCTGAAAATTTTTGTTCGGTTTTCCGCATTCGGGTAGTCTGACCCCCGAATTTTTCATTGTAAATTCCATTTTTTTTTCTCTGCAATTTATTTTCAGCATTTATTTTTCATATTATTTTTTTTGAGTAGCTCTCTTACATTTTCTCTCTTATTTTTTTTGCGAGGTACCTTGTACGTGGAGCGGTTTTCAAAAACCGACGCAACTTCACCAACTCTTGAAAAATCGCAATTAATTTAAGATCGAGTCAAGTCGTGAGAGAGCGTATAGAGTCTAGGTTTTAATTCTTGCAAATTTTTAAATTCTTGCAATTTTACAGCGGTGTCCGTTTGGACTCTCGCGTGTGTAAAAGACCTCTAAACTTTATTCTGTGGTGTGTCGTGGCCTGTTTCACTCTCCGGCGAGGGTGGGGCCCGACTTGAGTGGCGAATAGGATAGACCTGCACATACGGCTCTCAGAGCATTTACAATTTTTGCTTGTGCTCGTAGGATCTTAAGCCACACTTCACTTTAATTGAGACGCACATAGATCGTTCAATTTAGCCAAAAATTTAAATCAATTCTTCCCGCTAATAGAACTTTCTACTTAGGTGCGGTTTTCCATCGACGTGCATTTCATTTAGAATAATTTTTAAAATTCTGTCTAGCATCCCACATGGAGATTGCGAGGATTCACTGTAAGTCTTCTAACTGAGCATTCATCATAGTTTTCCGCGTGCATCGGCTTTTCTCGAATTCCTCCCCCTTGTTTTATAACATAACTTTAAAGGAAATTGGGACTGGACGGTAGACGTGTATTTGTGCTCATCTAATTTCTCAGTGATCACCTCATTAAAATCGGGACTGCTAAATATATCTGATCTCAAAAACCCATAAAATCAAGAATTTTTGCGGGAGAGCAACCCCGACATTGTTTGATTTATCTTGCAGCGAGGAGAGAAACACACACTAGGATAGAGCCCAGCTCCAAACCTAAACAACTCGTCTAAACGTTTTGCCAAGATTGAATTATCACCAACTAAAATTGAAAAGATAATAGCCGAAATCTTACGGCTTCATTGTGTGAGTTGGTGAAACCGGGGTTTGATTTGTGTTTGTATTGGTGTGCGTGAACCGATATCGAAGATCAATAGCCGCACATTTGATAAATTTTCTATCCCATACAATCATCTCTCTCATCTCTTGATTTCAATCTCATCATGGAAATTTTTCCAAATTTCAGATCCAACCCATCATTTCTCTCAACTCCTTCAAAAATGACCGAACATCACTATGAAAACAAATCTGTCTCGGTTTGGCCCAAATCAAGTGCATCCTCTTCTTTCAATAATCCTCCAACATTTGTGGGAAACTTTCAACCGCAAATGAATATGACCACCTCATTGAATCCTTTCTCAAGTCATCCAACCACCCATGACCACATACCATCTTGGACTGAACCGCCTTATTCTCACTCTCTCGCCAATGAAACATTTCAAGATCAAAATCTCTTTAACTCCCACGACTGGCAGAGAACCCAAACCCAGATGGAAAGACATGCGCTTAATGATCCTCATCGTTGGATTGACCAAGACAGACCCCTTGTCAGACATGATACTCATACAGAGGACTGGACTGAACTCCTAGACACATATAAACCCTGTATGCTGACTCCACAATATCAAGATCTGACCAATCATGATCAAAGGACTGAACTATACTCTGATCAAATACACATGCCTGGATCGTATGAGCAAACTCCTTCCATAATTTTTGAGGAAAAATTTTCAAGAAATGATCATATAATTCCAAGGAAATCTCCTCTCTGCACATTCAGGAAAATGGAAGACGGAATCATTGAACAAAATTCAAGTGCTCCCAAGGTTGATCATGAACAAAATTGTGAGGATAATGTTTCGAGGATAAAAACAAGATTTGAATTGTTAGAGGATAGATTTCAAAAATTTGCTGACCGAGTAATCTCTTTCTATGATGGATCGGGTGTAAAACCAAATGAGGAAATGATTGAATCCCATGATGAAAATGTTGAGGATATTCAAAGACCTAGGGATGGCTCTAATCTCAAAACTTCTGCTCATTATAGCCCTAGGAATGACCATGCCTCTAACCCAAATTCTGAATGTCCAGGCCCCTTCTCATCTAAGGAAGAAACCACATCGCCACACCACACAGAAAATACAAAAAAATTTGAAAATCCAGAAAATCTCATAAAAATTGAATCTGAAGAAGATTTGAGGAATTTGGATCCTGCTTTACGGGAAGCACTGGAAAAATACTTGATTTTTGAACTTCCCATTATAAAGGCCATTGAACACTTCCCTGACCTTAAGAAATTTCTAACGGACAAATTAATAATCAAAAAGTCAGGAAGGATCAGAACAAAAACTGAAAGACACATCTTGTCAATGGCCTCCTCCTTGGTATTGAGGAGAAAAACCAAGAGCCGCATAGTGAAGCGGTTACCTAGATTTGACTGCGAAATCAAAGACACGATTTTCACACATGCTCGTATTGATGACGATTCACCAATCAATATCCTCCCGACCTCTGTATTTCAGGAACTCAAACTCGGGCCAATTCGGAAGATACGAGAAATTGTACAATTAGCCGACAGATCAATAAAAAGGCCGAGAGGAACCATTTCTGTCATCATGAAATTCCAAGGTGCTCCGCTCAAGGTAGAATTCACGATCATTGATATTGAGCATCAAGGAGAATTCACCCAGTCTCCAATCATTCTCGGAAAACCATTCTTGGCATTGGCCAAGGCGAGTATCGATTGTGAGACTCGGGAAATAAATTTTACGGCATTGGAATCACTACAGTCGGATACAGTCTTTGAGGAACCACGATTTTCTGAGGTAACCCACGAAGTCCCCAACAACCGCAGAAATAAAACGGTAGAAGAGCCCTACCCTACTGCTACACCTGAGATTGCGTTTGTTAATGAGACTATTGGTTTAGAGACTCTCCCCGATATCTCAATTCCCGCAGCTTTCTACTACGATCCTGAGACATTTGCATGGTCGCACCCTGGAGCAACATATTCTGATTATCTTGACCAAATCTTCCCAAATCAAGAGTGCACCAACATTAAGGAAACAAAGAACGAACACGTAGCCCGAACACCGACCAAGGAGAAGAATTTTAATGGCTATTCATCTGGATACTCAAGTGAACCGACATCTTCACGAAACAAGAAAAAGAAAGTCACCTTTGACCTTTCGGAAGAGGAATCGGTTGATGATCCCTCATCAGGTCCGGAAAAGGTAGTCTACATGAGTGAAGTCTGTTCGGCATCCCTAAAGCCATATCTTCGAAAGGATCCAAAATTTGATTCTCGTTGGACAACTCCCGTTCCTAATTATTACTCATCCAAAGCCGATGCTCCTACATTTCACAAGTACACTGGAATTATTTCTTATGAGCTGACTGAGACTGGAGCATCTGAATATTCATCGGAGGACAAACTGATTGATCTTAAAAAGGAACGAATTTTGAGGAAACAATTGAAGAAACAAAAAGACATGAACATCTGGAGTATGTCCACTTTCAAATACTATTCCTCTGAGGATAACTCTGATGATGGATATCTTTCATCCGACTCAAACACTTCATCTACTATCCATCATGACTTTTCTGAGGATGACACTGATAATAGTTGGGAATCATATGCCTCATCTCCGACTCATCATTACGATCTCCCACCGCAGGCTCACAAGAAGATCAGCCGTAAACCGCCTTAATCATCGGCTACCCACCCTCCCTCCCGACCACATCGGTCTCCTTGTACAGCTTCTTCCTCTACTTAGGCCAAGGCCTAAGTATAGGGGGGGACCGATGCCATCTGTATATACCATTTTCCTCATCACATTCCGATATCTCGCTCACTCCATATCCATCCTTCTTCTATACTTAGGCTGCCAAAGCCTAAGTATAGGGGGAACCGCCACCCACCTGTATATACCCTCCTCATTCACAAACCCTGACCACTTCTTTTTCTTTTCTTTTCCGCTCTTTTTCTATACTTAGACTATTCACGGTCTAAGTATAGGGGGGCGATTTTTGTAAATCTTTTTCTTTTTCTTTTTCACTCTCTTACGCTTAGCCCGAGCTATGTCTACTTTACGCTTCTTGTGCTTTGAGGACACAGCACTCGCTAAGTATAGGGGGGTCTGTATATATACTGTGTATATATTTTAGCCATACCTCGTACTTTCGCGTAATTCTATATGTATTTACGGGGTGGGTTTTTCTTAAAAATTAAAAAAAAAACTTTTTGCCACTAACACTGACTTTGCCCAAAATTTTTGAAAAATGGCTTCTTATTCATTTTTGCATAAAAAATTCAAAAAAAAAAACAACAAAAAAATAAAAAAAGAAAGAAAAAGAAAGAAAAAAAATGACAAATGTGTCTGCATTTCACACACTCGCATTTCATCAAGCATTGCATTTGCATATGTGAAAAGTCTTTGGGTTCTGAACCGAGTTATGAGCCGAAACCGAGAGTGGTCTGGACTTAACCTTAATCCACCTAATTTTCAGAGGAACTTCACTGAGAAATGGAATTTTAGAGTCTTCAGGTCGTTGACTTAATTCTTTGAGTTCCGCATGACAATGTACAGCGTTTGACTCTTAGTGTCTAACCTGGTCTCTTCATTCTGGGTACAACTCTAGAATAAGGAATTAATTTGTACTCTCGCACTATGCACTTAGCTCAACTCAAACGGGATGTTGGAAGACTGTGTGAGTTTCTTTTCTGGTAGCGTGGAAATCTAAAGACCGGAGTACGGGTTGAAATAAAGCTTCGGAAAAGGGATGGACGGCTGGGCACAATTTTTTTCTAAGACCCCAAAAAATGTACGGAAAAAAAAGATGCTATATCCGTAGGGGCATAACAAGATCCAAGCAGAACCACCAAAAATTCCAAATACAAAGAAGCAACTACCAAATAAAATCTGACCAAAAAGGTCCAAGCTTCCAGAAACCTGCAGATCTTGGTGGAGACTCGGCTACACTGGCCATCTTCACAAGGAGAGGTGACTACACTGGCCACCCTCCAATTCTTTTCTCATTCTTCTATCTTCTCCCCCCAATTCGATTGTGAACACAGCGCGACAGACCTTAGAAGGAAATACCTGACTCCCCGAGGACGAGTTATTGGAGAGGAGGCTTGCGCGGTAGTCCAGCATTCTGGGTGGGAAGAGCTAAAATATTTCACACACAAGAGTCGGTTATTCAATGTTCAAAGAGTATACTTTGGGAAGATGATTGATCTAAGATGACTTCTGAGCCGAAACTGTAGCAATGATGTGTAGAACTTGAGGGCTATTGATTTTAAAATTCTATGTCTCACAGAAGTTCCGACACACAAATAATCCAAAGGTTGAGTTTAGGCTTACTTTCACCTTCAGCTCATGGTCTTGGTTTGGAACCCAATCTCATTTCACCTCATGGCATTTCTTTTTATGCTCAGGGACGAGCATGGTTTAAGTATAGGGGGATGATGAATCTCATATTCATCACTCTAAATCTCATTTATTAAGCTCAAATCCCTTAAAATCAACAGCATTCTGGCATCTATTTTGCATAATTAGCATTTATGCATGATTTCATAAGAATTGCATTTTAGCACAAAAATCTGCACAAAATAAGAAGCCAAAAATCCAAGCCAAATTGACCTGTAAATGAGCCTAACTTCCCAGATTTTTAACTCATTCATGCTAACTCCGAATAACTCAAAACCACTTCCACTGTGTACATATCACTAACAAGAATAAAGGAAAAATACAAAAAAATAACTAACCCAAATAAGTGGACCAAAAACCCAAACCCTAATTTCAGGATTTTCGGACTAAAAGCCACATATCTCCCACATCCAGTGTCCGATTGAATCCTACTCACTTTTGAACTAATGTACATTCAATTACCTTCAAAACAAGACCAAGTTCAAGTGAATCGGAGCTCATATGTGAAAGTTGGGTTTTTGGCCTCTTTTGTACATTGTACATTTTCGCGGCTTTTGACCTGTTATTTTATGTTTATATTTTCTTAATCAATAAAAATCCAAAAAAAATTAGATTAATGTGTCTTTATTTATCTTTGATTTTATCGTAATTTTTCCGGATTTTTATCGTGTTTAAAAATGACATAAAAATTATAAAAACCAAAAATCAAGGTATTCTATGTACATAGAATACCCCAAAAATTCACTTTTTACATTTGATCGATTTTGGTTTTGATGTCTTCATGAAAGTTGTAGATCTCATCGAGACGAGCAATTTTCGTGAAGAAACTTTTTCGATCCGAGGTCGTTTACTATTTTTTATCTATTTTACAAAAGATTTATTCTCGAATTTTGTGGTGCTGACACGTGGCAGCACCTGGTGCCGCCACGTGTCAGCCGTTTTTGGGCTTATTATATTTTCATTTTATAAAAAAAAAAAAATTAAATACCACGCACGTGCGTCGCACGTGCCTCCCCAGGCACGTGCTCCGCACGTGCCCCCACCGGGCTCCCTCTCTCCACCACGTGGCGCAACAGGCGCCATCCGATCACGCGAGATCGGACGGCGCCTGTGCGTCGTCCTCCTCCACCTTTCCCAATCCAGCTCCGCCGCCCCCGAAATCTCCGCCGCGGATCTCGCGTGCGCCGCCCATCTCCGATCGTCATCTCCCGCGTATCCCCTTCCGATTCCTAATCCAATCGAATCCCGGCCTACCCCCCTTCCATCTCCGGCCGACTCCCCAATACTATTTAACCACTGCGCCACCCCAGAGGTTTCCCCATCCGCCGATTGAGCTCCAGGTACCGGGGTGACAGCCCGGTTCTCCTTCGAGCGGCGAGATCCGGTCATCCTCGGGTGGCCGTCGCAGCACCACGCCAGCTGCTCCAGCTCCGGCCAGCCGTTGAGCCTACGACCTACGACACCAACGTTCGCCAACAGTCTTCTTCATCAAACAACCGCCTTCGACGCCATCGTCCACGACTTCGAGCACCATCGGCTCCGCCTCGACAACTCCACCTTTGCGCCGCCGCAACCGCCCTCTAGGCCGTGTGTCGGCCAGAGGGAGGTCGACATCGTCATCCCCTCCGAGCCTCGTCTTCGATATCTTCACCGCCAGCGACGGCCGACACATCATCTTCATCGCCAGCGTCGGCTTCACGCCGCCCCACGCCACCGGCCATCGCGGGCCATCGCCACCACTTCACCGGCCTCACCTCCACCAACAACGCCTTCTCTTGGCCGTGTGTCGGCCAGAGGAAGGCCGACGCTCCTCCGCTGCCGATCGAAGCCACCGCCACAGCCACCACCGGGAGGAGCCCGAGGTCCTCCCACGTGCTCTGCACGTGCGGAGGAAACGTCCGCAGCACGCCACCCAGGGGTCACGTGATCGGCACGTGACCCGCTGGGTTATTTACGAAGGATCCCCCGGAGTTCCCCCGATTCACGCTCCAGCCCCCGCCTTCCAGAGGCACGTGCCTAGCACGTGCCTACTGGAAATTTTGCAGAATCACCCCCTCCAGGATTGGTAATTACATCAACACCCCCCTGCTGCACTTTATATTTTCTATTTATTCAAATTACGTCTGTACCCCTGTATTCCCCTGTGATTCTAGACCTTTTCTCTACATTATTTTATTAATCTAAAAATAGCATGATGTTTGTTAATTAATTCTCTACGCTTTGACATGTTATGGGTAATTTTGTGATTGACGGTTAATTAATAAATAATCATTTTGTGGAAAATTGCGTATTTTACCCATTTCTTGCTCTGAATTTCGTAGTTAATTAACCGTTGATTTAAAAATCCCCGAAAAATCACAAATTGTAGAGTTAATTATTTTGAACGTTGTGCCCAAAAAGATTTGCATTTGCATGCATATTTTGTCCTGTAAAAATCATTTTGTGTATTGTAGTATTTAATTTTTAATAGACATTAAACCCCACATTTTTGAAGTTTAGGATTTTTCTAAGATCCGTCACCTAGTGATAGATCTCAGATAATTTTGATTCTCGAAAATAAATAGGTTTGATATTTATTAAAATTAAATATTAAAAATCATTTTGTTTGCATTTAAAAATCCATAAAAAATTTATATTGCATCCAAAAATTCCAAAAAAATTACAGTGCACTTATTTCATCGTATTTTACATCTCGACCAAGTTTCGTAATTTTCGGACATTGTTTGGTTGACATTTACATTTTAGTCCCTAAAATAAGGCCAAATTTGCATGTGTATCCCCTAAGTTCATTGAAAAATTCCAAAAAAAACCGCTTCGAAAACCGAACTCGAATTTTGATAGACATAATTCTAGGTTGTTCCTTTGCCTCCTTGTGATCGACCTTGGGACTTGCCCAAGTAAAATAAACATAAAACCACGAGATAAAAATTGAATAAATTATTAGTGGTATTTTCTTGACCGTTTCCGAGTGCCGCCTACAACGAACAACACGATAAAAACACATTCTTAAAAGCCGCATTTACGGACTCGTCAGTGTCGTATATATTTTATATACTTTTCCCATAACTTGTACTTTCACGTACTTGTATATAATATTCAATAAATTACGGGATATGGTTGATCATTATCTAAAATTTGTAAAATACATGTAATATTTGTATACCCTTGTAAAACTTGTAACAAAATTACCTATAACATGTATATTGTATAGAAGATGTATAATTTGTATAAATTTATAAATTGTGTGTAAATAATACTCTGGTTGTAAAAATGTAGTAAATATTACTTGTGTTTTAAATTTATGTAAAATTGAGTGTATAACAAAACAATTCAATAAATAGCTTCTCACTCATTAAAAAACAAAAAAACAACAACATTCCTACATTGCATCTGTATTTCATTAGCATATTATGCATATGCACAAAGTGGAAGCCATCGGGTTCTGAACCGAGTCATGATTAAAAACCGAGAGTGGACTTGACTTGACCTTAATCCACTTAATTTTCATAGGAACTTAATTGAGAAATAGGATTTTAGAATCTTAAGCTCATAGAAATAATTCTCCATATTTCACAACACAATGTCTATACTTTGACTCTTAGTATCTAACATGATGGCCTCATTTTGAGTAGACTCTTGGAAGGGGAACTAATTTGTTCTCTAGCACCGTGCACTTAGCTCAACTCAGATGGGGTGTTGCAAAACTGTGCATCTCTTTCTTTGTTAGCATGGACATTTAAAGAGCAGAGTAACATGTTGAAATAAAGCTTCGGATGGGGGATAATATGATAGTCCTAGCCATCCAGTCAAGGTGGGGGCCAGTGCAACCACTTCACATGGTTGTTTACGTTTGTACCCAAAAAATCAATACCCTGAATAAATGAGCCAAAAAAATCAAAGAAGAAGCCCCAAAATAAATACAATGCAAAAATATCCAAAATTTTATTTCTTGACTATAATGGTCCAATGCCAGCATAGCGAAGACTTGGTTACACTAGCCAAGCTTCAAATAGGAGATTTAGCTGCACTAGATAGGCTCAAACTTCTCCCCCTTCTTCTACTTGTGATACTAACAGTACTTGAACTTAGAAAGAAATACCTGACTCCCCAAGGACGAGTTACTAAAGGAGGAGATTGCATGGTAGTTTGACATCTCGAATTGGAAGAGATAACATCCCTCATACACAAGAGACAACTATTCAATATTCATGTAGTATGCTTTGGGAGGGGGTTGATCTAAGATGACTTCTGAGTCGAACTTGGATGATGACTTGTACAACTTAGAGATTGTTGGTTTTAAACCATAATTCTCACAAGATCTGCTAACTATTAATCCAAAGGTTGGATCGAGCTCCATTTTCACGTTTTATTCATGACCTTGGTATGGAACCCAATCTCATTTCACATATGCATTCATTTTAGTTACTCAGGGATGTGCAAGGTTTAAGTATAGGGGGTTGATGAATATGTGATTCATTACTTTAAAATCTGAAAATAGAGTTATGTTCTCAAGTAATTAATTGCATTATGAAATTAACATTGCATTATTATCATTCATGCATGTGAATAATATCCATATGTTATTATTTCATATTCACATTAATAAGAAGCCAAAAGTTCTATGTATATAATTCACATGTAAATTAACCTAACTTCCCACATTTTTTGTTCTTTTATACTAACTCCAAATGAAATAAAATCAACTCCATGGTGTACATAATACTACCATAAATAAATGAAAAATATAAAAATACTAACTTGCATATATATATATATATATATATATTAAATAAACTTAAACCCTAGTTTTGAGATAAAAAATCATAAATGCAAATATCGCTCACATACAGTCTCCTATGAACCCCTAGTCACTTTTGAATTAATGTACATTAAATTACATAAAAAAGAAGATTAAATTCACAAGAATTCACAAGAATTCATCATCAACCACATTGTATATTGTATATGTTTACTAACTTGAACTCTCTATTTTTGAGTTCATGTATTTTGGACTTAGCGTGAAGAACATTTGTGAGGTGAAGAAGTTGGCGATGAATTGAAGGAAGAGGAAATTGAAGGAGGTTGCGAAAAGTCGGGGAAGTTAGGGGGTTACGAGGCTCACACCTCTTCAAGGAAGAAGGTCTGGAGGTTGGGGATGACTTAGGTGCCTTTGGATTGAGATCCAACGTCCCTAAGTAGGGCACACGTGGATGGACATGGGTCACTTGATCGTCAGATCAAGCGGCTAGGAATTAGGCGGGCATGAGTGAATGGGAGTAGTCCACGTGGCTGAAGTAGGTGGTGCCACGTGGTCCAATGAGATAATTAGAAATTAGTTAAGTCAAAGAAAATCTGGAATAAAAATTACATTAGCTTAAATGAAAAAAATGTTTAACATGAAAGTTATAGATCTTTTTGAGATATATAACTTTCATAGATCTCAAAGTGAAACTACATCATATACACATAGTATTGATTTTTACAAGCAATTTTAAAGTATTTAAAAAAACTTATTTTTATCATTTTTTGTATTTTTAATTTATGAATAATATTGAATTAATTATGTACAATATTGCTCTAATTTTTATTTGATTTTTAAGAAGCACATAAAATATAGGCACAATATATGTATGAATATACAACATGGAGATAAATTATTAAAAAGACAATAATACTTATTAATTAATTACAGAGTTAATTAGAGTTAGTTGTTAATTAATATTAGTGAATTACTTAAGCAACAATGATAATAATAAAAAATAATGTCGATAGATCTCTGATTTATCACATTTACTATATTTTCTTGTAGTGAACCTTACAGAAACCTTATGGAGAAAAAAATGAGATTAGAGAATATATGTTTTGTGTGTTCATAGACTTTACTCCTGATTTGATGTGTGTGCATGTATGCATGTGCATTCCCAATAGCATGTACTCAATTTTCTAACACTAGCTTGATTGCAACATTGTGTAAGGGCTTTCAGAATTGATCTACCCCATGTGAGATTAAATCCAATTGACAATAATGTTAGAATTACATTACTGAAATACATTAGGTTCACAATTTATCCAATTTATAGAGTCTACAAAATTTCATAGTGCTTGTTACCGAGCCTTTTCACATTTACTGCAGCAATATTTTGATGAAAGGCCCGAGATTGAAGATCATTATATACTATTGTTTTACATGAGAAGTTAAAGGCATTTTATTTCGAACAAAAATAGGACTTGACAAGAAAAAGTCCTGTAACAGACATGTCTTCGGATCGAGACAAAATTACATACTTGAACTATAGGCCATTTTCTTGCTACTAGACTGGATATCCCCCTTTGATTATCGATCTCAAAGAATGACGAATATCGGAGGCTGTACTCTGCATTGATTTACCATGGACAATAGACATCAAAACCTCTTGAACAAGCTTAGGAGTGAGGTTTTGACAAATAGCATCACTGAAAAGTCTAGGTAATTGTTCCCTGATCTCATCTTTGAGACTGTCTATTAATGAGTGGTAGAGATCTTGTATCTCATTGGAGTGGTGGAGTAAAATTGTAATCCACGCAATTGATTAGATTGGGCTCCAAATATACTGAAGTCAGAACCATTTGCATTCCTTATTCCCAGATTCGTGAGCTCGAATTAATATAGGAAGAAGTAATCGGATCCGACAACAAGAAAACCATCTTGACAAGCACACAATATAACTCCTCCTAGGAACCCCACTTCTACAACAGTGTATTAATCACCCAAAAGAGAATGAAAGTTGAAATCCCCTTCCTCATCGCCCATGTTTGCCTACTAAGAAAACGCAACTCCTCGCCCCCCTCTTTCGAAACCCCCACAAAGCACCGTTTTCCCGCCTGTCCTAAAATGTATAAATCCTCTCTCTCTCTCTCCGCTTCTTTATTGCAGCTTAAATTATTACAGCCCCATTGCCACAACGCCACCCCACTCCCCCTTCCTACAAAAGGGCCACACTCCCCACCCTTCCCCATTTTAAATTACCGGAAACGTCTTCGCCCTTCCGTTCTCCCTCCTATACGTTAGGGCTGCGTCGATCCTTCTCTGCGGTAGGAATGGAAGGAATCGCCCTCATCGACGTTGCTGTTGAGGACGATCTGCTCTTCCCGTGCCCGATTGAAGTCCGTGCTCAGCCCCCAGGTATGAATTTGGATGGCGACGGTTACTTTTGTTGATTGAGCGGGTTACAGTGATTACTGGATGTTACTTGTATTGGGAGATTTCAAATGTGATCGGGAGTGGTTGTGTTCGTGATTCATCCGTCGTCGCATGAGGTGTCTTATAATCGGAAGAAAGTAAATCTTGATTCTTTGATGCTCAATTTTTCCTCTTCAACTCTAGGGCCATATTTATTTACTACTACTAAAGTTAGATGGAAGAAGCCAAACATTTGTGTGATCTACTATTTTATAACCGCCAAATTATTTCCTTTAACGTGCATAAATATAATTTATTTTATTTTTTACTGCTTGTACTTTGAACCTTCTACAATGGTCTCATGATCATGTCGGCTCCCTTCTTACAAATTGTGGAGAAATCTTATTAGTTACCTTTCTCTAATGATACTTCTTTTAATTATTTAGTTATCTGTTATTATAAACTACAAATTGTAAGAAAAGAATAGTGGTTGTTTTATCTTGTGCACTCTAACAGGAGTAATTTTCTACGGAATTTTGTTTTTTCCAACTCTTTCACTAAGAGACGGAACTCATCCTTTCGCAGAGCATCAGTATGATCTAGGTGCCATTTTTTCATCCATCTATTCTCTCCTTATTATGATTTAATGGGATCCTCCCTTCATTTATATTGCATGTCCTCTTTTTGTTCCTTTTATTTGGGGAAATATACCCCAACTTTTCTGGAAATATCTTAACCTTTAATCCTGTTAATTATCTCTAAACTTAGTTTTTGCATATTTAAACAACTATCCTAGAAGTTATATCCAATTGCTGTGAAACGCTTGTCCACACCTCTAATTATAACTATTCGCCACCTTAGTCTTATTTCCCTTTCATTTTGAAGTTTTATGTTCTGTAATAAGAAATGAAACTCTCTTTCAAGAACATATTCTAGATCGTTACTGAAGTGAAATGATGTGTGATCCTTCAATAATGTTGAATATCAAGATGCGAACAAAAGAGTGAAATATTAAATTTTAGTGAATCGCTTTTGGTGGACTTGGATAATATATCACATTTTGTGCTATTAGAGATGAGTTTAGTGATCATCTTCCAAATAGCTTCTTGCTCGAAGAAACATCATCATACTTCAACATTTGATTGAACAGTTTTTCACCCTTGGTACAAAAATTCTCACTTCATCGTGTTTTATTAATTGGATTACAATTACTTGATAACATCTTAAAAGGTTGCTGTTATATTGCAGTGGTTCAACATGCCAATAATTTTGAAATCACAACTCAAAAATTTAAAAAAATATTGTTCTTTTTCTTCAAAAGAGAGGTAATGACCATTGTGTTTGACTTCTTTACTTGTTGATTTCGTTGGTATTCTGTCAAAGTACCAATACACACCCATCTACATCCATATGTTGTGTGGTTTCCTCCAAGGTCCGTATTCCCCATCCAGTGTTCAGTTTAATGGATAAAATAATTGGCCTACATTTATGTGAAGACGACCTTTTCCATTATGTACGCAATCGATGTAGCAAAAATTGATGTTGCATAATGGAAAAGTAATACTTTCTTTCCTGGTTGTTTTACTTTTAGATCGCCTAATGATGGAGCTACTCCTGGTTTATGAAAAATTTATCAACAGGTTCCTTTGAAAGTCATAATAAATGCTTGAAGGATACAAATCGTGCCTTTGGAGATCAGGATCTGATAGCATATAACTTACGCCTTACCCAGAAATCAGACTCTCCTGAAAGAAAAAGAAGAGTTCTTGCTATGTATAACTTGCGGAAGAGTTTTGCTTGGGACAGTGCATTCTTTACTAGTGAAGGTATGCAGAAGATAGACCTGGCAGTTCTCATGTTGTGAGCTTATATTGATTTCAAAAAAAAAGTTGTGATATTATGTGATGCAAACAATCAAATAGTTCTCTTGTATTCAGGTGTCTTGGATCCTGAAGAATTGGCCAAACTGAACTCTACTGATTCGAAGATGGAACAACATCTGTTACTCCCGATACAGGAAGATTTTCACAAATCATCTGATTTTCACATGATAGTTGCCAGTGAAAAGATGAGGCATGAAAGCCTTGATATTGATCCATTTGAAAATCTTCGAATTTCCACTCGAAAATCAACTGACAAATGCAGTGAGCCTTCCGGTATAGACGCTAAAGGTATTACCTGAAAGAGTTGAGTTTTTCACTTATTTTCCCTTTTTCTATCTTTCCTATTAACTGGTCAATCCCCTAAAAGTTTCTGGTTTTGGTTTTCTATTACTCTTATCTCTAGATCTCTGTCTACATGGATGGTTAATTACTTAAATAAGCATTTTGTTTCAGGTCGTGGCAGGATTAGCATTCCATTGACGGCAAATGTATGTCAATTTTTTAAAATCTTTTATGTTGAAGACCAGTTTCTTGCTCTTGTGCTTATTCTCTGCCTTGTGCTTGTCCAGTCGAAAAAACCTGTTGCTTCTAGGAGATGTACGATTTCCAGACAAGGAAAACCTGGAATTCCGAAAGATATTTCTCATGCTCAGGTGGTATGAAGTTGCTAGTTTTATGTAATGAGAAGTATAAAATCACTGACATTACACAAAACTACTAGGCCATCACTGAAAATGGAGAATGTAAGCTGCCATCACGGCCACCTCACAGTACTTCTGGAACACCAGGAACACCAAACAGAAGGGTAACTGCTCCCAATCTGGTTCAAGTAGCGAATATAGCTGGCAGAGCTTTGACCGGTAAACGGAAATATTTTAATTAAAATCCCTGTTATTACACAAGAGATGGTCCATAAAAATAGATGCTTGGGATTTTTGTCTGCATCATTTCTCAGTTATTGATGTTTTTTTCATGATTAATGCTTATTTCCCTGTATTTCTTTAAATAAAGCATCTGCGGACCAATCAACTAGATTCCTCAACAAGTCCTCCCCAGTAAAGAAAGTTTCTTCTCAGTCATCTACCTCAACCAAAATGGCGCAAATAGTTTCTCCTGTGCAGAGTGATGCAAATCGATTCCGGCGTCGACGATAAAATAATTTTGGAAGGTGGAATTTCGGTGGAGAATTTGGACGGGTTGAGAAGAAGAGCTCGTCGATAGCGAGGGGTTTTTTTTGGAGAAGAAGAAGCGCGGGAGATCGCGGGGGGAAGGAGGAACGAGAGAGAGATAGAGAGAATAATTCTCAATTTTGATTCATAATTGACTCCCTAAAAACAATGGGCTACCCTCTCTTTATATAGGAGAGAGGGGTTTACAAAAATAGTAAACTAAATTAAATTGACAACCGACTTATCCTAATTTGTCTCTAACAAATTCAAATTGACCTCTAATTACTCTAATTAGACTCTAACTAATTAATTGACCAACAATTACTATTAAAATCTACGAAATAAACGTTGAGATCACAGGCGATCTCAATTATTTAATTAGACCATTACGACCACGAAAAACGTAAATAAAATTGACTACTAATTAATTAAATAAATGTGGCCTTATAATTTGGGGTCACGCTGCATCAACTCTCCACCGCTTTAAAAAATTCGGCTCCTGACGAATTGCTGGAACTGCAGGGATGGAGGATGAATCAACGGTTTCAATTGGCTTCTGGAAGGACATGTGGGGCGCGAACGGCAGGATCCATATGCGTGCGGGAATGGTGCGGCTGTCGTGGTTGAAGAACATGTGCGGGGCGCACGGCGGCGTCGTCTTGATCGTTGTCTTCTCCCCGTGATGCTCGAAAAATAGATGCGGCATGGAGAATATGGTTCTTGGAGAATCCATAATGAAGCAATGGCACAATGAGAGGAGAAGAGGGGATGTGGCTAAGGAATGAAGCCATGGGGTCCTTAAATAGGGAAAACCCAAGATGATAGTCCTATTTGGATAAGGAGCAGCCCCTTTTTTTAAAGATTCTCGCCGCCAGGGGTATGGGCGCAATTTTCGCACCCCTTTGTTTTTCCCTCTTTCCATAATGTTCTGGACCTTTCTGTAAATATGGGTTTTAGGGAATTTTTTCTTGCAATTTTCCCAGCTAATTTTCCTCAATTCCCTACAATTGAGGGATTCGGTTCCTTTCTCACCCGATAGGGTTTCTTCCCCCACCAGTAAAAGGCGGCGGTGGCGTCGCTGGCGGGGGTCCATACGACCCCATTCTCGCGCGGAAGGCGGGAGAACCACCTGGCTAGGCGGTGCCGCATCGCGATAAGGGGGCGGGGGTGACCATTGGCGGAGGGGCGGCGAGGGGAGGGCGCGGGGGCGAGGCCAGTTGCGGGGGGGGGGGGGGGGCGCTCTCGTGAGCCGCACGTAGAAGGCGCAGGTTGTTGGGCGGCGAGGTTGGGAGGATGGGGGGTGTTGACGGCGGTGTAGGTGGGCGTGCGGGAGGGGATCTGGGGGCAGGGGCGTGGGACTGCAGAGGGAAAGGGTTGGGAGGGCGGGCGTGGGACATGGGAGGAGGGAGAGGGGCGGCGGGGAAGATGGCGGCGCTGTGGCCGGGAGTTGCGCCGCTGGGGACCTGGGAGCTGTCGGAGGGGTTGCCGGAGCGGGGCTGGCGGCCGCGCGGGTCGGGGAGGGCAGGAGCGGTACCTGGGAAGGTTGGGGTGGCGCCGGGATGGTCGGCGGGGGTAGTGGGGTCGATTCCGGCGACGGATTTGGTGCTGGGAAGTGCTGGACAACGGCCGATTCATTGATTTTTTCTTCTAAAATGATCTGGACAGCGGCTTGGTCGGCTTCCTCGGCGAGTTTTTCGTCGTTAAAACTCGCGGTAGCGGCTTCGGTGGTTGACGGCTTCGATTGGGCGTTGCGGTAGGCCTCAAAGTATGCCATTAGGTCCCGAGACATGGTCTGGAGGTTGTTCTGCAAATCACGTATCATGTCCCCCGCCTCTTTGAAGGAGGTGTCGATGGTGGAGATGGCTCGTCGTGTTTGTTCGGACGAACGATGATGCCGGTGCGAGCGCCTGGATGGATCATTAGGTCGTGAGAACGATCTAAACGCCATGCTCTGATACCAAATGATGCAAATCGATTCCGGCGTCGACGATAAAATAATTTTGGAAGGTGGAATTTCGGTGGAGAATTTGGACGGGTTGAGAAGAAGAACTCGTCGGTAGCGAGGGGTTTTTTTGGAGAAGAAGAAGCGCGGGAGATCGCGAGGGGAAGGAGGAACGAGAGAGAGATAGAGAGAATAATTCTCAATTTTGATTCATAATTGACTCCCTAAAAACAATGGGCTACACTCTCTTTATATAGGAGAGAGGGGTTTACAAAAATAGTAAACTAAATTAAATTGACAACCGACTTATCCTAATTGGACTCTAACAAATTCAAATTGACCTCTAATTACTCTAATTAGACTCTAACTAATTAATTGACCAACAATTACAATTAAAATCTACGAAATAAACGTTGAGATCACATGCGATCTCAATTATTTAATTAGACCATTACGACCACGAAAAACGTAAATAAAATTGACTATTAATTAATTAAATAAATGTGGCCCTATAATTTGGGGTCACGCTGCATCACAGAGCGACTCTTGGAGCATCTCGTCTGACCAAATAAGTAAACCATTTTATGCTGACTTGTGGAATACATCTATTATTGAAAAATAGATAGAACCTTGGGCATTTTTAACTGAAAAAATATTTTGTTGAGAGCATGATCTATTAATAGATTTCCTGTATTGGTCTTCATTCATGTATAATTCTAATTTAAAATATGAAATTTTATGACAGACTATTGTAAATCTCTTCTGGTGAAAAAATCTGTCGGAGGCCAGTCAACTGGCGTCTTTCCTGGATCGTCACCAGCAAAAAAATCTTCATCTTGTTCATCCACCCCAACAAAAATGCTGCAGATGGCATCTCCCAAACTAGGTAGCTCATGGAGCAGTTCTTCTGATCGAACAAGTAAATTATACCTGGATAATTTAAAGAAAACAAGTACTACTAGAAGTATCCATAAATCCTCCTCAAGTTTGGATGATAGATCCACTATCAGGGCGCCTAAAGGGAAAAACCTCTCTAGAAATGGGAGCAGCAGCACTGCAACCTCAAAGTCTATATTTGGCTTCTCTTCATCTGGATCGCCCAGCAAGTCTATTGACAGTATAGGCTCTGCATCATCATCTTCGACAACCTCTACTTGTAGAAAGCGTGTGGCTTCTGTGACCATTGACCACAGCCCATCATTACATCTATCTATGTCTTCGGAGTCCTTATCTGGAGATAGAGTAAATATTCCAACAGAAATAGACAAGCATGGAAGTTCTAGAAGTAAAGGACAGGAGTTCAAACCGTCAGGCCTCCGGCTCCCAACTCCCAAGATAGGATATTTTTGATGTGGTATGCATTATTTTTGCAGAATAATTGTTTATCTAGAAGTTAATGTATATATGCATCATTTGTAACATTCTAAGTCTCTTAGTTGATGTTAGGACAAAACTTCACTTCAAAATTCTCCCAGATGCACTCAGAGGGTACTACAAAGTGATGCGCATCAACATAACCTCGGGAAGGGGGAATTTTCTGTAGTGAAAAAAGTGGAGTTGCGCAAGGATCAGGCCCCAACGAGCAGGAAGTTGGATTCTAATCTTACTAGATTTTTGGTCTCATCTCCCGTGAAAGCAGCAGAAAATATTCAAATGACATCACCATCTTTCTATTCTGAAGCTATCAACACTAAAAGCAGCACTGAGAATTTCCACGGAAGGAGCTTCGGCTCTTCTAAAGATACTCTCCCATAACATGTAGGAAAATCGACTCTGGAATTAGTGCTGAAGAAGTTGCTGAAGTCAAACTAGTTCAAGTAACTAAAGCTGATGCAAAGCGATCTAATCATGGTGGTGTCCTCCCTGAATCCTCTGATACAAATAAGACAGAGTACATCTCTGGTTTGCGAGCGGGAAAGTCCTCACAAACAATGTTTAAAACCAATGATAGGGAGAATTTATATGTTTTCAGTGCAAAAAACTGCATTACCCATAGAGAAGTGAAATCTGTAGGTCAAGGGACCGCAACCATTGAGCAGCTCGAGAAAAGGATTTCTTCTTTAAAGCTCACTCTTTCTGAGGCAGCCTCTGAAAATGCTGGAGACTTGACAGCATTCCTTGAGAAAAGTTATCTGATTCCTGAGAAATTACTATCTGCTCAAAGTTCAACAAATTTTGGTTCCTTGTCAAGAACGCCACTGTATGAAAATAATCATGAAACTAATGGAACAATACCATCGCCAAGGTAAGTGATAGGAGGATAACTTCTGTTTCTTAGGATTGATTAATGAATCTTGTAGTTGGTGTTCCCAAGTGCCATCGAATTTCATCTTTCTGCTGACGATTAACGATGCCTGTAGTTGGTGCTTTTCTGTTGGCAAGTCTCCTCCGTTCTTTACTGACAGTTGTGCCAGACTGGTCCTGTTTCGCTCTCTGGTGCGGCGGTGAAAAACAGGCCTTTACACCATACTAATCTTGTGGGCTGTAGATGATTACCTTGAAGGTAGCCCTGTGAACTTCTCATTGTCCATCCACATGTAACTTAGTATATTAGTAGCCTTATGACATCCTATTTATCATATATATGCTACTCATAATTTCACAAATTTGAGTCGAGTTACATAGGCTAAGGTTTACATCAACTATAATCAAGATTTGAATATACCTAGTGCTCCATTTGACACATTGAGACAAACCAAACATGTCATCGGCTCACAAATATTAGCAACAGAATTAATTGTCATGATCTCTATTTCGATGGTGCAAACCTCGCCACCTGATGATCGACGAAGCGCATGGCATGTAGCAGCTCGGAGTGGAGATGGTAAGTGCTGGAACTATAAATGATGGATTCCATCTCGATTTGATACCAATCGGACTCAAATGGTTATGAAGGTGAAGGATGTGCAATGAACACACACGGAAGTGATGAAGGTATGAAACAGATGGAAGTGGATAGCTTCTCCCTTTTAGTGGAAATGGTGGAACTGTGAGTTCTTGGATCTCAACACCAGTAGGGGGGAGGGGTGAGTAATGGAAAGGCAGTTTGAAAACTTTTTACGGAATTAATAACAGCCACATAATACTCAATCAACCAAGCCAATCAACACAATGCACAATTTTTTTTTACATGGAAACCCAACTGGATGAAAATTATGACCTGAGTCACCTCACTTGGGATTTACCGATTAACCTAGCCAACCAACTATTAATAACATGCACATAATATTCAATCAACCAAGCTAATCAACACAGTGCACAATATTTTTACGTGGAAACCCAACAACACAGTGCACAATATTTTTATGTGGAAACCCAACTGGGTGAAAACTACGACCTGAATCACCTCACTCGGGATTTACCGATTATCCTAGCCAACCAACTATTAATAACATTATCATAATATTCAATCAACCAACCAATCAACACGGTGCACAATATTTTTACATGGAAATCCAACTACTTTACTACAAATCCCGAGATATTTACGTGGATATCTCAACCATTTACAAAGCATACAACTTCAACCTTAGATAAAACACCGAAGTCAACACTACAGATCTGACACTTTAGCAACCACAAAGAACTTATGAAATTCATCTTTCCTCTGACTTCTCTTAGAATATGCAAATCTTTTAAGTCCAGGTGCTTCCCTATAAACTTGAGGCGCAAATACCAAAAGTTCCTACAATAGAGGTTATGATAGAAACATATATATTCATAATAACTTTTCTTTTGCAATAATCGTTTTTCAAAGATATCAGAAATAATTCTCAATTATAGGAATATGGATATATTGAATAACTTTTCAGATAACTTTTCTTTTCTTTTGCAATACCAACATGAGTATGTGATCCTTTATATATGATTCCAAGAGTAGGTAGCCATTGGAAACATAGTAGACAATAGATCGATGAATATCTTTGAGATATGATCGATAAGTAATTATGCATGATTGATCAGTCCAACATGATCAATTACGTCAAAATGATGATCAATTATTTTGTGATTGTTAGGTGTTTAATATTCAAAATATGATCGATCGTGAACATTAGGTGCTCGATTAGGATGATCAATCAATGAGCAAGAGTAATTATTACTGTCGAGTTCTTTGATATTCTTAATTTGGAGAGTTTGTGAGGATGCAGTTGAGATTACAATTTTGCCAAAATACAATGTAAACAATGCAACAACTTTTAAACAAATCTAAGAAACTTCTAAGATTTTGCAACTTTATCACTATAGTTTACTTCATATAGATTCTTATGCTGAAACACTCTATAATCCTACAATCATAATAAAGATGCAAACAACTACTATATTTGTGTGTGCCATCTTTAAAACAACTCAAAGAAACAAAGAATTAACAATCAAGGACAACATAACTTTTTTCTTAAAGCTTAAAGAGATGTAATCAAGTAAATATAGAGTTTTTCTAATCAATCTTTAATAAGACAAAATAATTTTAAGTCAATACATTAAAGTATTTGATTTTAATTTCTCCCCCTTACTAAAAAATTATAAAACTAAAGTTTTCTTTCATTACTTGTAAGGTGTGTGAAGTTTTGAAAAACTATCTTCACTTACTTCTTTACTCTTGTATGTCTTTACTCTCCCTTAATTCTTTCTCCCCTTAAAATAGTATGATAAGAAAAAACTTTTTAAAGATTTCTCCCCTTTTTATCAATTTATTAGAAAGAGAGAGAGAGAGAGAGAAAAACATGTATACTTCATTAAAACTTATAGAACTCTTAAACATAGTATGTACCGACCACAAACTATGTTTCCATATATAATGAAAAAGAAAGAAACAAAGAACTATTAGATAAAACAGAAAGATATGAAACAACAAGATCTAATTATTACGTGGACACTCAATATTTTCTTCATCATTCGTTCGGTGTGTCGGACGGGATCTCTTCCCATGCTCTATATGATGTCAGGTCATGAGTTGTAAGAGCACTCGGGAGTACCCAACTCATCAGATACTTCTTCTTCTTGATCAAGCATGACTACCAGGACGAAGGACCTTGAGTAGAAGGACGAGGTCAGGATCTCACTGGAGTAGTAAGAGAGGTGCTTTCGGGGGTGTTGTTCGAGATTTTCGGGATTTTTTCATTTTATTGAATAATCGTGTCGTCGTAACCCAAATAATCCCTCAACAAAAAAATTATTTGATTCTCAACCTAAATTAATTAAAAAATGCAGCAAAAGGATTTTGCTATTTAATTTACCTGTATAGCAACATGATCGAACTCAGGGAGGCTACAAAATTCCCAAGGGTTATTCTAATAATTGAAAAATCAATAAAAGAATAAGGAATTTCAAATGCAAACAATATTGGTTTTTTGTGAGAATTTTATCTTTTTAATTTTTTCATGGGATTTTTTATATTTTTTTATTTTCTGATTCTTAATTTTTATTGGTTTTTAGTTTTGCAGTTTTTTTTATTTTCAAAATAAATAATTTTTAAAGAAAATTTATATACAAACGGAACACAACTTTTTGGATTTTTCAAATATGAAAAAAAACATCCAGAAAAGTCAAATACGAATATTTTTGTGTTTTGATGATTTTTTTACTAATTTTTTATTTTTTCAGAGATTTTTAGATTTTTTTAGGATTTTAAAAATGAATAAAAATAAGGAATAAAACAAACAATGAGCAGATAAAATTATTTTGCAATTTAAAAATATGAAATAAATTCAAAAGTTACTAGAATTATTTTTAACTATACTGAATTATCTACAAACAGGAAGTGGAATCACTATTTTTGGATTTTTCTACAATTTTCTATGATTTTTTTAATATCTTCAGTATTTTACAAATTTTTTTGAGTTTTAAAAATAGTTAATGCGTGAAATTTGTATAGAAAATAAAAGATATAAAAAGAAAATTATTCTATTTTTTGGAATTTTTTACGTAATATTTGAATTTTTATGATTTTTTAATTATAAACAGTAAAATGCAACATTTTTTATTTTGGGATATTTACACCCATAACCCTGAGTAATTCCATAATTACCCTAGGTACCCAAGATAATCACGAATTACATACAAGACCCTGAATAACTACTCCGATTTACACCCATACCCTTCCGTTAGTTTACTTCATTAACTCAACCACATGGCTGAGTTAATCTAACTCAATCCATGATCTAACGGTTGAGATTAATAAAAAAAGGACACGGATTAGATCGTGGAGCTTGCAGCCCGATGGGGTCTTCAATGGAGAGCGTGGGTAGGCGGAGGCGCGGGCGGGCGGGGGGTGCACGACCTGAACCTGCAGGCAAGTCCGTAGCTCGGGGGGAGGGGGGGTGCGCCGGGCATGACCAAGACGGCAGGCGGAGGAGGCGTGGCCTTGGAGCTCGATCCCAGGAGGCACATGGGGTGTGAGAGGGCGGTTTTGCAGGAGGAGTCGCGCGTGGGGGCAGAGGGGGGATTCGCTGGCGGAGTTTCGCGCGCGTGGGAGGGGGGACTCGCCGGCGGAGTTGCGCGGGGGGAGGGGGGGGGGATTCGCTGTGGAGTTGCGCGGGGGGAGGGGGGATTCGCGCGGGGGGGGGGGGGGGGGGGAGGGGCGATTCACTGGCGGAGTCGCGCGGGGGGGGGGGGGGGGGGGGTGCGCCGGGGCACCACCTTGCAGTCGGCGGAGGCACGGGCGGGGTGGGTTGTCATGGAGCTCCATCCCGGGAGGGGGTGGGCTGAGGTAGGGGGTGCGTCGGGGCACCACCTTGTAGGCGGCGGAGGTGCGGGCGGGGGTGGGTTGTCATGGAGCTCCGTCCCGGGAGGGGGGTGGGCTGGGGCAGAGGGAGGGGGTTCGTCGGGGCACCACCTTGCAGGCGGCGGAGGCGCGGGCGGATGTGGGTTGTCATGGAGCTCCATCCCGGGAGGGGGGTGGGCTGGGGCTGAGGTTGGATCCCAGGAGGTGCCGGGAAGGGGGGGAGGGCTGGAACTGCAGCTCCATCCCAGGAGGCGCCGGGAGGAGGGGATTGGGTCTCGATGGTAGGTGGAGGCGCCTCCGCGGGCACGACCTGGAGTTGCAGGGGGGAGAGGGGTTGCAGGGGGGTTGTGATTCGATCCCAAGAGGTCTTGATTTGGGTTGCAGGCGGTGGAGGAGGGGGCTTGCTGGGGGAGACGACCGGCAGGAGGCCTCGATCAGGGTGGAGGAGATGCTTGGAGGAGGAAGGGAGGAAGGAGAAGGAAGGAGGAAGCGGGCAATGATCTTATGGTAAATAACTCAAAGTTAAAGGGTATAAAAAATTAAATTCTTGACGGATACCGTTATAATTGACGGGAAATTGGATGGAAATTAACACAGGGTTTTAGGTGTGAGAGTTCAGCATTACTCAAGGTCTTGTATGTAATTCAGTATTATCTTGGGTATCTGCGGTAATTATGGAATTACTCAGGGTTATGGGTGTAAATATCCCTTTTATTTTTTAATAATAGCAAACAACAATAAAATGCACTAAAAAGGTACACTATAAGGAGACAACTAACATGAACTTAATTTGATTTTTCTAGAATTTATCGACCAATAAAAACTTTTATTAAAAAATCATGCAATTTAAAGTCTGGATAAACAAGGGTTGAAATGAAAATTCCCAATATTTTTGTATTAAAATATAACAAAAATAAACTTGCAGGAATAAAGTACAAAATACCCAGAGTGAATGTACAACGCACGTGAGTTGGGGCTAGCAGGGTCGTTTGCATAATTTTGTGAAATTCTAAGGGTCGCTCACATAATTTTTCCAAAACAATTAGGGCACGCTTAGTTTTCTCTCTCCTAGTTTTCAAAGCCAAAGGGGCACCGCCCCTTTCTTCCCCCAAATCAAAGAAGACACTGGATGGCGAGGTGGATGTACTCGAGACAGAGGGGTAGAGCATGGATGATGGCGATGGTCGTCGGACGGTGCAATCTACGGTGGGCTTCAGGAGATGGCGGCGATGACGTAGGTGAGCGCTACGACTGGATGACTGAGGGCGACGAATGACCTTGCTCTAGGTGGAAGGGGGGAGCATATGGCGAGCTTCAAGCTCCTGGAGGTCAGCAGGCACACGGTTCTTCGCACGGAGGGAGTGCTTGAGGAGCCACGCAACCGTCGGCTGTTGCGGGGGCAAAGAGGTGCCTAAAGTGCAGGAGGGTGATCGGCCCGCGCAAGACGTGCGATGGAGGGATGGAGCGGAGGAGCTTCAGTCGACGGTCAGGCGGAGATCGACCCGTACAGGAGGCTTCGCGTGGGAGTTGTTACGCAAACGGGGGGTTGCTGCTGCGGCTGGGATGGCGCGACCGTGGAGGTCTTCGCGCGGGAGGGACTCCAGATGCAAGGGCTGTCGACGGGCGGTGGGCGCACGGTAGGAAAGTCTGGCCAGGCGGAGGTGCGCGAGGCTAACAGAGGGTGAATAGCGGCCCCCAAACCTTTTTTTTTAATTTTTTTTTTTGTATTTTTTTGAACAATAGCTATTTTTCTCTTTTTTTGACATCTCTTTTTTTTAATTCTTTTTGGAATTCCCGACCCTGCAATAAAATAAACATAAATCGACTCAAGCACGACGGCTCGGTCAATAAAATAAAATAAAAATAAGAATGTGAATGGTTTTGGATCCGGTGAAATGGGGGATCCAAACCGTATCTCCGGCCACCGTGCGAGACCGGAGTTGAAAGATCATGTGAGATAGAATGGGAACGTGAGTAGATCGAGATGTGGATGTGAAATTAAAATCGGAGGCGGATCAAATCGTGATAATGAATTAGGAATGAAAATCTAAGATCTAGAATTTAAAATTGACAACGGAATTAAAGTAAAAAATTACGCTACGATTAACCTTGATGAAAAATGAGAAATAAAACGGATCTCACCGTGGGAGCGAATGATGCTGTGATTGCCTCGATGAGGACCGACTCGCTATCACCGGACAACTCAGAAGCTGGGCACCTTTCTACGACAAGAAGGCTCTGAAGATTAGGCTCCTCTCACCAAAGGTTGATCCCCGAATAATGAAGGAGAGGAGACCCATTAAAAAGAAGAAGAAATCAAAACAGGAAGATATGTACAACAACAACAACAACAACAACAACAACAAAGCCTTTTCCCACAACAAAGCCTTTTCCAAACAACAACACCAAAGGAAGATATGTACAAAAAGAAAGTTATTTAGTTGTTTGTTTAAATAAATAAAATAAATATATAAATTAAAAATAAAATCTGAAATTAAATAAATTAATAAAAATAATTAATATGAAGAATTAATTAACCACCTTAATGGTGGCTATTTAAGGCATATATTCAAATTATATACACAGACATATTTTTAACTTAATTTAAATAAATAAATAAATAAAATTAGATTTTCGAAGTTATATTAATTTAATTAATTAATATTTGATATTATTTTTTGATGGTTTTTATATAAGGTGGTTAATTACATACATATCATATATACATAAGGTACATTATACAAATATACAAATAAGGAAATAATTTAAAAAAATGTTAGTAAAATTTTTTTATTTACTGTAAATTACAGTGAACAATATTTAAAATTATTAAAAATATAACATGTACAAAAATAAAAAATAAATACAATAAATTAATGGTCAAATGGTAAAAACCATCCCAGAAAATAATCTTTTCAATCGTAACTCCAAAAATTATGATACCACTACCATTTTAAAGATAATTTGATTTGAATACGATGGAAATGAGTTTTGAGTTCATATGTAAGTGGAGTTGGTCTTTCAGTTATCGCTTTATGGCTTTTCCGAGTGTGGTTACTTTTATTTTGTAATGATTTTATTTTACAAGTATTTTTATTATTTAGGAAATATTTTATATACAACTTTTGTTTAGAAAATTATTTAATTTGAGGTCAATTTATTGACAAATAAAATAGTAAGTTTTTTTACAAATATACACAGAATAAAAAATGAAAAGTATTTACAGAACACATTTTTTTGGATTTATTGGATAAAGACCCTATCTCCCCCTACTTTATTCCTGGTCGATCAGGTCATGTCTTGACCTTCTCTCGGGGTTCGGGTTAGCTTGTATCTCTTGCATATATACACTCTTTTATTTTCTTTATTTTTCCTTTATTTATTTATTTTAGGTTAAAATAATAATATATGTACAATATTTACACACAGATGTAGATTAGTAAGAACATGTATTTAGTAATATATACATGTGTTTTAAAAGGATTTTTAAGCTAAAATAAATGAATAAAGATGATAAAATGCAGATTCATCATCCCCCTATGCTTTACCTTTGCTAGTCCTTTAGCAAACACTTATTTGAAAGAATAAGTGAATAAAAGAAAAAGAAAGGAAAAATAAAAAACTAGGACAACATTGACTATTAAACTTATCTTCGTAAAGTTGTAGTATGGAGCTCTGTCAGACCTTTATATTATTAGTGTGACGGAACCTTAACGGTGAATGGATTTAAAACCTAACAGTCTTCAAGTTCCACAAGACTCCTATTCAGGTCTCCTCAACAGTCAAGTCAGAATAAGTCTACATAATCAAATTCTTATGACTATAAATCTTTACTTGTACAGTGTCAGTGAACTATAGATCCCCATCTCAAAAGTAGCAAAGAAACAACATCTCTCAACAAGGTAACTCTAATCCCCCAATCAAGAAACTCTTTCCTCGAGGAGTGGAGATATTCCCTTCTAAGTTCAAGTACAACCAACTCAAGAAGAGGAGATGGAGAAAAGAATGGACAGTAACTAGTGTAGCTACCTATCCTTGGATGCATGGCCAGTGTAGTCGAGTCATCCAACTGCAAGCTTACAAAAATTTGACTTTGAAGCTCTTATTATTATTATTATTTTATACTTGTATATACACTCCGACAGGTATTTTACTTTTCAATCAGACCTGTCCACTTTTGGAGACTATGTTTTTTTTTGAAAATATCTACAAGGTGCAACATGTACATAAGGAGTTTTTCCTCTTGAGCTAGTAGACTATCCCTCTTTTGAAGCTCTATTGCAACTCCACAACATCCTGTCTTTAGACCTCAATGCTACTAGATCAGGTTGAGATGCACTGCCCTCCCTAGAGGAAGACGAATATTCCCACTAGTTGTTACATACACGTATGCTACCCCAAGCAAAAACATCCTGCCTTCTGCTCCTTCATGAAGAGCTTCGTGTAAAGTGCTTGTCCAAGATAAGCCATGGTCTAGAAGAATCATGCGTGTGTTGTTAAATATTCTACTTAGACTAATCAAGATGACATGTGAACATAGTCTTATAAAATCAAAGAATTAAGTCGCTAGGACCTGAAAAGTCTTAATTCCATTTTTATAAAGTTCCTCTAAAATTAAGTGGATTAAGGTCCAACTAAGCTCCATTCTTTAATTTCATTCCATACTTAATTTAAATGTCACTATTATCATGAAAAATGCACATGCAAGAAATATATACCAAACAATTTTTTTAGAGGTTTTTAAGAGAAAAAGGATTAGTAAAATATATACAAGAATATACATGGATTATATATTTTTTTTATAAAATGATTTTTTTGTTTTGTTTTTGTTTTGTTTTTTGTTTGTTTTTTTGTTCTATTTTTTTGTGTTTTGTATGTTTTTTTAGACGGAAGGTGACCAAAGTATATAAACACACATGGATTTTACTATTTTATATACATATCCCAAAAATAATCATATTTTTTAAAGTACGAGTTACGTCTAAAGTATATGTACAATATATACAACCCCCCATACTTAGCTCGAACTATGTCCTCATAATGATGAAAGAGCTGCACAGGAAGACATCTCATGCTAAGTATAGAAAAGTGAAAAGAACACTATACAACATGACTCAATGAATGAATAGAAGTCGGTGATCCCCCTATACTTAGGATTAATTAATCCTAAGTATAAAAGATTGTACAAAAGTGAAAAACCGGGGAAAAGTATTGACAAACTCAATGGTTCGTCTTGCCCCCTATACTTAGGGTAGAATAACCCTAAGTATAGAATATCAATAAGTCGGGCCCAATCGAAAGATCAGAAGAATAAAAACACAAAAGAGACGATATGAACAACATTACTCCCCCTATACTTAGGGTAGAGTATCCCTAAGCATAAGCAACAACATGAGTGATGAACAAGACGAATATGAACAATACAAATCATTCACCCCCCATACTTAGGATAAAGTACATCCTAAGTATAGCATATATACACATGGAAAGGGGTAAATGATAAAATGGAAGAAGAAAGAATGAAACGAAAGGATATACAAGAGGTACTCAGCTCATGTATCAGACGTAGAAGATGGAATCAAAGGATCATCGTCTAATACCACAGACATAGAATCAACGACGAACTAGAATATGTCATGATCTAGATATGGCTTCAGCAATTGTCCGTTCACAACAAATCGATGTGCATCAAATGACAACCCAAAAATGACAATACTCCCATTGTCACTCACAACTCTCACAATGAATGGTCCTGGCCATTTGCTTTTCAATTTTCCTGGAAACAGCTTCGACGTCGCATCAAATAACCAAACTTTCCGATCAAGAGAGAAAGTCTTCCTTTGAATGCGTTTATCATGCAATCGCTTGACTTTCTCCTTATGCATAAGGGAGTTATCATATGTAGAGTCTCGGAATTCCAATAATCTATTCAAATCTAACTTTCTGTTCTTTCCTGCCTTCTCATAATCAAGATTGCATACACGGAGTGCTGATGATTCCATAAATGCCCTTCGTTAATCTATCAGAATTAACATTTTAAAAATTGGTTCGCTCGTTGCAGTTAGGCAAAGTCGGATTAATAAAAAATCGCAATTTAATTATTTTTCCAATTAAAGCGAGCTGTCCATTTTTTTTACTTGGGCAAGCCCAAGGTCAAACTCAGGGAGGCCACTGTCTCCTTAGGTTGGTTTTTAGTTGATCAAGATGCTAGGTTTTCAAAGAGACATTTTTTTATTTTTTTAAAATGCAATAAAATAGTGAAATGTGAATTTGGCGAAGTTCAGGGGACAAAATATAATTTATGATCAAATTAAGTCCAAAGGTCTTCAAACTTGGCCAAAATGTGAAATATGAAGAAATTAAGTTACTATACTTGTTTTAGAATTTTTGGATGAAAAATGAATTAATTACGAATTAAATACGAATGTAGGGTGATTCTAAGCAAATTAATTTTAATAAATACAAAACCATTTTATTTCTCAAAAATAAAATTATCCTAGATGAGTTTACCTGAGAGGAATCTAGAATAATTATTAGATCCTAAAAATAATTGATCTATGACCTATTAAAAATTAATTACGCGAATCACCAATGAATTTATTTTGACCTAGATATATGTGCAAATGATACGAATTTTAGATTCAATGTAAACAACTTGAAATCTAACTACTGTGAATTTTTGGGATTTTTTAGATCAACGAATAATTTAATATGAATTTCAGAGCAAAAATAGACAAATATGTTATTTTCCACAAAGATAATTGAATTAAATAATTAGCAGCTCATAAAAATATATTAAACATCTACATTGATAGAGCATGAGTTGTTCTACAAATGCTTTTTTTGAAATAAAAAATGACGTGAAATGATTGTTCACATAAATATGCAAACATAGGGTCTTAAATGCAATATATAGAAATAAAATTTGATAATAAAAAAATGCGAAGAGGACCAAAGTGCAATTACAAAACTTCACAGGGGGACTCATGCAATGTTTTGCAATGGGCACGCAGATTCCACATGCTGATGACGTGAGATAAGAGGCGAGATGCCTCTATTATTTGATGAAAAGCGAGGGGTCTGCACTGCAATTGTCCCAAAAGGCTGTGCCCCCTCACGTGAGAACCGGTGGGTTCTTTTCTTGCGATGGATCCAAAGGCGAGGTGGAGAGCGCAGGGCCTGGATGTGCGACAGTCGGAGGTAGCTGGTCCAGGCGTTCGGCATGGACGACGGTGCCTGCTGGATCGCAGGAGCTTGACATAGTAGATGAGGTGCTCCTTCCTCTTGGCTGACACACGACCATGGGTTGTTGGGGCAGCGCGAGCGTGTAGCATGCGTACGGAGGTGCACGAGAGAGTCTGGAGCTGCTTTAGGAGACGTAGCGGTCTGCAGGCAGCTGTGACGTGCGTGGATGGAGGCCGACCTGGAGGCAGAGCGGGGATGCGGAGGCGCGAGATGATGCGACCGGGGTGGCAAAAATGCATGCTAGGAACACGTGGCCTGGAGGTTGCGAGTGAGTAGTTGCTTCTGGTGTCAGGGCAGTGACTTGAGTCCGTCCTCGACACGTCGGCCGAGGCAACAAGCTAGACACCACAACAAAATGCACTTGGGGCATCCAACTGTAGCTACAAATTTGGTCGCATGTGGCTACGGAATTGATTGTGGCTACAACACATTCGGTGTTACTTTTTTGTATCCACAAGTCTGGTTGGCAGAGACCCTGACTACGGTAATGTCGTTGCCAATATGTTTGGCCCCAACTATTCAGTGACCACAAATCACAAAATGATAATACATGTGGCAACGAAATTTTCATTACCACAATTAAGATGATGTGGCGGTAATAAACTATGTAGCACTAATATCATACACGGCAATAATAGTGTGAATTTAATACCATAAAATACCGTGCATTTAGTAAATATGCATTTATTCACTGCCCAAGAACCTGTCAACCTCAACCTGCAAAAATAATCAATTTATAAAGGTTTCTGTATGAATTATAGATCAAGATCAAGTTAACAACCTGCATAGATGTCCCACATTATAAACCAACATTATCTATTGCAAAGACATAAGCAGAAGAATGTAAACCGATGAAGAGGTGAACAAAATGAAACCAATTACAGAGAACTATCAACCACACTTAGAATATGTAAAGCCAAAACAAAAAAAGCAAAAAGAAATTGATCAACCAAATGCATGGAAGATGAAGTGCAAGAGCATATATTAGTACATCAAGGAATTGAGAGTTCGGTGAAAATAACTAATTGAAAAAGAGTATGTTGGAGATATTTTAGGATGATGGAGATGATGTGTGAGAAGTTCAACGAGCGTCACATGGAGTGCAAGAGGTTGTGTGCTTCACATATCAGCATATCGAGAGGATAAGGCTAGTACATGATCATCCTTCATAAGTCCGATGTAGGGTCTTCATTATGCTCAGAAGGATTATAGGAAAGATCAACTCTACATGAAGGAAATAAGAAATCATTATTAATAACTTGAAAACAAAAAGAACAAATTATAAGGCATGTTAGATAGCTTAATTATATATAATGCTTGGAGAATTCCTATTTGACTGAAACTACATGATTTCAAAAATTGCAAGTATATGAATGCATCCCTCCAGAACTAAATGTAACTTTTCAGAATTTGAGTGAATGAATAGTATTCTATAAAACATCATGTGCATACAAAAAGCAAGAGATGAGAAGTAAAGAAATCCTGTAATAACAAACTGAATGTTATATCCAGTCACCCTATATAAAGATATGGAGTAGGGATATGAAACAATACCACCAAGACTTGTAGTTTTGAGGGATAGTTACATGATTAAGATAAAAATCAAGTCATTCTTTCTGCTTTCTAATTCAAGATGCAAATGGACCTAGATTTGGATCCTATAACAAAATAAAGAAAACTAATAAGAAATTTAAAATTTTGTTTTAAATAAAGATAAGATTATTAATTAACATCTTACCTTAGAATGTGATGAATGTTGTATTGAATTAGATTGACCTTCCTAAAATGTAAAAAAAAATTAATAAATAAATGATATATCCAACAAAAATCAACATTATTAAATGTTAAACGATACCCGAGAATTTGTAGGCGACGTACTGACATGACTTTTAGAAGGTTGATTTTGGAAATATCCCTATAAACATATGATATGTATTCTAAAACATGTACATCAATTTAAAATGTCAATAACTAGAAATTATAAACTTACGTTAACTCTCGATTGAAAGAAAAAAGAATCCACAGGCTGGCCTCCATAGGGATACAAAATTGGAGTCTCTCTTGCTTGTGGTGGACATCCAAAAGCACTTGAAGATGGCATATCCCACACCCCTACACCATCATTGATATAAATGCTAGAAGTTCCATTGTTTCTATCACCACTATCATGAATGCTTCTTCCACTCATTTGAGAGACGTCCGGAACATTCTAGACAAAAAACATGGATTAATATTACAATTGGCATGTTATAGAACAATTTAATTCAAATAATCTTACTTGTGAATATGGGAAAGGACATGTTAATCCAACATGTTGGCTGACTCGGTGCAACCAAAGAGCATATTGTTGCATCCATGTTTTTTGCTGTTGAATTAGTGTAGCTTGTGATGCAACAATACTTTTCAATTTCCTTATACTTTCCTGAAATGAGCCACTTATTAATAAAATGCAACCTTTATGAAACCAAAATAAAATATTGATTGTATTACCTGTTCATCTCTATTCCTTTGCAAGGATGCTTGCAATTTATCATATTCCATTTTCTTATAAGATTTTTCATGTCCTATACCAAGAAAATGGACATAAGTATCTGATCTAGCACCCACAACATGTGAATAAACCTTAGAGATTATATCTTGAGAGGATAAATGCGAATGATCTTGGCGGGATAATTCAATATATCTTTCTATTTCATCCTGTTGGAAGTTAAAAAATACAAGTTAGTATATAAATTAATATAACTATTATAAGGTTAAATTTTTACCACTTTCTCCTCCCCGGGATAAATGATCTTCATCATATCGATATCCGTAGGTTCCCTTTGATTTTCCTTTTCGTAAAAAGAAAGTAAGAGTTAAAAGATATCTAATCAAATCTCAAAAATATTCTGATCAAAACTTACAAAATCATGGCATTTGGTGGCCAACGGACGTCTTCCACATCTATGGTATAATATCTTCCCTTTGCTGTTATTCTTATTAATAAAAGTCTTTGTCTAAGATCAATAGTAAATTGCAGTTCTAAGACTACCAAAGCATGAACAAATGAAAAGTTTTAATTAAATTAGAATAAGAAGTCATCTAAAAAAACTGATAATAATATGTTATATTGCATGTAATAAAAATAAGTAATTTTCTTCTCAAAACATTAATGAAGGGTTTCCAAATTTACCTCAGACACATAAACTATGATATGAAATGGAATACTTGAGTTCAACTATCTGATGCAAAAATAAATGATTCTTTAGCATGACTCGTCAATAAGTTTGAAGAAGGAAAAGAACAACTTACCGTGCGACGAAGGCATTATATCATTTCCAGGTAATCAAATAAAACTTGAAATTTCCAATCATAACAGGGAGAAAAAGCAATCAGCTTATGTTTCCCTTCTCCATTCCACTAGTTTTAAAAAGATTTTGGTTGCAATCATACCCCTAAGTTATTATTTATAAGTAGACAGTCTGATACTAAATGCTGAGTTTTTTCAAATCTCACCAAAGATATAAATGTCCAGCTGTTCGTAATTTGTTTTCCTTTCAATGCTATATTTGCATATTGGCATAAGAATTCCTGCCAAAATATTTTGTTTCTGCAGACATAATTAATCATCTAATTATTTCATCGTCCAATTCACCACTACAAACATAACCTTCTTCTCTCATTGTTCCTTTAACCAACCCAGCATAAAATATATCTCACGAGATATGTATGCTATTTTAATTAGGCCATGCCTCCAAGCTTTCAACGCACTAGAGAACTATCTCCACCTTAATAGGATTTAATCACTCATGGTTCTCCCTCAAGCAGAATCACACAAATGCTCATAAAAAAAGATGGCACTGGTATTGAAGCTCACCATAAATAACCATATCTAACAAACTAATATTATATTTCAGGAAGCAAAATGATAATTCCTTTAGCAATATTACATCTAAAATAACAAATCAAAGTAAACTTTTGAGAAAAATGATGTCTAAACTTTTGAGAAAAAAATGATGTCTTAAAATGGAACCATACCTTAGATTCATGTGCAGATCATTCTTTAGCAGCATTTGAAAATTGAGTCCCATCGATGCGAGGGTCCTTCAAAAGTTCTTCCTTTAAACGTTCTGGTTTCTTTTCATGAGCCGTCCATATTGACTTGACATGACTCTTCCAATCTTTATGACGATCATGAACAATGTCCAAGACAAAATTATATGCATTTGGATGCCCATCCAAATGAAAATCATCCTGTCAAAAGATTTTGTTTGCTTAAAATTTATGAATGACTAGAAGAAATTGCATATTAAATAACAAAATACAACCTATAGAAGCTCCCAAGTGTCCAACCACGCGGTTTTTGGCATCTCCTTCCACTTTTTATCTATAGGCCACAACCAATAACAACGTGCATAGTATGCAGACGCAGCACGTAATTTCGATGCATTCTCTCCAATTACTTGGCCATATTTATTCCATTCAAGTTTATGAAGGTTTTCACCTTTATGCTTGAAGAACTCTAATTTACTAAATCCACGTCCTTTTTTCTTTATGGGTATTACATCAATAGGTACATCATTTGCTACATCCACATGAGATGAAGGACGATCATGTCTTCTCTCAGAACCAAACAATTAGCCTTCTCATGTCACTGTTCTACTTGGTAAAAAATGTAGAACATTAATACTCAATCTTGCATTTATAAAAAAATTATGAGTAGCAGATATATTCATGGTAGAAAAAATACAAGTAGCAGGCAATGGTATATAAATAAAGTAAAAAAAAAGCAATGTTGTCAAAAATATGGTATGATATTTTCTTGACTGTACGCTAGGCTCACCTGATATGCTCGATAATGATTGTGCGTTGGGCACCTCGCTACTCGTAGCACCCTATAGTGATCGTGCACTGGTGTCCCAATACTGGATGCGCATAGCAGCAGTATTCAAAGGGCATGATTATGATCCTAATGTCTTAAAAGTTTGAATGGACAATACTTGGATATTCAGTGATTTCTTAAAATGAGCTTGGCTCAATTTAAATGTCTCAAAAAAGTAGAGACTAATATAGTAAATTTTAACCATCCAACTTCCATTAATCATGGGATTAATATGAACATGCAACATAAAAGTTTGACAAGTAAACATAACAAATCAATGAAAATGTTGATACAACAATAAGTGCAAAAAATGACAATGATACTGATATCAAATGACCATTGAATATAGAAATAGGGGTGTGTGTGTGTGTAATCAAAGGAAAAAATACCTCTCACTATCCTCACATTCTGCCCTTCGAACATCGGGCTCGCGATCTATGCTCCATCCACTTCCTTCAAGCTCTATCATTAAATCATCACCCGCTGCAAGCCTACCATCTAGTTCACAATGAAAAACAACATATATGATAAAGTTTGATTTCAGGTTTCTCCAATAATATCATGGTGGTTACAATGTACATGAAGATGTCAGACTGTAAAAAAATATCTAAGAGGACAAGTAAATATTGTCCATTAAAAAAATCATTGCTAAAATGATTCTTTTTACATAATGACTACTACAAATCATATATTCATTAGGAAAGAACAAAGTGCTTGGAGGAGGTTCGATAAGGAAAGAACAAAAATGTTTACCTCTGGAGAAAAAATGGACTCAATTTTACTGAAAGAGGATTATTTGATGATATAATTTTGATTTAACAATGATAGAAACCCATGTAAATGAAAAATGGTGAAGATAAAACAATCAAGACACGGAAGGATTGGAAATATAAACTATGGTTGTTGGTAAAAAAAAGCTTGGACTGTAGTTTTTACGGTGAAGACAAACTACTCAGCAGATGGACATGACATTTTCTTCTTTGATCTTTATAGATATTGATAGACTGACTCTATAAAATGATCTCAAAATTGATGGAGTTGCAATAGAAACATGCGTATGGAATATGAGCTCTAAGAGCTAAAGACTCGTAGCAAAAGAAGAGCATCTGTAACAGAACGTAGAAGAGTAACAAAACTATGAATCAAAATCTAATGAACCTAATGGTTCTTCAAAATCATTGAACCACATTATTTACTAAAAGCCAAACTAATGTTCACATTGAGAAACCTATTATACAAGTGAAATGTATTTCATTAAACGAAAGATGAACTAGCAAAGCTTCTAACTAACATTGTTGTATCATATATGTCCTCGACTGTTAATTTATATGAAAACAACATACCTTCAAAGATGACAATAAAAGGCTATTAAAAGCAAAGCAAAAGCACCAATTGATCATATGCTCCCACAATTACCCATCATCCTATTCATCCAATACATGTAGTGAAAAAATAGACCGTCACTCTAAAATCTGACTATAACGAGCAGAGTATTTCAATTATTCAATATCTACAGTCACGCAAACTTGAATAGTAAATTTAATTATGTTAATTAATATTTAAGTACAGTAATCCATATATCCTATGTCGTATTGAACAACATCACTAAAATTTTACTCAAAGGAAAAGGATTACTGAAAGTAGAACACATGAATTTTGGAAAATAAATACAGTACTAACTATAAATATTCAATACTTTGTAATCAAATACAAAGATAACTACATTACTACTATCATTATACTAATACTTTGAAAATAAATATAGTACTACCACGACAACCAACGATAGGCCCTTCCATTGCCCCTCATTGTTGTCCTCTGCCTAAGGCATTAGCACCATCGAAGCTACCGTCAAATTCGCCATCAATGCCAGTGCAACAACCAGTGCTATAGACAACACTAGTGCCATCACCCGTATTTGCCCTCTGCCATTGTCCTCGACCTCGGTGAGAACCACAATCTCCTCTGCCGCCAATGCCATCGCCATAGCCAATGCCATATCCTTCCATTGCCCTCTGCCATTGTCCTAGGTTAGAGCCATTTCCACCATCAAAGCCACCATCAAATCCACAGTCAAAGCCATCGCCAAGGTCAGTGCCATCCGCACCAACACTGCGAGTGCCATCCCCTACCCTAGCGCTACGCCATTGTCCTATACCTCTACGAGAACCACCATCGCCTCTACCGTCACAGCCAACAACATCCGTTATCTCCCCCTATGCCATTGTCATCTACCTTTGCCATTGTTAGAGCCATCGTTACGAACATCGCTCGTTCCACCAACATCGGCGATGCCATTGCCATTCCTAGCCCTCGTCCTATGTCCTTGTCCTCCACCTCCACTACCATTAGAGACTCCATCAACGTTAGACCTACCGCAGCCAAAGTTAGCACCACAACACGACCAGCGCCGCTGCCACAGATGCCACTAACTCCATCCCCCAACCTCGTCCTTTGCCATTGTCCTCGATTTCTACCAATAACACTGCCAACGCCAACGCCATTCCCCACCGTCGACCTTTGCCAAGGTGTTCGGCCTCTGTCAGCACCGACGCCACCATCGCCACCATCGTTGGCTCCGTCGATCCCCGCCATTGTAGGAAGAGAGATGGTGAGAAGAAAGATGTTATCTGGAATAAAAAATAGGACGATGGCTATCAGATATTATATATAGCGTTAGGGTTAGGTGGGGCAACGCTCGAGCTTTTTTGGTCGCACATGCCAAATCAGGGTAAATTTATTAAATGTCCTTACGGAAATTCCATTTTAGATTATATTTTAGTATTTTTTGTGTGGCAACGGACGGTACAAACTAGAAATTAGATGGTAGAATGTGTAATAGTTGTGGTTGCTAAATAACCGTAGCCTTAAAATTTCATAGCCACTCTTTCATGATGACAACCATTTATTCTTGTAGTGGGAGATGGAGCGACGACGTGGAGGCTGCTAGTGTCAGGTACAACATGCTAATGCGAGGGAGCGTGGTGTCGGCAAAGTACGGCTGTGGGATTACAGGCAAAGGATCTCAAGGTGCAGTGGTGAAATGGCTCACGGAGGGCGAAGGCGTCGCGAGAGGTGGGGCACAATAGTGGCCACCGTTGGAAGGGGTGTACGGTGAGGGTAAATTGGTGAACTAGTGAAGGTAAAACAAAAGTGAAGAAGAAGACACAAGAGGAGGGAGAAGGAAGAAGAAGAGAGAAAAGAGGAGAGGGTGGAGAAGAAGAAGTTTTACCTGCAAGGGGGTGTTGACCTATGACGGGGCTCGCAGCTGAGCTCCCAATCGTCGCTCAAGACGCTGGCATGCGTCGTGCTGGGCAAGCTTTGGGTGAAGCTGCAACAAGGAGCACATGTTCTCCTTGAATCACACCCTTGAAGATCGATCATCGTCACTCTCAATGGAACGTCAAGTCGCTGTCACTGACGACGTTAAGGCTGATGGCTTGCTCTCACTAAAGGATGGATGAGGTGCTCAGAGGTGGCGCGGGTCCTTTTAAAGGTGGTTGCGACATGAGAGGGGGATGCAGGGTGAGTCGCACGCATGGGGCTATGAGGCGGAATGAGCGGACGACCATGTGACGTGGGTAGAGAATGCAGAGGAGGTGCGCGGGTAGTTGCGCAACCATCACGCGGGAGGGGAGATCGTGGAGGGAAAGGTGGGGGGGGGTGTTACGGGTTTGGTCATGCATGGGAAGAATAAGGAAGGACGGAGAGTGAGGAAGAAAAGAAATAAATTGAGAGAGGGGGTACATGGGTTTGCATGGGATTGAGAGAGAGAGAGAGAAGAAGAAGAAAGGTGTGCGTGCGTGTATGGGGAAAAAGAGGGAGAGGAGAGAGAATAAGGGAGAAGAGAAAAACAAGAGAAGAGAGAGAGAGATGGAGGCACCACGTGGGGCACGTGGGGGCGACCATGTAGTGGGGTTTAAATAAAATTCAATAATAATAATACTAATAATAATTAAGTTAAATAATAAAATAAAAGGATTTAAAGAAAATTATGAAAATAAATAAATAAATAATTGAAGTAAATATTTAAAGTAAAAAATAATTGAGATAAATAAATAATGGTAAAATGAAATAAATAAAAATAAAGTAAGTAAATAAATAAATAAACAAAGGTGTGATAGTGGCAGCTCCAGAAGCTGCCACGTGTTGCTCCCAGAAAAATTAAAAATAAGATAGAAAGAAAAATAAAAAAAATCAAAAGGAGTAAAATCAAAAAGTGGTCAACACGAAAGTTACTCGCCTCGACGATATCTACAAATTTCATGAAGGACCAAAAATTAAAAGAAGTCATCTGTACAAGAAGTATTTTTGCGGGTATCTTTTAGGTATAAACTACTGCATTTTTATCATTTGCAGATTTTTTAACCATTTTAAAAGGAATAGTTACAAATTAATCTATTTTTTGGATTTTTAATAAATAAGAAAATAAAAGGATAAAATAAAGGCTATTTTGTTCAATATGTAAAATATACAATAGGGGCCCAAAATCCAAGTTTCACATACGATCTCCGATTTTTATGAAGTTGCTCTTGTTTCGAAGATCTTTGAATGTATATTACTCTAAAATTGAGTAGACCTAAACCGAATACTGTATGAGAGATATGTGCATTTTCGTATGTTTATCTGAGAATTCGCTTTGGGTTTTATTGGTCAATTTTACAAGCTAATATTTTTTTGATATTTTTCCTTTATTAGTGTTAGTAATATATACACTATAGAGTTGATTTATTGGATTTAGAGTTAGTATAAAATAGATACAAATAAGTGAGGTTACCTAATATACAAGTGAATATTTAAGTGAATTTGGCTTCTTATTTAATGCCAATATGCATGCTAAAATGCAAACATTAATCCTAAATGCATGAATGCAAATAATGCACAATAAATGTGGATATGCATCTAATTACTCGAGAACGAAGCTATATTTTCGACTTTTAGAGTGATGAATCACATATTCATCAACCTCCTATACTTAAACCTTGCTCGTCCCCGAGCAACTAAAATGGAATGCAAGAGTGAAATGATTTTGGGTTCCATACCAAGGTCATGAACAAAAGGTGAAAATGGAGCTTGACTTGACCTTTGAATTAATAGTGTGGAGGAACCTTATTAAGAATTGAATTTACGACCTAACAACCTTTAAGTTCCACAAGTCTTCTATTCAGGTCCTCTCAACAGTCAAGTCAGAACAAATCCTCATATGCAAATTCTGATGACTATGAATCTTACTTGTACTGTATAAGTGAGATATAACTCTCCACATCAGAAATGGCAAAGAGACAACCTCCTCTAACAAGGTAACTCTAATTTCCAGGTCTAGCAACCCTTTCCTCGAGGAGCGGGGTATTCCCTTCTAAGTTCAAGTGCAACCAGCTCAAGAAGAGGGGGGGGTAGAGAAGAGAATGGACTGTGACCAGTGTAGTCACATATCCATGGAGCTTGACCAGTGTAGCCAAGTCTCTAGATGTAGGCTTCCATAGTATGATGCTTTGAAGCATATGCCTTGCAAATATACATACTCCGGCAGATATTTTATTTTCAATCAGGCATGCCCATTTTTTGGAGTTTTTTTTCTTGTTTTGGACTAGATACAAGGTACAACATGTACATCAGGATTTTTTTCTTCTTGAGCCAGTAGACCATCCATCTTTGAAGCATTATTGCAACCCACAACATCCCGTCGTTAGACATCGACATCACTAGACTAGGTTGAGATGCACTACCCTCCCTAGAGGAGGACGGATGTTTCCACCCATGTGCTACTCCAAGCCAAAAGATTCTACCTCCTCACCATCTCATCAATGAAGAGCTACGTGCATGGTGCTTGTCCAAGTTAGGTCACTGTCTAAAAGAATATTGTGTGTGCATGGAATATTTTACTTACACCAATCAAGATGACATGTGAGCGTATACTTGCGGACTCAAAGAATTAAGTCAGTTGACCTGAAAAAAAATCTTAACTCCAGTTCCTATAAGGTTAAATTAGGTAGATTAAGATCAACTCAAATCCATCCTCGACATCTATTCATAACTTGGTTCAGAATCCACTAACTTTTCACTTTGCATATGCTAGGTGCAGATGAAATGTAGATGACATGCAATAAATGAAGTGCAAGACACATTTTTTAAATGCAAGGATGATATGCAAGAGTAAATAATAAGCCCATTTTTTGTTTTTGTTTTTTGGTATTCCTCTTATTTTACAATAATTTTTACATTTTTCTACAAGAATTTTACAAAATTATACACATTTTATATACAATATATATATTATATAAATATACATATATTTTACAAAAAAGTTTTTTTTTGAATTTTTACCCACCCCATAATTATTGCATACTATATACACAAACATGTGAAAGCACGAGCTATGGATAAAGTATATATGAAATATACATACGCCCCCTATACTTAGTGTGTGCTATGTCTTGGAGAGCAAAATAACAAAAGGTATAGAAGTCGGTCCGCCCCATATACTTAGGCTTTGACAACCTAAGTATAGAAGAAGATAAAAAAATGGGACGGGTGAGGTCAAGAGGGGAAATATATGAGTATATATACAGGACAGACATCGGTCCCCCTATACTTAGGCTCTGGTCAGCCTAAGTCATGGACATGAGTGAGTGTGAGAACCAATGAGATCTAGAGAATATAAAGAGAGTGGAGGATGTACATGAGTTATTGAATCTTGATGCTACATCTTCATGGAGAGTAATATGATGTGTTTACTCTATTCTCACTTTGCATGAAGTTGATGACCTCGACTTGGACTACCTGCTCCTTAGAATTTACAAAATGCTTTAACAATTGTCCATTCACCACATGAGATTGTGCACTATCTGTGAGATTAGCTATCTCTACACTTCCATTCACGTGCACTTTCTTGACAACAAAGGGACCTGTCCATTTAGATTTGAGCTTCTCATGGAACATCTTTAACCTGACATTAAACAACATACCTTCTTGCCCAGGGACAAAGTCTTTGCACCTAATGTGCTTATCATGCCATCTCTTTACTTTGTCTTTATAGATCAGACTGTTGTCGTATTGCCCTATTCAGAACTCCACGAGCTCGTTCAAGTTCAAGTCTCGACAAAGCTTCCCTAGGTAACAACTCTAATTAATTTTCTTAATTGCCCATTCGAATTTGTGAATGATCTCTGCGGGCAAATGGCATGGCTTGCCCATAGATCATTCTAAATGGTGAAGTACCCAATGATATCTTGTAGGCTGTCCTATAGGCCCACAGAACTTGGTGCAAGAGGTGGGATCAATTTTTCTTATTGGGACGAACCAACTTTTGCAATATACTCTTCATCTCTTTGTTCAAAACCTCTGCCATGCCATTAGTCTGTGGTGGTAAGGACTAGTGACTGTGCTCAAACTCATAGTCCTTAGCTAAAGATCTCACACCACGATTCACAAAGTGGCTACCCCCATCTGATAATCGAAACTTTTGGCACCCCGAACCTATCAATAATATGATTTTTCACAAACTTACAGGACAATTTAGATGTCTACGGTTTAGGTTGGATAGTCTCCATCCAACTAGATAGAGAGCCAACCGCTGACAAGATGTACTCGTGTCCTTGGCTGTTGGGAAAGGGACCCATAAAATCTATGCCCCAAGATTCAAAGATATCACAAATGATCACAGGCTACATGGGCATCTCATCTCTCTGAGTAACATTCCCTCCCATCCTCTGACAAATCGGGCACGACCAAGGAAAATCAATAGCATCTCTGAATAGGGTCAACCAATACAATCCGCATTGGAGTACCTTGTGGGTGGTTCTCTTCCTAGAATGGTGTCCTCCAGCCTCAAGAGAATGACAATACATGAGGACACTCTAGTATTCCTCCTGAGGAAATACAGCTTCTCCAAACACAATCCAGCCCTTCAAAGAAAAGGAAACGGATTATCCCAGTGATATCTCCTCAAATCTGACTTCAGTTGGTCAATGCTGCTAATACTCAACCCTGGAGAACTTGCTTGGAGACAAGGAAGTTCACCATATTGGCATACCATGGGATTGATTCAATAACACAAATTGACTCGTCTGGAAATGTTTCTCTAATATGCTCAAAATCATGAGAATCCTTAAGTTCAATCCCGAGAAAGATGATCAGCCACAACATTCTTCACTCCAGGTTTATCTTTTATCTCCAAATCAAACTCCTGGAGGAGCAAAGTCTACCTAAGAAGATGCACCTTTGCGTCCTTCTTTTGCATTAAATATCGAATGGCTGTGTGATTAGTGTAGATTGTTACCTTAAAGCCAAAAACATGCGACCTGAACTTTTCAAGGGCCCATACTGCAATGAGCATTTCCTTTTCAGTTACGGTATAATTCTTCTGTGTAGGATCTAATACTTTGCTCGTGTAGTGGATCGCAAACGGGATCCCCTCTCGTCGTTATCCTAACATAACTCCTATAGCGAAATCTGAAGAGTCAGTCATGATCTCATAGGGAGAGACCGATCAAGAGCTTGTAGGATAGGCGAGGCACAAATCTTCATCTTCAAGAGCTTACAGACCTCCAGAAAACTTGTGATGTACAACAAACTCTGTGTCTTTCATAAGAGCTCATTAAGTGGGTGGGCAATATTCGAGAAATCATGAATAAATCTCCTATAAAATCCAACATGCACTAGGAATGATCGCACTGGCTTCACGTTGGTAGGTGGATCGAGTTTCTAGATCACCTCCACCTTGGTAGGGTCAACCTCCATTCCCCTTTTGGAGATGACATGCCCCAACACAATATCCTCCACCATAAAATGACTCTTATACCAGGAGAGTACCATATTCACCTCCTTACATTGCTTGAAAACTTGGTCTAAGTGTGCTAAACATGTATCGAAGGAATCACCATGAATTGAGAAGTCATCCATTAACACTTCCAGAAAATCTCCCATCATTTCGGTAAATACGACAATCATGCACCGCTGAAAAGTGCCTAGGGCATTACAGAGCCCAAAAGGCATGCACCTGAAAGTGTAAGTGCTGAGTGGACATGTGAATGTGGTCTTTTCCTAGTCCTCAGGGATTATGGCTACCTGGTTGTAGCCTGAGTACCCGTCAAGAAAACAGAAGAATGCTTTCCTTGTAAGTCTATCTAAGATCCGATCGATGAATAGCAAGGGAAAGTGGTCTTTCTTGGTCATGACATTCAGGTGCCCTGTAGTCGACATAGACACACCACGACGTGGGTACTCGTGTCACAATCTCTACCCCCTCCTCATTGGTGACCACCAGAATTCTCGACTTCTTCAGGACAACATGAAGTGGGGCCACCCACTTGGAGTTAGAAATAGGGTATATAAACCCTTCTTTGCACCATTTCTCTCTCATTTTTTACTACTTCCCGTAGGTTGGGTTAAGTCTCCTCTTAAATTATGGGAAGGTCTCATGTTATCCTCAGTAAAAATGTGGTGCGAGCAGATAGCGGGGTTGATCCCCACGAGATCTGACATGGTCCAGCCTATTTCATTGCGATTCTTTTCCAAGACTTCTAACAACCTAGACTCTTGTTCTAAAGTCAAGTCTGAGCTAATGATAACGAGATATCTCTCTTTGGGTCCTGCAAGAAAGGCATACTTCAGTGTAGGAGGAAGGGACTTCAGTTCTGGCAGTGTGGTGTCATTAAGCATATCGGGCTGAAATGAGTTCTGAATCTGTGTGCTGTATGGAGATGGGTTAATGAAGGATATGGTTAGATCCTCAAGCGCATCACGGAAGCGTGAGCGTCGCATCGAATACGACGTGGAGCGACTAGTCGCACTAGTTGCTCGATGCAGCGGAATTTTAAAAAAAATTTATTACGATGAAACCACATGATCCAAGAACACTTCTAGAATCGTTTCGTCTAAACCACAAACAAGTAATAGGATTACCTCTTGAAGCGTGGTTGCGATCAAGTCTCTAAACGAGAGACCTCCTGTCTCAAGTCCGATCCGACGGAGGAGACGCTTGCGAGCGCGGGGATGAACCGCGTGCTTCTCGCAATCCATGTTGATGATCCAAGCGGCGGATCTCCTGATCTCGACACACGAGATCCAACGTCTTCTTCACGAGCGAGGCGCACCGAGAAGACGGAGATCCACGAGCAGAAGAACGGGCAGCATAACGACGATGCCACGGCGATGGAGAACCTCTCCATGGCATCCATGGTGGACGGCCATGAGAGGGAGAGGGAGGGCTGACCTCCAAAGAGAAAGAGAGAGAGAGAGAGAGATGCTTCTCAAGCATTGTGTGTAAAGAGAGAGCTTGGGTATGCCTCTCTATTTATAGGGTTTTGGGATCCATGGATCTCAATCCATGTGACATATAAAATCAATGGATGAGATTGATTTATGTCAATCCAATGGTCAAGATTGTTGTTGGTAAAAAACCAACAACTTGTGATTTAATTTTGATAAAAAATATATTTGATAAATCAAATAAATATTAATACCAAATTAAATCAATCAAATAAGGAGAGAGAGAATAAAGGAGATCAACCTTCCCCTTTGGAGGGCAATCTCATGGATTCCCATGAGATTGCATATCTCCTTGATTTTCTCTCTACTTATTTTCCAACAACTATTTGTTGGGATTTTTTATTCACCAAAATAATTCTCAATTAAATTTGGGAATATTGCAATCTTGACATTGGAATATTGTGAATCATATTCACAACCCAAAACAAAATGTAATTTACATTTCAATTAATTAGACAATGTGTATCTAATACACATTAATAATTAATCTACTAATATAAATTATATTTAACTCTCTCTAATACATTATAAATCACATTTATAATATATTATGAATAATTGGATATTACTAATCCACATTATTCTTATCCTTGATAATTAAATCATATTTAATCATCTTGGATCTCTTTATCTCATGTGTTCAAATAATATGAATCACATTCACATTATTCACATCTTTGATAATCAAATCACATTTAATTATCTAAGATAACTCTCCTTATAATATGAATCAAATTCATATTATTCATGATAATTAAATCACATTTAATTATCCATTTTCTCAATGCTCGGATACACATATCAACAATAGAATTATCCATGAACCCTTTCAAGGATAATGCGCTTTCTCCGCGAATACTTGGAGATAAGGACAGGGCAGTTGTATTGTTCCACGTATAGTGACATGGATATTGAGATCACATCTCAAATCCAGATCTCGGGCCTCCCATAGATGCTTGATTAAATCAAGACCGCAAATCTAATCTTCTCATTGAATCTGAATCACATTCAGATCAATGTCCAACATTTGGACTAAGATCAGAGTACTTCTCTACTGAGAGGAGTCACTAAAATCCAGACCCGTTTCATCACTCCCTAGGAATGGAAGCGTCATGGTTATACAACGTTTATGATCACATTCACCCTCAGGTATTCCTAACACCTGTACATCCTGCATACTGGAAGACTCAGAATAAACCCGAAGTATTAGATCAACTTTATACTGTCTACTTCAGGGTTTTATCAGTAAGTTTCTCATTCGATCATTGGGAGTCGGTATCGATCATATACTTTCCAAAGCATATATCATACCTAGGTCTTGATCATATACTTTCCAAAAGTATATATCAAACCTACAAATTCAGTCAAGCTCCAAAGCGAGACGACCGTGCGCACGGAATTTGATTCTTCCCAATATCTCATGAGTGAGCTCATGTCTTCCGGTTCAGTAGTGAACCTGTATGATCCCTTTGAGAGATCGTATTACTCATATGCCCTTATATGCACACCAGCGCGCCGGTGTATAGACCTTGATTAGGCCATCAACCTATTGGTCTGCCAAATGTACATACTCAGACATATAGTAACACATCTGTCTCCGGTCAGAGGATGTGTGCCTATATCATGACAGCATATGATATAGGACTTTGGTTATCTCGATCTCGTTAAGTCAACTCTTTGACCTAACTCATCCGACACCTCCGAATCTCTATTCCTATGCAGAGGACCTGCATCAAGAGGTCGGTCAGATATCAACCTAAATGAGATAGGATTGCCATCTCCTACTCAGGCTGGAGATCATCTCTCAATAATCATTTGACGGTGCTTGATGAGTCCTCAATCTAACTCATTAGATATTCATCTAAGCACCAGCCTCTATGATTCAATAATTGAATCAACAGCTGTATGATCATTAAGATGGCCATGGTACATAACCCAAATTGTACTAAGGGACCTATTATGCAAATTATGTATTCTTCATTTCAGATCAAGGAGTGAATTGCAACAACATTTATTGCATAATGGCTCGCCGTGGGCTCGCATTTCCAACAATCTCCCACTAGCCCAAAGAGCCATTAATGGGCTAATCATTTAAACCTACACTCATGTGACAATCATAGGCTATTTAGAAAATAGCTAGGTAAGATGATCAGTCACTCCGTTCCCAAGAGACTACGCCAAGTCCTTTTACGGTACTTGCATATCCCCAGTAACGGTGCTCGCATCTAATGCGAATGTTGCATGTCATGCAACCGATACTCAATTTTGTTGGTTATAGTGTCCTTGACACTACATCTTATTAATTATCATAACCAGTATTCCCATAATCCTTATTAGAATACCTTCATTCCTGGAGATCTCTATCTCCTAAGGTATCTACAGTTAAGACCCTTATAGATCACTATCTACAAGATCTTAAACTTTTGAAGATAAGACTTTGAGATCACTATCTCCAAGTTTTATCATCTTTGAAGATATTGTTATTACTGCAATCAAGTGTTTTATCTCCATAGTAGGATTAGTAACATTTTACTACTCCCACTGCATGGCAGATATCTGGTTCTTGTACACATCTAGCATATACCGAGCTTTCATAACTGATGCACAAGTGCAAGCAGTTCTAGCAATTCACTTCCTCAACTCTTTGAGGTGCTATCCCTCTAGACAAGTCACTACCATATCTTAAGGGAAGGAAGCTTTTCTTGGAATTTTCTCAGAAAATGGAATAAGTCCAAGGTGTACTACTAATGCGACAGTCCCAATACCCTCTTCTCTTTGCTTCTGAACGACTTCAGAATTAAGATCTAAGAGGTATCCTTGAAATCGTATCTCAAGGTATGGAACAACCAAATTATAAAACACTTATCATTTATTCTTATATGATTAGAATAATATCTACATTAAGCACTATGAACACAATGGCACTCCCACTAAGCTTCACATGGTTCATCAAGATTTTATCTGAAATCATAACATTTATAATTTCATTAAATCTTATGTTCCAACTACAAGAAACTTATTTGAGTCCAAAGATGGAGTTCTTCAGCTAGCACACCTTGATTTCCTCAACCATGAAGCCCTGGGGCTACTTCATATGAATATCCTCAGAGAGGCATTCATAGAGGAATGCAATCTTGAATCACCAATGAAGATGTCATAGACAAGTTGTGTAGCTATAGTTAGCAATATTCTGATGGTTAAAGCAAGGTTACTGGAGAGCAAGTCTTATCGCAAGCGATGCCTTCTCTTCGGTGTGTAGCTCATGGCTACGAACCGTGCTTTGAAGGTCTATACCTTCTCATCAGGTTCCTCTTTCTCTTGAAGATCCATTTACACCTTAATGGGTTCTGACCCATATAGGTGGATCCTCGAGGGTCCATATACGACACTTGTATATGAAGTCTACATTAGACTTTTATTGCTAACATCCATCTTTCCATGTCATGATCCTCAGGAGCTTCATCACATGAAGTCCGATCATTTTTAGATTTAACTAACACATGGAATCCATCCTCAAACTTATTTGAAGAGGTATTAGTGTTTCATCTTTAATTGTCCTTTCAGTTTCCAATATCAGGAGCCTCATTATCTTTTCAAGATTAAATGAGTTCCTTCACTTCATTTTCATCTTGATTCTCAAGAGAGTCATCCTATAAGAATCATATTCTCAAAGATTAGATCTTTTAAGAATCTCAAGGTCATAAAGTAGGTATCCAATACCATCCTTTATTTTCCTAATGAAGTAGCACTCTCTAGTGCCAGATTCCAGCTTAATCATATGGAACCTTATTAAGGATATATAATGTAGTCTCTACCACATATATATACCTGGAAACTAAGAGATAATTATGCTATGATTAATCATTGATCAAATCATGTCACCCATGATCAATTGTATCTCCCTACAACTCCTTTGAGTTAAGGTTCATTAGGAGGATTGAGATAGGAATGATATTCATATCTTCATAAGGTATTTCTTGAATTCATCTAATAGGTACAGGCTACCTTGGTTAGATCAAATTCATTTCATCTTCCTTCAAACTTTGGTTCTAAACCAAAATTACAAAATCTTTGAACATTTCAAAGGTGAAGAGAAGAAATCTCATATCATACATAATCATTAACAGATATCACATATCCATAATGTTTACTATGATATAGATGATCTGCATACATCAATATGTATGAGATCCTTAATACCTTGACACCTTACACCTTTCCCAAGGAAGGGTGTATTGGACATTTTTACTTTGAATACAATATTCACAAGTATGTGAGATTTGAATCTTTAGACAATCTAAAGTTTCATGTCTTACCAGTCCATTGATTTCATCAACAGACATATGTCCAAAATTTGATGCCAGATCATTGTCAAATGATCTTTATCCTCCTATTGATCTTTTAAGGTTTAATTTTCAGTATTAGAAATCTTAATGAACAATTCATTAATTTTCTAATTTAGTGGAGTCTACTAGATGTAAGATTACTATCTGAAATATCTCCATCATAACTCTTTATGATAGGTCTATTCCAGATTTCATGTTTATTCCCAACATTTAGAAATAAACAATGAGTGTATTCTAATATCTAGGTCATAGAGACATTCTCTAAGACTAAGGGCTCCCACTGAAAATATGAAGTCTATTCATCCGGTGGAAATTATTGCAATAATTGCATCAATTCCAACATGGATGACCATTAAACCTTAAGATCAAATCTCTAATACATATGCAACCAATTGCAAGTGTCATTAGAAAATTTGAGATACAATTATTAGACTTTATCTTATCAAATAAGTAAGTCAATATCAATGATTATATGTAGTTTATACTGATGCTCCATCCGAGTCCTTTTCTGAGGATTCTAGACAGACTTGATAGTCATACTATCAACACATCAACTTATTGCAGTATTGGCATTCATCCAACTCTTTGGATGTTATATGGAAGTCACAGAAGTACAGTCAACTATTTGATCATACTTCTTGCTTGAGTCCAACCCATGCTTCCACTGCGCTCCCTTTGTCTATAAGCAACCTTTGCTCAAGACCAAGGATCTCTTATGTTAAAATCAAAAATTTCAATATAAGAGTATTTCAACATTTATACAAGCTTCATTTAAGTTCATACAATATGAATACTATGAAGCTTCATGAATGACTAGAGTATAGATAGTAGAATGATGACACTCATCATCTACATCCATCTAAACTCTTTGAAGCATCGGTTCAGGTAGGTATTCAAACAATTCGAATACATTATCTCTAATAGAGATACCATTTTACATGATGTAGAGAACCATGTCATTCATGATTAAATGTCAAGAGCACATATATATGCCAGAATATCTTTATTGATTTTATAAGAATTAATTTGATAATTACGATCATCATCGACATGTCACTTCAAAAGTACATTCGATAAGATCAAGACTTATAGAGACATACAAACCCTAGGGTTTTAGTCCTATTGTCTAATTAATTATCACTTCTCATTATTATGAGGAAACTTGCATATTGCAACCACATACATTGTGTGTCCAATTGCAAGTACAATATCTGGATCAAGGGTCCAATCCATGATATTTTACTGGTTATTAATGAGTATAACATTGAGTGGGTTTAATGAAGGATTATCTGAAATAAGTAATTTGCATAAGGGTATATATTTATATATATACACATATTATACTTTGATTTAGGAGTTTTTTATATCAAAGTTGTCTTGCCATGTCAACAATGAAAGTTCATTCCCTTAATCACTTTCAATGTAAGAGATATACTTACCATTATATCTCAGCAAGATCTGGGATCTCCTCTTTATCTTTGTTACATCCCAATAATATGAGAAACTGCAACTCCAATAAAGAGAAGCGGGAACACATTCCGCCTTGCAAGTCCAACTTGCATTTCCCAATTCGGTCTTTAACACCCGGGCCCACCACCCCTAAGGTGATGTTGACCCGTCGTTAATTGAACCAACCGTCAACAGGAATAGAACTCGCTATGCGCAATCCAATATCGCCCCAATAATATGAGGATCCGATATTGGGGTCACTACGCATACGGCCTTACTCTTTCGAGAAGCAAAGAGTCCGATCCAGATGCGCTTGTATATAGGAGCTGTCACTACGTACAGGCGTCTCCTATATACAATCCCTGGCGACGGAAACCCTTCGCCTTGACGGGAGACCATGGATGTCACTTATGTGATCCTCCACCTCTTATTCAAATTTAATTAATTACTATGAATCACATTCATATAATTAATTCTTCCAAGAGAATTATAACTCTAATCATATTAGAGTATTCTCAATTGGATATAATTAACTTAATCATATTAAATTAATTATCAATCCAATTTAATCAATCAAACTTAATTTTATGCTTGAATATACATATATGATATTATTCTCAAAGTACGTATTAAATCGAATTTTAATAATTAGAAAATACATCATAATCCCTCGGACATTATCCCGGCCCTACCCGCTGTCATGGCCAGTACCGACGGGAGTGGGGCGGACCACATACGTTGCAACCCGCTGACCAGCGATCCCCGACTAGACACCATATCCACCTCGGGAAAGGATAATGCCAAATTGATTATTTTGTACTTGAGATGATCATCGGTTCTTCAACCGAAATTATACCATATAGTAATCAAAACAATTTTGATTTTAAGGAAATTTGCTAGGCAAATTCCCAAGTCCTATTCAAGCCAAGAAGTTTGATGATAGTAATTCAAATTAAGGTTTAGATCAAATCTAATCAACTAATTGGTTGGGGCCAAGTCAATTAGGCAAATAATCATGTTTCAATATTTCACAAATATTTTTCAAGATTATTTCACGAAATTAACAATTAATTTCACTAATTGACAATCACTTGGTTCTAGATTAGGAAAGCAATTTCAGCAGTGACCCCTACTTACTAAAATTGGCATATCTCAATCATATTAAATCCAAATTAAGCAAAGTCAATTTCTAAAGTTTGCTAATTTGATTTAGGACAGAACCTAAATGATGTTTCACGCATTTCGAGGCTAGTCTAAACAGTAATTAACATTTTAATCACGTTCAGATTCTCAGTTCCCGCAACAGTGCATACATGTTCATTAAAACGACCATATCTCGAGCATACGAAATCCGATTTACGCAAACTCAGATCCTATGGTTTCCTTATTTAATGGGGAACAAAATCCAAGTGCTATTTTCGTGTTTAAACAATTTAAACTTGGCCGAAAAATTACACTAAACAGATCTGCGAAATCAAATGCGATAAAAAACTTTCGCGACCTTAGCGAACCCAAGTCGTCCTCGGTTAGCGAATCATATTCGAAACCGTCGACCTAAGGCTCTGATACCACTTGAAGGATATTGGTTAGATCCTCAAGCGCATCACGGAAGCGTGAGCGTCGCATCGAATACGACGTGGAGCGACTAGTCGCACTAGTTGCTCGATGCAGCGGAATTTTAAAAAAAATTTATTACGACGAAACCACATGATCCAAGAACACTTCTAGAATCGTTTCGTCTAAACCACAAACAAGTAATAGGATTACCTCTTGAAGCGTGGTTGCGATCAAGTCTCTAAACGAAGAGACCTCCTGTCTCAAGTCCGATCCGACGGAGGAGACGCTTGCGAGCGCGGGGATGAACCGCGTGCTTCTCGCAATCCATGTTGATGATCCAAGCGGCGGATCTCCTGATCTCGACACACGAGATCCAACGTCTTCTTCACGAGCGAGCGCACCGAAGAAGACGGAGATCCACGAGCAGAAGAACGGGCAGCATAACGACGATGCCGCGGCGATGGAGAACCTCTCCATGGCATCCATGGTGGACGGCCATGAGAGGGAGAGGAGGGCTGACTCCAAAGAGAAAAGAGAGAGAGAGAGATGCTTCTCAAGCATTGTGTGTAAAGAGAGAGCTTGGGTATGCCTCTCTATTTATAGGGTTTTGGGATCCATGGATCTCAATCCATGTGACATATAAAATCAATGGATGAGATTGATTTATGTCAATCCAATGGGTCAAGATTGTTGTTGGTAAAAACCAACAACTTGTGATTTAATTTTGATAAAAAATATATTTGATAAATCAAATAAATATTAATACCAAATTAAATCAAATCAAATAAGGAGAGAGAGAATAAAGGAGATCAACCTTCCCCTTTGGAGGGCAATCTCATGGATTCCCATGAGATTGCATATCTCCTTGATTTTCTCTCTACTTATTTTCCAACAACTATTTGTTGGGATTTTTATTCACCAAATAATTCTCAATTAAATTTGGGAATATTGCAATCTTGACATTGGAATATTGTGAATCATATTCACAACCCAAAACAAAATGTAATTTACATTTTCAATTAATTAGACAATGTGTATCTAATACACATTAATAATTAATCTACTAATATAAATTATATTTACCTCTCTCTAATACATTATAAATCACATTTATAATATATTATGAATAATTGGATATTACTATCCACATTATTCTTATCCTTGATAATTAAATCATATTTAATCATCTTGGATCTCTTTATCTCATGTGTTCAAATAATATGAATCACATTCACATTATTCACATCTTTGATAATCAAATCACATTTAATTATCTAAGATAACTCTCCTTATAATATGAATCAAATTCATATTATTCATGATAATTAAATCACATTTAATTATCCATTTTCTCAATGCTCGGATACACATATCAACAATAGAATTATCCATGAACCCTTTCAAGGATAATGGCCTTTCTCCGCGAATACTTGGAGATAAGGTCAGGGCGATTGTATTGTTCCACGTATAGTGACATGGATATTGAGATCACATCTCAAATCCAGATCTCGGGCCTCCCATAGATACTTGATTAAATCAAGACCGCAAATCTAATCTTCTCATTGAATCTGAATCACATTCAGATCAATGTCCAACATTTGGACTAAGATCAGAGTACTTCTCTACTGAGAGGAGTCACTAAAATCCAGACCCGTTTCATCACTCCCTAGGAATGGAAGCGTCATGGGTTATACAACGTTTATGATCACATCACCCTCAGGTATTCCTAACACCTGTACATCCTGCATACTGGAAGACTCAGAATAAACCCGAAGTATTAGATCAACTTTATACTGTCTACTTCAGGGTTTTATCAGTAAGTTTCTCATTCGATCATTGGGAGTCGGTATCGATCATATACTTTCCAAAAGCATATATCATACCTAGGTCTTGATCATATACTTTCAAAAGTATATATCAAACCTACAAATTCAGTCAAGCTCCAAAGCGAGACGACCGTGCGCACGGAATTTGATTCTTCCCAATATCTCATGAGTGAGCTCATGTCTTCCGGTTCAGTAGTGAACCTGTATGATCCCTTTGAGAGATCGTATTACTCATATGCCCTTTATGCACACCAGCGCGCCGGTGTATAGACCTTGATTAGGCCATCAACCTATTGGTCTGCCAAATGTACATACTCAGACATATAGTAACACATCTGTCTCCGGTCAGAGGATGTGTGCCTATATCATGACAGCATATGATATAGGACTTTGGTTATCTCGATCTCGTTAAGTCAACTCTTTGACCTAACTCATCCGACACCTCCGAATCTCTATTCCTATGCAGAGGACCTGCATCAAGAGGTCGGTCAGATATCAACCTAAATGAGATAGGATTCCATCTCCTACTCAGGCTGGAGATCATCTCTCAATAATCATTTGACGGTGCTTGATGAGTCCTCAATCTAACTCATTAGATATTCATCTAAGCACCAGCCTCTATGATTCAATAATTGAATCAACAGCTGTATGATCATTAAGATGGCCATGGTACATAACCCTAATTGTACTAAGGGACCTATTATGCAAATTATGTATTCTTCATTTCAGATCAAGGAGTGAATTGCAACAACATTTATTGCATAATGGCTCGCCGTGGGCTCGCATTTCCAACAGTTAAGATGTGTAGTACTCACTACCAACTCAAAAAATATCATGAGTCGGATCGCCAAAGAATTGCGGTAATTCAGCTAAAGCCGCGTCCGACTCATCTTCTATGTCCCATGATTGTTCCGAGGGAGATGGAATGGACAGATCCTGATGGATCTCAATGTCATCATGGGAATAGGGGGATGCATCTCTCACAAGATCATGTAACACTCGGCAAATTGCATCATGCACTATATCCTTTCTAAATGAAAGGGTCTCGCTCTGTCCTGAAAGATCCTGTCTCCAAATCCCAATGGTGTTGATCATTCTACAATATCTCGCTGAAGATGAGTATCTGTACTACTCTCTCAATAACGTCGCTGCCATTTCGTATGCTTCATCTCAAGGTTCACCTCTTCATTCAGAGAATGGAACTTCATCATTTCCGTACCATAGTCGAACGTTGCACCTGCGATCCTAAGGAAGGGTCGCCCGAGAATGATATGAGATTCTCTCCAATGATTGGGGGTCTCCATGTCTAAGAATGTGAAGTCAACCTTATAGTCCTACCCCTCAATTGAGATAACAACATCCTTCACCTCTCCCTTAGGTCTTTTCATTGAATGATCAATGAATTGGAGTAGAGCTCTGGATTTGCGAAGTGGTCCTAACTCCAATTATTGATATAGTGCTAAGGGAAGTAAGTTAATTGAAGACCCATTATCTAAGAGAGCGTGCGCAAACGCAATGTTGTCGATACGACTCTCCACGTAGTGAGCACCCATGTCTCTTTTCTTCCTTAGTAATTGTTGATTCTTGAGACAATAGATTGTGGCAACAGACAAGACATGCGTTTTTACATATTGGTTTGGTTTCTTCCTGGTATCCCTATTAGGTGTCATCTTCACCTCAAGGTATTTTTGGAATGTAGGATGGTTAGCCACATACTCATCAAATAACACTTTGACTGTGATATTCTCCTTACAAAATCATATCATTTCGGGTCATCATTCTGACTCTTTCTGCTATGCTTTCCTCCCATAAGAGCACGAGGGAAAGGGATGAGACGAATGGAAATAGAAGATGAAGAAGAATCTGAATCGTGAAATTGAAAGATCATTCTTGAAATTAACTGAAACAAAGTTCTTCATACATGAATCTTTTTATGCTGCATGGGATCAAAATCAAAATTATCTACTAAAGGTTGTGGAAAAGAAACTGTAATGGTATCTGCCACAACTGGAGGTGCAAGGTCCTCCATAACATCTAAGAGATCTCCATGTTGCTGATGCTGCATTTGTTCTCTCCTTCTCTTCTTGGCTCCTTGGAAAGGATCCTCAGATGTTGCTAACGGGGCCTCTGAATGTGTTGCCTCTCCTCCTCTTCCTCTGAAGACTCCTCAGATAGAGCTCCAGAGAGGCCCCTCCTTGCATCCCTCTCCCGGTTAAGTATGGTCACGGTCCTTCCGCTCCTAAGTGACATATGGTTAGCCTCGTCACATGAAAGAATCTCATGTCCAGATCTAAGAGATGGTGAATAATATACCCGACCAAGATGCTTCTGAGAATTAGAACGGTTCAAGATATTAGGGCTAGCCTGAACTTGGGCTGGGATCGAGGTAAAGGGTGCAGATTGCTCGTCTCTCCATCCAGACAGGCGGTTGACATCCACCCACAAATCATGAATTTCGTTCTGATAGGAACGAAGGGTGCGAGTATCTGCAGGAATTGTGAGTCGTGGAACCATATAAAGAAGGAAGTGGAAAAGGATGAGAAGAAGATCGGAAAGACTGGCCCTGCTGGCTAGGGTACTGCCTTTTCTTCTGCTGGTTCTAGACATTTTACTGACTCTGCGGGCCCCTGTTGGCCTGCCTGGTAATGGACATGTCGGCCGTATTACTGATACTGCTGCCTCTGCTATTGAGAAGGCTGGAAATCCTAGGCTCTGATGTGAAGGAGGGGTGTGGAGGTAAATGCGATGTTTTAAAAGGTTAGGGGATGCTGGTAAGTCTGTCAGTCCTCCTGTACTTCCCTGCCTGTACATGGGTCCAGAGTATACCATACTCCATTCATCTCCCAACCCGACGGAGGGTCCTCCTGAACTGTCTCTATGGATGGGGGTTGTTGCTGGGATGAATGGGTGTAGGTCTGGTTTTGTTCCCTTGGCTGGGGTTGCCCTGACACCAACTGCTCCTGAATATGGTGAACTCAGCATACATGAGTAGAGTATGTAGTCATGACATGTATCTTTATCTTAGATACCTTCTCAATCAACTCCTCCATCTATTTGGGAATTTTGGAGACACTTCGGTCCAATTCATCAATCCTCCTGTCAGTCCTCTCAACTACAGTAAGATTGTCTGCAAGGAGTCCCATGTTAGGTATCGCGTCCTGAGAGAGATCAACTACAACTGACTTTCCCCCTCCAGATAAGAGTGAACTGGGGGACTGTGTGTATGCCTTGTTGGTAGTCTGTGAGCAGCTAGTCTCAATTATCTGCTCGAATACCTTCCAGATGGTATCTACTCTGCGTGAAATGTAGCTGCCTCTACAGGAAGCACTCACTAAACCCTGCATCTCAAGGTTGAGGCCGGTGAGGAATGACTGGACCAAGATGTTGTCACCTATACCATGACAAGGACATTTCTGCAGGATGTCCTTATACCTCTCCTAGGCATCACAGAAGGCTTCATGGGTAGATGGGAAAAGTTAGTGATACGTGTCCTCATCATGTTAGTCCTACTTAAGGGGCAGAACATTTCAGAAATAGGTCCTTGAACTGGGCATTTGACTATATTCCCAAAATCTTCACCCAGTAGTCAGTTTTGCTACCCAAGGTAAATGGAAGGGTTGTGAGCATGATATAATCCCAGATAACCCTAGGATGCCTAAGGTTAGCGCATACGAGCTCGAAGTCCCTTTGGACTGCATATGGTTCCTCAGAAGCATTCCAATTAAAGTGCGGCAACAGGTTCAAGAATTGTGGCTTCAACTCAAAATCTACTTCTGGTACGGCTGGACTCAAATAATTCCGAATTCGATATTGTCCAGGGTTGTACGCCGCATCCATCGGAGGTTCAATCCCCACATTCAGTTATCCTAGCTGAGATCGGAGTAAATCTTGTTGCTGCTCATATGCATCTAATCGGGAAAGTATCATCCTCATGGGGTCCTCGGGGTGTTCTTCTTCCTCACCTTTCTTTTTTGGAGGCATTTTGCTCGAATCTTCTTGAGGTCCTAGTTCAACAATGTGGTCTTGATTAGAAGAGTATTGAGGAATGAAAACATTCTCAAGTAGGCGAAGGTCTTCCTCAATGAGGTGGGAGGAGAGAAAGGGGACAGTTTGAGAGTGACCATCCCGAGAGTGAGAGATCCCAAACTCAAGAGGGTCATAAGTCTAGGTTGGCCCAAGTTGCGCTTGGACCTTTGAAGAAGTACTTCTTGAAGGGTTCGATGAGAGATTCACGAAGCCCGAATAAATATCCCCCCAGTCAGTAATCTTTAATGGCAAAAAGAACTGATGAGAACAAGGTATTCAATGAGGCGTTAACTCTACGGTGCACGTACATGAGCGGAGTAAGCTCACACAATACAAACACAATGCAAAACCCTCAAATTCACCAACTCAACACGCGATGGCCATAAAGGTTCAGCCAAATTATCTTGTCAGTTTTAGTTGGTGACAAATGCAAGTCTTGAAAAATTAATGAGCTGGTTGGTGCATGTACTTCCCTATAGACCGCCCTGATTCTTACAAATAGTTGCACCCACTTTCAGCCAGTATCAGAGTAAGTGCTGACCGGACCATATAAATACGACTACCTGTTTCTTAAGGACAAAGCCTTTCATGACGTCCTCTAAACCTTCCACTTTGCTAAGGAAATTCGGACCATTTACCGACTACCCGTAGATACTCATTGAAAAGTGGCTATTTTTGAAACAGTAGTCTATGTGAAAATCCTATCTTTGGCTCTATCCTAGTGTCGTCTCTCCCTCACTTGTAAGTAAATCAGATAATGAGGGCTTTATGCACCCATAAAACAATGTTCTTTTAATTCCAATGTTTATTTAATCGACCTGCTCAATCAGTCCCAATTTTAAATTAGGTTGTCACTTGAAGTTTAATCTAAAGACACAAACAAGTCCACCGTTCATTCCTAATTTTCTTTTAAATCCTAAGTTATAAAACAAGCGAGGAGTTAGAAATCAGAATGCAAACGTAAAACAATGATGCATGCTCAGGAGAAGGTATATTTACAATAACTCCTGACACTCTCCATGCATTATGCAGAACTGAATTTTTAAAATTTTTCATTAAATTCATGTGGGTCGAGGAAACCAGACCTAAGCAATATACTATTAGTGGGGAAGAATTTAGTTTGATTTGACTAAGTAGTACGTTGCTATGTGCATCTCATTGAATATCTCAAAGATGTGAATCTTCCAAGATGTGTGGCCTATTTACAATTAGCACATAAAAATTACAATTAAATAGCCGGGTGCCTATCCTAGTTTCACCACTCAAGTTATGGCGCACCCACACCGGAGAGTGAAACATGCTCGACACACCATAAAATAATGTCTAAGTCTGATTACACACGTGAGATTCCGAACGCTGGAAATTTCGCAATAAAATATTCACAGAAAATAAAATCATAAGGACTTCTACACTCTCTCATGACTCGACTCGATCTTAAATGTATATGGTTCCTCAGTCGGCTATTTTCCCCAGAAAATGCCGGCCTCCGAAGCTCCTGAGTGGGTCGACCACCTAAGCGGCTGCTCCATCACGTCGGGTCCCTCGCACAAAAATAAGATGGTGGTCAGAGACATAGACTCAATAAGATAAAATAAAATAAAGTAAAAATAAATGAAGAAAAATAAGCAGAAAAATATGCACAAGAAGAACGGGGGGTGAGACTATCCGGGTATTGGAAAACTTCAAATCAAGATTTTCTAAAAATTAACCCAAGTCGTACCTCCCTGGCAAGGACGCCATTTGATGATTTCGTAAATGCCCTTCGTTAGTCTATCAGAATTGACGTTTAAAAATTTGGTTTGTTTCTTGTAGTCGAGCAAAGTTGGATTAATAAAAAAAGTCGTAATTTAATTATTTTTCCAATTAAAGTGAGCGGTCAATTTTTTACTTGGGCAAGCCTAAGGTCAAACTCAGGGAGGCCACTGTCTCCTTGGTTGGTTTTTAGTCGATCAAGGTTCTAGGTTTTCAAAAAGGCATTTTTTTAATTTTTTTGAATGCGAATTTGGCAAAGTTCTAAGGCCAAAATATAATTTATGATTAACTTAAGTCCAAAAATCGTCAAACTTGGTCAGATTTGAAATATTAAGAAATTAAGTTACTATAATTTTTTAGAATTTTTGGATGAAGCATGAATTAATTACGAATTAAATACGAATGTAGGGTGATTTTGAGCAAATTAATTTTAATAAATACAAGACCAATTGATTTCTCAGAAATAAAATTATCCTAGATGAGTCTATGTAAGAGGAATCAAGGAAAATTATTAGATCCTAAAAATAATTTATTTATGACCTATTAAAAATTAATTATGTGAATCACCAATGAATTTATTTTGACCTAGATATACCTACGAAGGAGATGATTTTTTGGCACAATGTAAAACACCCTGAAATCTACCTACTACGAATTTTTGGGATTTTTTAGATTAGCAAATAATTTAATATGAATTTCAGAGAATAAAATGGGTAAAATATGTAATTTTCCATAAAGATAATTAAATTAAATATTTAATAGCTCATAAAAATATATTCAACATCTACAGTGATAGAACATGAGTTGTTCTACATAATACCTTTTTTGAAATTAAAAATGACATGAAGTGATGGTTCACATAAATATGCAAACATAAGGGCTTAAATGCAATTTACAGAAATAAAATTGATAATAAAAAATTGCGATGAGGACCAAAGTGATATTACCAAACTATGTAGGGGGACTCATGTAATGTTTCCAATGGGCACACAGATTCCACGTGCTGCTAACGTCAGATAAGAGGCGGGATGCCTCTGTTATTTGATGAAAAGCAGGGGGTCTGCACTGCAATTATCCCAAAAGAGTGTGCCCCTTACATGAGAACATGGTGGTTTTTTTCTTGCGAGGGATCCAAAGGGGAGGCGGAGAGCGCGCGGCCTGGATGTGCGACAGTCGAAGGTAGCTGGTGCAGGCGGTCGGCGTGGATTACGATGCTTGTTGGATCGTAGGAGTGTGACGCAGTAGCTGAAGTGCTCCTTCCTCTTGTCTGACACACGACCAGGGTCGTTGGGGGCGGCACGAGCTTGCAGCCTGCACACGGAGGCGTGCGAGCAAGTCTGGAGCTACTTTAGGAGGTGCGACAATATGCAGGTAGATGCGACGTGCGTGGATGGAGACTGGCCTGGAGGCGGAGCGGGGATGTAGAGGCAGAAGATGATGCGACTGGGGTGGTGCGAGTGCATGCGAGGTGCGCAGGGCTTAGAGGTCGCGAGCGAGGAGTTGCTTCAGGTGTCGGGGTGATGAATATGTGATTCATCACTCTAAAAGTTGAAAATAGAGCTTTGTTCCCGAGTAAATAGCAACATATTTTCCCGTATCTTACATAATTAGCATTCATACATGCAAGCATAATATCTGCATTTTAGCATTCATATTTGCATTAAATAAAAAGCCAATCTCACTTGTAAATATTCACCTATATATTAGCTAAAATACCCCTATTTGTATTTATTTCATACTAACTCCGAATCCAATAAAACCAACTCTATAGTGTATACATTACTAACACTAATTAAAGAAAAATATAAAAAATACTAACTTGTAAAATTGACCAATAGAACCCGAATACAAGTTTGAGATCATGAACCTTAAAATGTACATATCTCTCTCATACAACCTCCGAATTAGGTCTACTCACTTTTAAAGTAATATACATTCAGAGATCTTTGAAATAAGACCAATTTCATATCGGAGCTCGTAAGCAAAACTTGGGTTTTGGGTCTCTTTTGTATATTGTACATATTGACTGTTTTACCCCTATATTTTATCCTTTTATTTTCTTCATTATTAAAATCCAAAAAAATTAGATTAAGTTGTAAATATTCCTTTCATATTATTCCTAACTTTATTTTGATTTTTTCTCTTATTAAAAAATGATAAAAAATTACAAAAGATAAAATGCGGTATTTTATATCTATAAGGTACCACCCAAAAATACATTTTGTATAGATGATCTCATTTGATTTTCGGCCCTTCACGAAAGTTGTAGATCTCGTCGAGACGAGCAACTTTTGTGTTTATCACTTTTTAATTTAATCCTTTTTATTATGTCTTTTTGATTTTTCTTTCCATGTAACTTTGGAATTTTCTGAGAGCAACATGTGGTGGCTCCGGAAGCCGCCACGTGTCAAACCCATGGTTTTTGGCTATTAATTAAATAAGTGCCACATGTCCGCATCCGAGTGCACCAAGTGGCATCATCTCATCCCCCATCTACCCATTCCACCCCACTCTTCCTTGCCTTGGGGAGGAAGAAGCCTCGACACCTCCAACTTCTACCCCACCCCCTCCACCTTCTCCATCTCCTCTCCAACCTCCTCCTCCTCTTTATATTTTCCTCCACTCCTCCATTCATCCCCATCCGTCATTTCCCCTGTGAGAGAGAGGAGAGCTCCTATAACCTTAGGTGACAGCTAGCGAGTGCAAAGCGACGACCCATCTCTTCTCAGGCGAGATCCAAGGGACACCCCGTCCTTTGTCGCAGTCGTTTCAAGTTGCTGAGCTCGACCCTCGCCGAGGTCTAGAGCGAAGACCCGAGGAGCTCTAAGCTCCTCCTTCATAGGCATCCGACTTCATCTGCTACATGTAATATTCCTTCTTATTGTTCTATTTTTCTTCCTCTTTCTTCTATACCCACACTCTCTCTCATCAATCCATCATTATTCCATCCATCGATTTGCAAAACCGATCGCACTTCAACGGATAAATCACACGATGTGAACGCAACGGTGATTTTTATTTAATTTTTCGAGGAATTTTCATCAACCGATTAATCAACTATTTACGCCACTTAAACAAATGCATGAAAAACAGGGGAGGTGGTGAAATCCCCCCACGTTCTCTCTCTCCTTCTGTTTCTTCTTCCTCGGCTCACCACGCCACGCACACACACCCGCCATCAGCGGCCTAGCAGTCCACTGCGCCCACGTCTGCCCCGACGACCCTTGGTCGTGTGTCGGCCGTCTCCCTTGCCACCGCGACAAGGGCCACGCCTCCTTCAACCTGCGCGTCTCCTCCATCGACCCGGCCGCATCTCAGAAAGCCGCCCACCGTCAGCCCCTCGGCATCGCCACCCGCAAGCGCGTCCGCCAGCTCGGCTGCTCGCACCACCGCATCGGCCACCTGAACGCCCTCCACCTCCGCACCGGCGCCGCCCCCACCGCGACTCATGTCTCGCGCATGACCACTCCAGTGCCCAGCCTCCACGTGCCATCGATCCACCCTTCCGCGCTCAAGCACCACGCGTGACACGCGGCCCACCACCAGCCACGCCGCCGGCCGTCTTCTCCCCACGCGTGCGTCCCTCCACGCCGCCGAAGCCGCCCGCCACGAGCCCCCTGCACGTGAAGCTCCACCTTCTCTCCTCCCCTGTTTCATCCCCAAAAACAGAGGAAGGTTTAAAAAAAAGGGTATTTGCAAAGGGGATACTTGACACCCCTTGCAAGTTATCAAAGAAATTTCAAGTTTTAGGTAATTGCATGTAAGTCCATGTTCTTCATTTGAGCTCATATTTCTTTTTCTGTATTGCATTCATACCCCTGCATTTACACGTTTATTTTGTCATCATTCTGTCATCTATTTTTAATTTCAAAAATTGCATTGTATAGCATAACTCTTGTTCTACCATTTTAGCATGTATTTGTATTTTTTTGATTTGTAGAATATTTATGGAATTTAATTTGGAAAAAATTGCAATATTTTACCTATTTTGATTGATTAATTGATTGCGCATTATCTGCTTATCAAAAAATCTCTAAAAAATCATAATTGGTAGATATAAGTCTATGCTACAACATATCCGAAAATCACACCATTTGCACGTATAGTTTGTCTTAGAAAAATCATTTAGTGAAAACTTAATCGATTTTTAATTAATCAAGCGTGAATTGTTTTAACGAAATTTAAGTTGATTTGGATAGCTCTTAATTAGACCTATTTAGATTAATTTTGTTTCTGAGAAATAGCATTGTTTGGTAATTATTAAAATTGGTTTAGTCATTTTCACTAAAGTCTGCATTTTTCACTATCTGTGCATCTAAAAATTACAAAAAAATTAAGTAGCTTAATTTCATCATATTTCACCATATGGCCAAGTTTCATAATTTTTGGAATTAATTTGACTATCTTTCTGATTTAACTTGTAAGTTGGCCTGATTTTGCATGTGTCTTGCATAAAATATACGAAAAAGATCAAAAATATATCCTCTGAAAATCAAACATTAAAATTTGCTTCGAATCTACCTAAGGAGACAGCTGCCTCCCTGAGTTCGACCTTGGACTTCCAACCAAGTAAAAAAATTGCCGCTCGAAATTAATTTAACTATAATTGAAAGTGGTTTTGATCTGCTCTCATTATCCGACTGCAACGAACGATATCAATTAATTTGAACATTAAATTGCTCGAATTAACAAGGGTAGTGGGAGTCTTTTCAAAATGGTGCCGTTGCCGAGGAGGCACGGCTTAGGTTAATTTGCAGTAATATCTGAGTGCTTGATTTTATATCCCTAGGTAGTCTGACCCCCGATTTTCTTGTGAATATTTTCTGTCTTTTAATTTTTGCATTTTTTGTGTCATTCTCTGACCTCAAAGTTATTTCTGTGCGAGGAACGCGATCAGTCGAAGACAGTTCGAGGAATCGACATCTTAATTTCTTGAGCAATTTGAGAGAATTTGTACCTTTATTTTTCTTTATTTTTTTCGCATCATTTCCAGTGGTTCCCGTTTAGGTTCTCGCATGTGTAAAGATAGTGAAACCGTGTCCCCGTGTGCTGTGTGGTTTGAATGGTAAATTAGGCTTGACTAGCGGCTCCTCAAGCCACTCTAGGATTTGCTTGTGCTTGTAACTTTGTAGGACCACACATTACACCTAAAAGACGCACCTAGACTGCAGAACTAGTCAAATCAACATGTGCTTCACTCGCTAATAGAACTGCTTGTCTAGGAGCAGATTTTTTGCTTGCATTTGAATTTAGTACAAAAAAGATTTTAATTCTGTTTTGCATCCTGCCATAAAAAGCGAAGGGATCACTGTAAGTATTCTCTACTCAGCATACGCATCATCGTTTTTCATGCATCGGCTTTTCTCGATTTCCCCTCTGTTTTTCAAACTTAAATTAAACGAAAATTGGGACTGGACGATAGGTGTGCTGTGTGGTTGGACTAACAAGTGAAAACTTAACTTAAAATCAGGACTGCTAACATTATTGACCAAAAAAAATAAAATTGGAAAATCTGTTTACGGGAGACTAATCCTCGACCTTGTTTTCAAGCTGAGTGAGGTACTTGAGTGTGTGTGAACATCTTAAAGCAGAGCCCAAATCCCCGCCTTCCATATCACGTTCCGACTAATCCTAGCAAATATCACAAGTTGAATTTTTAAGGTTCACTGACTAGTACCAAGTAGCCTCTTCCTGTCTCAGGTAGATAGGGGCGAAATTGCGGTACTTCACGATAAGTTGCCAGTAACCCCCCGGGGTGAAGTTCCGGCCTTGTCAGCCTCCGCCTGCTTGCAGGTAGATAGGGGCAGGTCTTTGAATCCATCAACTTGGGATAGGAGCGAAGAAAGGAAGGGACTGGTGGTATCTTAGGCGACATGTTAAATAGGTAAGACCATCCGGCTCTGAGCCGACTTCCCTCTAGGCCGCGTAATCCTTGCTATCTTGCTTGAAAAATCACACTTAAAATTAACAAGATTAATTGGACTCGGTTTCGGGTCCTTCACTGTGTTGAGTGTGAACCTAGGGTTTTGGATCGAATTGTTTGCTTTAGGTAGGAGTCAAATCCTATCTTCACTTAGAACTCCCAATTCTTCTCTCCAAATCAAGATGAGTGACTGGGGGGATATTGACTCTTTATTCACCAATCTCTCTTTGAGCCCCCCACAAAACTCCTCTTCACCGACCCAAGCGCACCTTGACCACCCAGGATTCATGACCCTCTTGAGTTCTGGTTCCCTCACACCCAGGGTGGTTACTCTCAAACCAACCCTTACCTTTCATCCGAGCTTACCGAGGAAGACCATAGCCTCGGTAAGAATCTCTTCTGTGATTTGTCCTCTGACACCGACCTTGTTTCATACCCAGGAATAGAGGACAAGATGACACCTAAGCAGACATCGGATGAGGACCCATTGCGATAGATTCTTAATCACCTCGCCACAGCCGAACAACAAAATGCAGATCTCACAGCTAGAATGGGACATATTATTGCAGCAGGAGGAATCGACCGACCAATGGTTGATGCCTACAACCCATCGGAGATCGAGATGCACAATTGGTTGGCACTAGCGGTTCCCCCAGAAGCATTCGAGCTCAAGCCCCACTTCCTTAGCATGCTACTGAAGTTCAACGGAAAATGCCCATGAAGAACCACATGCCTTCCTCCGAGACTTCGAGCTGGTCTGCGACAACCTTAGTCATCCTAGGGTTGGGAAAGATTACATTCGACTGAAGGCCACCCCTTTCGCCTTAGGAGATAAGGCAGCACATTGGCTGAAGAACCTAGGGGTGATATGTACCACCTGGATGGCAGTTCAAGGACTTATTTCTAAAGAAGTTCTACCCTCTTAGTAGAACTAATCAAATGAGAACCAAGATCGCTAGTTTTCTCCCAGGACCCAGTGAACCATTCCATGAAGCCTGGGATAGTTCAATGACCTAATTCAGAAATGCCCCTACCATGGCATTTCTAAGGCGATCGTAGTCCATACCTTGTTATGTGGTTTAACCCCATAAATGCAGGGGTTAGTCAGTGCCGCATGTAGAGGAAGCTATCAGGACAAGAACGAGAACGCTGTATGGAAGATCCTAGAGCAGATGGCAGAAACCGATAGGTCGCAGGCCACTTGGGCCTATCAGTTGTCTCCCTCACTCCTATCCAATGAGACAACTAGGAGGGCTGTAGCAGATCTGACAGAGGACCTCATCCCCAGCATGGGATGATAGCTGACAAGTTAACTATGGTCGAGCAGATCCACAAGAGGGTCACTGACCTTGAGTCTCTCTCACGTCTGCCGAAGCAAGTGGAGGAACTTACTGAGAAGGTAGCTAAGATGAAGCTACCTACCCCTTCTGCACCACCCGCACCTGTGCACAGAGTCCATCTTGTACAGGAGCAGGCACCGGGGCCTCAGAGCGGCTGGGTGGATGATCAGACTTACACCCAGCAGGACCAGCATGCACCCCCCACAAGTGGAGATCGGATACGAGGAGCCTCCACAGGTGTTTGAGATCAACAGGCTGTGGTACAGCCGTGACCCCGTCAGCAGATAGTCGGGGATGGGGAATGGTCAGCCTCACCGACCTTCCCCAGCTTACCAGGAAACCAACTCCATCCCCGCACCCGCACTTTGTTCAGTCCAGGCCCGAACGAGGGTACCAGCCTTAGCAGCACCAGCAGCAGCAAGACACATTCCACTCGGGCCAGCAGGGCCCGGCACTGTCCCACCAGCAACAGCAGTATCAGCAATGGCCAGCAGGGCCAGTACAGAACCTCATCCGCAAGTCATCATCAACAAGCCCAGCCCACCGAATTGGAGTCCCTCACCTTGGCGATCCAGACCCAGTTTGATAGGGTCCAACAGATCCAGAATGACTATCTGGATATGAGAACCGATCTGAATCGGGTTTCTCGTACCCAGGATCAACAGATGGCGCCAAAGACCCCAATTCCCGCACAGGTTCAAGCCAACCCGAACAGCTTAACCCAAGGCCAGAACTGGCCTTGTGATCAGGTATACTATTCAGATAATTCTTTATCTGAACACGAGATCCTTTCGTATGATAATGTAAATCATATGTCCCTCAGGAGCGGAAGGACCGTGATCGTACCTGATCGGGCACGGACACTGAAGGAAGGAGCCGCCAAGTCTCTACTTGAGGAGGACTTGGAGGAAGAAGAGGAGCAACACCATCACCATCACCACCGGCAGAAGAAGAGGACGTCTGGGTCCTCGAAGCAATAAACCCGCATAAGCATAGAGTCCGACGAAACCTGATGAAGAGCCCGCACCTCCATCTGAGGAGGACCGTCTAGAAGTCGCGTAAGACGCATCAACGATTTCGCCACAACATTTTTCTTTTAGTCAGAGTCAGAGTCCGAGTCTGTTTCAGAGTCCGAGTCTTGTACAAACTCAGTTCCAGCTTTCAATGAAAACATTTCAGTTTCAGAACATGAGTTAGAGTCAATAATCCCTTTTTCGAGCTCTTAAGGGTGGAAAGAAGAAAATGAAAAAAATCCAAAAAGATGACCCTGAGATGGCAGAGTTCTGCAACAAATACATCAAGGTCACAATCCCCTTTGACAAGTACGTGGAAATGACTCCTGCATTCCAGAAGTACCTTAAGGTGAGATGCACACCTACTAGGGTTAGCAGGAAAACCAAAAGCCGTGTTGAGAAACACATTCTGTCAGTAGCCACGACTTGTGCAATAAAGAACTCGTTTCCAAGGAAATGAAGAGACATGGGTGCACACTATGTGGTGAGTCATGTTGATGACATTGCGTTTGCAGGCACTCTCCTAGACAACTGATCCTCAATTAATTTAATGCCTACAGCCCTCTATGAGCGGCTTAATCTCGAACCTCTTAGGAAATCTAGAGCCCTCCTGCGATTTGCTGATAAATCAACCAAGAGGTCCCAAGGAGAATTGAGGAATATTATGATCAAAGTCGAGGGGCAGGAATACATGGTGGACTTCACTGTCCTAGATATGGAAACCCCTCGTAATTGGAGAGACTCCCAGATCATCTTAGGCAGGCCCTTCCTCAGAACAACAGGGGCCTTGTTTGATTATAAGATCAGGTTTGATCCAGTTCCAAACTCCAGGCGGAGATGAGGAACTCGAGATGAAGCAGACCACATGGAAAAGACCGGATTCCGAATCCAGCACCGAGTACTCTTCAACCGAAGGCAGACTGCGATCATGTAGACACAGTTGGGCCATGGAGACAGAACGTAGCCAACACCAATGAGTCCCTCCCCTCCGGAGATGATCCTGTGCATGAGTCAGTTTGCGAGTTCCTCAGAGACGAGTACATCTAAAAAATTGCATCTCCCTACATCTTCGATGACTTAGAGGCCCAGCTGGGCCTGTCAGTCCTTCCCTCTTTAGGACAATCAGAAGATGAGGATGACGAGTCAGACGTGGCTTTTGCCGACTGCATCGTGACCTTTGACGATCCGACTCCAAAGCCGAATAACTTGGTGGCAGCAATTACAGAGAAAGATCCAGCCACTTCCAACACCGAGCCAGATTCGATTGAGCTAGATTTACTAGACGATCACACCATACCTGAGCTCAAGCCTTTACCCACAACACTGAAATACGCCTTCCTTGTGGGTTTAGGACACGGAATTTTCGATCATCATCAGTTCGCGATTGACTGAGGAACAGGAATCTCGCTTGCTAGATATCATGGAGAAAAACTGCAAGGCGATAGGCTGGAGCATTTTCGATCTCCACGGGATAAATCACGCTCTGTGTTTGCACCATATCTACTTGGAGAATGAAGTCAAACCCTCTCGTGAATTCCAACGTCGTTTGAATCCAAATTTACGAGAGGTAATAAAAAGGAGATAGAGAAAATGGTGCAACGCGGGTTTTATTTATCCCATCTCCGACTTTAAATGGGTGGCTCCGATCCATGTGGTCCCGAAAAGTCGGGAATTCAAGCGACCACCAACGAGGATGGAGAGGAGATCGTGACGCGAGTGCCCACGTCGTGGCATGTCTGTGTGGATTACAGACGCCTGAATGCCACGACGAAGAAGGATCATTTCCCCCTACCATTCATTGATCACATCCTAGAGAGACTAGCGGGGAAAGAATTCTTCTGTTTCTTAGATGGGTTCTCGGGCTACAATCAAGTAGCCATAGCTCCGGAGGACCAGGAAAAGACGACGTTCACATGCCCCATTGGTACCTATGCTTTCAGGCGCATGCCCTTTGGGTTATGCAATGCTCCAGGTACTTTCCAAAGGTGTATGATTGCTGTATTCACCGAAATGGTCGGCGAATTCCTGGAAGTCTTCATGGACGACTTCTCGGTCCACGGTGATTTCTTCGATTCCTGCCTTAAGAATCTGGACCGAGTCCTCAGACGCTATTGTGAGGTTAATCTGGTGCTCTCCTGGGAGAAAAGTCACTTCATGGTGACGGAGGGCATTGTGTTGGGGCACGTGATGAATCTCCATTTCGTCACCTTTATTCTATCATTTTGGCCTTAAAAACCCCAGCAAATGCATGTAAATAGCATCATTTTGTTCATAATAGCATTCATTATCTATTGTATTAAGTGTACATAAAATAAAGTTTTTAATGCCAAAATTATAGAATAAAGAGAAGAAAAGAAAAAGAAATAAAATATTGCAAATATTTTTATGACCCTAACCCCGAGACCAAGTTCAGAATGGAGTTGGTCGACAAGGAATAAAGTAGGGGGAGATAAGGGCCAGAAATACAATAAATGCCTCATTTATTTATTCATTCATTTATGCATTTTGACACCTATTTTGTACTTAATTATTTATTCATCAAATAAAGAAACTTTGTACATGAAATTTGTAGATAATAATGTGAACAAAAAGACAAAATTGAGTTTATGCAAAAATAAGACACATTGTACATTTTATACACAGAATAAAAATCCAAAATCTCAACTTCACAGACCCATATCCTGCAAAAAAAACTCAAAATCCAGCAAAATCACCTTTAATTGTATATAACTTTTCAAGAGATATCTAATAAAATTGGTTTCATAATTTTTGGAGTTCATCTGTGAAAGTTAGGCTTTTGGCCTTCATTGTACATTCTACCCGATTAAAAATATTCAATTTATTCATTTTTCATTATTTCTATAAATTTATATTTTTAGAATTTTGTAAATAATGTATATAATACATATACATATTGAAATTAGTATAAAATCAAAAAAATCTGGTAAAATAAAATAAGTCTATAAAAATACGCAGACCAAAATACATGTCACCTATGTATAATAAATAAAAGGGGAATACATTCTTTAATTATTTTATTCTTTCATATTTTTATAATATTGTAAATATTATTTATACTTTATTAAAAATGTAAATCCAAAATTAAAAACAAATAAAATTCATTAAATAAATAAAATATATATAAAATATATATAAAATATAGGTAAAATACCTATAAGTATACTTACATAGTATATATACCTATTTATTTAAATATGCAAATAAACTCATAAAAATTAAATAAAAATATATTTATACTTACAAAAATAATTTATAAATTTATAAAATAAGAAAATAAATAATAATATAAAAATATACAAAATAAAATAAATTATACAAAATACATGTAAATACACTTATAAATACATCATTAAATAAATTCATAATAAAATACATAAAAAAATAAATAAAAATCATAAATAAATACTATATTAATTAATAAACATTTTTTATTCTATAAATAAAATTTAATTAATCATTTATTAGGTTAAATTAATAAGTTAAGCTGACGCTGACGTGGCCCAATCGCAGCCCTACGTTTGTTGACCGCCTGGTCAACTTGACCCCCAGGCGTCTGATTTGACGTGGCTGGTCTTTTCGGCCCAGTCTTCTCCCTTTATTCCCGCTCGACTCGTCCATCCTCTGACATTGCTTTCTTCAGACGACTTGCTTCCCGATCATTGTACATCCACGCCCATTCATTTATTCTTTTGTACATAACGTGTATCGCCGCCTACAACCCGGTCAATAAGGGTGCGCCACCTGTTCATAAATAATCAACCTCCGCCTTCTTCACAATTTTGGTCAGCCTTTATCCTCTCCCTTCCTCGCATTTGGTACCGGCGATGTTCCTTGTGACAGGAGGAGCTCGCCAGCGCTTTGAATTGGTCGGAGGGGCGGAGGTTGCACCCAAGGCCGCCGCTCCGGCGAGGCCTCTGCTCCTTGGTGCTTCACCAGGTACGAGCTGCACATTTCTCTCATTTTAGTTAGGATTTTCATTTAGTCTTTCATTTCTGTTGTTTAAATAGCTTTAGGCCCTTAGGTGTAGCTTAGATTTGAGTGCCCTAGTTCGCCGGAGCTCCGCTCCGGCGAACTCCTTCGCGGTGCTCCCAACATCTTCCGACCACCAAACCACCTCCTCTCCCTTCCTTAGCCATTTCCCCTCGCCCAGGCACCTTCGTTCACCCAGATCTTCACCAGATCTGGAGATCAGATCTCCTTCCTCCGCCCCTCGCTGGAGATCGCCGCCCCGCACCACCTTCGCCTATTCCACAACCAAAAAGGCCCCCGGAGCCCTCTTTTTGTGCTGTGAATTCTTGTGCAGACTCCGGAGCGCCAAGAGACTCGTCTTGGCTTGATTCAAACGCATAGCAGGTACCTGGAGCTCGCCACCTTCATCGACCTTGCCTGAACTCAGGGAGCTCCATGTGCCTCAACGAAGCCATCAGCCGATGTAGGGAGTAGCCAGGAACATGTAGAGACCTCAGGCGACGATGGAGTGGACTGGAGGAGTGCACGTCGAGCGATTGAAGGTAGCCAGCTACGACCTTCTTCCCTGTTCTTCCAGACCACCCCGGAGTCATCAGATCAAGAGGAGGCTTCCAGTTTTGATCAACGTCGTCCGATGGAGCGACGCCACGACCGTCAGATCTCCCACGAGATCTAATCTACAACGCTCATCGGCAAAGCGGCATCAACAAACATGGAGGCGATGCATGTCAAGTGGACGAAGCTCAATCGTCAGATCGCGTGCCTTTGGGGGTAATTTTCACTTATACCCCCGCTTTTTGTTGTATTTAATATTTAATTCTATAAATAAATTTTCACATTATAAAATAATTGTAAATTTTGCAAAAGGACCCCTGTACTTCTCTAAATTGCGTTTAGGTCCTTCCGCGCCTCACGTGCAGTCCCACGCGAGGCGCGTGAATTTTGCAGTGTAACCCTGGCACCTTTTTGTAATTGTAAATTAGTTCTAAAAAATAAAATAAATGTTTATTTCTTTTGGTATTTTTGCACAGAGCCTCCTGTAGTTATTTTATTTGTAAAAATGCCCCTGCCAGGCTGTTTAATTTTTGTGTCTTTTATGTATTTATTAAAAATACCTATGTAGCTCCTAAAAATCCACAAAAATTAGGTTAGATGCTTCATATAGTGTACTTTCATGCCACATGTCCATTCTGCATTTTTTACATTTAACCTAATTATTAAAAATGAAAAAGGAGCCATTTTTGCACTGTCTAAATTATAAAATACCACAAAAATATAAAAACATTTTGAAAAATTACAAAAAATTATATATGGTATATTTATATATATTGAGTCCAGAAAATGAAAAACCCTAAAAATAAGAAAAAGAAAAATAAAAAATCAGAAAGCTCCAAAAATCCATCAAAAAAATATAAAAACACTAGAAAAATACCAAAAATACATTTTTTTCTTTTATAATTATCTATACATTATTATTAATATATTAAAATTAATTTGGGTAATTTTTGAACTTAGTTTATAATTTTAAAACCCAAATTAGTTTCGGCTATTTAATTAGTCCTATATTAGGGACATTTTTGGAATTAAAAATACATAAAAATTAGAAAAATTCCATAAAAATAACAAAAAATATAAAAATATAAAATGCCAAAAAATATTATATGTAATATATTTTGAATATTCATATATTAATATATATCCATATATTATATTACTTCTCTCTCTTCTCTTATATATCTCTTTATATATATGTATTTATATGTATCTATATTAAATAATTAAAAATATAAAAAGAGATTAAAAAATATATCAAATATAAAAACAAAAAAAAGAAATAAAAAAAATTAAAATAAAAATAAAAAAAAATTATAAAATCAAAAACCCACAAAAACAATAAAGAAATGGACATGATCATCGAATTGAATAATTGCACAACCAATTTTCAACTACATCATCATTCGCCTCCCAGTGTTCGACCTCTACTCATGCTTACACTTATACACCTTTGCATGTAGAGTTATAATAAATTTTTAACTCCACATTTTTGATTTTAATTGCATATAATTTCATTGTGGGTTAATTGTTGATTGATCAAGATTTGGTGAGCGGTCGCCTCAGCGACATTGTGATCCCGCCTTGTGTGGATTACTCTAGACCCTCGTCAGATCTCTATTCATCAACACGTCATCTCTAAGACAAGAATAGAGGTTGACCTTGCAAAGGTGGATGTGATCAAACGACTCCAGCCACCAACCAACATCAAACAGTTGCGGTCGTTCCTCGGGCATGTCGGATTTTATCGGAGATTCATCAAGGATTTTTCTAAGATTACCCGACTGCTAAAGACATGGAGTTCGTTGTTGATCACAAATGTCTTGAGGCCTTTAAGCTATTACAAGGAATGATCATGGACGTCCCGATCCTACAAGCCCCAGATTGGTCTCTACCTTTTGAGATCATGACAGACACATCAGACTTTCCTGTTGGGGCTGTGTTAGGACAGAGAAGGGATGGCATCCCATTTGCAATTCACTACGCAAGCAAAGTGCTTGATACCGCTCAGCGCAACTATACAGTTACGGAAAAGGAGATGCTTGCGGTAGTGTTTGCCTTGGACAAGTTCAGATCTCATTTAATTGGATCCAAGGTAATCGTGTTCACTGACCACATGGCGCTACGATACTTGATGAAGAAAAAGGACGCGAAGGCGCGTCTTCTTCGGTGGATTTTACTTATCCAGGAGTTTGATTTGGACATCCGTGATAAACCTGGAAAGAAGAACGTAGTAGACGATCATCTCTCTCGTCTCGAAAATATCAATACTTCCGAGGATTCACCAATTCGAGACTCCTTCCCTGACGAGTCGATTTTTGTTATCGACTCACTCCCATGGTATGCCAACATCGTGAACTATCTTGTCTCCAAGAAGGTTCCCGAAGGTTGGCCCAAGAGCCACATCGACCGACTGAAGTCGGATGCTAGACACTACCATTGGGAGGATCCGATCCTTTTCTTTGAATGACCGGATTGTGTCTGGAGACGGTGTATTCCTCAGGAGGAATACCAGAGTGTCCTTTCTTTATGACACAACTTAGAGGTAGGAGGACACCACTCCAGGAAGAGGACCGCATGGAAGGTACTTCAGTGTGGCTTTTACTGGCCGACTCTGTTTCGCGATGCCATCACCTTTGCGAAGTCGTGCCCAGTATGCCAGAGAATGGGAGGAACCATTGGTTCCAAGGATGAAATGCCGATGCAGCCTGTCATCATTTGTGATGTCTTTGATGCCTGGGGCATCGATTTCATGGGCCCATTTCCTGTTAGCCATAGGATTCGAGTACATCCTTCTTGCGGTAGATTATCTATCCAGGTGGGTGGAGGCTATCCCGACCTGAGCCGCAGACAGCAGGACTGTCTGTAAATTCATCAGAGAACACATCATCTCTAGGTTCGGGATCCCCAAAATGATGATATCATAGGGGGGTAGCCACTTTGTAAATCGGGAGGTGAAGAAACTCCTGAAGGACTACGACATCGAACACCGTGTCGCGATTCCTTACCATCCACAGACCAATGGTATGGCTGAGGTGTCGAATAGGGAGGTGAAAACTATATTGCAAACGCTTGTCCGCCCAGACAGGAAGGACTGGTCTCAGATCTTGGATCAAATCCTCTGGGCGTATAGGACAGCTTACAAGACACCGTTAGGAACCTCCCCATTCCAAATGGTATTCAGAATGCCGTGCCATTTGCCCTCAGAGTTAGTGCATAAATCAGAATGGGCAATTAAGAAGGTCAACTGGAACACACACCTGGGGCAGAAGCAGAGAGAAATAGATCTGAATGAGTTTGTGGAAGTCAGAAACCGTGCATATGACAACAGTTTGGTGTACAAGGACAAGGTGAAGCGTTGGCATGATAGATATATCAGACAAAAGACCTTTTTTCCTGGACAGAAGGTATGGTTGTTTAATGCTAGGCTGAAGATCTTCCAAGGCAAGTTGAAGTCCAAGTGGACAGTCCCATTTGTCGTCCGTACGGTACATGATAGTGGATGTGTCGAGATCTCTGATCTCGCAGATGACTCACCGACACTCCTAGTGAATGGACAACTGTTGAAGCACTTCGTCGAATCCAATGAGCAGTTAGTCCATGTCGAGGAGAATGTACTCATGCGCGAGACAGATTCAACAGATACACATCGAGCCGCGCATGAAGCCTTGCAGCAGTGAGCTCTAACCATCAGCAACATCTTGTAAGATTCAGTCCACGATCTTTGTATATATCCATCATTCTTTGCACATTCAGCCCCCTTCCTCATGCGACTCTAGTTATTCATCCCAGCTTCATCTATCTCTATCTTGGACTATACTTAGGATGACCAAATCCTAAGTATAGGGGGATGAGTCACCTGAGTTTGTTCACTGTACATCCTCTAGATCACATCGGTCCTCACACTCAGTCCCGTCCTATACTTAGGCTGACTAGAGCCTAAGTATAGTGGGGACCGATGCCCGTCGTGTATATACTCCTCCTTTTCCCCTTTTAACCTCGCCCACCCCATTTTTGATGTTCTTCTACACTTAGGCTGCCAGAGCCTAAGTATAGGGGGGCGGGACGACTTCTATAATTTTTGTTATTTTAGCTCTCCTACGCTTAGCACGAGCTATGTCTTTTTCCTCGCTTTTCATGCCCTGAGGACATATCACACGCTAAGTATAGGGGGCGTGTATATACTACATATATACTTTACCCATAGCTCGTACTTTCGCGTATTTTTGCGTATTTTTGTATATATTTTGCAATAATTACGGGTGGGTAAAAATTGAAATTTTTTTTATAATACTTGTGACTTTTGTAAAAAAAGAAATCATCAAAGGCTTCTTATTTACACTTGCATATCATCTATGCATCTGGAAAAGAAAAAAAAGAGTCTTGCATTTTATTCATCTACATAGCATGTCATCTGCATCTCATCTGCATAATGAAAAGCTAGTGGGTTCTGAACCAAGTTATGAGTAGATATTGAGGATGGACTTGATTTGACCTTAATCCACCTAATTTCATAGGAACCTTATAGGAGCTGGAGTTAAGATTTCTCAGGTCAAGTGACTTAATTCTTTGAGTCCGCAAGTCTATGTTCACATGTCATCTTGATTAGTCTAAGTAGAATATCTCGTGCACACGCATGATTCTTTTAGATAATGACCTAACTTGGACAAGCACCATGCACGTAGCTCTTCATTGATGAGGTGGTGAGGAGGTAGAATCCTTTAGCTAGGAGTAGCACACGAGTGGAAACATCCGTCCTCCTCTAGGGAGGGTAGTGCATCTCAACCTAGTCTGGTGGTGTTGACATCTAAGGACGGGATGCTGTGGGTTGCAATAATGCTTCAAAAGAGGGGTAGTCTACTGTCTCAAGAGGAAAAACTCCTGATGTACATGCTGCACCTTGTATATAGTTCAAAAAAAAAAGAAAAAAAAAGAAAAATACAAGAACTCCAAAAAAATCAGATAGGTCCAATTTTAAAAAAATATACCTGTCGGAGTATGTATATTAGCAAGAAGTCTGTAGTTGGATGACTTGGCTACACTGGTCAGGCATCCCGGGATAGGTAGCTACATTGGCTACCGTCCATTCCTTTCTCCACCCCCTCCTCTTGAGCTGGTCGCACTTGAACTTAGAAGGGAATACCCCGCTCCTCGAGGAAAGAGTTACTGGACTGGGTTATTTGAGTTACCTTGTTAGAGGAGGGTGTTTCGGAGCCATTTCTGATGCGGAGAGTGATGAACCTCCATTTCATCACCTTTATTCTATCATTTTGGCCTCAAAAACCCCAGCAAATGCATGTAAATAGCATCAAATTGTACATAATAACATTCATGATTCATTGTATTAATTATACATTAAATACTGTGTTTAATGTCAAAATTATAGAATAAAGAAAAGAAAAGAAAAAAGGAATAAAATATTGGAGATATTTTATGACCCAAACCCCGAGACCAAGGCCAGCATGGTATTGGTCGACAAGGAATAAAGCTAGGGGGAGATAAGGGCCAGTGTACAATAAATACCTCATTTATTTATTCAGTCATTTATACATTTTTGACACCTATTTTGTACATACTTATTTATTCATCAAATAAAGAAACTTTGTACATGAAAGTTGTAGATAATAATGTAAATAAAATTACAAAATTGAGTTTGTGTAAAAATAATACTCAGTGTACATTTTATACACAGAATAAAAAGCCAAAATCTCAACTTCACAGACCCTTATCTTGCAAATAAAAACTCCAAATCACCCAAACTCACCTTTAATTGTATATAGCATTCCAAGAACTATTTTATAAAATTGGTTTCATAATTTTTGGAGCCCATATGCAGAAGTTAGGTTTTTGGCCCTTCTTGTATATAGTATTGATTAAACTATTCTTTTTATCCAATATTCATTATTTCTATAAATTCATACTTTTAGAATTTTGTAAATAATGTATATAATGCATACACATGTTAAAAGTAAAAGAAAACCAAAAATAATTTGTAAAATAAAATAAGTCTACAAAAATTCATAGACAAAATACCTATACTATATATCTATACATAAATAAAAAGGATTTTATTCCTTGGTTCTTTTATTCTTTTTATATTTTTATAATAATGTATACATTATACATACCCCACTAAAAATACAAATCCAAAATAAAAATCAAGAAAATACATTAAATAAATTAAGTATACAAAATACATAGGTAAAAGACCTATAAGGATACCTACATATACCTATACCTATGTCTTTAAAAATGTAAATACACTCCTAAAAATTAAATAAAAAAACCTTTATATTCACAAAAATAATTTATAAATTTATAAAATAAGTCAATAAAATAATAAAAAAATAAACAAATTAAAAATAAAATACCCAAAAATACATGTTAAATACATACATATACACATTATTAAATTAAAACCATAATAAAACACTTCGAAAAATTCAATAAAAATCATAAATAAATACTAGATGAAATAATATACATTTTTTTTATAAGAAAAAATTAATAAAATCGTTTAAGGTGTCAAATAAATCAATCTCTAATCAGGTCTCCTATTTTGGCGGCTAGCGGCCGACGTGGACCAATCGCAAGCCAGCCATCGTTGACCCCCTGGTCAACTGTCCCATCCAAGCCACTGCGCCTCTGGACTGTCCATTCCCCCGATTTCATGCATTTTTCTCGGGCACACCATCCATCAATCGAAGATGCTTCCTTCACAAGAATTGCTCTCTAATCTTCCATGATGCCCGCCAAAATCTTAGATCAACTAGATACTCATTAGATCAGTCAATAATCGCCGGTCAATAAGGCTACTCGTCAATGTCTATAAATAACTAGCTCCGCCTCCTTCCTCGAATTTTGCCATTTTCATTCCGATCTCAAGCCTTGATTCTAGTCCTAGGACATTCCTCGTGACAGGGGGGGTGTGCTGGTGCCTCGAATCGGCCGGAGGGAGGAGAGTTTTGTCGCGGCAGAGCTCCGGCGTCCGCCCTGCTCCCTGGAGGCCCCCAGGTATAAGAGCTGTCATTTCTATCCTTTTTAGTTAGTTGTTAATGTTAGTTTTCCATTCCAGTCATTAGATTAGGTTTTAGTTAATTCCCGTAGCTTAAAAATCAAAATTCGAAGTTCGCCGGAGCTCCGCTCCGGCGACTTCTTCACCGTATAATCGACTGTTTCCGACCGCCGTGAGCACCCCATCTCGATCCCCATCGCTTTCTCCATTATCCCATCACCTTTGTCCAACCCAGGACCTTCGGTCTTGGCGAATCAGGGCTCCACCTCCGTCGTTCGCCGGAGCCCTCCGCCCACCTTCATTTTGCATCGCAGCTTCAAAACCCCGGGTCGAGGAGATAGCTCTCTCTCCCGCGGTTCTTCTTATGCAGGTACATCGAGGAATAGAGCCCATCTGGGCTTGCATTGAACCAGGAAGAGGTTCCTGGGGGTCCCCTTCTTCATCGACTTCGACCTAGCGGCTCGGACCTCCAGGAGCCATGAGAGGACCATCAGACGACGCGAAAGCTTCCCAGCTACGTCCAGAGTGCTTCAGATGCGCGGGAGGTGCCCGGAGGAACCCGTGCTGCTCGATCAAAGCTCGCCGGAGACGAGCTTCTTCCCCATTCTTCCAGACGCCTCCAGCACCGTTGGATCGGGAGGCGAGGCCCAGATCGAAGGAGAACCGTCCGATGAAGACACGCGTCCACCGTCAGATCAGCTAGGAGCTTCTAATCCACACCCTTCATCGATGAATCGGTATCCGCCGTCCGATGGTTGACATGTGGATAAGTGGCGCATCTCGCGCCGTAGGATGAAGCGCCTTTAGTGGGTAAATTTCACATCTAGCCCCCCGTTTTTTGTATTTATGGTTTAATCCCAAAATAAAAAGTCAAGTTGTAAATAAATGGTATAATTTGCGGATGGACCCTTAAGGTTTTTTTAGATTTACAAATTAGTCCCTCCGCGCCTCACGTGCAGCAACCACGTGAGGCGCGTGAAATTTGCATTTAAACCCCGCCGGGTTTCTGTAATTACAAAATGGTCCTAAAAATAAAAGCACACGTGTATTTTTATTGTGATTTTTGCATGTATGCTTCTGCCAACTATTTTATTTGCAAAAATATCCCTGCCAGGCCATTTATTTTTGAATGCTTTGTCTATTTATTTTGTGCTTCATATTTCTTCAAAAAATCTTGCAAAAATAGACATAAGCTCCTGTTTGGTTGTTCTTGCACGCTATATTTTTCACTTTTTATTTTATTGCATTTTTGCATTTTTTAAAAATCAAAAGTATGCTTTTTATTCACTGTCTAGCTTATAAAACCCCCAAAAATATGAAAATGCCTCGAAAAATTCCAAAAAAATTAGCTATGATGTGTTTTGACCTATTTTAGTGTCAATCCAAAAATCGCTAAAAATCTCAAAAAGAAAACCTTAAAAATTCAAAAACACCCAAAAAATTCAAAAAAATGTATAAAATCAAAGAAAAATCAGAAAAATATGAACTTAGTCCCTATTTATGCTAGGTTTTATTATCTTTATTAGCAAAATAGTGTGGAAAGTTTTTGCGGCTGTTTGCTATTTTTAATGCCTATTTTTCTTGCAGCCAGACCCTATTCCATTGTTTGCTCTTGTTTTGCTATTTAAAAATATTAAAAATGTGTTGAAAAAAACCCAAAAATCACAAAAACAGTAAAAAATCATGAAAATCCCAAAAAGACTTTATTCCTGAATTTTTGACTATTTTTGAGTATTTCTATAAATATTATAGTATCCCCATATATACATAAATGCACTTCCAAAAACAAAATATATATATATATATATATATCTCACTACTTATATGTATATATATATGTATGTATTAATCCTAAAATATAAAAAAATATAATATATATATATTATATTATTATACCTATATATATAGTATGTATTATAAGCTATATTCTAACCCTCTATGGGTATACATATATTTATATATTTATATTTTATATGTATATATATACATTACCTAATTATATCATTAGAAAAAAAAATAATATAAAAAAATTAATAAATAAAAGATTTTTTTTAAAAAAACCCACTTCACACAAGGATGACTCTTAGATACATGTAGGCTATGGTATTTTGTATTGCTCTCTGTGGTTCGACCTCTACATGCTTGTCACTGTGCATTTTATGGTAGAGTAAATAAAGATTAATTCACATTTCTTTTTGAGTTTGATTGTTGTATTCTTTGGTTGTGGGTTAATTGCCGATTAACACCGGTCTTCTATGAGTGGTCGCCTCAGCGACAACACTTTTATATTATTCATGGTGACCCTCGTGGAAAACACCTGTTATCAGATGGTGACCCTCGTGGAAAACACCTGTTATCTGATAATAGGTGTTTTCCACAAGGGTCACCATGAATAATATAAAAGTGTTGTCGCTGAGGCGACCACTCATAGAAGACCAGTGTTAATCAGCAATTAACCCACAACCAAAGAATACAACAATCAAGCTTAAAAAGAAATGTGAATTAATCTTTATTTACTCTACCATAAAATGCACAGTGACAAGCATGTAGAGGTCGAACCACAGAGAGCAATACAAAATACCATAGCCTACATGTATCTAAGAGTCATCCTTGTGTGAAGTGGGTTTTTTTTAAATTTTTTTCTTTTATTTATTAATTTTTTTATATTTTTTTCTAATAATATAATTAGGTAATGTATATATATATATACATATAAAATATAAATATATAAATATATGTATACCCATAGAGGGTTAGAATATAGCTTATAATACATACTATATATATAAGTATAATAATATAATATATATATATTATATATTTTTTTTATATTTTAGGATTAATACATATATATATATATAAATACATATAAGTAGTGAGATATATATATATATATTTGTTTTTGGAAGTGCATATATGTATATATGGGGATACTATAATATTTATAGCAATACTCAAAAATAGTCAAAAATTCAGGAATAAAGTCTTTTTGGGATTTTCATGATTTTTTACTGTTTTTGTGATTTTTGGGTATTTTTCAACACATTTTTAATATTTTTAAATAGCAAAACAAGAGCAAATAGTGGAATAGGGTCTGGCTGCAAGAAAAATAGGCATTAAAAATAGCAAACAGCTGCAAAAACTTTCCACACTATTTTGCTAATAAAGATAATAAAACCTAGCATAAATAGGGACTGAGTTCAAATTTTTTCTGATTTTTCTTTGATTTTATACATTTTTTTGAAGTTTTTGGGTGTTTTTGAATTTTTAAGGTTTTCTTTTTGAGATTTTTAGGGATTTTTGGATTGACACTAAAATAGTCAAAACACATCATAGCTAATTTTTTTGGAATTTTTTGAGGCATTTTCATATTTTTTTGGGGTTTTATAAGCTAGACAGTGAATAAAAAGCATACTTTTGATTTTTAATAAATGCAAAAATGCAATAAAATAAAAATTAAAAATATAGCGTGCAAGAACAACCAAACAAGAGCTTATGTCTATTTTTGCAAGATTTTTTGAAGAAATATGAAGCACAAAATAAATAGACAAAGCATTCAAAAATAAATGGCTTGGAAGGGGTATTTTTGCAAATAAAATAGTTGACAGGGGCATACATACAAAAATCACAATAAAAATACACGTGTGCTTTTATTTTCAGGACCATTTTGTAATTACAGAAACCCGACGGGGTTTAAATGCAAATTCCACGCGCCTCACGTGGTTGCTGCACGTGAGGTGCGGAGGGACTAAAATGTAAATCTAAAAAAACCTTAAGGGTCCGTCTGCAAATTATACCATTTATTTACAGCTTGACTTTTTATTTTTGGGATTAAACCATAAATACAAAAAACGGGGGGCTAGATGTGAAATTTACCCCCTAAAGGCGCTTCATCCTGCGGCGCGAGATGCGCCACTTATCCACGTGTCAACCAACGGACGACGGATACCGGTTCGTCGATGAAGGGCGTGTATTAGAAGCTCCTGGCTGATTTGACAGTGGACGCGTGTCTTCATCGGACGGTTCTCCTTCGATCTGGGCCTCGCCTCCCGATCCAACGGTCCTAGAGGCGTCTGGAAGAACGGGGAAGAAGCTCGCCTCCGGCGAGCTTTGATCGAGTAGCACGGGTTCCTCCGGGCACCTCCCGTGCATCTGAAGCACTCTGGACGTAGCTGGGAAGCTTCCGCGTCGTCTGATGGTCCTCTCATGGCTCGTGGAGGTTCGAGTCGCTGGGTCGAAGTCGATGAAGAAGGGGACCCCCAGGAACCTCTTCCTGGTTCAATGCAAGCCCAGATGGGCTCTATTCCTTGATGTACCTACATAGGAAGAACCGCGGGCGAGAGAGCTATCTCCTCGACCCGGGGTTTTGAAGCTGCGACGCAAAATGAAGGTGGGCGGAGGGGCTCCGGCGAACGGCGGAGGTGGAGCCCCGATTCGCCAAGACCGAAGGTCCTGGGTTGGACAAAGGTGATGGGATAATGGAGAAAGCGATGGGGATCGAGATGGGGTGCTCACGGTGGTCTGAAACAGTCGATTATACGATGAAGAAGTCACCGGAGCGGAGCTCCGGCGAACTTCGAATTTTGATTTTTAAGCTACTGGAATTAACTAAAACCTAATCTAATGACTGGAATGGAAAACTAACATTAACAACTAACTAAAAAGCATAGAAATGACAGCTCTTATACCTGGGGGCCTCCAGGGAGCAGGGCGGATGCCGGAGCTCCGCCGCGACAAAACTCTCCTCCCTCCGGCCGATTCGAGGCACCAGCACACCCCCCCTGTCACGAGGAATGTCCTAGGACTAGAATCAAGGCTTGAGATCGGAATGAAAATGGCCAAATTCGAGGAAGGAGGCGGAGCTAGTTATTTATAGACATTGGCGAGTAGCCTTATTGACCGGCGATTATTGACTGATCCAATGAGTATCTAGTTGATCTAAGATTTTGGCGGGCCATGGAAGATTAGAGAGCAATTCTTGTAAGGAAGCATCTTCGATTGATGGATGGTGTGCCCGGGAAAAATGCATGAAATCGGGGGAATGGACAGCCCAGAGGCGCAGTGGCTTGGATGGGACAGTTGACCAGGGGGTCAACGAAGGCCTGCTTGCGATTGGTCCACGTCGGCCGCTAGCCGCCAAAGTAGGAGACCTGATTAGAGATTGATTTATTTGACACCTTAAATGATTTTATTATTTTTTCTTATAAAATAAAAAATGTATATTATTTCATCTAGTATTTATTTATGATTTTTATTGAATTTTTCGAAGTGTTTTATTATGGTTTTAATTTAATAATGTGTATATGTATGTATTTACATGTATTTTTGGGTATTTTATTTTTAATTTGTTTATTTTTTTTATTATTTTATTGACTTATTTTATAAATTTATAAATTATTTTTGTGAGTATAAAGGTATTTTTATTTAATTTTTAGGAGTTTATTTACATTTTTAAAGACATAGGTATAGGTATATGTAGGTATCCTTATAGGTTTTTTACCTATGTATTTTGTATACTTAATTTATTTAATGTATTTTCTTGATTTTTATTTTGGATTTGTATTTAATTGGGTATGTATAATGTATACATTATTATAAAAATATAAAAGAATAAAAGAACCAAGGAATAAAATCCTTTTTATTTATGTATAGATATATAGTATAGGTATTTTGTCTATGAATTTTTGTAGACTTATTTTATTTTACAAATTATTTTTGGTTTTCTTTTACTTTTAACATGTGTATGCATTATATACATTATTTACAAAATTCTAAAAGTATGAATTTATAGAAATAATGAATATTGGATAAAAAGAATAGTTTAATCAATACTATATACAAGAAGGGCCAAAAACCTAACTTCTGCATATGGGCTCCAAAAATTATGAAACCAATTTTATAAAATATTTCTTGGAATGCTATATACAATTAGAGTGAGTTTGGGTGATTTGGAGTTTTTATTTGCAAGATATGGGTCTGTGAAGTTGAGATTTTGGCTTTTTATTCTGTGTATAAAATGTACACTGAGTATTATTTTTACACAAACTCAATTTTGTAATTTTATTTACATTATTATCTACAACTTTCATGTACAAAGTTTCTTTATTTGATGAGTAAATAAGTATGTACAAAATAGGTGTCAAAAATGCATAAATGACTGAATAAATAAATGAGGTATTTATTGTACACTGGCCCTTATCTCCCCCTACTTTATTCCTTGTCGACCAATACCATGCTGGCCTTGGTCTCGGGGTTTGGGTCATAAAATATCTCCAATATTTTTATTCCTTTTTTTCTTTTCTTTATTCTATAATTTTGGCATTAAACACAATATTTAATGTATAATTAATACACTGAATCATGAATGCTATTATGTACAATTTGATGCTATTTACATGCATTTGCTGGGGTTTTTGAGGCCAAAATGATAGAATAAAGGTGATGAAATGGAGGTTCATCACCCCCCTATACTTGCCTTTGCTAGTCCCTAGCAAACACTTATGCAATAAGTACAAAAAGAATAAAGAAAAGAAAAAGGAGAATGAAAGAAAGATAGAGTGAATAGGGGTGCTTTCAGTGCAATGCATGTCTTTACAAAATCTGAATTTGGAGCTCCTGTCAGACCTTGGGTGTGAATGTGTGTGGAACCTAGTCGGGAACCAGCTCTAAAATACAACAGCCTTCAATAGTCACAGAGCTCGGTTCAACCCACCTCAATAGCCGGGTCAGAACTAGTCTACATCATACGTAAACCCTTATAACTATGAAGCTGACTTGTACAGTGTAAGTGATGGTGGCTCTCCTCAACGGAAATGACAAAGGAACTGACTTCTCCAGAAAGACAACCCAATGATTCCCCAATCCAACATCTCTTTCCTCGAGGAGCAGGGTATTCCCTTCTAAGTTCAAGTGGCAACCTGCTCAAGAGGAGGGGGTGAAGAGAAGAATGGACGGTAGCCAGTGTAGCTACCTATCCCGGGATGCAAGACCAGTGTAGTCAAGTCATCTAGCTGTAGGCTCACATATTTGTCTTTGGAACTCAAGCTTGCTTATTGACTTTGTACATACTTTGCAGGCATTTTTTATTTTTGTACAGGCCTGGCCATTTTTTTTCAACATACTATTCATAGCATCATTTACATAAGGAGTTTTTCCTCTTGAGCCAGTAGACCATCCCTCTTTTGAAGCTTTATCGCAACCCACAATCTCCTGTCTTTAGACCTCATGGCTATTGGACCAGGTTGGGGTGCACTTCCCTCCCTAGACGAGAACAAATGTTTCCACCCGTGTACGTCTCAGACTGGCAAATCCAACCCCCTCACCACTCCAACTGAGTTGGGCCAAGTGAAAGGTGCAGGTGTCCAAGTTAGGTCACGGTCGGCAAGAGTCGTACGTGTGTCTCGAAAAGTTCTAGTTAGTCCACTGAGGTGACTTGAACCCAGCCCTGATTTCTCGAAGAATTAAGTCTGCATAGACCTGAAGTACCTTAAACCTAGTTCCCATAAGGTTCCAGTGCAATTAGGTGCGGTAAGGTCCAACCAAGCTCCAATTTGAGACTTTATTAGACTGATTCAATCATCAAGCTCACTCAAAAAGAATATGAATGGTATGCTTATGCTATGCACAATGAATGATGCAATTTTTCACAAAGAGTTTGAAAGAATCAAAGAATGTTTTTACAAAAGAATTTTTGCAAATAAACTAAGAACTGGACACATACAAAAAGTATATACAATTATTTACACGGGCGTGCCGCTTTATTTACAAAATGTATGAATTTCTAAAAAAACTTTACAGGTTTGAATGAAGTAGTTTGTTTAGAATTTTATTGCAAGAATTGTATGTGTCTTATTCAGGATTTACAAGTATTTGTAATGATGTTCTTATTAGTTTTTGAAAATAATTTTGCAAACTATAGTACACAATAATTTTTGCAATCATTTACACACATTTGAAAACTATTTTTGCAAAGATTTGTCACACTATATATGTATAATTTTCACAATAGTTTTGACAAGCATTTTTCAAAATATTTGCACATAGATTTTTCAAATCCTTTCTTTCACACAAAGAAAAAGTTTTTCAATCAAAACATTTTCACACGTTTGAAATCATTTCACATCGAATTTTTCAAAACTGGTCGCACTATTTTTCAAATCATACTGTTTAGGTATCTGATTTATTAATCAGTATGTACAAAAGAAGAAAAACTGTATTTGATGTACCATATGGTTTTGGTTCTTATAGGCTTTATTTGGGCTTATTCATTATTTACAAATGAGAGATTTTTGTGCAGACTCCTCAGACTTATTTGAGAATCATTTTCACAAGGATTTTGAAAACTATAGTCCAAGACAATTTTGCAAGTATGTTCACGCATTTGAAAATCCTTTTACAAATGTTTTTCACAACATAGATAGGTTTTTTCAAAACAATTTGACAATCAATTTTCACAATCATTTGCACACTGGTTTTCACACATTTTGCTTTCACTCAAAGAAAATAATTTTTTCACATGAAACTAATTTTTCAAAGGTTGAATACTTGTACACACTATTTTCAAACAAATTTCACAAGATTTTTCAAAGGAGAATGTTTTGCAGAAAACGCTTTTCTGACTTACTAATCAGTACAAGTACAAGGAGTCTGAGGAACTCACAATCATCTTTCATTATTATAAAGCTACTTTTTACACCGTATTTTATATTGAGGTGATCTTTTATTTTTCAGTATGAGTTATGACTTATAGTATATACATGGTATATACGATCCCCCTATACTTAGCTTGAGCTATGTCCTCATAGATCGAAAGGAAAAGCAAAGACATAACTCGTACTGAGTATAGACAGATCTAAAGAATAAATATGAATGAAGTGAATGAATGAGAAGTCGACCGTCCCCCCTATACTTAGGATCAAATAATCCTAAGTATAGCAGACTGTACAAAAAGCAGGGAGGGTCAAGGGTGGGAATACACAGATCGTACTCAGATTGTCTCCCCCTATACTTAGGGTAAGATACTCCTAAGTATAGACAAGAAGAGGAGACAATGGAGAGGATCAGAATGAAGTGAAAAACTCGGGGTGCACATCCCCCTATACTTAGGACCAAGTACATCCTAAGTATAGAAAACTGTCTACAAGGGCGGCACTTTTTAGATAGAAAAAGAAAATAGAAAAGGAAAAGAAGAAAAGAAGAAAAGAAGACAATCAGATAAACAGAGGCTGGAGTACATCGTCTGAATCTTTCGATGCCGCATGTGCTGTGAAGATGTCATCATGGTGCACCAACTGAATAGAGTCTACAACGGCCAAGAATGCATCTGGTTCGAGGTAAGGCTTCAGTAGTTGGCCGTTGATGACGAAGGGCTGTGCGTCAGGGGACAATTCTGATATAGCGATGCTTCCATTGTCACGCACTTCACATACTCGAAATGGCCCCGTCCACTTACTCTTTAATTTACCTGGGAATATCCGCAACTTTGCATCAAATAGCCACACTTTCTGTCCAACGTCGAAGGTCTTCCGTCTGATGTGCCGGTCATGCCAACGTTTCACCTTCTCCTTGTACATCAAGGTGTTATCGTATGCATAGTCCCGGAATTCCAAGAGCCTGTTCAGATCGTCTTTTCTCTTCTGACCACTTCTGCGTGAGTCCAAATTACAACTGTTGATTGCCCAAAGAGATTTGTGTATCAATTCCACGGGCAGATGACATGGTTTCCCATATACAAGACGATAGGGCGACATGCCCAAGGGAGACTTGTAGGCTGTTCGGTAAGCCCATAGAGCTGAGTCCAAGAGTTGAGACCAGTCTTTTCTGTTTGGCCTAACAAGTTTCTGCAGTATAGTCTTGATTTCTCTGTTGGATAACTCCGCCATGCCATTGGTCTGCGGATGATAAGGAGACGCGACACGGTGATCGATGCCGTACTCCTTCGTTAATTTCTTGACCTCTTTGTTGATAAAGTGACTACCCCCGTCTGAGATGAGAATCTTTGGTATCCCAAACCGCGAAATGATATTCTTCTTAAGAAACTGGCAAACTGTTTTGCTGTCGGCGGCTCAGGCGGGAATAGCTTCAACCCAACGACTCACGTAATCGACGGCAAGAAGGATGTGCTCAAAACCTTGACTGTTAGGGAAAGGTCCCATGAAGTCAATGCCCCATGCATCGAAAATGTCTGCTATCTGAATGATTTTCAAAGGCATTGAATCTTTGGCAGTTAGTGTTCCTTTCAGTCTCTGACAGTCAATGCATCTTTTGACAAACTCAACTGCATCCTTAAATAAAGTGGGCCATCAAAAGCCACACTGAAGTACTTTGGCTGCCGTCTGATCTCCAGAGTGATGTCCACCAGATTCGAGCGAATGATAATGCTCGAGGACACTAGATTGCTCCGTCTGAGGGATGCACCTGCGCCAAATACAATCTGCTCCTTCTCTGAATAAAAGTGGATCTTCCCATTGGTAGAAGCGGATGGCCGACATGAATTTGTTCTTTTGGTTCTTCGTCCAATCCGAAGATATTACCCCAGAGGCAAGGTAATCGACTATATCAGCATACCAAGGAAGAGAATCCAATGCTAAGATGGCTTCGTCAGGGAAGGTTTCTGTGATAGGTGCATTGATCAGGGGAGACTCATGTTGTTCTATTCTGGAGAGATGATCTGCTACCACATTCTGAACTCCAGGCTTGTCCTTGATTTCCAGATCGAATTCCTGGAGGAGAAGGATCCAACGAATCAGTCTCGGCTTGGCATCCTTCTTCTGCTGGAGGTACCGGATAGCAGAGTGGTCTGTAAAGATAGTGACTTTCGATCCCAACAAATAGGATCTGAACTTCTCTAAGGCGAAAACCACAACCAGCAATTCTTTCTCTGTCACTGTATAATTTCTTTGTGCTTCATCTAATGTTCTGCTGGCATAGTGAATGGCATAGGGCGCTCTGCCTTTCCTCTGCCCAAGAACAGCTCCTACTGCAAAATCTGACGCATCGGTCATTATTTCAAAGGGAAGAGTCCAGTCAGGAGGCTGCAAGATTGGAGCTTGAGTGATAAGCTCCTTCAAGTGATTGAAAGCAAGGAGAACCGGCTGATCAACAATGAACTCAGTCTCCTTGCACAAGAGTTCTGTCAGAGGTCGGGCAATGCGGCTGAAATCCTTGATGAATCGCCTGTAGAATCCCACATGCTCCAGGAATGACCTCACATTCTTCACGGTCTGAGGTGGATAAAGATTTGAAATGACATCCACCTTCGTCGGATCGACTTCCATGCCACGTTTGGAAACGACGCGGCCCAGCACAATACCTTCAGTGACCATAAAATGGCTCTTTTCCCATGAGAGCACTAAATTAACTTCCCGGCATTTCTGAAGCACTCTGTCTAGGTGCTCAAGACAAGAATCGAAACTATCACCATAGACAGAGAAGTCGTCCATGAACACCTCGAGAAAACTGCCTACCATCTCGGCGAAGACTGTTAGCATGCATCTTTGGAAGGTTGTAGGTGCATTGCATAATCCAAAGGGCATTCTCTTGAAGGCGTAGGTGCCGAACGGGCAAGTGAAGGTAGTCTTCTCTTGATCTTCAGGAGCGATCGCCACTTGGTTGTACCCGGAGTACCCATCCAGAAAGCAGAAGAACTCCTTGCCTGCTAATCTTTCCAAAACATGATCAATGAATGGCAAGGGAAAGTGGTCCCTCTTAGTTGCTGCATTGAGACGACGGTAGTCAACACACACCCGCCAGGATGTTGGTACTCGAGTTGAAATTTCCTCTCCTTTATCATTTGTAACTACGGTGAGCCCAGATTTCTTGGGAACTACATGCAGGGGGCTTACCCATTTTGAGTCGGAGATGGGATAGATGAGGCATGCGTCACACCATTTCGTGATTTCTTTCATGACGACGTCTCAAAGGTTAGGGTTCAGCCTTCTCTGAAATTCACGGGACGGCTTGGCATCTTCTTCGAAATAGATATGGTGTGAACACAAGGCTGGATTTATCCCTCGGAGATCTGATACGCTCCAACCAAGTGCCTTACGGTTCTTTTCTAAAACCTCGAGAAGTCGAGATTCCTGATCCGGATTCATCCTGCTGCTGATGATGACCGGATACATTTGTTCTTCACCCGCAAGGAAAGCATACTTCAGGCCTGCAGGAAGTGGCTTGAGTTCTGGTTTAGACCTGTCCACTTTATCTGTGACTTCAGATACCATGCTGGTGGTGGGATGTACTTCCTTGCGATACTTACCATTCTCATCATCCTGTTGAGATCCTGGTGATGCACCGAACGGTTCTGCGCTAAGCTGATCATGTTCGGTCTGGAGTGAATGCTCAAGGAGATGCGCCTGCATCTGAGAATCTGTCTCCCAAGAATCGTCGGAGCATATGCTGACTGCGCTTTCCAAGTCCTCCTCAAGAGTGAGGATTTCTCGGGTCCATGGATCGTCCAATGATAACTCTGAATCTTTGATCTCTGCAAAATCGCAGTCTGCTTCTGATACTGCCTGGCTCTCCTCAGTTGCGGCATTCAGCTCTTTGTTCATGTTGATCGTGATTTGCTGGGTGTTCGAGCTGAAAGTGATCTTCCTAGACCCGTAGTCAACCACGGCACCTGAAGTACGAAGGAATGGTCTGCCAAGGATGATAGGGGTCTGGAGCAGGGGTGCAGGCAAGTCCATATCAAGGACTACAAAGTCAGCTGGGAATTTCATTTCCTGCACCTTAACTACCACGTCTTCCAACAGACCTCGGGGCCGCTTGACGGATCGGTCAGCGAACTGAAGGATCATGCGTGTCTGCTTGAGCGGTCCCAGCCCGAATTCTTGCATTATGGACGAGGGCAGAAGGTTGATGGAAGATCCGCTATCCAAGAGAGTGCGCTCGAAGACCTAGTCAAAAATCTCACAACTGATCAGAGGTGCTCCTGTATCTTGCTTTTTCTGGGGGAGATTGCTGATGGCTGCTACCGTGGCTAAGGTGAGGACATGCCTCTCGACTTGCGGGCGTCTATTTTCTTGCGATGGGCGACGCCTGTTAGTACATGCCTCTTTCAGTCCTTTCTTCACAGCTGGCATGTATTCCACGGCCTTCAACAAGGGAATCTCAACAGTCAATTTATCCAAAATGTCCACAACACCTGGATCAGACAATGCATTTTTTCGTTTTGCAATTTTTTTGGATTTTTGTATTGCTTGTGGAAAAGGAATATTTACACCACTGGAAGGAAAATGAGAGTTCTTATTTACATCAAAATCATCGCCCACAGAATTGTTGGAAATGCGAGCCCACGGCGAGCCATTATGCAATAAATGTTATTGCAATTCACTCCTTAATCTGAAATAAAGAATACATAATTTGCATAATAGGTCCCTCAGTACAATTAGGGTTATGTACCATGGCCATCTTAATGATCATACAGCTGTTGATTCAATTATTGAACCATAGAGGCTGGTGCTTAGATGAATATCTAATGAGTTAGATTGAGGACTCATCAAGCACCGTCAAATGATTATTAAGAGATGATCTCCAGCCTGAGTAGGAGATGGCAATCCTATCTCATTTAGGTTGATATCTGACCGACCTCTTGATGCAGGTCCTCTGCATAGGAATAGAGATTCGGAGGTGTCGGATGAGTTAGGTCAAAGAGTTGACTTAACGAGATCGAGATAACCAAAGTCCTATATCGTATGCTGTTACGATACAAGCACACATCCTCTGACCGAAGACAGATGTGTTACTATATGTCTGAGTATGTACATTTGGCAGACCAATAGGTTGATGGCCTAATCAAGGTCTATACACCGGCGCGCTGGTGTGCATATAAGGGCATATGAGTAATACGATCTCTCAAAGGGATCATACAGGTTCACTACTGAACCAGAAGACATGAGCTCACTCATGAGATATTGGGAAGAATCAAATTCCGTGCGCACGGTCGTCTCGCTTTGGAAGCTTGACTGAATTTGTTGGTTTGATATATACTTTTGGAAAGTATATGATCAAGACCTAGGTATGATATATGCTTTTGGAAAGTATATGATCAATACCGACTCCCAATGATCGAATGAGAAACTTACTGATAGAACCCTGAAGTAGACAGTGCAAAGTTGATCTAATACTTCGGGTTTATTCTGAGTCTTCCAGTATGCAGGATGTACAGGTATTGGGAATGCCTGAGGGTGATGTGATCATAAACGGTTGTATAACCATGACGCTTCCATTCCTAGGGAGTGATGAAATGGGTCTGGATTTTAGTGACTCCTCTCAGTAGAGAAGTAATCTGATCTTAGTCCAAATGTTGGACATTGATCTGAATGTGATTCAGATTCAATGAGAAGATTAGATTTGCGGTCTTCATTTAATCAAGAATCTATGGGAGGCCCGAGATCTGGATTTGAGATGTGATCTCAATATCCATGTCACTATACGTGGAACAATACAATCGCCCTGTCCTTATCTCCAAGTATTCGCGGAGAAAGCGCATTATCCTTGAAAGAGTTCATGGATAATTCTATTGTTGATATATATATATCCGAGCATTGAGAAAATGGATAATTAAATGTGATTTAATTATCATGAATAATATGAATTTGATTCATATTATAAGGAGAGTTATCTTAGATAATTAAATGTGATTTGATTATCAAAGATGTGAATAATGTGAATGTGATTCATATTATTTGAACACATGAGATAAAGAGATCCGAGATAATTAAATATGATTTAATTATCAAAGGATAAGAATAATGTGGATAGTAATATCCAATTATTCATAATATATTATAAATGTGATTTATAATATATTAGAGAGAGTTAATTATAATTTATATGTGTTGATTAATTATTATGTGTATTGGATACACATTGTGTAATTAATTGACAATGTAAATTATATGTTGTTTTGAGTTGTGAATTTGATTCACAATTTTTCTATGGCAAGATTGCAATATTCTCAAATATAATTATGAATTATTTTTTGAAGAATAAAAATCCAACAAAAGTTGTTGGAAATAAATAGAGGAGATTTTCAAGGAGATATGCAATCTCATGGATTTCCATGAGATTGCTCTCTCCATGGAAAGAGGGGGGGGGGCACATCATTCCCAAAAGGAATGTGTGGCCGTCCACATGGAAAGTGCATGGAGATGAAATCTCCATGCACATTCTCTCCTTATTTATTGGATTGATTTTGGATTAATTTGTATTTGATTTTGTCAAATATATTTTGATCTAAATTTGTTGGTTTTACCAACAACAATCTTAGCCATTGGATTGACATAAATCAATCTCACCCATTGATTTTATATGTCCCATGGATTGAGATCCATGGATCCCAAAACCCTATAAATAGAGAGGCATACCCATGCTCTCTCTTTACACACAATGCTTGAGAAGCATCTCTCTCTCTCTCTTTCTCTCTAGAGGTCAGCCCTCTCTCTCCCTCTCATGGCCGTCCACCATGGATGCCATGGAGAGGTTCTCCATCGCCAGATCCGCCGCTTGGATCATCAACATGGATTGCGAGAAGCACGCGGTTCATCCCCGCGCTCGCAAGCGTCTCCTCCGTCGGATCGGACTTGAGACAGGAGGTCTCTTCATTTAGAGACTCGATCGCAACCACGCATCAAGAGGTAATCCTATTACTTGTTTGTGGTTTAGACGAAACGATCCGAGAAGTGTTCTTGGATCATGTGGTTTCGTCGTAAGAAAATCTTTTAAATTCCGCTGCAACGAGCATCTAGTCCGACTAGTCGCTCCTCGTCGTATTCGATACGACGTTCACGCTTCCGTGATGCGCTTGAGGATCTAACCATATCCTTCAAGTAGTATCAGAGCCTTAGGTCGATGGTTTCGAATATGATTCGCTAACCGAGGATGACTTGGGTTCGTTAAGGTCGCGAAAGTTTTTTATCGCATTTGATTTCGCAGATCTGTTTAGTGTAATTTTTCGGCCATGTTTAAATTGTTTAAACACGAAAATAGCACTTGAATTTTGTTCCCCATTAAATAAGGAAACCATAGGATCTGAGTTTGCGTAAATCGGATTTCGTATGCTCGAGATATGGTCGTTTTAATGAACATGTATGCACTGTTGCGGGAACTGTGAATCTGAACGTGATTAAAATGTTAATTACTGTTTAGACTTGCCTCTAAATGCGTGAAACATCACTTAGGTTCTGTCCTAAATCAAATTAGCAAACTTTAGAAATTGACTTTGCTTAATTTGGATTTAATATGATTGAGATATGCCAATTTTAGTAAGTAGGGGTCACTGCTGAAATTGCTTTCCTAATCAAGAACCATGTGATTGTCAATTAATGAAATTAATAGTTAATTTCGAGAAATAATTATGAAAAATATTTGTGAAATATTAGAGAATGATTATTTCCTTAATTGACTTGGCCCCAACCAATTAGTTGATTAGATTTGATCTGAACCATAATTGGAATTACAATCATCAAACTTCTTGCTTGAATAGGACTTGGGAATTTGCCTAGCAAATTTCCTTAAAATCAAAATTGTTTTGATTACTATATGGTATAATTTCGGTTGAAGAACCGATGATCATCTCAAGTACAAAATAATCAATTTGGCATTATCCTTTCCCGAGGCGGATATGGTGTCTAGTCGGGGATCGCTGGGTCAGCGGGTTGCAACGTATGTGGTCCGCCCCACTCCCGTCAGTACTGGCCATGACAGCAGGTAGGGCCGGGATAATGTCCGAGGGATTATGATGTATTTTTCTAATTATTAAAATACGAATTAATACGTACTTTGAGAATAATACCATATATATATTCAAGCATAAAATTAAGTTTGATTGATTGAATTGGATTGATAATTAATTTAATATGATTAAGTTAATTATGTCCAATTAATAATACTCTAATATGATTAGAGTTAATAATTCCCTTGGAAGAATTAATTATATGAATGTGATTCATAGTAATTAATTAAATTTGAATAAGAGGTGGAGGATCACATAAGTGACATCCATGGTCTCCCGTCAGGGCGAAGGGTTTCCGTCGCCAGGGATTGTATATAGGAGACGCCTGTACGAAGTGACAGCTCCTATATGCAAGCGCATCTGGATCGGACTCTTTGCTTCTCGAAAGAATAAGGCCGTATGCGTAGTGACCCCAATATCGGATCCTCATATTATTGGGGCGATATTGGATTGCGCATAGCGAGTTCTATTCCTGTTGACGGTTGGTTCAATTAACGACGGGTCAACATCACCTTAGGGGTGGTGGGCCCGGGTGTTAAAGACCGAAATGGGAAATGCAAGTTGGACTTGCAAGGAGGAATGTGTTCCCGCTTCTCTTTATTGGAGTTGCAGTTTCTCATATTATTGGGATGTAACAAAGATAAAGAGGAGATCCCAGATCTTGCTGAGATATAATGGTAAGTATATCTCTTACATTGAAAGTGATTAAGGGAATGAACTTTCATTGTTGACATGGCAAGACAACTTTGATATAAAAATTCCTAAATCAAAGTAAATTATATATTTATATATGTTTATGCAAATTTCTTATTTCAGATAATCCTTCATTAAACCCACTCAATGTTATACTCATTAATAACCAGTAGAATATCATGGATTGGACCCTTGATCCAGATATTGTACTTGCGATTGGACACATAATGTATGTGGTTGCAATGTGCAAGTTTCCTCATAATAATGAGAAGTGATAATTAAATAAGACAATAGGACTAAAACCCTAGGGTTTGTATGTCTCTATAAGTCTTGATCTTATCGAATGTACTTTTGAAGTGACATGTCGATGATGATCGTAATTATCAAATTAATCCTTATAAAATCAATAAAGATATTCTGGCATACATATGTGCTCTCGACATTTAATCATGAATGACATGGTTCTCTACATCATGTAGAATGGTAGCTCTATTAGAGATAATGTATTCAAATTGTTTGAATACCTACCTGAACTGATGCTTCAAAGAGTTTAGATGGATGTAGATGATGAGTGTCATCATTCTACTGTCTATACTCTAGTCATTCATGAAGCTTCATAATATTCATATTATATGAACTTAAATGAAGCTTGTATAAATGTTGAAATACTCTTATATTGAAATTTTTGATTTTAACATAAGAGATCATTGGTCTTAAGCAAAGGTTGTTTTTAGACAAAAGAGAGCGCAGTGGAAGCATGGGTTAGACCCAAGTAAGAGGTATAGTCAAAGAGTTGACTGTACTTCTGTGACTTCCATATGACATCCAAAGAGTTGGATGAATGCCAATGCTGCAATAAGTTGATGTGTTGATAGTATGACTATCAAGTCTGTCTAGAATCCTCAGAAAAGGACTCGGATGGAGCATCAGTATAATCTACATATAATCATTGAAATGACTTACTTATTTGATAAGGTAAAGTCTAATAATTGTATCTCAATCTTCTAATAACACTTGCAATTGGTTGCATATGTATTAGAATATTAGAAATTTGATCTTAAGGTTTATTGATCATCCATGTTGAAAGTGATGCAAGTGTTGCAACAGTTTCCATGAGATCAATAGACTTCATATTTTCAGTGGGAGCCCCTAGTCTTAGAGAATGTCTCTATGATCTAGATATTATAATAGACTCATTGTTTATTTCTAATTGTTGGATATAAACATGAATTCTGAAATTTATCTATCATAAAGAGTTATGATGGATATATATTTCAGATAGTAATCTTACATCTAGCGGACTCCACAAAATTAGAAATTAATTGAATGGTTCATTAAGATTTCTAATACTGAAAAAAATTAAACCTTTAAAGATCAAGAGGAGGATAATAGATCATTTGACAAATGATCTAGCATCAAGTTTTGGACTTATGTCTGTTGATGAGATCAATGGACTAGTAAGACATGAAACTTTAGATTGTCTGAAGATTCAAATCTCACATACTTGTGAATATTGTATTCAAAGTAAAAATGTCCAATACACCCTTCTTTGGGAAAGGTGTAAGATGTTAAGGTATTCAAGATCTCACACATATTGATGTATGTGAATCATCTATATCAGAATAAACATTATGGATATGTGATATCTATTAGTGATTATTTATGATATGAGATTTCTTCTCTTCACTTAGAAAACTTTGAAATGTTAAAAGACTTCACAGTTTTGGTTTAGAACCAAAGCTTGAAGGAAGATGAAATGAATTTGATCTAATCAAGGTAGCTTGTACCTATTAGAAGAATTCAAAGAATACCTTATGGAGATGTGAATATGATTCCTATCTCAATCCTCCTAATGAGCCTTAACTCAATAGAGTTGTAGGGAGATGCAATTGATCATGTGTGACATGATTTGATCAATGATTAATCTTAGCATAATTATCTCTTAGTTTCCAGGTATATGTGGTAGAGACTACATTATACACTTAATAAGGTCCCAAGCTGGTAAGATGGAATCTGGCACTAGAGAGTGCTACTTCATTAGGAAAATAAAGGATGGTATTGGATACCTACTTTATGACCTTGAGATTCTTAAAAGATCTAAACTTTGAGAATATGATTCTCATAGGATGACTCTCTTGAGAATCAAGATGAAAATGAAGTAAAGGAACTCATTTAATCTTGAAAAGATAATGAGGCTCCTGAAATCGGAAACTAAAATAGATAATTAAAGATGAAACATTAATACCTCTTCAAATAAGTTTGAGGATGGATTCCATGTGTCAGTTAAATCTTAAAATGATCGGACTTCATGTGATGAAGCTCCTGAGGATCATGACATGGAAAGATGGATGTTAGCAATAAAAGTCTAATGTAGACTTCATATACAAGTGTTGTATATGGACCCTCGAGGATCCACCTATATGGGTCAGACCCATTAAGGTGTAAATGGATCTTCAAGAGAAAGAGGGAACCTGATGAGAAGGTAGAGACCTTCAAAGCACGGTTCGTAGCCATGAGCTACACACCAAAGAGAAGACATCTCTTAAGACGAGACTTGCTCTCCAGTGACCTTGCTTTAACCCATCAGAATATTGCTAACTATTGCTACACAACTTGACTATGACATCTTCATGATGTGAGTCAAGATTGCATTCCTCTATGAATACCTCTCTGAGGATATTCATATGAAGTAGCCCCAAGGTTTCATGGTTGAGGAAAGCAAGGTGTGCAAGCTAAAGAACTCCATCTTTGGACTCAAATAAGCTTCCTGTAGTTGGAACATAAGATTTGATGAAATTATAAATGTTATGATTTCAGATAAAATCTTGATGGACCATGTGAAGCTTAGTGGGAGTGCCATTGTGTTCATCGTGCTAAATGTAGATATTATCCTAATCATTTGGAATGATATAAGAATAAATAATAAGTGTTTTATAATTTGGTTGTTCCATACCTTGAGATACGATCTCAAGGATACCTCTTAGATCTTAATTCTGAAGTCGTTCAGAAGCAAAGAGAAGAGGGTATTGGGACTGTCACATTAGTAGTACACCTTGGACTTTTTCCATTTTCTGGAAAAATTCCAAGAAAGGCTTCCTTCCCTTAAGATGTGGTAGTGACCTGTCTAAAGGGATAGCACCTCAAAGAGTTGAGGAAGTGAATGCTAGAACTGCTTGCACTTGTGCATCAGTTATGAGAAGCTGGGTATATGCTAGATGTGTACAAGAGCCAGATGTCTGCCATGCAGTGGGAGTAGTAAACTGTTACTAATCCTACTCTGGAAATAAAACACTTAGTTGCAGTAATAACAATATCTTCAAAGATGATGAAACTTAGAGATAGTGATCTCAAAGTCTTATCTTCAAAGGTTTATGACCTTGTAGATAGTGATCTATAAGGGTCTTAGCTGTAGATACCTTAGGAGATAGAGATCTCCAGGAATGAAGGTATTCTAATAAGGATTATGGGAATACTGGTTATGATAATTAATAAGAAGTAGTGTCAAGGACACTATAACCGATAAAATTGAGTATTGGTTGCATAAGATGCAACATTCGCATTGGATGCGAGCACTGTTACTAGGAGATATGCAAGTGCCCTAAAAGGGCTTGGCGTAGTCTCTTGAGAACGGAGTGACTGATCAGCTTACCTAGCTATTTTCTAAATAGCCTATGATTGTCACATGAGTGTGGGTTTAAATGATTAGCCCATTAATGGCTCTTTGGGCTAGTGGGAGATTGTTGGAAATGCGAGCCCACGGCGAGCCATTATGCAATAAATGTTATTGCAATTCACTCCTTAATCTGAAATAAAGAATACATAATTTGCATAATAGGTCCCTTAGTACAATTAGGGTTATGTACCATGGCCATCTTAATGATCATACAACTGTTGATTCAATTATTGAACCATAGAGACTGGTGCTTAGATGAATATCTAATGAGTTAGGTTGAGGACTCATCAAGCACCGTCAAATGATTATTAAGAGATGATCTCCAGCCTGAGTAGGAGATGGCAATCCTATCTCATTTAGGTTGATATCTGACCGACCTCTTGATGCAGGTCCTCTGCATAGGAATAGAGATTCGGAGGTGTCGGATGAGTTAGGTCAAAGAGTTGACTTAACGAGATCGAGATAATCAAAGTCCTATATCGTATGCTGTCACGATACAAGCACACATCCTCTGACTGGAGACAGATGTGTTACTATATGTCTGAGTATGTACATTTGGCAGACCAATAGGTTGATGGCCTAATCAAGGTCTATACACCGGCGCGCTGGTGTGCATATAAGGGCATATGAATAATACGATCTCTCAAAGGGATCATACATGTTCACTACTGAACCAGAAGACATGAGCTCACTCATGAGATATTGGGAAGAATCAAATTCCGTGCGCACGGTCGTCTCGCTTTGGAAGCTTGACTGAATTTGTTGGTTTGATATATACTTTTGGAAAGTATATGATCAAGACCTAGGTATGATATATGCTTTTGGAAAGTATATGATCAATACTGACTCCCAATGATCGAATGAGAAACTTACTGATAGAACCCTGAAGTAGACAGTGCAAAGTTGATCTAATACTTCGGGTTTATTCTGAGTCTTCCAGTATGCAGGATGTACAGGTATTGGGAATGCCTGAGGGTGATGTGATCATAAACAGTTGTATAACCATGACGCTTCCATTCCTAGGGAGTGATGAAACGGGTCTGGATTTTAGTGACTCCTCTCAGCAGAGAAGTAATCTGATCTTAGTCCAAATGTTGGACATTGATCTGAATGTGATTCAGATTCAATGAGAAGATTAGATTTGCGGTCTTGATTTAATCAAGCATCTATGGGAGGCCCGAGATCTGGATTTGAGATGTGATCTCAATATCCATGTCACTATACGTGGAACAATACAATCGCCCTGTCCTTATCTCCAAGTATTCGCGGAGAAAGCACATTATCCTTGAAAGAGTTCATGGATAATTCTATTGTTGATATATGTATCCGAGCATTGAGAAAATGGATAATTAAATGTGATTTAATTATCATGAATAATATGAATTTGATTCATATTATAAGGAGAGTTATCTTAGATAATTAAATGTGATTTGATTATCAAAGATGTGAATAATGTGAACGTGATTCATATTATTTGAACACATGAGATAAAGAGATCCAAGATAATTAAATATGATTTAATTATCAAAGGATAAGAATAATGTGGATAGTAATATCCAATTATTCATAATATATTATAAATGTGATTTATAATGTATTAGAGAGAGTTAATTATAATTTATATGTGTTGATTAATTATTATGTGTATTGGATACACATTGTGTAATTAATTGACAATGTAAATTATATGTTGTTTTGAGTTGTGAATTTGATTCACAATTTTTCTATGGCAAGATTGCAATATTCTCAAATATAATTATGAATTATTTTTGAAGAATAAAAAGCCAACAAAAGTTGTTGGAAATAAATAGAGGAGATTTTCAAGGAGATATGCAATGTCATGGATTTCCATGAGATTGCTCTCTCCATGGAAAGAGGGGGGGGGGCACATCATTCCCAAAAGGAATGTGTGGCCGTCCACATGGAAAGTGCATGGAGATGAAATCTCCATGCACATTCTCTCCTTATTTATTGGATTGATTTTGGATTAATTTGTATTTGATTTTGTCAAATATATTTTGATCTAAATTTGTTGGTTTTACCAACAACAATCTTAGCCATTGGATTGACATAAATCAATCTCACCCATTGATTTTATATGTCCCATGGATTGAGATCCATGGATCCCAAAACCCTATAAATAGAGAGGCATACCCATGCTCTCTCTTTACACACAATGCTTGAGAAGCATCTCTCTCTCTCTCTTTCTCTATAGAGGTCAGCCCTCTCTCTCCCTCTCATGGCCGTCCACCATAGATGCCATGGAGAGGTTCTCCATCGCCGCGGCATCGTCGTTATGCTGCCCGTTCTTCTGCTCGTGGATCTCCGTCTCCTTCGGTGCGCCTCGCTCGTGAAGAAGACGATGGATCTCGTGTGTCGAGATCAGGAGATCCGCCGCTTGGATCATCAACATGGATTGCGAGAAGCACGCGGTTCATCCCCGCGCTCGCAAGCGTCTCCTCCGTCGGATCGGACTTGAGACAGGAGGTCTCTTCGTTTAGAGACTCGATCGCAACCACGCTTCAAGAGGTAATCCTATTACTTGTTTGTGGTTTAGACGAAACGATCCGAGAAGTGTTCTTGGATCATGTGGTTTCGTCGTAAGAAAATTTTTTAAATTCCGCTGCAACGAGCATCTAGTCCGACTAGTCGCTCCTCGTCGTATTCGATACGACGTTCACGCTTCCGTGATGCGCTTGAGGATCTAACCATATCCTTCAAGAATGTTGTACATCCGAACTACAAAAAGGAGTACAAGCTGGATCTGAACATGCTGGTGCTGTAGGGCGATCAAAAAGGGTAGCGTCTGCTCCATCGGCTGGCGAGGGATCGGTTGCTGCTGGCGGCTCCTCCAAGGCTGGCGCGGCTTCGCTTCGGCTACAAGCTTCTTTTTGTTGTTTTTGTTTTTGCTGATTTTTTTTATATTTTTGGCTGAGGTTGCAGCTGACATGGCACGACGGCTGGACTGGCTTCTCCTTCTTCTTCCTCCTCACCCACCCCTAGAGCTGGCACGGCTGATGCGGAAGATGACGATCCACCTGTTTCTTTATTCACCCCACATCTGGTAGTAGCAGGCGGAGGCAAGGCCCTACCGCTCCTGAGAGTAACAACATTAGAATAAACAGTAATATCCCTATGAGACACGGACTAGACATCACATTCTACCTGCTCTTTCTTCTTGAAATTATTGGGGTTGGCTTCGACCTGCGCCGGAATGGTAGTTCTGGTGGCGGTCAGATCGTCAAGCCTCTTTGTCATATCCGCTAGCCCTTTAACAAGCTGGGCCAGGCAATCCATGGTGGGATTCACAAGGGACACTTCAGAAGGATCAGCGTGCAGACCACGCTGCTGTTGGGTAGATGGGTGGGGAGGCTGTTGCTGGTGGTTCTGAGGTGGTGCAGGAAGTTGAAGTTGTTGGTAGGATGGAGGAGGATACTGCTGATATTGTGGAGAGGGGGCAGCTGCGTACTGGTGGTACGGCTGTGGGTGGCGGTACTGCGGCTGCTGCTGGTAAGGAAAATTCTGCCTCCACTGTTGTGCAAACTGGGTAGGCTGCTGGTACTGCTGGTGCTGCTGGGAGGATTGACCAAAACGACCACCCTGAGGTTGGTGGTAATGCCGATTAGCAAATTGCTGACCCTGGGGTTGTCCCTGAGGACGGGTCAGCTGTGCATCATGAGTCCATACCCCATTCACTTCTTGAATCGGGGGTGGTGGAGGGAAGACTGGATCAGGTACAGAAAGGAACTCCGGTTGGTATACTACCATCTGCTGCTGCGGCGGGCCCTGGTCGGGCGCCTGCACGTAGTATACGTGCTGGACTACCGGTGGTTGCTGGCTCGGCTGAGGCTAATGCTACGGTTGCTGCACGTCCTTCTTCTCAGCGGGAGCTTCCGATGGTGTCTCCGACTAGACAGAATTGATAGTGCCGACCAACAGTTCAAGGTACTTGTTGATCTGATCTAGCTTGTCCAGGTTCTGGGTCCTCTTCTCGATCACAGCGAGTTTCTCAAGGTCCTGTGATCGCTTCTCGATGATACCGACTTTAGAGAGATGGCCCCCGATGATGCTAAGGTTGGAGCTCTCATCTCTCTCTGCTTCCTTGGATGCAGCCATGTGCACTTGCTTCTGGAGGATCTGGGGCTGCTTCTCATATGCCTTGGATGAAGAGAGGGCGGCCTCTCCTTCGACCATTTCTTCAAAAATCTGCCAGACTACATCTTCATCCTCGTTAAAATGGGAATCCCCACATGCTACGTCCACAAGCCTTTGGCTTTCAATATTCAGTCCTCCAAAGAAATGCTGGACCAAGTTGGTCTTCGGGATATCATGATGGGGACACTTCTCCTGTAGGTCAGTGAATCTCTCCCAAGCTTCATGTATCGACTCGTGGGGTCCTTGGGTGAAATTACTGATACGGGCTCGCATCTGGTTGAGCCGACTGAGAGAGTAATATTTGTGCAGGAAGGCAGACTTCAACTCCTCCCAGGTCGTCACGACCTTTCCCAAATGATTGACCTAATAGAGGGCCTTGTCCTATAGGCTGAAGGGGAAAGCCATCATCTTTACAATGTCCAGAGGGACATTGGGATAGTGTGTGGTACGACAAATGCGGGAGAATTGCTGCAGGTGAATGTACGGCTCCTCGCTGGCGTTTCCATGAAATGCAGGGAGAAGGGCTATGAACTGGGGCTTCAGCTCAAAGTGAGCGTGTACCGGTGGAATGAGAATCCACTCGGTCATCTGGCTGTCTCCCGGATTGTATGTTTCTTTGAGTGTCGGCTTCGGTGGTGGTAATTCAAGTTCATCATCAGGAGGATCACCACCTCCACCTCCACCTGCTCCTCCCCTGCCTCCTCTGCCTCTGCCTCCTCCTCTATCATCACGGTTCATCATGTCATTCAACATATCCTGGAACGTGGTCTGTGTCCGGGCCTGCTCGGTCAGCTGCTGCTGTATGGCTTGGATAGATGCCAGCAACTGTGCATTGACTTGGTTTTGATCTGGCACCTGTCCCTCTGGTGGTGGCTGCTGACCCTTGCCCTTTCCTCCTGGATCCATGTCAGGGTCTGCGTCGGACGAGATGAACTCTGGAGTAATCTCCAGGGCTCGCACTGTCTTCTATCTGCAGAATGAGATAGTCTGAATCAGATCACTTGCAATGAACTTTCAGCTGCCGTGATTAAGCTGGAATTTAGGTCAACCCCAACATGTTGTGAATGGAAAAGGATGTAGACTGTAATCGACTCCCATTCGTAACGGCGGAAGTGGGACAAAAGTGATCCCAGTTTATTGGGTGGCCAAGAGAAAGGTAGAAAACGAGGAGTCTGGAGATCGATCCGCAAAGTCCGGATCGGGTTCTCGGAATCGCCTCGAACTTATTGGCGGAGTTGAGTCCATGGAATCGATGTGGGTGTCGGCATGGTCCCGACGGAAACCATCCATGGATCAACTTCGCGAAGAACAAGAGAGGATCGGATGTTGGATGAAAGATACGGTGGTCAACGAGGAATAAAAGGACTGTAAAACAGTAGTGAGGCTCGGTTGAGCGGGGTGGTCAAAGGGAGAAACAACAAAATGTGCGCAAATGCGCGGGACTTGATCTTTGAACCTTAATCTAGATCCATACAAACAAAATACAAAATCGGGTTCACCAACTCACGCCATGTGAAGCCGTGAAAGCTCGACTATTTATTATCTTTTCATTTTTAGAGTTGTGATTTTTCAGGCATATCTTATAACAAGTCCTTAGTACGCTACCCTATAGGAGAGAGAGTACTGCCGGAAGAGTATCCCGTACTTGTCCTCCTCCTGTGTAACCTGTAGTCTGTACTTTTTGGAGTCCTTGTAACCCTTCCTGGATCCCTACTCAGCCAAAGAAAAGAGAGAGGAAGCCGATAGGCGAAACCAATACTTCGGTTCTCGCTCGCAACGGAATCACCCGTGAGCGTGCAAGAACCTACTCGGACGCAGGACAATGAGACAGACACCCCCGTGAAGGCGTGGCCTATGCTCAATACTTCGGACAGGGTCGATGCTCTCACAACAGAGAGTCACCATTGGTGAACAAGTCCTACTCGCCTACGTACGATATAAGCGCCATTACTTCGGAAATCCAGGCGATACATAAGGCAGTTGCAGACTGGGTTTTGGGCTTTAATCCTTAGGGGTCGCACTCGCTCAAGGGAGTAGGGTTTTGGTCCCCCTCCAAGGTACCTGAAAACAATGAGGGCTTTATGAACCCGGCACAATGATAGTCCATTACAGATTTTAATTAAGGTCAAAGTTTATTTAGCAGTCCCCTTGTTTTATGTTTTTGTGTTTTCACTTTTTTTGAGTCTGTTTCATACCAGCGCCTAACGTTTTTGTAGATTTTTCATTTAAATCCTAGGTGCTCAAAATCAGAGGGAGATAGCGGAAAAGCTGTGCAAGTGGTTCTATGATGGAAATCTCACCATTGAACCGAATGATGCATGCTGAGTTAGAAGACTTACAGTGCATCCCAACTCTCTCCATGTGGTATGCAAAATAGAATTTTTAAACCTATCTACATGTCGATATGCAAGGCACAAAATCGCCCTAAACATAAGCTGCTATTAGCATGAAGAACCATAAGTCGCTCATTTATCTCTAGCCCGAAGGGTCCGGTCTTGGCTCACCCCTCCTCTGTACTCAACACACTTGAGTTTAGGAGAAAGCGCTTTACAGGGCTCGCTGCGGCACAAGGGCTAAGAGATAAATGAACGGCTTGTTTAAGTTTGACTAGATCCAAGCGAAGTAGACTATAGGAACATGCATTCTTATTAATGTTTGGACCTAGCTACCGAGTCAAGCAACCTATATCTAGGGGCTCCAAGCACATAAAACAAAGTAAAAGAAAGGCGGAAAGCTCAAAACTTCGGAAAACAAAATAAAAGAAGGCGATGAAAACTCGAAAAGCCGCGATGAGGCCCCCAGGTGAACAATCACCCGGGCACTGGACCTCATTGTGAAGAGTAGAGTCCTGTTTAATTACATGCCAAAAATGTCTCTCTCTCACCCTGAATTACAAAATAAATAATCCTAAGTATTCTACTCCTATCTAATCCCTCTCTTTTTGCTTCCTTGGTGCCCTGTCCAGATGGTCATGAGAAGAAGACCATCCTCCAAGCTTGGCTGCATTGGCCTCCGAAGAAGCCATCCTCACGTGGCGGGCCCTCGCATCAAAGTCACAAAAAGAATGCATTAGTAGAGTTCAATCAATCAAATGGAGCATAGAAAATAATCACAATAGATGAATAAATGAAGCATGGTGATTAATAGCAATAAAAATAGCTGCTCATGGAATAAGTAATAAATCAAATATGTACACAAGAATGACAAAATAAGTTAGGCTATGCTCATTGCTCCCCGGCAACGGCGCCAGAGAGTTACATTTCACTTACACAATACAAGTAAGAATCATAGTCATCAGAAATTTACGTTTGAGGATTTGTTCTGACCTGATTGTTGAGGCGTCTTGAATAGAAGACTTGTGGAACTTGAAGTCTGTTAGGTCTTAAGTTCAGGTCCAAATAAGGTTCCGCCACACAATTAATCCAAAGGTCGAGTCAAGCTCCATTTTAAATTTTTGTTCATGACCTTGGTATGGAACCCAAAATCATTTCACTCTTGCATTTCATTTTAGTTGCTCGGGGACGAGCAAGGTTTAAGTATAGGGGGTTGATGAATCTGTGATTCATCACTCTAAAAGTTGAAAATAGAGCTTTGTTCTCGAGTAAATAGCAGCATATTTCCCCTTATCTTGCATAATTAGCATTCATACATGCAAGCATAATATCTGCATTTTAGCATTCATATTTGCATTAAATAAAAAGCCAATCTCCCTTGTAAATATTCATCTGTATATTAGCTAAAATACCCCTATTTGTATTTATTTCATACTAACTCCGAATCCAATAAAACCAACTCTATAGTGTATACAATACTAACACTAATTAAAGAAAAATATCAAAAAAATACTAACTTCTAAAATTTTCCAATAAAACCTGAATACAAGTTTGAGATAATGAACCTTAAAATGCACATATCTCTCTCATACAACCTCCGAATTAGGTCTACTCACTTTTAAAGTAATATATATTCATAGACCTTCGAAACAAGACCAATTTCATTAAAATCGGAGCTCGTATGCAAAACTTGGGTTTTGGGCCCCTTTTGTATATTTTACATATTGATCGTTGTACCCTTGTATTTTATCTTTTTATTTTCTTCATTATTAAAAATCCAAAAAAAATTGATTAAGTTGTAAATATTCCTTTCATATTCTTCCTAACTTTATTTTGATTTTTTCTCTTATTAAAAAATGACAAAAAATTACAAAAGATAAAATGCGGTATTTTATATCTATAAGGTACCACCCAAAAATATATTTTGTACAGATGATCTCATTTGATTTTCGATCCTTCACGAAAGTTGTAGATCTCGTCAATACGAGCAACTTTCGTGTCGACTACTTTTTGATTTAATCCTTTTTATTATGTCTTTTTGATTTTTCTTTCCATTTAACTTTGGATTTTTCTGAGAGCGACATGTGGTGGCTCCGGAAGCCGCCACATGTCAACCCCATGGTTTTTGGCTACTAATTAAATAAATGCCACATGTCCGCATCCGAGCGTGCCAAGTGGCATCATCTCATCCCCCATCTACACATTCCACCCCACTCTTCCTTGCCTTGGGGAGGAGGAAGCCTCGACACCTCCAACTTCTACCCCACCCCTCCACCTTCTCCATCTCCTCTCCAACCTCCTCCTCCTCCTCCTTATATTTTCCTTCACTCCTCCATTCATCCCCATCCGCCATTTCCACTGTGAGAGAGAGGAGAGCTCCTATAACCTTAGGTGACAACTAGTGAGTGCAATAGTTGAGCGACGACCCATCTCTTCCCAGGCGAGATCCAAGGGACACCCCGTCCTTTGTCGCAGCCGTTTCAAGCTGCCGAGATCGACCCTCACCGAGGTCTAGAGCGAAGACCCTAGGAGCTCTAAGCTCCTCCTTCACAGGCATCTGACTTCATCTGCTATAGGTAATATTCCTTCTTCTTGCTATGTTTTTCTTCCTCTTTCTTCTATACCCACACTCTCTCTCATCAATCCATAATTATTCCATCCATCGATTTGCAAAACCGATCACACTTCAACGGATAAATCACAGTTGCGAACGCAACAATGATTTTTATTAAATTTTTCGAGAAATTTTCATCAACTGATTAATCACCTATTTACGCCACTTAAACAAATGCATGAGAAACAGGGGAGGTGGTGAAATCCCCCACGTTCTCTCTCTCCTTATGTTTCTTCTTCCTCGGCACCACGCCACACGCACACACCCGCCATCAGCAGCCTAGCAGTCCAACGCGCCCACATCTGCCCTGACGAGCCTTGGCCGTGTGTCGGCCGTCTCCCTTGCCACCACGACAAGGGCCGCACCTCCTTCAACCTGCGCGTCTCCTCCATCGACCCGACCACATCTCAGACTGCCGCCCACCGTCAGCCCCTCGGCATCGCCACCCGCAAGCGCGCCCGCCAGCTCGCGCTGCTCGCACCACCGCACCGGCCACCTAAACGCCCTCCACCTCTGCGCCAGCGCTGCCCCCACCGCGACTCCTGTCCCGCGCGTGACCACTCCAGTGCCCATCCTCCACGCGCCATCGGGCCGCCCTTCCGTGCTCTAGCACCAGGCGTCGACACGCGACCCGCCACCAGCCACGTCGCCGGCCGTCTTCTCCCCGCGCATGCGTCCCTCTGCGCCGCCAAAGCCACCGCGAGCCCCTACGCGTGAAGCTCCACCTTCTCTCCTCCCCTGTTTCATCTCCAGAAATAGAGGAAGGTTTAGCGCACAATAAAAAAAGGGTATTTGCAAAGGGGACACTTGACACCCCTTGCAAGTTATCAAAGAAATTTCAAGTGTTAGGTAATTGCATGTAAGTCCCTGTTCTTCATTTGAGCTCATATTTCTTTTTCTGTATTGCATTCATACCCCTGCATTTGCACGTTTATTTTATCATCATTCTGTCATCCATTTTTTATTCCGAAAATTGCATTGTGTAGCATAACTCTTGTTCTACCATTTTAGCATTTGTTTATATTTTTATGATTTGCAGAATATTTATGGAATTTAATTTGGAAAAAATTGCAATATTTTGCCCATTTTGATTGATTAATTGATTGCACATTATCTGCTTATCGAAAAATCTCTAAAAAATCATCATTGGTAGATATAAGTCTATGCTACAACATTCCGAAAATCACACCATTTGCACATATAGTTTGTCTTAGAAAAATTATTTAGTTGAAACCTTAATCGATTTTTTATTAATCAACCGTGAAGTATTTTAACAGAATTTAAGTTGATTTGGATAGCTCTTAATTAGACCTATTTGGATTAATTTTGTTTCTGAGAAATAGCATCGTTTGGTAATTATTAAAATTGGTTTAGTCATTTTCACTAAAGTCTACATTTTTCATTATCCGTGCATCTAAAAATTACAAAAAAATTAGTGTAGCTTAATTTCATCATATTTCACCATCTGGCCAAGTTTCATAATTTTTGGAATTAATTTAAATATCTTTCTGATTTAACTTGTAAGTTGGCCTGATTTTGCATGTCTTGCATAAAATATACAAAAAAAGACCAAAAAAGTCTCCTCTGAAAATCAAACATTGAAATTTGCTTCGAATCAACCTAAGGAGACAAACGCCTCCCTGAGTTCGACCTTGGACTTCCAACCAAGTAAAAAAATTGCCGCTCGAAATTAATTTGACTATAATTGAAAGTGGTTTTTGATCTGCTCTCATTATCCGACTGCAACGAACGATATCAATTAATTTGAACATTAAATTGCTCGAATTAACAAAGGTAGTGGGAGTCTTTTCATGGGGTAGCAGCTCGAGTCGATCCTCGACATACTGACCGAGGCATCGAGCTTAAGGGATCTCAAGGCACGATTGTGCGATGGCTCATAAAGGGTAAAGGCATCACGAGAAGTGGGGCTCAACTGTGGCCACCAGTGGAAGCGGCATACGGTGAGGGCAAATTGGTGAACCAGTGAAGGTGAAACGAAAGTGAAGAAGAAGACGCAAGAGAGGGAGAAGGAAGAAGAAGATATAAAAGAGGGGATGGGGGAGAAGAAGAAGTTTTACCTGGAAGGGGTGTTGACCTATGACGGGGCTCGCAGTTGAGCCCCCAATCATCGCTAACTGGCCGCCGGCGAGTTGGGAAAGCTTTGGGTGGAGCTGCAGCAAGGAGCACAGTTTCTCCTTGGATCACACCCTTGAAGATCGACCGTCGTCGTTCTCAATGGAACGCACATTGCTGTCACCGACGACGTTGAGGCTGGTGGCTTGCTCTCACTAAAGGATGGATGAGGTGCTCAGTGGTCGCACATGCCCTTTTAAAGGTGGTTACGACACAAGAGGGGGATGAGGAGTGAGTTGCGCATGTGGGACTGTGAGGTGGAGCAAGCGGACGACCATGTGACGCAGGTAGAGAATGCGGAGGAGGTGCGTGGGCGGTTGTGAAACTGTCGTGCGGGAGGGGAGACCGTGGAATGATAGGGAGAGAGGGAAAGGCAGGGGGGGTATGGGTTTGGTCATGCATGGGACTAATAAGGAAGGAGAGAGTGATGAAGAAAATAAATAAATGGAGAGAGGGGGTATGTCGGTTTGCATGGGATTGTGAGAGAGAGAGAGAGAGAGAGAGAGAAGAAAGGTGTGTGCACGTGTATGGAAAAAAAAGGGAGAGGAGAGAGAATAGGGGGAGAGAGAAAAACGAGAGAAGAGAGAGATGGATGGAGGCGCCTTGTGGCGCACACTGGGGGCGGCCACGTAGCAGGGTATAAATGAAATTCAATAATGATAATAAAAAAGATAAATAATAAAAATAAAAGTAATTAAAATAAACTTACAAAAATAAATAAATAATTAATGAAAGTAACTAATTAAAGTAAATAATAATTAAGATAAATAAATAAATAAAGATAAAATAAATAAATAAATAAAGGGGGTGAAATGTAGCGGCTCCAGGAGCTGCCACGTATTGCTCCCAAAAAATTGAAAATAAGATCAAAAGAAATAAAAAAGAAATATTAAAATGGGACAATGAACACGAAAGTTACTCATCTCAACAGAATCTACAACTTTCGTGAAGGACCGAATATTAAAAGAAGTCATCTGTGTAAAAAGTATTTTTGGGGGCATCTTATAGGTATAAAATACCTCATTTTTATCTTTTGCAGATTATTTTTATCATTTTTAAAATTGGAGAAAAATAAAGTTAGAGAAAATATGAAAGAACTATTTACAACTTAACCTATTTTTTTAGATTTTTAATAAATGATAAAATAAAAGGATAAAATAAAGCGTATTTTGGTTAATATGTACAATATATAATAGATCCCAAAACCCAAGTTTCACATACGATCTCCGATTTTTATGAAGTTGGTCTTATTTTGAATGTCTTTGAATGTATATTACATAAAAAGTGAGTAGACCTAAATCGGATACTGTATGAGAGAGATATGTGCATTTTTGTCTGTCTATCTGAGAATTCAGTTTTGGGTTTTATTGGTCAATTTTACAAGTTAGTATTTATTTGATATTTTTTCTTTACTAGTGTTATAATATATACACTGTAGAGTTAATTTTATTGGATTTGGAGTTAGTATAAAATCGATACAAATAAGTGAAGTTAGCTAATATACAGGTGAATTTGGATTCTTATTTAATGCAAATATGCATGCTAAAATGCGAACAATAATCCTAAATGCATGAATGCGAATAATGCAAATAAATGGAGATATGCATCTAATTACTCGGGAATAAAGCTCTATTTTCGACTTCTAGAGTGATGAATCACAAAATCATCAAGTGCTTATAAATATTGGTGACTTAATTCTTCTGGTAGGTGGTAAGGTTTTCCATTCACCAATCTGTAGGAGACATACCCAAAAGAGACTTGTACGCCTTCTGATAAGCCCATAAAACTAAATCAAGCATCTGGGACCAGTTCTTCCTATCTGGATGTACAAGTTTTTGCAATATCATCTTGATCTCCTTATTTGAAATTTCTACCAACCCATTAGTCTGAGGGTGGTAAGGAGACACAACTCTATGCTCAATGGCGTACTCCTTCATAAGCTTCTTTACTTCTCTATTAATGAAATGGCATACCCATCTGAAATCACTATTTTGGAAATCCTGAACTGCGCAATAATGTGATCCTTGAGAAAGGAACACATTGTACGACTATCTGCGGCTCGGGTGGGGATAGCCTCCACCCATCGACTAACATAATCCACTGCGAGAAGGATGTACTGAAATCCCTGACTGACAGGAAATGGGCTCATGAAGTCTATGATCCAAACATAAAAAACATCAGAAATTTGTGTGTATCTTAGGGGCATGGTATCTTTGGAACCAACAGATCCTCCCATTTTCTGACAGTCAGTACAACCTCGAACATACTCTGTAGCATCCTTAAACAATGTAGGCCTTGAGAAAGGAACACACTGTACGACTATCTGCGGCTCAGGCGGGGATAGCCTCCACCCATCGACTAACATAATTCACGGTGAGAAGGATGTATTGAAATCCCTGAATAACAGAAAATGAGCCCATGAATTCTATGCCCCAAGCATCAAAAAACATCAGAAATTTGTGTGTATCTTAGGGGGCATGGTATCTTTAGAACCAATCGATCCTCCCAAGGCCACTCTGTAAAACCTTTGCTGTTGTGCATTTCCCCGAATGATGCCTACCAGATTCTAGTTTGAAACAATGCTCAAGTACACTGGTGTGTTCCTCCTGAGGAATGCTCCTTCTCCAGATACAATCCACACCCTTGCGAAATAGGTACGGATCCTCCCATTAGTAATAATGAATCTCTGACAGAAATCTGTCTACCTTGTACTATGACCAATCTTGTGGAACATTCTTTGCGACCAGATAGTTCACAATATCAACATACCATGGGAGTGAGTCCACAGACAAAATGGCCTCATTTGGAAATGTTTCAGAAATAAAGATCATGTTCTGCTTAGAGGTCTCTACATCCATAATACAGGAAAGGTGATCTGCCACAACATTTTTCATTCCAGGTTTATCTCGAATATCTAAATCAAATTTCCGGAGATGAAGGATCCATCAAATAAGGTGTAGTTTGGCATCCTTCTTTGCCTGTAAATATCATATGGTAGTGTGATCCGTGTATACAATAACGTGGGAACCGAGGAGGAAACATCTGAACTTCTCTAGCCCAAACACAACTGCTAACACTCCTTTATAACTGTATAATTCCGCTGTGCTTCATCCAGAGTCTTGCTAGCATAGTGTATAGCAAATGGTATCCCATCCCTTCTCTGTCCTAAAACATCTCAAACTATGAAATCTGAGGCGTCTGTCATGATCTCGAAAGGAAGAGACCAATCAGGTGGTTGTAGGACAGGAGCACTAGTTACCATATCTTTCATCTGATTGAATGCAAGTAGGACTTCCTCATCGACAACAAACTCACTATCCTTGCAAAGAAGCTCAGTCAAAGGTCTAGCGATCTTGCTGAAGTCCTTTATGTATCGCCTATAGAATCCTACGTATCCCAGAAATGACCTCAACTGCTTCAAATTCTATAGTGGCTCTAACTTGGAAATCACATCAATCTTAACCGGGTCAACCTCCATACCATGTTTGGAGATGACATGGCCCAATACAATCCCATTAGTCACCATAAAGTGACTCTTCTCCCACAAGAGCACTAGGTTTACCTCACAAAAACTTTGACAAACTCGGTCTAAATGAGCAAGACATATGTCAAAACTATCCCCGTAGACCGAGAACTCGTCCATGAAGACCTCAAGGAAGCTACCCACCATGTCGACAAAAACGTCCAAGATACACCTTTGGAATGTGTGTGTGTGTGGGGGGTGGTGTTATACAATCCAAAGGGCATTCGTCTAAAGGTGTAGGTGCTGAACGAACAAATAAAAGTAGTTTTCTCCTGATCCTCAGGAGCGATAGAAACCTGGAAATATCCCAAGTACCCATCCAAGAAACAAAAGAACTCTTTACCTGCCAACCTCTAAATAATCTAATCAATAAAGGGCAGCGGAAAGTGATTCTTCTTGGCAACTAAGTTCGGGCACCGGTAATCTACACAGACACGCCATGAAGTAGGTACATGGGTCGGAATCTCCTCACCATGACCATTCTTTACGATAGTAATCCATGATTTCTTCGGCACCACATGTAAAGGGCTGACCCACTTGGAATTTGAAATGGGATATATAAAGCCAGCATCACACCATTTTCTGATCTCCTTCATGACAACCTCCCTTATATTTGGATTTAGACAACACTGACAATCACGAGAGGGTTTACAGTCATCCTCTAGGTAGATATGATGCGAGCACAAAGCTGGGTTAATCCCACGGAGATCCGAGATATTCCATTCTATGGCCTTGCGATTTCTCTCAAGAACCTATAGCACGCGAGATTCTTTTTCAATGGCCAACTGCGAGCTGAGGATGACCGGAAACATCTGGGGGGAACCCACAATGAAGGCATATTTTAATGTTGTCGCTAAAACCTTGAGCTCAGGTGGGGTCTGAATCGACTCTATAATAACTTCTGCTACTGTACTGGTAGACGGTATGTAATCTGCACTCTGTGGACTGTCCACCTTGGTTACTAATGGCTTAGAAAGTAAAATCTCTGATAGATCTGCAATGAATGATCTCTGCTCAGAAAGGAGGGATTCATCATGATGTTTAGAATGTTCATCAACTAATGGTTTAGATATCTCATCAATAATCCTAGAAAGATGTCTCTCATCTATGAATAACTCAGGAAATTCAAGGAATGGATCAGATATCTGTACCTTAGAACTCTTAAAAGGAGGCATATCATCAGTAATCTTAGAAAAGTCTGTCAAAAGAATATCAGAAGGTGCCTCCAAAAACTCATATTGATCCTAAGAAATCAACTCAAACTATCCATCAACAACTAGGTCAAGTGGATCACCAAGGGAACTCACGTCGAGTGTGCTTTCCAGAGAGTCATTCTGAGAAAGGAACTCCTGGGTGTCTATGAAATCAGTGAAAAGATTTGTCTCTCGAAATTCAACAAGAAAATCATAGTTCTCTAGCTCTAGTATAACTTTCTCTGTCTCATCTGATGCTGGTGGCGATGATGGTCTAGGATCAGAGATCGTCTCAATTTTCACCTTGTCACTACATGAGTGAAAGATGATCTCTCCAATACATAATAAACTGCTGCTTCAGCTGTTCAGAGGAACGGTCAGCCTAGTATGATCGGGGTATGGAGTAACGGTGCAAGTATGTCCATATCCACGACAACAAAATCAATATGGAATTTCATCCCCTACACTATTACAATAACATCCTCTAAAATGCATCTTGGCCTCTTCATCGATCTATCAACAAACTGAAGGATCATCCTAGTTATTTTAAGAGGTCCTAACTGAAATTCAGTTAGCAAAGAGTATGATATGCGATTAATGGAGGAACTGCTATCAAGAAGAGTACGATCAAATTCCTGATCAAAGATATGGTAACTGATGTGATGTGCTCCCTTGTCTTTCTTTTTAGGCGAGAGGTTGCTGATGGCATGAACTGTGGCCATGGTCAAGATTTGTTTCTCTATTCCTTTCGTCTGTTCTGCCTTGGTTGACGCTTTTGTGTACATGCCTCTTTCATTCCCTTTTAACTGCAGGCATGTATTCCATGGTCATAAGGAGTGGCATCTCTAAAAAGATGTTCTGTAAGATCTCAACCACTCTAGGATCAGATAGGGCTGTTTTTAATGTTTGAATTTTTGTAGATTTAAGAGCAGAAGGAAATGACACGGAAAAAGAAACACTTAAACATTCATTTCCATTATTCAAAGTGGAATCCTCATTTACAAAAGGACAACCAAAATCAGTTTGTACAATGTTGTCCAAAATAGGTAAAGGAAAAACTGAATTCAAAATAGAATAGGATGCTGTGCTTGTGAAGAGGAAGAATCCGCAACTGGTATATTCTCCGTTGCTGATGGTGATCTACATCTGCCTGGTGAATGTGAATGTGGTGGTGAAGGCAGTGGAACTCCAGACTTGGGTGCTGCTACACTGGGCCTCTCGACTGTTGGTGAAGGAGATGATGTGGAAGATGATGCTCTCTCAGTGGTTCGATCTCACAACCCCAATTAGTGCGTAGGCGACTGCAATCTCCTACCGCTCCTGAGAAGAATGGTGTCAGATAAACATGTAAAATCAAGGACCATACCTGTCTCGGGTGTGGGTGGGCTATTGTCTACCTGCTCCTTGCATCTGGAATTGTTGGGGTTGGCTTCAACCTATGCTTGGATCACTGTCTTGGTGGTGGTCAGTCGTCGATCCACTAAGTTAGTTCGTTCATGTTCTTCACGAGCATTGCAAGTTGGTCCAGTTCTAGGTTCACTGAAGGGGCCTCAGGGTGCTCAATAATGGCTGTCGCTGAGACTGATAGTGCGGAGGCTATTGGTAACTATATGGTTTCTGGTAATGAGGAGAAAGAGAAGGATATGGATACTGTCCATAATATACAGTCTGCTATTGGTTAGGATGAGGAAAATATACAGACTGCTGTTGTGGCTAGCCTTGTCTCTAGTTTTGGAACTGTGGTGGAGATTGATATTGAGGCTAGAAGTGCTGGTGCGGGTACTGATGGTATCTACCTCCATGAATATGGTGGGCGGGTCTCTGATCCTGCTGTGAAGCCAATTGACCTTGCCCTGACGAACAGGGCTGGTTTCACTCACGGTGGAACCAGTTGCCGTTTACCTCCTGAATGATAGGTGAAGGTGGAGACTGCTGCTCAAGAATGTAGGCTACTTCCTGTTGGTAGGAAACTATCTGTTGCTGCTGGACCTGATCAGGGGTCTGCACGTTGTAGACGTGCTGAACTGTGGATGGTTCTCTGGTACTCTGCTGTGTGGAAGAAGCCTGCTCCCTAGTAGAGGTATCGGCTGCTGCACTCGCACTGTGGACTGCGTTGATCGTATTCACAAAAAGCTCCAGGTGCTTTGTTATCTCATCCATCTTGTCCAGGTAATTTGTCCTTTGTTCGATCACTTGAAGCTTCTCAAGTTCCTTGGATCGTTTCTCAATAATGTCCACTTTGGATAGGTAGTTTGCAATGATGGTCATGTCAGAGCTGTCCACCCTATCCACTTCATGTGATGCCGTCATATTGACAGGCTTGTGGAGTACTGAAGGGGAGGTGACGGGATGCTTCTGAAAAACACGTGAAGAAGAAAGAGCTACTGGGCTCTCTACCATCTCCTCAAAAATTTGATAAAGGACATCCTCGTCCTTGTTAAAGTGGCTCCCTCCACAAGTGGTATTTACCAGCTTCTGATTCTCCATGCTTAAACCCCCAAAGAAATTTTGCGCAAGTCTTGTCTTTGGAATATCATTATGGCGACACTTCTCTGTCAAATCATCAAATCATGGGACATCTGGGAGAAGTTAACAATCAAAGATCTCATTTGGTTGAGTCGTCCGAGCGGGTAATATTTATTCAGAAATGCGGAACTCAACTCATCCCAAGTAGTGACAACCTTTCCCAAGTGGTTTAACCAATACAAAGCCTTGTCCATCAGACTGAACGGGAAGGCAGCCATCTTCACTACCTCTAATGGGAAATTTGGGTAGTATATTATTGCATAAATGTGATCGAACTGCTGGAGGTGTACATAAGGCTCTTCATTAATATTTTCCTGGAATATTGTGAGAAGAGACAAAATAGTGGGTTTAAGCTCAAAATGCCCATGAATCATAGGGATTTGAATCCAAGAATTTGTCTGTCCTACCCCTGTATTATAAGAATCCTTTAATGTAAGCTTAGCCACAAGTTCTATCACAGGGTCTTCTCCCCCATTCTCACCTCCACCATTATTTCTGTCCTCCTCTCTCCTTTCTTGTCTGTCCTGCCTCATCTTGAGAATCATGTCTCTCAATGCAGTCTGAAAGTCATCCTGCTCTGTTAATTGGGCTTGAATCAACTGAATAGACGCTAATATGGTGGTGTTGATCTCGTTCTGCTCCGACATGGTTCCCTTTCCTCTTGGTAGCATCATGTGTCCGGTATCTGACTTTAGAAATGTGCATAACACTCGATTAGTCCTCAGAAATGATGGAATCTCAGATATTAGTTTGATATTAGAGCCAATCTCAAACATTGGGTTGATGGATGATGTGAAGGGTGAGGTAGAGAAAGAGGAATATTCGGGAAGTGAGTCTTTCCGAATAGAAGGTGAACGGATCGGAGTGTATAATGAGTTCACAAAGTTCGAACGAGAAATACTTCGGTCCGACATCTTCAAAATCAATAGGCATGATACGAGAGCACGAAGGTCAATGCAAAAGTAAAAATGAGTGGAAGGCATAAATTACACGGAAGGATCTCTAGCACTAGAAATCAAACCACAATACAAACCCCTAATTCACCGACTCAACGCAATGTGAATACTGTGAAGGTCCGGTCTTTAGAGTTTGGTGAGAATACAATCTTGCAAAGAGTTAACGAGCTGTTAGGTGCCTGTCTTTCTCTATAGACTGGCCCGATTCATACGACTAGTTTCACCCACTTTCAGCCAGTATAAGAGTAAGTACAGACCGCAAAAATATAGCTACCCATGTTACTTGAGGACGGAGCCTTTCACAGTGTCTTCTAAACCTCCCACTCTACTAAGGAAATTCGGACCATTTACCAGCTACCGGCATTTCCTCACTGAAAAGTGGCTAATTAATTTTGGAGAAACCATTAGTCTATCTTAAAAGCTGGGCGTGGCTCTATCCTAGTGTCTCCCTCTCTCACTTTGCAAATAAACCAAACAATTGGAGGGTTACTCTCCCTAAAATAAGAATTTTTCCTTACATTTATTTTAGGGTGGAGTTTTCTTTAGCATTCATGAAGTTTAAGCAGTTATCACTTGGTTTGAATATTTTCAGTGAAACTCCTACCAAGTGTCTAATTTCCTTTTTAAAATATGTGAGTGAAAATAAGGAAGGAGATCGAAAAAGCTAATGCATGATTAAACACAATGATGTATGCAAGAGTTAGGGATGCATACCTTGTCGCCAACACTCTACATGCAGGGTGATCCACGTAGAATTTAAATACAGAAAAATAAACTATCCTAAATGATGCAAGTGAACCGTCCTAGCAATATCTTCTATTAGCGGGCAAGAACAAGTAAATTTGATAAAGTCCAATACGCTTTACTCTATAGTACACATTTTTTAAGGTTTTTGGACCTAATTAATTACCTGGCTTAAGCAAGTTAATAAAGAAATCAATAGGTGGCTCACAAAATCCTATGAAACAAGTAAAAATAAAATGATGAAAAACAAAACTTGTGAGGTCCCCCAAGTGCACCGACACTTGGCAAAACAGATCCCACAAACAAGGTATATAATGCCCTTTTACAATAGTTCAAATTCTAATAAATAAATGAAAGTCTATGCAATTTTTTTTTCAAATATTTGGTCTCCTTTAAATCTTATTCTCCTCTTCTTACACTTTCCTGCGGCTCGATGAAGAATCAAGCCGCCTCCGCTTCGCTTGGGTGCTTCGACTCTCCTAGGATTGCCTCCTTCGCTCCACTGACCCTCGCAAGAAAAAGGAAAGAAAGAATGCGTAAGAGACATACGTGTATAAAATAATGATCAAGAATAAATGAGTGAGACACTATGAATATGAATAATGAATGTTTGTAAAAAAATATAGACAAAAATTTACATCTAACAATAGTAGGTCAAATGGAAAACCTAACTACCCTCATCATGGCTCCCCGACAACGATACCATTTTATTGTTTAAGATTTTCGGTTTTTTTCTTTTATTGAATAAATGTGTCATCGCAACCCAAATAATCACTTAATAAAAAATTATGTGATTCTCAAATTAAATTAATTATAAAAATGTAGCAAGAGAATTTTGTTATTTAATTTACAAGTATAGCAAAAAGACCAAACTCAAGGAGGCTACAAAATTCCCGAGGGTTATTGTAATAAAAAAAAATCAATAAAAGAATAAGAAATTTCAAATGAAAATTATCTTGGTTTTTGTGAGATTTTTATCTTTTTAATTTTTATGGGATTTTTTTTATTTTCTGATTTTTAATTTTTATTGGTTTTTAGTTTCGCAATTTTTATTTTCAAAATAATTAATTTTAAAACCAAATTTATACACAAAAGGAATGCAATTTTTTGTATTTTTCCTATATGATAAAAATATCCAGAAAAGTCAAACAAAAATATTTTTGTGTTTTGATGATTTTTTTACCATTTTTGTAAATTTTCATAGATTTTTAGATTTTTTAGGATTTTCAAAATGAATTAAAATAGGGAATGAAACAAATAGTGAGCATACAGATTGCAATTTAAAAATAGAAAATAACGGGTCTTTTACCTAGAAGACCATATAAACTTTGCCAATTACCTCCACGACCTTTGAAACAACCTAATTCCCCCCTCATCCCTATAAACTTACCAACTATTACCCCATGAACCCTCTGGGTAATAGGTTTGAATCCTTTGGGGGTTGTTGGGGTAATTTACAGGGTCGATGGCGTAATTACATTGTGCAAAAGGTCGTAGAGGTAATTTAAAAAGTTTATAAGGTCTGCCAGGTAAAAATCTCTAAAATAAATTAAAAAATTACTGGATTTATTTTTCCTAAATATAATGAATTATCTACAAACAGTAAGTGGAATCACTATTTTTGCAATTTTTTGATTTTTAGAAATAGTTAATGCATGAAATTTGCATAGAAAATAAAAGATACAAAAGCAAATTATTCTATTTTTTAGATTTTTACATAATATTTGAATCTTTAAGATTTTTTTAATTTAAAATAATGAAAATGCAACCATTTTTATTTTTTCATAATAACAAAGGATAATAAAATGCATTAAAAAATTTCACTATCAAGAGACAACAAATATGAACTTAATTTGATTTTCTAGAATTTATCGACAAATAAAAACATTTATTCTAATGATAAAAGCATGCAATTTAAAGTCTAGATAAAATGGGGACTGAAATGAAAATTTTCAATGTTTTTGTATTAAAATATAATAAAAATAAACTTGCAGGTGGAAAGTGCAAATTACCCAGAGCGAACGTGCAACATATGTGAGTTGGGGCTGGTAGGGGCGTTCGTGAAATTTTGTGAAATTCTGAGGTGCGCCCATGCAATTTTTTCAAAAAACTTAGGTCACACTTAGTTTTCTCTCTCCTAGTTTTCAAAGCCAAAGGGGCACCACCCCTTTCTTCCCCCAAATCAATGGAGGAGGCAGATCTGGATGGCGAGGTGGACGTGCTCAAGATGGAGGGGTGGAGCACATACGGCGTTGGTGGTCGTCGGACGATGCTATCTACGGTGGGCTTTAAGAGATGGCGGCGATGGCACGGGTAAGCACTGTGGTTGGATGACTAAGGGCTATGAATAGCCTCACTCCAGGCGGAAGGGCGGAGCGGATGGCGAGCTTCAAGCTCCTGGAGGTCAGCGGGCGTGCGGTTCTTCTCACGGAGGGAGTGCTTGAGGGGCCAAGCGACAATAGGCTGATGTGGGGGTGCAGAAGTGCAGGCATAAGAGGGTGGTCGTCCCGAGCAAGACGTGCGGTAGAGGGCTAGAGTGGAGGAGCTTCATTCGACGGTCAGGCAAAGATCAACCTGTGCATGAGTCTTCGTGCGGGCGGTGTTACACGGACGGGGGTTTGCTGTTGTGACTGGGATGGCGGGGCCATGGAGGTCTTCACACAAAGGGACTCTAGGTGGGGGGCTGTCGACGATGGCGAGCACGCGGTGGGAATGTCTGGCCAGGCAGAGGTGTGTGGGGCTGATGGAGGGTGAAGCTCGACCATACAGGCTGCCCCAAACCTCTTTTTTGTAATTTTCTTGAACAACAACCATTTTTATCTTTTTTTTTTGAAATCTCTTTTTTTGAAACACCTTTTGGAATTCCTGAATATGTAATAAAATAAACATAAATCGACTCAAGCACGATGACTCTGTCAATAAAATAAAATCAAAATAAGAATGTGAATAATTTTGGATCAAGCAAAATGGGAGATCAGAACCATGTCTTCGGCCACCGTGCGTGACCGGAGTTGAAAGATCGTGTGAGATAGAATTGGAACGTGGGTAGATCTAGATATGAATGTGAACTCAGAATCGAGGGCGGATCAAATCGTGATGATGAATTAGGAATGAGAATCTAAGATCTAGAACTAAAAATTGACAATGAAATTAAAACTAAAAATTACACAATGATGTACCTAGATGAAAACCGAGAAATAAAATGGATCTCACAGTGGGAGCAGATAATGACGTGATGGCCTCGACGAGGACCGACTCGTTGTCATCGGACGACTCGGAAGCTGGGCACCTTCCTACGACAAGAAGGCTCTTGGAGATTAGGCTCTTCTCACCAAAGGTTGATCCTTGAATAATGAAGGAGAGCCATTAAAAAGATGAAGAAATCAAAAAAAGGAAGATATGTACAAAAAGGAAGGTATTTAGTGGTTGTTTAAATAAAATAAATAAATTAATAAATTAATTAAAAACAAAATTCGAAAATAAAAATAATTAATAAAATAATAATATGAAGAATTAATTAGCCACCATAATGACAGTTATTTAAGGCATATCTTCAAATTATATACAAAAGGCATGCTTTCAAATTAATTTATATAAATAAATTAAAATATATTAATTTAGGTAATTAATGTTAGATATTATTTTTGGTGGTTTTTATATAAGGTGGTTAATTACATACATATGATATATACATAAGGTATAATATACACATGTACAAATAAGGAAATAATTTTTAAAAAATTTAAATAAATTTTTTATTTACTTTAGATTACTGTAAACAATATTTAAAATTATTAAAAATATAATATGTACAAAAATAAAAAATCAACACAATAAATAAATGGTTAAATTGTAAAAACCACCGCATAAAACCGTCTTTTCAACGGTAACTCCAAAAATTATGAAACCACTACCATTTTAAAGATAATTTGATTTCGAATACGATAGAAGTGAGGTTGATAAATTTGAGTTCATATGGATCCAGAATTGGTCTTTCAATTATCGCTTTACGGCTTTTTCCGAGTATGGTTACTTTTATTCTATACATGATTTTATTTTACAAGTATTTTAATTATTTAGGAAACATTTTTATTTACAACTTTTGTTTAGAAAATATTTAATTTGAGGTCAATTTATGGAAAAAAATAGTGGAAGTTTTATACAAATATACACAAAAAATGAAAAGTATTTACCAAACACATTTTTTGGATTTCTTGATTAAAGACCCTATCTCCCCCAACTTTATTCCTGGTCGATTAGGTCAGGTCTTGACCTTCTCTCGGGGTTCGGGTCAGACTGTATTTGCTGCATATATATAGTCTTTTGTATTCTTTATTTTTCCTTTATTTCTTTATTTATTTATTTTAGGTTAAAATAGTAATATATGTACAATATTTACACACAGATGTAGGCTAGTAAGAACATGAATTTAGTAATATATAAATGTATTTTAAAAGGGAATTTAAGCTAAGATGAATGAATAAAGATGATGAAATGCAGATTCATCAGGGGGAGGGGCAGTGAGACGAGCTATAAGTCGGGCATGATTTTTGGTCAAAGGAGGATTCATCGTAATACTTAAACAATAAACATATTCCACAAATTTTTAGATGACATTAGTTTGATCTTTCACATGCTAAGCATAGTCATTCGCCCACATAGTCATATTCTAATGATGGCTCATAATGGACTATGTGGTCTCTTCTATCTAGTGCAACAATAGAGAGTGGTCATCAATGACATCCTATAGTGGAAACTGATCACCAAGGCCAAGCTTATGATCTATGTAAGCCTAAGTCTGGTCAAAGAAGGACAAAGAGCGGTGAATAAAATGTGGTTCAAAAAAACCTAATTGAGGTTATGGTGTCCACAATAGTTAGATAATTTTTCCAAGAAAGATCTTTGCGGTAAAAATTTGAATTTGAATGAAATTCATTTTTTTCCAAAATAATCGATAAGTACTACTAGTTGACTGATCAGGGGTGATAGATCATTTATACTAATTGATTGATCAGGTCGATAGATCAGACAAAGTCTGATGATCGATCAACAATGCATTTTTGAATCTCCTTTTTGTAGAAATTCTTTCAACAAATATCACTCAATTTACATCTCCCCAATTATTTCATAATCTTCTCAAACTGGGAGGCAACTAAGGATTCAGTCAAAATGTCTGTTAGATACCTATCTATGGGAATGTATTTCATACATATTTTAGCTTTCAGAAAATGTTTTTGAAGAAAATCATGTCTAACATCAATACGCTTCGACCTGGAGTAAATAACATGGTTCTTAGCTATATTGATCAAGCTAGTGTTATCACATAGAATACGATTTTGGTTAACGATCAAACCAAAATCAAAGAAGGTATTGTACATCCATAATAACTGGAAACATGCTAATGATGTAGATATATACTGTGCCTTAGTAGTTGAAAGTTCTATGTACATTTGCCTTTTGGAAAACCATAATATAATGAGAATCCCCTATGAATCGTACTATTTCTATTAGTAGGACTAGCAACATAGTTTGCATTGCTCAATGCAAATAGATCTATGCAATGCCTCTTCAGATAAAATAAACCTAAATCTAGAGTAAAAATAATATAACAAAAGATTCTTTTTATGACTTTTAAGCTATTTTCTTTTCTAGATGACTGAAAATGTGCAGCTAAACATGTGCCAAAAAGTATATCAAGTCTTCTCATCGTTAGATAGAGTAAAGATCTGATCATACCTCTAAACAGTTTATGGTGGACAAACTTCTCTGAGTCATCTAGGTGAAGATGTGTTGTCGAGGCAATCTGTGTATACTTTTCTGAACACTTATCGAAGCCAAATTTTATTAGCATCTCCTTCGTGTATTTCTATTATGAGAAGAAAGTATTAAACTTTGTATGGGTTACCTTCAACCATAAGAAAAACTTTATTTCTCTATCATGCTCATCCACGATGCCATCAACATAAATTAACACAATCAGTAAATTAGACAAAATAGACTTCACAAACAAAGTGCAATATAGTTTTCCTATTTTTAAACCTAAGGTGAGTAGAAATGTTTTAAGTTGGTCATACCATGCTCGAGGAGCTAGTTTAAGTCCATAAAGGGTCTGCCTGAGCTTAAAGACATGTTCTAGTCTAAAGGAGTCTTCAAAACTGGGTGGTCGCTAACTTCTTCGTTGAAGAGATGTTCAAGAAAGCACTTTTAACATAAGCTTGATTCCCTTGAAACAAGCAAATGCTAACAACTTTCAGATTGAGTCAATCCTAGCGATAGGTGCATAGGTTTCATCTAAATCGATGCCTTCTTGTCGAGTATATCATTGAGCAACAAATCTTGCCTTGTTCTTGACTACTGTCCCTGACTCATCCAATTTGTTCTTTAAAACCCACTAAGTTCCAATAACTGTGTGGTTATTAGTGTTGCAAGCCTCGACAACAGATTTCTGCTCCATTGAGAATACAAAAGCAGATAGTACAAATAAATTTTAGTACAAATTGGTTAGGATTCCTTTCGACATGTCCCCAATCACTAACTCTTTTGGGTGATATCTAACAAAGCTAAAATCCTTTGGTAAACCATGAGAATACCATTCTTAGGCACACTTGATGGATCTAGTTGAGCATCTTCCTCATTTTCTAAGTCATGTAGTTGAGGATTCTTACTTAAGTTCTCATCAAAATTAACGTTAACTTCTTCCACAATAATCATTATTTTCTTACTCTAGAATTTGTATGCTTTTCTATGTGAAGAGTACTACAGGAAGATATATTCTTGCCTTTTCGGATCAAGCTTGTTACTATTATCCTTAGTGATAAGAATGTAGCATTTACTTCCAAAGACACAGAATGATGTATTTATGGATTTTACCTAAAACTATCTAAGCATGTCAGATTCGCATAGCATGTGCATGTACATTCTAAAAGAGTCTTATTCTTCTACTTAACTACACCATTCTGAGCTGTTATTTCGGGTGCGGAGAATTCATGCTTATAACTAGGCTTAGCATAGTACTAAGAAAGTTTTTTATTCTCGAACTCTCCATTACGATCATTTCCCAACTTAGTGATATTGGTTCCTTATTCATTTTGAATAAATTTAGCTAGCTTCTCGAACTCGGAGAAACATATATCTTTGGAGGAAATTGCGAATTCCTAAAAACTCTATACTAAAAAGTGATTTTAATGAGTGTCATTGTGCACATGCAAAAACAAATGAATTTCATATAAAATACAACAAATAAACCTTAATACGAAGCACATAATGGAAAGTTTGAGAGTCGGACATCGGGACACAAATATTTTACACGATTTGTTTTACGTGGAATTCAAACTTTATTGATTCAAATATAATATTGTTTTTCTTTTTACCTCTAATACCTAGAAACATGGTAAAGTCTATGTCACTAGATTCTAGACACCATTAGGATCGGTCATGAATTTTTGGGGAATTTAAGATTTGTATGCTATTTTTAGTGATTCTTTTAAAATGCCAGTGACATATTTGTAAGCTTCAAAAAATTTTGGGGATTAAATGTAATAGAACTAAAATTAAATGCATATTACAACTAAATAAAAGAGCATGAATAAATTTGAAATTTTTCTAAATCGGTTTGTTTACTGGATATACCGTGGAGAGAGTAATTAGAGTTTATGAAAGTGTAGAAACGTTCTTTGAAGGACTGAAATAAAGAGAAGAAAACATGAACATAAAAAATGCAACTTTCACAAAATATAAAATTTGAAATTAAAAAATTATAGAGTAATCAAATATTGAATAAATTTGCATTTATATGCAAAATAAGTCAAAGATTACTGAAAATAAAGTAATTTCAAAAAGATCCTTGATCTCTAAGACGAAGGGATGAGGAAGAGAATGGCCACGTTGATGGAGCATGGCGATGAGGGCATGAAGCAGTGGCTCACTCCCAACAGTGCAGGATGGAGGCGAAGGTGATGCTTTGTTCACAACGACACGTAGAGGACGGTTAGCGGATTGTCAATGATGGGTTCAGAGGTCTACGATGGAGAGGGGGGAGTCATCTTGATGATGGCAATTATCCTTCACGACAGAGGAGTGTTGTTGATGGGGGGCACAACCCCCGTTGATTGAATCTGGAGGTGGAGTGGGGAAGCCCCAATGGGTCCCTCTTTGGTTGGAGCTAAATCTCTCTAGAATTGGTTTCCCTAGATTGGTGCCTCCTTCACCCTCTTATAAAGGTCGAGGGAGAGGAGGAGATGGAGGCACGGAGGAGGTGGAGGGTCAGAGAACGACCATTGATGGAAGGGGAGGGGGCGATGCTGTTGGCATTTGAAGGAAAGGAAGGGGCAATGCCCCTTCATGCGTTGCAAGAGGAAGAAGATGGGCTGACGTCATCACCTTTTTTATTATTTTTTTGAGATGTTCATGTCAGGATGATGCCAACTAATTTGACATGTAGTGTTTTTTTTTGCCAAATGAAGAAGGTAGAGGATTGGAGAGCCGAATCTTCAAAAGCAGACCTGGAAAATAAAAAAAGAAAAATGGCCAGACACACTAATATGGGCTTGGATCCCATATTTATTGGAAAATTAACTAATTCAAATTTATTTTTTTCCTTTCAAAATTTTTTTTTCAAGCAATGTTATGTATTTTTAGATGATTTTGAATTCATTGAGCATTAATCTATGAAACGAAAATCATGCATTAAAAAATGCAATGGATTACACATGATTTTTGCTTAAATATAGGTATAAAAACATGATAAATAATTGACTCGTCATACCCCCATACTTAACTTTTGCTAGTCCCAAGCAAAACAATGATATACAAAGAGAAATATGAAATCATTAGAGAATGCACAAAGATGGTTTGCAGCAGACACACCTGCAAAGTCTTGAGATTTTAAACCAAGATTCAATAAATAATAGACATAGACTAAGTTGACCTTTATATTAATGATGTATTCAAACTCTCTTAAATTTGAGTATTCAATTCAAAACCCCTCGAGTTCTATCAACTTTGGTCGGTTCATCAATAGGTAAAGTCAAATCATCCCGATCAACATATATTCTCTTTAACCTTAGGTTGATTTTGAACTGTGTGTGAACGTTATAGCTCTTCCCAATTTACGAGACAAGTATGATGTACAATCTAAAGCAAGGTACTTGGAGATTCCTGAAATCTAAAGCATATATTCTCTCTAAGACTAGGCTAATTCTTATTCACCTAAATCTGTCAGTAAAAGGAGATGGATGCAAATTGTATAGAACTTGAAATTTTTAGGGATTTTTCATAGATGGCTTTGGTATGTTGCTCTCATTTTCTCTTTTTGTAGAGTATAACCGTGGGCTTCTTTGGCCTCTTTTAAAATGGTAGCATCATTGGTCTGATACTTATCTTATTTGGTAGAGTTAGGTTATTTGAGCAAAATTTTTCTTTGATAGATCTTTGCTTTGCATTTGCATTTATGGAATAAGTATCCCTTATCGTCCCTTTTTTATAGGATTATGTATCATTGAGTATCGAGAGTGTACATGTATAAAATGTGATTTTCAAATACATATATATGGTTAGTTTGTTGATAGACCCGGACTTATAGAGAACGAGTGGTTCCTAAACTTCTATCAGTAAGCTTCATTAACCTTAAATTTAATTTAAGCATCAATTGTTACATCTATATCCACTCCCTTTCGTTGGTAGAGATTGAACGATCCCTGTACAAGCAAACTAAGTTGAGCTAAGGTGTAAGGTGCAATTTGTTCAAAAATAAATCAAAAGTAAAGAGTGATATAGTTGTCATGATGATAAATTTATACACATATTTTGGTCGCCGCATAAAATTAGCGGAGCTCAAGGATGTAAGTCTAAAATGGACTTGACAAACGTGAATACTAACGTATAATGAAATCCTCTGAAATTAAGCATATTAAGGTATTTTTACTCTAAGTCTAAAACATGGGAAAATATTTTTGGATTTTTTTGAAAAAATTGCTTATGTTTTTGAACAAAAATATATAGGAGAAATTTCACACATTTTATTTGATTTTAGTACATGCAAATGTTTTTGGCATTTTTGAAGAAACATGCAAAAATGATGCAAAGATTTTTTTAATTTTATTCTTTCTATTTTATGCACTGAAAAATAATGCAATGTAAAAATGTAATGCATGTATTTTTTTGAAAATATGTGTTAAAAAAGAAATGCAATGCATGACATGCGATGCAACTTCCATGCCTAGTTAGAGCCATGACTCCATGGTGATAGTAGTGTGGAAAAAAATGAAGGACAACACGAGTAGAGGGGACACAAGATGCAATGAATGAATGATGCTTCTTTTATTGGTTTTCACGTGATTATTTTTGTGTTTTAGTAGGTTCCCCATACTTATTTGGAACCAAAATTGATGAAATGCAAGTGAAATAAAGGTACCTGATGAATCTCCATTTCATCATCTTTATTCTATCATTTTGGCCTTAAAACCCTAGTAAATGCGTGTAAATAGGCTTAATTCATGCATTTTATCATTTATGCATCACTGTGTAAATACTGTATAGAATACGGTTTTTAAAGCCATAATTATAGAATAAAGAAAAGAAAAGAAAAAGAATAAAATATTGAAAATATTTTATGACCCAAAACCCTGAGACCTACGCATCTTGATGACTAGGTCGACAAGGAATAAAGTAGGGAGAGATAAGGGTCCAAAATACAATAGAATTTCCTTTTGTTTAATTTATTTTCATTCATTTTTGGGACCTATTTTTAGTTCCACTTTTTATACTTCAAATAAAGAAACTTTATACATGAAAGTTGTAGATCATAAAATATAGAAAAATACAAAATTGATTTCATATAAAAATAATATATAGTGTACAAAATATACTCAAAAATAAGATTCCAAAATCCCAACTTCCCACGCCCATATCTCTCAAATAAAAACTCAAAATATATCAAAATCACTTTAATTTGTATAAGCTTTTAATAAGCTATTTAAAGGATGTGGTTTCATATTTTTTGGAGTTACGGTGTGAAAGTTAGGATTTGGACCCCTATTGTATACTTGTACAGATTAGAATAATCATTTTATTTATTATTCATTATTTTTATAATTTTATATTTTTTATAATTTTGCAAATATTTTTTATAATATATGTGTGTATTAAAACATGAATAAAACACTCAAGAAAACATAAAAATAAAATACTTGTATAAAATACATAAGTAAAACACATATAAGTTTACCTATATAATTAATACACCTAATTATTTAAGTGTATATATTTTATTATAAAAATAAAATAAAAATATATTTAAGTGTATAAAAATAAGTTATAAATTTATAAAATAATTAACTAAATTAATAAAATTAAAAATACCAAAATAAAAATAAAATACTGAAATACATAGATAAATATACATATATATAGCCCTAAAAAAATAACTTGTAATTATAAACCTTAGAAAAAAATAAAAATCATAATAAAATAATTCACAAAATAGTAAACATTTTTTATTTTAAAACCTAAAATTAATAAAATCATTTATTATTTTAATTAAATTTACAAATCTTTTATTTAATTTTTATCTTTTTGCGGATGCCTTGGCCCAATCAGGCCACGCCATCCGTTGACCGGTGGTCAACTCCATGACCCTAGGTCTGTGACCGCTAGATCTACGTTTTTGCCCCATTTTCGGTAATTTGGGGCTCGTATCGTTCACTATTTCATCGCAAGTCCTTCTTAACTTTTTCTCCTCGTACATTGAGCATACACACACATGATTTATATCGAGGATTGGATCATCGATTTGCTTGATATATCTCGATCTTCTCGCCGCCTCGTCAACTGCACGTCTGCTGCCTCCACCGTTCTGATAGGTCACAAGGACCCCTTTTTCTCGCAATTTTCACGCATTATGCGTCACTCGAGGATGAAAAGACCCTTCATAATATTTGTTCTTTGTACATCTAAGATACACGCCATGTGCATTACTTCCCCCATACCTTCGTCCTTTACCCTGGAGTCCACCTCGAAATCACCCCATAGCCAAGTCCATTCTCCTGTACATATATCTCCCCCAGACTTTCTCCCATTTTTTGAGTCCCTTTTTGCCCTTCTCTCCTCATCCTTTCATGCCTTAGGGCTTGAGATCCGTGACAGGGAGCTCACCCAGCTCTTGGTTCGGTCAAGGGAGCGTTTTCGAGATGGCTCCACCACCTTCGCCGGCCTCCGGCGTCGAGGTTTCATCTCGCGGCCTTTGGCCGCTCGAGGTCGTCTTTCCTTTCATTTTTCTTTCTTCTTTAGTTTACTGTAGATATGGTGTTCATTCTATACCTTTTTATGTGTGTTTTAACAGTTGCGTTAGCTTAGATTTAAATCAAACACCTTCGCTGGAGCTCTTGGGCTCCGGCCACCACAGCAACTCCGCCACCCACCGATCTTTCGCTAATAACGACCAGATTACTGTGCATTTGCTATTGTCTTTGAAGGATCTGAAGGAGGCGTCTAAGCCTTAGGTTGTGCCAAAAAAAGTTCACCCAGGTCTTCCGGACCAAGCTCGAGCCCATGGGACCATTCCTTGGTCTCCAGCCACCATTGAAGCCCTTGGGCGACATGAAGAAGCTGCGGGAACTGATCGTGCCCGTCGGGGAAGTCCCAGGTGAACGGAGACTCGAGCTTTAGCCGATTCGAATTCGCCAAGCTCGAGTTCTTCGAGCGTTCTTCCTTATCAACCAGCACCATCGGATCTGCCCCCGATCCTCCAGGCGAGCAGCTACCACAGGATCATGTCCTTCACGACCGTTAGATCTCCAACGCACGTTTTAATCTTAGCCGTTCAAAGATGAGCCGATATCAGATGTCCATTGCGCGACACGTGTCAAGTGGATCGTCTACAGCCGTCGGATCACGCCTATTGTGTGGGTATTTTGCGATATTAACCCCACAATTTTTGGTGTTTAATTATTAGCATATAAACATTCCTCTACATTGTATATATAATGTAATATTTACGAATAGGCCCTCAAACGTCTTATAATTGCGTTTAGGTCCTCGCCACATCACCTCATGTGACGCATCACGTGAGGTGGCAATTTTGCGGCCAGACCCTCGGGTCTTTTGGTTATTGTTGTTTACTTTTGAAACAATTTCTGCACGTTATAATATTTTTGTAAATTTGTAAACATGCCCTTAAGTTTTCTAAATATTACATTCTGGCCCCTGCTAAAGGCTCACGTGCCTGTTACATGAGCATTGGTGTTTTTGCAGCGAGGCCCAACCGGGTTTCAGATTTTGTACTTGGTCTAGAATTATTTTTTGCATGTAATAATAGTTGTGGTTAAATTGCACTTTGGCCCCTGATTTTCTTGCTATTTACAAATATGCCCTTGCTAGTAGTGTAGTTTCTCTTTGTTGATTGCATTTATGTCATGCATCTATATAAATCAAAAAAATCCCATAAAATAGACTTAAGCTCCTGTTGCATTGCTCTTCCATGTCATATTTTTATTTTCTCATTTTGAAGCTTTTTATTATTCATAAAAAATAAAAAACGTGCATTTTTATCCCTGTTTGTAAAAGAAAATACATAAAAATTATAAAACATTTTTGAAAAATTAAAAAAAATATGTTTTATATTTATTTACTTATTTTGCAACTTCAAACCAAAAACCACTAAAAATATAAAAGAAAACTCAATATATAGTAAAACTATAATAACCTTTATAAAAATATTTAAAACTCCTAAAAAACCCAAAAAGTACTTTTTTGTAACTTTGTTTATGATTTTTCTTTATTTTGTTATATCTTTAAAAAATTGATTTGGAGAATTTTTAAATTTATTTTATATTTTTAATCTCCATTTTAATTTTAGGTATTTATTTATTCCTTAGTTTAGGGTCTTTTTAATTTTAAAAATATATAAAAATTAGCAAAAAATCCTAAAAAAATCAAAAAATAATATAAAATTATTAAAAACCAAAAAATATTTTGATTTTTATTTTAAACATTTTTGTTATTTTTTATATTAGCCCTAGCTATATTGTATGTATATCTATATAACTTATTAGATTTTAAAAGAAAAAGAAAATATAAAAAATATAAAATATAAAAAGAAAATATAAAATTAGAAAATAAAAAAATCAAAATATAAAAATATAAAATAAAAAATAAGAAATATAGAATTAAAACCCACAAAAAGGAACATATATAGACAAATACATCACAATCATTTTTGAGCATTTTTGCCTTATCTATCCTGCTTGTTCCTTGTGTTCGACACTCTACACATACTTGCACACTATAGACATCTTTTTTGTAGAGTTATAATAAATTTTAACTCCGCATCTATTTTCATTGTTTGATCATCTGTTGTGGGTTTATTGTTGATTAATTGAGGTTTCGTGTGAGGTCAACTCAACGAATGTTGATTCGCCTTGTGAATTAATGCGACCTCCGTAAAATCTCGATTATCAGTACCTTAAAGATAATTGTGAGAGGAATCCCACGATGTCTCAATTTTAACACCCCTAGTAAGGCTCCAGGGTTAGGAATAAATTATTGTCTTGAGTATATGTGGCATCCATGTTTAAAAAATCGTGATGCTGTATAGAGCTTGGCTGAAAGGATTTGATGGTAGAGAGACAATCACGGGAAGCTCGAGATATGTGGGTAATACTAGTAGGATGATGCTCATATGATGATGGTATCAGAATGATGAAAGAGAAAGCTGATCCAAGTGATGATGGGAGTAAAAGGGATGAAATTGGCTTTAAAAGTTATCTTTCTGATTTGTGGGTGGGTCATATATATGAGAAATTGGGAGTAGAGAGGGTTTTGATCGATCAGGAGTCACTTCTGTGTTCAAGACATAGGATCTGTCAAGGATAAAATCATTTTCCTCTTTTAATAACTCAAATTTATCCCCACACGCAGAATTATCACGATCATCCCAAAACCAAAGATTCGTTCATGCATCTTTTCATGCAAATCCAAGGGCAGGTGCGGGGGGGGGGGGGGGGGGTGTTGGGGGTCATACTCAATTAGATTCAGTGGCTTCTCGTTGCCATGACTAAGATGTATATCCTCAAATTCATTCGAAGCAACTCTTTCTTTTCTTGGTGCCTCAGTTTCAACCGATAAGAAGGTGGTTCCTATCATGGTAGAATCAATGTGTTCGTTGATCATTCATCCTCGATTTTCTTGAGAAGATATTCGGTTTCAACCCAAAAATTATCAAGAGACAATGAGTCATCTTGACCGAAAATCGAGATAATACTGTGGGAAGCACTTACAGAATGAAAGAGTAAACAAGAAGGGTCATCTTCACTAGAGGTCATGCTATTAGGGTAGGAGATTACATGCTCATCGATGAGAGAGTCATCAGGGAGGACTTCTGACATTAGATCAGGGGTGAGTGGGAAAACATGTGATAGATATTCAATCTTAATATCTTGTTAAAAACTCTCATTAACTTTAGTCTCATCAATTTCCTAAAATTCAGATTTTATTTCTTAGATTCATATGCAACATCATGATTAGATTCATTATCAACATCAGTGTTGCTTTCATTTTCAATATTATCCTTAGATTCATCATCAAATCCATCCTCATATTATTTCTTAAATTTGAAATTATCCACAGATTCATATTCAACCTCATCCTTAGATCCATTCTCAACATTCATTTCACTTTTATTATTAGATTCATCTCAGATTCATTATCCACATTAGATTCATCCTTGGAATATATCATCCAAGAACTAGAACAAGAAGTCGAGGTTAAAATCTTGGTAAACAATTCAGATAATTTGATCACAATTTCATTAGATGGAGGAGGGTTCATGATATGGGTCTCACAAAAATCATGAAATCCATCAAGATTTATCATTGTTATTATTTTTGCCTCTAGATTAACCTCATGATCAACACTTATTACATGCCTCTCATTATCAAAACTTCCACATCAAAATTATTGTTCTTAATCTTTTATTCAAGTTTGATCCATTGCTCGATGAGAAATTCAATTAAAATTGGGTTAAAAAATTATGGCAAAGGAAACACCTTGGTGACATAAAAATCACTTGGATCGAGATCATATGGAAGAATTGGTATCCTGAATTATTCCTCAAAAATGTTCATTAAGATCCTCAATTTGATGTGATTCTCCTCCAAAATTATGTGTTTTGTTAAATCATCAATTTCCACATGGAAATCCTCTCAGATTGAATATTTTCCTCATACTTAGGTTAATATGTGATTGTGTTTTCCATTCCATCCCAAGCTGTGTCAAATTCGAGAATTCCCTGGTTAGAAATTTGTCTATTCTCAATCATTGTATCCGAAACCATGAGTGTGTTGACAAATAAATGTTCATGGATTTCAACGAATTAGTTGGCACTCTTCTCATTTTGTCTTCAAATATCCATACCCCAATTTTTCATTGAATTCAATAGTGTATTAAAGCCCTCAAAGATTGTATCCTCAACTTTGTCAGCAAGAGGTTAAGTTGGAGAAAGGATGCAATAAGTTGATGGTGTAGACCCATACCAAGATATAGATGGGTCATACATCCTCAAGTAGTAAGATTTGGCACTTGGATAGTAGAGTGGTTGGAATTGTGGAGGGTCTTGAATTTGTCGGCATTTAAATGGGTCGAGTTGACTTGCCCAAGTGGGGGTTGTATCCTGAAATTTGGTTGTGAATTGACGCAGTTCGGCAAATTTCCCTCACAAAATGATGGGTATTGTGAAGAGTAGTCTGGATATAGTGGTGTAGGGTTGTTATTGGACATACTCATCATGTAGGCAACGATTTGTTCAATAGGAGTCATTTCTGGAGAGAAAGTCACAAAACAAACACAAAATAAGACTGTTTGCTACAAAAGTGATTATCTTCTTGATCTTATATTCTTGTTCACAAAAAAAAAATTCAAGCATACAAAAAGATTGACACAAAATCTATTTGTAGATTAAAGACCAGTCTGAATTTTTACGTTCAGTTGCATCCAACTCTAACAAGTATGGGTGCAAGTGTACATACTGTAAAATGTCTATCCGAATTCCTAAGGACGATGCAAAATGCGGTGTCCTTTAATCATCTACTCTGCTAAGGTTTCCCCCACTAAAAAAACAACTCAACATTTTTAAATTCAGTAATCAATAAATCTCCATTTAATTCTTGTCTCTAACCTAGGTTGGTTGTCTGTGCATGTGAATTTTGGGCAATGTGCAACAATTAAATTCATTTCAATCTGCTTTTGTTTGCGTCACGCTGTGACTTTCTTAAACTTAACTGATTTATGTGAGCAAAAAATTGGTGATCTTATTATTTTGTGAGTAGAGGGATAGATACCACAAAGATGAATGCATAAATAGAATTTGATTTTACGTTACAAAAAAATGGAAACACCTTAAAAGCCTGCGAGTTCATAAAGACCTTAGATTGATTGTGATAGTTGCTGAATCCAACTTGGTGCTTGAATGACATTTAAAAGAATACAAGAGAGATCGTGTGGGAGAGAAAGAGATCCACCTTTTTGTATTTTTTAGCTTGGAAAAAAAAAGAAAAAGTCAATTTATAAAAATAAAAAAGAATGTCAAGAATAAAATTGTGTAAGTTGCTGAGTCCCCAGCAATGATGTAAAAATGAATATGCAATTTTACATGTGCAAAAAAAAATGATTTTTCCGAGCGTCGTTATGCATACGCAAAAACCAATGGATTTCATATAAAAATACAAGAAACAAACCTAAATATGAATCGATATTATGTAATGACCTATTTGAGGATTGAACACTAGGACTTGAATAATTTTTGCGAATATTTTTTGTATTTACAATAGTATTTTTAAATTCATTGATTCATATAAAATCTTATTTTTCCTTTTATTCCTGGGACCTTGAGACATGATGCAATCTATGTCACTAGATTATAGACATAAGTGGGATCTCTAAGGATTTTTTTGGGATTTTTCAGATTTTTATGATTTTTTTGGTGATTTTTTAAGTGCGAGGGCATTCTATAAGTTTCAAAAATGTTTCGGGGCTTGAATGTTATAGAACTAAAACTAAGGTCATATTACAATTAAATAAAAGAGCTGGACAGAAGTGCACCTTTTCTAAATGTATTTGTTTACTAGATAAATTACTGAGAGAGTAATTAGAGCTTATGAAATTTCATAAATGGTCTTTGAAGAACTGAAATACGAGAAGCAAATCTAAACATAAAAAGTGCAAATTTTACTGAATATAATTTTGAAATTAAAAATGTAGAGAGTAATCAAATATTTTCTAAATTTGCATTTAGACCCAAAAAAGTAAGAAATACCGAAAATAAAGTAATTGCAAAAGACCATTGGTCTCCAAGACCAAGGGCTAAGGAAGAGAATGGCGACCATGCTTTACCACCTCGACGGAGCACAATGGGGAGGGCATGCGGTAGCGGATCCCTCTCAATGGTGGAGTATGGGGTCAAATATGGTGCTTGGCTCGTGGGGGTGCGCAAAGGATGACATGCAGAGTGCCATCGATAGGTTTAGAGATCTACAGTGGAGGGGGGAGTAGGTTTGACGATGACAGTGATCCTCTATGAGAGAGGATTATTGTTGATGGTTGGACACAACTGAAAATATATATGAGCCGAGCGGAGCAGTCATGTGATCTCACAAGGCAGATCACATTCGCTGAATTAACCGAACTCGAAACCTGAATACACTCTTAAGAATCAACCCACAATGGAATAAAGCAATGCAAACTAAGTGTGGAGTCAAAATTTATTGTAAACCATGCTAATAATGTTTATAGTGTGCAATTATGCGTAGGGTGTCAAATAAAGGGAACAACATGGTGTAGCATGTATTATTATTTATCTCTAAACAATAATGTATTTATGTATATATTTGAGCACAATATTGACTTAGTGTCTTTGTAGATTTTTAATTATTCACTTTTTTGTATTTTTTATTATTTTAATTTATTTTAATTTTATAATTTAGTTTTTATTAAATTTTCTGATTTTAATTTCCTTTTTCTTTTTAATATATAATAAATGAATATATATCACTATATGTAATAATATATATGGTATACATATGTAATATATACAATAAATATATAAAAATAAGTCAATACAAATAAAAGCAGTCTTTTTTTATTTTCGGTTTAAAATAAATTTTGGTATTTATAACAAATAATAATAAGTATATATAGCTATATATATTCAAAATTATAAAATAATTTTGTTTGTTTTTTATGTAATCTTCTATTTTTGTGAATTTTCTGGGAATTTTGCTAATTTTTAGGTATTTTTAAAATGCAAAATAGTCTAAATCAAGAATTATTTAAATATGTCAACTTATTTTGAGATTTAAAAATATAGAAGAGGTCAAAAATTTATCAAAACTAATTTTAATATATGGTAATATGTATATATAAATATAGAACAAAAACTATTTTTTTAAAATTTTGAAAATATTTTATAATTTTTAGGGGTTGAGATGGTTTTCTATTTTTTGGTTTTTTATTTTATACTTTTTAGTGATTTTTGGTATGTAGTGATGAAATATAATATAACAGTAGCTACTTTTTGGAATTTTTAATGAAGGTTTTATTTTTCGTGTATTTTTTAATCTAAACAGGGAATACATATGTTCTTTTTGGTTTTTAATAAATAGTGAATGCAAAAAAAATGCTAAAAGGAATATATGGGGTGAATGAGCAACACATCAAGCATTTTCCTCTATTTTTACAAGTATTTTGGAGCACATGAGATATTTATAGAAAATGAAAAAGCAACAAACAAAATTAATCAAGCTGACAGGGGCATAATTGCAATATATTTTTAAATACCAAACAATAATTATGAAATCAGGAGGGGTACAAGTGAAAAATGGCCAATCATATGGGGGGGGGCACGTGAGGTGACCATAACTTACAATATCCAAAAGTTACAAGGGCTTTAATGCAAAGTTTATACAAAATATAATCCTAATTAAAATATCTACAAGGATAATGATTAAATACAAAATGTGCAGAGGGGATCTTTGCAATTTTACCCACATAAGCACCTTTCATCGGGTCGTTCTCTTGATGACGTGTGGTAGATCCGATGGCTCTTGTCCCACGCCTGTTCGAATAGATTGGACGACCCAGATTAGATCTGAGTTATGTTCTTGATCCTACTGCTGGTAGAGGCTCTAGAAGAACAACCGAAGAACTCGACCTGGTATTGCTTCAATCATCGTTTTCGCCTTCCTTCGATTGTGGTTCCTCACCCTGGTGGGTCCTAAAGGTTGCTGGGGCTTCTCCATGGCTGCAGGTGAGCTCAGATGAGCTCTAGCGATTCTAGATGGGCTATGAGGGCACGGTTTACTCCAGGTCACCTAGAATAGCTCCAGTTCTTTTCTTGGCTCCAGATGGGTCCTCAGTCCATGTGATCTGCACCAAAAGGATATCCGACTAGAGACGAAGCTCCACAACCAGCAAATGAAGCTGCGACACAAAGAGATGAGAGGTGTGATGAATATGTGATTTACCATACTAAAGATGAAAATAGAGCTTCGTTCCCGAGTAATTAGCTGCATTTCATAATTTATTCTGCATTTTTACCATTCATGCACTTAGAATTAATATCTGCATTTTAATAGTCATAATGGCATTCATAATCATGTTCACATTTTCATATAATTTCAGGAATTTTTAACTAATTCATGCCAACTCCAATAGACATCAAACTACCCTCATTGTGTACATATTACTTACAAGATTAAAGGAAAAATACAAAAATTACTAACTCAAGTAATTGGCCCATGAGACAAAACTCCAATTTCAGAATAGGCAGACTAAAATGCTCATATCTTCCTCATACAATGTCCGATTTAGGTCTACTCACTTTTAAAGTAATACATATTCAAAGATCTTCAAAATAAGACCAATTTAATAAAAATCGGAGCTCAGATGTGAAAGTTGGGTTTTGGGCCTCTTTTGCGTATTTTGTGTTTAACCTATTTTTGACCTGATATTTTATATACATAATTAATCCTTTTTTTTCTCTTTTATTTATATTATTTGATGAAAGATTTATTAAAATGCATAAAAATCCAAATTCAGAATGAGACAGAAATCAAAGAATCTGACCAAGTCTGAGTGTCCTTTGCGAGTTTGTACAATTATCCTCCATTTTCTTCTTTCTTTTATTCTCTTAAAAAAATTAGATTATTGTGTAAATATTTATTTTTGATTTTATCGTTATTTTTTATCGATTTTGTTCTTAATTTAAAATCACAAAAAAGTACAAAACCCAAAAATCAAGGTATTTTATGTACATAAAGTACCCAAAAACATTATTTTGTACATATGACCTCTTTTGCTCTTGGTCCCTTCATGAAAGTTGTAGATCTCATCGAGACGAGCAATTTTCATGTTGAGCACTTTTCTATCCGATATGATTTGATATTTCTTTTCAATTTATAATTTTATTTCTTTTTTTGAATTCTGGACTTGACACGTGGCAACTCCTGAAGCTGCCACATATCACTCATTTTTACCTCCTTTTTTATTTCATTTTCATTCAAAAAATTAAATAATTTATTAAATAAAAAATAATAAAAAATATAAAATAAAAATTAAAACATGACAAGTGCTAGTCACGTGCCCCTCTTCACACGTGCCCAGCACGTGCTGGTCTTCTTCTCCCTTTCCATTCAACGCAAGCCTCCGCAGGACCCGCAAACTCCGGCTGCTGCCCTATCCCCTAATGGGCTTCACTCCTCCCTCATCCTATATAAGATCCATCGACCCCTCCCCCCTAAAGCCAGACCATCCGTCGATCTTAGGAGGGAGGCCCAGCTCCGAGCAACCCTAGGTGATAGATAGGGTCTTCAGCGTCGAGCGAAGATGACCCCAATCTCCTCGTGGGCAAGATCCAGAGGGTCATCACCCCTCTGTCGCTGCTCCTCCGACAAGGAATAATAGAGCTTCCTCAAGCTCATCACTGACTCGAGTAGAGGCGATTACCTTGAGAGATCTTACACGAACTCTCGCTACCAGGCGATTTCCAGGCATCCCCCTTTCACTCTCCTCCTTCATATCTTCTTTCGCTATTGCTTTCGCATTATTCTTCCCCGTAAATCACAGTCCCCCATTTTATCTCCTCCTCTGCTCAACCATTATCGACCATCCTCTACACACTTCGTTCTTCTTATTCTCCCATTCCTATGTTTTCCCAAAAATCCCACGTTCCCCTCAGATTCCTCTATTCATACATGTGTATCACCATGCGACCACCGCTACGCCTTCAAGATCAGCCTGCAATGCACCCTCGTTAATGTACCTTCACTTGCGACTCCAAGGGGATAATTCATCGCTTCTAGAACTTCCACCGCAGCAACCACTCTCCTCGTTCTGAGCTTCACTAAGGTCGGAATCCACACCACCGCCCCGACGTCCCCTAGTAGTGTGTCGGCCATCGAGCCCTGTCTACTCTGTCTACAACGGTAGCCCCCTCCGCGGTGCCGTGAGCCACAAGACTCCATGCTCCTACCTCCTCGGTGCAATTGCTTCCTCGCCTTCCACGCGACTAGAGCCCAGGAGATCACCACTCATCGGCCACTTCGCCCTGTCCTCTCCAGCAGACCTCCTCGCTGGGCGTGTTTCTTCCACCTCCGTTCGTGCATATTTTGCCACCGCTCCGCCTGCGATAGCCCGTACGTGCCCCAGCTCCCTCGGCCCTTGAGTCCATCGACGAAGAAGAAGGGTGTGACACCTCACATGCTTCACACACCCCCCTCGTGGGTAAATTGCATTGAGGTCTCCTGAGGATTTACCAATTATGCAACTGCCCCCATCATCCCCAGCTCATGTGCAAGTCACGTGCTTCATTGGGCTATTTGCAACGAAACCCTCGTTGATCCAAAGAAATCACAAAGAGGCCCCTCCATTCTAAGGTCACATGAGGTGCACGTGACCCCTGGAAACATTTTACAAATATCCTTCGGGTATCGGTAATTACACATAAGTCCCTGCATTGCAATTGTTTCTTTATCTATTTATTGTAATATCGCAGATAGACCCTTGACTTCTACCCTTTATTTGAGCTATAATATTACATGTTTTTATTCATTTAAAATTGCATGATGTTTATTATTTAATTCTTCACATTCTGGTATGCTCATGATATTTTTATTTGTTGTGATTAAAAAATTATTATTACTTTGGAGAATTTGCATATTTTGCCCACTAATTTCTCAGAAATTTGTATTTAATTAACCATAGCCTCAAAAATTACCAAAAATTCATGGACAATAGATTTATTTGCTACTTTAATTTTTCTAAAAAAGAATTGCATTTGCTTTTATAGTTTGCTCTAGAAATATCATTTTGTGCTTTTCAGTAATTCATTTTTAATAGGTACGAAATTCAACATTTTTAAGTCTAGGATTTTTCTGAGATAGATCACCTAGTGACATATCTTAGATAATTTTATTTCCTACAAATAAGTAGATTAGTATTTATTATATTAATTATTAAAATCTCATTGTCTGCATTAATAAATTCATTATTTATTCATCTCGCATCCAAAAATTCCAAAAAAACATTGCAGTAGCTTAATTTCATCGTATTTAACATTCTAGCCAATTGAAATTTGCAATTTAACCCTGAACATAACCAAAATTACATTTACCTCATATATTGCATTTAAAAAAAATTAAAAATTCCTCTTTGAAAACCTAACTTCGATATTGACTAAAAATCAACTTAAGGAGACAGTTGCCTCCCTGAGTTCGACCTTGGACTTCCCAAGTAAAAAAAGTTAACCACTTGCATTTAATTGAATAAATAATTAAAGTAGTGGTTTTTGATCAACCCCTAATTGCCCGACTGCAATGAATGACATCTTTTAGTCGTTAATCCTACTAAAATTAAGAGGGTGGTTTTTGAGTTTCTTCAAATGGTGCCATTTGAAGAATCTCAAAAATCACCCTCTTAATTTTAGTCGGATTAACGACTGAGAGATGTCGTTCGTTACAGTCCGACGATTAGGGGTAGATCAAAAACCACTATTTTAATTATATATTCATTAAACACAAGCGGTTAAGCTTTATTTACTTAAGAAGACCAATGTCGAACTCAGGGAGGCAACTGTCTCCTTAAGTTGATCTTTAGTCGATCTCGAAGTTAGGTCTTCAAAGAGGTATTCTTTTTTAATTTTTTAAATGCAATAAATGAGGCAAATGCAATTTTAGCAAAGTTCAAGGGTTAAATTACAAATTTTGACCGAATCCTCAAACTTGGCCAGATGTTTAATATGATGAAATTAATTTACTATATTTTTTTTGATTTTTTGAATGCAAGATGAATAAATAATAAATTTATGAATGCAGACAATGAGATTTCAATAATTAATTATGATAAATACTAAATCTACTTATTTTCATGAAATAAAATTATCTAAGTTATGTTACTAGTGATCTATCTCAGAAAAATCCTAGATCCTAAAAATGTTGAATTTACTACCTATTAAAATTAATTACTAAAAGCACAAAATGATTTTTCTAGAGCAAACTATGCATGGAAAAGCAATAATTAATTCTATTGTCCATGAATTTTTGGTAATTTTTGAGGCTATGGTTAATTAACTATGAACTTCTGAGCAATTAGTGGGCAAAATATGCAAATACTCCCAATAATAATAATTAATTAATCACACCAAATAAAATATCATAAGTATACCACAATGTGAAGAATTAATTGATAAACATCATGTAGTTTTTAATGAATAAAATGATGCAATATTATAGCTCAAATAAAGGATAGAAGTCAAGAGTTTGTTTGCAATATTACAATAAATAGATAATAAACATTGCAAAGTAGGGACTTATTTGTAATTAGTGATAATCTGAGGATATTTGTGCAAATGTTTCTAGAGGTCATGCGCGCCTCATGTGACCCTGGAATGGAGGGGCCTCTCTGTGATTTCTCTGGATCTGTAGGGGTTTCGTTGCAAATAGCCCATTGAAGCATGTGACTTGCACGTGAGCTGGGGATGATGGGGGTTGTTGCACAATTGGTAAATCCTTAGGAGACCTTGATGCAATTTACCCACGAGGGGGGTGCGAAGTACGTGAGGTGATGCGCCCTTTCTTCTTCGTCGATGGACTCAGGGGCCGAGGGCGCAGGGGCGCTTGCGGGTTGGCGCAGGAGGAGCGGTGGCTCTCGGCGCTGGCATATGCACGAACATAGGTGGGTGACACATGCCCGGTGAGGAGGTTCGCTTGAGAGGACTGGGCGAAGCGGCCGGCATTTGGTGAGCTTCATGGGCTCTAGTCGCATGGAAGGTGAGGAAGCAAAGCACTAAGGCGGCAGGAGCGTGGAGTCTGGTGGCTCATGACATTACGGAGGGGGGCTGCCGTTGTAGACAGAGTAGGCAGGGCTCGGTAGCCGACACACAGCCGGGGGACATCAGGGTGGAGGTGTGGATTCCGACCTCGGTGAAGCTCCGAACGGGGAGAGTGGTTGCTGCGGTGGAGGTTCTGGAAGCGGCAAAGTAGCCTCCTAGAGTCGCAAGTGAAGTTCCATTGACGAGGGCACGACTGTGGGCCTATCTTGAAGGCGTAGAGGTGGTCACGTGGTAGTGTGCGCGTAGGAACAGAGGAATCCGAGGGGAACAAGGGAGTTGTGGGAAAACAAAGGAATGGGAAAATAAGAATGAGGTTTGTGGAGGATGGTCGATAATGGTTGAGTAAATGACGAGATAAAACATGGGATGTTGATATATGGGGAAGAACAATGCGAACGAAATAGCGAAAGGAGATAGGATGGAGGAGAGTAAAATGGGGATTACCTGGAAATTGCCTGGTAGCGAGAGTTTGTGGAGGATCTCTCAAGGTCCTCGCCTCTACTCGAGTCAGCGATGAGCTTGGTTAATCCTCGCCTGAGGAGCAGTGACAGAGGGGTTGATGACCCTCTAGATATCACCCATCAGAAGATTGGGGTCATCTTCGCTCGACGTTCAAGAACCTATCTGTCACAAAGGGTTGCTCAGAGCTGGGCCTCCAGCCCAAGATCGACGGATGGTCTGTCTTGAGGGGAGGGGGTGGGGGGTGGGGGGGTAGATGGGTCTTATATTGGATGAGGGAGGAGTGACGACCGGTTGGTGATAAGGCAGCATCCGTTGCACAACGGCCGGAGGTTGTGGGTCCTGCGGGGGCTTGCGTTGAGTGGAATGGGAGAAGAAGACCAGCACGTGCTGGGCACGTGCGAAGGGGGGCACATGACCAGCACATGCCGTGTTTTAATTTTTATTTATATTCATTATTTATTTATTAATTTTTTTAAATAAAAAAGAAATAAAAAAGGAGGTAAAAATGAGTGACACGTGGCAGCTTCAGGAGCGGCCACGTGTCAACTCTAGAATATTCAAAAAATGAAACATCATGATAAATATAAAAGAAATAGAAAATTACCTAAGATCTAAAAGTGCTCAACACAAAAATTGCTTATCTCGATGAGATCTACAACTTTCATGAAGGGACTAAGAGCAAAAGAGATCATCTATACAAATTGATGTTTTTGGGTACTCTATGTACATAAAATACCTTGATTTTTTGGTTTTCTATTTTTGTAGAATGGTCGACAATGGTTGAGCGAAGGAGGAGATAAAATAGGGGAAAATGATGTACAGGGAAGAAGAATGAGAAAGCAATAGTGAAAGAAGACATGACGGAGGGGAGTGAAAGGGGGATTACTTGGAAATCGCCTGCTAGCGAGAGTTCGTGGAAGTTCTCTCAAGGTCCTCGCCTCTACTAGAGTCGGCGATGAGCTCGAGGAAACTCGGTTGATCCTCGTTGGAGGAGCAGCGACTGAGGGGCGATGACCATATAGATCTCGCCCACAAGGAGATTGGGATCATGTTCGCTCGACGCTCAAGACAATATCTGTCACCAAGGGTTTCTCGGAGCTGGACCTCCCTCCCAAGATCGGTGGATGGTCTGGCTGGGGAGGGGGGGGGGTCAATGGGTCTTATATAGGATGAGGGAAGAGTTACGACCAATAGGTGATAAGGCAGCGGTCGTTGCACGACGGTCGGGGGTTGCGTGTCCTGTGGGGGCTTGCGTTGAATGGAAAGGGAGAAGAAGACCTGCACGTGTTGGGCACGTGCGAAGGGGGGCACGTGACCAGCACATGCAGTGTTTTAATTTCTATTATATATATTATTTATGTTTATTTAGTTAATTATTTTTTTGAATAAAAATGAAATAAAAAAAGGAGGCAAAAATGAGTGACGCGTGGCAGCTTCAGGAGCTGCCACATGTCAACTTCAGAAAATTCTAAAAAAGAAATATGATGATAAATAAAAAAGAAATAGCAAATTACCTTGGATCAAAAAGTGCTCAACATAAAAATTTCTTGTCTCAATGAGATCTAAAACTTTTATGAAGGGACCAAGAGCAAAAGAGGTCATCTATACAAATTGTTGTTTTTGGGTACTCTATGTACATAAAATACCTTGATTTTTGGGTTTTGTATTTTTTTTGTTATTTTTAATTAAGAGAAAAATCGAGAAAAAATAACGATAAAATCAAAGATAAATATTTACATAATAATCTATTTTTTGTGATTTTTAGTAAAGAAAAAAATAAGAGAATAAAATAAAGAAGAAAATAAAGGATAGTTGTACAAACTCGCAAAGGACACTCAGACTTGGTCAGATTCTTTGATTTCTATCTCATTCTGAATTTGGAATTTTGTGCATCTTAAGAAAACATTTCCCAAAGAATATAAATAAAAGAGAAATATAAGAAAAAGGATTGATTATGTAAATAAAATATCAGGTCAAAAACAGATAAAACACAAAATGCGTAAAAGAGGCCCAAAACCTAACTTTCACATATGAGCTCCGATTTTTATGAAATTGGTTTTGGTTTGAAGGTCTTTGAATATGTATTACTTTAATAGTGAGTAGACCTAAATCAGACACTATATGAGGAAGATATGGGTGTTTTAGTCTGCCAATTCTGAAATTAAAGTTTTATCTCACGAGCCTATTATTTGAGTTAGTATTTTTTGTATTTTTCCTTTAATCTTGTTAGTAATATGTACACAATGAAGGTAGTTTGATGTCAATTGGAGTTAGCATGAATTAGTTAAAAATGCCTGAAATTATGTGAAAATGTGAGCATGATTATGAATGCAATTATGAGTGTTAAAATGCAGATATTAATTCTAAGTGCATGAATGGTAAAAATGCAGAATAAATGATGAAATACAACTAATTACTCGAGAACAAAGCTCTATTTTCATCATTTAGTACGGTGAATCATAGATTCATCAACCCCCTATGCTTAAACCTTGCTCTTCCTTGAGCAACTAAAATGAAATGTGAAAGTGAAATGATTTTGGATTCCATATCAAAGTCATGAACAAAAGGTGAAAATGGAGCTAGACCTGACCATTTGATTAATAGTGTGGCGGAACTTCAAAAAGGCTTAGGATTTTAAAATCAACAACCCTCGAGTTCTACATATCATTGAAACAGATTCGGCTCAGAAGTAATCTTAGATCAATCTTTCTCCTAAAGCATATGCCATAAACATTGAACAACTGTCTCTTGTGCGTGAAAGGTTTTAGCTCTTCCCATAAAAAATGCCACACTACCATGCAAACGTCCCTCCCAATAACTCTTCCTCGGGGAGTCAGAATTTCCTTCTAAGGTCTGTCGTGATGTGTTTACAATCAAAAGGAGGAGAAATTAGAAGAACGGGAAAAGAACTGGAGGGTGACATGTGTAGTCACCTCTCCTTGTGAAGCTAACCATTTAGCCAAGTCTCCGGCAAGATCTGCAGGTTTTCTTGAAGATTGGACCTTTTTGGTCAATATTTATTTGGTGGTTTGGCTTCTTCTTGGTATGGATTTTTAGTAACTCTGCATGGATCTTTTGTGCCCCTACGGATATGGAATCTTTTTTCCGTACATGTTTTGGGGTCTTAGAAAAAATTATGCCCAGCAGTCAATCCCTTTTCCGAAGCTTTATTTCAACCCATACTCCGGTCTTTGGATGTCCATGCTACTAAAAAAAGGCCTACACAGTCTTCCAACATCCTGTATGAGTTGAGCTAAGTGCATAGTGCGAGAGAACAGATTAATTCCCTACTCAAAATCTATACACAGAATTAGGAGACCAGGTTAGACACTAAGAGTCGAAGGCTGCACATTGTCATGCGGAACTTGAAGAATTAAGTCAAAAGAACTGAAGTTTCTAAAACCCTCTTTCTTGGTGAAGTTCCTATGGAAATTAGGTAGATTTAGGCCATGTCAAGACCACTCTCTTCTTCTATTCATTACTCAGTTCATAAACCAATAGCTTTGCACTTTGCATATGCTCGGTATGTAAATGAAATGCAGATGCTATGAAGTGCAAGATGATTTTTTTATATGAGTGCAAGGATGATATGCAAGAATAAGGGTTTTTTTGTTCTTTTTCTTTTTTTTTGACTTCTACCCATCCCGTAATTATTGCATAATATATACAAAATACATGAAAGTACGAGCTATGGGAAAAGTATATAAGTAATATATACAAGCCTCCCTATACTTAGTGTGTGCTATGTCCTCAGAGCACAAGAAGCGACGAGAAAGACATAGCTCGTGTTAAGCGTAGGAGAGTTAAAAATAAAAAGGAATGTAAAAGTCTACTGCCCCCTATACTTAGGCTATGGAAAACCTAAGTATAGAAGAAGGTCAAGAAGTGAAGCAGTCGAGGTCAAGAGTAGAAATGGATGAATATATGCAGGATGGGCATCGCCCCCCCAAGCCAGACCATCCGCCGATCTTGGGAGGGAGGCCCTGCTCCGAGCAACCCTGGGTGACTGATAGGGTCTTGAGCATCGAGCGAAGATGACGCTAATCTCCTCGTGGGTGAGATACAGAGGGTCATCACCCCTCCGTCGTTGCTCCTCCAACGAGGAACAATCGAGCTTCCTCGAGCTCATTGCCGACTCGAGTAGAGGCGAGGACCTTGAGAGATCTTCCACGAACTCTCACTACCAGGCGATTTCCAGGTAATCCCCTTTTTGGTCTCCTCCTTCCTATCTTCTTTTGTTATTGCTTTCACATTGTTCTTCCCTATACATCACCATCCCCCATTTTATCTCCTTCTTTGCTCAACCATTGACAACCATCGTCCACACACCTCATTCTTCTTCTTCTTCTTCTTCTTCTTCTCCCATTCCTCTGTTTTTCCACAAATCCTTTGTTCCCCTCGGTTTCTTCTTTTTCTACATGTGCACTGCCACACGACCACCGCTATGCCTTCAAGATAGGCCCGCAGCCGCACCCTCGTTAATGGACCTTCGCCTGCAACTCTAGGAGGCCACTTCACTGCTTCAAGAACCTCCACCGCAGCAAGCACTCTCCCCATTCTGAGCTTCACTGAGATCAGAATCCACACCTCCGCTCCGAAGTCCCCTATGTGTCAGTCACCGAGCTCTGCCTGCTCTGTCTACAGTAGAATCCCCCCTCCCCACTGCCGTGAGACACCAGACTCCACGCTTCTGCCGCCTCAGTGCCTTCGCTTCCTCGCCTTCCACATGACTAGAGCCCAAGCAGCTCACCACGCGCCGGCCGCTTCGCCCAGTCCTCTCCAAAAGACTTCCTCGCTAGGCATATGCACTCACCTCCGTTCTTGCATACGCCAACACCAAGAGCCACCGCTCCTCCTACGCTCGCGAGTGCCCCTGCTCCCTCATCATCTCACATGCTTTGCACCCCCTCGTGGGTAAATTACATCAAGGTCTCCCGAGGAATTACAAATTGTGCAACGACCCCCATCATCCTCAGCTCATGTGCAAGTCGCGTGCTTCATTGGGCTATTTGCAACGAAACCCTCGTAGATCCAAAGAAATTGCAGAGAGGCCCCTCCATACCAAGGTCATGTGAGGCGCACGTGACCCCTGGAAATAATTGCAAAAATATCCTTCAGGTATCGGTAATTACACATAAGTCCCTGCTTTGCAATTGTTTCTTTATCTATTTATTGTAATATTGCTGATAGACCCCTAACTTCTACCCTTTATTTAAGCTACAATATTGCATATTTTTATTCATTAAAAATTGCATGATATTTATCAATTAATTCTTCACATTGTGGTATGCTCATGATATTTTTATTCGCTATGATTAATTAATTATTATTATTATTGGGAGAATATGCATATTTTGCCCACCGATTGCTCATAAATTCATAGTTAATTAACCACAGTCTTAAAAATTACCAAAAAGTCACAGATAGTAGAACTAATTGCTACTTATGTTATGTTAAAAACGAATTTCATTTGCATGTATAGTTTGCTCTAGAAAATTCATTTTGTCTTTTCAGTAATTCAGTTTTAGTAGGTATTAAATTCAACAATTTTAGGTCTAGGATTTTTCTGAGATAGATCACCTAGTGACATATCTTAGATATTTTTATTTCCTATAAATAAGTATATTTAATATTTATTATAATTAATTATTGAAAATCTCATTGTCAGCATTCCTAAATTCATTATTTATTCATCTTGCATCCAAAATTCCAAAAACATTATAATAGCTTAATTTCATCATATTTAACATTCTGGCCAAGTTTGAGGATTTTTGGACATAATTGGATCGAAATTTGTAATTGAACCGCTGAACTTTGCCAAAATTGCATTTGCCTCATATATTGCATTTAAAAAATTAAAAATATACTTCCTTGAAAACCGAACTTCAAGATTGACTAAAAATCAACTTAAGGAGACAGTTGCCTCCTTGAGTTCGACCTTGGACTTCCCAAGTAAAAAAAGTTAACCGCTTGTGTTTAATTGAATAAATAATTAAAATAGTGGTTTTTATCAACCCCTATTCTCCTGACTGCAACGAATGATATCTTCTAATCATTAATCCGACTAAAATTTAGAGGGTGATTTTGGAGGTTCTTCAAATGGCGCCATTTGAAGAACTCAAAAATCACCCTCTTAATTTTAGTCGGATTAACGACTAAAAGATATCGTTTGTTGCAGTCCGACGATTAGGGGTTGATCAAAAACCACTATTTTAATCATTTATTCAATTAAACACAAGCGACTAACTTTTTTTACTTGGGAATATCAAGGTTGAACTCAGGAGGCAACTGTCTCCTTAAGTTGATTTTTAGTCAATCTTGAAGTTAGGTTTTCAAAGAGGTATTCTTTTCTAATTTTTCAAGTGCAATAAATGAGGCAAATGCAATTTTGCAAAGTTCAGGGGTTAATTACAAATTTTGATCGCATTATGTCCAAATATCCTCAAACTTGGCCGTAATGTTAAATATGATGGAATTGAGCTAATGTAATTTTTTTTGGATTTTTAGATGGAAGATGAATAAATAATGAATTTATGAATGCAGAAAATGAGGCTTTCAATAATTAATTATGATAAATACTAAATCTATTTATTTTCAAGAAGTAAAATTATCTAAGATATGTCACTAGGTGATCTATCTCAGAAAAATCCTAGATTCTAAAAATGTTGAAGTCAATACCTGTTAAAAATGAATTACTGAAAAGCACATAATGATTTTTCTAGAGCAAACTATGCATGGAAATGCAATTCTTTTTTAGCATAATGTGACTAGCAATAATTAATTCTAGTGTCCATGAAATTTTGCTAATTTTTGAGGTTGTGGTTACTTAACTATGAATTTCCGAGCAATCAGTGAGCAAAATATGCAAATTATCCCAATAATATAATAATTAATCACAACAAATAAAAACATCATGGGCATACCACAATGTGAAGAGTTAATTGCTAAACATCATGCGATTTTTAATGAGGAAAATGATGCAATATTATAGCTCAAATAAAGGATACAAGTCAGGGGTTTGTCTGCAATATTACAATAAATAGATAAAGAAACAATTGCAAAGCAGGGACTTATCTGTAATTAGTGATACTCTGAGGATATTTGCGAAAATGTTTCTAGGGGTCACGTGTGCATCACGTGACCCTGGAATGGAGGGGCCTCTCTGCGATTTCTCTAGATCTGCATGGGTTTCGTTGCAAATAGCCCAATGAAGCACGCGACTTGCATGTGTGCTGGGAATGATGGGGGTTGTTGCGCAATTGGTAAATCCTCAGGAGACCTTGATGCAATTTACCCTTAAGGGGGGGGTACGAAGTACGTGAGGTCCTGCAGCCTTTCTTCTTCATCAATGGACTCAAGGGTCGAGGGCGCAGGGGCACTCGCAGGCTGGTGCAGGCGGAGGGTGGCTCTTGGTGTCGGTGTATGTGCGAATAGAGGTGGTTGACACATTCTCGGTGAGGAGGTCTGCTTGAGAGGACTGGGCAAAGCGGCCGACATGTGGTGAGCTGCTTGGGCTCTAGTCGCGTGGAAGGCGAGGAAGCGAAGGCACTGAGGTGGCAGGAGCGTGGTGTCTGGTGGCTCACAACAACGCGAAGGGGCGCTACCGCTATAGACAGAGTAGGCAAGGCTCGGTGGTCGACACACGACCGTGGGACGTCAGGGCGAAGGTGTGGATTCCTACCTCGGTAAAGCTCAGAACGAGGAGAGTGGTTGCTGCGGTGGAGGTTCTGGAAGCGACGAAGTAGCCTCCTGGAGTCACAGGCTAAGTTCCATTGATGAGGGCGCGACCGCGGGCCGATCTTGAAGGGATAGAGGTGGTCGCGCGACAGTGTGCATGTAGGAACAACAGAATCTAAGGGGAGCAGGGGATTTGTGGGAAAACAGAGGAATGGGAGAAGAAGAATGACGTGTGTGGAGGTTGGCCGACAATGGTTGAGTGAAGGATGAGATAAAACAGGGGACGATGATGTATGCGGAAGAACAATGTGAAAGTAATAACGAAAGAAGATAGGATGGAGGAGAGTGAAAGGGGATTACTTGGAAATCGCCTGGTAGCGACAATTCGTGGAAGATCTCTCAAGGTCCTTGCCTTTATTCGAGTCCGTGATGAGCTCGAGGAAGCTCGGTTGATCCTTGCCGGAGGAGCAGTGACAGAGGGGTGATGTCCCTCTAGATCTCACCCACGAGGAGATTGGGGTCATCTTCGCTCGACGCTCAAGACAATATTTGTCACCAAGGGTTGCTCGGAGCTGGCCCTCCCTCCCAAGATTGGCGGATAGTCTGGCTTGGGGCGGGGGGGGGTGGTGGGGGGGGGGTCGATGTGTCTTATGTAGGATGAGCGAGGAGTGACGATCGGTAGGTGATAAGGCAGCGACCGTTGCACGATGGTCGGAAGTTGCGGGTCGTACGGGGGCTTGCGTTGAATGGAGAGGGAGAAGAAGACTAGCACGTTCTGGACACGTACGAAGGTGGCATGTGACCAAAACGTGTCGTGTTTTAATTTTTATTTTATAATATTTATTTATTTATTTGAATAAAAATGAAATAAAAAAGGAGGTAAATGAGTGATACGTGGCAGCTTCAGGAGCTGCCACGTGTCAGCTCCAGAAAATTGAGAAAAAGAAATATTATGATATTTCAAAAAGAAATAGCAAATGATCTTGGATCGAATAGTTCTCAACAAAAAAGATGTTTGTCTCGATGAGATCTACAACTTTCATGATGGGACCAAGAGCAAAAGAGGTCATCTATACAAACTGATTTTTTGGGTACTCTATGTACATAAAATACCTTGATTTTTGGATTTTGTAATTTTTTTGTGATTTTTAATTAAAAGAAAAATCGAGAAAAAATAATGATAAAATCAAAGATAAATATTTACACAATAAAATAATTTTTATTGTATTTTTCATAAATAAGAAAATAGAAGAATAAAATAAAGAAGAAAATGGAGGATAGTTATACAAACTCGCAAATGGCACTCAGACTTGGTCAGATTCTTTGATTTCCGTCTCATTCTGAATTTGGATTTTTGTGCATTTTCATAAAACTCTCATCAAAGAATGTAAATAAAAGAGAAATATAAGAAAAAGGATTATTTATGTACATAAAATATAATGTCAAAAACAGGTAAAACACAAAATGGGTAAAAGAGGCCTAAAACCCAACTTTCACATATGAGCTCCGATTTTTATGAAATTGGTCTTGGTTTAAAGGTATTTGAATATGTATTACTTCAATAATGTGTATACCTAAATCCTACACTATATGAGGAAGATATGAGTGTTTTAGTCTGACTATTCTAAAATTGGAGTTTTGTCTCATTAGCCAATTATTTGAGTTAATATTTTTTTGTATTTTTTCTTTAATCTTGTTAGTAATATGTACACAATGAAGGTATCTGATGTCAATTGGAGTTAGCATGAATTAGTTAAAAATGCCTGAAATTATGTGAAAATGTGAACATGATTATGAATGCAATTATGAGTGTTAAAATGCAGATTTTAATTCTAAGTGCATGAATGATAAAAATGTAGAATAAATGGTGAAATACAGCTAATTACTCGAGAACGGAGCTCTATTTTCATTGTTTAGCATGGTGAATCACATACTTATCAACCTACTATGCTTAAACCTTGCTCATCCCCGAGCTACTAAAATGAAATGCAAAAATGAAATGATTTTGGGTTCCATACCAAAGTCATGAACAGAAGGTGAAAATGGAGCTAGACCCGACCTTTTGATTAATAGTGTGGCAGATCTTCGGAAAGGCTTAGGATTTTAAAATCAACAACCCTTGAGTTATACATATCATTGAAACAGATTCGGTTCAGATGTCATCTTAGATAAATCCTTCTCCTAAAGCACATTCCATGAACATTGAACAACTGTCTCATGTGCGTGAAAGGTTTTATCTCTTCCCATCAAGAATGCCTGACTACGATGCAAACCTCCCTCCCAATAACTCGTCCTCGGGAAGTCAGGTATTTCCCTCTGAGGCCTGTCGCGCTATGTTTACAATCGAAGGGGAAGAAATTAGAAGAAAGGGAAAAGAACTGGAGGTTGACCAGTGTAGTCACCTCTCCTTGTGAAGCCGACCGTTAAGCCAAGTCTCCACCAAGATCTGCAGGTTTTCTTGAAGCTTGGACCATTTTGGTCAAATATTTATTTGGTGGTTTGGTTTCTTTTTGGTATGGATTTTTAGTAACTCTGCATGGATCTTTTGTGCCCCTACGGATATGGAATATTTTTTTCCGTACATGTTTTGGGGTCTTAGGAAAAATTGTGCTCAGCTGTCCATCCCTTTTCTGAAGCTTTATTTCAACCCATACTCCGATCTTTTAATGTCCACGCTACCAAAAAAGAGACCCATACAGTATTCCAACATCCTGTATGAGTTGAGCTAAGTGCATAGTGCGAAAGAACAGATTAATTACCTACTAAAACGCTATACCGGAATTAGGAGACCAGGTTAGACACTAAGAGTCAAATGCTGCACATTATCATGTAGAACTTGAAGAATTAAGTGAAAAGACATGAAGTTTCTAAAACTCTCTTTCTTAGTGAAGTTCCTCTGAAAATTAGGTAGATTAAGGCCAAGTCAAGAACACTCTCTTCTTCTACTCATAACTCAATATAGAAGCAAATCGGTTTTCACTTTGCATATGCTCGATATGCAAATAAAATGCAGATGTTATGAAGGACAAGATGATTTTTTTATATGAGTGCGAGGATGATATGTAAGAGTATGGAGTTGTTTTTGGACTTTTACCCATTCCGTAATTATTGCATAATATATACAAAATATGTGAAAGTACGAGCTATGGGTAAAGTATATATGTAATATATACAAGCCTCTCTATACTTAGCGTGTGCTATCCTCAGAGCACAAGAAGCGACAAGAAAGGCATAGCAAATGTTAAATGTAGGAGAGTGAAAAATAAAAAATTGTGTAAAAGTTGATTGCCCACCTATACTTAGGCTATGGACAACCTAATATTATAAGAAGGTCAAGAAGTGAAGCAGTCGAGGTCGAGAGAAGAAATTGATGAATATATGCAGGATTGGCATCGGTCCCCCCTAAGCCAGACCATCTACCGATCTTGGGATGGAGGCCCAGCTCCGAGCAACCCTAGGTGACAGATAGGGCTTTGAGCGTCGAGCGAAGACGACCCCAATCTCCTCGTGGGCAAGATCCAGAAGGTCATCACCCCTCTGTCGCTTCTCCTCTGGCGAGGAACAACCGAGCTTCCTCGAGCTCATCGCTGACTCGAGTATAGGTGAAGACCATGAGAGATCTTCCACGAACTCTCGCTACCAAGCGATTTCCAAGTAATCCCCCTTTCACTCTCCTCCTTCTTATCTTTATTCGCTATTGCTTTCGCAGTGTTCTTCCTCGTACATCACCGTCCCCCATTTTATCTCCTCCTTTGCTAACCTATTGTCGACCATACTCCACACACCTCATTCTTCTTCTTCTCCCATTCCTCTATTTTCCAAGAAATTCTTTGTTCCCCTCGGATTCCTTTGTTCCTACATGCGCACTGCCACATGACTACTGCTACGCCTTCAAGATCAACCTGTAGTTGTACCCTCGTTAATGGACCTTCGCCTACGACTCCAGGAGGCCACTTCACTGCTTCGAGAACATCCACTGCAACAACCACTCTCCATGTTCTGAGCTTCATCGAGGTCGGAATCCACACCTCCAGCCCGTAGTCCACTGGCAGTGTGTCGGTCATCAAGCCCTGCCTATTCCATCTATAGCGGCAGGCCCCCTCTGCGCTGTCGTGAGTCACCAGACTCCACTCTCTTGCCGCCTCAGTGCCTTCGCTTCCTCGCCCAAGCATCTCACCACGCGTCGGCCGCTTCGCCCAGTTCTCTCCAGTAGACCTCCTCGTTAGGCGTGTGTCGCCCATCTCTGTTCGTGCATACGCTGACACCAAGAGCCATTGCTCCGCCTGCACTAGCCCGCGAGTGCCCCTACTTCCTCAGCCCTTGAGTCCATCGACGAAGAAGAAAGGGTGAGGCACCTCACATGTTTCGGATCCCCTCTCGTGGTAAATTGCATCGAGGTCTCCCGAGGATTTACCAATTGCGCAACGGCCCCCATCATCCCCAGCTCATGTGCAAGTCGCGTGCTTCTTTGGGCTATTTGCAATGAAACCCCCGCAATCTAAAGAAATCACAGAGAAGCCCCTCCATTCCAAGGTCAGGTGAGGCGCACTTGACCCCTGGAAATATTTTCACAAATATCCTTCGAATATCGGTAATTGCACATAAGTCCATGCTTTGCAATTGTTTCTTTATCTATTTATTGTAATATCGTAGATAGACCCCTGACTTCTACCCTTTATTTGAGCTATAATATTGCATCTTTTTATTCATTAAAATATGCATGATGTTTATCAATTAATTCTTCACATTGTGATATGCTCATGATATTTTTATTCGATGTGATTAATTAAGTATTATTATTCTTGGGAGAATTTGCATATTTTACCTATTGATTGCTCAGAAATTCATAGTTAATTAACCATAGCCTCAAAAATTGCCAAAATTTTGTAGATAATAGAATTAATTGCTATTACATCGTGTTAAAAAATAATTGAATTTTCATTTATAGTTTGTTGTAGAAAAATCATTTTGTGCTTTTCAGTAATTCATTTTTAATAGATATTAAATTCAACATTTTTAGGTCTAGGATTTGTTTGAGATAGATCACCTATGACACATCTTAAATGATTTTATTTTCTAAAAAAAGTAGGTTTAATATTTATTATAATTAATTATTGAAAATCTCATTGACTGCATTCATAAATTCATTATTTATTCATCTTACATCCAAAAATTCCAAAAACTTTATAGTAACTTAAATTCATCATATTCAACATTCTGGCCAAGTTTGAGGATTTTTGGACATAATTGGATCAAAATTTATAATTTAACCCCTAAACTTTGCCAAAATTACATTTGCCTCATATATTACATTTAAAAAAATAAAAAATACCTCTTTCAAAAACTAACTTCGAGATTGACTAAAAATCAACTTAAGGAGGCAGTTGCCTCCTTGAGTTTGACCATAGACTTCCCAAGTATAAAAAATAACCGCTTGCATTTACTTGAATAAATAATTAAAATATTGGTTTTTGATCAATCCCTAATCTCCCGAATGCAACAAACGACATCTTTTAATCGTTAATATGACTAAACATAAGAGGGTTATTTTCGAGGTTCTTCAAATGGAGCCATTTAAAGAACCTCGAAAATCACCCTCTTAATTTTAGTCGGATTAACAACTAAAAGATGTCGTTACTTGCAGTCCGACGATTAGGGGTTGATTAAAAACCGCTATTTTAATATTTATTCAATTAGACACAAGCAGCTAACGTTTTTTACTTGGGAAGACCAAGATTGGACTCATGGAGGCAACTATCTCCTTAAGTTGATTTTTAGTCAATCTCAAAGTTAGGTTTTCAAAGATGTATTCTTTTTTTAATTTTTTAGGTGAAATACATGAGGCAAATACAATTTTAGCAAAGTTCAGGGGTTAAATTACAAATTTTGATCGAATTATATCAAAAAATCTTCAAACTTGTCCAGAATGTTAAATAGGATAAAACTAAGCTACTATATTTTTTGGAATTTTTGGATGCAAGATGAATAAATAATGAATTTATGAATGCAAATAATGAGATTTTCAATAATTAATTATGATAAATATTAAATCTACTTATTTTCAGGAAATAAAATTATCTAAGATATGTCACTAGGTGATCTATCTCACAAAAATCTTAGATCCTAAAAATGTTGAATTTAATACCTATTAAAAATGAATTACTGAAATGCACAAAATGGTTTTTCTAGAGCAAACTATGCATGGAAATGCAATTCTTTTTTAGCACAATGTAACTAGCAACTATTAATTCTATTGTCCATGACTTTTTGGTAATTTTTAAGGTTGTGGTTAATTAACTATGAATTTATGAGCAATTAGTGGGCAAAATATGCAAATTCTCCCAATAATAATAATAATAATAAATCACAATGAATAAAAATATCATGAGCATACCACAATGTGAAGAATTAATTGATAAACATCATGCAATTTTTAATGAATAAAATGATGCATTATTATAGCTCAAATAAAGGGTAGAAGTCAGGGATTTGTCTGCAATATTACAACAAATAGGTAAAGAAACAATTGCAAAGCAGGGCTTATGTTTAATTAGTGAACCTCTAAGGATATTTGTGCAAATGATTCTAGGGGACATGTGCGCCTCATGTGACCCTGGAATGGAGGGGCCTCTCTGCGATTTCTCTAGATCTGTAGGGGTTTTGTTTCTAATAGCCCAATGAAGCACATGACTTGCACATGAGCTGGGGATGATGGGGGTTGTTGCGCAATTAGAAAATCCTTGGGAGATGTTGATGCAATTTACCCATGAGGGAGGGTGCGGTGTACGTTAGGTGTTACACCCTTCTTCTTCGTCAATGGACTCAAGGGCCGAGGGTGTAGGGGCGCTCGCGGGCTGGCACAGGCAAAGCGGTGGCTCTTGGTGTCGGCATATGCAAGAACGGAGGTGGGCAACACATGCCCGGTGAGGAGGTCTGTTTGAGAGGACTAGGTGAAGTGGTCGACATGTGTTGAGCTGCTCGGCTCTAGTCGCGTGGAAGGCGAGGAAGCGAAGGCACTAAGGCGGCAGAAGCATGGAGTCTGGTGGCTCACGACAACGCAGAGGGAGGTTGCCACTATAGATAGAGCAGGCTGGGCTCGGTGGCTGACACACAGCCAGGGGACGTCGGGGTGGAGGTGTGGATTCTGACCTCGGTGAATCTCAGACGGGGAGAGTGGTTGCTGCGGTGGAGGTTCTGAAAGCGACGAAGTATCCTCATGGAGTTGCAGGCGAAGTTCCATTGACCAGGGTGCGAATACGGGCCAATCTTGAAGGCGTAGCGGTGGTCACGTGGCAGTGTACGTGTAGGAACAGAAGAATCCGAGGGGAACATGGGATTTGTGGGAAAATAAAGGAATGGGAAAATAAGAATGAGGTGTGTGGAGGATGGTCGACAATAATTGAGTAAAGGATGAGATAAAACAGAGGATGGTGATGTATGGGGAAGAACAATGTGAAAGAAATAGCGAAAAAAGATAGGACAGAGGAGAGTGAAAGGGGGATTACCTGGAAATCGTCTGGTAGCGAGAGTTCGTGGAGGATCTCTCAAGGTCCTCGCCTCTACTCGAGTCGGCGATGAGCTCGAGGAAGCTTGACTGATCCTCGTTGGAGGAGAAGTGACAGAGGGGTGATGACCCTCTAGATCTCATCCACGAGGAGATTGAGGTCATCTTCACTCGAAACTCAAGAACCTATCTGTCACAAAGGGTTGCTTGGAGTTGGGCCTCCCTCCCAAGATCAGCGGATGGTCTGGCTTGGGGGGAGGGGGAGGGGGGGAGGTGGGTCTTATATAGGATGAGGGGGGAGTGACGACCAGTTGGTGATAAGGTAGAGGCCGTTGCACGACGGCCGGAGGTTGTGGGTCCTGCGGTGGCTTGCGTTGAATGGAAAGGGAGAAGAAGACCAGCACGTGCTGGGCACGTGCGAAGGGGGGCACGTGACTAGCACATGCCGTGTTTTAATTTTTATTTTATATTTATATTTATTATTTATTTATTAAATTATTTTTTGAATAAAAAATAAATAAATAAGGAGGTAAAAATGAGTGACACATGGCAACATCAGGAGCAGCCACGTGTCAACTCCAGAAAATTCAAAAAATGAAACATCATGATAAATCAAAATAAATAGAAAATGACCTCGGATCGAAAAATGCTCAACACAAAAATTGCTTGTCTCGATGAGATCTACAACTTTCGTGTAGGGATAAAGAACAAAAGAGGTCATCTGTACAAATTGATGTTTTTGGGTACTCTATATACATAAAATACTTTGATTTTTGGATTTTGTATTTTTTTGTTATTTTTAATTAAGAGAAAAATCGAGAAAAAATAACATTAAAATCAAAGATAAATATTTATACAATAATATATTTTTTTGGGTTTTTAGTAAATAAGAAAATAAGAGAATAAAATAAAGAAAAATGGAGGATAGTTGTAAAAACTCGCAAAGGACAATCAAACTTGGTCAGATTCTTTGATTTTTGTCTCATTTTGAAATTGGATTTTTGTTCATTTTAATAAAACATTCATCAAAGAAAATAAATAAAAGAGAAATATAAGAAAAAGATTAATTATGTACATAAAATATCAGGTCAAAAATAGGTAAAACACAAAATGCACAAAAGAGGCCCAAAACCCAACTTTCACATATGAGCTCCGATTTTTATGAAATTGGTCTTAGTTTGAAGGTATTTGAATATGTATTACTTTAATAGTGAGTAGAACTAAATCAGACACCATATAAGGAAGATATGAGTGTTTTAGTCTTCCTATTCTGAAATTGGAGTTTTGACTAACGAGCCACTTATTCGAGTTAGCAATTTTTTTGTATTTTTCCTTTAATCTTGTTAGTAATATGTACACAATGAAGGTATTTTGATGTCAATTCGAGTTAGCATGAATAAGTTAAAAATTCCTGAAATCATGTGAAAATGTGAACATGATTATGAATGCAATTATGAGTGTTAAAATGCAGATATTAATTCTAAGTGCATGAGTGGTAAAAATGCAGAATAAATGATGAAATGCAGCTAATTACTCGGGAACAAAACTATATTTTCATCATTTAGTATGATGAATCACAAATTCATCAACCTCCTATGCTTAAACCTTGCTCGTCCCCGAGCAACTAAAATGAAATGCAAAAGTGAAACGATTTTGGGTTCCATACCAAAGTCATGAATAAAAGGTGAAAATGGAGCTAGACCCAACCTTTGGATTAATAGTGTGGCGGAACTTCGGAAAGGCTTAGGATTTTAAAATCAACAGCCCTCAACTTCTACTTATCACTTAAACAGATTCGGCTCAGAAGCCATCTTAGATCAATCCTTTTCCTAAAGCATATACCATGAACATTGAACAATTATCTAATGTGTGTGAAAGTTTTTATCTCTTCCCATCAAGAATTCCTGACTACCATGCAAACCTCCCTCCCAATAACTCGTCCTCGGAGAGTCAGGTACTTCCTTCTAAGGTCTGTTGCGTTGTGTTTACAATCGAAAGGGGGAGAAATTAAAAGAAGGGGAAAAGAATTGGAGGGTGACCAGTGTAGTCACCTCTCCTTGTGAAGCCGACCGTTTAGCCAAGTCTCCACCAAGATATACATGTTTTCTTGAAGCTTGGACTTTTTTGGTTAAATATGTATTTGGTGGTTTGGCTTATTTTTGGTATGGATTTTTAGTAACTCTGCATGGATGTTTTGTTCCCCTATGGATATGGAATCTTTATTTCTGTACATGTTTTGGGATCTTAGAAAAAAATGTGCCCAGCCATCCATCCCTTTTCTGAAGCTTTATTTCAACCCATACTCTGGTCTTTTGATGTCCATGCTACCAAAAAAGAGATGCACACAGTCTTCCAACATCCTATATGAGTTTAGCTAAGTTCATAGTGCGAGAGAACATATTAACTCCCTACTTAAAAGCTATACCCAGAATTAGGAGACCAGGTTAGACATTAAGAGTCAATGGCTGCACATTGTCATGCAGAACTTGAAGAATTAAGTCAAAAGACCTGAAGTTTCTAAAACCCTCTTTCTCAGTGAAAATCCTCTAGAAATTAGGTAGATTAAGGCCAAGTCAAGACCACTCTCTTCTTCTACTCGTAACTCAGTTCAGAAACCAATCGCTTTTCACTTCCTTATGCTTGATATGCAAATGAAATGCATATGTTATGAAGGGCATGATGATTTTTTTATATGAGTGCAAGGATGATATGCAAGAGTAAAGAACTTTTTTGTACTTTTTCTTTTTTTGGAATTTTACCCATCCTGTAATTATTGCACAATATATACAAAAAAATACATGAAAGTACGAGCTATGGGCAAAATATTATGTAATTAAAGCCTCCCTATACTTAGTGTGTGCTATGTACTCAGAGCACAAGAAGCGACAAGAAAGACATAGCTCGTGTTAAGTGTAGGAGAGTGAAAAATAAAAAGGAGTGTAAAAGTTGACCGCCCCCTATACTTAGGCTATGGACAACCTAAGTATAGAATAAGGTCAAGAAGTGAAGCAGTCAAGGTCAAGAGGAGAAATGGGTGAATAGGGTCTCCTCTTGACCTCGACTGCTTCACTTATTGACCTTCTTTTATACTTAGGCTGTCCATAGCCTAAGTATAGGGGGTGGTCAACTTTTACACTCCTTTTTATTTTTCACTCTCCTACTCTTAGCACGAGCTATGTCTTTCTCGTCGCTTCTTGTGCTCTGAGGACATAGCACACACTAAGTATGGGGGTCTTGTATATATTACATATATACCTTACCCATAGCTCATAATTCTTGTATATATTATGCGATAAATACGGGATGGGTAAAAGTTAAAAAAAGGAAAAAAACTCTTCACTCTTGCATATCATCCTTGCACTCATATAAAAAATCATCTTGCACTTCATAACATCTGCATTTCATTTGCATATCGAGCACATGCAAAGTGAAAAGTTGTTGGGTTCTGAACTAAGTTATGAGTAGAAGAAAAGAGTGGTCTTTACTTGGCCTTAATCTACATCATTTCTTGAGGAACTTCATCAAGAAAGAGGGTTTTACAAAGTTCAGGTGTTTTGACTTAATTCTTCTTGTTCCGCATGATAATGTCAGCCTTTGACTCTTAGTGTCTAACATGGTCTCCTAATTCTGTGTGTAGGTTTTAAGTAGGGAATTAATCTGTACTCTCGCACTATGCACTTAGCTCAACTCAGATGAGATGTTGGAAGACTGTGTGGCTCTCTTTTCTTGTAGCGTGGACATCTAAAGACCGAAGTATGTGTTGAAAAAAAGTTCCGGAAATGGGATGGACGGTTAGGCACAATTTTTTCTAAGACCCCAAAACATGTACGGAAAAAAAGATTTCATATCCGTAGGGGCACAAAAGATCCATGCAGAGTTACTAAAAATCCATACCAAAAAGAAGCCAAACCACCAAATAAATATTTGACCAAAAAGGTCCAAGCTTCAGAAAAACCTGCAGATCTCGGTGGAGACTTGGCTAAACTAGTTGGCTTCACAAGAAGAGGTGACTACACTGGTCACCCTCCAGTTTTTTCCCCTTCTTCTAATTTCTCCCCCTTTCGATTATGAACATAGCGCGACATAACTTAGAAGGAAATACATGACTCCCCGAGGACGAGTTATTGGGAGAGAGGATTTCATGTTAGTCCGGTATTCTTGATGGGAAGAGCTAAAACCTTTCACACACATGAGACAATTGTTCAATGTTCATAGGATATGCTTTGGGAGAATGATTGATCTAAGATGACTTCTGATCCAAATTTGTTTAAATGATATGTAAAAATCGAGGGATGTTGATATTAAAATCCTAAATCTCACCGAAGTTCCATCACACAATTAATCCAAAGATTGGGTCTAGCTCCATTTTCACCTTTTGTTCATGACTTTGGTATGGAACTCAAAATCTCTTCACTTTTGCATTTCATTTTAGTTGCTCGGGGACGAGCAAGGTTTCAGCATAGGGGGTTGATGAATATGTGATTCACCATACTAAAAGATGAAAATAGAGCTTTGTTCCCGAGTAATTAGCTGCATTTCATCATTTATTCTACATTTTTACCATTCATGCACTTGGAATTAATATCTGCATTTTAGCACTCATAATTGCATTCATAATCATGTTCACATTTTCACACAAACTCATGCATTTTTAACTAATTAATGTACTCCAATTGACATCAAACTACCTTCATTGTGTACATATTACTAACAAGATTAAAGGAAAAATACAAAAAAATTACTAACTCAAATAATTGGTCCGTGAGACAAAACTCCAATTTCAGAATAGGAAGACTAAAACACTCATATCTTCCTCGTATAGTGTTCGATTTAGGTCTACTCACTTTTAAAGTAATACATATTCAAAGACCTTCAAAATAAGACCAATTTCATAAAAATCAGAGCTCATATGTGAAAGTTGGGTTTTGGACCTCTTTTACGTATTTTGTGTTTTACCTGTTTTTGACATGATAATTTATGTACATAATTAACCCTTTTTCTTTGATTTCTCTTTTATTTATATTCTTTGATGAAAGATTTATTAAAATTCACAAAAAATTCAAGTTCAAAATGAGACCGAAATTAAAGAATACGACCAAGTCTAAGTGTCCTCTACGAGTTTGTATAATTATCCTACATTTTATTCTTTATTTTATTCTCTTATTTTCTTATTTAATAAAAATCCAAAAAATAGATTATTGTGTAAATACTTATTTTTTTATTTTATCGTTATTTTTTCTTGGATTTTCTCTTAATTAAATATCACAAAAAATCACAAAATCCAAAAATCAAGGTATTTATGTACATAGAGTACCCAAAACATCATTTTGTACAGATGTTCTCTTTTCCTCTTGGTCCCTACATAAAAGTTGTAGATCTCATCAAGATAAGCAATATTTGTGTGAGCACTTTTCAATCTGAGGTCAGTTGCTATTTCTTTTTGATTTATTATTGTATTTCTTTTTCTGAATTTTCTAGAGTTGACATGGCAGCTCCTGCAGCCACCACGTGTCACTCATTTTTACCTCCTTTTTTATTTAATTTTTATAAAAAAAATAAATAAAAAATTAATGATAATAAAAAATAAAAATTAAAAATTAAAACATAGCATGGGCTAGTCGCGTGCCCCCCTTCGCACGTGCCAAGCACGTTCTGGTCTTCTTCTACTTTCCATGCAACACAAGCCCCCGTAGAACCCGCAACCTCCGACCATCACGCAACGACGGCTGCCTTATCCTTCGCCGGTTGCCAATCCCTTATCTTTGCCCATCCTCTTATCTCGCCGCCACCCATTATGCAATGGCCTACCGGCCGTCACTCCTCCCTCATCCTATATAAGACCCATCGACCCCCTCCTCCCCAAGCCAGACCATCCGCCGATCTTAGGAGGGAGGACCAGCTCTGAGCAACCCTAGGTGATGGATAGGGTCTTGAGCGTCGAGTGAAGACGACCCCAATCTCCTCGTGGGCGAGATCTAGAGAGTCACCACCCCTCTGTCGCTGCTCCTCTGGCGAGGATCAACCGAGCTTCCTTGAGCTCATCGCCGACTCAAGTAGACGCGAGGACCTTGAGAGATCTTCCACGAACTCTTGCTACCAGGAAATTTACAGGTAATCCCCCTTTCACTCTCCTCCTTCCTCTCTTTTTCGCTATTGCTTTCTCATTGTTCTTCCCCGTACATCACAATCCCCCATTTTATCTCCTTTGCTCAACCATTATTGACCATCCACCACACACCTCATTCTTCTTCTCCCATTCCTTTGTTTTCCCACTAATCCTCTGTTCCCCTCGAATTCCTCTGTTCCTACATGCGCACTGCCACGCGACCACCGCTATGTCTTCAAGATCGGCTCGCAGCCGCGCCCTCGTCAACGGACCTTCGCCTGCGACTCCAAGAGGCTACTTTGTCGCTTCCAGAACCTCCACCACAACAACCACTTTCCATGTTCTGAGCTTCACCGAGGTCAGAATCCACACCTCCGCCCGACGTACCATGGTCGTGTGTTGGCCATCGAGCCCTTCCTGCTCCGTCTACAACGTCAAACCCCCTCCGCGCTGCCTTGAGCCACCAGACTCCATGCTCCTGCTGCCTCGTTGGCTTCGCTTCCTCAAATTCCACGTGACTAGAGCCCAAGTAGCTCACCACACGTAGGCCGCTTTGCCCAGTCCTCTCCAGCAGACCTTCTCACCAGGCACATGTCGCCCACCTCCGCTTGCGCATATGCCGACACCAAGAGCCACCGCTCTACCTGCGCCAGCCTGCGAGCACCCCTACTCCCTCGGCCCTTGAGTCCATCGACGAAGAAGAAAGGGTGCATCACCTCATGTGATTCGCACCCCAGTCGTGGGTAAATTGCATCAAGGTCTCCCGAGGATTTACCAATTGTGTAACAACCCCCATCATCCCCAGCTCACGTGCAAGTCACGTGCTTCATTGGGCTATTTGCAACGAAACCACTAAAGATCTAGAGAAATCACAGAGAGGCTCCTCCAATCTAGGGTCACGCGAGGCGCACGTGACCCCTGGAAACATTTGCATAATTATCCTCGGGGTATCGATAATTACACATAAGTCCCTGCTTTGCAATTGTTTCTTTATCTATTTATTATAATATTGTAGATAGGCCCCTGACTTCTACCATTTATTTGAGCTATAATATTTCATCATTTTATTCATTAAAAATTGCATGATATTTATCAATTAATTCTTCACATTGTGGTATGCTCAAGATATTTTTATTTGATGTGACTAATTAATTATTATTAATCTTAGGAGAATTTACATATTTTACCCACTGATTACTCAGAATTTCATAGTTAATTAACCATAACCTCAAAAATTACCAAAACATTGTGGATAGTGGAATTAATTGCTAATTACATTATGCTAAAAAGAATTGCATTTGCATTTATAATTTCTTTAGAAAAATCATTTTGTTCTATTCAGTAATTCATTTTTAATAGGTATTAAATTCAACATTTTTAGGATCTAGGTTTTTTCTGAGATAGATCACATAATGGCATATCTTAGATAATTTTATTTCCTAAAAATAAATAGATTTAATATTTATTATAATTAATTATTGAAAATCTCATTGTCTGCATTCATAAATTCATTATTTTTTCATCTTTCATCCAAAAATTCCAAAAAATACAGTAGCTTAATTTTATCATTTTTAACATTCTGGCCAAGTTTGAGGATTTTTGGACATAATTGGATGGAAATTTGTAATTTAACCCTTGAACTTTGCCAAAATTGCATTTGCCTCGTTTATTGCATTTAAAAAATAAAAAATACATGTTTGAAAACCCAACTTTGAGATTAGCTAAAAATCAACATAGGGAGATAGTTGACTCCTTGAGTTCGACCTTGGACTTCCCAAGAAAAAAAGTTAGCCGCTTGCGTTTAATTGAATAAATAATTAAAATAGTGGTTTTTGATCAACCCCTAATCGCCTGAATACAACGAATGACATCTTTTAATCATTAATCAGACTAAAATTAAGAGGGTGATTTTTGAGGTTCTTCATGGTGCGGTGAGCTTCCAGCGAGGGGTGGAGGACCGAAGCTCGATTTGTTGGATTTGTGAAGACTCTGGGTTAGATATATGGGGGAAAAGATGGCGAACATGCAGGGGAATGATATGATGTGGAAATCAGGTGAATATATAGTCGGAGACGGGTTAATTTGGCCTGGAGCTCGAGCTCCAAGTCAAATTGGGGATTCTTAATTTCTCTTAAATATAATGACTAAATGCAAAATTAAAGACCGCAAAGTAAAGTGGACCTAAGATATTACCTAGAAATGACGGTAAAGGGCCTCGACTTGGTCGGGAGTCTAAGGAAGCGGAACCACCGGCGGCTTCTCCGATGATGTAGTTGGATCAGCCTCCTCTGCATCTCCTCCTTACTACAACTCAACCTATCCACTTGCTGTCACTAAGGGGATGAAGCACACCAGAGATGAGGGGCTAAGATTCGAAGAAAAGGGATGAGAATGGTGTGAAGATCGGAGCGGATCATCGGCTAGAGATGGGTGATTTGGCATGGAGCTCAAGATCCATGTCAAAAAGGGACATGGGTACCTTATTTATAGACAAACAAGAGGAGGGTGTTGTAGCCCAAAATCTCATGGATCGATGAAGATCGATTTGATCTCAATCTTGGGCATGAATCAAGGAGATCAAATCTCCACAATCCACTCATCATGCAAAGGCAGACCATGATCGAATCGAGCGGGAAAAGGGGAGAAAATCTGGGTTTTGACAAGTCTGGAGCTAATGAATTTCCATTTCATCACCTTTATTCTTTCATTTTGGCCTTTAAACCATAGCTAAACGCACGTAAATATCATTATTTTGCAAAAAATTAATATTCATTATTTGTTATATAAATTATATTGTTTAAAGCCAAAATAAAAGAATAAAAAAGAAAAGAAAAAAATGCCAAAGGTATTTTATAACCCGAAACCCCGAAACCAAGTTAAGAATTGATGTGGCCAATAAGGAATAAAGTAGGGGGATATAAGGGCCAAAAAGACAATAAAAATCTCATTCTTTCATTAATCAATTATTCATTTTTGCGACCCATTCTATCCTCTATTATTTATTCATCAAATCAATAAACTTTGTACGTGAAAGTTGTAGATAGAATGTATAGAAAAATACAAAATTGAGTTTATAAAAAAATAATATATACTGTGCATTTTATACTCAGAATAAAAAGACAAACCAAAACTTTCCATACCGATATCTTCTCAATAAAAACTGAAAATACCTCAAAATCACTTAAATTGTATATGATTTTTAATTAGCTATTTAATAAAGGTGGTTTCACTTAGTTTGGAGTTAAGGTGTGAAAGTTAGGTTTTGAACCCTTATTGTGTAATATACCTGAATAAATGTTGATCGAGAATTTCTGTGTTTTTTAATTTTGATGAAATAAATGTGCGATGTCGTTGCAACACAAAGAATCCTGCAATAAATTTTTTTTCTCAAACCAATAATTACAGAAAATATAGCAAGAGAATTTTTCCTATTCAATTTAACATGTATAGCAATAGGATCGAACTCAGGGAGGCTACAATTCCCGAGGGTTATTCAAATAATCAAAAAAATGAATTAAGAGAAAAAGGGAATCACAAATGCCAACTATCTTGGTTTTTGTGAAATTTTTTCTTTTTAATTTTTTTATTTTCTGATTTTCAAATTTTAATGATTTTTGGTTGCACTTTTTAAATTTTCAAAAATATAATTTTCAAAAAAAAATTATATACAAAAGAAATTTTTTTTTTGAAATTTTCAAATATGAAAAATATGCTAAAAATGTCCAAATAAAATATTGTTGTGTTTTGATACATTTTTTACTATTTTTGTAATTTTTCAGTTTTTTTTATATTTTTTAGGATTTTGAAAATGAATAAAAACAATGTAAAATGCAAATAGTGAGCAAACATGTTTTTTCAATTTAAATATACCAATCAAATGCAAAAATTATGAAAATTATTTTTCCTAAAAACTAAAAGAAATTACCTACAAACAGGAACTAAAATCACATTTTTTAGATTTTTCTACAATTTTATAATTTTTTTTAATATTTTAGTATTTTGCAATTTTTTGTAGTTTTATAAAAAATTATTGCGTGAAAGTTTGATAGGAAATAAAAGGCACAAAAAGTAAACTAATCTAATTTTTTGGATTTTTTACCGCATATTTGATTTTTTATGATTTTTCAAAGTTCAAACAGGGAAAAATGCAAGGTTTTTTATTTTTTATGCAATGAAAAATTTACACTAGAAAGAGACACATCTGGAATATAACAGAATTTATTGAGCAAGAGTGATGTTTATTTCAACAATAAAATGGTTGCAGTAGAGTCTGGATAAAAAAGGACTAGAATGTAAATTTTTATATTCTGACATTAAATGATAACAAGATGAAATGAAGGGGAAAATTGCAAATACCCAGTGATAGGGCATGCGTTGCATGTGATAGAGCTGGTAGGGGTGATTTTGCAATTTCAGAAATGTTGGAGGGCCTGTGTGTAATTTACCCCAAAAAAGACTCTTTAGGGTTCTTCGTTTATGCCAGAACAAACAGGGGGAAGGCGTGGCCACCACCCTTTCGTTACTTCTTCTCCAAGTCAGGCGGCAGGTGGATGGCAATCGACGGAGGTCTCTCGCAGGGGCTGAACGGTGGTTGTAGATATTCCTTGGTGCGGACGGTGGTGAAGTGGATGATGCGGAGCAGCGTCGAGCTCTGCGGACAGGGACCCACGGTGAGGTCGGATCTGCGGCTTTGGCGAATGGGTGGCGGGCCTCGAACGGGTTGGCGCAAGCTTTGTGGTGGACGATGAAAGTGAATTCTAGACGAAGGGGCTGCGTTGTAGAGCAGAGGTGTGCATCTCTAAATGGTAGTGAAGGGAGCGCGCAACGGCTGTGGTTTCCAGGCGTAAGAGGCTCCTTTAGGCGGTTGGTCGAAGGCTGTCAATGGGTGGCGCACGCTCCCTGCGGCGTTGGGAGCGCGGAGGAGTTGTTGCGGGCGCCACCTACAGCTATTTTCTTTTTTTTTTCTTTTTTTAACAACACCTTTTTTTCTTTTTTTGTAAACAATAGATGCTAATAATTTTTTTTGAAATTCCTGTTAACCAGCAAAAAAAGAGATATCCGACTCGAGCACGATGGCTTGATCCCAAATCTAATGCACAAAATGTGAGTGGACGCAGATTCAGCGAAGTGAGAGATCGAATCTGTGTCTCCAGTCACCATGCATGATCTGAGGTGAGAGACCGTGTGAGGTAGAATGTGAACATGAAGAGATCGAGATAATGATTACGAGATCGAAATCGAGGGCAGATCAAATTGTGATGGTTGATTAAAAAATGATTAACTAAGATCTAGAAATATAAAATGATAACGATATTAAAAATGTGAAAAATTAAACTACGATTAACTTAGATTAAAAACAATAGAAAATGGATCTCACCGTGGGAGTGGAAATGTCGTAATGGCCTCGATGAAGGCCGACTCGCTGTCACCCGAAGGCTCGGAGGCTAGGAACCTTTCTACAACAAGAAGCTCTTGGAGATTAGGCTCCTCTCACCAAAGATTGATCCACTTCAAATGAGGATGGAGGAGCCATATTAATAGGAAAAGAATTGAATTTGAATTTCAAAACTTTGAATGGGGATAAAGATAAGGAAAATTTGAAATGAGATAAAGACAGGAAAGGAAGTTAGTGGTGGAGTTAATACAATTATTTACATAATTTATTTTTTAATTTATTTTCATCACTTTATTAAATTATATAATAAGGTTTAATTAATTATTTTTATGAGGGTTATTTAAGGGAATTAACTATATACATATATTATATATATCATACATTATATACATAGTTAAATAAGGAAATTATTTATTTTTTGTTTTAAATTATTTTTATTTTTATTTTAAATAATTATTATTAAAAATTTTTACAATAATTTACAAATATAATAAATATATACGATAAATAAATGGTAAAATTGCATAAACCACCCTGAAAAATCGTCTTCCAAAACCGTAACTTCAAAAATTATGAAACCACAACCATTTTTAAGATATTTTAATATAATACAATGGAAGTGAGTTTGATTCAATTTGAGTTCATATGGAGCGAGAATTGATCTTTGAATTATTGCTTTATGGCTTTTTTCCGGATATAGGTACTTTTATTCTGTATATGATTTTATTTTGCAATTATTTTTATTATTTAGAAAACATTTTTATTTATAACTTTGGTTTTGAAAACTATTTAATTTGAGGTAAAATATATTTACAAATACAATAATGTAAGTTTTATACAAATATACACAGAAAAGTATTTACAAAAGATTTTTTGGATTTTCTGATTAAGGATCCTATCTCCCCCTACTTTATTCTTGGTCGATCAGGTCAAGTCTTCACCTTAGGGTTCGGATCAGCCTATATCCATTAAATATATACGATTTTTTTATTTATTTTCTTTATTTTCCCTTTATCTCTTTATCTATTTATTTTAGATTAAAATAATAATATATGTACAATATTTACACACATACGTAGGTTAGTAAGAATATGGATTTAGTATTACATACAGGTGTTTTATAAGGGATTTTAAGATAAAATAAATGAATAAAGATGATGAAATGTCGATTCATCATCCCCCTATGCTTTACCTTTGCTAGTCCCTTAGCAACCACTTATTTGAAAGAATAAGTGGATAAATGAAAAAGAAAGGAAAAGTAAAGAAATTAGGACAATATTAAGTATTAAACTTATCTTCATAAAATTCTAGTATGGAGCTCTGTCAGACCTTTGGATTATTAATGTGGGTGGAACCTTAGTGGGAAATGGATTTAAAACTAAGGGCCTCTAAGTTCCACAAGACTCCTATTCAGGTCTCCTCAACAGTCAGGTCAGAACAAGTCTACATACACAAATTCTTATGGCTATGAATCTTAACATGTACATGTAAGCGAAATATAGCTCCCCATAATCTAAAGTAGCATAGAAAGAACCTCTCTCAACAAGGTAACTCTAGTCCCCCGGTCTAGCAACTCTTTCCATGAGGAGCGGGGATATTCCCTTCTAAGTTCAAGTACAACCGGCTCAAGAAGAGGAGATGGAGAAAAGAATGGACGGTAACTAATGTAGCTACCTATCCTTGGATGCATGACCAGTGTAATAAGTCATCCGCTGCAAGCTTACAAAAATTTAACTTTGAAGATCTTCTTCTTCTTCTTTTCACTTCTATTTACACTCCGGCATGCATTTTACTTTTCAATCAGGCCTGTCCACTTTTGGAGATTCTGCATTTTTTCTTTTTCTTTTTGAAAATATATACAAGGTGCAACATCTACATAAGGAGTTTTTCTTCTTGAGCTAGTAGACTATCCCTCTTTTGAAGCATTATTGCAACCCTACAACATCCTGTATTTAGACTCAATGCTACTAGATTAGGTTGAGATGCACTACCCTCCCTAGAGGAAGACGAGAGGTTCCTCCTAGATGTACTACCCTCGTATGCTACTCTAAGCCAAGAGATTCTACCTCCTCACTATCTCCAACATGAAGAGCTACGTGTAGAGTGCTTGTCCAATATAAGCCACAGTCTGGAAGAATCATGCGTGTGTTGTTAAATATTCTACTTAAACTAATCAAGATGACTTATGAACATAGTCTTATCGACTCAAAGAATTAAGTCGCTAGGACCTGAAAAGTCTTAACTCCAGTTCTTATAAGGTTCCTCTGAAATTAAGTTGATTAAAGTACAACTAAGCTCCATTCTGCAATTTTATTCCAGACTTAGTTTAAATGTCAATATTATCCAGAAAAATACACATGCAAATGCAAGAAAATAAGTATAATGTAAAGAAAAGAAAGCAAAATCTTTTTTTGAAACAATTTTCTAATTTTGAACTTTTTATGGATTTTTGGAAGAAGGAAAAAATGATGCACATGTAAAAAGAGGTTTTTTTAAATTTTAATTAGGCAAGTTTTTATAGACATTTGGTTTTGTAGTTTTTAGGCATTTTTTAATGGAAAAAGGGTTGGTAAAATATATACAAGTATATACATTTTTAATATGAGAGGAATTTTTTGTTTTTTATTTTTTTATTGTTTTTTGTTAAAAAAAGTGAGTAAAATATATACAAGTATATGCAAGGATTTTTGTTTTTTTGTTTATATATATTGTTTTTGTGTTTTGTTTTTTATTGTTTTTTTGTTTTATTTTTTGTTTTTTTAATAAAAGGGGATCAAAATCTATATACGCATGTGGATTTTACGATTTATATACAAATCCCAAAAATAATCATATTTAGAAGTACGAGTTATGTATAAAGTATATATACAATATATATGACACCCCCTATACTTATTCGAACTATGCCCTCGTAGTGACTAGAGAGAGACAAAGGAAGACACAACTTGTGCTAAGTATAGAAAAGTGAAAAGACTCCTATGCTACAACAACTCAAAGAAAAATGAAAAGAATAGAAGCCGGTGGCCCCCCGATACTTAGGATCAAGTAATCCTAAGCACAGGAGACTGTACAACAGGGAAAAATAAATGAAGAGAATGTACGGAATCAATGACTCGACTTGCCCCCTATACTTAGGGTAGAATATCCCTAAGCATAGAATATCAACAAGTTGGGGGATAATCGAGAGATCAAAAGAATAAAAACACAAAAGGGATGATATGAACAACATCACCCCCCCAATACTTAGGGAAGATTATCCCTAAGTATAAGCAACGACAGGAGTGATGAACATGATGAATATGAACAACATAAATCATTCACCCCCCATACTTAGGATAGAGCACATCCTAAGTATAGCATATATACACACAGAAAGGGGTGAGTGATAAAACGGGAGAAGAAGGGATGAAATGAAAGGATATACAAGAGGTTGTCAGCTCATGTATCAAACATAGAAGATGGAATCAAAGGATCATTTTCTCATACCCCATATATATAATCAACGATGGACAGGAATGTATCATGATCTAGATATGGCTTCAGCAACTGTCCGTTCACAACAAATGGTTGTACGTCAGATGGCAATCCAGATATGACAATACTCTCATTGTCACGCACAACTCTCACAATGAACAGTCCTGACCATTTGCTTTTCAATTTTCATGAAAATAACTTCAACTTAGCATCAAATAACCACAATTTATGATCAGGAGAGAAAGTCTTCCTTCGAATGTGTTTGTCATGCGCTTGACTTTCTCCTTATACATGAGTGAGTTATCATTTGCAAAGTCTCAGAATTCCATTATCTATTCAAATCCAACTTCTTGTTCTTTTCTACCTTCTCATAATCAAGATTGCATGCAAAGAGAGCCCATAAAGATTTGTGAATTAATTCCACTGGCAGGTTGAAAGGCTTTCCATACACCAATCTGTAGGGAGACATACCTAAATGAGACTTGTACACCGTCCAATAAGCCCATAGAATCGAATCAAGCATCTGAGACAAGTTCTTCCTATCTGGACGTACAAGTTTTTACAATACTATCTTCATCTCCCTATTTGAAATTTCTGCCAAGCCATTAGTCTGAGGGTGGTAAGGAGACACAACTCTATGCTCAATGGCGTACTCCTTCACAAGTTTCTTTACTTCTCTATTAATGAAATGGCTTTCTCCATCCGAAATCAGTATTTTAGGAATCCTAAACCGTGCAATAATGTGGTCCTTGGGAAAGGAACACACTGTACAACTATCTCTGGCTCGGGTAGGGATAGACTCCACCCATCGACTAAGATAACCCACGACGAGCAGTATGCACGGAAATCTTTGACTGACAGGAGATGGGCCCATGAAGTCTATTCCCCAAACATAAAAAACATCAGAAATCTATATGTATCTTAGGGGCATGGTATCTATGGAACCAATAGTTCCTCCCATTTTCTGATACTCAGTACAACCTCGAGCATACTCTGTAGCATCCATAAACAATGTGGGCCACCATAGGCCACTCTGTAAATCCTTTGCTGCCGTGCATTTCCCCGAATGATGCCAACGAGATTATGTTTGTTACAGTGCTCAATTACACTGGTGTGTTCCTCCAGAGGAATGCACCTTCTCCAGATACAATCCGTAGGAATGGATCCTCCCAGTAGTAATAATGAATCTTTGACAGAAATCTGTCTACCTTGTACTTTGGCCAATGTTGTGGAACTTTCTTGGAGACAAGATAGTTCACAATATCAGCATATCATGGGAGTGAGTCCACAGACAAAATGGCCTCATCTGGAAAGGTCTCTGAAATAGGGATCATGTTCTACTAGAGGTTCTCTGGATACGTGATACGGGAAAGGTGATCTGCCACAATATTTATCACTCCAGGTTTGCCTCAAATCTCTATATCAAATTACTGGAGAAGAAGGATCCATCTGATAAAAGGCAGGGTTTGGCATCCTTCTTTGCCTTTCAAGTATCGTATGGCAGTGTGATCCGTGTATACAATAATGTGGGAACCAATTAGGTAAGATATTAACTTATCTAGCCCAAACACAACTACTAACATCTCCTTCTCTGTAACTGTATAATTTCGTTGTGCTTCGTCTAGAGTCTTGCTAGCATAGTGTATAGCAAATGGTATCCCCATCCCTTCATTGTCCTAAAATAGCTCCAACAGTGAAATTTGAGGTGTCCTTCTTGATCTCGAAAGGAAGAGACCAATCGGTTGGATGTAGGACAGGAGCACTAGTAACCTTATATTTCATCTGATTGAATGCAAGGAGGACTTTCTCATCAATAAAAAACTCACTCTCCTTATGCAGAAGCTCAGTAAAAGGTCTGGTGATCTTGCTGAAGTCCTTTATGAATCACCTATAGAATCCTACGTGTCCTAAAAATGACCTCAACTGCTTCAAATTCTGCGGGGGCTCTAACTTGGAAATCACATCAATCTTAGCCGTGTCAACCTCCATACAATGTTTGGAGATGACATGGCCCAATACAATCCCATTAGTCACCATAAAGTGACTCTTCTCCCACAAGATCACTAGGTTTACCTCACAGCAACGTTGAAAAACTAGGTCTAAATGAGAAAGACATGATGTCAAAACTATCCCTGTAGACTGAGAAATCATCCATGAAAACCTCAAGGAAACTACCCACCATATCGGCAAAAACAACCAACATACATCTTTGGAACGTAGCGGGGGTGTTACTATCCAAAGGGCATTTATCTAAAGGCATAGGTACCAAACAGACAAGTGAATGTAGTTTTCCCCTGATCCTCAGGAGCGATATCAATGCGGTTGTATCCTGAGTACCCATCCAAGAAGAAAAAGAACTCTTTCCCTACCAGCCTCTCAATAATATGATCAATAAAGGACAGCGGAAAGTGATCCTTCTTGGTAGTTGAGTTTAGGCATCAAAAATCTACACATGAAGTAGGTAACCAGGTCAAAATCTCCTCACCACTATCATTCTTTACGATAGTAATCCCGTACTTCTTCGGGACCACATGTAAAGGGCTGAACCACCTAGAATTCAAAATGGGATATATAAAGCCTGCATCACATCATTTTCTGATCTCCATCATGACAACCTCTCTTAGATTTGGATTTTGATAGTGCTGACATTCACAGGAGGAATTACAGTTATCCTCCAGGTAGATATGATGCGAGCACAAAGCTAAGTTAATCCCACGGAGATCCGAGATATTCCATCCTATGGCCTTGCAGTTTCTCTCAAGAACCTCTACCACGCGAGATTCTTGTTCAGCGGTCAACTGCGAACTGAGGATGACCAGAAACATTTGGGGGGGGGGGACTCGCAAGGAAGGCAAATTTCGACGTTGGTAGTAAAACCTTGAGCTCAGGTGGGGTCTGAATCAGCTCTATAATAACCTCTGCTACTGTACTGGTAGATGGTATGTGATCTGTACTCAGTGGACTATCCACTTGGATACTAACGGCTCTGCAAGTAGAATCTCTGATAGATCTGCAATGAATGTTCTCTGCTCAGAAAAGCGGGGCTCATCAGAATGTTCAACATTTTCAGTAATTAATGACTTAGATATCTCAATAATAATCTCAGAAAGATGTCTTTCATCTGTGCATAACTCAGGAAATTCAACGAATGTCTCAGATATCTGTACCTCAGAACTCTCAGAAGGAGGCATATCATCAGTAATCTCATAAAAGTGTGCCAAAGGAATATCAGTAGGAACCTCCAAAACTTCAGATTGATCCCTAGAAATCAGCTCAAACTACCCATCAACAACTAGCTCAATTGGACCACCAAGGGAACTCATGTCGATTGTGCTTTCCATAGAGTTCTTTTCGGAAAGGAACTCCTGGGTATCTATGAAATCAGTTAAGTCTTTCAGAATTCAGCAAGAAAATCACAGTCCTGTGATTATGGTATAATTTTCTCTGCCTCATCTACTGCTGATGGTGATGATGGTCTAGGATCAGAGATTGTCTCAATTTTCACCTTATCACTGTGAGAGTGAAAGATGATCTCTCCATTACCATAATTAACTGTTGCTTTAGCCGTTCGGAGGAACGACTGACCTAGTATGATAAAGGTATGGAGTAATGGTGCAGGTGTGTCCAGATCCATGACAACAAAATCAACAGGGAATTTCATTCCCTACACCGTGACAATAACATCCTCTAAAATGCCTCTTGGCCTCTTAATCGATCTATAAGCAAACTGAAGGATCGTCCTGGTTATTTTAAGAGGTCCAAATTGGAACTCAGTTATCAAAGAGCATGGTATGAGATTAATGGAGGAACCTCTATCGAGAAGAGTACGATCAAATTCTTGATCAAAGCCATGGCAACAGATGTGAGGTGCTCCCTTGTATATCTTTTTAGGTGGGAAATTCCTGATGGCATGAACTATGGCCATGGTCAAGATGTGTTTCTCTGTTTCCTTTCATCTGTTCTGCCTTGGTTGATGCTTTTGTTTACATGCCTCTTTCATTCCCTTTTCACTGCAGACATGTATTCCATGGCCTTAAGGAGTGGCATCTTTAAAAGGATGTTCTATAAGATCTCAACCACTCCAGGATCAGATAGGGTTGTTTTTAATTTTTGTTTTTTTTAATTTAAAAGAAAAAGGAAATGGCACATAATTAGAATAAACATTCAAACGTTCATTTCCATTGTTCAAAGTAGAATCCTGATGTACAAAAGGACAACCATAATTGGTCTGTACAGTGTTGTCCAAATTAGGTGAAGGAAAAATTGAATTAAAAAGCAGAACGAGATGTTGCTGCTGGTGAAGAGGACGAATCTGTGAATGGTATATTCTCCCTTGCTGATGGTGATCTACATCTGTCTGGTAAATGTGAAGGTGGTGGTGAAGGCGGTGAAACTCCAAACATGGGTGCTACTACACTGGACCTCTTGACTGCTAGTTAGGAGATGATGTAGAAGGTGATGCTCTCTCAGTGGTTCGATCTCCCAACCCCATCTGGTGTGTAGGAGGCTGCAATCTGCTACCACTCCTGAGATGAATGGCATCAGATAAACATGTAAAATCAAGGGTCATATCTGTCCCGGGTGTGGGTGGGCTATTGGCTACCTGCTCCTTACGTTTGAAGTTGTTGGGGCTGGCTTCAACCTGTGCTGGAATCAGTGTCTTAATGGTTGTCAGGTTGTCGATCCGTTGAGTCAGTTTGTTCATGTTCTTCATGAGCAGTGCAAGTCCAGTGCTAGGTTGATTGAAGGGGCCTCTGGGTGCTCATTGACTGGTTGTCGCTGAGACTGGTAGTGCGGAGGCTGTTGGTAACCATACAGATTCCGATAATGAGGAGGAGGAGAAGGATTCTATCCATAATATGTAGTCTGTTACTGGTTAAGATGAGGAAAATACATAGACTGCTGTGGTGGCTGGCCTTGTCTCCAGTTTTGGAACTGTAGTGGAGACTGATAGTGAGGTTGCAACTGTTGGTGCCGGTACTTCTGCTGTCTACCTCCCTGAAAATGGTGGGCAGGTCACTGACCCTGTTGTGAACCCAACTGGCCTTGCCCAGACAGACGTGGCTAGTTTCGCTCACGGTCGAACCAGATACCATCCACCTCCTGAATGACAGGTGGAGGTGGAGAGTGATGCTCAGGAGTGTAGACTACTTTTTGTTGGTACGGAACTATCTGATGTGAATGCTGAACCTGATCAGGGGTCTGCACGTACTAGACATGCTAAACTGTGGATGGTCCTCCACTACTCTGTTGGGTGGAAGAAGTCAGCTCCCTAGTAGAGGTATCGACTGTTGCACTCGTACTATGAACTGCACTGATCGTATTCACAATAAGCTCTAGGTGCTTTTTTTTCTCATCCAGCTTATCCAAGTTCTTCATCCTCTGTTCGATCATTTGAAGCTTCTCAAGCTCCCTAGACCGTTTCGCAATAATGTCCGCTTTGGATAGGTGGTTTCCAATGATGATCAGCTTAGAGCAATCCATTTTATCCACTTCATGTGATGTCATCATATTGATAGCCTTGTGGGGTACTGCAGGCGAGGTGACGTGGTGTTTCTGAAAAGCATGTGAAGAAGAAAGAGCTGCTAAACTCTCCGCCATCTCCTCAAAAATTTGATAAAGGATATCCCTGTCCTTTTTGAAATGGCTCCCCCCACAAGTGGCATCTACCAGCTTCTGATTCTCTACGCTTAAACCTACAAAGAAAATTTGCACAAGGCTTGTCTTTGGAATATCATTATGGGGGCACTTCTCCGTCAGATCTTTGAATCTTTCCTATGCTTCGTGAATAGGTGCATGGGACATCTGGGAGAAATTAGCAATGAACGATCACATTTGGTTGAGTCATCTGAGCGGTTAATATTTGTTCAAAAATATGGACATCAACTCTTTCCAAGTAGTGACAACCTTCCCCAAATGATTTAACCAATATAAAGCTTTGTCCATCAGACTGAATGGGAAGGCGGTCATCATCACTACCTCTAAAGGGACATTTGGGTAGTGTATTATTCCACAAATGCGATCAAACTGTTGGAGGTGTACATATGGTTCTTCATTAATATTTCCATGGAATATTGAGAGAAGAGGCAAAATAGTGGGCTTAAGTTCGAAATGCCCATGAATCGCAGGGATTTGTATACAAGAATTTTTCGTACTGCCCATGGATTATAAGCATCCTTTAATGTAATCTTAGCCATAGGTTCTATGCCAGGGTCTTCTCCCCCATTCCCACCTCCACCATTGTTTCTATCCTCCTCTCTTCTATCTTGTCTGTCCTGCCTCAGCTCGAGAATCATGTCTCTCAATGCGGTCTGAAAATTAGCCTACTTTGTTAACTAGGATTGAATTGACTGAATGGAGTTTAACATGGTGCTGTTGATCTCGCTCTACTCCGACATGGTTCCCTTTCCCTTTGATGGCATCAAGTATTCGGTGTCTAACCCTGAAAATGTGCATGACACTCGATTAGTTCTCAGAAATGATGGAGTCTCAGATACTAGTTCGAGATTAAAGCCAATCTCAAATAGTGGGTTGATGGATGCTGTGAAGGGCGAAGAGGAGAAAGAGGAATATTCAGGAAGTGAGTGTCCCTGAATAGAAGTTGAACAGATTGGAGAGTAGAATGAGTTCACAAATTCAGAACAAGAAATACTCCAGTCCGACATCTTTGAAATCAATAGACAGGATGCGAGAGCACAAAGATCAATACAAGAGTTAAAATGAGTGAAGGCACAATTTGTGTGGAAGGATATCTAGCACTAGTAGTCAAACACAATACAAACCTTAAATTCACCAACTCAACACAATGTGAAGACCGTGAAGATTTGGTCAATTATCATGTCAATTTTTAGAGTTTGGTGAGAATACAATATTGGAAAGAGTTAACGAGTTATTAGGTGCGTGTCTTTCCCTACAGACTGGCCCAATTCATACGACTAGTTGCATCCACTTTCAGCCAGTAAAGGAGTATATACGGACCATAAGAATACAGCTACCCATGTTACTTGAGGACGGAGTCTTACACATAGTCCTCTAAACCTCCCACTCTGCTACAGAAATTCATACCGTTTACTGGCTACTCGCATTTCCTCACTGAAAAGTGGCTAATCATTTTTGGAGAACCAGTAGTCTATTTGAAAAGCCGGGCATGGCTCTATCCTAGTGTTGTCCCTCTCTCACTTTACAAATAAACCAAACAATGTAGGGGTTACTCTCCCCAAAACAAGAATTTTTCCTTACACATATTTTAGGGTCGAGTTTTCTTTAGCAGTCCTGAATTTTAGGCAGTTATCACTTGGTTTGAATATTTTCAATAAATCCCATATCTAGTGTCTAATTTTCTTTTTTAAATTATATGAGTGAAAACAAGGAAGGAGATCGGAAAAGCTAATGCGCGATTAATACAATGATGCAGAGGTTAGAGATGCGTACCTTATCTCTAGCACTCTATATGCAGGTTGATCCACGTAGAATTTAAATACAAAAAAATAAACTAACCTATATGATGCAAGTGAACCGTCCTAACAATAGCTTCTATTGATGAGAATGAACCAATTAAATTTGACTAAGTCCAATTACGCTCTATTCTATAGGTAAAAAATTCTTGTTTAGGGTTTTTGGATCTAATTACTTACCTAGCTCAAGCAAATTAATTAAAGCAATCAATAGGTAGCTCACAAAATCCATGTGAAACAAAGAAAAATAAGGCAATGAAAAACAAAACTGGTTAGGTCCCCCAAGTGCACTGGCACTTGGCGAAATAGACCCCATAACAAATGAATGTCCTTTTACAAGAGTTCAAATGCTAGAAATAAATAAAAGAAAGCCTATTTTTTTGCTTTCTCTCCTTTAAATCTTCTTCTCCTCTCACGCTCTCTTGTGTCTTCGAGATGAATCAAGCCGCCTCTGCTTCGATTGGGTGCTTCGGCTCTCCTAGGATCGCCTCCTTTGCTCCGCGTGCCCTCGCAAGAAAAAGGAAAGAAAGAATGTGTAAGAATTACAATTATAAGATATGACCAAGAAAAAAGAAATAAATACAGTCAATATGAAAAATGAAATAATGTCGAGAAATATAGACAAAAATGTGCAACCAAGAATAGCAAATCAAAAGAGAAAACCTAACTACCCTCGATGTGCCTCCCCGACAACAGTGTCGTTTTGTTGATCGAGATTTTCTGGGTTTTTAATTTTGATGGAATAAATGTGCATTGTTGTTGCAATCTAAAGAATCCCGCAACAAAAAAATTATTTTTTTTCTCAAACCAACAATTACACAAAATATAGCAAGAGATATTTTGCTAATTAATTTAACATGTATATTAACAAGATTGAACTCAGGGAGGCTATAATTCTAGAGGGTTATTCAAATAATTGAAAAAAATCAATTAAGAGAAAAAAGGTAATCTCAAATGCTCACTATCTTGATTTTTGTGGATTTTTTATCTTTTTAATTTTTTTAAAATTTTTTATTTCGATTTTTTATTTTCTGATTTTAAATTTTTTAATGATATTTAGTTTTGCAAATTTGTAATTATCAAAACAATAATTTTCAAAACAAATGTATACACAAAAGAAATGCTTTTTTTAATTTGTCAAATATGACAAAAATGCTAAAAAATGTCCAAATATAATATTTTTGTGTTTTGTTAAATTTTCTCCTATTTTTGTAATTTTCATAGATTTTTAGATTTTTTAGGATTTTTAAAATGAATAAAAACAAAGGAAAATGCAAATAGAAGTAAACATGATTATTTTTCAATTATAAAATACCAAATAAATGCAAAAAATCTGAAAATTATTTTTCCTAAAAATTAAAGGAAATTAATTACAATCTGGAACCAAAATCACATTTTTTGGATATATCTACAATTTTATATGATTATATATATTTTTAGTATTTTGTAATTTTTTGAGTTTTAGAAATAATTATTACGTGAAAATTAGACAGAAAATAAAAGGCAGAAAAAGTTAACTAATCTATTTTTTTGGAATTTTTTTACAAATATTTGAATTTTTATGATTTTTCATCATTTAAACAGGGACAAATGCGAGGTTTTTGATTTTTTAATAATAGCACCTTATATTAAATGTAATGAAAAATTTACATTAGAAAGAGATACACATCAGGAATATAATTTTTTTTTTGCAGAAAGTATTGAGCAAGAATGATGTTTATTTCAACAATAAAATGCTTGCAAGTAGAGTCTAGATAAACAAAGAGTAGAATGCAAATTTTTAATGTTTTGAAATTAAAGATAACATTGAAGAAATGAATGGGAAAAATTACAATATACTCAATAATAGGGCTACGTTGCACGTGATAGAGCTGGTAGGGGCTATTTTTTAGTTTCATAGGAGGGCCTATGTGTAACTTACCCAAAAAAATGACTCTTTAGGGTTCTTCGTTCATGCTAGAACATGAAGGGGGAAGGTGTGGCAGTCACTTGTTCATTTCTTCTTCTCCAAGTCAGGCGGCGGGCGGATCGCGGTCGGCGGAGGTCTCTCACAGGGGCTGAACAGTGGTTGGAGGTGCAGCTCCTGCGGAGATTCCTTTGCGCAGACAGCGATAAGGAGGATGATGCGGAGCGGCATCGAGCTCTACGGACATGGACTCGTGGTGGTGGCGGCAGATATGTGGCTTTGGTTGCTTCAAGCGGTAGGTCGCAGTGGAGGAGGCTGCTTCAGTCGGTCAGTCGAAGACTGCCGGTAGGTGGCGGGAACTCCATACGACGTTGGGAGCGCGGACGAGTTGCTGCGGGCCTGCGGCTATATTTTTTATTTTCTTTTCTTAACAACAACTTATTTTTTTCCTTTTTTTTTGTAAATAGTAGCTGCTAATATTTTTTTGTAATTATTTTTTGAAATTCCTGTCAACCTGCAATAAAATAGAGATATCTAACTCGAGCACGATGGCTCGGTCCAAAATCAAATGCGAAATATGTGAGTGGATGCAGATCTGGTGAATTGAGAGATAGAATTCATGTCTCCAGTCACCGTGTGTGATCGGAGGTGAGAGATCATGTGAGGTAGAATGTGAACATGGAGAGATCGAGAAAATGATTATGAGATCGAAATTGAGGACATATCGAATCGTGATGGTTGATTAAAAAATGATTAACTAATATCTAGAAATATAAAATGACAATGAAATTAAAAATGGAAAAATTAAACTAAGATTAACCAAGAATACAAGAGAAAATGGATCTCACCGTGGGAGCGGAAAATGTTGTAATGGCCTCGGCGAAGGCCGACTCGCTGTCACCGAAAGGCTCGGAGGCTAGGAACCCTTTTGCAACAAGAAGCTCTTGGAGATTAGGATCCTCTCACCAAAGGTTGATCCAATTAAAATAAGGGAGGAGGAGCCATATTAATAGGAAAATAATTGAATTTGAATTTCAAAAATTTGAATGGAGATAAAGATACGGAAAATTTGAAATGAGATAAAGATAAGAAAGGAAGTTAAAGGTGGAGTTATATTTACATATTTATTTATTTATTTTCTTCACCTTATTAAATTAAATAATAAATGTTAATTATTTATTTTTTATCAGGGTTATTTAAGGGAATTAACTATGTACATATACTATATACATATGGTACATTATATGCATAGTAAAATAAAGAAATTAGTTTATTTTTTATTTTTTTATTTTAAATAGTTATTATTAGGAAGTATTTACAAATATTTACAAATGTAATAAATATATACGATAAATAAATGGTAAAATTGCGTAAACCACCCTGAAAAATCATCTTTCAAACCGTAACTCCAAAAATTATTAAACCACAACCATTTTGAAGCTATTTTAATTTAGAATATAATTTAGAATATAATGGAGCCGAAATTGATCTTTAAATTTTTGCTTTACGGCTTTTTCCAGATATGGTTACTTTTATTCTATATGATTTTATTTTGCTATTATTTTTATTATTTAGAAAACATTTTTATTTACAACATTTGTTTTGGAAATTATTTAATTGATGCAAAATTTATGTACAAACATACACAGAAAAGTATTTACAAAATATTTTTTGGATTTTCTTATTAAGGATCCTATCTCTCCCTACTTTATTCCTAGCTGATCAGGTTAAGTCTTGATCTTCTCTAGAGATTTGGGTCAACCTGTATCTATTAAATATATACAGTTCTTTATTTATTTTATTTATTTTTCCTTATTTATTTCTTTATTTTAGGTTAAAATAATAATATATGTACAATATTTAAAAAAATATGCAGGTTAGTAAGAATATGGATTTAGTATTATATATAAGTGTTTTATAAGGTGTTTGAAGCAGAAATAAATTAATAAAGATGATGAAATGCAGATTCATCACCAAAATATTTATTTTTTTTATTTCTTATTATTTTTATAATTTTATATTATTATAATTTTGTAAATATTATTTATAATACATGTACATATTTAGAATAGAATAAAACCATGAAGAAAACGCAAAAATAAAATAGTCTATATAAACACATAGATGGAATACCTATACTTATACCTTTATAAAATACACCTCTGTTTAATTAGGAGTACAAACAACATCGAAAAATAAAAAATATATATTTGTGTATATAAAAACACATTGTAAATATATAAAATATGAAAATAAAATAATAAAAATAAAAAATAGAAATTAAAAATAAAATATGCATAATATAGGTAAATATACCTATAAATTAAACCCTAAAAAGCAACCTATAATGGATAAACCCATCAAATAAAAATCATAATTAAATACTATAGAAAATACTCAAAATTTTTTATTTTATATCCTTGAATTAATCAATTCCTTTACTATTTATTCTTTATTTAAGAAGGCATTTTTGTCATGCATTTTTCTGGTTGGTCCACGTGGACCAACCAGAACTCATCTTTTGTCGACACTAGGTCATCTTACCCTCCTCTCTCTTCCTCGAATGCTGACATGTCAGACCCGGTTTTTCTTCCATTTTTGTATCAAATCCACTCATGATCTGGCTTAGCTCCCTGAATGAAAAACGTTGATCTGATCCCCGTAATTTCTGCCCACGTCTTGGATCTGATCAATCTGCTTCAGGCTATCCTAAATCACTAGATCTCTGAGCCTCCTTCTCCTTTTCTATAAATAAGACCATCTGCCATTCTTTGATCTTTGATCCCTCTCCGAGCTCTATAGTGTCTCCAGCCATGTGCGTGAGAGTTTGTAGGTGATAGAGGTGCCTTCCCCGAGGTTCGGATCATCGCAGGAGGAGGAGAGGATATCCAGGCGGCATTTTGGCGATGCCTTGCTCCTTGGTTTCCCAACCAGATAAGAGCTGCGTATTTCACTTTCCTTAGATAGATTTTCATTTTGTCATTTCATTACGCACTTAATTCAGTCTTTAGATTGTAGGAGTATCTATAATTTAAGTAGTTGTGTTCGCTGGAGCCACTAGGGTTCTGATCATCCACTGTGATCCAACCCTCATCCCAATGCACAGACCATCCCATCTCTTTCCCCATCTGTTTCCCCATCGATCAGGCCCCCTATCACCTTTCGACTCCTTCTGGATTGAAGGACCGACCCCCCCTCCGTTGTTTATCATCAGAGCACTTTCATCTCCGCTCATCTCGCTGCAAACCCCACTAATAAAGACTCATATCTGATCACCCTTGTGCCACGAAGTTTCTTATATCTTTTTCAGATATGGAGGGCCCTGTATGAGGGGTCTCCAAGGTATTTGAGCAAGCCTAGGTCTTCAAGCCATCCAAGACCCTATCGATGGGATTTGGATCAATTTGACGGTCTCCTAGATGTGAATCTTCCTAATGCAGCATTTCCCCATCACAACAGCAAGAAAGGAGGTTTGGAACATCAGATCCGAGCTATCAACAAAGCGAAGGAACTCTGTTCTTCCCAGTTCATCCATCGAGCTTCTCTGTCGTCCGATCAAGATTCACGCTCCAGATGTAGCAGATGGCGTCCGATCAAGTGAAGCCACGACCATTTGATCTCCGCCTGAGGTCTAATCTCAGTCATCATCGTCGAACCGTCATCGTGCACTGCAGGGTCACCACTTATTATGTGAGAAGATCTAAACCATCGATCTGCACGCAAGGGGTAATTTGCACTATAGCCCCCTCTTTTACGTTATTTTATTTTAATTCCTAAATATTTATTTGGAGTGTAAATAGTTTTGTAAAAATTGCATATAGCTCCCCATGCTTTCCTTTATTTACCGCATGACCATACCATCTCATCTCACGTGGATTGCTACGTGCATTGGGTATTTTGCCAGCATAATCCCTCGATTTTGTATATTTATTTTTAATATGCAAAATTGTATATTCTTTGTTAAATTTTTCGAAAAATTATACATGGGATTTGGAACCTTTGTATATTTTCATAGATGCCCCTCCAAGGTGTTTTTAATTTCTTTATTTTACATAAAAATTGCATGTACCCCCTAGCTTTGTAAAAGAGTTCGGGAATGAATGAAATCTTTACTTTAATTGCAAATAGGTCCCTACCAACACATTAAATGTTACTACTTATTTATTTTTGTTAAAAAATCATACTGTTTGTATTTAATTTTGAAAAAAATGCATGTAAATGTCGTAGATGATATATTTTCATGCTCTGGTTTTTAATTTGCATTTTAGGCATTTATCTATTTATTAAAATTCAAATAGTAAGCATTTTGTCTTTGTCTAGTTATAAAATGACAAAAAATATAAAATACCTTTAAAATTACAAAAAAAATTTGTGTTGTTTATTATGAACTCCAGATCAAAAATCCCTATAAATCGAAAAAGAAAATGGAAAAAAAAACAAAAACTCCAAAATCAAGTAAAAAATAGAAAAAATCACTAAAAACTCCAAAAATATTTATTGTCCCTATATTTTCTTTATACTATTATTTAATAATAAAATTGATTTGAAGAACTTTTGACACTTTTTGATATTTTTATTCTTCAAACCAATTTAACTATTTACTTAATCCCTATTTTGGGATGTTATTTATTTTAAAAATATGTTAAAATATGCAAAAAATGTAGAAAAATCATAAAAACATGAGAAAAATATAAAAATCGTAAATATTATTTCCCTATATTTTTGGACTATGTATAGATATTTATACCATATACTATGTATATGTATACATATATATTATTTATATAATCTTATTAGTTACTATTATATTCTATATAACTATATTTTTATTCTATTTTAAAAATCATAAAGAAATGAAAAATTAGCAAAATTAAAAACCTAAAAAAGATAGATATATACCTTACGTGTATACCCCTACCTATGTATATATAGACATATAATCTATTCTATTATTATTATAAATAAATTACCTATGTACATATATTTACTATTAATTTAATTTAAAAAATAAAAAATAAAAAAAACCCAAATAAAAAGACTTAAAGACAAGTACGTACATAACTCACATTGATTAGTAATAATCATAAGCTACCTAGTTTGCTCTCTATGGTTTGACCTCTATATGCTTACACACTATATATTTTTGTTTCTAGAGTATAATAAATTGTGCCTCATATTTTTGGCGATTCATTGCTCATTTTTACATTGTGGGTACCTTTTGATTGAGCATGGGTTCTCTTTGTGGGTAGACTCAACGACACTCAATCTTCTTACTCTGTGAGGATATATTTTTAGACCCTCATGGCAGAAAATCTTATCATCAAAGGGCGTTGTTTCCGGGGAGCAACATGTTTGGCATAGTTTGTCCTTATTGGTTTTTTTTATTGATTCATGTATGCATCCATTTCCTTGTACAAACTTGTTTTATTAATTCATTACCTTGTACAAAATTTTCTATATCTTTATTACTTGTATATATCTCATTTCTTACTTCATTTAAATACATTATTTGATTAATTGTGCTAATACACCTCTTTTGTTGTGATTGTTGTGAGGGCCTGCTACGCGAGGACAACCTCTTAGGAGGATACACAAGCGAGCAAGGTGGAGATTGGTCTTCCTATCATGGCCAATTAGAGAGGCAACATGCATAGTAAAGAGACCAATTAGTCTATATTTTTATCTAGAATTTTCTTTTATTTTGGTGAGAGTGGGTGTGTGATTCATTTATTCATTATTAATTGTAATAATTATGGACTTGGAGACTACTCGACTCTACGAGGCCCATTGCATGGGTGATTGTTCACCTGGGGCCTTGTCGTGGTTTTCTCGCATTTTCATCACTTTGTTTTCCTTGTTTCTCAAGGTTTTGAATTTTCCGCCTTTCTTTTTATTGGTTTTGTATGCATGGAGCCCCTAGACTCTAGGTTTGCTTGTATCGATAATTAGGTCCAAACCCTAACAAGAATTATGTGCCTATAGTCTCTTACGTTTGGATCTATTCAAATTAATAATTGGTAGTTGTTTGGACTTAAATCCACTGCTGAGAGGGGCATCATACAATGCTAGCAGGACCCGCTGTGGCGGACACCGAGATGTCTCCAAGACCGGACCCCTTGCATTTATTTCTGAATAATTAATATCTGGTTCTTCACGACTAATAACAACTACTGTTTAGGTTGATTTTTTTGATTTTACACCCCCATGTAGATAGGTTTCAAAATTCTGTTTTGCATACCACATGGAGAGAGCTGGGAAGCATTGTAAGTTTTCTAACTCTGCGTGCATCATAAGATTCAATGATGAGATTTCCATCATCGAATCGATTTGCATGTCTTTTTTGCTATTTTCCTCTGATTTTGAGCACTTAGGACTCAAATGAAAATCTACAAAATTGTTAGGCGCTTGTATGCAAAATATCCAAAAAAAGTGAAAACCCAAAAATCTAATACAAGGGCACTACTAAATAAACTTTGACCTTAATTAAAATATATAATGGACTTCATTGCATTGGGTTCATAAAGCCCTCATGGTTTTCTCATACCTTAGGAGGGGACCAAAACCCCTCCCATCAACAAAGCACAACCCGCTAAGGATTAGAGCAGAAAATCCCATCCATAACTACCTTGTATATCGTCTGAATTTCTGAAATATTGGTTTCATCATACGTGACTGAATAGGGCCCTGTCAGCGATGGTGTTCTGTCCTTGTGTAGAACATCGACTTGGTCTGAAGTACCAAGCTTAGGCCACGCCTTCACAGGGGTGTCTATCTCATCGGTTTGCGTCTGAGTAGGTCTTTGCATGCTCATGAGTGATTCCATTGTGAGTGAGATCTGAAGTAGTGGTTTCACCTGCTAGCTTCTTTCCTTTTTATCTTTGGCTAAGTAGGGATCCAGGAAGGGTTACAAGGACCTCAAAAAGTGCATATTACAAGTTACAAAGGAGGAGGAACCATATATTCACCTGCAATAGTTCTCTCGCATTTGTAGAACTACCCACTACTTTAACATTCCGTTAGGTGTAGTGAAGATGATCGTGTTTCCCTTCAGCCTCCGGGGCAAGGCTCTATAGCGAGTAAATCATTTGGGAAAGGTCGCGACGACCTGGGAGGAACATAAATCTGCAATACTTCACAAGTTCTACCCTCTCGGTCGGCTCAACCAGATCTGAGCCAGGATCAACAACTTTTCTCAGGCTACCACGAGTACATCCATGAAGCCTGAGAGCGTTTACGAACCTGCAGGAGAAGTGCCCTCACCATGACATATCGAGGACCAGCTTGGTCCAACACTTCTTCGAAGGCTTGAATGTAGAGAGATAAAGACTAGTTGACATTGCCTACAGGGGATTCCACTTTAACAAGGATGATGATGTAGTCTGGCAAATCTTTGAAGAAATGGATGAGGGAGAGGTAGCCCTTTCTTCATCGCGTGCAGATCAAAGACAACCACAGGTCCTCCACAAGACAATCCACATAATAGCGTCCCGTGAGGTAGAAAGAGATGAGAGCTCCAATCTCAGCATCATTGGGGGCCATCTCTCGAAGGTAGACATTATCGAGAAGCGATCACATGATCTTTACAAGCTCACTATGATCAAACAAAGGACACAACACTTGGATAAGCTGAACCAAATCACATAGCAATTGGAGCTACTGGTGAGCACCATCAGTTCATGTCATTAGGTGACAACATTGTTAGTGACTCATGTTGAGAAGAAAGATGAACCATCACCTCCACAGCAGCCTGTACCGAGTCAGCAACAATCGGCGATCCATCATGTATACTACATGCAGGCACCCGAGCAGGCCCCACTGTAGCAACATATAGTGGGCTACCATCTAGATTACCTACCATCTTCTGATCCAGCATTCCCACCACCACCCATGATCCAAGAAGTCAACAATGTCTAGAGAAATGAAGCACAGTTGGCCCGTCCCGTTGGACAACCCCATGGCCAGCTACCAGCCAATGGGCCATACCACCAACCTCAGGTCATTTTGCACAACCCTTTCAGCCTTAGAATTAGTATCAGCATCACCAGTTCCCACAGTACCACAATAATTGGAGACAGTCGTAGTCGTACCCGCAACCGTCATACCGTCAGCACCAGTTGTACCATCACTGCGAGACTGCACCTTAGCAACAGTATCCTCCTCCTCCTCCATACCAATAGTATTAGCTTCCTCCTCAGCAACAACATCAACAGTCCCAGCCTCAACCTCCCAACCAGCAGCCATAGTGTGGTCAGCATGTTGAACCTTTTGAGGCAGTTCCCATGAACCTGAGCCTCGATTGCTTGGCCCAATTGGTAAAAGTCCTAGCAGAGATGACAAGGACACTAGATGACTTGACAACTACTAGAACTCCTATCCCGGCCCAGGTCGAAGCTAATCCTAATAATTTCAAGAGAAAAGAGCAGGTAGAATGTGATGTCCCATATGTGCCTGTAGAGTCATATGATTGTAATTTTGCTTTGTCTAATGTTGTTGCTCTCAGACCTTAACTCCGTCTGCCACAATCTAAGGGAAGAATAAAGATTTGTCCGGTGAATTGTCATCTTCTGCATCAGTCGTGCCGGCTACTAGTTCGGGTGATGAAGAAGGAGGAGCCATGCCAACTGTCATCGGCCACCACCTCCATTAGCAAAAAGAACAACAAATTAGGAAAATAAAGAAGACCAAAAAGAAGGTCACAGTCAATATGAAGTCGTGTTAGCAATGGGGAAGCAAGCCACAATAGTCGACTCGGAGCCTGCTAACGGGATGGAGACCGCGCTTTTTCAATGTCCACCACAAACAGCATCATCAATTCCAGAATGTACATCTTTTTGCAGTACGAATGTACAAAATATTGTGGATAAGAATTATGTTGTAAATAAGAACAACGCTTTACATTTTAGTTTTGTAAATATTCCTTTTCCTAATGAAATATAAAAATATAAAAACATTTCAAAAAGAAAAAGTGCATTGTCTAATCCAGGAGTTGCGGATATACTTGAAAATTTAATTGTTGAGTTACTATTAATGCATCCATGGACTACATGCCCGTTGTGAAGAAGGGTTTGAATGAAGCATGTGCAAGCAAGCATCGATTGAACTGCAACAATAGACGCCAACAAGTTGCGAAGCATGTCCTTACCTTGACCAAAGTTGGAACTAGCAGTAATCTCCTTCAAAAAAAGCAAGACAAAGGAGCATCTTTGATTAGATGCGAAATTTTTGATCAAGTCTTCGAGAGAACCCTGCTTGACAGCGGCTCTTCCATAAACCTCTTGCCCTCATCATTACTGCAAGAATTCGAGTTTGGTCCATTGAAGCAGTCATGCATGATCCTTCAGTTCGCTGATCAATCCATCAAACAACCCCGAGGTATGTTGGAAGATGTTGTTGTAAAGGTGCAGGACATGCAGTTTCTGTTGATTTTATAGTCCTTGATATGGACTCTCCTGCACCATTAATTCAAATCCCAATTATCCTTAGACGACCATTCTTGTGAACTGTAGAGGCAGTGGTTGACAATGGGTTTAGGAAGATCACGTTCAACTCGAGCTTCAACAGAGTCACCATGGACAAGTTCAGTGAGCCAAAAGTCATATCTGATGAAAGCCATGCAGCACCGCCTGAAGCAGACTGTGACATTAGTGCATAAATAAGAGATACATACCTCTCTTTGAATGACACATGGACCCTGGAAATCCTCTCTCCTGAGGAGAACTAGGAAAGCATAGTGGACACAAGCTTCGATATCACTTGGGAGATAGAATCCAATTGGTTGTTGCATCTATTTAATTCAAAAAAATCCATGCCAATCTAAACATGACGAATTCATTACAGATCTGTTCGGCACATTGTCAGTTGAACAACAAGCCACTAAGGTGAGAAACACCTATAAAGTCATGGCAGATCATCCACCTACTAGCACAGTTTCTGAAGTGACCGAGAAGCAGGCCAGATCAGAACCATAATTATAGCCACTTCTGGCATGCTTGAAGTATGCTTTCCTTACGGGTGCAGAAAATATATATCTGGTAATCATCAGCAACAAGCTGACCCTGGATCAAGAATCTCGACTTCTCGAAGTTATAGAGAAAAATCGCAAGGTACTTGGTTAGCATGTTTCAGACCTTTGCGAGATAAATCATGCCATGTGTTCACAGCATATCTATTTAGAAGAAGATGCCAAGCCATCCTGAAAGTTTAAAAGAAGACCGAACCCAAATTTGAGGGACGTAGTCATAAAAGCCTGTGAGCTCTGATTATCATTGAGAGCGACAACCGTTAGTATCGTTGCAGCAAGGTTTATGTGGTTTGGCCTTTGATCCGACGAGAAACCATCATGCTCTGCCTTGAGTGAGCTCGAGTCTCCATGAGTCACCACCACATCGAGGAAACAACCCGAGGATCTTTGATCCTCAGCCTAGGAAAACTTCCTCCATCAAGTAATCATTATATTTCTATTTCATACAAATTCCATTTGGTTTTGTAAATATGTAGCCACAGTTCTGGTTCCATCTCTGATCTACTTTATCGGAGGTCTTCTTCTTCAATTCTTCTCCAATCCGATCATCACCACTACTCTCCGATCATCCATCTTCACCTCATCAATCCATCGCTGCATCTATCTTCGAATCCCAACGCTTCACGTTCTACCTTGAAGATCTACCACCTCTGATCATGTATGGTGATTGGAGATCAATCTCTATCCTCCAAATACGCAAGAGCTTTTTCTCGCTCACCCCTCTCTATTTTTGCCGAGGGTCAAGGCCTCAACCTCGAGCCGTTGATCTTATTGCAGGCATTGGATATGATCAGAGAATGAAGCCATACTTAGCAAAAACTTCGAGCGTTGAACATAATCCCCTAAAGCGTGGATAACCCATTAAAGCTGCTTCGTAAGTTGGAATCTGGAGATCAATCTGAGCATCCAATCCCTTAGAGAACGATGATGTTTAGGAAGTATTTTCACCGTAGATTGCATTCTCTTCGAGATTTTATAGTTTTTGCTCTCATCTCCATGGAGTAAGATTTGAATCAAGTTAGAAAAGGAACAAAAAATTGCCAGTTTGCTTAGTCCCTGCGGATACGAACCTCTACTTGCACTATACATCTTGTATGTTTTTATTATGCTTGTGGTTGTAATATTATTTGTTTGACCTTGATTATTCGTGGTAAGACAACGAGTTGATAAAATTATCTTTTTAAATCACGAAAAATCTTGTTAACATTTTGACGTCGTTGCTGGGGAATTAGGCAACATTTTTTCTTTCTTCGTTCTTATCATATTTTTCATCTTCTAATCCTTGCAATTTTTATTTTCAGGTACTTGGATTCCGAAAAGAAAAAGAAAAAAATGAAGGCGATGATTCTTGCATTTTTATAGCAAACTTGTAATTTTCCTAGTCAATTTTTGTAATTTCTTCCCCCTTCTTCTCAGAAAAGCTCGCCATCAACAGGATAAAATATTACAGATTAGCACCAGAAGTGCAGGCACTGTGAGCTACTCTTTCTCTTAGGCAATTTAGTTTTTTAAATTTTTGCATTTGTTTATGCTCCGAATTAAATCGAAAAATTTAAAAAAAGAGTTCTTGATTGCATCATCTCTGTGGTCTTCTCCCTGTGATAACCTAATTCAAAGACCACCAAAACCGTGCTTGATCACATTAAAAAGATAAGCTCGAAAGATCACCGCAGTGATCCGAGCGAAAACGGACAAAAATTTAAATGCTTGTTTGATGCACATGGTGAATGACATAAAACTCACAAGCACATAGAACCCTAAGATAGAGACAAAAATCCCTGGTGCTACATGGGATTGCCGAGAGGAATCGTAACTCCTCGATGCGTTGGGCACATGTTCTTGTGGGAAGAACAAATCATTGATCTAGGTACCATACCCTGGATCCCCCAGCCAGATTAGTACATCGATTTCTCACAATCTTCCACACCCACCTCTTCATTAAGGACTCCTAATTCTCTGATAACATTTGAATCACTAAATTAAAATTGAAAAGATAACCGCTTCCGCGTAATTTTTATGTGAGTTGGTGAATCAACAACTTGTCTGGTGTTTGTGTTGTGTATGCTATGTCGTAGGTCTCTGAAAAATCCATTACAACAACCCTTAGATCACGATCTGATCTATAGACCAAAATCTCACCAATCTATAGTCACCGTTCAAGGACATCAATTTCTTGTGAACTTCGTTGTGATGGATATGGATCCCGCAAACACACTGAGTGAAACACGCATCATTCTGGAAAGACCATTCTTAGCTATTGCCAAAGCACATTTTGATTATGAGGAGGGTAAAGTAGAATTTAAAATCAATGGCAAGATCGTCCCTTTTGATCTTGTCATACTCACTTCTGTTGACTCCGAGACCGAAGACTGTGGTTGGATAGAGAGTGGTGCTATCCTTGAAATACAAGATGACTTTGCTCCTATCCATCTCTCCAAAGATCCTTTAGAGGTTAGTCTGAACACCTCTAGATCCACTTATAAGGATACCTCTCATGAAACTTCCACATACAATATGAATCTCACACTCGAAGCTCCATCATGCCCTTTCACCGGACAAGAAATTGATGAGCTTGATAATTCCTGGGACACACTAAACTCTAAACTTGCATTAACCTCAGCCATGATCATGCCCATGATGGAGCCACCTTTTGAGACTATTTCTTTGATAGATTCATCAGAAGAAACTACACCTCTAACTCCATCGATATCCATTATCGAATTGAAACCCCTACCCCAAGATCTGATGTATGCTTTCCTTGATGATGCACATACTCTACCAGTCATCATCAATGCCAACCTAGATCACACTCAGGAAAGCCATATCATGGAGGTTTTAAAAAGAAATTCCCAGGCTATTGGATGGAAGACAACTGATTTGAAAGGAATAAGCCTGACAGTCTGTACACACCACATAAATCTGGAAAATGATAGTAAATCCTCTCGAGAAATGCAAAGACGGTTAAATCCTAATCTGCGAGAGGTTGTGAAGAATTAAATCTACAAGTGGTCAAGTGAGGGCATCATTTATCCTATTGCGGATAGTCCTTGGATTAGTCCTCTCCAGGTTGTCCCCAAGAAAGCTGGATTGACAATTGTCAAAATGAAAATGGAGAGGACATACCCACCCGAGTAGCCACATCTTAGAGAGTCTGTGTCGATTATAGGAAACTCAACAAGGTTACTGGAAAAGATCATTTCCCGCTGCCATTCATTGACCAAATCATCGAGAAGCTAGCCAGAAAATAATTCTTCCATTTTTGGATGGATGTTCTGGTTATAACCAAGTGGCCATAGCACTAGAAGATCAAGATAAAACCACTTTCACTTATCCCTTTGGGACTTATGCCTTTCGTCGCATGCATTTCAGATTATGTATTGCCCCAATAACCTTTCAAATGTGCATGATGGGAATTTTCACCTATATGATCGGCGATTTCATGGAAGTATTTATGGATGATTTCTCTATTTTTGGGGACTCTTTTGAGGAGACACTCGGATTTTGGTTAGAATCCTAAAAAAATGCATCGAAGTAAACCTGATATTATCTTAAGAGAAATCACACTTCATGGTGAAGCAAGGGATTGTGCTGGGACATATTGTGTCAAAGAAGGGGATGGAAGTAGATCTATTGAAAATTGAGACCATCACCCACTTAGGCCAACCCGTGAATATAAAAGGAGTTCATTCCTTCCTAGGTCACGTCGGTTTTTAACGCCGATTTATCAAGTATTTCTCGAAAATTTCCCGCCCTCTAACCAAACTACTTGAAAAGGACCAAGATTTCACATTCACCGAGGAAGCATTCGAGTCCTTCAATACACTAAGGAATATCATCACTGAAGCACCCATACTACAACCCCCTGATTGGAACTGTGAATTTGAAATCATGTGCGATGCTTCTGATTATGCGGTTGGGGCAGTATTGGGTCAAAGGAAAATGGAAAATCCTATGCCATCCACTATGCCAACAAAACCTTGGATGATGCTCAAAAGGACTACGTTGTGATTGAGAAAGAACTGCTGGCTATGGTATTTTCACTAGAGAAATTTCGATCTTACATCTTAGGGTCCCATATCATAATCTACACAAACCACTCTACTCTCAAATACCTCTTCACAAAGAAAGATGCCAAGCCTAGACTGATTAGGTCGGTGTTGTTGCTACAAGAATTTGACATAGAAATCCGAGACGGAGCAGGAGCAAAGAATGTCGTAGCTGATCACTTATCGAGGCTCCCCTCATCATCTTCACCAACTGATAATGTGGTCCCAATTTCTGAATGTTTTTTTGATGAGAATATAATGTCTGTCTCTCAACTCCCTTGGTATGCGGGCATCTTCAATTACCTTGCCACTTCCACATTTCCCGATGACTAGCCGAAACATAAGAGAGACAAAACCAAGGCCCAAGCTCGATATTTTCATTGGGAAGAACCTCTTCTCTTCAAAAAGGACACTGATTTAATTTGGATATATTGTATCCCTGAATATGAAGTCTCCAGTGTCCTATCTCACTGCCATACTTCTGGGTGTGGAGGACACCATTCAGGGAAGCGTACAACCGCTAAGCTCTTACAATGTGGTTTCTACTGGCCTATACTCTTTAAGGATGCCCATCATTTTGCTCAATCTTGTCCTGCCTGTCAGACTAATGGAATAATGACATGACGTAACATGATGCCCCTCCAACCCGTACATATAGTTGAAATCATTGATACTTGGGGAATAGACTTCATGGGACCTTTCACCACATCACAAGGCTATCAACACATCCTACTCGTCGTTGACTACGTATCTCGTTGGGTTGAAGCCATACCTACTCGCGTTGCTGATAGCGCCACTATTGTCAAACTCCTGACCAATCTTTTCTCTCGATTTGGATTACCAAAGGTGGTCATTAGTGATAGTGGAACCCACTTTATGAATGCTTCAGTAAAGAAAATTCTTAAGAAGAATGGAGTCGAACACCGTGTCTCAACCTCCTATCACCCACAGACAAATGGAATGGTTTAGCTGCCAAATCGAGAAATCAAGACCATACTCCAGAAAATTTTCCGCTCTGATCGTAAAGATTGGTCTCAACACTTACCTTCTGCTCTCTGGGCCTACCGTACAACCTTTCGCATACCCTTAAGAATGAGGCCATACCGATTGGTCTATGGAAAGCCATGCCATTTACCCGTTGAGATTCACCACAAATCACTCTGGGCGCTCAAGAATGTCATTTGGATTATGATGAGGCTGGAAAAAGAAGATAAATGGATTTATCTGAATTAGAGGAGTTAAGTCACAAGCCTATGCCAACAACTTGTTGTACAAAGAGAAAATCAAAATATGGCATGATACAAACATTTCGAGGAAAACATTTCAGGAAAATAAAAAAGTATGGCTTTTCGATGCAAAATTGAAACTATTCCCAGGAAAGGTGAGATCGAAGTGGAAAAGACCATACACTGTAACCCAAGTCTTTGATAACGGTTCAATAGAAATCTGTGATCCACACACCAAAGCCACTTTTAGAGTCAATGGTCAAAGACTAAAACCTATTATTGAACCATCTGGTCCCATGCCTGTCTGCACGACATACCTTCTGCAGGGAAAGTAAGCCACAACATCGTCGAGCTGAGGCATTAAATCATGCATCCTTGTGAGTCTCTCCTCACATGTATCTTTTATATTTACTCTTTTTTCCGCATATTTTTAGTGCATTGCATTAGATAAGTATGAGGGTATACTTTTTTCCCAAAAACAATCATCACAAAATAAAAACACAAAAATATCTTGCCCACACAAACTGATGGTCCTTTTGTTCACCATGAGGACATGGTTTTTAATAAGCATGGGGGGTGTCTTCATATTTATTCAAAAAAAAGGAAAAAGAAAAGAAAACCACCAAAAATATGGCCTTCCCAATTTTGTTGAGAAAACAAATCTTCACTGCATAGATTATAGACTGAGGATGAGTTGACCCTAATCCACTTAACTTCATCAGAATTTCACTAGGAACGAGTTTTTAAGCTTTCTTCAAGCCCATATGGACTTTATTCTCTCAGTTCCACTAACTCTAGTGTTGAATAAACTTCTGTATCTAACTAGATCACCTAAGCAACTAGTAGCACTCTTAAATTCTTCATAAGATATTAAGCAACTGCACATTCCACTTAGCTTGATTGAGTTTATTTTACAAGGTACAATTACAATCTAGTTGAGGTGAGGAGTTGTCATCTTGGTTGTGCCAATGCCTGAACCTTGTCTATAGTCAGTGAAGGAACTTGACTCAGGAGCAACATGATCTCTCTAGTCTAAGTGTGTCTGCAAATAAGCCAGTATCGTACCTCCAAAGTCAATATTAAGTCGATACTACCTTTGATGCCAAACCCAAAGCAAAAATACCACAAAAAGGCACATCACAATACAAAAGAATGCCAAAAACCACCAATCTTGCAAAGATGTGCGAAGCAAAAGCAATGAAAGAAGACCATCAAATAACCCTTCTCCACCAACAAGCCGTGGTTGCAGCCCAATGATGCTACCTAATTTCTTAAAAGAGGCCCAAAGTGGACCAGGGGTTATGCTCTGCAAAAGGAAAAAATGAGAGAAACGGACCAAAGCGGTCTACGGAAAACTCCAAAAATTAAGTCCCATTCTCCAATGAATTATGACCTATTTTTTATGCTGACATACTTCGATGAAAAGAGAATATGTCTGAATTCAGGTGAGGTCTGAGACTATATGTGTAGGGAATCATTCGGTACCTTGATAGATTGTGTTGTTAGCTCGTTCTCTTGACTCACGAAAGTTAAAACATCACAAACATCGTTTATATCCACTCAAGGTCATAGAGAATATCTATTGATTAGAATGATCTGACTTGATCGACTTTCTGAAACCATTTCGATTTTGTCGGAACTGAGAGGCTGTTGAAACTACAAACTCGAGTCACGTCGATAATTCGAACAAATCTTTAATCCAGGGGTCGACTCTACTGAAGTTTGTGTATATGTGTGGTTGGGATCTGAATACTATAAGACTTTGTCGGTGTGTCTTCTGCAAACCCTCACTCAGTCCCTCTTAATTATTTCCCTCGTTGCTCATTATTATTTATCTTATTCTTGCTCGAGACTAGCAAGATTTAAGCATGGGGGTGTGATGATTACATATTATGATAATATAGTACTATACAAATTACATGAAGAATACCATTAATATCTGACAAATACACCTCAATACCACTTAATCCAGATATTATTTATTCTACCAATACAATGGGAAAACCACCTCTAAAATGCACAATTAATTTAAATGAACAAATTCTCTCCTCTACATTAATTATATAATACCACATTCCAATCATTCAATTAATCATTGAAATACTTTATGTATCCAAACAAAAATTGCATGGTCATTAAATAAAACATCGCATTCAACCACACATATTTATACATCCAATTTGGCTATACACATATTTTGTTGGAAAGAAATGGAGAGGGGCTAGAAAGTAATATACCCTTTCTTTATTGGTTGCACATGGGACACCACAATTCTCTTTCATGCACATTGAGACTCCCACATAATGCAATGCATGAATACTCTCTTTATTCTTCTCTCTCTTGCCCATGCAACTTCCCTATGCATGAATGTATTTATTTCTTTTAGCTTTATGTGCATGAGATGAAGACTCTTCAAAAGCCAAAGGATGCATATAGCATCTATAAAAGGAGGAGTCCCCCAAGGCACCAACGGGATCATGACCTCTCCCTCAACGCAACTCTCTCTTTCCCTGGCACAAGTTCTCTCGCCCCCGACATTCCCTCCTCCTTCCTCTGAACGTACGACTATCCCCTTCAACCTGCACCACCTTGTGCGGTCACCAACCTGCGTGCACCTCCTCCATGCAATGTGGCTCCATCTCCACATACTCTAGCATGTGCGGACCTCCTCCGCGCTCGTCTCCACACCTCCATCTTCACGCTGCCGCTATCTCGTGACTCCACCGTCATCTCCTAAAGTCCCATTAGAGAAGACTTTCTCCCCATCTTTATTTACTTCTAGCATTTTTTCCTTAAGTTAGTTTATGTAAATTGAATTTGGAAGAAAACAATTCTCATGTTATAAGATCACCTTGTATTTTTATTACATTAGTATTTTGTTTAAGTTGAACTTGGAAGCATTCTTATTTTGTAAGACATTCTCAAAGTTCTCTATAATATATGCATTGCAAGTTTATATTCTATTATGCTCTCTAAAAAATTACAAGTGACTCTCATTGTTCCATATTAAATTGCGATTCATCCCCTACTTCCTTATTTAGTTTCACTCATACCCGCATTTGCTTACTCTAAGTTTAGGAAGTATTTTCACCGTAGATCGCATTCTCTTCAAGATTTTATAATTTTTTCTCTCATCGCCATGGAGAAAGATTTGAATCAAGTTAGAAAAGGAACAAAAAATTACGAGTTTGCTTGGTCCTTGCGCATACGAACCTCTACTTGCACTATACATCTTGTATGTTTTTATTATGCTTGTGGCTGTAATATTATTTCTTTGACCTTGATTATTTGTGGTAAGACAACGACTTGATAAAATCATCTTTTTAAACCACAAAAAATCTTGTCAACAATGTACATACCCCTGCATCTTTGTATTATTGCAAACAAGCACAGTTCTATTATTATCACGTGACTATACATGTGTGTTTCTGTTAAATTTGCACATTTGCCATGTTGTTATTGCTCTATTATCATTGGCTCAAAAGTTTTTCATAAATTGCATTTCTGTCCTTATATGTTAGCATTTTATTTCTTTGATTATATTACTTGCAATAAATGTCATAATTGCTCTAAAAACTATAAAAATTAGGTTAACCTCATGTTGTATCACTTTATCATCCATAATTTTTCTTACAAAACTATTTTGATTTCTTAATTTTAATAATTTAAAAATCACCAAAAAATGTCTTGTTTACTTTGCAAAATTTATATCAATTCCAAAAATGCTTTAAAAATTCGAATAAATTTATTGTAGGTGCATTTTGAGTTGTTTTTATTTTTGTGCAATTTTCGTTTGAAAATTTTTTATAAAATCCAAAAAATTACAAATTACAGAAAACACTAAAAAATCATAAAAAATAAAAAAAATATTTCTTACCTTTATTTGAAGCTAACTAAAAACTCTTTTTGAGGAAATTAGTTTCTAGTCTTTTTGAGTTGATTTTACATTTTAAAACCCCCAAAAAGGTAGCTTAATTTGTCTTGTATATTGTTGAGCGGAATTTTTTAGGTTGGATTTAGATAGATGAATGAAATGTGTCGTTGATCAAATATTCCTGCAATATAAAATTTTTTTTTCTTCTCAAGCCAATAATTATAGAAAAATATAGCAACAGAATTTTTGCTATTTAATTAACATGTACAGTAACAGGATCAAACTCAGGGAGGCTACAATTCCCGAGGGTTATTCAAATAATCGAAAAAATCAATTAAGAGAAAAAGGTAGTCTCAAATGCTAACGATTTTGGTTTTTGTTAAATTTTTACCTTTCTAATTTTTTAATAATTTTACTAATTCCTATTTTTTTATTTTCTGATTTCCAAATTTTTAATGATTTTTAGTTTTGCAAATTTTTAATTTTCAAAAATATAATTATCAAAACAAGTTTATACACAAAAGAAATGCATTTGTTTTGGATTTTCCGAATATGACAAAAATGCAAAAAAATGTCCAAATAAAATCATTAATATGCGTAAAAATACAATCTTCTTTTCAATCGGAACATTCAAATAAGTCTTTTTTTCATTTTTTTGAAGTTGAAGTTAACTGAATAGAATAATTAAATAAGTTTGATTTGTTTAATGAATTGCTAACACTCACTCCTTTTTGTTTGTTCACTGTATATACTACTATGTAAACAAAGAAGTTCTAATAGATCGTGAAAATAAGATAAGAATAAAAATCTTTGACAAGCAGGAGCAAGAATCATTTTTATTTAATTTAGACACAAGAAAGAGGATTTTCTTAAGACTTTTTTACTATTTTTGTAATTTCTCAGAGACTTTAGAATTTTTAGGAGTTTTGAAATAATAAAAACAAGGGAAAATGCAAACAAAGAGCAAACGGAATTATTTTGCAATTTAAAAATAGCAAACAAATTTGAAAATTATGAAAATTATTTTTCCTTAAAATTTAAATTTGAAAGCACAATTTTTGGAATTTTCTACATTTTTATGATTTTTACAAATTTGAAGTATTTTGCATTTTTTTTGGTTTTAAAAATATTTAATGCATGAAAATTGGGTAGGAAATTAAACACACAAAAATAAAACTACTCCAATTTTTTAAGAATTTTTGAAGCAATATTCGAATTTTTATGATTTTTTAAAATTCAAATTGTGGAAAATGCAATGTTTTTGATTTTTTAACAATATTAAATGATGATAAAATGCAACAAAAATTTTATACAATGAAGATGAACACAACATGAATATAAAATGAATTTTCCAGATTTTATTGAGTAATAAAAATATTTATTTCAATAAGAAGAACATGCAAAAATAATTATATGGATAATAGGGACTAATCTACAATTATTCAAAGTTCTTGAATTGAAATTGAATATTAATAAAATGAAGGGGAAAATTGCAATTTACTTAGTGATAGGGCATGCATTACACGTGATAGAGCTGGCAGGGGCTATTTTGTAGTTTCGGAAATATTGGAGGGCCTGCGTATTTTACCAAAAAAAAAGACTCTTTTAGGGTTCTTCGTTTACGCCAGAACACGAAGGAGGAAGGCGTGGCGGCCGCCCCTTCATTCTATCTTCTCCAAGTCAAGTGGCGGGCGGATGGCGGTCGGCGGAGGTCTCTCGCAGGGGCTGAACAATGGTTGCAGGTATAGATGATGCTCCTGCAGAGATTCCTTCGCGTGGATGCCGGTGAAGAGGATGATGCGGAGCGGCATCGAGCTCTGCGGATAGGGACTTGCGGCGGTGGGGGCAGATCTATCGCTTTAGCGAACGGGTGACAGGCCTCGCACGGGTTGGCGCAGGCTTCGAGGTGGACGACGAAATCAGATTCCATGTGGAGGGGCAGCACTGCAGATCGGAGGTGCGTGGCTCCATATGTCTGTGAAGGGAGCCCGTGCCGGCTGCGAATTCAAGGAAGAGGGAGTGACACACGCCCCATGGCGGGCGGCGGGCTGAAGAGCGGATCGACGCCTCCCATTTGTTTTTTACAAAAACTTTCTTATTTTTTTTCTATTATTTATAAACAGTAGCTGGTAATAATTTTTTTCGTAATTTTTTTTGAAATTCCTGTCAAGCTACAACAAAATAGAGATATCATGGCTCGGTCTAAAATCAAATGCGGAAAATGTGAGTGGATGCAGATCAAGCGAAATGGAAGATCGATTCGATTCTCTGGTCACCAAGTATGATCGGAGTTGAGTGTTTGTGTAAGGTAGAATGTGAACATGGAGAGATCGAGAAAATGATTATGAGATCGAAAACGAGGGTGGATCATATCGTAATGGTTGATTGAAAAATAATTAACTAAGATCTAGAAATATAAAATGACAACAAAATTAAAAATGCAAAAATTAAACCAAGATTAACCTAGGTTAAGAACAAGAAAAAATATGGATCTCACAGTGGGAGCGGAAAATACTGTAATGTCTTTGACGAAGGTCGGCTCGCTGTCATCGGAAGGCACGGAGGCTAGGCACCTTTCTACAACAAGAAGCTTTTGGAAATTAGGCTCCTCTTACCAACGATTGACCCAATTGAAATGAGGGAGGAGGAGCCATATTAATACGGAAAAGAATTGATTTTGAATTTCAAAAATTTGAATAGAGATAAAGATAAGGAAATTTTGAAGTGAGATAAAGATAAGAAAGGAAGTTAATATTAAATTATTTACATAATTTATTTATTTATTTATTTTCGTCACTTTATTTAATTAAATAATAAATGTTAATTATTTATTTTTTGTGAGAGTTAAGGGAATTAACTATATACATATACTATATACATATGGTACATTATATACATAGTTAAGGAAATTAGTTTATTTTTTGTTTTATTTCTTTTATTTTTATTAAATAATTATTATTAAAAAATATTTATAATTATTTTACAAATATAATATGTATAAAAAAAATATATATGATAAATAGATGGTAAAATTGCATAAACCACCCTAGAAAATCATCTTTCAAATCGTAACTCCAAAAATTATGAAACCACAACAATTTTAAAGATAATGTAATTTATAATACAATGAAAGTTAGTTTGATTCAATTTGAGTTCATATGCAGCCGGAATTGATCTTTTAATTATCGCTTTATGGCTTTTTCCGGATGTGGTTACTTTTATTCTATAAATGAATTTTTTTGCAATTATTTTTATTATTTAGAAAATATTTTCATTTACAACTTTTGTTTTGAAAATTATTTAATTTGAGGTCAATTTATATACAAATAAAATAATGTAAGTTGTATACAAATATACACAGAAAAGTATTTACAAAATATTTTTTTGGATTTTCTGATTAAGGACCCTATCCCCCCTACTTTATTCCTGATCGATCAGATGCTCTTGGGGTTCGAGTCAGCCTGTATCTATTACATATATACAATCTTTTTTCATTTTCTTTATTTTTCCTTTATATCTTTATTTATTTGTTTTAGTTTAGAATGACAATATATGTACAATATTTATACACATATGCAGGTTAGTAAGAATATGGATTTAGTATTATATACAAATGTTTTATAAGGGATTTTGAGATAAAATAAATGAATAAAGATGATGAAATGCATATTCATCATCCCCCTATGCTGAACCTTTGCCTAGTCCCTTAGCAAACACTTATTTGAAAGAATAAGTGAATAAAATAAAAAGAAAGGAAAAATAAAGAAATTAGGACAATATTAAGTATTAAAATTATCTTCATAAAATTGTAGCATGGAGCTCTGTCAGACCTTTGGATTATTAGTGTGGCGGAACCTTAATGGGAAATGGTTTAGAACCTAACAACCTCTATGTTCCACAAGACTCCTATTCAGGTCTCCTCAACAGTCAGGTCAGAACAAGTCTACATACACAAATTCTTTTGATTATGAATCTTTACATATACGGTGTAAGTGAAATATAGCTCCCTATCTCAAAATTAGCAAATAAACAACCTCTCTCAACAAGGTAACTCTAGTCCCCCAATCTAGCAACTCTTTCCTCGAGGAGCGGGGATATTCCCTTTTAAGTTCAAGTACAACTAACTCAAGAAGAGGAGATGGAGAAGAGAATGTACGGTAACTAGTGTAGCTACCTATCCTTGGATGCGTGACCAGTGTAGTCAAGTCATCCAGCTGCAAGCTTACAAAAATTTGACTCTGAAGCTCTTATTAATATTTTTATACACTTATATATACACTCCGACAGGCATTTTACTTTTCAATCAAGCTTGTCCACTTTTGTGAATTCTGATTTTTTTTCTTTTTCTTAAATATATACAAGGTGCATCATGTACATAAGGAGTTTTACCTCTTGAGCTAGTGGACTATCCCTCTTTTGAAGTATTATTGCAGCCCCATAGCATCCTGTCTTTAGACCTCAATGCTACTAGATCAGTTTGAGATGCACTACCCTCCCTGGAGGAAGATGAGAGGTTTCTCCTAGATGTACTACCCTTATATGCTACTCCAAGCCAAGAGATTCTACCACCTCAATACCCCCTCCGTGAAGAGCTACGTGTAGAGTTCTTGTCCAAGATAAGCCGTGGTCTAGATGAATCATGTGTGTGGTGTTAAATATTCTATCCAGAGTAATCAAGATGACATATGAACATAGTCTTATGGACTCAAAGAATTAAGCCACTATCACGTGAAAAGTCTTAACTCCAGTTCTTATAAGGTTCCTCTGAAATTAAGTGGATTAAGGTCCAATTAAGCTCCATTCTTCAATTTTATTCCAGACTTATTTTAAATGTCAATATTATCCAGAAAAATGCACATGCAAATGCAAGAAAATATGTACAATGCAAAGAAAAGAAAGCATTTTTTTGAAACAATTTTATAATTTTAAACTTTTTATGGATTTTTGAAAAAAAAATGATGCACATGTAAAAAGAGATTTTTTTTTAAATTTTAGTTATGCAAATTTTTATAGACTTTTGGTTATATAAGTTTTAGGGATTTTTAGGTAAAAAAGGTTGGTAAAATATATACAAGTATATAAAAGGATGTTTTATTTTTTTTGTTTATTTTTTTATTATAGATATTTTGTTTTGTTTTATTTTTTGTTGTTTTTTTATTATTTTTGCTTTTTTTGTATATAAATACATATTTTTTGTTTTTATTTTGTTTTTATTTTTTGTTTTTGAGTAAAAGGTGATCAAAGTCTATTTACACATGTAGATTTTTCAAATTTATATGCATATCCCAAAAATAACCATATTTAAAAGTACGAGTTTTTATCCAAAACTTATATATAATATATACGACATCCCCCTATACTTAGCTCGAACTATGTCCTCAAAGTGATCAGAGAGTGGCCAAGGAAGACATAACTTGTGCTAAGTATAGCAAAGAAAAAGAACTCCTATGCTACAACGACTCAAAGAAAAGATGAAAAGAATAGAAGTCGGTAATCCCCCTATACTTAGGATCAAATAATCCTAAGTATAGAAGACTGTACAAATGGGGAGAACCGAGGGAAGAGAATGTACGAACTCAACGGCTTGACTTGCCCCCCTATACTTAGGGTAGAATAGCCCTAAGTATAGAATATCAACAAGTTGGGGGACAATCGAGAGATCAAAAGAAAAAAAACACAAAAGAGGCAATATGAACAACATCACTCCCCCTATACTTAGGGTAGAGTATCCCTAAGTATAAGCAACAAAAAGAGTGATGAACATGACGAATATGAACAACACAAATCATTCACCCCCCATACTTAGGATAAAGCACATCCTAAGTATAGCATATACACACATGGAAAGGGGTGACTGATAAAATGTAAGAAGAAAGAATGAAATGAAAGGATATACAAGAGGTTTTCAGCTCATGTATCAATCGCAAACGATGGAATCAAAAGATCATTATCTAATACCACAGATATAGAATCAACAACGGACGAGAATGTATCATGATCTAGATATGGCTTCAGCAACTGTCCTTTCACAGTAAATGGTTGTGCGTTAGATGACAATCCAGATATGACAATACTCCCATTGTCACACACAGCTCTCATGATGAACGATCCTGACCATTTGCTTTTCAATTTTCCTGGAAACAACTTCAACTTAGCATAAAACAACCACATTTTCTGATCAGGGAGAGAAAGTCTTCCTTTGAATGTGTTTATCATGCCAACGCTTGACTTTCTCCTTATACATGAGTGAGTTATCATATGCAAAGTCTCAAATTCCAGTAATCTATTCAAATCCAACTTCTTGTTCTTTCCTGCCTCCTCATAATCAAGATTGCATACATGGTGTGCCCATAAAGATTTGTGAATTAATTCCACTGACAGGTGGCAAGGCTTTCCATACACCAATTTGTAGGGAGACATACCCAAAGGAGACTTAAAACGTCGTCCGATAAGCACATAGAACCGAATCAAGCATCTGGAACCAATTCTTCCTATTTGGACGTACAAGTTTTTACAATATCGTCTTGATCTCCCTATTTGAAATTTATGTCAAGCCATTAGTATGAGAGTGGTAAGGAGACGCAACTCTGTGCTCAATGGCGTACTCCTTCACAAGCTTCTTTACTTCTCTATTAAAGAAATGGCTTCCCCCATCTGAAATCAGTATTTTAGGAATCTCGAACTGCGAAATAATGTGGTCCTTAATAAAGGAACACACCGTACAACTATCTGCGGCTCGGGTGGGGATAGCTCCCATCCATCGATTAATGATGAATCCATGATTCCCATTCTTTATCCTTTTATTTTAGCTCTTCTTCTTGACAGTTGTAAATATAATAATTTAGCTTGTTGTATGCTCTTGTTAATATTGCATATTTAGCATGCATTTTTGGCAAAACTAAAAGAATAAAGGAAAAGAAAAAGAATGATGTATTTAGGATAGAGTTACCCAAACTCCAAGAGAAGGTCAAGATTTGACCTGATAACAAAATAAAAAAAGTAGAGATAGATAGGGTCTACTATATATTGTATAAATCACATATACTTGTACATATTACTTATTTATTTATTTTTGATAAACCCAAAACTATTTATTCCTTTACACTCTTGTATATAGTATTAATAATGCTATAAAAATAAAATAAAAATTAGAAAATAAATAATAATAATAATTTATAAAAATAAAAATTTGTAAAATATAATTTACATGTGCATATCACATCCACTATTTATTATATTCCCTTAATAATTTATAAAAATAAAATAACAATTACTTTATGCTCTTAGAATTATGTTGTAAGTATATAAAATATAAAATAAGGATATTTATCTAAAAATAATAAAATAAAAATACTCGTACATAATACATAGGTATAATATACCTATATATACTACTATATACTATATATACACATTTATTTTTATAAAAATAATTAAAAATCATATAAAAATACCTTAGAAAATAATAAACATTTTTATTTTATATGTTTTTCATTTTAAATTCGTTTGTTGTTTTTATTGAATTTTTTGTTATTTTGTAAATGCTGAATTTCTATTGGTCCAAGCTGGATTGTTGACCCTGGTTAACGTCCCCTTCAAGACCTGGTCGGGTCGAAGACCTCTTGCTAGAGCTTTTCTCCATATTTTCACCCCCGAACCCGATCTCCTCCTACCTTGAATCCTACACCCGATTGTAGGCTGATGTTCCATGATCCTCACGGATCCCTAAGTGTAGTCGGATCAACCTAGGGTTCCGCGTATCACCCCGATCTTCTCAGACCATGGGCAGCCTATAAATAATCTTCTTCAGCCTCCCCAGCGGATTAGCTCGTTCCTCTCCACCCTTTCGACCCCTAGCCACATCCATCTAAGTGACAACTGCCTGGAGAGACCTTCGGAGCTCAGATTAGTGCTAAATCGATGCAGCTCAAGCTATGTGGCCAGACCTCCACCGCGTTTAGCCTCTTTTGCCAGTCATATCCCAATGGAGGCCATCACCTCGACGCTCGCCTTCGCCTGAAGTTCAGGAGCTCCCCCAAACCTTCAGGTACTTCTTGCACCTTACGCATTTGCCATTTTGATTCCATTTTTCATCGCATCGCCATGGCCATTTCGCTAGCTCCAACCAGCCAGTCGGAGACCACTACCTACTCATACCTGCCCGGATCGACTCTACACCTCACACTCCTTCATACGCGACCTCTTCCACTTGAAGTTGGACCATCGGGTCAAGATTAGGACAAGGATCTCTTTCCTCTGCCTTCGTCGAAGATCGACCACCATTTGCCCCGCTTCCCTCATCTTTTGAAGCAATAACCTTGACCAGAGCGTAGCCTCGAGTCCTCCCCTACCCTTTGCAGGATAGTACGCATGAGAGGAGGGTCATTTGGGCCCCCAGCTGCTCAGGCGGAGCAGCTCCAAGCGAGCAACCACCGCCACGCTCAACCGACCGTCTTCGTCTTCATCGGAGCTCCTAGTCCGATGCATAGTGCTTCCACGACTCTACCAGAGCTTCCAGATCTTCCATCGGGTCAGCGGATCCCTTCCCCTGCACCATAGAAGTTCGCCCAAGAGGAGTTCTTGCATACCCGCTCCCCGTCGTTGGATGATACCCCTTCTGTCATATTCCATAGTAGCCGCTCGACAGAGCAGCCTTTCAGCCCGTTAGATCTGCTGCCCCTGACACATCTGACGCACACGTTATAGACATTCTCGGCATTATCAGATCAACAACAAGAGGCGATCAGGACCGTACGTTAGAGTTGCCCTCCACATGCGCCACGTGCCCTTCAAGGTATATTGCCTTTTTACTCCTGTACATTTATGTTTTCCTGTTTAGTCCGTTAAATAAATATTTGCACTTTAGTCACTCTCAGTCTATAGTACGTGCAGTCCCATGTGAGTTTTGGGTTATTTGCACATTTTGCTTGGAACGTTTATGTTGTTACTGAATGGATGTTTACTTTTAAAAATTGAATTTATACCCCTGTGTGCCCAGTATTGGGCATGTGCATGAATAGAGTATGATTTTTGTAGTACTGATCTCGGACATTTATATTGTGTTATTGATTTGGTCTACGAACATAAAATATTTACAAAGAGGCCCATTCTGAACTATGATTAATTACATGTCTTTTATTATACTTAATAAATAATAAATTAATTCGAAAAATTTCGTAGAAAGTACCATTAACTCCTGTTGGTGTGTAATATTTATTGTGATTTTATTGGATTAATTTCTTTGCATTTTATATTTTTAAAAATTCAAAAACCTTCAAAAACATCCCTGTTTGGCTAGGAAAAATCATAAAAATTCAAAAAATGTATTAAAAATTCTTATGTGTGCCTTTTTATGTGTTTTATTTCATATATTAATTTTGTTTGAAAAACCCTTATAAAAACCAAAAAAATAGAAAACACCTAAAATCTTATAAAAATTATATAAAATATAAGAAAGATCCGAAAAATTCCATTTCAGTTCGTGTTTGTAGATTTTAATTCACATTTTATCACAAACTTGCTATCTAGGACTTTAGGGTATTTTAAATATTTTAAATCTACAATTTAGTCCTGGCTTTATATTTTGCATTTTTTTATCATTTTTTTTATTTTTATAAAATTTTCTGACTATTTTTAGTTATTTTGAAAAATCCAAAAAGATCCTTGTGCTTGTTTTCTCTTATTTTTTTATAAAAATTAAAAATTTGCAAAATTAAAAACCACTAAAAATTATTTTATTTTGACAATTTGGAATACTTTGTATCATTTTAGTGCTCCTTGTGTTCGATCGTGATGGCTATACCTCTTACAATAAATAAAATATCGATCCTCTTACATTTAATGTTTGTTTGATTTATTTTGAGTGGTTTATTCTTCTTGATTCAACCTACCTGATTGATTAGGGTCGCAACGACCTTGGATATTACTTGATACTTAACCCTAGTTGATCGGATGCTCATCAGAATGGCACCATTGTCGGGAGCACGGCTTAGTAGTATTTTTTCATCTTTATTCATTTTTTTGTTTCTATTTGATATAATTGTTTTATGACACTCTTTTGTTTCACTTTTTTTGCGAGGAACCACGCGAGGACACCTTAGCTTCCTTTGGAGGAGACCACAGCTGAGGAGGAGCAGAGGAGTAGGAGAAAGTAGTTATATTTCATAGATTAATTTATTTTTGCAAAAATTCTTTTATTGTAATAATTAGACTTTTGGACACTTACGGGGACACTTAGACATTTCGGGGTCTGTTTTACCCAGTACCAGTGTACTCAGGGGACCTTACCATGGCTTTTTCGTGTTTTGTTTTCATCGCCTTTATTTTCTTTTGATTCTCGAGGATTTAGCCTTTAGACTTAGGATTTTTGTTGATTGTGACGTAATTAGCTAAGGCCCCACACCTAATTGTTTATTTGTTCCTATAGATCATAATTGGACCTAGCTAAAAATAAAATTAAAAAGTTAACATATTGGGATTAGAGTCCACGTGCCGAGAAAGGTAATATACAGCTTGGTTGGACCCATTGCGGTGGGCACCGATTGGCATCAGAGACCGGACTACGGACTCTCTTCCCGATAGTTAACTATTATGCTTCACGATTAATAGAAATTGCTCGTCTTAGGCCGATTTCCTCATTTCATTATATAGGTAGTTTTATTTCTATCTTTACTTTTATGCACGGATCACCTTGCATGTAGAATGCTAGAATCAGGTGCGCATTTCTATCTCTGCATGCATCATCGTGTTTGATCGTGCATCGGCTTTTTCGACTTCCTCCCCCTCTTTTATTGGACTCAAAATAACCAAGGAAATCAAAAAATTCATTAGGCATTGTTTTTATTTCAAAAATACCTAAAAAGTGAAATAAAATAAAGTTGAGACTGCTAATGCAAGTTGACCCTAAAATACACTTCCCTTAAAAATCTTGTTTTAGGGAGAGTCACCCCCTCATTGATTGATTTATCTGCAGCGAAAGAGTGACCTGCACACTAGGATAGAGCTACATATGAACTCCTTTCAGACTACCTATCTCGTAGGTGATTGTTCTCTAGTGAGGATTTCACTGAGTAGCAGCTAATCGGTCAGGGACTTCCTTAGTAGATTGGTCATATCGGGTAGCCAGTAAATGGTCAGCACCCATACTGGCTGGGAAAAATTAGTTGCGGGATTCGGGCCAGTCTCCTGGGATCTTTTTGATTCCCAACGGCTCGCTTAATTGCTCTGATATCTTGATTTGTCACCTATATAAAAATTGTCTAGATTAACCACCAATATTTCACTGTCATAAGCTCGAGTGTTGAGTAGGTGAAAAAGGGGTTTGTCTTCTCATCTTGTTTGCATCCATATCTCATCTTCATAAATCCCCACATCACGATGATGGGAAGGAGGTCCCTTAGGCTGCCTTGACAACACTGCTTTCAGGTACTCCTTTCCGTTCATCTAGGGTAGCTTCAGAGAGACCAAACCAACTCTCTGAACCAAAATTCTCTACACCCTATTCCCCCTCGACCACCCTTCTTCCAGTCCTGAGGTGCTAGAGCAGAGGTCATCACAGTTATATGTCCATTTGACGGCACCTAAGTTGGGGTCTTTTGTCGTTGCAGAGACCGGAGAGATGGCCAATAGTGAGGGATGCACCAATGAGCAGCTGCAGATATCCGCATATGTACTTAACCAGGACGGCCATAAAAAACACACTCTTAGCCTCCTTGGAGACCATGCAGTGCCATATTATAGATCAAGGAGCAATTATGGCAGAGGTACGACGAGAGCAGACGGAGATACGAGCCGTAGAGGAGAGCCGCAGAGACAGCTGATGGAGAGATACCAACAGCTGGAGGAGGATACAGACGACTCAAGGAGCTGCAGGAGCCATCCAGACATCCACTGACGATGAGAAAGTTGCACAACCCTTGTGCAACTCTCACCCACCGTTTGGATTTAGCTCTCCGGAGATCCTAGGTGACTTCGAGCTTCGCCCCCATACCATTCAGTTACTGCCCAAGTTCCATGGGCTAGCCACCGAGGAGCTGCACCTCCATCTCCATGAGTTCGAGATGATCTGCAGCATCATCCACGACAGATTCGTGGACGAGGACACGATCAAGATGATCACCTTCCCATTCTACTTAGTTGACAGTATAGCCTATTAGCTGAAGCATTTGGGGTGGTATGTCACCACCTGGGAGCATCTCTGGACCGAGTACTTGAACAAGTACTATCCACTCGTCCGGATCAATGTAGCACGAGCCATGATCAACAACTTCACCTTGATCCCAAACGAGCAGTTTCATGAGACTTGGGATCGATTCAGAGAGCTCATCGACCAGTGTCCACGTCACGAGATATCCAAGCCTGTCCTAGTCCAAAGCTTCTTTTGTGGGCTGACACTAGAGTTATAGGGGCTAGTGAACGCCTCGTGTGGAGCGTCCTATTTTTCCAAGGATGAGGATCAAGTCTGGGCATCTACAAGGAGATGGAAGAAAACTACACGGTGATGTCCTATACTAGGGTTTTTACTCAGGGGAGGCCCCTCCCACAGGTCGTGTCTTATCATGGGATTGTATGGGTTGATGCCGGTCCTTCTACTTTATCAACAACAGCACATGCCAAGTCCTCAGCTGCTGACTTGGGGATCATCAGTGAGAAGCTAGATTGCATCAAGATTATTGAGAAGAAGCAGTTCCAGGGCCTTACATAGATCGACCAGTTGGCATAGACATTGAGTGACCTAAAGACTCAAATCATGTGTCTCCTGGAGGCACAGACGGCTCCACAGCCCCATCTCAGGTCACAAGCTGATCCTAGCAGCAGCAGCTCCACCCAGCCTTCTGCCAAATATAGCCAGGTTCACCACATCCAAGCAGAGCCAATCTAGTAGCTGCAACACTACTCCCAGCCACCACTATCTCAGGACACTCAGATTGTGGTCTACCAGTCGGATCAGCCTGTGGCAGTTCTCCCACCTTAACCTTTTGAGCAGGAGCCCTTGATGTAAGTCAGCGGGATTTGGTACAACTGATACTAGCAGTAGCCTGGGATCCGTCGCGATCACCTAGGATTCCGATGGTCCACCAGAGGCACCTCATCCCAGCAGTAGCCTCCATCTCAGGGCGGACAGAGCATTAGTAGCAGCAGCAACCTCATTACTCCCAACAGTATCAACAACAACACCAGTAGGGTCCTCATCCTCATACCAGGGACAACAGTAGAGGCAACCGCAGCAGCCTCACCTTTAATATTCCCAGCCTCCCCCTCACTACCAACAATAGTCTTAGCCTCATTTCCAGCGAGGCAACCCGTCTGGTTCTCATGGACCTATCTATGAGAACCCAGCCCTTGATGACCTCGCCCGCCTACTTTCTAACCAAATGGCATCCTTCCGATGAGAGATGGACGAGTTCTGGCAAGAGATAAGGGAAATCATCGAGGACTAGGCTGCCATACCAGCTCTGATAAACCCAACCCGAACAACATGAAGAGTAAATCTGAGCAGGTACAATTTACAAAGACTACACTCCTCGTGATACTTTGGGTGATATATCTTCCTATGTGTTTGATGCGGATTTGTAACACTTAGGAGTGGTAGGATGCCAGCCGGCGACATCTCATCTGAGCAACGACCACTTAAAGATTCAGGAGCACCAGACGAGGAGGATAGCAGTGCTGATGCAACTCATGATGATGATGGTGGTGGTACTAAGTATGATGATCCAGCCGATTGATATTGAGGATGCCGTAAGGTCCAGATGCAGACGGTGGTACTGATGCCACCTGTTTAGAGACACCAGGACATAAAGCGATGTTGATGCTGCTAGATCAGATGCTGTGAGTGGTATTGAGGCCACCAGTTTTCCTTCAGTTATGTTCCCTCTTTTGTATCTTAGGACAAAAAAATAAAAAAATGGAAAAATAGAAAAGCAGAAAAATATGAATAAAGGAAAGGTTTCTGTATCTCCTTGGAGTCGATTATATTCCATTGGTTGCATAGGAGCCTACTCCTGACCCTCATCTCTTTAGAGAGGGTCCATCCATCCCCTTCCCTCAAGAACACTGCTTAGAGAAGGGGAATAAATCAGAAAATCCAAAAAAGACACACCAGCTAGAGTTCAACCAACAGATGATAGATCGATTCCAGATACAGCTGATTCTACAGGAGGACTAGACCACATCCCTCTCTTCTAGAAGAATTTGAGAGAGAAGACCACTATGTGCATGAAGAAAAGGAACCACAATGCAAAGATCCATGTGCTTACTCATGCCACTTGCTTCTCCATTCAGAACCGATTGCCAGCCAAGAGACCTGATACAGGAGCTCCATATGTCAGATGCCATATCCATGAGCAGCGGTTCGATCGTACCCTATTAGATAGCAGCTCTTCTATTAAGCTCCTTCCGGCAGCCTTACTCAACTGATTCAAGTTTGGCCCTCTTCGATAGAGCATGACAGTCCTTCAGTTTGCTGATCGACTGTCAAGAGCCCGAAGGGGTTTATTGAAGGACATGTTCGTTACAAGTCAGGGCCTGAAATTCCACACACACTTTGTGTATTGGACATGCAGATCCCAGAATCTGTGGCAGATACCCCTATCATACTACGATGTCCATTCTTAGCCATAGCCAAGGCAATGTCTGACCATTATAGTGGGAAGGTATACTTTCGCATCAAGGGCGAAAGTGTACAAATAGAGACTATCAAGGAGGCCATAGTGAGAGATTGAGCTTGCTCTGAGCAGTCGAGCGATACAGAGCAGATGATAGATGAAGATCAAGACGTCTACCAGGAGTGCGACTTTGTGATTACAGATGACGAGGTTTGTTTGGTCCGATCCCGTATCACGAGCTTTTGTCACTCCATCAGACACTATAGAGTTACAGATTTTGGCAGACGAGAGTTCGGAGAGCACACTCTTGGCACTGGACACATTTGAGGCTATTGATCATGGTCAGGGATAGAGAAGCATAATACATTTCACGCTCTTATGATTCAGATACCTCGGATTTAGACATTGACTGGGATGACTTTGATGATTATTTGCCATGTCTCATTCCCACAAAGATGACAACTAGGACGAAGAGTGAGCCAACACAGATTACAGAGACACCAGCAGGGATACCTTCGATCAGATTTTCAGATGCAGCGAGAGTTCTCTCATGCAGATCTGGTAGCCTTCACTCAGACATTTAGAAGCTAGATTTGCCAGCTCCCAGTTATCCAGAACTGAAGCCTTTATCGCATTCGATGAAGTACATATTCCTTGCGGGTGAGCCAGAGATGTTCCCAGTCATTATCTCAGTGAATTTGACCGGAGATTAAGAATCTCGTTTGATGGATGTTCTTGAAAGAAACCGTAAGGTGATTGGATGGAGCGCAGCTGATCTCCAGTGGATTTGTTTGGCCCTGTGCTCCCATCATATTTATCTCGAAGAGTATGCCAAGCCATCGCGTGAGTTCTAGTGACGACTGAACCCGAATCTTTGAGATGCGGTCATGAAGGAGATATCAAAATGGTGGAGCGCCGATTTTATCTACCCCATCTCTGACTCCAAGTAGGTTAGTCCATTGCTTGTGGTACCCAAGACGACGGGCATCGCTATAGTTATGAGCAAGTTTGGAGAGGAGATAGCTACCCGGGTACCCACTTCTTGGAGGGTCTGTGTTAACTACAGACGATTGAATTAGGCCACCAAGAAGGATCATTTCACACTGTCATTTATTGATTAGATTATCGAGAGGCTAGATGGGAAGAGTCATTACTATTACCTTGATGGGTACTCCATATATAATAAGGTGGCCATAGCATCTGAAGAACAAGAGAAACGACATTCACCTGTCCGTTTTGGACATATGCTTACAGACGGATGCCCTTTGGTTTATGTATGGCCCCGGCTACATTCCAAAGGTACATGGTGTCCATCTTTTCAGACATGGTGGGTGACTGTTTAGAGGTCTTCATGGATGACTTTTTGATCCACAGTGATGGGTTTGATTCTTATATTGATTGCCTAGACCGAGTACTTCAGTGCTATATTGAGGTCCATCTTGTATTATCTTGGGAGAAGAGTCACTTCATGGTGACTCAAGGGACGGTGCTTGGTCTCATCTCTAACAGGGGTATGGAGGTTGATCTGGGCATGGTAGATTCAACAAGAAACTCAATCCACCATCCAATTTACGACAGTTGCGGTCTTTTCTGGGGCATGCCGGTTTCTACTGACGATTCATTCAGGACTTCAGTCGTATTGCCCGACCACTCACTGATTTGCTGATGAAAGAAACCGAGTTCATTGTAGATGATAAGTGTCTAGCATCATTCAAGACTCTCAAGGGATTAGTTGTCGAGGCTCCTGTCCTTCAGCCACCCGATTGGTCTCTCCCATTCGAGATTATGGTGAATGCTTCTGATTTTGTTGTAGGGGCTGTGCTAGGACAGAGGAGGGATGGATTACCGTATGCCATACACTACGCTATCCATACTTTGGATGTCGCTCAGTAGAATTATACCTGACTGGGAAGGAGATGCTCATTGTAGTCTTTGCTTTGGATAAGTTCAGATCATATATTGTTGGATCCCGAGTGACTATATTCACAGATCACACCGCCATCCGATACCTCATGGCAAAGAAAGATGCCAAAGGCAGATTGACCAGATGGATCCTCCTACTCCAGGAGTTTGACATAGAGATTAAGGATAAGCCTGGAGTCAAGAATGTGGTAGCGGATCACCTCTCCCATTTAGAGAACCTTGTGGATTCAGATCAGATTGCATCTATTACAGAGACCTTCTCAGACGAGGCAATCCTTGCTATCGCCTCTCTCCCATGGTACGCCAACATTGTGAACTATCTTGTCACCATGAAAGTTCCATAAGGTTGGCCTAGACATCGAGTTGAGACTTTCCTCGTGAAGGCCAAGTCTTACCACTGGGAGGATCCCATCCTTTATCATGAAGGAGGGGATAGCGTCTGGCGTTGGTGCATTCCTCAGGAGGAGCACCACAACATCCTCACATACTGGAACAAGCTTGAGGCAGGAGGACATCATTCTGGGAGGAGGACATCGCAGAAAGTGCTTCAATCAGGCCTATGGTGGCCTACCCTCTTTAAGGATTCTGATGAATTATTAAAGAGGTGTACTGACTGTCAGAGGATAGACACTTGTGGACAACGTGATATGATGCCGATGCAACCCATTCACTTCTGTCAGGTTTTTGATGCATGGGGCATCGATTTCATGGGTCCATTCTTTAAGAGTCAGGGATTTGAGTACATTCTACTTATTGTGGATTATGTGAGTCGTTGGGTTGAGGACATCCCCACCTGAATCGCAGATGCTAAAACCATTTGTATATTCTGGAGGGAAGAATATCATTTCACGGCTCAGGGTACCTAGAGTTTTGATATCTGACGGGGGGACTCATTTTATCGATGACAAGGTAAAGGCCCTTGCTAACAAGTTCATCATTGACTATCGAGTTGCGACTCCATATTACCATCAGACCAATGGTATTGCTGAAGTATCAAACAAAGAGATCAAGACTATATTGCAGAAGGTCATCAGCCCAGACTAAAAGGATTGGTCACAACTTTTGAACTCAGTCTTGTGGGGCTATAGGACTTCCTTTAAGACACCTTTGGGTACATCTCCCTTTCATCTCGTTTATGGCAAGTCATGCCATTTACCTGTGGAGATCAAGCATAAGTCACTATGGGCAATCACTGAGTTATTATTGGATCCCAAGAGTATAGGAGATCAGAGGATAGACGAGTTGGCAGCCCTGGAGGATTTGAGAGATACAACCTTTTCGAGTAGCGTACAATATAAGGAGAGAGTAAAGATATGGCATGATTCTCATATCAACCATAAGCAGTTTGAGCCGAACCAGAGAGTATGGCTATATGATGCTAGTTTGAGATTATTTCCAGGGAAGTTACAAAGCAAATGGAGGGACCATACATGGTTCGAAAGGTGCATGACAATGGAAGCATTGATATATCTGAGTTGTCATCCGAATCTACCTTTCGAGTTAACGGTCAACACCTGAAACCATATATTGATCAAGATCCGCTTATCGTTGATGTTGCTCCTATTCATTTTGCATGAGATGTAGTCTTTGACTCACATCATTTGCATCTGATGCCTGATTATCACTTCTCTTCCACAAGCTGTATAGATCCAGTTTTCCATATCATTCATTCTTTTTGTCTAATATCCCATCTTCATCTTATGATTATGCTATACTTAGGGTGTGCTTTACCCTAAGTATAGGGGTGGTGTGGTATCATACTTGTGATTATCCTATTGATTCTTTTTACCTCTATTGTGCTGCCTATACTTAGGGATATTTTACCCTAAGTATAGGGGAGGTAAAAACTTGTACATCCTAATCCTCGATTTTCCCCATGGGTACAGACTTCTATACTTAGGATTACTTGATCCTAAGTATAGGGGGATCATCGACCTCTATTCATTACATTCTTGTATTTGTCGTTGTAGAATAGCCTTTCTTTTCACTTCCCAATACTCATCACGAGTTATGTCTTCCTTACATCGCTCTTTGATCACTCTGAGGGCATCGTTAGAGCTAAGTATATGGGGGTGTCGTATATATTGTATATATACTTCAGCCATAACAAGTACGTTGTGTAAGTGTGTTAATAAAGTAAAATGGCTAAAATCATAAATTAAAAATCACAAAAATTTTATAATTTTCTCATTCATAAATGTTTGTAAATAGCTTTTTGTAAAAACTATTTTTGTAGAAATGTTTATAGAAATTCTTTGATTGTAAAAAGTTTGTAAATATTTTTGTATCAAAGTTATGTATATAGTACAAAATTTTTGAAAAAATATCTGGAAAATAAAAAGTTTGCAAAATTTTATTTGTAAATGTTTGTAAATATTTTTGTAAAACTTTCCCGTCTTCCTTGCATTTAAATATTTTCAAAAAAATTTTGCATATTTTGAAAATTGCACAAAAAGAGTTTTTGCTTGTATATTCTAAATCATAGTTGACATTTAAACTAGTCTTGAATTAAATTGGAAAATGGAGCTTGGTTAAGACCTTAATTAACCTGACTTCAGAGGAATCTTATAGTAGTTAAGGTTAAGACTTTTTAGGTCCATAGCGACTTAATTCATTAAGTCCATTAGGCTATGTTCACATGTCATCTTGATGAGCATAAGTAGAATACTTAACATCGCACGCATGACTATCAGAGACAATGGCTTGACTTGGACATGCATCTTATACATAGCTCAACACGGATGAGGTGGTGAGGAGGCAGGATTCTTTGGCTTGGGGTAGCATACGAGGGTAGTACTTCTAGGCGGAACCTCTTATCTTCCTTTAGGGAGGGATGTGTACCTCCACCTACTTTATTATCCATTGAGGTCTAAAGACATGAGTCTGTGGGTTGCAATAATGCTTCAAAAGAGGGATAGTCTACTGGCTCAAGAAGAAAGACTCCTTATGTACATGCTACACCATGTAAATATGTTGTATATATGCACATCGAAAAAATGTACAAAAATATGAAAAACTCCAAAAAAGGGGACAAGCCTGATTGAAATTAAAATGCTTGCCGGAGTGTATATAGTGAATAAGCAAAGCTTATGTATTCCACCTTCTCATCTCATGGAAGCTTGCAGCTGGAGACTTAGCTACACTGGCTTTGCTCCAAGGGATACGTGGCTACACTGGTCACAATCCATTCTCTTTCTTTTCCCTCTTCTTAATCTGGTTGAACTTGAAAGGGAATACCCCGTTCCTCGAGGAAAGAGCTGCTAGACTAGGAAATTAGAGTTACCTTGTTGAGGGAGGCTGTTTCTTTGTCCTTTCTGAGGTGGGGAGCTACATATGACTTACACAGTAGAAGGAAAGAATGCATAGTAATTAGCGTTTGCGTATGTAGACTTGTTCTGATATGGTTTATTGAGGAGCCGTGACCATAGAATTGTGGAAGTAAGAGGTTGTTTAATCATAAACTTATTCCCAATAAGGTTCCGACAAACTAATAATCCGAAGGTCTGACCAAGCTCCATACTCCAATTTAATGAAGATAAGTTTAATAATAAACCTTAATTCTTTTTCTTTTCATTTCTTTTTGATTGTCACTTCTTTATGAAATAAGTGGTTGCTAATGGACTAGCAAAGGTAAGTATAGGGGGGTGATGAATCCATGATTCTCACTCTTTATTCTTTTATTTTAGCTCTTCTTCTTGGCAAATACATTGTAAATACCTGTAAATATAATAATTTAACTTGTTGCATGATGTTGTTAATATTACCATATTTAGCCTGAATCATTTGGCAAAAAAAAGAATATAGGAAAAGAAAAAAGAATGATATATTTAAGATAAATACAGAGTGACCCAAACTCGAGAGAACGTCAAACTTCATCACAAAATAAAATAAGTAGAGAGAGATAGGGTCTACTATGTATTGTATATATCACATATACTTGGACATATTATTTATTTACTTATTTATTTTTGAGAAAACCAAAATTATTTTATTCCTTTATACTCTTGTATATAATATTAATAGTTTATAAAAATAAAATAAAAATCAATAAAAATAAAAGAGTAATAAAAATAATATCATCAACCTTTGTATAAAAGACACATGTGCATATCACATCCACTATTTATTATATACCCTTAATAATTTATAAAAATAAAATAAAAATATTTTATGCTCCTAAAAATTATGCTGTAAATAATTAAAATAAAAAATAAGGGTATTTGTGTAAAAATAATAAAATTAAAACTACTTGTACATAATACATATGTATAATATACCAATATACTACTATATATTATATATACATTAATTTATTTTTTATAAAAATAATTAAAAATAAATAAAAATCACATTTAAAAATAATAAACATTTTTTGTTTTAGACATTTTTCATTTTAAATACATTTGCTATTTTTATTGAATTTTTTGTTATTTTGTAAATGCTGAATTTCCATTTGTTCAAGCTGGATTGTTGACCTGATGTTCCATGGTCCTCGTGGATCCCTAGGCGCAGTCGGATTCTGCCTAGGGTTTCACGTATTGCCCCAATCTTCTGAGACCCCGGGCAACCTATAAATAATCTTCTTTAGCCTCCCCAATGGAGTAGCTCGTTCCTCGTCACCCTTTCGACCCCTCGCCACCTCCAGCTAAGTGATAGCTTCCTGGAGCGACCTTCGGAGCTCGGATTGGTGTTGAATCAATGCAGATCAAGCTACGTGGCCAGACCTTTGCCATGTTTGTCTCCTTGGCCGGTCACAGCCCAGTTGAGGCCATCGCTTGTATCTTGGGAAGGTACAAGCGGTACCAGAAAAAATCGAATCGAAACGGGAAATCAACTCTCGCCCTTGCCTAAAGCTTCTGGAGCTCCCCCGAACTTTCAAGTACCGCTTGTACTTTCCACATTTCCCGTTTCGATTCGATTTTTCATCTCATCGTCGTTGCCATTTCTCTAGCTTCGACCGACCAGTCAGAGCCCCCCTACCCACTCATACCCACTCAGATCGATGCTACACCTCACACTCCATCTTCGTACGTGACCTTTTCCCCCTGAAGCTCGACCATCAGATCGATATTAGGACATAGATCTCCATCCTCTGCCTTCACTGGAGATCGACGACCATATGCCCCACTTCCCTCATCTTTTGAAGCAATAACCCAGACCGGAGCATAGCCCCAAGTCCCCCCACCCTTTTTGGACAACACACATGCGAGGAAGGGCATTTGGGCCATCGGCTACTCAAGCGGAGCAGCTCCAGGCGAGCAGCCACTGCCACGCTCATCTGGCCGTCATCATCTTTATCGGAGCTCCTAGTCTGACGTGCAGTGCTTCTACGACTCTGCCAGAGCTTCCAGATCTTCCATTGGGTTGGTGGATATCTTCCCCCACTCGATCGAAGTTCTCCCAGGAGGAGTTCTTGTAGACCCATTGACGTGCCCTCGGCTAACCTTGTTAATTCAATCGATTTATCAATCGAATTAGGTTTGTCGTTTGTTGCAGTCAGGTAATCGAGATTTCGTCAAAAACCACTCAAATTTAATGTGCGATTAACACAAGCAGCAAATTTATTATTTGGGCAAGCCCAAGGTCGAACTCAGGGAGGCAGTTGTCTCCTTAGGTAAATTTTTCGTTAATTTAGAGATCAGATTTACAAAAGAATATTTTTGGTCTTTTTATAAACTTTTTATGCAATTACAGAAACCACAATGCAGTTTCAAGCCAAATTTGTAAGTTAAATTAGAAAGATAGTCAAATGAAGTCCAAAATAAAACTTGGCCAGAAGATGATATGCGATGAAACTAAGCTACTGTAATTTTTTTGAATTTTTAGACTCTAAATGAAATAAATATAAATAAAATATGGATGTCGGGTAGTTTTTGCAAAATAACTTTTAATAAATACCAAGGCATATTATTTTTATATATAGAAATTATCCTAAATAGGTCAATACAAGATGAATCCAGGAAAATTAATAAACGTAAAAACCTATGTAAATTGGACCTATTAAAAATAAATTAGGCAAAATACTTTTTGATTTATTCAGTCCTAGTGGCAAATGCAATGATTTTTGGGCACAATGTAGATCAACTTAATCTAAGTCTAATGTGATTTTATGGTGATTTTTGGAGCAATAAATGATTTAATACTTAATTTCAAGCTCACAGTGGGAAAAATATGTCAAATTCCACCAAAATAATATTATTAAATTCAATGCAGCTCACAACAATATGACACATGTCACAAAAGATAAAGGGAAAGTTAAACTACAACATGCAATTTTTTGGAATATAAAAATGATGAGAAATGGACACTTAGATATGCGTGCAAACACAGGGACCAAAATCCAAAACAGAAAATAAAATTTCTTAAAATAAAACGTGCATACACAGACTAAAATGCGAATACCTATAATGCTGGGGTATGGATGCAATTTTCCTACTGAAACACGTGCTCCTCACGTGACGTTCTTGGCAGGGACTGAATTGTAATTTCTGAAACTTGTAGGGACCTCAGTGCAAATTGCCCAGCCCTCACGTGAGAGACACGTGAGGAGCTAGTCTCGAGAGACGTAGGATGCTCAGGAGGAGGCTCGAGCGGCTCTGGAGGCTCGGATTTTGCTTCAGGATAGCTTCAGATGCTCCGAGCCTAGGGTCGGGGAAGAGGCTCAGAGGGTGGCTACGTGACGCAAGCTGGACCGCTAGATCTGAATAGATCCAATGGTTGCTGGAGCTGAATACGTGGCTCCTGAGGGGCCGTCAGATCGAGGTCGATCCAACGGTGGTGATGGCAGACGACATGGCGTGATGCGGGCTGTCAGATCAAGATTGATCCGACGGTATCTGGAGCTGGAGGGTGATGGCGATGTGGCGGAGTAATGGCCGTTGGATCCTTGTGATCCAACAGTGGTGGGAAGCAGGCGACATTACTTGATCAGAACCGTCCGATCATGATGATCGGACAGTGGCTGCTCGTCGTTCTCCTCCAGGCCTCCACCTCCTACGACGGACTTGGCGGGGCTCTAGCGATGGGCTCCTTGCTCCACCACCTTCGCCCGTGGTCGATGAAGCTCGGTGGTGGCTCCTGGATAGCTGAGAATGATCATGGAAGCCTTAGTGATCCACCGGAGTGTCTGAAAGCAGCTGGGGAGGTCAAAAGACCGGTGGCGACGAAGCTCGAAGTAGCTCTAGTGATGGTTCTGGCCAATGAAGAGAATGGTCCCTACAGGGTTACTTCGTGCCAGAAATCAAGTGCATCGTGCTCGTGGGGTACATGCAAGTTCAGTGAGGCATGAGGCATGAAGAGGGTGACTGCCGGCGAGCTTCTCCACCGTGAGGGGTGGAGCAGTGGTCGGGGATGATTCGATGGGTCATGGAGATGAACGAAGTGTGGCGTCAATATGGCAGCTCCGATGCAGAGCTTGAGCGATGGATCGAGAACGGTAATGTTGAGCGGAGAAGACGGGAAAAATAAGAGAAAATCGGAGAGGGAGAAGATGAAGATTGGAGAAGATGATGGAGGGATCTACCTGGGAATTGGCGCTCGAGATGGAGTTGTCGGTCGTCGCTCGAGGGCCTGTAGGATCCTGATCTCTAGAAACTCGTCGATGAAACTGCTGGCACGGCGAATCTTTGCCGTGGATCTCTCCAAAGATGATTCTCTGTCGTCGCTCGGATTCTAACCTAATCCTTGCCACAGATGGGAGGAATCAAGCTCTAGGAACTCTCGTGCAAGGGTGGATGGGGTGGAAATTGGCCGGAGGCATAGTATTTAAGGGGAAAATGTGGAGGTCCAGGTGATGGGGAGGTGATGTTTGTGGAGTGTGTGGAGTGACAAGGAAGGGTGTCATGGATATCATGGATGCTGGAGAGGGTGAGGGAGGTATGTGCGACATCGTGGAGGTGTTGATGGGCAGAGAAGGTGGCTGTCGTGGCGCCAAAAAAAAGGAAGGGGACAGAGCCATCGTGAGGTGGGGGAGACGTGGGCGAGGCTCTTTTGGAGGTGGGAGACGATGCCTCGACCATTGGATCTTCCAACAGCTCTGAGCGAGGTGCCAGCGGGCAGTGAGGATTAGATCAGGCGGGCTAGATTGAAGGACGATAGAGGGCGCCATGTGGCAGGTGTAGGCACGGGTGCTGGCGAACGGTGGAGATTAGATCCGACGTAGCATCAAAGGGTCTTCGATTGAGCGGGGATGAGCGGATGAGATCTAATCATCGGAGCCAAGATCCAGCGGCCATGAGCGTGACACGTGGCCTAAGGAGAGTGAGGTGGAGACAGACGACAGGGATGCGATCAGAGGGGAGATCGAGCGACTGAGAGGTGATGCGACCGTGGACGGCATGGATATGAAGGAGGAGGAAGTCATTGGACGATGGAGAAAAAGAGCACGTGGCACGCAATGGCGTGGGCCGCGTGGCGCAACCAGAGGGCGCCACGTGGTCTAATCGTGTTGGTCGAAAAAGAATGTGAAATAAGAAGGAGAAAATGGCCGAATTTGGAAAAACTCAAAACATTAAAGTTGTAGATATTGATGAGATCTACAAGTTTTATGTTGATAAAAAACCGAAATAAGGTTGAATAGAGTAATAAAATACAAGGTTACAAATATACATACATAAAGTATACAATGGGGGCCCCAAAACCTATGTTTTCCATACAAGCTTTGATTTAAATGAATTTGGTCTCATTTTGAAGGTCTCTGAATATGTATTAATTTAAAACTAAGTAGACCTAGATCGGAGGTTGTATGAGAGAGATATGTGCATTCTAAGGTCCATGGTCCCTAACTTGGTTTGGGGTTTTATTTGTCAAATTTACAGGTTAGCAAATTTTTTGGTATTTTTCTTGTAGTATTGTTAGTAATATACACAGTATTTATGGGATTTATAGTTAGTGTAAAATATATACAGATGAGTGATTTTTACAAGTGAAATTGGGCTTCTTATTTAATGCATGCATGAATGCTAATTATGAAATTTTGATGGAAATATGCTCCTAATTACTCGGGAACAAAGCTCTATTTTCAACTTTAAGAGTGATGGATCACAGATCCATCACCCACTCCCCGCCGTTGGATGATACCTTCTATGCCAGATTCCATCGTAGCCGCCCGACAGAGCAACCTTACAACCGTTAGATTTGCCGCCCCCTGACGCATCTGACGCACACATTATAGACATTCTCTGCACTATCATATCAGCCACAGGAAACGACCAGGACCGTACGTCAGAGCTGCCCTCCGCATGCGCCACATGCCCTTCAAGGTATATTGCCTTTTTAACCCTGTACATATATGTTTTTCTGTCTAGTCCGTTAAATAAATATTGTAGTTCACCACTTTTATAGTTTGGACCTCGAGTTTTTAGCTAATTGTACTTTACCCCCTCTCAGTCTGTAGCACATGCAGTCCCATGTGAGTTTGGGTTATTTACACATTTTGCCAGGAACTTTTGTTGTTACTATGTTTACTTTTGAAAATTGCATTTATACCCCTATGTGCCCAGTATTGAGCATGTGTGTGAATTGAGTGGGATTTTTGCAGTATTGACCTCGGACATTTATATCATGTTATTGATTTGGTCTACGGACATAAAAAATTTACAAAGAGGCTCCTGCGAACTATGATTAATTACATGTCTTTTTTTGGACTTAATAAATAATAAATTAATTGAAAAATTATGTAAAATTTACCATTAACTCCTGTTGGTGTGTTATATTTATTGTGATTTGGATTAATTTATTTGCGTTTTATATTTTAGAAATTCAAAAACCTTCAAAAACATCCCTGTTTGGCTTAAAAAATAATAAAAAATCGAAAAATATTTTAAAAATGCTATAAAAATTCCTTTTAGTGCCTTTTTATGTGTTTTATTTCCATTATTAATTTTGTTTGAAAAAACCCTTATAAAAACCCGTAAAATTACAAATCACTTAAAATCTTATAAAAATCTTATAAAATTAAAGAAAGACCCAAAAAATCCCATTGTAGTTCCTATTTTCAGATTTTAATACACTTTTATTATAAAATTTCTATCTAGGACTTTAGAATTTTTTATATATTTTAAATTTGCAATTTAGTCCTGACTGTGCACTATTTGCATTTTTATCACTTTTTTTATTTTTGTAAAATTACAAAAACATTTGCAAAACCCCAGAAAATTACCAAAAACACTTTAAAACCAAAAAACCCCAAAAAATATTTTTACATTATATTCCTGACTATTTTTAGTTATTGTGAAAAATCCAAAAATATCCTTGTACTTGTTTTCTCTTATTTTTATTTATTAAAAAAATAAAAAATTTGCAAAATTAAAAACAACTTAAAATTATTTTGTTTTGAGATTTTTACTACTCCGTATCATTTTCGTGCTCCTTGTGTTCGACCCTGGTGGCTATACAAGGTAAATAAAATAGCGAACCTCTTACATTTATTGTTTGTTTGATTTATTTTGAGTGGTTTATTCTTCTTGATTGAGCCTGTCTGGTTGACCGTGGTCGCAACGACCTTGGATATTACTTGATATTTAACCCTAGTTGATCAGACGCTCATCAACTAAAATAATCCACGACGAGCAGGAGGTACTGAAACCCCTAACTGACAGGAAATGGGCCCATGAAGTCTATGCCCCAAGCATCAAAAACATCAGAAAACTGTATGTATTTTAGGGGCATGGTATCTTTAAAACCAGTTGTTCCTCCCATTTTCTAACAGTCAGTACAACCATGAACATACTCTGTAGCATCCTTACAATGTGGGCCACCGTAGGACACTCTGTAGGACCTTTGCTACTGTGCGTTTCCCCGAATGATGCCCACCAGATTCTAGTTTGTGACATGGCTCAGGTACACTGGTGTGTTCCTCCTAAGGAATGCACCTTCTCCAGATACAATCCGCACTCTCGTGAAGTAGGTACGGATACTCCCATTGGTAATAATGAATCTCTGACAGAAATCTGTCTACCTTGTACTTCGGCCAATCTTGTGGAACTTTCTTAGAGACAAGATAGTTCACAATATAAACATACCATGGGAGTGAGTCCACATAAAAATGGCCTCGTCTAGAAAGGTTTCGAAAATAGGGATCATGTTCTGCTCATATATCTCTGCATTCGTGATACGGGAAAGGTTATCTCCCACAACATTTTTCACTATAGGTTTATCTCGAATCTCTAAATCAAATTCCCGGAGAAGAAGGATCCATCTGATAAGGCGTGGTTTGGCACCCTTCTTTGCCTGCAAGTATCGTATGGCAGTGTGATTCGTGTATACAATAATGTGGGAACCGAGGAGGTAAGATCTGAACTTCTCTAGCCCAAACACAACTGCTAACATCTCCTTCTCTGTAACTGTATAATTTAACTGTGCTTCATCTAGAGTCTTCCTAGCATAGTGCATAGCAAAAGGTATCCCATCCCTTCTCTATCCTAAAATAGCTCCAAATGCAAAATCTAAGGCGTCTATCATGGTCTTAAAAGGAAGAGACCAATCAGGTGGCTGTAGAACAAGAGAACTAGTAACCATATCTTTCATCTGATTGAATGCAAGGAGTACTTTCTCATCGATAACAAAGTCACTCTCCTTACATAGAAGCTTAGTCAAAGGTCTGGTGATCTTGCTTAAGTCCTTTATGAATCGCCTATAGAATCCTACATGCCCTAGAAATGACCTCAAATGCTTCAAATTCTACGGTGGCTCTAACTTGGAAATGGCATTAATCTTAGCCCGGTCCTCCTCCAAACCATGTTTGGAGATGACATGGCCCAATACAATCCCATTAGTCACCATAAAGTGACTCTTCTCCCACAAGAGCACTAGGCTTACCTCACAACAATGTCGAAGAACTCAATCTAAATGAGCAAGACATGTGTCAAAACTATCCCCGCAATAATCTGATCAATAAAGGGCAGCGGAAAGTGATCATTCTTGATAACTGAGTTCAGGAGTCGGTAATCTACATAAACACGCCATGAAGTAGGTATCCGGGTCAGAATCTCCTCACTACGGTCATTCTTTGCGATCGTAATCCTGGATTTCTTCGGAACCACATGTAAAAGGACTGATCCACTTGGAATCCTAAATGGGGTATATAAAGCTAGCATCACACATTTTCTGATCTCCTTCATGACAATCTCCCTTAGATTTGTATTTAGATGGTGCTGACATTCACAGGAGGGTTTACAATCATCCTCTAGGTAGATATGATGCGAGCACAAAGCTGGATTAATCCCACGGAGATCCGAGATATTCCATCCTATGACCTTGCGATTTCTATCAATAACCTATAGCACACGAGATTCTTATTCAGTGGGTGAACTGCAACCTGAGGATGATTGGAAACATTTGGGGGGACTCGTAAGGAAGGTATATTTCATTGTTGATGGTAAAACCTTGAGCTTAGGTGGGGTCTGAATCATCTCTACAATAACCTCTGCTACTGTACTGGTAGACGGTATGTGATTTGTACTCGGTGTATTGTCCACATTGGCTACTAACGGCTCAACAAGTAGAATCTCTGATCGATCTGCAATGATTGATCTCTAATCAGAAAGGAGGGGCTCATCAGGGTGTTCAACATTCTTATCAATTAACGGTTCAGATGTCTCAGCAATAATTTCAGATGGATGTCCCTTGTTTGTGCATAACTCAGAAAATTCAACGAATGACTTAGATATATGTACATCAGAACTCTCAGACTGAGGCATATCATCAATAATCTTAGAAAAAGTGTGTCAAAGGAATATAAGAAGGTGCCTCCAAAAACTCAAATTGATCCTAAGAAATCAGCTCAAACTGCCCATCAGCAACTAGCTCAATTGGACCACCAAGGGAACTCATGTCGACTATACTTTCCAGATAGTCCTTTTGGGAAAGGAACTCTTGTGTATCTATGAAATCATTGAAAAGATCTATCTCTTGGAATTCAGCAAGAAAATCACAGTCCTATGGCTCTGATATAACTTTCTTTGTCTCATCTGTTGCTGGTAGCGGTGATGGTCTAGGATCAAAGATCATCTCAATTTTCACCTTGTCACTGCGAGAGTGAAAGATGATCTCTCAAGTACCATAATCAACTGTTTCTTCGATCATTCAGAGGAACGATCAACCTAGTATGATCAGGGTATGGAGTAACGGTGCAGGTGTGTCCATATCCATGACAACAAAATCAATAGGGAATTTCATTTCATGCACCGTTACAATAACATCCTCTAAAATGCCTCTTGGACTCTTAATCGATCAATCAGAAAACTGAAGGATCATCCTGTTTGTTTTAAGAGGCCCTAGCCAAAATTCAATTAGCAAAGAGGATAGCATGAGATTAATGGAGGAACTACTATCGAGAAGAGTACGATCAAATTCTTGATCAAAGATATGGCAATGGATGTGAGGTGCTCCCTTGTCTCTCTTTTTAGGCCGGAGGTTACTTATGGCATGAATTGTGGCCATGGTCAAGATGTGTTTATCTGTTTCCTTTCGTCTATTCTGCCTTAGTTGAGCTTTTTTGTACATGCCTCTTTCATTCCCTTTTTCACTACATGAATGTATTCCATGGCCTTAAGGAGCGACATATTAAAAAGATTTTCTGTAAGATCTAAACCACTCCAGGATCAGATAGGGTTGTTTTTAAGTTTTGGATTTTTTTATATTTTAGAGCAGAAGGAAATGGCATGGGATAAGAATAAATGATCAAATGTTCATTTCCATTATTCAAAGTAGAATCCTCATGTACAAAAGGGCAACCGAAATCTGTCTGTACAGTGTTGCCCAAATTACATGAAAGAAAAACTGAATTAAAAATAGAACAGGATGATGTTGCTGGTGAAGAGGAAGAATCTGTGACTGGTATATTCTCCCTTATTGATGGGGATCTACATCTGCCTGGTGAAGGTGGTGGTGAAGGCGATGAAACTCCAAACTTGGGTGCTGCTACACTGGGCCATTCGATTGCGGGTGAAGGAGATGATGTGGAATATGATGCTCAATCAGTGGTTCAATCTCCCAACTCCAACTGGTGCATAGGCGCCTGCAATCTCCTACCGCTCCTGAGATGAATGACGTCAGATAAATATGTAAAATAAGGGGCCATACACGTGTCAGTTGTGGGTATGCTATTGTCTACCTGCTCCTTGCGTCTGAAGTTGTTGGGGTTGGCTTCGACCTGTGCTGGAATCAGTGTCTTGGTGGTGGTCAGGTCTTCGATCCGCTGAGTCAGTTCATTCATGTTCTTTATGAGAAATGTAAGTTAGTCCAGTGCTGGGTTGACTGAAGGAGCCTCAGGGTGATCATTGACTAGTTGTCACTGAGACTGATAGTGTGGAGGTTGTTGATAACCATACGGATTCTGATAATGAGGAGGAGGAGGATACTGTCCATAATATGCAATATGTTGCTGGTTAGGATGAGGAAAATACATAGACTGCTGTTGTAGTTGGCCTTGTCTCCAGTTTTGGAAATGTGGTGGAGACTGATAGTGAGGTTGAAACTGCTGGTGCTGGTATTGCTGTTTCTACCTCCCTGAAACTGGTGGGCGGGTCTCTGACCCTGTTGTGAACTCAACTGGTCTTACCCTGATGGACGGGGTTGGTTTCACTCACCACCAAACTAGATTCCGTTTACCTCCTAAATGACAGGTGGAGGTGGAGACTGCTGCTCAGGAATGTAGGCTACTTCCTGTTGGTACGGAACTTTCTGTTGTAAATGCTGCTGAACCTGATCAGGGGTCTGCACATAGCAGACATGCTGAACTATGGATGGTCCTCCTCTACTCTGTTGGGTGGAAGAAGTCTTCTCCCTAGTTGAGGTATCGACTGCTGCACTCGCACTGTGAACAACATTGATTGTACTCACGAGAAGCTTCAGGTGCTTTGTTATATGTTCAGGTCAAAGTTGTCCACCCTAACCACTTCATGTGATGTCGTCATATTGACAGACTTGTGGGGTATTGGAGGGGAGGTGACGGGGTGTTTCTGAAAAGCATGTGAAGAAGAAAGAGCTGTTGAACTCTCCGCCTTCTCCTCAAGAATTTGATAAAGGACATCATCATCATTTTTGAAGTGGATCCCCCCACAAGCGGCATCTACCAGCTTCTGATTCTCTACACTTAAACCCCCAAAGAAATTTTGCACAAGGCTTGTCTTTGGACGATCATGATGGGGGCACTTCTCTGTCAGATTTTTGAATCTTTCTCATGCCTCGTGAATAGGCTCATGGGATATCTGGGAGAAATTAGCAATCAAGGATCTCATTTGGTTGATTCGTCCGTGTAATATTTGTTCAGAAATGTTGATCTCAACTCTTCCCAAGTAGTGACAATCTTCCCCAAGTGATGTAACCAACATAAAGCTTTGTTCATCAGACTGAATGGGAAGGCGACCATCTTCACTACCTCTAATGGGACATTTAAGTAGTGTATTATTCCACAAATGTGATGGAACTGTTGGAGGTGTACATACGGTTCTTCATTAATATTTCCATGGAATATTGGGAGAAGAGGAAAATAGTGGGCTTAAGTTCGAAATGCCCATGAATCGCAGGGTTTTGTATCCAAGAATTTGTTTATCCTGCCTATGGATTATGAGCATCCTTTCATGTAAGCTTAGCCACAAGTTCTATGCCAGGGTCTTCTCCCCCATTCCCACCTCCACCATTGTTTCTATCCTCCTCTCTCCTATCTTGTATGCCGTGCCTCAACTCGTGAATCATGTCTCTCAATGCGGTCTGAAAATTAGCCTGCTCTGCTAACTGGGCTTGATTTGACCGAATGGAGGCTAACATGTTGTTGTTGATCTCTCTCTACTCCGACATGGTTCCCTTTCCCTTTGGTGGTATCAAGTGTCCGTTGTCTGACTCTGAAAATGTGCATAACGCTCGATTAGTTGTCAGAAATGATGGAGTCTCTGATACTAGTTCAAGATTAAAGCCAATCTCAAATAGTGGTTTGATGGATGCTGTGAAGGGTGAAGTGGAGAAAGAGGAATATTCAAGAAGTGAGTCTCCCTGAATAGAAGGTGAACGGATTAGAGTGTAGAATGAGTTCGCAAAGTCCGAACGAGAAATACTCTGGTCCGACATCATCGAAATCAATAGGCATGATGTGAGAGCATGAAGGTCAATGCAAGAGTGAAAATGAGTGAAGGCGTAAGTTGCACGATTGGATCTCTAGAAGCAAACACAATACAAACCCCAAATTCACCAACTCAACGCAATGTCAAGACCGTGAAGGTTAGATCAATTATCTTGCCAATTTTTAGAGTTAGGTGAGAATACAATATTAGAAAGAGTTAACGAGCTGTTGGGTACCTGTCTTTCCCTACAGACTGGCCCGATTCATACGACTAGTTGCATCCACTTTTAGCCAGCATAGGAGTAAGTACAGATCACAAGAATACAACTACTTGTTTTATTTGAGTACGGATCCTTACAAAGAGTCCTCTGAACCTCCTACTCTGCTAAGGAATTTCGGACCATTTACCGGCTACTCGTATTTCCTCACTGAAAACTGGATAATCATTTTTGGAGAATCAGTAGTCTATCTAAAATGATGGGTTTGGCTCTATCCTAGTGATATCCCTTTCTTACTTTGCAAATAAATCAAACAATGAGGGGGTTACTCTCCCCAAAACAAGAATTTTTCCTAACGTTTATTTTAGGGTCGAGTTTTCTTTAGCAGTCCTGAATTTTAGGCAGTTGTCACTTGGTTTGAATATTTTCAATAAATCGCCTACCGAGTGTCCAAGTTTCTTTTTAAATTATGTGAGTGAAAATAAGGAAGGAGATCGGAAAAGCCAATGCGCGATTAAATACAATGATGCATGCGTGAGTTAGAGATGCGTACCTTGTCTCCAGCACTCTACATGCAGGGTGATCCGTGCAGAATTTAAATATAGAAAATAAACTAACATATATGATGCAAGTGAACAATCCTAACAATTGCTTCTATTAACAGATAAGAACTAATTAAATTTGAATAAGTCCAACTACACTCTATTCTATAGGTACAAACATCTTGTTTATGGTTTTTGGACCTAATTAATTACCTAACTTTAGCAAATTAAATAAAGCAATCAATAGATAGCCTATGAAATCTGTGTGAAACAAAGAAAAATAAGGCGATGAAAAACAAAACCGGTGAGGTCCCCCAAGTGCACCGACACTTGGCGACATAGACCCCACAATAAATGAATGTCTGTTTACAAGAGTTCAAATCCTAGAAATAAATAAAATAAAGTCTAGAATATTTTCTTGCTTGGTCTCCTTCAAATCTTATTCTCCTCCTCTCATGCTCTCCTGTGGATTCGAGATGAATCAAGACAGCTCCGCTTCTCCTGGGTGCTTGGTCTCTTATAGGATCATCACCTTCGCTCCGTTGGCCCTTATAAGAAAGAGGAAATGAAAATATATAAGAGGCACAAATATAAAGGTATGAGCAAGAAAAAATGAATTAGATTCAATGAATACAACAATGAAATAATTTAGAAAATATTAAGAAATATGTTCAACCAAGAATAGTAGGTCAAAAGGGAAAACCTAACTACCCTCACCGTGCCTCCCTGGCAACAACGCCATTTTGTTGAACGGAATTTTTTAGGTTGGTTTTAGATAGATGAAATAAATGTGTCGTTGACCTAAATAATCCCATAATAAAACAAGTAATTTTTTCTTCTAAATCTAATAATTACAGAAAATAAAGAAATAGAATTTTTGCTATATAATTAACCTATATAGCAACAAGACTGAACTCAGGGTAGCTACCATTCCCAAGGGTTATTCAAATAATCGAAAAAAATCAATTAAGAGAAAAAGGGAATCTCAAATGCTAACTATATTGGTTTTTGCGATATTTTAATTTTTTAATTTTTTAAATAATTTTTATATTTCTATTTTCTTATTTCTCAATTTCCAAAATTTTAATGATTTTTAGTTTTGCAAATTTTAATTTTCAAAATATAATTTTCAAAACAAATTTGTACACAAAAGAAATGCATTTTTTAGATTTTTTACATATGAAAAAAACGTTAAAAAATGTCCAAATAAAATATTTTTGTATTTTTAATTATTTTTTACTTTTCTTATAATTTTTCAGAGATTTTATATTTTTTTTAAGATTTTTAAAATGAATAAAAATAATGGAAAATACAAACAATGAGAAAATAAGATTTTTTGCAATTTAAAAATGCCAAATAAATGCGAAAAATATGAAAGTTATTTTTCCTAAAAATAAAAGGAAATTATCTATAAATAGAACCTGAAATCACATTTTTTTTGAATTGTCTTTATTTTTTATGATTTTTATAAGATTTTGAGTATTTTTCATTTTTTTTCTAGGTTTTAAAAATATTTAATGCGTGAAAATTGGACAGGAAATTAAACACCCCAAAATAAAGCTACTTTACTTTTTTAGAATTTTTGAAGCAATATTTATGATTTTTCAAAATTCAAACAGAGAAAAATGCGATGTTTTGTTTTTTTAATAATATTAAATTATGATAGAATGTAACAAAAATTTTATACAATGAAGAGGAACACAATAGGAATATAACATGAAACTTCCAGATTTGTTTGAGCAATAAAATTATTTATTTAAATAAGAAGATGATAAATAATTATTTGATAATAGGGATTGAATTGAAATTATTAAAAGTTGTTGAATTGAAAATGTAAGTGGAAAGAAATGAAGGGGAAAAATTGCAATTTACCTCGTGATAGGGCATGTGGTACACGTGATAGAGCTGGCAGGTGCTATTTTGCACTTTCGAAAAATGTAGGAGGGCTTGTATGTAATTTACCCAAAAAATGGCTTTTTAAGGTTCTTCGTTCACGTTCGAACAGGAAGGGGGAAGGCGTGGCCGCCGCCCCTCCATTCTTTCTAATCCAAGTCAGGCGGCGAGTGGATGGCGGTCGGTAGAGGCCTCATGCAGGGGTTGAATGGCGGTTGGAGGTGCATATGATGCTCCTGCAGAGATTCCTTCACACGGAAGGCGGTGAAGAGGATGATGCGGAGCGGTGTTGAGCTCTGTGGATAGGGACTCGCGGTGGTGGGGGCGGATCTGCGGCTTTGGCGAATGGGTGGCAGGCCTCGCGTGGGTTGGCACAGACTTTGAGGTATACAACGAAAGCGGATTCCATGCGGAGGGGTTGCGCTGCAAAGCGGAGGTGCGCGACTCCAGATGGTGGTGAAGGGAGCACGCGACGGCTGTGGATTCCGGGTGGAGGGGGCAACACACACCCTGCGGCGGCGGATTGAAGAGCGTCGGGTTGCTCCCAGGTGGAGCGACGCCTCCCCGTTTTTATTTTTTTTTATTTTTTTGAACAACATCATTCTTTTTTCTATTTTTTGTAAACAGTAGCCGCTAATATTTTTTGTATTTTTTTGAAATTCCTATCATCCTGTAATAAAATAGAGATATCCGACTCGAGTACGACGGCTTAGTCCAAAATCAAATGCAAAAAATGTGACTGGATGCGGATCAGTCGAAATGGAAGATAGATATGAGTCTCTGGTCACTATGTGTGATCAGAGTGGAGTGTTTGCTTAAGGTAGAATGTGAACATGGAGAGATCGAGAAAATGATTATGAGATCGAAATCGAGGGCGGATCGTATCATAATAGTGGATTAAAAAAAATGGTTAACTAAGATCCAGAAATATAAAATGACAACGGAATTAAAAATGCAAAAATTAAACTAATATTATCCTAGATTAATAAAAAGAAAAAAATGGATCTCACCGTGGGAGTAGAAAATGGCGTAATGGCCTCAACAAAGGCCGACTCGCTGTCACCGGAAGGCTTAAAGGTTACGCACCTTTCTACAACAAGAAGCTCTTGGAGATTAAGCTCTTATCACCAAAGATTGATCCAATTGAAATGCGGGAGGAGTAGCGATATTAATAGGGAAAAGAATTGAATTTGAATTTCAAACGTTTGAATGGAGATAAAGATAAGAAATTTTGAAATTAGATAAAGATAAGAAAGGAAGTTAGTGTTAAAATTATTTAAATATTTTAATTAACTATTTTATTTATGCATTTTCATCACTTTATTAAATTAAATAATAAATGTTAATTATTTATTTTTTGTGAGGATTATTCAAGGGAATTAACTATATACATATATAGTGTACATATGGTACATTATATACATAATTAAATAAGGAAATTAGTTTAATTTTTTTGTTTTGAATTTTTTATTTTTATTTTTATTAAATAGTTATTATTAAAAAGTATTTACAATTGCTTTACAAATATAATATGTATAAAAATAAATATATATAATAAATAAATGGTAAAATTGCACAAACCACCCTAGAAAACTATCTTTCAAACTGTAACTCAAAAAATTTTAAAACTACAACCACTTTAAAGAAAATTCATTTAGAATACAATGAAAGTGAGTTTGATTCAATTTCTGTTCATATGGATCCATAATTGATCTTTCAATTATAGCTTTATGGCCTTTTCCGGATGTGGTTACTTTAATTCTGTATATGATTTTTTTTGTAATTATTTTTATTATTTAGAAAATATTGTTATTTACAACTTTTATTTTGAAAATTATTTAATTTGATGTCAATTTATATATAAAAAATGTAAGTTTTATAAAAATATACACATAAAAGTATTTACAAATATTTTTTTGGATTTTCTGATTAATGACCCTATCTCCCCCTACTTTATTCCTGGTCGGTTATGTCAAGTCTTGACCTTCTCTTTATGTTCGGGTCAGCCCGTATCTATTACATATATATAGTATTTTTTTATTTTCTTTATTTTTCCTTTATATCTTTATTTTATTATTTATTTTAGGTTAAAATGATAATATCTGTACAATATTTACACACATATGCAGGTTAGTAAGAATATGGATTTAGTATTATATATAGGTGTTTTATAAGGAATTTTAAGCTAAAATAAATGAATAAAGATGATGAAATGAAAAGTCATCATATATTGTTTCATGTTTTTAATTAATACGAAAATTCAAGAAAATAAAAATCTCTAAAAAATAAAAAATAGTAAAAAATATTAAAAACACAAAAATATTTTTATTTGAATTTTCTGACTATTTTTATGATATTTGAAAAAACTACAAAAAGAGTAATTGTTCCTTTCTTTTACATGTCTTTTTCTTTTTTTATGAAAAATTAAAAGTATAAAAATTTATAAAATTAAAAAGGTATTTTTACCCGGTAGACCCTATAATCTTTTAAAATTACCTCTACGACCTTTGAAACATTGATATTCCTCCCTTGACCCCGTAAACTTACTAACCCTTACTCCACAAACCCTGTGGTTAAGTCCCATCCATTTACCCGTTAAAGATTACCGTATTCTGTTAAAATGAGGTCTACATAACCCTCTTTGTTTAAGAAATTTACCAAAGATGCCATCAAGATGCTGACATCAACAACAAAAAAAATAAAATAAATGATATTTTATTAACACGGCTGACATCACCCCAGCTCCCCTCCTCCCCCGCCTTTGCCACTACTGCTTCTCTCCCACTGATCGCCCAATCGTCCATCGCATGAGCTGCCATCTAGATCTCGCCAACCAAGGGGGGTGTCGCCCCCTTCGTCCACCACGACCACTGCGAGTCGTCTGCAGCCGCACCAGGACCAAAAATATCAGCATTAAGGATACAATATTGCATGCAAGTCTGATTGTGTTTTTTTCTACATTGTTCAAGTGGCAGACTGACGATATCTACGGAGTTCTATTCTCTACGTTTCTACCTTGCTTTCCACTGATATAATTGCAGGACACCTACAGAGAGGTATATTTGATTACAAAAGGTGGTAATTATGGATGGAATATCTACGAGGGTCCCTTGTGCTTTTCATCCACCAGTCAGAATACGACACCAACCAACCTCGTATTCCCTATAATGGTATATAAGCACGTCACACAATCCGCTTCAATTACTGGAGCCAATGTTTACAGATCCCAGGATGATCCATGCATGTTTGGAAGGTGAGTCTACCCAAGCTTCTAATCTAGTTTATCAAGTGAAAACTGTGCATCTTATTTCAACGTTTACTTGTGAATACGAGTCGTCTGGAGCCGCACCGCCCAGCCTAGAGCGATGTCGCTACTCCCATGTTAACCAACTTCCCAAAAGGAGCACCTCCGCCTTCCAGATCCCACCATCATTCCTGGAGTAGACCATCACTACCTCCCATCATCGTTGCTCGCACCTTCCACCATGAGGCTCTCCGCCGATCAACCAACGTCGGTGCCCCTAGGCCCCTTTCTTGGGGACGAAGAAGAAGGGGTGGCGCCCTTTGATTTAGGTCAAGTAGAGAACGGACGACCAAACCCCACACGTAAAGTTTATTTTATTTTTTTGGGATAAATTTACATCAGGCCCCCAAAGCTTCTAAAAATTGCAATAACTCGGATATGGAAGACCCATCGTTAGTTTTCACCTCTGGTAAGATTAACCCACCCTATTGACTCAAGTAAAAATACAACTAACGAAAGGGTATGTGGGGTAAGACGGAGCAAGTTTACGGGGTCGAGGGACGAATATCGATGTTTCAAAGGACATAGAGGTAATTTAAAAAGATTATAGGGTCTACCGGGTAAAAATCCCAATTCATTGAAAATTCAAAATCAGAAACATAAAAAAATATCAAAAAATTAAAATCCATAAAAAGTAAATAGATAAAAATCCAAAAAATTCGACTAGTTTGCTTTGAGTTGTATTTTTACTTCCTTTGATTTTTCTTTGAATTGATTAACGCTAGTTTAATAATAATTGCCTCCTTGAATTCGACCATAGGAGCTATACCAGGTTAATAATTAAAATAACAAAATCCATCTCTTTTATTTCTTTTAGTTGGATTCAATAATTTATTTGATTTATTCAGGTTTCATTTTGGGTCACAACGACATATTCACTTCACATCATATTCATTTCATTCTCCATTAAATAATTAAACCCTTAGTGAAAACTCTGATCATCAAAATGGTGTCACTGCTGGGGAGGCACGACGAGGGTAGCTAGGTTGCTTTGCTTGCCTACTATTCTTGGTGTTTTCCTTTATTTTATGTCATTTATTTCTGTTTAGCCATAATTGTGGACCCATTTCTTCTTGAGGAGTAAGAACTTGGCTGAGAACCACATGCCATGAGGGGGCTTATACATTACTTGCAAGATCCGACGTATCGGACACTGAAAGATACCCAAGATCGGACTTTGGTTGCTTAGCTTAGATCTCTTCTTACTTGTTCTTCTCATTAAGCCATTTATCCACCTGTTTGTCTCTTTATTTACTTGATTGATGTCTTGATTTATTTTCTTTCTTTTATTTGCTCTATTTTTCATAACTATTTCTGACATATTTTCTCTGTCCTTTTTTCTGAGGCCCCGATGAGCGAGGGCAGAGTTCTTAGGAGCGTCGATGCACTTGAGTGAAGCTGAGGCCAACTCAATTCTTCATCAAGCAGCATGGGAGCGTAAAAGGAGGAGCAAAAGATTTAGAAGGGCAGCTTTTGGAGATTTTTTCCTTTCTTTATAGCATTTTTATTTCCATTTTATTTTTGTAAATAATTGTAATAATTTTCTATAGCATTTATTTACATCTTTTCCTTTTTTCTTTAGAGACTCTGGACACTTAACTTTTTGGGGTCTGTTTCACCAAGTGCCGTGCACTTGGGGGACCTCACAGTCTTTTGGTTTCTATCTCTTTTATTTTTATTTGTTTCACGCGGATTTTTTTGTGCATGATCCCCCTAGATTTAGGTTTCTATTTGATTAAGCTAGGTAGCATTAGGTCTAAAGCCCTCAAAAAAATACTTGTTCTCATAGACATCATTTGGACTTAGTCAAAGAAATCTTTGCTGCACGATAATAGAAGTTCATGTTTAGGGTAGTTTCTTCATGCATTCATTTAGATTAGTTTAATTTTTATGCATGGATCATATTGCATGTAGACTGCTGGAGCAAGGTACGCCTTCTATCTCGTGCATGCATTCATATATTTCATCGTGCACTAGTTTTCCGTCTTCCTCCCTCTATTTTCTGGACCTAGGAATAAAAAGGAAAATAGAAAATTCGTTAGTCGTTTCATTGAAAAATATCAAAAAAAAAATTAAACCAAAAATTAAAAATTAGGACTGCTAATTGAACTTGATCATTATAAACAAACGTAACCGATTCACTTCATTGATTTGGGAAGAGCAACCCGCTTATTGTATACATGTACTATCCAGACCGAGTGAGGCATGCACACTTAAGGATTATAGCCCAAAGCATGGATTTGTGCCCTACGTGCTTGGACTAAGTTTTGAGTTCTGTTATTGCTGCAAGCACTTGCCTTTGACTTTAGTAGAAGTAGTCGTATTTGAGTTGGTTTGTTTCGCTAGCTTAGACATGAACTACCCCAGGAGAGTGCACCTATGAGTTTGCTAATATATTTGTTTGATCACCTTACTCTAAAATTGACACGATTAAAGAGCAATCTTTAATGGTCATCACCGAGTTGAGTAGGTGAATCTGGGGTTTGCTTTGCGTTTGCTTGTGCTTGGTGTTGAGTTGGTTACGTTCATCTTTTTTGGATCATTAGCAGTCACCTTCTGTTTCGTTTTGCGAGGACAAAGTTCGAGCTAAGTATAGGGGGTGTCGTATATATTGTATATATACTTTAGCCATAACTCGTACTTTTGTTGGTAAAATATCACTATTATTTCTAAAGTGGAATAAAATACTTTGATAAAATATTGTAAAATGTTTGTAAACTCTTTTGTAAAAGATTTGTAAATTCTTTGTAAAAATATTTGTAAAAGTATTTGCAAAATTATTTTTATACTTTTTTTGTATTTTTTTGTAAAATTGTTTTATTTGTAAAATATTTGCAACATATTTTGTATCAAAATTATGCAAGTTGTAAAAACGTTTGTAAAATGTTTGAATATAAAATATTTGCAAAAACCTTTTTGAAAACTTGTTTATAAAAATGATTTGTAAAAATTTTCTTTGAAAATCTTTTAAAAAATGATTTAAATTTTTTTTGTAAAATAATTTATAAAATAGTTTCTAAATTATTTGTAAAATGTTTTGTAAAGTTTTGTAAAATGGTTTTAAAATATTTTGTCATGTGGATTATAAATTATGGGTATAAAAATTATTTTGTAAACTTGTAGAATCCACGTGTGAATAAAAAATGTAACTATTTGTAATTATTTGTAAATTAAAATATGTTTATAAAATTCTTTTATATATAAAATCCTTTGTCAAACTTGTACATAAAACATGCAATTAAAAATTCTTTTTGTAAAATCTTGTTTGAAATGTGTATAATCTTGTATATAGTTTATGTAAAATTCTTTGCAAAATGTGTATAAAATCCTTAAAAATTCTTATAGATATGTATAGATCTCTACTAAAAATGTCATAAAAATTGAAAAGAAAAAATTCATAAAATTTTGCACCATTCTTTGAAAACATTTTCAAAAAGATTTTGTAAATATTTATTGCATATGCATTTGCATTTTTTAGAATGAAATTGATGTTTAAACTAGTCTAGAACAAAATTGTAGAATGGATCTTGGTTAAGACCTCAATCCACTTAATTTCAGAGGAACCTTATAGGAACTGGATTTGAGATTTTTCAGGTCTAGCGACTTAATTCTTTGAGTCAATAAGACTATGTTCACATGTCATCTTGATTGGTCTAAGTAGAACATTTCAGACTCACACATGACTCTCTTAGACAACGATTTAACTTGGACAAGCACCTTGCACATAGCTCTTTACTGATGAAGTAGTGAGGCGGCAGAATCCTTTGGCTTGGAGTAGCACATGGGTGGAAATATCCGTCCTCCTCTAGGGAGGGTAATGCATCTCAACTTGGTCTAGTGGTGCCGATATCTAAAGATGAGAGCTGTGGGTTGCAATAAAGCTTTAAAAGACGGATGGTTTGCTCACACAATTTTTGTAAGACCCCAAAATATGTGCGAAAAAAAGATTAGATATCCGTAAGGGCACAATAAGATCTATGCAGTGCAACAAATCTTCCATGATGCAGAAGCAAATAATGTATTCCAAAAAAGAAAGAAAAAAAAATAAGAAAAAGCATTATGTATGTATGTTGACCATATTGTTCCTTCTTCAGAGAGACTACATATCTTAGTGGAGACTTGGCTACACTGGCCGGATTCACAAGGAGATGTGGCTACACTAGACACTCTCTAGTTCTCTTTTCATTCTTCTATCTTCTCCCCCTTTTGATTGTGGATACAATACGTACCTAAACTTAGATGGGAATACCCCGCTCCTCAAGGAAAAAGTAGCTAGACTAGGGAATTAGAGTTCCCTTAATAGAGGATGTTGTTTCTTTGCTATTTCTGAGGTGGAGAGATATATATCACTTACACAGTACAATTAAGAAGCATAGTCATCAGAGTTTTGTGTATGTAGACTTGTTCTGACCTTATTGTTGAGGCGACCTGAATAGGAGTCTTGTGGGACTTAGCATTAGACCTCTCTGTCAGATGCTTCCTTCCCTACCCGATCCCTTCGACGCCTCCTAGTCGTCACTCTTTCCCTCTGGCCCCTGGCATGCTGAGACTCTACGTGCGGGAGAGAGTATGATGACTTACATACATGGGGTCTGCCTAACTACTAAGCTTGTTTGTTCTCTTTCTGGCTAGAGTTCAAAGAGAGATTAACTAGAGGGCTTAGGACTCCGTTCCTGTTTGATTAGAATATTATAGGGGACGATGTCGCTGACTAAGGAATTGATTGTGGTCAGGGGTAGGAAAAGCAGGTAAATAGTAAATAGCCGTAGTCCAGTTCAGTCTTATCAGAAAATCACCCATCACACGTACCTAGAAGAACTCAAGGAGTTCTGGTGAGGGTAAGTGAAGAAAGAGGTATGGAATTAGAGAGTAGCTGAGGCTTGGAAAATCATCTGACGTCCCTACCTACTTCTTCTTACTGGATAAGTGCTTATACTAGCCTTCGTCCCCTCTGCCCCCGTTATAAGCAACTGCTTCAGGCTTTCTTCGAGGGCTCATAAATCTCAATTATAACCCGCTCGAAGCAGAGTCGAGATCCGCATTATATATAATAGGCGGACGACCTAGACTAGCAAGCGATGGAAGGGCAAACTCTCTATCTGGACCCTGGCCATATTGTGTGTGTGAGCCCATGCCATAGGTTTTCATGAAAGAGGGCCTGACGTGCAAGTCGTACTGAAAAAAGGGATAGAGCCAGCGACCCTACTTATCGCTCGCCTAGATGTCAATCATTTCCGCGCGGGTCAAAGGAAAACACATTTCACACTATTTCACGACCGTCTAAAGCACCGCATTGAACATCAAGGCCTCCTTGCGCGATAAGGAGATGGGCTATTTCGTCATGCTTTGGCACCCGGGAAAAGCCTTATGGGATAGGGTCGAAGAAACTTATAAAAGCTTATTCTATTGATTCGGGTAGGTTCGGCATATTCGGGTAGGTTTCGGCATAACAAAGCTTGCACCTCCCTCTTCCCTCATCAAGTATGTCCCGAGCAGAAGCTCTCAAGTTGGATGTTGGGGAGAAGCCTGATAGTTCTAGTCCTATTAGCCAGCCTGGTCTTAACAATTCATAGGGAGGGTTGTGACTTTCTTGATACAGGTTTCAACGAGCAATATATATCAAAGGTACATCTAAGCCCCCTCCTCTTGCTGCCTTCCATGTCTATTTTAAACATAAATTCAGAATCTATTGTTTGCCAACACAATTTTACTTGGGATAGACTATCCTGACTTGTTTAGACAAAAAAATCTAATACATGCAACAGGAGTGTTTAGGATGAATAGGAAGACAATGTCTTTTCTAGATCTACAAGATATCGAGTATTGCATGATTACAAATGTTGAAATTTTGTTAAGTATAGCTAAAAATGATTTGTCTTTCAAATTGTGAAATTATAGAATGTGTTGGGAGATAAACTCTAAAGTCCGCAACTCCTCGGACTATACAAGAAAATTTACATGTGGTGCCAAAGAAATTATTTTGAACAATTTTGTAGGGACACTACATACACGATCATGGGGTTTGATTACATTAAATATTAACATAAACTGTTCAATGCCAATTTATGATTACTGGATATATCTATCTATCAATCTATGCATAATTAGATGCTTCATACCATTACCGGTTTTGGTTAGATATTGGAGTTGCATGAACAATGCAAGGATGAATTGGTACAAAATTGTTTCCACGAGTTCGCGATTCAACTTAAAAAAATACAATTATTTTTTTGGGAGGAGAGACACTATGTCGAGAATGTAATAGCACACATAAAATCAAATAGTATTTGGATGAACACTTTGTAAAGCTTTATGTTTTTTTTTATAAATGGAGTTTATTTCAGAATTTATCCACGTTTAGTTACGCAACCATTTTCCTTCTCAAAAAAAAATATATAAGGTTGTTCTTCGTGATAGAATTAAAAATGAGGATGTTCTAATGGAAGTGTTTCTCTACACGAAAGAAATATAAAACAAAAAGGGAGATAATTAACAAAAAAAATCCCGCATGGCATAACTAGATGACAAGATAAGAGATAGATTGATTGTTGTTTGGATATCTCGAGATGTGAGTATTGCAAGAGAAACGTATTGGTTCATCTAAAGCTTAAAAGAACGGTGGAAAAATACAAGCAACCGAATACACAAGTGGTGAAACTGCTTGACTTTTTATTCTTACAAAAACAATTGGAATTATCAAGTAAGTTCTGATTTAATAACAGTTCTACAGTGGACTATATAGTTAATACTAACCAAGATCTCCTGGACGAAATATCAACTCAGGAACACGAAGTCGTTCATTGGTTAATTCAACTTCCTGTAACATAAAACTGTTCCAAATGCGAACACCTGCTAGAATCCATACTATGCATGTTTCAGGTAACTTACATTCTTTGTCAAGTCAACTTTCCTTCCACTGTCGACATTTTCTGCATCCTCATGCCTAGAACTTCCATTCTTTGCACCCAAAATCTCCCAATAGCTTTCCTCCACAACTTCAGAGGTGGGATTGTGGGAGTCAAACTCCGATTCCTTTCACTCGTTAAATTATTACATACAAAATCTTATTAGCCCCTTTTATACATATTATAGGATTAAAAGAGGGATAATTGGAGAGTTTTGCATTAATCTAAAATTAAATACAAATCCAAGGAATCTTCTAATCGCATGATCTTATTGAAGAAATCAAAATACATATATTAAAATATTAATACTCTGCCCTTAAGTCAACAATTGATGTCTTAGGATAATTATGCTTACGAAATCCTCAATAAATTGATCCTTAAGTATAATCTGCTATTTATACATATCACTGACGAAAGGATGTGATAGACAAATAAGTGAAATCAATGTAAAATCAGTTATAACAATAAGATCGTTGATCAAAAAGAGCTATATCTATAAAGTTAATCACAACAGAGATTGAGAAAGGTTGAAAAATCAAGTATGTGATAATGATTCAGTGGTGACTAATAATTAATAGTGCCAGTCATGGTGACCTTTACACCTGACTATGCGAGGGTGCGGTGACCCTCAGCTGGGCGGGAGATAGGAAGCCCAGTTAGGGCAGCAGCCGCTTCGTGCGCGGGTCTAGGATCCCAGTCTTTTTCTCGATTTTTTTTGCGAGCGCTCGCAGTTTTTACGCCTCTCTGGGATCCACAGGTTTTCTTTTAAAGACCAGTTCCGCTGACCCTTGTTCTTTAGGGTACCTAGGCTGGAGGACCCTTGGTTTTAGTTTTTCGAGCTCGTTAGCCCGTACCGGTCGGGCTGATTTTTCTTTTAGAGCGACTTTTCCGAAAAGTCTCTCTCACCCGTCTCAGTGGCATAGTTTTGGAGTAGACCTATCCCTCTATTGGACCGCCTTCCAATTAGAGGGCGAGACGGAAGAGCCTTTTGTAGGCTACTTCACCGCTTGAGTTTTGTTTACTTTTCGCCAACAGACTTGGCGATGCTACATCCGAATCATCCATGTATACATCTGAATCCTCTATGGCTACATCTGAATCAGTTACAGTTGAATCTGGAAAAGTTACATTACAGTTGAATTTGGAAAAGTTACATTTGAGATTGGATTGAGTCACAATTGAGTTTGGCTAAAGTTGAATTACAGTTGAATTTGTTACATGGAAGTTAGTTGTAGTTGAGCTTGGTTTCCATTAAGCTAAGATCCATCATATACCCTTACTATGATCAATCCAAAAGATTCTTAAACATCATTATAAGCATTTAATAGAGATAATGATCATATCAGAGCCTCATCATTTACATTCTCAGGACCAATCAAACTTATATTATAATTAATAAAAAGGCAATGACATAAATATGGACCATATGATATTTATATATAAATGATTATGTGGGTAATGAGTGTAGGATGAGTAGACTGGGGTTTTACATACCAAACAACTTGAAAGCATGTTTCATTGCAAGTAGCTTTAAATTTTAATTGTCAAGGCCAAATTACTTGTTTTCTTTTGGAACCACTAAATTCCTGTTAATTTTAATTAATTAGATGTACTCAACGTTTGTTGATGTTCTTTTCTCCCTATTCCATGGATTGCAGGCAAAATACCTGCACCGTTGTATTGGGAGAGTTGAACATCAGCTTATGCAGTTACAATTATCAGGTACACATGCTATAGTTTGTTCAAGATATTTATGTTTTTATTTCTCTTCTGATAAAATTGGGATGCATGTACATAATGCTATTTCTATTGTTACATGTTAACTGCTATGGAATTTATGCAATATAAGTGTGACATGTTATAGTTATGTGGCCTGTTAGTTAATGTGAATGTCATAAAAGAAAAAAAAATCCCCTAATTTTCAGTACTCTAATATGGTCCATAGCGAAATGATACTACGGCTGATATGTAAACGTGTTTCCCAGATCCGAGAAGGAGCGGGCCTCACAGATAAAAAATTTGTGGTCTGTCAGGCAGACCCAAGACCACCCGAACCAGTCACAAGGAGGCTGGTCAGGAGACGATCCTCTACAGCCACATGATAGAGCTCAAGGCTCATCAAAGCCATTAATCATGCTCAGGTCATGGGTCCATGGTTCATCAACCAGACTGATGGTCCTGACTCCTTTGTATTAAAGGATTCAGTTGTACGAGCCTATAGAACAAATCCTGTTCAAGTAAGATCGTACAACTGAATCCTTTAATCAAAGGAGTCAGGACCATCAGTCTGGTTGATGAACCATGGATCCATGACCTGAGCGTGATTAACGGCTTTGATGAGCCTTGAGCTCTATCATGTGGCTGTAGAGGATCGTCTCCTGACCAGCCTCCTTGTGATTCGTACGGGTGGTCTTGGGTCTGCCTGACAGACCACAAATTTTTTATCTGTGAGGCCCTCTCCTTCTCAGATCTGGGAAACACGTTTACATATCAGCCGTAGTATCATTTCGCTATGGACCACATTAGAGTACTGAAAATTAGGGGAATTTTTTTGTTGTGAAGCTTTTTTTTTGCACATGTAATCTAGCCAGCCTAGATGTAGCGTAGGTCATGTTGATATGTATGAAATGGACTGACTTGGAATCTGTCAACAACATCCCAATAGCATCGTGATCACCTAGTGTCTTTACTAGTCCCGTGACAAAATCCATAAAAGTACTCTTCCACTTTTATTTGAGAAAGGAGAGATATTGTAATAATCATGGTGGTCTCTTATGTTCAGCCTAGACCATCTGATAGATCATGCACTTGCTAACATGACATGCTGCATCTCGTTTCATTCCGTCCTGCCAGAATGTAGACCTAGATCTCGGTACATCGTTTTATTGCCAAGAAGAATAGACAATCGTGAACTATGTGCCTTATCAAGAATATCTCTGCGCAACTACTCATTGTTGGGCGCAATTACCAAGGTCTCGCCAAACTAAAAATCCAAAGATCTGACTAAGCTCCATACTTCAATTTTATGGAGGTAAGTTCAAAAATCAAAATTGTTCTAAGTTATTTCCTTTTTATTTTCTTATTTTCCTTTCACTTCTTCTTTGAATAAGTGTTTGCTAAGGGACTAGCAAAGGTAAAGTATCGAGGAATGATGAATCCATGATTCAACATATGTATTCTTTTATTTTAGCTCTAATCCTTGGTAAAACACAATTGTATATATCCATTAATTCTTAGTATTTATCATTCTTCATTGATTTGTTAATATTCTATATTTATTATTCATTTACACCAAAATAAAAGAAAAAAGGAAAAATAAATAAATAAAGAAAGATGTATTAATGAAATAAATGCAGACTGACCCGAACCCCGAGAGAAGGTCAAGACTTGACCTGATCGACAAGGAATAAAGTAGAGGGAGATAGGGTCCATAACTTATAAAAATCAAGAAAACCAATTCTCAATTGTACATATTCATCATTTTGCACCTTGTACATACTTTTATCTATTTTATTCATCAATAAAACAACCTCAAATAAAACTATTTCCTTCCTGAAAGTTGTGTGTAATAATGTATATTAATTTATTATAATATCAGAAAATTTATTTAACTAATAAATAAATAATTACAAAAAACCCCAAAAAAGCTAAAAGTCTAAATTCCCAGGTTTATAACTATTTATAGAAAAATTCAAATCGATCAAACTCACTTTAAAACTTTGTTTTGTAACTATTATCATTTACTAAAAATACTAAAAAATTAATGGAATAAATCGTGTGTGTTTTGACATTTGGACCCCTTTGTATATTTGTGCATTATGTATATAAAACTTTTTTTCTATTTAATTATTTGTAACTCCAAATGAACTAATTCTTTTTCAAAAATGTTCATAAAATCATTATAAAAATACAAAAATATAATAGAAAATAATAGTGAATAAATACCGATAACACTCAAAATCTAAAAGTCGTTAAGCCCGACTTCCGAACCTCATAACTTGGCCATATGAACTCTGATTTGGGTGTACTCACTTTAAAGTTTGTTTTGTAAAATTATCTATCTAATAAGAGTGGTTTCACTAAAATCAGAGTTAATATATAAAAAGTTAGTTTGGGACCCTATTAGTATACTTGTATATATGTATAATTTGTATATATTTTGATTTATTTATTTTCTTGTATATCTATGCACATATTGTTTTTTAAATGTTTTTTGTATATATTTTTTATTTTTATAAAATAAAAATAAAATATCAAAATAAAAAATAATCAAAAATAAAATAATGTATTTATTATATAGATATAATGCACTTATACTCTGTATACTTGTATTTATTTATACCATTACATTAACTTTTAAAAATAGAATAAAAATATATTTAAAATCCTAAATTTATTCTTTAAATAAATAAATTATGTAATTATGTAATTATTTGCAAAAAAAATTTATTAAAAATTTGATTGTTGTATATATAGGTATTTTACACGTATGAATAAAGGTTTTTAGTTATTTTACCTTCTGTAAGTAATTTATTTAATTTAATAAAATCTTTATAAAATTATTTATTAAATTATTAACATTATGTATTTTTATTATTCTTAAATTTAAAATCATTTCCTAATTTATTTATTTATCCTTTATTTAATTTATTATTTTGTCTTTTTCTTATTTTATCTTTTTCCTCCTCAGCCCAAATAATCTGCTCAACCGAGCCATTGTCTCCCAAATTTCTAGATCGATCTTTGATCTGATCGACATGATTTTTTGCCAAATCAAAGATCAAACAACCCTCGTTTTTGCCCAATAAAATTCCAAAATTTTCTGCCTCGTTTTACATGTCGAAATTTCATTTGAAATTTAGCATTTCTCATACTTTAAATAAGCTCGGAGCTTCTTCCTCCTTCCATATTTGGCCATATATTTCTTTTCCTGTGAGTTCCGATTACCCTCGAGAGTGATAGCCATGAGTATTGTTGCAGAGAGGTTTAGGTGGTTTGGCCTTTAATCCAGCGAGAAACCACCATGCTCCGCCTTGAGCGAGCTCGAGCCTCCGCTAGTCACCACCGCATCGAGGCAACGACCCGAGGATCTTTGACCCTCAACCCAGGCAAACTTCCTCCATAAGCTAATCATTATGTTTCTATTTTATGCAAATTCCATTTCGTTTTGTAAATATGTAACCGTAGTTCTGGTTTCATGGCCGATCTACTAGATCGGTGGTCTTCTTCTTCAATTCTTCTCAAATCTGATCATCACCACCACTCTCCAATCATCCATCTTCACCTCAACGATGCACGTCACATTTATATTCGAATCCCAATGCTTCACGTTCTACCTTGCAGATCTACCACCTTTGATCACGTACGGTGATCGGAGATCAAGCTCTATCCTCCTCCTACGCCTGAGCTTTTTCCTTCTCATCCCTCTTTGTTTTCGCTGAGGGTCGAGGCCTCGACCTCGAGCCATTTATCTTATTGCAAGCACTAGATCTGATCAAAGAATGAAGCCAAATTTAGCATAACCTTCGAGCGTTGAACATAATCTCTTAAAGCATGTATAACCCATTGGAGCTGCTTTGCAAATTGGAATATGGAGGTCAATCTTAGCACCCAATCCCATAGAGAACGATGAAGTTCAACTGTAGTATGAGTTTTTTGAAATACATATTTGAATAGTAATTCTTTGTTTGATTCATATGCAGAATAAATAATCTAACTTCAGTCGAAGCACCTGAAGTCATAGCCTCGAGGAGCATTGTCAGAACACATAATCATCAAGATCAAGTCGGAGCACGACATCACACCTAGAGATGAAGCCATACTGTTGATCAATTCTCGAGAAGAACACCTCAGCTAGAGACGAAGCTTCATTTAGAAGCACCGTAGACCTGATCGAGAACATCTCCGCTTTTAGAACAGTTGCCGCTCGAACGATAAACTGCAGATTATGATCAATCATGCGGTGAGAACCGCCGTCTGTAGCCATTCTGCTTGCAACTCGCCTCTAAATTCGTCGTGCATGAAAACATACCCCCTCCATCTTCAGAAGATAGGGGAAGAACAAGTACCTCACTCCAGATCTGAATAGAATCGCAGGATCAAATCCGATCGCACGACCTATATCAGAACAAGCTTCGATTGGATGGCTCCGAACTACCCCGCTACCAACCGCTCTAACAAAGCACGTGCGAGGCACACGCTCATGAGATATTATGGTGCGTATTTATTGGAGTACCCTTGAACATTTTTCAAACCACATATAAGTCCTTGACAGGTTCGATTCACAAGCATGTGCACACCCTTTCTGGTCTTTTTATGTAAACACCCCCATCTTTTATTATTGCAAACAAGCCCATTTCTACTGCTATCACGTGATTCTACACGTGTGTCTTTGTAAAATTTGCACATTTTCCTCGTTTTTATTTCTTTATTATCATTGGACCTAAAAGTTTTTCGCAAATTGCATTTTAGTCCTTATATTTTAGCATTTTATATCTTTGATTATATTGCTTGAAATAAAGGTCATAATTGCTCTAAAAATTCTATAAAAATTAGGTTAACCTATTGTTGTGTTACTTTATCATCCATAATTTTTTATTGCAAAAATATTTTGATTTCTTATTTTTACTAATTCAATAATCACCAAAATTATCATATTTGCATTATAAAAAATATAAAAATTCAAAAAATGCTCAAAAAATTCCAAAAATTTTTTGTAGGTGCATTTGGAGTTGTTTTAATTTCTAATTAATTTTTGTTTGAAAATATTTTATAAAAATAAAAATTGTAAATTATAAAAAAAACTAAAAAATCATATAAAATCATCAAAAATAAAAAATATTTCTGGGCTTAATTTGAAGCTAAATAAAAACTCTTTTGAGGAAATTAGCTTCCATTCTTTTTGAGTTGATTTTATATTTTAAGAGCTAAAAAAATAGTAGCTTAATTTGTCTTGTACTCCCTTTCCTATTTTTAATTATTTAAAAAACCTTAAAAAATCTAAAAAACTTTGAAAAATAAAAAAATAATAAATAAATATGAGAACACAAAAATTTTTTATTTGGATTCCTGGCTATTTTTACCATATTTGAAAAAATACAAAAAAGAGTGATTGTTCCTTTCTTTTACATTTCTTTTAGTTTCTTTGTTTGAGAAATTAAAAGTATAAAATTTGCAAAATTAAAAATCACTAAAAATTCAAAATCGAATATAAAAATATATATACAAATTAATAACCCATAAAAATTAAAAAGATAAAAATCCACAAAATTCTAAGAGTAATTGCTTTGAGTTGCCTTTTTCCTTTCTTTGATTTTTCTTTGAATTGATTAACCCTTATTTAATAACAGTTGCCTCGAGTTCGACCTTGGGAGCTATACCAAGTTAATAATTAAAATAACAAAATCCATCTATTTTATTATTTTAGTTCGATTCAATAATTTGTTTGATTGATTCAGCTTTCATTTTGGGTCACAACGACATATTCACTTCAGATCATATTCAATTCATTCTCTATTAAATAATTAAACCCTTAGTATAAACCACGATCACCACACGTGTACTACGTGCAAGCCCTAGAGCCATCATCACCTCAGTAACCATAACATCAGGTAGTTGTGTATTAGTCAGAGCCCCAGATCTCACAGATCCATGCTCTCCTCCACCACCCCTTATTTAGGAGGTGAATGGAGTTTGTTCTAGTGATGCATAGCTGGCCCATCCAAGCGGACCTCAGTAGGGCCAGCCTACCAATCCCTCCCATTCCCTCAATAGCAAGGAGGGAGATTTGTCCAAGGGAACCAACAACCTCACCACCAGCAGTCTCGAACATATCAGCATGGATGGAGATAGAATAAATAACAACAGTCGCAGTACCGTCAACACCAACCCTATCAGCAGTACTCGATTGTTCTTTACCAGCACCCCCTCCTTAGAAACACCATTATCAGTCTTCTCCCCAATATAATTCTCAGCATTTCTATCAACAACCTCCATACCATTCCTAGTCTCAATATGGCCAGCACGTTGAACCATCCGAGGCTACCCCTCCTATGAACCCCGCTTTGGACTATCTGGCTTAGGTTGTAAAGAACCTTGCAGAGATGACTCAGAAGTTAGATGGCCTCACCGCTACCAAGACCCTCATTCTAACACAGGTGGAGGCAAATCCCAACAATTTCAGAAAGCGAGAGCTGGTATTTTGTGATGTCACGTCCAAACCCATTGAGTCAAAGATTCAAGATATGCTTTTATCAAATGTTGTTACTCTTAGGAGCGGTAGGATTTTACAACCTTATACCATAATGAAGAGAAAGAATAAAACTTCCATGGGTGAGTCATCTTCTTCTTCTACATTAGTTGAACCAACGGCCAGGCCGGGTGAGGAAGAAGAAGGAGAAGCACCACCATAAAAAATACAAAAAATGAGAAAAAAATTAAAAAAAAACAAAAAGACAGCAGCAGCTGAAGCACTAACCAACCAACAAAGGAGAGGACTGCACCTGTAGTCGATCCGGCGCCAACTTATGGAGCCCAGCATGCTATTTTCAGATGCCCACCTCAGACGGATGAAGACTCTTCTTTTTGCCACATGTTACAGAACCAGATTTGGGCATATATTATGTTGTAAATAAGAACAATATTTCTAATTTTGGCTCTATAAATATTCCTTTTCCAGATGCTTTACAAAAATCCAAAAAAATAAAAATTTGGAAAATGTCTTGTCAGATCCAGATGTTGTGTAAATAGATGTCGTGTAAATAATTCAGAATCTTGTTCTAGAGATGCCTTTGCTACATGCCATTAAGTACATGCCAAATATTATGAAATGATTCAAGGAGGCATGTACTTCAAAAAGACAACCACGTTGAGCTAGACAGAGAAATGTGAAGCATATTCTAACCATGACGATAGTGATTGCAATATGCAATATCCCAAATAAGAAGAAAGACATAGGAGCCCCTCTTATCCAAAGCTAGATGTTTGATCAAGAGTTTGACCAAAATCTCCTAGATAACGGATAATCAATCAATTTGATGCATGCTTCACTGTTGAAGGAATTTGAGTTGGGATCATTTAAGTCCACAAGAATGATTCTACAATTTGCATATACATCTATCAAGCGACCTCGAGGAATTTTAGAGGATGTCATTGTCACTATTTATGGAATGCAGTTCCATGTGGACTTCGTTGTATTGGATATGGACACCTCAACTCCTCTTCTGCATACCCCGATAATACTTGGACGACCGTTCCTTTGAATAGCCAAAGTAGTGGTGGATAAAGGCAACATGCAGATCACCTTTTGCTCCAACAGTGACAAGATGCCAATTCAGATGATCCAAGTCCTGAAACCTTCAAAGTGTACATCAGATGCGAGTGTGCCTTCAAAATAGACTGAAGATTGTGATTTTTGGTAGAGATCCGAGATAAAAATGTGTTCATGCATGACACTGAGACCCACAAATTCCTCACCACTAGATAAGTAGTGGATAACAAAGTCGAATTCTCCTCTATCTGTGGTGATGATATTTTTTGTTGATGTTCCCGAAGAACTGATTGAGGGCCACCTGTCCTTGGAAGAGGAAGAAGAGCTCATTGAAGACTTCTTTGAACAAGATTCAATCATCGAAGATGTTTGTGCATCATTAGATTTAGAGCTGGAACTGTCAAAGGTGGATAGTGTACAGTTGAAAGATTTGGCACCACTGATGCCCTACACAGTTGTAGAAGTTACTATTGATGTGCTTCAAACACCACAAGAGCTTAAGCCGCTCCCTGCGAACATGGAGTATGCCTTCCTTGCGGGTGCGCAAAACATGTTTACAATAATCATCGATTCTCAACTGACTCATGAATAGGAATCTCGTCTACTTGAGGTTCTAGAGAGACACCGCAAGGCCCTAGGCTGGAAAATATCATATCATTATGGGATTAATCCATCACTGTGTTCCCATCACATCTACCTGGATTAAGATAAAAAGTTGTCCCATGAATTTCAACGAAGATTGAATCCTAACCTCTAGGAGGTTGTTATGAATGAAATTACAAAATGGTGTCATGTAGAATTCATATATCCCATCTCTGACTCAAAATGGGTGAGTCCCTTGATGTCGTATCGAAGAAATCAAGGATCGCCATTAAGAAGAACAACAAAGGAGAGGAGATCATAACAAGAGTTCCAACATCTTGGCACGTCTGTGTGGACAACATGCGCCTGAATCTAGAAACCAAGAAGGATCATTTCCCGCTCCCCTTCATCGACCAGATAGTCGAAAGGCTGGCCACGAAGGAGTATTTCTGCTTCTTGGATGGATACTCTAGATATAATCAGGTTGCAATCGCTCTAGAAGACCAAGAAAATACTACCTTCACCTTTACATTTGGGACGTATGCCTTCTGCAGGATGCCATTCAGATTGTGCAGCGCTCCTTCGACCTTTTAGAGGTGCATGTTGGTAGTTTTCATAGATATGGTTGGTAGTTTTCTTGAGTTTTCTATGGATGATTTCTTGGTCTACGACGATAGTTTTGACTAGTGCTTATCTTATCTAGACCGAGTCTTGAAGAAATGTTGTGAAGTCAACTTGGTGCTCTCCTAGGAGAAGAGCCATTTCATGGTAACTGAAGGGATTGTGCTAAGCCATGTCTTATCAAAACATGGCATGAAGGTAGACCCTGCAAATGTAGAAGTTATTTCAATGCTTGAGACACCTACAAATTTGAAGCAAGTTCGGTCATTCCTGGGGAACGTGGGATTCTATCGCAGATTCATCAAAGATTTCAGTAAGATTGCCCAACCATTGATTGAGCTTATATGCAAGAAGGCAGATTTCATTATGGATGCTAGAGTCCTCCAAGCCTTTAATCAATTAAAAGATCTCATCAATCATGCCTCTATACTTCAACCACCAAATTGGCCTCTCCCCTTTGAGATCATGACAAATTCCTAAGACTATGCCATTGGTGCGGTTCTGTGATAGGAAAATCTACCATTTGCTGCTTACTATTCCAGTAGAACTCTTGATGAAGCTCAAAAGAATTATACAATCACTGAGAAAGAGCTACTAGCAGTTGACATCGCCCTGGAGAAGTTCAGATCACATCTATTGGGATCAAAGTGATTGTGTATACAGACCACTCGACCATCAAGTACTTCCTAGCCAAGAAGGATGCCAAACCAAGGCTAATCGGATGGATCGTTCTACTCTAGGAATTCAATCTTGAGATCTGTGACAAAATAATACAAGAGCCAGACACTCTAGAGTAGGTCCTATTGTCGATTACATAGACCTTTCCAGATGAAGCCATTCTGTCATTCACCTCGCTCCCCTTGTTCGTTGTTATTGTGAACTATCTTATTTCTAAGAGAACTCCACAAGATTGGCAAAGCTGAAAGTCTACAAAATTATGTCGGGTATTCATTTCTATCATTGGGAGCATCCATATCTCTATTGTGAGGGAGAAGATTGCATCAGGAGAAGATGCATTCCTCAGGAGGAAATTCACAGTGTCCTCAAGCACTACTACGCCTGAGAATCAGGAGGACACCAATCTGGAAAACGTACAATAGTGAAAGTGCTACAATGCAGTCTCTGTTAGCCGACTCTCTTTATAGATGTAGAAGGTTTTGTGAAAAGGTGTACTAACTGTAAGAAGATGGGCGGATCTATTGAAATGAGAGATACAATGCCCCTAAAGTATATTCATATTTCAGACGTATTTGACACATCAGGAATTGACTTCATGTGTCCATTTCCCAACAGTTAGGGATTTGAGTATATTCTACTCGATGTCGATTATGTAAGTCATTAGGTGGAGTCTATCCCAACCCGAACCGCCAACGGTCATACCGTCTGCTAGTTTCTGAAGGAACATATCATTGCAAGGTTCAGGATCCCCAAAATTTTGATATCAAATGGGGGTAGTTGATGAATCCACGATTCATCATCTTAATATCTTGATCTTAGCAAAATCCCCAAGTAAAATCCCAAATAAACGTCCATAACATCCATAAATTAACAAAATGACTCTTGTAAATAAAATACACTAATTATTGTATATAAGATTGTACAAAATGAATTAACAATAAAAAGCCGCAAAAATAAAGGAGTTTTATACTTGTAAATAGCCCAAAACTTAATGTATTTTTAATAATTTCATTTCAACTCCTTTTTGCCTAATTCTTTCTCTAACTTGTTTATAAAAATACAAAAATACAAAATAAATTTCACCTCAAATAAATGCTCCTAGATACCAAAGAGAAAAAGCCGTAAAGTCCAACTTCCAAGCTAAATTCCCGCTCCGTATGAACTCCAAATTCACCAAACTCACTTTTAAAGTTCAAGTTAGAAAATTATCTATCCAACGGAGGTGGTTTCATTAAAATCGGAGCTCATTTGCAAAAGTTGGGTTTTGGGACCTAGATGTACATTGTACATTATGTATATATTCATTCTTTCTTCATTTTTTATTTTACCTTTCTTAATTACTAAAAATACAAAAAAAATCATACTTGTGTTGTATTTTAATTGTAGTATTTTATTGTAATTTTTCCATTGTAAATATCTCTTATTAAAAAGACAAAAAAATTACATATTAGAAAAGTAAAAAATGTACATGGTGTTTTGTCTTCTTTTATAAATTCTTCACTATTTATTTTCTTCTCTTTTCTATTGTAATTAATAGCCTACTTTATTTTATATTATTTATTTATTTATTTTATATTTTCTACAATAACCACCAATTCAACTCCATTATTCCACCATTTTTTCCAACTTCCCATTCAACTCCATTAATAATACAACCTCCCATTCAACTCCACCACTTTAATAACCTTTCATTCCATTCTCTTTATATACATGTCATTCTCCTCATTTTTACCTTTGATCCATCTTTATGTGAGGAGAGCCTAGTTCCTAGAGTTGAATCGGTGACAGCGACGCAACCGCAGTCGAGCGACGACAGCCCTCTCTCCGGTGAGATCCGTTGGCTTTTTGGCCAACATCATAGCCGCCTCAGCGTGCTGCTCGAGCTCATCACTCGCCGGCGATTTGAGCGAAGACCGTGCTCTCGTGAGCACATCATAGGCGATCGTCTCCATCGTAGGTAATTTTTAACTCATTTTATCATATTGTCATTTTTGCAAATCTTTTTAGCCCTTCATATTACCATCATTTTTTTCACATTTATTTAGTTCATTATCACCACCAATCCATCCTGTTTCTTTAATCTTATTCCCTGTTTAAAAGAATTTTAAAAAAATTAAAAAAATTAAAACAAAAAAAGATTTTTTATTACAGCAGAAAAAAAGAAATTCAAAAAAAAATCGAAAATAAAAAAAATAAAAAAAATAGAAGGAGCAGCAGGTGCAGGTGACGCCTGCCGCCCCCTCATACTTCCCACCACCGCCAGCCGGCGGCCTCAGCTAGTCGGTGGTCCCCTCGCGGTCGCGCCGCCTTGACGTCGCACCCCCCCAACCGCCGTGACCGCGCGCAACGCAGCCGCCAGCGGCGGCGCCGCCCCGTGGCTCCCTCTTCCGCGGCCGTCCTCCGTCTGCTGCAACCTGCCGCCGCCACTTCGAAGCCTCCTCCTCCGCGCCACCGCCCCTCCGCCTTGAGGCTCCGCCGTCCACGAGCTCCACTGTCGCCTCCTCGCGGCCGCACGCGGCCGCGTCGCCGGCGCCGCCCAAGACCCCTTTTGGGTTCATCTCATCGGGTCCAGGAAGAAGAAGGTAAAGTTTTTATTTTATTTTTTTTATTTGTAAAAGTTGTGTAAATTTTGTATATAGTTTCACGAATTGCAAAATAGTCCTTGTGTATTATCTTGTTGTAAATATTATCTTTCTGTTTTGCAAGGACAACCCTGTGTTCATGCGTTAATTTGGACTTCATTTTGCGTCCTTTTATTTAAAGAAAAATAGCATTGTGTTGAGCAACTAATTGTCTACATTTTACTATTAATTTGTATTTTTGTGAGTTGTGGGTAAATAATTAAAATTGTCTAACTGAAATTCTGCATATTTTACCCAATCAGTGATCTTAAAATTATCTCATACACGGTTGCTCTAAAAATTCCACAAAAATTTGGAATGATGCCCTGATATATGATTAACTTACTATCCAAATTTCATCCAAAATGGATTTGTCTTGTGCCTGGAATAATTTGTAGAGTGAATTTAGTGTTTGATTTTTAATTAAATCCATGTATATCCTTTTTACGAAATATTAAATCTCCTGGATTCTACATGAAAATATCTATTTGAAATAATTTACTCTCTGACTAATTTGATAATGTGGATTTAATAGAAATTAATTACTCATTGCCACTCTGTTTTCACTAAAAAATCCATAAAAAATTCGTATTTTGTCAAAAAATTCCAAAAATATTACTGTAGTCTCCTTGCATCATGTTTTCATTGAAGTAATTTTTTCATAATTTTTACTTACTGTTTGTGTGAGAAATTACGAAAAAACCCATAAAAAGCGTACATTTTTATTTATTGCATTTTAACCCATAAAATTCCAAAAAAGTACCTTGCATTCATCTCTGGATTAGGACTCTCGAAAAATATAATTTGGCTAAATTGGACTAATTTGACATTCATATTAATTTGGCCTTGTTGTGTGTTTTCTTAGTGTTGTAATTCACTTGCATTTGCATTCTATTTGCATAAAAAGTTATAAAAAAAACCGCACTGGAAATCTAAAACCTAATTTTCAAATTAACCCAAAGTTGTTCCTTTGCCTCCCTGTGTTCGACCTCGGACTTGCCCGGGATATAAATTAAGCCGAGACACTCTTCACGGAGATCTTCTCCCGGTTCTGATTGAATCGCTAAGCACACGTGCTACAACGTGACCGAATTAAACATCGTATTCAGCGACCCGTTAGATGGTGCCGTTGCTGGGGAGGCAAAAGGCTTAGCGATTAGTTTAAAAATTTGGATTTAGATTTTCATTTACTCGGGTAGTCTGACCCCCGAGCCTCTGTATTTATTCCATTTTTTTGCAATTATTTCTCTTCATATTTTTGTATATATCTTGTTGTTTATCTCTCTAATATAAATCTCATTTTCCTTGCGAGGGCCCGGTGGCCTTGGAGTACATCGGAGGTCGACGGACGCGATGCGCGCCGACTGCTAAAGGGCTAGGAAAAGCAATTTATTTTTTGAGAGAAATTTAGTAAATTTTTGTAATTGTTTTATTGTAATTATTTAGGTAGTTTTCTTCTTTATAGCGGCTCTTGTTTGAGAGCTCGCACGTGTAAAAAGACTTGGACATTATTTGTGGTGTGTCGAGACCTGTTTCACTCTCCGGTGAGGGTGGGGTCTGGACTTGAGTGGCAAACTTAAGGATTAGGCACACGGTAGTATAGAATCAAATTTGTTTGTTCCCCGTCATAAATTAGACCACACATGTCTTAGAAGATTCACATATCTTAAAAGATTCATAATGAGACGCACATAGACATGTACTACTTAGCTCAAATTCAATCAACTCTTCCCCGCTAATAGTATACTATTTAGGTGCGATTTTCTCGATCTACATGCATTTAGTGTAATATTTATAAATTCTATTCTGCATTACGCATGAAGAGTGCTGGGATTCACTGTAAGTATACCTTCTTCTTGGCATGCATCATCGTTTCTCGTTTGCATTCTGATTTCCGATTCCCCTCTTGTTTTACAACTTAAGGTCAAAAGGAAATTGGGACTGAACGGTAGACGTGCTTGTGTGTTCACATAAAATTCAAGTGATAACCTAACTCTAAAATTGGGACTGAATTGAGCAGGTCGATTAAATTAATTGGAATAAAAAGAACCCTTGTTCTCGGGTGCATAAAGCCCTCATTGTTTGTTTTTCCTGCAAGTGAGAGAGAGACGACCCTAGGATAGAGCCAAGTCTGGATTTCTTAGTTACTACTGGTTCTTTATTTTTAAGCGATTAGCTACTTTTCAGTGAGGATTTACGGGTAGCCGGTAAACGGTCTGGACTTCCTTAGCAGAGTGGGAGGTTTAGAGGATGCCTTAGTCCTCAAGGAACGGGTAGCCGTATTTATACGGTCCATACTTACTCCTATACTGGCTGAAAGTAGGTCAAACTAGTCGTAAGAACCGGGCCAGTCTGTAGGAAAATACGGGCACCTAACAGCTCGTTAATCTTTCCAAGATTGTATTTCTCACCAACTAAAATTGACCAGATAATTCGGCCGAACCCTTACGGCCATCACGTGTTGAGTTGGTGAAATTGAGGGTTTGAATTGTGTTTGTATTGTGTGAGTTCACTCCACACATTTACGTGCACCGTAGAACTAGTGCCTCATTGACTATCGTGATCTAATTGGTTCTTTTGACATCGAAGATGACTGATTGGGGGGATATTTAGTTGGACTGTGCGAATCTCTTGTTGAACCCTTCAAAAAGTACGTCTTCAAAGGTCCAAGCGCAACTTGGACCAACCTGGACTCATGACCCTCTTGAGCCCAGGATCACTCACTCTCGGGATGGTTACTCTCAAACCATTCCCTTTCTCTCTTCCCACCTCACCGAGGAAGACCATTGCCTTGGTGAGAATATCATGATTCATAAATCCTCTTCTAATCAGAAAACATTGTTGATTCAGGACATAAAGAAGATCGAGTAAAATGTCAAAGAAGAAAGAAGAGGAAGAAGAGAACAATGAAGACCCAATGAGAATGATACTAGCCCGATTAGCTGCATCTGAGCAGCAACATGCATTACTGAGAGCTCAGTTAGGACAGTTAAATGTTGGGGTTCAACTACCAATGGATGCGGCATATAACCCCGGACAATATCAAATTCATAACTACTTGAGTCCGGCCGAACCCACTGTTGACTTTGAATTGAAGCCGCATTTTCTAAACTTGCTGCCACATTTTGATGGGAATGCTTCTGAGGAGCCATATGCATTCCTAAGGGACTTTGAGCTCATCTGTGCTAACCTCAAACATAATAATGTTAGCCATGATTATATTAGGCTCAAAGCCCTTCCATTTTCCTTGGGTGGAAAAGCCGATTACTGGGTAAAGAATCTTGGAATCATCGTCACCACTTATGCCCAGTTCAAGGACCTATTCCTAAAGAAGTTATACCCTTTGAGTAGAACTAACATGATGAGGACGCGAATTACGAGTTTTTCCCAGTTACCCCATGAAGCCTTCTGTGATGCTTGGGAAAGATTCAAGGACATCCTGCAAAAGTGTCCCTGTCACAATTTAGATGATAACATCTTGGTCCAATCATTCTTCACTGGTCTCACCCTGAGATGCAGGGTTTAGTGAGCGCTGCCTGTGGAGGCAGCTATACATCACGAGGAGCGGATACCATCTGGAGGGTATTCGAGCAGATGGCTGAAACTAGCCGCTCACAGATGGCCAGCAGGGCCTATACACCATCCCTAGTTCACTCTCATTTAGAGGGGGAAAATCAGCTATAGTCGATCTCTCTCAGGACGTGATCCCTAGCATGGGACTTCTTGCAGACAAGCTTACTGTAGTCAAGAAGATCGACACGAGGATTGATGAGTTAGACCGGAGCGTCTCCAAACTTCCAAAACAGATGGAGGAGTTGACTGATAAGGTATCTAAGATAAGGATACCCGTCGTGACTACACCCTCTGCTCCCCGTATACCGAGTTCACCATGTTCAGGAGCAGTTGGTGTCAGGGCAACCCCAGCCGTGGGAGCAGGACCAATCCTACACCCACTCTTTCCAGCAGCCACCTCCAGTAGCAGAGACAGTCCAGGAGGAGCGTCCATCAGTTTGGGAGGTGAATGGGATATGGTATACTCAAGACTCTGCCAGGCAGGGAAGTACGGGAGACCGACAGACCTATCAACGTCCCCCGACCTTTCACAACACCGCATTCACCTCCGCACCACCTCCTTCACAGTAGAGCCCTAGATTCCATCCACCCCAGCAGTAGAGGTAGCAGTACCAGTAGTATGGCCGACAGGGCCATTACCAGATGGGCCAACAGGGCCCGCAACCCCAGCAGCAGCAGCAGAGGCAATACACTGGCCAGCAGGGCCAGTCTTCCCGTTCTTCTTCCCAGTCTTATCCACTTCCTTCATCGTCTAGTCCCGTGGATATACAGCAGCAGATACTCGACGAGCTACGTTCCTACAGGAACGAGATTCAGGACTTACGGGTGGATGTCAACCGCCTGTCCAGATGGCGAGATGAGCAGACTGCACCCTCTACCTCGATCCCAGCCCAAGTTCAAGCTAACCCAAATAGCCTGAACCGTTCTAGTTCTCAGCAACACTTTGGTCAGGTATACTATTCAGCATCTCCTAAATCTGAACATGAGATTCTTTCATGTGACGAGGCTAACCACATGTCACTCAGGAGCGGAAGGACCGTGTCGTACCTGACCGAGGAGAGGGACACGAGGAGGGGCATCTCTGGAGCTCTACCTGAGGATCTTCAGAGGACGAGGAGGAGAGCATCATATTTCAGAGCCCCATCAGTATCATTCGAGGATTTCCACTCAGGGAGTCGAGAGGAGGAGGAGAGCACATACGCAGCATCGTCAACATGGATATTCTCTGAGTCTACGGAGGGACCTTGCATCTCTAGTTGTGGCGGATACCACTCCATCTTATTTTCCACAACCTTTAGTAGATAGTCCAGATTTTGAGTCCATGTTGCATCAAAAAGATTCTTGTATGAAGAACTCTGTTTTCGTTAATGCAAAGAATGATCTTTCAGTTCATGATTCAGACTCTTCATGCTCTGTTTTCCTAGCTTCAATCCCTTTCCCCCGTGCTTTTATGGCAGGAAAGCGCATCAAAAAGATTCAGAAAGATGACCCCGATATGGCACGGTTTTGTAAGGAAAACATCACAGTTAAGGTACCATTTGATGAATATGTGGCTAACCATCCTGCATTCCAAAAATACCTTAAGGTGAGATGCACACCTACAAGGGTTAGCAGGAAGAAAGATAACCGAAATATAAAGACACATGTCTTATCAATAGCCACAACCTATTGTCTCAAGAATCAGACTTTGCCAAAGAAAAAGAGAGCATGGGTGCTCACTATGTGGAGAGTCGTATTGAAGACATTGCGTTTGCACACACACTCTTAGATAACGGTTCTTCGATGAACTTACTTCCCTTAGTATTATATCAAAATTGGAGTTGGGACTACTTCGCAAATCTAGAGCTTTACTCCAATTCACAGATCGTTCAGTGAAGAGACCTAAGGGAGAAGTGAAGAACGTCGTTATCTCGATTGAGGGGCAGAACTATCAGGTGGACTTCACAGTCTTGGACATGGAGACCCCCAATCATGGAGAGAATCTCAGATCATTCTCGGGCAACCCTCCTTAGGACCGCAGGCGCAGCTTTCGATTATAGTACGGGATGAAGTTCCGTTCTCTAGGTGGAGAAGTGAACCTTGAGATGAAGCAAACCAAGTGTCAGCGACCTGATTCAGAGAGTAATACAGAGTACTCATCTTCAGAGGCAGATTGTAGTATGATTAGCACAGTTGGGATTTGGGGACAGATTCCTTCAGGAAGAGCGAGACCCTTTCATCTGGAGAGGATATAGTGCATGATGCAGTTTGCCAGGTTTTGTCTGATCTTGCTAGAGATGCATCAACCTATTCTCATGATGACATAGAGATCCATCCGGGTCTGTCAGTTCCATCCTCTTCGGAACAATTATGGGACATAGATGACGATTCGGACGTGGCTTTTGCCAATTGTTTGGATATTTTTTGACGATCCGAACTCCCGATACTTCTGATTTGGTGGTGAGTACTACTCAGCTTAGCCCACCTTCATGCAACACTAGAACCAGATTCAGATTCAGTTGGAGCCAGATCTGCTTGATGATACCACATTGCCAGAACTGAAATCACTACCCCTATACTCAATATGCCTTTCTTGCGGGACCCAAAGAGAGATATCCTGTCATCATTAGCTCGGACTTCACTTTAGAATAGGAGTCTAGGTTGTTAGAGGTCTTAGAGAGGAACCGCAAAGCAATAGGCTGGACAGTGTCGGATCTCGGGGCATCAACCCCGCTCTCTGCTCGCACCATATTTTTACTGAGGATAATGTGAGACCTTCCCGTGAATTCTAGAGGAGACTTAACCCCAATCTACGGGAAGTAGTGAAGAAAGAAATTGAGAAATAGTGCAAAGCAGGTTTATATACCCTATTTTAACTCCAAGTGGGTGGCCCACTCATGTTGTCCCGAAGAAGTCGGGAATTCAGATGGTCACCAACGAGGAAGGGGTAGAGATCGTGACACGAGTACCCACGTCGTGGCGTTTCTGTGTTGACTACAGGCGCCTGATGCTGCGACCAAGATCACTTTCCCTTACCTTTTATTGATCAGATCTTGGAGAGACTTGCAAGGAAAGAGTTCTTCTGTTTTCTTGACGGGTACTCAGGCTACAACCAGGTGGCCATAGCCCTGAGGACCAGGAAAAACCACATTCACATGTACATTCGGTACTTATGCTTTCAGGCGCATGCCATTCAGGCTCTGCAATGCCCCAGGCACATTTCAACGGTGCATGATAGCCATATTTGCCGAGATGGTGGGAGATTCCTGAAAGTATTCATGGATTACTTCTCGGTCCATGGGATTCTTTTGATACATGTTTAGCGCACTTAGACCGAGTCCTCACGAGGTGTAGAGAGGTGAATCTGATACTCTCTTGGGAGAAGAATCACTTTATGGTGACGGAGGGTATCGTGTTGGGGTATGTCATCTCCAAAAGGGGAATGGAGGTTGACCTGCCAAGGTGGAGGTGATAAAGAAACTCGATCCACCTACCAACGTGAAGTCAGTGCGGTCATTCTTAGGGCATGTTGAATTCTATAGGAGATTCATTCAGGATTTTTCAAAGATCGCCCGCCCACTGACTGAGCTCTTAGGGAAAGACACAGAGTTCATTGAGTTCGTTGTAGATCACAGGTGTCTGGAGGCCTTTGAGCTCTTGAAGAGGAAGATTGTGCCTCGCCTATCCTACAAGCTCCTGACTGGTCTCTCCCCTTTGAGATCATGACCGATGCTTCAGATTTTGCTATAGGAGCTGTGTTAGGACAACGGCGAGAGGGGATTCCGTTTGCGATTCACTATGCGAGTAAAGTATTAGATCCTACACAGAAAAATTATACAGTGACTGAAAAGGAAATGCTCGCAGTAGTATGGGCCCTTGAGAAGTTCAGATCAAATATTTTGGGCTCTAAGGTGACAATTTATACTGATCACAAAGCTATTCGATATTTAATGGAAAAGAAGGATGCGGAGGCACGTCTTCTTAGGTGGATTTTACTCCTCCAGGAATTTGATTTAGAAATTAAAGATAAACCTGGAGTGAAGAATGTTGTGGCTGATCACCTTTCTCGGATTGAACTTAAGGATTCTCCTGATCATGAGCGGATTAGAGAGACCTTCCGAGATGAGTCAATTTGTGTTATTGACTCACTCCCGTGGTATGCCAACATGGTGAACTATATTGTCTCCAAGCAGGTTCCCCATGATTGGACTAGGAGCAGCATTGATCGACTGAAGTCGGATTCGAGGAGATACCACTGGGACGATCCTTTCCTTTTCTTTGAAGGACCGGATTGTGTTTGGAGAAGGTGTATTCCTCAGGAGGAATACCAGAGTGTCCTCACATATTGTCATTCACTTGAGGCTGGAGGACACCATTCGCGAAAGAGAACCGCTCACAAAGTACTTCAATGTGGATTGTATTGGACGACCTTGTTTAGAGATGCCATTGATTTTGTACGGTCGTGCCCAATCTGTCAAAGGATGGGAGGGACAACTGGACAGAGAGATGAGATGCCCATGCAACCGATGATTATTTGTGATGTTTTTGATGCATGGGGCATAGATTTTATGTGTCCCTTTCCCAACAGCCAAGGACATGAGTACATATTGTTGGCGGTTGATTATTTATCCAGGTGGGTGGAGGCTATCCCAACCCGAACCGAAGAAAGCAAGACTGTCTGTAAGTTTGTGAGAGACCATATTATTGCTATGTTCGGGGTGCCAAAAGTTTTGATATCTGATGGGGGTAGCCACTTCGTGAACCGGGATATGAGATCTTTAGCTAACTATGGATTTGAGCATAGAGTTACTAGTCCTTACCACCCTCAGTCCAACGGCAAGGCAGAGGTTTCGAACAGAGAGGTGAAGAGTATTTTGCAGAAATTGGTTCGTCCTGATAGGAAGAACTGGTCTTAGCTCTCGGACCAAGTTCTATGGGCCTATAGGACAGCCTACAAGACACCATTGGGTACTTCACCATTTAGAATGATCTATGGCAAGCCATGCCATTTTCCCGCAGAATTGATTCATAAATCTGAATGGGCAATTAAGATGATTAATTGGAGTTGTCACCTAGGGAAGATTTGTCGAGACTTGAACTTGAACGAGCTCGTGGAAATCCAAAACATGGCTTATGACAACAGTTTGATTTATAAGGACAAAGTAAAGAGATGGCATGATCAGCACATTAGGTGCAAAGTCTTTGTCCCTGGGCAAAAGGTATGGTTGTTCAATGCCAGGTTGAAAATGTTCCATGGGAAGCTCAAATCTAAATGGACGGGTCCCTTTGTGGTTAAGAAAGTGCACAAGAATGGAAGTGTAGAGATAGCTGATCTCACAGATGGTGCACAATCTCATGTGGTGAATGGACAACTGTTGAAGCATTTTGTTGATTCGAAAGAGCAGTTAGTCCAAGTCGAGGTCATCAACTTCATACAGAGTGAGCACAGAGCAGATACATCTTATTACTCTTCATGAAGATGCAGCATCAAGATTCAACATCTTAGAAGATTCAATCACTCTTGTGCATATTCTCCCTTCTTTGTATATTCTCGAGATCACATCGGTTCTCACACTTACTCATGTCCTATACTTAGGTTGACCAAAGCCTAAGTATAGGGGGGACCGATGTCCGCCATGTGTATTTACTCATCATTTCTCCTCTTGACCTCGTCCGCCCCATTTTTGCTCTTCTTCTACACTTAAGCTTTCCAGAGCCTAAGTATAGGGGGGCAGATCGACTTCTATACTATTTATTATTTTAGCCATCCTACGCTTAGCACGATCTATGTCTTTTTCTTGCTTATTGTGCCATGAGGACATAGCACATGCTAAGTATAGGGGGGCCTGTATATATTACATATATACTTTACCCATAGCTCGTACTTTCACGTATTTTTGTATATATTATACAATAATTATGGGGTGGATAAAAAAAAACAAAACAAAACAAAAACAAAAAAAACTTTTTCCTAAAAAAAACTCTTTTTCCTTATTTGCTAAAAAAAAGCTTTTCAAAAAAAAATCTTCTTTAAAAAAAAACTTTTTCAAAAAAAAGTCTTTTCTTATTTACCTATCTTTTTCAAAAAAAAAACTCTTCAAAAAAAAAGCAAAACTTGTCTAACAAAAAAAACTTCTTTGCCTTTGTTTGTCAAAAAAAACTTTTTTTAAAAAAATCTTTTTCTAAAACTTAAAAAAAATCAATCAATCATCATAAAAAAACTAACTAAAAAAAACTAACTAATAAGTTGGTTTAATCCCTAACACCATTCACTTTCACACAAGACTAGTCATGTTCAAGAACACTTGGTTTATGAGGTCTTGAGATTTTGAGTTAACCAGCCTTAGTCATTAGGATCCTTGGCTTAATTATTCACATTTCCCTAGTTTGAAAGATTTGTGTGCTATATTGCATGCTTAGTCTCTACCTTAAGAATATGATCAGCACCTCACGTACATGACTGTAGTTATGATGAGATGAGTTGAATTTCACTTAAGGAACTGGGATGAGGAATTTGAGTTTGGACTTGATTTAATGATGCTCGAGGATGGGATAAAATCAATGAAGGCTTCATGAAACCTGAGTATCAGCACATTTAGCCAGTATGAGAACATGGTTCTTGTACTATCTATTGACATTTACCTATATGCCAGGGTGTGATAAAATAAAAAAATGTTGATCAGTGTGCGCCAACTCTTGGTAAAAGCAGCGGAGCTAGCCAAAAATACTACAAAGCAATGAAATGTCAAAGAAAAGCTCTCATTCCACAAAGTCAATTATCAAAAGAGCTTCCACTAAAGGCGAGTGCTCCCAACCATTTCAAAGTGTCCACTTGGACCACCGCAATTAGGACCAGGAGTCGGGCTTGCACCAAAAAAGGGCTCTGCATCGTAAATGCTACAAGTCTGGGTGTAGAAGGTACGATAGGTACTCAAAAAAGGCACACCTCGATGTACTCCCAGGAAAACAAGTGCAGATGGCTCCAACTTCTCTTGACGGACGAACTGATCAACACCAAAAATATGCGTTGCGTAATAAGGCACTTGAGAGGATCCTTGTTCCAATGAGAGGGAGAGAAGAAATGACACAATCCTATGCCCTCCATCAACTGGCCTTCCAACTACACTTTTAAGTCTGACAACTAAAGAGACGGTGGATTGGTTGCAAGAAATGGTTTATTCCCTAGGGTTGAGGATCGGGTCCTTAGGTGAGTCTCTTGGACTGGAACCTTGTGTGACGTTTTGACTCTACTCTTGTAACGGCGGTCAACAGTTAAAGTCATATCCCTACTATATATGTATACAAAGAGAGTCTGATGATTAGGGAAATTGGATACCTTTTGACTAGAGCTTGGTTCAGCTTAGAATTTTAGGATCTCTAAAACTGAGAGTTCTTGAACGGATCAAGCCTTGTATTCACATGCACAGTCAAGGGTTAACCCATTTATTCATTCTTTATTTGCTCGAGGACTAGCAAAGTTTAAGTATAGGGGGGGTGATGAATCCATGATTCATCATCTTAATATCTTGATCTTAGCAAAATCCCCAAGTAAAATCCCAAATAAATGTCCATAAAATCCATAAATTAACAAAACGACTCTTGTAAATAAAATACACTAATTATTGTATATAAGATTGTACAAAATGAATTAACAATAAAAAGCAGCAAAAATAAAGGAGTTTTATACTTGTAAATAGCCCAAAACTTCATGTATTTTTAATAATTTCATTTCAACTCCTTTTTACCTAATTCTTTCTCTAACTTGTTTATAAAAATGTATATAAAAATAAAAAAATACAAAACAAATTTCACCTCAAATAAATGCTCCTAGATCCCAAAGAGAAAAAGCTGTAAAGTCCAACTTCCAAGCTAAATTTCCGCTCCGTATGAACTCCAAATTCACAAAACTCACTTTTAAAGTTCAAGTTAGAAAATTATCTATCCAACGGAAGTGGTTTCATTGTTTCATTAAAATCAGAGCTCATTTGCAAAAGTTGGTTTTGGGACCTAGATGTACATTATACATTATGTATATATTCATTCTTTCTTCATTTTTTATTTTACCTTTCTTAATTACTAAAAATACAAAAAAAACTTACTTGTGTTGTATTTTAATTGTAGTATTTTATTGTATTTTTTCCGTTGTAAATATCTCTTATTAAAAAGACAAAAAAATTACATATTAGAAAAGTAAAAAAATGTACATGGTGTTTTGTCTTCTTTTGTAACTTCTCCACTATTTATTTTCTTCTCTTTTATTCTATTGTAATTAATAGCCTACTTTAATTTATATTTTTTATTTATTTATTTTATATTTTCTACAATAACCATCAATTCAACTCCATTATTCTACCATTTTTTCCAACTTCCCATTCAACTCCATTAATAATACAACCTCTCATTCAACTCCACCACTTTAATAACCTCTCATTCCATTCTCTTTATATACATGTCATTCTCCTCATTTTTGCCTTTGATCCATCTTTATGTGAGGAGAGCCTAGTTCCTAGAGGTTAATCGGTGACAGCGACGCAACCGCGGTCGAGCGACGACGGTCCTCTCTCCGGTGAGATCCGTAGGCTTTTTGGCCAACATCGCAACCGCCTCAGCGTACTGCTCGAGCTCATCGCTCGCTGGCGATTTGATCGAAGACCGTGCTCTCGTGAGCACACCATAGGCGATCGTCTCCATCGTAGGTAATTTTTCATCTCATTTTATCATATTGTCATTTTTGCAATTTTTTTTAGCCCTTCATATCACCATCATTTTTTCCTCATTTATTTAGATCATTATCACCACCATTCCATCTTGTTTCTTTAATCTTATTCCCTATTTAAAAAAAATAAAAAAAATTAAAACAAAAAAGAGTTTTTATTACAACAGAAAAAAAGATATTCAAAAGAAATAAAAAAAATAAAAAAATTGGAAGGAGCAGCAGGCGCAGGTGACGCCCGCCGCCCCCTCCTACTTCCCACCGCCGCTAGCCGGTGGTCCCCTCGCGGCCGCGCCGCCTTGACGCCGTACCCCCCCAGCCACCGCGACTGCGCGCAACGCAGCCGCCGGCGGCGGCGCCTCCCCGTGGCCCCCTCTTCCGCGGCCGTCGTCCGTCCGCTGCAACCTGCCGCCGCCACTTCGAAGCCTCCTCCTCCGCGCCACCGCCCCTCTGCCATGAGGCTCCGCCGTCCACGAGCTCCACCGCCGCCTCCTCGCGGCCGCACGTGACTGCGCCGCTGGCGCCGCCCAAGAACCCTTTTGGGTTCATCTCATCGGGTCCAAGAAGGAGAAGGTAAAGTTTTTTTTATTTTTTTATTTGTAAAAATTGTGTAAATTTTGTATATAGTTTCAGGAATTGCAAAATAGTCCTTGTGTATTATCTTGTTGTAAATATTGTCTTTCTGTTTTGCAAGGACAACCCTGTGTTCATGCATTAATTTGGACTTCATTTTGGCATCCTTTTATTTAAAGAAAAATAGCATTGTGTTGAGCAACTAATTATCTACATTTTATCTATTTATTTGTATTTTGTGAGTAGTGGGTAAATAATTAAAATTGTCTAACTGAAATTCTGCATATTTTACCCAATCAGTGATCTTAAAATTATCTCACACACGATTGCTCTAAAAATTCCACAAAAATTAGGAATGATGCATTGATATATGATTAACTTACTATGCAAATTTCATCCAAAACGGAGTTGTCTTGGGTCTAGAATAATTTGTAGAGTGAATTTAGTGTTTGATTTTTAATTAAATCCATGTATATCCTTTTTGCAAAATTTTAAATCTCTTGGATTCTACATGAAAATATCTATTCGAAATAATTTGCTCTTTTACTAATTTGATAATATGGATTTAATAGAAATTAATTACTCATTGTCACTCTGTTTTCACTAAAAAATCCATAAAAAATCATATGTTGTCAAAAAATTCCAAAAATATTACTGTAGTCTCCTTGCATCATGTTTTCATTCCAGTAATTTTTTCATAATTTTTACTTACTGTTTGTGTGAGAAATTGTGAAAAACCCCATAAAAAGTGTACATTTTTATTTATTGCATTTTAACCCATAAAATTCCAAAAAAAGTACCTTGCATTCATCTCTGGATTAGGACTATAGGAAAAATATAATTTGGTTAAATTGGACTAATTTGACATTAAAATTAATTTGGCCTTGTTGTGTGTTTTCTTAGTGTTGTAATTCACTTGCATTTGCATTCTATTTGCATAAAAAATTTATAGAAAAAAACCGCACTGAAAATCTAAAACCTAATTTTCAAATTAACCCAAAGTTGTTCCTTTGCCTCCCTATGTTCGACCCCGGACTTGCCCGAGATATAAATTAAGCCGAGACACTCTTCACGGAGATATTCTCTTGGTTCTGACTAAATCGCTAAGTACACATGCTACAACGTGACCGAAATAAACATCATATTCAGCGACCCGTCGGTAGTGAAAATCCAAAAATTCACGTCGGTCTTGTGTTCCATAAAATGCAGGAACACAATTGAAGTGACCGATGTGAACCTCGGACTAATACAACAATTAACCCACAATAGATATTGCAATAGAAAAATAAATAAATGTGGAGTTAAAATTTATTATAACTCTACAAATGATGTATATAGGTGCAAGTATGTGTAGAGTGTCGAACATAGGGAGCAAACGGTAGATTGACAAAATGAAATCTAAACTTTGTGTTCTTCTTGTCTGTGTATTTTTGTGTAGGTTTTTTATTTTATATTTTTAGTTTCATATATATTTTATTTTTTTAATTTTACAATTTTTATTTTCTTTTTATATTATCTCATTTTTAATTTCTTTGTCTTTCAAAGTATATTAAGAATATATAAACCTATATCTACAATATCAAGAAATATAATTACAATTTCTACTATAAATAAATAAAAATTACAGAATAAATAGTTTTTGGGTTTTGAATCTTAATCTACTTTTTTTATGATTTTTAGAGAATGTTTGTTAATTTTTATATATTTTTAAAATAAAAAAATCCAAAAATAAGTATTAAATAAATGGGTCAAATTATTTAGGAAATTTAAAAGAAAAGTGTCCAAAATTTTCCAAATCAATTGTAATATATAATAAACAATATAAAGAAAATTATAAAAAGAAATAAATATTTTTGGGATTATTGGGATTTTTTATCTTTTTATTGAGGGATTTTGGAGCTTTTTAATTTTTATGATTTTCTTTTTCTATTTTTAAGGATTTTTGTTATGGAGTTATATTTTGGTAATTTTTCAAAAATATTTTTATATTTTTTGGTAATGTATAAGTTAAATAAGGATAAAAATGTGATCTTTTGATTTTTAATAAATATTAAAAGTGTCTAAAATTAAAAGAAAAAATATAGTATTAATATATAAGTAATCATGCACTTAACCCAATTTTTTTAGAATTATTAGAGCATGGGTGATATTTTTAATAAATAGAGAACATGCATAACAATTAATTAACTAGCTTGGACATATTTGCAATTAAAAATAAAGGCTAGGTGTTTTTTGTAAAATAACTAAAATTTTATATTAATAATGAAAGTTTTAATATTCATATGAAATACAAAAGGTGCAATGGCCTAACTGCAAAAAGTCACCTCACGTGAGATGTCACGTGAGGAGACGTGTTAAGGACCAAAGTGTAATTACAAATAAACACAGGGCCTGACATGTAAATTTTACAAAAATATTAAACTACAAAAAAATTAGAGAACAAAATAACAAATAGCAAAAAATGAGGGTTAAATCTACAATTTACCCCAAACGTGCATGATATCCAACGGTCTAGGATGATTCACTTGACACGTGGCGCACTTTCCTCGCCTGATGTCACTTCGTCGATGAGTGGACGAGATCCGATCTGGGGCTTCATCAACCGGTTGAGGCACATTCAAAATGGACAATGGAGATTAGAACTGGGATGATGCGGGCATTCAACGGCTCCTAGGGCGTCTAAATGAACTCATAAGAACACGACCATGGACCTCCTTCGATCTACAAAATCCACTTGCTCTGGCCTCCTTCTCCATTGTCGATTAGCTCATTGTATTCCTAGAGTGCTTCCGCAATAGATGAAAGATTAAGGAGGTCTATGGCTCATCGATAAAGTCCTAGAGTGGCACCAAAAATGCCTCAAATGAGGCTGGAACGCTCGGGTACCGGTAGGGTTAGCACAAGCATAGAAGAACAAAGGTTCCCGAGGTGTTTTTATGGTTGAATAGAGCGGAGTGTGTTGGGGCAGAACTCTCTGGCGTAAGGTGGAGGAGGCACAACGGATCTCCTGATCCCAAGAGGATCAGGTGAATGGGCTGGCTCTGGACGTGGAGAAATGATAGGAGGAGGAAATGAGGCGACTAGAGGTGTTTGGAGACGAGGGTGTCATAGGGAACAAAGTGACCAGAACTGGAGGCTCCAGCGAGGCTAAATTCCTATTCTATGCTAAGACAGGAGATAAAGCATGAAATAACATAAAACGAAACTAGAGGCTATAGCTAACCTAAAAAAACAAAAAAATACCTCGACTGGCCGGAGCCAAGAGATGGCGGACCTCACGGTAGTGCTTTGTCAAAGATGGTGGAATGCGCCTCTACTCCACCTCCTCGATCAATCTAGCTGTTGGGCAGAGAGGTTGTCACCCTTCAAGCTGTCGAGCACAAAAAGGGGAGAGAAAGTGGGTCAAAGACGATTCAAAAATGAGAAGAAGTTCGGGCGAAGGTTTTGTACAGGTGATAGGGTTGGCTGGAAGAATGAGGTGTGCAGCGCAATGCAGTGGTGTTAAGATCAAGTCATCAACTACGCGTGAATGGGGGATGAACGAGGAAGAAAATTCATCGAGGAATCAACTCGAATTGATGACTACATCGATTGGGGAAAAAGGAAGAAAACAGGTAAAAATGAGGTCCGAAAATAATTGAAAAATCAATATTAGCTACTAAATGAATTATTTATTTTCAAGTTATAAAATAAAAAATTATTATTTTTATTTTAGTATTTTAATATGATTTTTATTTTTTTTTATGGGTTTGTTTATTACAAGTTAGTTTTTAGGGTTTCATTTATAGGTATATTTACCTATGTTTTCTACATTTTATTTTTATTTTATATTTTTTGATTTTATTATTTTATTTTCTTAATTGATATAATAATAACTTATTTATATATACATATAAATATATTTTTAATATATTTTTTGATATAATATGTACACTTAAATAAATATAGATATATAATATATAGGTATAAGTATAGGTTTTTCATCTATGTATATTTGTATATTATTTTATTTTACGGTTTTATCAATTGTCCTCTTTGAGATATTGCAATTTTAGTTATGCCCCTCCCTTTTTAGCAATATCAGGTGTGTCCCAGACTTGTTATCGTTCTATCACTTTTGCCTCTTAGGTTAGTTTTCGTTCATCTCCAATGCAAACGGACATTAACTTCGGGGACATAATGAAAATTAAATTTAAAAAAAACTGGAAATGTTGTTTTTCTATCCTATTCCTCCTCCCCCATCCTCTTCCTCTTCCTCCTCCCCAACCAGCCATTGCACCTCCTTCTCTGCCCCTCCTCGCTAGCACACCCCTCCTTCCAAGCCTGCAAGCGATGTGCATCAAATGGACAAAGCCTGAAGGCTTGTGCTTGAGATCTTCCTGCATCCATCGGGGGAGAGTGTCCCAAGACTTGCACCATGGAGTCTTGCGAGAGCGGAGACAACAAAGTCAGTTAGATTCAACCAGTTGCTTAGGTTGACCTTCTATTGAGGCAGGATCTTCGAGGATTGATAATTATTAATATGAAGTCACTGTTATCCCCAAAATTCCCAGATCAAACAAACAAATTTTTTTCTTCTCTTGCTGTAAAATAATTATAGAAAATAACGTGGAGCAAGAGTAATGTTTTTGCTACTTATTTACTTGTATAGCGGACATGATCGAACTCAGGGAAGCTACAATTCCCGAGGGTTATTCAATTAATCAAAAATCAATTAAAAGAAAAAGCAGGAATCTCAAAGGCAAACTATCCTTGATTTTTGTGAAAATTTTCTCTTTTTAATTTTTTTAATTTTTTTAATTTTTTTAAATTTTTAGTGATTATAATTTTGATTTTTTTTAATTTCAAATGAAGAACAATATGCATAAGATAAGAAAGGCACACACCAAACTCTTTTTGTATCTTTAAATTATATAAAAATGCTCAGAAAAATCTCGATAAAATATTTTTGTGTTTTTAAGGCTTTGAAATGTTTTTGAGAATTTTTAAAGAATTTTTAGATACATTTTGTATCTTTCTTAGAATCAAATAGTGGCAAAAATGAGAAACAATGCACAACCTGGAGTAATTTGCAACTTAAAAATATTTTAATGCCCAAAACTCCTTGCAATTATTTTTATGATGAATTATATGCAAATATATAAATAGGAACTGAAATCATGATTTTTGGATTTTTTGTAGAATTTTTTTATTTTTTTTAAAGATTTTTAGTATTTTTTCAATTTTTTGGGTTTTAAAAGGAATTAATGCGTGAGATTTGACAGAGATTAAAAGGCAATAAAATAAAACTACTCTATTTTTTTTTGGAATTTTTAGAGCAATATTCAATTTTTTATGAATTTTTGAATTTTAGGAAGAGAAAAAGATACTATTTTTGTTTTTTAATAACAAGAAATGATGACCAAATGCGATGAAAAAATTATGCTAGAAAGACAAAAAATTTTTTTAGAAAGATAAGCACATTAAAAACATAGCATGATTTTTGGGAATTTTATTGACCAAAGAAAACAATTATTTCAATAAAAAAGCAAGCAAAATAAAGTTCTGGAAGTCAGGGACTAAACAACAAATATTCAATGTTTGTTTATCGAAATGTAACAGAAATAAAGTTGTAGGCGAAAGATGCAATTTACCAAGTGAAGATGGCGTGATGCACAAGACTTGCTGGATCAGGACTTCTCTATTATTTTTAGAACTTCCGAGGGTGTTGAATGTAATTTATCCAAATATAAACGTGCACGGCACGTACTTGATTCTGGCTAGGGTTATTTGGCGATTTCGGAAATCTCCAAGGGTCGGACACAATTTTTCCATTTTTTTAAATGAACCCTAGGGTTCTCTTCCTTCGTTGGTTGAAAGATGAGCCAAGGGGGTTGTCGTCTTCTTCACCAAGGAGATGTTAAGGGGCATAGGTGGCGTACGACAGATGGTGGTGTTGGCACAAAAGGGGCGGCTTCGTCACGTCGTGCAGTGATGTTGAGGAGAGGCATCGCCGCCTTGGCGTTGGAGATGTGACGGCAGGCGGCGGTTCGGCCGAGGGTGGAGTTGCTGCACAGGAGGGATCAAGGGCCGCCGCTGACCCCTAGTTTTCTTCCCAGGTAGAGTCGGAGAGCACGACCGATGGTATTGATACTCGGAGGCTAGCGACTATTGCTCGCCGATGACTGAGGTTGCAGTCTGGGCGGAGATGGCACATTGGAGGGTGGCGGAGGTCGAAGATGCAGCTTACGGTGGTCGTTGTGCGGTTATGTCCAGGTGGCAGGGACCGGTTCTACCGTGGCACGGAGGAGCGTTGGCTTCGTTGGCTAGGTGGTGCGACTTCCACGGCGAGGGGGATCACGCTCACGGCGGAGATGACTGACGGCTCTTGGTGGCGAAGGCGCGAGGCACTGGCGTTCACGCCAGCGAGATTTTTTTGTTGGATATGCAGAAATAGAGAATAATTTAAATTTTTAATAATTTTTTATTTGTAGATGTAGAGACAACAACTAAGATAAAAAAACTTTTTATTTATTTTTTATTTTTGGTGATCCTGTAAAACAAATGTTAGAGAGAAGATAAACAACCTGTTCTTTTGTTTTCTTATAAACTTTAGTTATAAATAAATGAGGACATGAGCATGAAGCCTCAGTCCTGAAATCAAACGGAAGAGGTGAATGGGGATCCGGCGAAAAATGAGGAATGGATCCGAGTCTCCGACCATCGTGCGTGGACGGAGTTGAAAGATCGTGATAGGTAGAAAAGAACGCGTAGAGATCGAGATGTGAAATGAAAAATCGAGTTGGTGGCGGATCAAATCGTGATGGATTCTAAGAACTAAATAGAAAATGATGACGAAGAGAAAAAATGCGCGAAAATAAAACTACGATTAACCTAGGATAAAAGAAGAGAAAATGGATCTCACCTTAGGAGCGGAAAAGACTTGGATCACCTCGATGAAGGCCGACTCGCTGTCACCAGACGACTCGGAGGCTAGGCACCCTTCTGTGATAAGAAGACTCTCATAGATTGTGCTCCTCTCACTAAAGATTGATCAAGTTGAAAAGAGGGACGGGGAGCCATATTAATAGATAGAATGTAATTTGAATTTTTAAATTTTTGGATAAGGATAAGAGATAAGAGAAAAGAAATTTGAAATGAGATAAAGATAAAAGCAATTAGTGTTTAAAAAAATATTTACAAAAATTTAACTATTTTTTTGTATTTTCATCACTTTTTTTATTTGAAATTAAATGTGAATTTTTTATTTTTTGTGATAGTTAGTTTAGAAAATTAACTATATACATATGCTATATACATATATGACATTATATACATGGGTAAATAAGCAAATTAGTTTTTTTTTTATTTTATTTTTTTAATTTTATTTTAAATAATTAGTAAAAATATTTACAAATCTTTACAAAATGCAATATGTACAAATACATGAGAAAATTGCACAAACCACCCCAGAACACCAACTTTTCACCTGTAATTCCATAAATTATAAAATCATAGCCATTTTAAAGATAATTTAATTTAGAATACAATGGAAGTGAGTTTGGTTCAATTTGATTTCATATGGAGCTGGAATTGGTCATTCAAATATCGCTTAGTCGCTTTTTCCAAGTATGGTTGCTTTTATTTTGTACAAGATTTGATTGTGCAATTATTTTTATTATTTAGGACACATTTTTATTTACAACTTTTGTTTTGAAAATTATTTTGTTTGAGGTCAATTTATCTACAAATAAAACAGTGTAGTATACAACACACACATTTTTTTGGATTTTCTGATTAAGGACCCTATCTTCCCCTACGTTATTCCTGGTCGATCAGGTCAAGTCTTGACCTTCTCTCGGGGTTCGAATCAGCCTGTATCTATTACATATATATAGTCTTCCTTCTTTTTTTATTTTCTTTACTTTATTTTTCCTTTCTTTTTTTATTTGTTTATTGGGATTTTTACCTGACAGACCCTATAAACTTTGCCAATCACCTCCACGACCTTTGAAACAACCTAATTCCCCCCTCGACCGCATAAATTTGCCAATTCTTACCACATGAACCCTCCAGGTAATATGTTTTAAGCCCTTGGGGGTTCTTGGGGTAATTTATAGGGCCGATGGGGTAAGTACATTGTCCAAAAGGTCGAAGAGGCATTTAAAACGTTTATAGGGCCTGCTGGGTAAAAATACCTTGTTTATTTTAGGCTAAAATGGTAAGAAGTGTACAATATTTACACACAGATGCAAGTTAGTAAGAATATGGAGTTAGTAATATATACAGGTGTTTTATAAGGGATTTTAAGCTAAAATAAATGAATAAAGATGACGAATCGCGGATTCATCATCCCCCTATGCTTTAGCTTTGCTAGTCCCTTAGAAAACACTTATTTAAAGAATAAGTGAATAAAAGAAAAAGAAGAAAGGAAAAATAAAGAAATTAGGACAATATTGAGTATTGAACTTATCTTCATAAAATTGAAGTTTGGAGCTCTATCAGACCTTTGGATTATTAGTGTGTCGGAACCTTAGTGGGAGATGGATTTAAAACCTAACAACCTCTAAGTTCCACAGGATGCCTATTCAGGTCACCTCAACAGTCATGTCAGAACAAGTCTACGTACACAAATTCTTGTGACTATGAATCTTTACTTGTACGGTGTAAGTGAGATATAGCTCCCCATCTCAAAAGTAGCAAAGAAACAGCCTCCCTCAACAAGGTAACTCTAGTTCCCCGGTCTTGCAACTCTTTCCTCGAGGAGCAGAGATATTCTCTTCTAAGTTCAAGTACAACCAGCTCAAGAAGAGAGGTTGGAGAAAAGAATGGATGGTAACCAGTGTAGCTTCCTATCCTTGGATGCATGACCAGTGTAGCCAAGTCATCCGCTGCAAGCTTACGAAAAATTGTCGTTGAAGCTCTTATTGTAATAATTTTTTTATCCTTATATATACAATCCGGCAGGCATTTTACTATTCAATCAAGTCTTTCCACTTTTGGAGATTCTGCATTTTTCCATACTTTTTTTGAAAGTATATACAAGGTGCAGCATGTACATAAGGAGTTTTTCCTCTTAAGCCAGTAGACTATCCCTCTTTTGAAGCATTATTGCAACCCACAACATCCTGTCTTTAGACCTCAACATCGCTAGACCAGGTTGAGATGCACTTCCTTCCCTAGAGGAAGACGAGAGGTCCAGCCTATATGTACTACCCTTGTATGCTACCCCAAGCCAAAAGACTGCCTCATCACTACCTCATCTATGAAGAGCTATGTGTAGAGTGCTTATCCAAGATAAGCCACGGTTTGAAAGAATCATGCGTGTGTTGTTAAATATTCTACTTAGACTACTCAAGATGACATGAGAACATAGTCTTATGGACTCAAAGAATTAAGCCACTAATACCTGAAAAGTCTTAACTCCATTTCTTATAAGGTTCCTATGAAACTAAGTGGATTAAGGCCCAACTAAAGCTCCATTCTTCAATTTTATTTCGGACTTAGTTTAAATGTCAATACTATCCTGAAAAATGCACATGCAATTCAAGAAATATGCAAAAAGCATTTTTTAAACAATTTTCCAATTTTGAACTTTTTATGGATTTTTGGAAAAGAAAGGAAAAATGATGCACATGAAAAAAGTTGTTTTTTGCAACTTTTTATAGATTTTTGGTTTTGTAGTTTTTTTTTCAAAAGGAAAAAGGGCTAATAAAATATATACAAGTATATACAAGATTTTTTTGGTTTTTTTTTGTTTTTTTTATTTTTTTTATTTTTTGTTGTTTTTTTGAAAGGTGATCAAAGTCTATACACACACACGTGGATTTTATGAATTTACATACATATCCCAAAAAATAAAGATTAAAGTACGAGTTGTCTAAAGTATACATACAATATATACGATACCCCCTATACTTAGCTCGAACTATGTCCTCATAGTGATAAGAGAGCGGCAAAGGAAGACATAACTCGTGCTAAGTATAGAAAAGGAAAAGACTCCTATGCTACAATGACTCAAAGAGAAAATGAAAAGAATAGGAGTCGGTGATCCCCCCTATACTTAGGATCAAATAATCCTAAGTATAAAAGACTGTACAAAAGGGGAAAACCAATGCAGAGAATGTACGGACTAAAAAATAAAAAGATACGATATGAATAACATCACCCCCTATTGATGAATCCATGATTCATCACTCTAAAAGTTGAAAATAAAGCTTTGTTCATGAGTAATTAGCTGCATATTTCCATTATATTGCATAATTAGCATTCATGCTAGCATAAATAATATCTGTATTTTCGCATTCATATATGCATTAATAAGAAGCCCAATTCACTTGTAAATATTCACCTGTATATTCACCATATTTCACCTATTTGTATATATTTTATAAGAACTCCAATATTACTAACACTAATTAAAGAAAAATACCAAAAAATCTGCTAACCTGTAAATTTGACAAATAAAACCCCAAACCAAGTTGGGACCATGGACCTTAGAATGCACATATCTCTCTCATACATCCTCCGATCTAGGTCTACTCACTTTTCAATTATTACATATTCAGAGACCTTCAAAATGAGATAATTTCATTTAAATCGGAGCTCATATGAAAAACTTAGGTTTTGGGGCCCCCATTGTCTACTATATGTATGTATATTTGTACCCTTGTATTTTATTACTCTACATGACTTCATTTCCGTTTTTGGCCAACATGAAACTTGTAGATCTCATCGAGTTTTCAACTTTCATGTTTTTAGTTTTTCAAATTCGGCGATTTTCTCCCTCTTATTTCACATTCTTTTTCGACCAACCATATTATGCCACGTGGCACCCTCTGGTTGCGCCACACGGCCCATGCCATTGCGCGCCACACACTCTTTTTCTCCACCGTCTGATGACTTCCTCCACCTTCAGATCCAAGCCGTCTACAACCACATCACCTCTCAGCCGCTCAATCTTCCCCCTGATCTCATCCCCGCCGTCTGTCTCCGCCTTACTTTTCTTAGGCCACGTGTCACGCTCATGGCCGCTGGATCTTGGCTCCGATGATTAGATCTCATCCGCTCATCCTCGCTAAATCGACGACCCTTCGATACTACGCTAGATCTAATCTCCATCGTTCTCCAGCGCCCGCACCTACGCCTGCCACATGGCGCCCTCCATCGCCCTTCGATCTAGCTTGCCTGATCCAATCCTCACCGCCCACTGGCGCCTCTCTCATAGCCATTGGATCACTAGATCCAATGGACGAGGAATCATCTACCACTCTAAAAGAGCCTCGCCTACGTCACCCCCACCTCGCGACGGCTCTGCCCCCTTCCTATTTTTTGGGCCACAGCAGCCACCTTCTCCACCCATCAACACCTCCACGATGTCGCACATACCTCCCTCACCCTCTCCAGCATCCATGATCTCCATGACACCCTTCCTTGTCGCTCCACACACTCTACGAACATCACCTACCCATCACCTGGACCTCTACCTTTTCCCTTTAAATACTCCGCCTCCGGCCACTTTCCACCGCATCCTCCCTTGCAACGAGAGTTCCTAGAGCTCGAGTCCTCTCATCGGTGACATGAATTTGGTTAGAATCCAAGCAACGATAGAGAATCATCTTCGGCGAGATCCACAACAATGTTTCGTCGTGCCAGCAGCTTCATCGACGAGCTGCTAGAGCTCGGGCTCTTACCGGCCGTCGAGCGACGACCGACAACTCCATCTCGAATGCCAATTCCCAGGTAGATCCCTCCATCGTCTTCTCCAATCTTCATCTTCTCCCTCTCTCATTTTCTCTTATTTTTCCCGTCTTCCCCGCTCGACATTACCGTTCTCCGTCCATCGCTCAAGCTCCGCATTAGAGCTGACATCTTCATGCCACACTCCATTCGTCTCCACGACCCATCGAATCATCCCTGACCGCTGCTCCGCCCCTCACAGCGGAGAAGCTCGCCGATAGTCACCCTCTTCACGCCTCAGGCCTCACCGATCTCGTACACACCCCACGAGCAAGACGCACTTGAATTCTGGCACGAACTAACCCTGTAGGGACCATTATCTTCATTGGTCGGAACCATCACCCGAGCTATTTCGAGCTTCGTTGCCACCGGCCTACAAACCTCCCCAGCCGCTTTAAGGTGCTCCAACGGATCACTGAGCCTTCCACGATCATTCTCAGCTATCCAGGATCCACCACCGAGCTTCATCGACCACGGGCGAAGGCGACGGAGCAAGGAGCCCATTGTTGGAGCCCCGCCAAGTCCACCGCAGGAGGTGGCGGCCTAGAGGAGAACGACGAGCAGCCACCGTCCGATCGTCTTGATCGGGCGGTTCTGATCAAGCAACGTCGACCGCTTCCCGCCACAGTTGGATCAGGAGGATCCAATGGCCATTACTCCACCACGTCGCCATCGCCCTCCAGCTCCAGACACCATCGGATCAATTTTGATCTGACGGCCCGCATCACGCCACATTGTCAGCCATCACCACCGTTGGATCGACCTCGATCTAACGGTCCCTTAGGCGCCACGTATTCAACTCCAGTAGCCGTTGGATCTATTCAGATCTAGCGGTCCAGCTTGCGCCACGTAGCCACTCTTTGAGCCTCTTCGCCGACCGAAGTCTCGGAGCATCCGAAGCTATCCCGAAGAAAAGTCCGAGCCTCCAAAGCCACCCGAGCCTTCGCCCGAGCCTCGTACGTCTTTCGAGCCTAGCTCCTCACGTGTCTTCACGTGAGGGTTGGGAAATTTGCACTGAGGCCCCTACAAGTTTCAGAATTTGCAATTCAGTCCCTACCGGGAACGTCATGTGAGGAGCACGTGTTTCGGTGGGAAAATTGCATCCACACCCCAACATTATAAGTATTTGTACTTTAGTCCCTATATGCACGTTTTATTTTAAGAAATTTTTTTCTTTTTTATATTTTGGTCCCTGTGTTTGCACGCATATCTAGTGTCCATTTCTCATCATTTTTAAATTCCAAAAATTGCATGTTGTAGTTTAACTTGCCCTTCATCTTTTGTGACACGTGTCATATTTTTATGAGTTGCATTGAATTTACTAATATTATTTTGGTGGAATTTGATGTATTTTGCCCAATGTGTGCTTGAAATTAAGTATTAAATCATTTGTTGCTCTAAAAATCATCATAAAATCACATTAGACTTAGCTTAAGTTGCTATACACTGTGCCCAAAACTCATTGCATTTGTACGCATCACGAGGCCTGAATAAATCAAATAATATTTTGCCTAATTGATTTTTAATAGGTCTAATTTACATAGATTTTTAGATTTATTAATTTTCCTGGATTCATCTTGAATAGACCTATCTAGGATAATTTTAAATCTAAAAATAATATGCCTTGGTATCTATTAAAATTGTTTTGCAAAAACTCCATACATCCATATTTTATTCATAATTAATTTATTTAGAGTCTAATTATTCAAAAAAATGCATTAACTTAGTTTTATCACATATCATCTTCTGGCCAAGTATTATTAATTTCGGACTTCATTTGACTATGTTTCTAATTTAACTTACAAAATTTGGCTTGAAACTGCATTGTATTTTCTTTAATTGCATAAAAAGTTTATAAAAAGACCAAAAATATTCTTCTGTAAATATGATCTCTAAATTAACTAAAAATTTACCTAAGGAGACAACTGCCTCCCTGAGTTCGACCTTGGGCTTGCCCAAGTAAAATAAATTTGTCGCTTGAGTTAATCGCACATTAAATTTGAGTGGTTTTTGACGAAGTCTCAACTACCCGACTGCAACGAACAACAAATCTAATTCGATTGATAACTCGGTTGAATTAACAAGGGTAGCTGAGGGCACGTCAAAATGGTGTTGTTATTGGGGAGGCACGTCTTAGGTTGATTTTTAGAGAATTTTGATTTTAGATTTTCCATCCCTGGGTACTCTAATTCCTGGCTTTTCTTGTGAATACTTTTCTCTTATTTATTTTGTTTATTTTTATGTCATCCTTTCTCTGACGTCCATTTATTTGCATGCAAGGAAAATGAGGAGTCCAAGGCGGTTTTATAGGCAAACCGAGGAACTTGCATTTAAATAATTTGAGTGATTGTGAGGACTTGTAATTTTCTTTTATTTTCATTTTGCATTTTTTCCAGTGGTTCCTGTTTGGGTTCTCGCGCATGTAAGTATAGTGAAAACATGTCCCCATGTGCTATGATGATTGCTTTGCATAGAATAGGCTTGCATTTGCGGCTCTTAGAGCTACTCTAGGACCTGTTTGTGCTCGTAAAATTTTAGGACCATACTTCACACTTAAGATGCACTTAGACCGTAGATCTTAGCCAAATTCAATCTGTTCTTCACTCGCTAATAGAACTGCCTGTCTAGAAGAGGTTTTTATCACTTGCATTGCATGTATTATGAAAAAAATTAATTCTATTTTTCATGGTGCATAAAAAGCGAAAGGATCACTGTTAGTCTTCTCTACTTAGCATTCACCATAGTTTTATCGTGCATCGACTTTTCTCGACCCCTTTCCCCTTGGTTTTCTGAACATAGGATTAAAGGAAATTGGAACTGGACGATAGGCGTGCTTTGTGGTTGGACTAAACAAGTGGTCACCTAACTTAAAACCAGGATTGCTAAACAAAATTGACCAAAAAAATCAATAAAATCGGAAATTCTATTTACGGGATATTAACCCCGACCTTGTTTTCAGGTTGAGTCAGGGTACTAGAGTGTGTGTACACACCCTAAGGCAGAGCCAAAAATCCCCGCCTTCCATATCGTGTACCCTAATACGAGCAAATATCACATGATGAACTACGGGTTCAACTGACCAGCGCCAAGTAGCCTCCACCTACTCCGGTAGGTAGATAGGAGCGAAATTGCGATGCACTGCGACAAGTTGCCAGTAGCCTCCGCCTGCTCCGGCAAGTAGATCGGGGCAAAGTTACAGCCTTGTCAGCCTCCGCCTACTCTGTAGGTAGATGGGGGCAAGTCCTTGAACTTTCGCCTGGTGATATGAGCGGAGAAAGGAAGGGCGTTGGTATCTTAGGTGACTGGTTAAACAAGGGAGATGCATCTGGTTGTTAACCGACCCCCCTATAGGTCGCACAACCTTTGCAACTTGTCTGAAAATTCACACTTAAAATCAACGAGATTAATTGGACCCGGTTTCGGGTCCTTCACTGTGTTGAGCGTGAACATCAGGGTTTGGATTCACTTGCTTGCTTCAGGTAGGAGTAAAATCCTATCTTATATTTATACTCCTGATTCTTCTTCTCGCCATCCAAAATGACTAACTGAGGGGATATCTATTCTCGCTTCGCAAATCTTTCTTTGAGCCTCAGATGAAGTTCATCTTCACCGGCCCAAGCGCAACTTGGGCCAACCCGATCTCATGACCCTCTTGGGTTCGGGATCCATCACTCCCAGGGTGGTTACTCTCAAACCAACCCCTTTCTCTCCTCTGATCTCACCGATGAAGACCATCGCCTCAGTGAGAATATCTTCATTGATATGTCCTCTAACCTAGACCATCTTTTTTACCCAGGAGAAGAGGATAAGATGCCTCCGAAGAAACACCCAAACGAAGAGGAACTCAGAGATGACCCCATGCATCAAGTCCTAGTCCGGTTAGCTAGAGTTGAGCAGCTAAATGTCGAACTTATGGCTAGGATGGGACAAGTTATCAAGGCAGAAGGAATTGACCGACCCATGGTAGACGCCTACAATCCCATCGAAAATGAGATGCATAGCTGGCTAGTACCTATAGTCCCCCCTTAAGCGTTCGAGCTGAAGCCCCAATTTATGAGTTTGATGCCGAAGTTCAATGGGAACGCCAATGAAGAACCATATGCCTTCCTTAGAGAATTCGAGCGGGTTTGCAACAACCTTAGTCACCCTAGGGTTGGGCAAGGCTACATCAGGATGAAGGCTACCCCATTTGCCTTAGGTGATAAGGTTGCTCATTGGTTGAAAAATCTCGGGGTAAGATGTACGACCTGGATGCAGTTCAAGGACCTATTCTTTTAGAAGTTCTACCCTCTCAGTACGACTAACCAGATGAGATCCAAGATCACGTGTTTTTCCCAAGGACCAAATGAACCATTCCATGAAGCTTAGGATAGATTTAATGATTTAATGCAGAAATGTCCTTGCCATGGCATTACAAAAGCGATCTTAGTCCAGACCTTGTTATGTGGCATGACCCAAGAGATGTAGGGGTTAGTGAGTGCCGCCTGTGGAGGAAGCTATCTGAACAAAAACGAAGATGTTGCATGGAAGATCTTGGAGCAGATGGCGGAAACATGCAGATCTCAGGCCACCATGGCTTATCAGTTGTCTCCCTCAAGCCTATCCAATGAGACAACCCGGAGGACTTTAGCGGATCTGACGGACGACCTCATCCCTAACACGGGGATAATAGCTGACAAGTTAACCATGGTCGAGCAGATTCACAAGAGGGTCAATGACCTTGAGGCACTGTCGCGATTGCCTAAACAAGTGGAGGAATTGACTGAGAAGGTAGCCAAGATACGACTACCTGCCCCTTCTACACCACATGTGCCTGTACATCAAGTCCATCTTGTATAGGAGCAGGTACAGGGACCTCAGGGTAGCTGGGTTGAGGAGCAGCAGCATACTTAGCAAATGCAGCATGCACCCCCACAACTAGAGACAGGATACGAGGATCCTCCGCAGGTGTTCGATATCAACAGGCTGCGGTACAATCATGACCCCATCGGCAAACAATCGTGGATAGGGAATGGTCAGCCACACTGACCTTCCCTAGCTTACCAAGAAACCAGCTCCGTCCCCGCACCGTGCTTCGTACAGTCCTAGCCCGGATAAGGGTCCCAGCCTCAACAGCCTTAGTAGCACCAGCAGTAGTGCATGTTCCACTCGGGACAGCGGGACCCTCCATCACCTTCCCATCAGCAGCAGTATCGGCATGGCCAGCAGAGCCAATATAGAAACTCGTCCTCTAGTCACCAGCAGCAAGCCCCGTCCACAAATGAATTGGAGTCCCTTACCTTGGCGGTCCATACCCTGACTGATAGGGTCCAGCACATTCAGAATGCCTACCTGGATATGAGAACAGATTTGAATTGTGTTTCTCGTACCCAGGACCAGCTGATGGCACCAAAGACCCCAATTCCTGCCCAAGTTCAGGCTAATCCAAATAGCCTAAATCAAGGCCAGAAACGACCACAAGATCATGTATACTATTTAGATAACTCTCTATCTGAACATGAGATCCTTTTGTACGATAATGTTAATCATATGTCCCTCAGGAGCGGAAGGACCGTGATCGTACCTGATCGGGCACGGGCACAGGAGGAAGATGCCGCCAATTCTCTACCTGAGGAGAACTTGGAGGCAGAGGAGCAGCAGCACCACCACCACCGGTAGAAGAAGAGGACTTCCAAGTCCTTGAAGAAGAAGGAGAACAATACCAGAGTTGAGTCTGGAGAGATCGATGAGGAACCCGTACCTCCATCTGAGGAGGATGTCCCAGCAGTGGCGGAAGACGCATCACTGGTGTCGCAACAACAATTTTCTTTTAGTCAGAGTCAGAGTTAGAGTCCTATCAGTGTTAAAGTCCTGTAAATAACTCAGTTCCTCATTTCAATGAAAATCTTTCTGTTTTGGAATCTGAGTTAGCATCAATAATCCCTTTCCCCCGAGCTCTTAAGAGTGGAAAGAAGAAAACTAAAAAAATCCAAAAAGATGACCCTGAGATGGTAGAGTTTTGCAATATATACATCAAGGTCACAATCCCTTTTGATAAGTGTGGACATGACACATGCATTCCAAAAGTACCTTAAGGTGAGATGCACACCTACTAGGGTCAGCAGGAAGACCAAAAGCCGTGTTGCGAAGCACGTTCTGTCAGTAGCCACTACTTGCGCAATCAAGAATGCGTTTCAAAGGAAACGAAGAGACATGGGTGCACATTATGTGGTGAGTCATGCCGATGACACTGCGTTTGCACGCACTCTCCTTGACAACGGATCCTCAATTAACTTGATGCCTACAACCCTCTATGAGCGGCTTAATCTCGGACCTCTTAAGAAATCTAGAGCACTACTTCAGTTTGTAGATAAATCAACCAAGAGGTCCCAGGGAGAATTGAGGAACGTTATCATCAAAGTCGAGGGTGAGGCGTACATGGTGGACTTTACAGTCCTTGATATGGAGACCCCTTAAAATTGGAGAGATTCCCATATCATCTTAGGAAGGCCCTTCCTCAAAACAGCATGGGCCTTATTTGATTACAAGATCGGAAAGATTCAGTTCCAAACTCCATGCGGAGATGAGGAACTTGAAATGAAGCTGACAAGGTGGTAGAGGCTAGATTTAGAATCTAGCATCGAGTACTCTTCGTCCGAAGCAGATTGCATTCATGTAGACACATTTGGGCCATGGAGAAAGAACCCAGCTAGCACCAATGAGTCCTCCTCCAGAGAAGATCTTGTGCATGAGTCAGTTTGAGAGACCCTTAGAAACGAGTACAACGCAGAATATGCATCCCCCTACATCTTCGATGACATAGAGGCCCAGCCGGGCTTGCCAGTCCTTCCCTCTTTAGGAAAATCAGAAGATGAGGATAATGAGTCGGACGTGGCTTTTACCGATTGCTTGGAAACCATTGACGATCCGACTCCAGAGCTGAATGAGTTGGTGGAAGCAATTTCAAAGACAGATCCAGCCACTACCAGCACATAACCAGATTCGATTAAGCCAGACTTCCTTGATGATCACACCTTACCTGAGGTCAAACCTTTACCCACAACACTGAAATACGCCTTCCTTGCAGGACAAGAGAAGAAGTATATGTTCATCACCAGCTCGCAATTGACCGAGGAGCAGCAATCTTGCTTGCTAGAGATCCCGAAGAAAAACCGCAAGGCGATAGGCTGGAGCATCTCTAATCTCCATGGTATAAATCCCGCTCTGTGTTCGCACCATATCTACTTAGAGAATGAGGCTAAACCCTCTCGTGAATTGCAACGTAGTTTGAATCAAAATTTAAGAGAGGTCGTGAAGAAGGAGATAAAGAAATGGTGCGGTGCGGGTTTTATTTATCCCATCTCCGATACCAAATGGGTGGCACCAATCAATATTGTCCCGAAAAAGACGGGAATTCAAACAACCACCAATGAGTACGGAGAGGAGATACCCACGTCATGGCATGTCTGTGTGGATTACAGACGCCTGAATACCACGACGAAGAAGGATCATTTCCCCCCACCGTTCATTGATCAGATCTTAGAGAGATTAGCGGGGAAAGAATTCTTATGTTTCTTAGATGGGTTCTCGGGCTACAATCAAGTATCCATTGCTCCTGAGGACCAGGAGAAATCCACGCATGCCCCTTTGGTACCTATGCTTTCAGGCACATGCCCTTTGGGTTATGCAATGCTCTGGGTACATTTCAAAGGTGCATGATTGTTGTATTCGTCGAAATGGTCGGCGAATTCCTGGAAGTCTTCATGGATGACTTCTCAGTCCACAACGATTCTTTCGATTCCTGTCTTAGAAATCTGGACCGAGTCCTCAAGCGATGTTGTAAGGTTAATCTGGTGCTCTCCTGGGAGAAAAGTCACTTCATGGTCACAGAGGGCATTGTGTTGGAGTACGTCATCTCCAAGAGAGGAATGGAGGTTGACCCTGCCAAGGTGGATGTGATCCGACGACTCCAGCCACCAATTAACATGAAATAGTTGCCGTCGTTCCTCGTGCATGTTGGATTTTATCGGTGATTTATCAAAGATTTTTCAAAGATTGCCCAACCGCTAACTGAGCTTTTAGGAAAAGTCATGGAGTTCATTATCGACAATAAACATCTTGAGGCCTTTAAGCAATTACAAAGGATGATCATGGACGCCCCGATCCTACAAGCCCCAAACTGGTCTCTTCCTTTTGAGATCATGACGGATGCCTCAGATTTTGCTGTTGGGGCTGTGTTAGGATAGAGGAGGGATGGCATTCCGTTTGCCATACACTACGCAAGTAAAGTGCTTGATACTGCTTAGAGTAACTATACAGTTACGGAAAAGGAGATGCTTGTGGTAGTGTTTGCCTTGCATAAGTTTGTATCTCACTTAATTGGATCCAAGGTGATTGTGTTCACTGACCATACAACGTTACATTATTTAATGGAAAAGAAGGACGCGAAGGCACGCCTTCTTAGGTGGATTCTACTTATCCAGGAATTTGATTTGGGAATTAGAGATAACCCTGGAAAGAAGGACATAGTAGCTGATCACCTATCAAGTCTCGAGGATCTTGATGCTTCTGATGATACGCCGATTCGAGACTCCTTCCCTAACGAGTCGATTTTTGTTGTCGACTCACTCCCATGGTACGCCAATATCATGAATTATCTTGTCTCCAAGAAAGTTCCCGAAGATTGGCCCAAGAGCCACATAGACCGACTTAAGTCAGATTCAAGACATTACTATTGGGAGGATCCGATCCTTTTCTTTGAAGGACCGGATTGTGTCTGGAGATGGTGTATTCCTCAGGAGGACAATCAGAGTGTCATTACTCTATACCAAAGTATAGAAGAAGGAGGACACCGCTTCGGTAAGAGGATCGCTTGGAAGGTACTTCAATGTAACTTATACTGGGCGACTCTGTTTCACGATGCGCTCACCTTTGCGAAGTCGTGCCCAGTATGCCAGCGAATGGGAGGAATTGGTGGTTCTAAGGATGAGATTACAATGCAGCCTATCATCATTTGTGACGTCTTTGATGCCTGGGGCATCGACTTCATGGGACCGTTCCCTGTCAGCCACGGATTCGAATACATCCTTCTGGTGGTAGATTATCTATGAAGGTGGGAGGAGACTATCCCAACCCGTGCTGCAGACAACAGGTCTATCTGTAAATTCATTAGAGATCACATCATCTCTAGGTTTGGGATCCCCAAAGTGTTGATATCTGATGGGGGTAGCCACTTCGTGAATAGACATGTGAAGAAGCTCTTGAAGGATTACGGATCGAGCACTGTGTCGCTAGTCCTTACCACCCACAGACCAATGGCATGGTTGAGGTGTCGAATGGGGAGGTGAAAATCATATTGCGAACGCTTGTCTGCCCAGACAGGAATGACTGGTCTCAGATCTTGGATCAAGTCCTGTGGGCTTATAGGACAGCTTACAAGACACCATTAGGAACCTCCCCATTCAGGATGGTATTCGAGAAGTCGTGCCATTTGCCCGCTGAATTAGTGCACAAATCAGAATGGGAAATCAAGAAGATCAACTAGAACACACAACTAGGACAGAAATAGAGAGAGATGGATCTGAATGAGCTTGTGGAAGTCAGAAACCAAGCATACGACAACCGTTTGGTGTACAAGGACAATGTAAAGTGTTGGCATGATAGATACATCACACGAAAGACTTTTGTTCCTGGACAGAAGGTATGGTTGTTCAATGCAAGGCTGAAGGTTTTCCAAGGCAAGCTGAAATCCAAGTAGACGGGTCCATTCATAATCCGTGATGTGCATGATAGTAGATGCACAGAGATCTCAGGTCTCACAGATGGAGCATAGACATCCCTAGTCAATGGAAAACTGCTGAAGCACTTTGTCGAACCCAATGAACAGTTAGTCCATGTTGAGGAGATTGTATTCATGCGCGAGACAGACTCAGTAGATACACATAGAGCCACGCATGAGACCTTGCAGCAGTGACCTCTCGCCATTAGCAGTATCTAAAAAGATTCAGATCGGGATCCTTGTGTATACTCGCCATTCCTGTATAATCTTTCCCTCCCTCCCACGACTGTAATTACTCATCCCAGCCCCATACTTAGGATGACCAGATCCTAAGAATGGGGGGGGATCACTTGAGTCCAATCATTATTCACTGTATATCCTCCAGATCTCATTGGCCCTCATACTCACCCCTGTCCTATACTTATGCTAACCAGAGCCTAAATATAGGGGGGACTGATGCCCATCACATATATTCTCATCCGCTTCCCCTCTTGATCTCGTCCGCCCCATTTTTTGATCTTCTTCTACACTTAGGCTGCCAGAGCCTAAGTATAGGGGGGCAGGGTGACTTCTATACATTTTTTGTTCTTTTGGCTCTCCTACGCTTAGCACGAGCTATGTCTTCTTCCTCGCTTTTCGTGCTCTAAGGACATAGCACATGCTATGTATAGGAGGGCATGTATACATTACATATATACTTTACCCATAGCTCGTACTTTCACGTATTTTTGTATATACTATACAATAATTACGGGGTGGGTTAAAATTGAGAAAAATATTTTGTAAAATACACATATATTTGTAATATACTCGTATATTTTGATACAAAAATGGAAAAAATCAAAATCAAAGGCTTCTTATTTACTCTTTCACATCATCTCTGCATCTAAAAAGAAAGAAAAAGAGTCTTACATTTTCATTCATCCACATAGCATGTCATCTACATCTCATCTGCATATCTTGCATATGCAAAGTGAAAATCTAGTGGGTTCTGAACCAAGTTATGAGTAGATGTTGAGGAGGGACTTGATTTGACCTTAATCCACCTGATTTCAAAGGAACCTTATAGGAACTGGAGTTAAGATTTCTCAGGTCAAGTGACTTAATTCTTTGAGTCCGCAAGTCTATGTTCACATGTCATCTTGATTAGTCTAAATAAAATATCTTGTGCACACACATGATTATTTTAGACAGTGACCTAACTTGCCAAGCACAATGCACATAGCTCTTCATTGATGGGGTGGTGAGGAGGTAGAATCCTTTAGCTTGGAGTAGCACACGGGTGGAAACATCGGTTCTCCTCTAGGGCGGGAAGTGCATCACAACCTAGTCTGGTGGTGTTGACATCTAAGGACGGGATGCTGTGGGTTGCAATAATGCTTCAAAAGAGGGATAGTCTACTAGCTCAAGAGGAAAAACTCCTGATGTACATGATGCACCTTGTATATAGTTCAAAAAAATGCAAAAACTACAAAAATATAAGACAAGCCTAGTGAAAATAAAATACCTGTCGGAGTATGTATATTAGCAAGAAGTCTGCAGCTGGGTGACTTGGCTATACTAGTCAAGTATCCTAGGATAGGTAGCTACACTGGCTACCGTCCATTCTTTTCTCCACCCCATCCTCTTGAACTGGCCGCACTTGAACTTAGAAGGGAATACCCAGCTCCTCGAGGAAAGAGTTACTATACCGGGGAATTAGAGTTACCTTGTTAGAGGAGGCTTCTTCATAGCCATTTCTGATGTGGAGAGCTATCTTTCACTTACACAGTACAAATAAGAATCGTAGTCATCAGAAATTTGTGTATGAGGATTTGTTCTAACTTGACTGTTGAGGCGTCTTGAATAGAATACTTGTGGAACTTAAAGTATGTTAGATCTTAAGTTCAGATCCCAATAAGGTTCTGCCACACAATTAATCCAAAGGTCGAGTCAGGATCCGTTTTCAACTTTTGTTCATGACCTTGGTATGGAACCAAAAATCATTTCACTCTTGCATTTCATTTTAGTTGCTCGGGGACGAGCAAGGTTTAAGTATAGGGGGTTGATGAATCTATGATTCATCACTATAAAAGTTAAAAATAAAGCTTTGTTCCCTAGTAATTAGCTGCATATTTCCACTTATATTGCATAATTCGCATTCATAAATAATATCTGCATTTTAGCATTCATATTTGCATTAAATAAGCAGCCCAATTCACTTGTAAATATTCACCTGTATATTCACCATATTTCACCTATTTGTATATATTTTATACTACTCCAAATCCAATAAAATCAACTCTATAGTGTATATATTACTAACACTAATTTAAAAAAATATCAAAAATATTGCTAACCTGTAAATTTGACAAATAAAACCCCAAACCAAGTTAGGGACCATGGACCTTAGAATGCACATATCTCTCCCATATAGCCTCTGATCTAGGTCTACTCACTTTTAAATTAATACATATTCAAAGACCTTCAAAATGAGACCAATTTCATTTAAATCGGAGCTCGTATGCAAAACTTGGGTTTTGGGGCCCCCATTGTATGCTATATGTATGTATATTTGTACCCTTGTATTTTATTACTCTATTCCTCCTCATTTCCGTTTTTGTTCAACATGAAACTTGTAGATCCCATTGAGATCTACAACTTTCATGTTTTAAATTTTTCCAAATTTGACCATTTTCTCAGTCTTATTTCACATTCTTTTTCGACCAACCAGATTGGGCCACGTGGTGCCCTCTGGTTGCGCCACGCGGCCCACGCCATTGCGCGCCACACGCTCTTTTTCTCCACCATCTGATGACCTCCTCCTCCTTTAGATCCAAGCCATCCACAGTCGCATCACCTCTCAGCCGCTTGATTTTCCCCCTGATCTCATCCCCGCCGTCTGTCTTCGCCTCACTCTCCTTAGGCCACGTGTCACGCTCATGGCCGTTGGATCTTGGATCCGATGATTAGATCTCATCCGCTCATCCCCACTCAATCGACGACCCTTTGATCCTATGCCAGATCTAATCTCCACCATTCACTAGCGCTCGCGCCTAAGCCTGCCACGTGGTGCCCTCCATCGCCCTTCGATCTAGTCCGCTTGATCTAATCCTCACCGCCCTCAGGCGCCTCGCTCAGAGCCGTTGGATCACTTGATCCAACGGCCGAGGCATCGTCTCCCACCTCCAAAAGAGCCTCACCCACATCGCCCCCACCTCGCCACAGCTCCGCCCCCTTTTTTGGCACCACGACAGCCACCTTCTTCGCCCATCAACACCTCCACAATGTCGCACATACCTCCCTTACCCTCGCCAGCATCCATGATCTCCATGACATCCTTCCTTTTCGCTCCACACACTTCACAAGCATCACCTCCTCATTACCTGGACCTCCACCTTTTCCCTTTAAATTCTCCGCCTCCGGCCACATTCAACCCCATCCGCCCTTGCACGAGAGTTCTTAGAGGTCGAGTCCTCCCATCTATGTCAGGGATTAGGTTAGAATACGAGCAACGACAGAGAATCATCTCCGGCAAGATCCACGACGAAGCTTCATCGTGCCAGCAGCTTCATCGATGAGATGCTAGAGCTCTGGCTCCTACTGGCCCTCGAGCGACGACCGACGACTCCATCTCCAGTGACAATTCCTAGGTAGATCCCCCCATCGTCTTCTCCAATCTTTATCTTCTCCCTCTCCGATTTTCTCTTATTTTTCCCATCTTCTCTGCTCGACATTACCGTTCTCCATCCATTGCTCAAGCTCCGCATCGGAGCAGCCATCTTCGTGTCACACTCCGTTCGTCTCCACAACCCATCGAATCATCCCCAACCGCTGCTCTGCCCCTCACGGCGGAGAAGCTCGCCGACAGTCACTCTCTTCATGCCTCAGGCCTCACCGAACTCGCACGCACCCCACGAGCATGATGCACTTGATTTCTGGCATGAACTAACCCTACAGGGACCATTTTCTTCATTGGCCGGAACCATCACCGGAGCTACTTCGAGCTCCGTCGTCACCGGCCTACATACCTCCCCAGCCGCTTTTAGATGCTCTAGCGAATCACTAAGGCTTCCACGATCATTCTCAAATATCCAGGAGCCACCACCGAGCTTCATCGACCACGGGCGAAGGCGGTGGAGCAAGGAGCCCATCGCTGGAGCCCCGCCAAGTCCGACGTGGGAGGAGACGGCGGCCCGTAGGAGAACGACAAGCAACTGCCGTCCGATCATCTTGATCGGACAGTTATGATCAAGCAATGTCGCCCGCTTCCCACCACTGTTGGATCAGGAGGATCCAACGGCTATTACTCCGCCACGTCGCCATCACCCTCCAGCTCCAGACACTGCGAATCAATCTTGATATGATGGCCCGCATCACGCCACGTCATCAGCCATCACCATCGTTGGATCAACCTTGATCTGACGGTCCCTCAGGCGCCACGTATTCAACTCCAACAGTCATTGGATCTATTCAGATCTAGCGGTCCAGTTTGCACCACGTAGCCACCCTCCGAGCCTCTTCCCTGACCCTAAGCTCGGAGCATCTGATGCTATCCCGAAGCAAAGTCCGAGCCTCCAGAGCCGCTCGAGCCTCCCCCCGAGCCTCCTACGTCTCCGAAGCCTATCTCCTCACGTGCCTCTCATGTGAGGGCTGTAAAATTTGCACCGAGGCCCCTTCAAGTTTTAGAAATTGCAATTTAGTCCCTACCAGGAATGTCACGTGAGTAGCACGTGTTTTAGTGGGAAAATTGCATCCATACCCCATCATTATAGGTATTTGCACTTTAGTCCATGTATGCATGTTTTATTTTAAGAAAATTTTATTTTCTGTTTTGCATTTTGGTCCCTGTGTTTGCACGCATATCTAGCTGTCCATTTCTCATCATTTTTAAATTCCAAAAATTGCATGTTGTTGTTTAGCTTGCCCTTTATCTTTTGTGACACGTGTCATATTTTTGTGAGTTGTATTAAATTTAATAATATTATTTTGGTGGAATTTGACATATTTTGCCTACTATGTACTTGAAATTAAGTATTAAATCATTTGTTGCTCCAAAAATCACCATAAAATCACATTTGACTTAGGTTAAGTTGCTCTACATTATTTCCAAAAATCATTGCATTTGCATGCATCACGAGGCCTGAATAAATCAAATAGTATTTTGCCTAATTGATTTTTAATAGGTCCAATTTACATAGATTTAGGTTTATTAATTTTCTTCGATTCATCTTGCATAGACCTATATAGGATAATTTTTATATCTAAAAATAATGTGCCTTGGTATTTATTTACAAAAACTACCATGCATCCATATTTTATTCAATTTAATTCATTTAAAGTCTAAAAATTCAATAAACAAATTGCAGTAGCTTAGTTTCATGGCATATCATCTTCTGGCCAAGTTTTATTAATTTTGGACTTCATTTGACTATCTTTCTAATTTAACTTACTAATTTGGCTTGAAACTACATTGGTTTTTCTTTAATTGCATAAAAAGTTTATAAAATGACCAAAAATATTCTTCTGTAAATCTGATCTTTAAATTAACTAAAAATTTACCTAAGGAGACAGCTGCCTCCCTGAGTTCGACCTTGGGATTGCCCAAGTAAAATAAATTTGCCGCTTGAGTTAATCGCACATTAAATTTGAGTGGTTTTTGACGAAGTCTCGGTTACCCGTCTGCAACGAACGACAAACCCAATTTGATTAATAACTCGGTCGAATTAACAAGGTTAGTCGAGGGCAAGTCACCTATACTAAAGGTAGAGTATCCTTAAGTATAGGCAATGACAAGAGTGATGAACAAGACGAATATGAACAACACAAATCATTCACCCCCTATACTTAGGATAAAGCACATCCTATGTATAACATACACACAGACAGAAAGGGTGAATGGTAAAGCGAAAGAAGAAAGAGTTAAACGAAAGGATATACAAGAGGAGTGGATGCACAAAGGTCAAGAAGGTCGAAAGCGAACCTTCTTGCGGGACCGTTGAGGTATGGATCTGACAAGGTGTAAGTCGATATTGGGATTATCGTTAGACACGAACTGATTAGGATCGACCAAGAATGTATCCTCAACAGTCTCAGAGTGTGCATGCAAGAATCAATTAGTGGAAGTAGTGTGGTCATGTCCTACATAGGAAGTCTCGCAAACATCAAAGTAAAAAGGCTCGAAATCATTATCAGAAAAAGTAGGATCAATTTCAGCCCGGCGAGCCTCTATAGGATCATCATCTTTATCAAAAGGCAATCAGTAGTCGAATCATGTTCATCCTATCTAGTCTCAGAGTATGCCTGTCGGTCTAGTGTTTCAATCATGTAAATCCCGCAGATGTCATCAATGCATCTCCATATACTAGATGGGTGAACTCTAAGGTCTATGCTTTCTGAGTCTTGCCCCTTGAAGAGGAATTCTTGGGTTTCATTATCATCCAGCATACAACAATAATCTCTGATACTATCATCGAGGTCAGAATCCCTTGCGTTGGCTAACACGGGCGGGCTCTCATGAGATGCAGGTTTATGATCAGTAATGGGTGTAGTGATCAACACATCACTCCCTGCATCAGAACGGAAGCGAATCACTCATGATCCATAATCAATAACCGCTCCTGCATAAGTGAGGAAAGGTCGTCCCATGATGATGGGAGGGTGCTCCACAGGGGTGGAGGTCTCCATGGGTAATATGAAAAAATCAGAAGTGATGTCCATGCCGTGAATGAGAATGACAATGTTTTCTAGAATAGCCTTCGGCCTCTTGATAGATCCATCAGCAAATTGAACTATCACCCTGGTTTTCTTGAGAGTCCAAAGATGAAGAGATTGTACCATAGAGAAGGGTATTATATTGATTGACGAACCGCCGTCAAGGAGAGTGTTATCACAAGAATGGTCAGAGATGGAGCAACTCACAAGAGATGTGGCAGTGTTCCTTTCTTAAAATGCGGATGGAAAGAGATGGCGTAGGTAGTAGCCATGGTCAAGATGTGTCGCTCAGATCTTCTCCTCTGCTTTCTCTTCTTATGTTGAGGAGCAGATAAATCTGTCATGGCCTATTGAAGTGGGGCTTTAATAATCTCATGAAGGGTGGCTACCACTTCAGGTTCAGTCAACATTTTTTTGAATTTCTGGACCTCCTCCATACAAGGGAGGAGATCAGAATCATCATGTACACGAGGATTTCCAAGAGCAGTCTGCACAATGGTATCCTCAAGGTCAAGGTTGGGACATGGCTGTGTGGGAAAATATTTTGGCATGGGTGCCCTCTCCTCACAAAATGAATTAACAATGTGTCTCCCGAATTCTTTTTGAATTTTTGAATTTTTCTCATTTTTTGTATTTTGGGTGATTGTAAACTCTCATGATTATCCTCAAGTGAATCCATATCCTTAAATAGTGGAGCATCATTCTAGCTCGTATTATGTTAAATAGATTGGTAATCCTGGAATTCATATGATCCATCATCTGGTTCAGGGTCTCAAGTGATGATACAATGAAAGGTGACTCCAAAATCACAGGGTCAGGTGAGTTGAATGAGGTTGGGTGAAAATCATCGTCCGATTCCTAAAATAATTCGTTAAGCGGATATGCACAAAAATCAGGAGGAAAATCCTCCATAAAAAGGAAGGTGGATCAGTTGGAGGGTACGAGGTATTCACGAAGATCAGATAAGAATAACTCTAGTCGGCCATCTCCAAAATAGATGGGATCGGGAGAGCACGAGGGTCAAGTCAAAAGATATGGAGAAAAAATGTGCAAATGCATAGAATGATCGATTATGCACATAAGCAATCAAACACAGTACAAACCCCCAGTTCACCAACTCAACGTGTGAAGACCGTGAAGGTTTGGACAATTATCTTGTCAGTTTTTAGAGTTTGGTGAGAATACAATCTATTAGAGCGGTTAAAGCGAGCTGTTAGGAACCCAATGCTCCCAAGAGACTGGCTTAATCCAAAAGTTAGATCTTTCACAGCCAGTATGAATTGCGGACCACTTACCGGCTACCCGATCAATTCAGTCTGCTAAGGACGTTGCGGACCGCTTTACCGGCAACCGGAGAGATCCTCACTAGAGAACGACTAACCCCAAGACAGTAGTCTGAAGAGAGTTCGGGTGTGGTTCTATCCTAGTGTTTGGGTCGCTCTCTCGTTACATACAAACCAAACAACGAGGGGGTTACTCTCCCCAAAACAATGATTTTTCCTTTTGTTTATTTTAGGGACGAGTTTTCTTTAGCAGTCCCGTATTTTAGGCAGTTGTCACTTGGTTAAAATATTTTCAAAGAATCACCTACCGAGTGTTCAATTTCCTTTTTGACTTATGTGAGTGAAAACAAGGAAGGAGATCAGAAATGCTAATATGATGAATCTCGTATTCATCACTCTAAATCTCATTTCTTAAGCTCAAAACCCTCAAAATCAATAGCATTTCAGCATCTATTCTGCATAATTAGCATTCATGCATGATTTCATAAGAATTACATTTTAGCACAAAAATCTGCACAAAATAAGAAGCCAAAAATCCATGGCAAAAATGACCAGCAAATAGCCTAACTTCCTGGATTTTTAACCCATTCATGTTAACTCCGAATGACTCAAAACCACTTCCACTGTGTACATATCACTAACAAGAATAAAGAAAAAATACAAAAAATAACTAACCCAAATAAGTGGACCAAAAACCCAAACCCTAATTTCAGGATTTTCAGACTAAAACCCTCATATCTCCCTCATCCAGTGCCTGTTTTAATCCTACTCACTTTTGAACTAATGTACATTCAATTACCTTCAAAACAAGACCAAGTTCATGTGAATCGGAGCTCATATGTGAAAGTTGGGTTTTGGGCCTCTTTTGTACATTGTGTATTTTAGTTATTTTTGACCTAATATTTTATGTACATATTTTATTGATTAATAAAAATCTAAAAATTTTTTGATTAAGGTCTCTTTATTTATCTTTGATTTTACCGTAATTTTTCTGGATTTTTATCTGATTTTAAAAATGACAAAAAAATTACAAAACCCCAAAATCAAGGTGTTCTATGTACATGGGATACCCCAAAAAATACCACTTTATGAAAATGATCGATTTTGGTTTTGATGTCTTCATGAAAGTTGTAGATCTCATCGAGACGAGCAATTTTCATGAAGAAACTTTTTTGATCCGAGGTCATTTACTATTTTTTATCAATTTTACAAAACTATTTACTCTCGAATTTTCTGGTGCTGACACATGGCAGCACCAGGTGCCGCCACGTGTCAGCCATTTTTGGGCTTTATTTTTATCGTTTTTATTAAAAAATATTAATTAAAAAAATAAATAAAAATAAAAAGGACGCACGTGCGTCGCACGTGCCTTGAAGGCACGTGCTCCGCACGCGCCTCCCTCCTTGCGCCCCCTGCTGACACGTGGCACGACAGGCGCCATCCGATCACGCTCGATTGGACGGCACATGTGCGTCGTCCACATCGAGCCTCTTCCTTCCCAATCGAGCACCGCCCTCCACAATCCTGCGCCGCTCGCCACGAATCTCGCGCCGCCGCTCCCGCGTATCTCGCCATCCGATCCCAAGTCGCATCTCCATCGAATCCCAATCAATCCCGACCTTCCTTCTTCGGCGTGACCCCCATGCCCTATTTAAGAACACCGTCGACGCACAGAGCAGCCCATCTGTCGATTGCACGAGCCGAGGACACCGGTGGTGACAGCCCGGTGCCCTCGTCTTCACGGTGACATCTGAAAGCTTTAATCAGCTTCGTTGCAGGACTGCCGACTCCAGGTGTGCTGCTCCAGCTCCGGGCTTTTCCCATCGAGCCAACGATCAACTCCACCACCGACCATCTTCATCAACGTCATCTCTTCTGATTCGTTTCACCGACAACCACGTTCGTCATCAACAACCCCCTACGACTCCATCGCCGACTCCGCCGACGCTTCAACCTGCTCCGCCTTCGTTCCAAACCACCTCTGCCGACTCGAGCCTAACGCCACCTTCTTCATCGAGCATCTCAGCCCCACCGTCCCCATGGCCGTGTGTCGGCCAGAGGACGGTCGACACCGCGTCATCGCTCTCGACCGCCAACAACTCCACCGCGCCACCGGAGGTCCGCCAGCCATCACCGCTACTCCGCCTATGCCTCCGCCATCAACAACGACTCGAGCCACCGCCAACGGCCAACCACCGCCAATGGCCAGCCCCCGCCTCAGCCGCTCCACCACCGGGCGTGACGCCCGAGACCTCCCCACGCACGTGCGAGGCACGTGCGTCCCGGGAGGGACGTCAGCACCCAAAGCCACACAGGTCACGTGCACCGCACGTGACCGTGGGTAATTTACAGAAGAACCGTCAGGAGTCATCTTTATTGCGCACCAGCCCCTGCCTCTAGAGGGCACGTGCCACGCACGTGCCCCTCTAGAATTTTTGCAAGGATACCCCCACGGGTATAGGTAATTACATAAAAGTCCCCCCTGCTTAATTTATTTATTTTATTTTTATTGCAATCAGACCCATGTGTTACCCCTTAGTTTTGAACATCTTCTCTAATTATTTTATTAATAAAAAATAGCAAGATGTTTGTTAATTAATTCTCTACACTTTGACATATTGTGGACATTTTTGTGATGGATGGTTAATTAATAAATAATTGTTTTGTGGAAATTTGCATATTTTGCCCATTTCTTGCTTTGAAATTCATAGTTTATTAACCATTGCTCTAAAAATCCCCGAAAAATCACATATTGTAGAATTAATTGTGCTTGACATTATGCTCAAAAAGAATTACATTTACATTCATCATTTTTCCTGTAAAAATTATTTTGCATATTTTAGTATTTAATTTTTAATAGGTATTAAAACCCACATTTTCAAGGTTTAGGATTTTTCTGAGATTCATTACCTAGTGATAGATCTTAGATAATTTTACTTCTTGAAAATAAGTATGTATAATATTTATTAAAATCAAATATTGAAAATCATTTTGTTTGCATTTAAAAATCCATAAAAAATTCATATTGCATCCAAAAATTCCAAAAAAATTACAATGCATTTCATCGTATTCTACATTGTGGCCAAATTTCATATTTTTTGGACATCGTTTGAATGAAATTTATTTTTGGTCCCTAAAATAGGCCAAATTTGCAATTTGCACCCTCAATTGCATTAAAAGTTCTAAAAAAAAGACCGCCTCAAAAACCGAACACGAACTTTGATTGACATCTCTCTAGGTTGTTCCTTTGCCTCCTTGTGATCGACCTTGGGACTTGCCCAAGTAAAATAAACATAAAACCACGAGATTAAAAATTGAATAAATTATTTGTGATATTTTCTTGACCGATTCCGATTGCCGCCTACAACGCACGACTAATCATCTTTACGTCGAACGATAAAAACATTATTTTAAACGCTGCAATTTAGGACTCGTCAGATGGCGCCGTTGCCGGGTAGGCAAACGTCTTAGTTTTTTGTCTTGAAAATTTTTGTTCGGTTTTCCGCATTCGGGTAGTCTGACCCCCGAATTTTTCATTGTAAATTTCATTTTTTTTCCTGCAATTTATTTTCAGCCTTTATTTTTCATATATTTTTGAGTCACTCTCTTACATTTTCTCTCTTATTTTTCTTATGAGGTACTTTGTACGTGGAGCGATTTTTCAAGAAACCGAAGCATCTTCACCGACCTCCTAAAAAACTGCAATTAATTTAAGATCGAGTCGAGTCGTGAGAGAGCGTAGAGTCTAGGATTTATTTTTCTGAACTTTAATTTCTATAATTAATTTATAGCGGTGTCCGTTTTGACGCTTCGCGTGTATAACAAGACGTCAAACTTTATTCTGTGGTGTGTGGTGGCCTGTTTCACTCTCCGGTGAGGGTGGGGCCCGACTTGAGTGGCGATTAGGGTAGACCTACACGTACAGCTCTCTCAGAGCATTTATATTTTTTTGATTATGCTCGTAGGAATTAAGCACACTTCACTTAATTGAGACGCACATAGATCGTTCAATTTAGCCAATAATTTATCTCATTTCTTTCCCGCTAATAGAACTTTCTGCTTAGGTGCGGTTTTTCATCGGCTTGCATTTCATCTAGAATAAAATTTTAATTTCTGTCTAGCATCCCACATGAAGATTGCAAGGATTCACTGTAAGTCTTCTATCTGAGCATACATCATTGTTTTCACGTGCATTGGCTTTTCCCGAATTTCTCCCTCTTGTTTTGTCATATAATTTTAAAAGAATATTGGGACTGGACGGTAGACGTGTATTTCTGCTCAGTTAAATTCTTCAGTGATCACTGAAATAAAATTGGGACTGCTAAATATAGCCGACTCTAAATAACCCATAAAATCAAGAATTTTTACGGAAGAGCAACCCTGACCTTGGATGATTTTTATTCTTCTGAGTGAGCAAGAGACGACACTTAAGGCTAGAGCCCAAATCCGGATTTTCATATTGACTACTGATTCTGCCAAAAATAATTAGCTACTTCTCAGTGAGGATCCACGGGTAGCCGGTAAACGGTCTGGATTTCCTTAGTAGAGTCGGTGGTTTAGAGGACACTGCATAAGGCTCCGTCCTCAAGTAATGGGTAGCCATTCTACAGTCCGTACTTACACCCATACTGGCTGAAAGTAGGTGCAACTAGTCGAAGAATTTGGGCCAGTCATTACGAAAATTTCAGCACCTAACAGCTCGCTAAATTTTTTTCCCAAGATTGATTTATCACCAACTAAAATAGAAAAGATAATAGCCGAACTCTTACGGCTTCATTGTGTGAGTTGGTGAACCTGGGGTTTGAATTGTGTTTGCATTGGTGTGCGTGAACCGATTTCAAGATCAATAGCCTCACATTTGATAATTTTCCTTTGATTATCCCAAGCAATCATCTCTCTCATCTCTTGATTTTAATCTCATCATGGAACTTTTTCCAAATTTCAGATCCAACCCATCATTTCTTGCAACTTCTTCAAAAACGACCGAACATCACTATGAAAATAAATCCGTCTCGGTTAGGCCCAAATCAATTACATCCTCTTCCTTCAATAATCCTCCAACATTTGTGGGAAACTTTTAACCGCAAATGAATTCGGCCACCTCATTGAATCTTTACTCAAATCATCCAACCGGACATGACTACTTACCATCTTGGACTGAACCACCTTATTCTCAGTTTCTCGCCAATGAAACATTTCAAAATTAAAATCCCTTCGAATCTCATGACTGGCAGAGAAACCAAACCTAGATGGAAAGACATACACTGAATGATCATCGGCATTGGATTGACCATGACAGACCCTCTTCAGAAATGATACCCATACAGAGGACTGGACTGACCTCGTAGAAACACAGAAACCCTGTATGCTGACTCCACAATATCAAGGTCTGACCAATCATGATCAAAGGATTGAACTCTACTCATATCAAATACACATGCCTGGACCATATGAGCAGCCTCCTTCCATAATTTTTGAGGAGAAATTTTCAGAAAATGATCTTATAATGGATATTCCAAGAAACTCTCCTCTTCGCACATACAGAAAAATGGAAGATGAAATCATTGAACAAACACCGAGTGCTCCCATGATTGATCATGAACAGAATTTTGAGGATAATGTTTCGAGGATAAAAACCAGATTCGAATTGATGGAGGATAGATTTCAAAAATTTGCCGACCGAGTAATCTCATTCTATGGTGGCTCGGATATAAAAATGAATGAGGAAAGGATTGGATCTCATGATGAAAATTTTGAGGATATTCAAAAACCTAGGGATGATTCTAACATCAACACTTCTGCTTATTATTCCCCTAGGAATGATTATTCCGCTGACCCATACTCTGAATATCAAGGCCCCTTCTCTCTGAAAGACACCACATCTCCGCATCACACAGAAAATACCAAAAAAATTGAAAAAATTGAAAACTACAAAAAAATCGAAAATCCAGAAAAATTCATAAAAATTGAGACTGAAGAAGATCTAAGGAATTTGGATCCTACTATACGGGAAGCACTGGAAAAACACTTGATTTTTGACCTTCCCTTTATTAAGGCCACTGAACACTTCCCCGACCTTAAGAAATTTTTAATGGACAAATTAATGGTCAAAAAGCCGGGAAGGATTAGAACAAAAACTGAAAGTCATATCTTGTCAATGGCCTCCTCCTTGGTGTTGAGGAGAAAAACCAAGAGCCGCATAGTGAAGCGGTTGCCCAGATTTGACTGTAGAATCAAAGACACAATTTTCACCCATGCTCATATTGATGACAATTCACCGATCAATATCCTCCCGACCTCTGTATTTCACGAACTCAAACTCGGACCGATTCGGAAGATACAAGAGATTGTTCAATTGGCAGACCGATCAATAAAGCGGCCGAGAGGAATCATTTCTGTCATCATGATATTCCAAGGTGCTCCTCTCAAAATGGAATTCACGATCATTGATATTGAGCATCAAGGAGAATTCACCCAGTCTCCAATTATTCTCGAAAAGCCATTCTTAGCATTGTCTAAGGCAATTATTGACTGTGAGACCCGGGAAATCAATTTTACGGCATTGGAAGCACTTCGATCTGATATAGTCTTTGAGGAACCACGATATTCTGAGGTAACCTACGAAGTCCCCAACAACCGCAACCATGAAACTGTAGAAGAGCCCTACCCCACTACTACACCTGAGATTGTGTTTGTTAATAAGACTATTGGTTTAGAAACTCTCCCTAGTATTTCAATTCCCGCGGATCTCAAAATAGACAAATCCTTCTACTACGATCCTGAGACATATGCATGGTCACACCCAGGGGCAACCTACTCTGATTATCTTGATCAAATCCTCCCAAATCGAGAATGCACCAACATTCAGGAGACAAAGAACAAACACGTAGCCCAAACACCGACCAAGGAGAAGAATTCCAATGGCTATTCATCTGGATACTCAAGTGAACCAACATCTTCACGAAACAAGAAAAAGAAAGCCACCTTTGATCTTTCGGAAGAGGAATCGGTTGATGATCCCTCATCATGTCCGGAAAAGGTGGTCTACATGAGTGAAGTCTGTTCGGCAGCTCTAAAGCTATATCTTCGCAAGGATCCAAAATTCGATTCTCGTTGGACAACTCCTGTTCCTAATTATTACTCATCCAAAGCTGATGCTCCTACCTTCCACAAGTACACTGGAATTATTTCTTATGAGCTGACTGAGACCGGAGCATCTCAATATTCATCTGAGGACAAATTGATTGATCTTAAAAAGGAACGAATTTTGAGGAAACAATTGAAGAAACAAAAAGACATGAATATCTGGAGTGTGTCCACTTTCAAATACTATTCTTCTGAGGATAACTCTGATGATGGATACCTTTCATCTGCCTCAAATATTTCATCTACTATCCATAATGATACTTCTGAGGATGATACTAATAATAGCTGGGAATCACGTGTTTCATCTCCGTCTCATCATTACGATCTCCCATCACAGGCTCACAAGAAGATCAGCCGTAAACCGCCTTAATCATCGGCTACCCACCCTCCCTCCCGACCACATCGGTCTCCTTGTACAACTTCTTCCTCTACTTAGGCCAAGGCCTAAGTATAAGGGGGACCGATGCCATCTGTAGATTCCATTTCCCCCATCACACTCCTCCAGATCGCCTCACTTCCACCCGTCTTCTATACTTAGGCTGACCAGAGACTAAGTATAGGGGGAACCGACGCCCACCTGTATATACTATCCTCATTCATAAACCCCGATCGCTTCATTTTTTCTTTTCCGCTCTTCTTCTATACTTAGACTATTCACAGTTTAAGTATAGGGGGGCGATTGTAAATTTTGTTCTTTTTCCTTTTTTACTCTCTTATGCTTAGCCCGAGCTATGTCTTCTTTACGCTTCTTGTGCTCTGAGGACATAGCACTCGCTAAGTATAGGGGGGTCTGTATATATACTGTGTATATATTTTATCCATATCTCGTACTTGCGCGTAAGTCTATATATATTTACGGGGTGGGTAATTAATAAAAAAAACAACAGAAAAAAAAGAAAAAAACATTTTGCCACTAACAATAACTGTGCCCAAATGTTTTTGAAAAAATGTCTTCTTATTCATTTTTTGCAAAAAAAAAACAACAAAATTCAAAAATAAAAAAAGAAAAAAAATGTGTCTGCATTTCGCATACCTGCACTTCATCCAAACATTGCATTGCATATGTGAAAAGTCTTTGGGTTCTGAACCGAGTTATGAGCCGAAATCGATAGTGGTCTGGACTTGACCTTAATCCACCTAATTTTCAGAGGAACTTCACCGAAAAATAGGATTTTAGAAACTTCAGGTCTTTGACTTAATTCTTTGAGTTCCACATGACAAGGTGCAGCATTTGACTCTTAGTGTCTAACCTGGTCTCTTCATTCTGGGTACAACTCTGGAATAAGGAATTAATTTGTACTCTCGCACTATGCACTTAGCTCAACTCAGACGGGATGTTGGAAGACTGTGTGAGTTTCTTTTCTGGTAGCGTGGAAATCTAAAGATCGGAGTACGGGTTGAAATAAAGGTTCGGAAAAGGAATGGACGGCTGGGCATAATTTTTTCTAAGACCCCAAAAAATGTATGGAAACAAAAAGATTCTATATCCGTAGGGGCACAACAAGATCCAAGCAGAACCACCAAAAATTCTAAATACAAAGAAGCATTCTACCAAATAAAATCTGACCAAAAAGGTCCAAGCTTCAAGAAACTTACAGATCTTGGTGGAGACTCGGCTACACTGGCCATCTTCACAAGGAGAGGTGACTATACTGGCCACTCTCCAGTTCTTTTCTCATTCTTCTAACTTCTCCCCCAATTCGATTGTGAACACAGCGCGACAGACCTTAGAAGGAAATACCTGACTCCCCGAGGAAGAGTTACTGGAGAGGAGGTTTGCGCGGTAGTCCGGCATTCTGGGTGGGAAGAGCTAAAACATTTCACACACAAGAGTCGATTGTTCAATGTTCATAGGGTATACTTTGGGAAGAGGATTGATCTAAGATGACTTCTGAGCCGAAACTGTATCAATGATGTGTAGAACTAGAAGGCTGTTGATTTTAAAATTCTAAGTCTCACAGAAGTTCCGACACACAAATAATCCAAAGGGTGAGTTTAGGTTCACTTTCACCTTCAGCTCATGGTCTTGGTATGGAACCCAATCTCATTTCACCTCATGGCATTTCTTTTTGATGCTCAGGGACGAGCATGGTTTAAGTATAGGTTGATGATGAATCTCGTATTCATCACTCTAAATCTCATTTCTTAAGCTCAAAACCCTCAAAATCAACAGCATTTCAGCATCTATTCTGCATAATTAGCATTCGTGCATGATTTCATAAGAATTACATTTTAGCACAAAAATCTACACAAAATAAGAAGCCAAAAATCCATGCCAAAAATGATATGTAAATAGCCTAACTTCCCGGATTTTTAACCCATTCATGCTAACTCAGAATGACTCAAAACCACTCCACTGTGTACATATCACTAACAAGAATAAAGAAAAAATACAAAAAAATAACTAACCCAAATAAGTGGACCAAAAACCCAAACCCTAATTTCATGATTTTCGGACTAAAACCCTCATATCTCCCTCATCCAGTATCTGTTTTAATCCTACTCAATTTTGAACTAATGTACATTAATTTACCTTCAAAACAAGACCAAGTTCAAGTGAATCAGAGCTCATATGTGAAAGTTGGGTTTTGGGCCTCTTTTGTACATTGTCTATTTTAGCTATTTTTGACCAAATATTATATGTACATATTTTATTGATTAATAAAAATCCAAAAAAATTGATTAAGGTCTCTTTATTTATCTTTGATTTTACCATAATTTTTCCGGATTTTTATCTGATTTTAAAAATGACAAAAAAATTACAAAACCCCAAAATCAAGGTGTTCTATGTACATGGGGTACCCCAAAAAATACCACTTTATGCAAATGATCGATTTTGGTTTTGATGTCTTCATAAAAGTTTTAGATCTCATCGAGACGAGCAATTTTCATAAAGAAACTTTTTTGATCCAAAGTAATTTACTATTTTTTATCGATTTTACAAAATTTTTATTCTCGAATTTTCTGATGCTAACACGTGGCACCACCTGGTGCCGCCACGTGTCAGCCATTTTTGGGCTTTATTTTTATCTTTTTTATTAAAAAATATTAATTAAAAAAAATAAAAATAAAAAGGACGTGCGTGCGTCGCACGTGCCTTGAAGGCACGTGCTCCGCACGCGCATCCCTCCTTGCGCCCCCTTGCTGACACGTGGCGCGACATGCGCCATCCGATCACGCTCGATCGGACGGCGCCTGTGCGTCGTCCACCTCGAGCCTCTCCCTTCCCAATCGAGCGCTGCCCTCCGCAATCCCGCGCCGCTCACCGCGAATCTCGCGCTGCCGCTCTCGCGTATCTCGCCATCCGATCCCCAGTCGCATCTCCATCGAATCCCAATCAATCCCGACCTTCCTTCTCCGGTGTAACCCCCGTGCCCTATTTAAGAACACCGCCGACGCACGGAGCATCCCATCTGTCGATTGCACGAGCCGATGACACCGGTGGTGACAGCCCGGTGCCCTTGTCTTTACGGCGAGATCCGAATGCTTTCATCAGCTTCGTTGCAGGACTACCGACTCCAGGTGTGCCGCTCCACCTCCAGGCTTTTCCCGTCGAGCCAACGATCAACTACACCACCGACCATCTTCATCAACGTCATCTCTTCCGATTCGTTTCACCAACAACCATGTTCGTCATCAACAACCCCCTACGACTCCACCGCCGACTCCGCTGACGCTTCAACCTGCTCCGCCTTCATTCCAAACCGCCTCCGTCGACTCGAGCCTAACGCCACCGTCTTCGTCGAGCACCTCGGCCCCACCGTCCCCCTGGCCGTGTGTCGGCTAGAGGACGGTCGACATCGCATCACCGCTCTCGACCGCCAATAACTCCACCGCGCCACCGGACGTCTGCCAGCCATCACCGCTACTCCGCCTACGCCTCCGCCATCAACAACGACTCGAGACACCGCCAACGGCCAACCACCGCCAACGGCCAGCCCCCGCCTCAGCCGCTCCACCACTGGGCGTGACGCCCGAGACCTCCCCACGCACGTGCGAGGCACGTGCGTCCCGGGAGGGACGTCAGCACCCAAAGCCACCCAGGTCACGTGCACCGCACGTGACCGTGGGTTATTTACAGAAGAACCCTCAGGACTCATCTTTATTGCGCACCAGCCCCTGCCTCTAGAGGGCACGTGCCACGCACGTGCCCCTCTGGAATTTTTGCAAGGATACCCCCACGGGTATAGGTAATTACATAAAAGTCCCCCTGCTTTATTTATTTATTTATATTGCAATCAGACCCCTGTGTTCCCCCTCAGTTTTGAACATCTTCTCTATATTATTTTATCAATAAAAAATAGCATGATGTTTGTTAATTAATTCTCTACACTTTGACATACTGTGGGCATTTTTGTGATGGATGGTTAATTAATAAATAATTGTTTTGTGGAAATTTGCATATTTTGCCCATTTCTTGCTTTGAAATTCATAGTTTATTAACCATTGCTCTAAAAATCCCCGAAAAATCACATATTGTAGAATTATTTGTGCTTGATATTATGCCCAAAAAGAATTACATTTACATTCATCATTTGCCCTGTAGAAATCATTTTGCATCTTTTAGTATTTAAATTTTAATAGGTATTAAACCCCACATTTTCAAGGTTTACAATTTTTCTGAGATTCATCACCTAGTGATAGATCTTAGATAATTTAATTTCTTGAAAATAAGTATGTTTAATATTTATTATAATTAAATATTGAAAATCATTTTGTTTGCATTTACAAATCCATAAAAAATTCACATTGCATCCAAAAATTCCAAAAAAATTATAGTTCATACATTTCATCGATTTTACATTGTGGCTAACTTTCGTATTTTTCGTACATCGTTTGAATGAAATTTTCTTTTTAGTCCCTAAAATAGGCCAAATTTGCAATTTGCACCCTCTATTGCATTAAAAGTTCTGAAAAAAAGACCGCCTCAAAAACCGAACACGAACTTTGATAGACATATCTCTTGGTTGTTCCTTTGCCTCCTTGTGATCGACCTTGGGTCTTGCCCAAGTAAAATAAACATAAAACCACAAGATTAAAAATTGAATAAATTATTTGTGGTATTTTCTTGATCGATTCCGATTGCCGCTTACAACGCACGACTAATCATCTTTACGTCGAACGATAAAAACATTTTTTTAAACACTGCAATTTAGGACTCCTCACAATGCACGATTAAAAACAATGATGCATGCATGGGTTAGAGATGTGTACCTTGTTTCCAGCACTCTACATGCAAGTGATCCGCGCAGAATTGAAAACAGAAAAATAAATTAACCTATATGATGCAAGTGAATTGTCCTAGATGATAACTTCTATTAACGGGCAAGGACAAGTTAATTTGACTAAGTCCAAATTACGCTCTACTCTATAGGTATAAAAATTCTTGTTTAGGGTGTTTGGACCTAATTAATTATCTGGCTCAAGCAAATTAGTTAAAGCAATCAATAGGTAGCTCACGAAATCTGCGGGAAACAAAGAAAATAAGGTGATGAAAACAAAACTGATGAGGTCCCTCAAGTGCATCGGCACTTGGCGAAACAGACCACGCAACAAATGAATGTTCGTTTACAATCGTTCAAATGCTAAGAATAAATAAATAAAAGTCTCTCTCTTTTTTTTGGCTTCCTTCAATTCTTCTTCTCCTCCGCTTACGCTATCCTGCGGCTTGGTAAAGAGTCAAGCCGCCTCTGCTTCGCTTGGGTGCTTTGGCTCTCCTAGGATCGCCTCCTTCGCTCCAAGAGCCGTCGCAAGAAAAAGAAAAGAGAATGTGTAAGAAACACAATTATCAAATACAACAACAACAACAACAAAGCCTTTTCCCACAATTAAGTAGGGCCGGCTACATGGATTCTTCGCCTCCATTCAGATCTATCTTGAGTCAATCTCGGGCTTATATCCACAAAACTAAGATCCCTTCGTATGGTCTCTTTCCAACACTTCTTGGGCCGTCCTCGCCCTCTCTTAGTCGGCTCAACATTCCAACACTCACATCTCCTAACTGGTGCATCAATTGATCTTCTTTGTAAATGTCCAAACCATCTTAAGCGATTTTCTCGCATCTTATCCTCGATCGGAGCTACACAAACTTTCTTTCTGATTACATCATTCCGGATCCGATCTTTACGTGTGTGTCCACACATCCACCTTAACATTTTCATTTCTGCTACATTCATTCTTTGCACATGTTTATGGTTCACAGGCCAATATTCGGATCCATAAAGCATAGCAGGTCTTACGACTGCTTTGTAAAACTTTCTTTTAATTTTTAAAGGAATTTTCTTATCACAGAGAACAGCAGAGGCTCCTCTCCACTTTAGCCAGCCGGCATTTATTATATTAGTAACATCTCCATCAATTTCCCCATCAGTTGCAGAATAGATCCTATATATCTAAAGGAATCTCTCTTCTGAATGTTATCGTCACCAATCTTCACCTCGATTCCTTCACCATTGCTTCCATCAAAGGTGCACTCCATATATTCCATCTTAGCCCTACTTATACGAAATCCTTTAGTCTCCAACTCATGTCTCCAGACCTCAAGCTTCTCATTTACTCCATCTCTAATCTCGTCAATTAACACAATATCATCAGCAAATAACATACAGCAAGGTAACTCATCCTGAATGTGACTTGTCAACTCGTCCATAATCAAAGTAAAAAGAAATGGACTCAAAGCAGAACCTTGATGTAAACCAATGTTGATGTCAAAATATCCAGTCTTCCCAGATGGGGTCCTTACACAAGATAAAGCCCTATCATACATGTCATTTATGAGGTTAATGTATAGGACATGTACTTGTCTCTTCTCCAACACTCTCCACAATATCTCTCGTGGGACAGAATCATAAGCCTTCTCCAAATAAATAAAGATCATGTGGAGATTCTTCCTTTTAGCTCAAACACAATTATCAAATATAAATAGAAAAAAAATAAATGAAACAGTGAATATGAACAATGGAGTGAATATGGAAACATATACACAAATATATACAGCCAAGAATAGCATGTCAAAAGAGAAACCTAACTACCCTTGCCGTGCCTCCCCGATAAGGCCCCATTTTGTTGAGGCAGGATCTTCGAGGATTGATAATTATTAATATGAAGTCGTTGTTATCCATTTTCTATTTTTTTATCTTCAAATTTTTAGTAATTTTAATTTTACAATTTTTTTAATTTTAAATAAAGAACAATATGCACAAGATAAGAAAAACGCACACCGAACTCTTTTTGTATCTTTCAATTATATAAAAAATTCTCAGAAAAATTCAGAGAAAATATTTTTGCCTTTTAAAGGCTTTGAAATGTTTTTGAGAATTTTTATAGAATTTTCAGATCTTTTTGTATTTTTTCTAAAAATCAAACAGTTGCAAAAATGAGAAATAGTGCACAACCTGGAGTAATTTGCAACTTAAAAATATTTTAAGTGGCCAAAACTCCTGGAAATTATTTATATGATGAAATATATGCAGATGTCTACAAACAGGCACCAAAATCACAATTTTTGAAGTTTATAGAATTTTTTTAAGATTTTTAATATTTATACATTTTTTGGGGTTTTAAAAGGAATTAGTGCGTGAAATTTGAATAGAAATTAAAAGGTAATAAAATAAAACTACTCTAATTTTTCGGATTTTAAGAGCAATATTCATTTTTTATGAATTTTTGAATTTTAGGAAGAGAAAAAGACATTGTTTTTAATTTTTAATAACAAGAAATGATGACCAAATGCGATGAAAAATGTATGCTAGAAAGATAAGCACATCAGAAATATAGCATTATTTTTGGTATTTTATTAACCGAAGAAAACATTTATTTCAATAAGAAAAGCAAGCAAAATAAAGTTTTGGAAGTCAGGGAGTAAACTGCAAATATTCAACATTTGTTTATCGAAATGTAACCGAAATATAGATGCAAGTGAAAGATGCAATTTACCCAAAGAAGATGGCATGATGCACGTGACTTGCTGGATCAGGACTTCTCTGTTATTTTTAGAACTTCCAAGGTTGTTAAATGTAATTTTCCAAAATATAAACGTGCAAGGCACGTACTTGATGCTGACAGGGGCTATTTGGCAGATTCGGAAACCTCCAGTGGTCGATACTTATTTTTCTAATTTTGTAAATGAACCTTGGGGTTCTCTTCCTTCGTTGCTTCAAAGATGATCCAAGGGGGCTGCTGTCTTCTTCACCAAGAAGATGTTAAGGGGCATAGGCGGCATACGACAGACAGTGGCGTTGGCGCAAAAGGGGTGGCTTCGACGCATCACGCATTGGCATTGAGGAGAGGCAACGTCGCCTTGGCACTGGAGATGTGACGGTGGGCATTGCTTCGGCTGAGGGTGGAGTTGCTGCGCAGGAGGGATCAAGGGCCACCGTTGACCCCTCGTTTACTTCCCAAGAAGAGTCGGAGAGCACGACTGATGGTATTGGAACTCAGAGGCTAGCGACTGTTGCTCGCCGATGACTGAGGTTGCGGTCTGGGCGGAGATGGCACGCTAGAGGGAGGCAGATGTCGAAGATGCAGCTTACGACGATCATTGTACGGTTGTGTACAAGCGGGAGGGATCGGTTCTGTCATGATAGGGAGGAGCGTTGGCTCCGCTGGAGAGGTTGTGTGGCTTCCACGGCCAGGATGAGCGCGCTCATGGCAGAGATGACTGGCGACTCTTGGTGGCGACGGCGTGAGGCGCTGGCATTCACGCCAGCGGGATTTTTTGTTGGAAATGCAGAAACAGAGAATACTTTTTTTAATATTTTTTATTTGTAGACGTATAGACAAAACTAAGATAAAAATAACCTTTTTTAATTTTTTTTATTTTTGGTGATCCGGTAAAACAAATGTTAGAGAGAAGATAAACAACCTATTTTTTTGTTTTTTATATATTTTTATTATAAACAAATGAGGACACGAGCACGACGGCTCGATCCCGAAATCAAACGAAAGAGGTGAATGGGGATCCGACAAAAAATGAGGAATGGATCCGAGTCTCTGGCCATCGTGCGTGGCCGGAGTTGAAAGATTGTGATAGGTAGAAAAGAACGTGTAGAGATCGAGATGTGAAATGAAAAATCGAGTCGGTGGCGGATCAAATCGTGATGGATTCTAAGAACAAGATAGAAAATGACGACGAAGAGAAAAAATGCGTAAAAATAAAACTACGATTAACCTAGGATAAAAGAAGAGAAAATGGATCTCACCCTAAGAGCAAAAAAGACCTGGATCACCTCGACGAAGGCCGACTTGCTGTCACGGGATGGCTCGGAGGATAGGCACCCTTCTATGACAAGAAAACTCTCAGAGATCGGGCTCCTCTCACCAAAGATTGATCAAGTTGAAAAGAGGGACGGGGAGCCATATTAATAGATAGAATGAAATTTGAATTTTTAATTTTTTGTATGAGGATAAGAGATAAGAGAAAAGAAATTTGAATTTTTAATTTTTAATTTTATTTTTATTTTAAATAGTTAGCAAAAATATTTACAAATCTTTTCAAAATACAATATGTACAAATACATGGGAAAATTGCATAAACCACCGCAGAAAACCAACTTTCGACCCATAACTTCAAAAATTATGAAAGCACAACCATTTTAAAGATAATTTAATTTAGAATACAATGGAAGTGAGTTTGGATCAATTTATCATATGGAGTAAGAATTGGTCATTCAATTATCGCTTAGTAGTTTTTTCCAAGTGTGGTTGCTTTTATTCTTTACAAGATTTGATTGTGCAATTAATTTTATTATTTAGGACACATTTTTGTTTACAACTTTTGTTTTGAAAATTATTTTGTTTAATGTCAATTTATGTACAAATAAAATAATGTAGTATAAAACACACACATTTTTTTGGATTTTCAGATTAAGGACCCTATCTCCCCCTACATTATTCCTGGTCGATCTGGTAAAGTCTTGACCTTCTCTCGGGTTTCGGGTCAGCCTGTAATTATTACATACATGCAGTCTTCCTTTTTTTATTTTCTTTATTTTTCCTTTCTTTCTTTCTTTATTTATTTTAGGTTAAAATTGTAAGAAGTGTACGATATTTATACATAGATACAAGTTTGTAAGAATATGGAGTTAGTGTTATATACATGTGCTTTATAAGGGATTTTAAGCTAAAATAAATGAATAAATATGATGACTCGCATATTCGTCACCTTCATAAAACCTGAGCGACAGTTCTCGATGAGCTTAAGTAGTCTGGAGTTTGTGATGCCCATGAGGGACCTCATGTCTATGCTCTGCAACTTGGGGAAGATTCCAGAGATCATATCCAAACTCTTGTTTCCGAAATTTTTGCAATTACTAATAGCTAAGAATCGAACAGAGCTACAGGTTGCAAATGGTGATTGAGGGCCACAGGCGCATCACCCACACGCGTACATTGTATAATAGAGACAACTTTCAACTTCTGGCCACAATTGCTTAGAGCAGTGATTAGTCCAAGTTAGGTGATCAAACTGCACTCCTCGAGCAGCAAGCTCTCGATCGATCTCGCAGCATGGGCCAAAGATTTGAGACCAATGTCGGAGAAGCTGTTGTTCTTGCAGAGGTAGAGCTGCTTGAGTAGAGGGCAGCCCTTTGCCACACCTTCTCCTCCGCCCGTCCTCCCCATCCTAATCCCCTTTAGCCCCAAGCTATGTCCCCTCCTCCCCAGTTTGACCCCCGCACCTCCTTTCGCCCCTTCTCCCAAGCCTGGCCACCTCTACCCACTCCTCATCCTCCTCCGCCTCTCCTCTGCCCACTCCGCCCTTCCTCTAATGCCTCCTCCCCAACACGTCCCCTTCAGCCCCTCCACCAACCACCATATCCTCCCAATCCCGCCCCCTCCATCCCAATCCGCCCTTCAACCCATCCCCCTCCTCCCCAACCCCATCTCATCCAGTTCTGCCTTGCGCCCTCCCAGCGGTTTTGTGATCCCAACTCGATGCCACGCTCCTTACGCTTACTCTACTGTCCTGGAGGTTGTTCATCATCATGCTTGGGAAGACTCTCGGGGAGGAGACGGTCGCATACTACAGTTAGAGGAAAGGAAATCGAGCTTGTGGGGCTAATGGGAAAAGGACAGATTTTATTCTGACCATAATAACCTTCTTAACTACATCATGATTTGAATAAACCATGGTTATTTTAATTTTTTGACTGTTAATATGATGGAAAGGCACAAGTTTATGGCAGAGAAAGATGTTGGGGGCATACCTGATATTTCCAAAAAGGGAGGGGCATAATTGAAATTGCATGATCTCAGAGAGGCACAACTGATAAAAACACTTTATTTTAATGTTTTATTTATTTTTTATTCTATTCTGAATATTTACATATATTATAAATAGTATTTACAAAATTATAAAAATATAAAATTCTTATAATAATAAAGAATAAATAAAATGAATGTTTATATAGGTAAACTATATAATTGGAGTCCAGAACCTGACTTTCACACCTTAACTCCAAATTAAATGAAACCATCTTCACTAAATAGATTATTAAAATTTATATACAATTAAATATGATTTTGTACATTTTGAGTTCATATGAGGAATATATGGGTCTTGGAAGTTTGGATTTTGGCTTTTTATCTATAATATAAAATGTACACTATATATTATTATATAAACTCAATTTTATATTTTTCTATATATTATTATCTACAACTTTAATGTACAAATTTATTTATTTGAGTTATAAATAATAGAAAATAAAATAGGTCCCAAAAATTATTTATTGGTGAATAAAAGAATAGGGGTTTCAATGGATTTTTTGTGGTTATCTCCCACTACTTTATTCCTTGTCAACCCTGTCATCAAGATGCTTAGGTCTCGGAGTTTAGGCTCATAAATACCTTTGGAATTTATTATTTTTTCTTTTCATTTCTCTATTCTATAATTTTGGCATTAAAAACTATATTTTATATACAATAAATGTAATAAATAATTAATGTTAATTTGTGCAAAATAATGTTATTTACATGCATTAGCTATAGTTCTTAAGGTTAAAATGATAGAATAAAGGTGATAAATGGATATTCATCAGGTAGCCATTTCATTAACAGAGACGTGAAGAAGCTGACTGAAGAGTATTGCATTGAACATCGAGTAGCTTCTTCATACAGTCCAATGGCTTCGCAGAATGTTCAAATAGGGAGATCAAGACCATTCTTCAGAAGCTTGTATGTCCAGACAGAAAGAACATGTCTGAACTGCTCGACTCAGTTATTGGGCCTATTGGACTACGCACAAGTCAGCTTTGGCAATGTCTCCCTACTGCCTGGTATAGGAAAGCCATGCCATTTTCTTGTAGAATTCATTCACAAATCTTTGTGGGCAATTAACATATGCAATTTGGATCCAAAAAAAGCAGGAAAGAAAAGAAAGCAAGATCTGAACAGACTTCTCAAATTCCACGACTATGCACACAACAATAGCGTGATGTACAAGGAGAAGGTCATGAAGAGGCTCGACAAGTATATTCATCGCAAGACTTCTGAATCGGGTCAAAAGATTTGGTTGTTTGATGCAAAGTTGAAACTATTCCCATGGAAGTTGAAGAGCAAGTGGGCCGGGCCATTTATAATGAAGAATGTGCATGACGATATAAGCATAGTCATATCTGATTTGTCAGCTAACACACAACCATTCATCATCAATGGGCAGCTTCTGAGGCCTTATCTCGAGCATGACACATTTATGTCCATGGTAGACTCTATACAGGTGGTCTACGATGAAGAGCTTCAATTTGTAGCATAAGCAGATTCAGACAGGGTAATCAAAAACATTTTTGATTAGTAATATTTTTCTTCTTTTCTTCTTTTCATTTCTCATTCTTTCATTCTTCCGAAAGCTTCACTCATCCCATTCAACATTTCTATACTTAGGATATGCTTCATCCTAAGTATCGGGGGATGAGTGTATACTGTGCTCATTCTTTGATCCCTCACCTGTCTCGTCAACTCTTGACAATTTGTCTATACTTAGGGATATTTCACCCTAAGTATAGGGGAGACAGGCCAAGTCGATGACTTCTTTATTTGTTTCCACCCATGACCCTCTCTGCTTTGTATACAGCTGGCTATACTTAGGATTAATTTATCCTAAGTATGGGGGGGGGATGATTGACTACTCATTTTTTATTCAATCGTTGCAGTATAGAATTTTCTATACTTAGTACGAGTTATATCTTCCTTTTCTCTCCCATCTATGAATACATAGCTTAAGCTAAGTATAGGGGTCATATATATGTTGTATATATTTTAGACATAACTCATACTTGTGTATTTTCAATAATATGTGTAAGTAATAAAATTTAAAACACACATACAAAATTTTATATTTATTGAGTAATAAATTGGTTAAAAATATTTGCAAAATGTTTGAAAAATGGTTAAAAACTACTTTGAAAAATCTTTTGTAAAACGTTTGAAAAATCTTTTGTAAAACGTTTGAAAAATATTTTGTGAAATATTTTCAAACCTTTGTAAAAACATTTTATTTGTAAAAATTTCTTTTCTTTGTTTGAATAAAATATTTTAAAAATATATTTGTAAAGGATTTGGAAATGGTTGTAAAAATACTTTGAAAAATATATACATACTATTTCAAAATCATTGTAAAATGATTTTGAAATTTTGCAAATATTTGCAAAAACTACTTGTCAATTTATTTTAAAAATAACGTTTTCAAAATGTTTGTGAAAACCTTTACAAATTATTTTGAGAACCATGTACAGAATCTAAATAAATAAAAAGTCTTTACAAACTAAGTATAAAAACCTATAAATACCAAATGTGCATTCTTGAACCATAACTCTTGCAAAGAACAAGATGCATTATGATGAATCTATGATTCACAAAAGAAGTCGAAAATAGAGCTTCGTTCCCAAGTAATTTGTTGCATTTCATCGTTTATTTTGCATTATTCTCATTCATGCATTTAGAATTAATATATTCATTTTAGCATGCATTTCATTAAATAAGTAGCCAAATTTCACATGTAAATATGACATGTATATTCACCTTATTTTCACTATTTTTTATCTATTTTTACTAACTCAGAATTGAATAAAATCAACTCTATAGTGTATATATTTCTAACACTAATAAATGAACAATATCAAAAAAGTACTAGTAAAATTGACCAATAAAACCTAAACCCTAGTTTGAGACTAAGAACCTTAAAATGTGAATATCTCTCTCATACTTCTCCTATGGACCCTACTCACTTTTGAATTAATGTACATTCAATTATCTTTAAAATAAGACCAGAGTTAAAAGAATCGGAGTTTGTATGTGAAACATGGGTTGGGACCCTCAGTATATATTGTACATATGTTATTTTTATTTTCTTAATTATAAAAAACCAAAAAAAAGATTGAGTTATAAATATTTGTTTTATATTTTATATAATTTTATTTTGATTATGACAAAAAAGACAAAACACAAAAATGCAGTATTTTATGTCTATAGGATACCACTAAAAATACTCTTTGTCTACTTGATTTATTTTGGTATTTGGACCTTCACAAAAAATGCAGACCTCGTCGAGACGAGCACCTTTCGTGTTGACCACTTTTTTATTTGAACTCTTTTGTGATTTATTTTTATTTCTCTTGAATTTAATTTTTGATTTTTCTGGGAGCAACATGTGGTTGCTCCTGAAATCGCCACGTGTCACTCCCATTTTATTTATTTATTTATAATAATTATAATTATTATTTACTATTTTTTATTTTCATTATTTTATTGTATTTATTTATCTTTATTTATTTATTAGTTATTTTAACTATTTTATTTATTTAATTTTTATTTCAAATTTAATTTTTGTTTTATTTTTCCCCGCCACAAGCCCGCCCCTACGAGCGCCACGTGGTAGCCCCCTCTCCTTCTCCGCTCCCCGCCTCTTGTGGCGGCGCAACTTCCCGCACTGGCTGCTTCCCCCTCCGAGTCTCATGGTAGTAGCCAACCATACCACCCACAATCCCTCTCTTCATTCTCTCCCTCTTCTGCAAGATCCCCAACTGTCTGCGCTAGTCCCTGCCCTCCACGCATCACGTGACGTGCGCGTGCAGGTCACCACGCTCCCCATCTTGCCCCTCGATCTATAACCACCTCCACCTTTCCCTCTCACTTCGTCATCGTCACGCCCATCACCTCTTATGTCCAACAACTACCCATAAAAGCCTGCTCCGCCCCCATCGCAAACCTTCTGTCGATCTTGCGAGAGTTAAAGCTCCAACTTCAGAGAAAGCCTTCGTGACAGCGAGGCTTTCCATTTGATAGTGACGATGAGCATGTACTCTCATCGGCCAGATCCTCGAGGCAAGCCCTCGTTTGCAACAAATCCTTCAGGATCGTTGTCAATCCTCTCGTTTCCATCCTCATTAGAATCGATTGAGGTGATGACACTGTGAAGACCTCTGATCCTCATTATCTTCCAGGAGAGTCCAAACCATCCCCTTTTAGGTAATCCTCCTCATTCTTTTATTCCTTCCTTATTTTCCTCTGCCTCCCTCCACCGCTTCATTGCTGCTCAAATTGACCTTGTGCCACTTCAATCATGGTCACACTCCACCACCTACGCTCTTTATCATCGACCCTTCGCTATGTTAGAGCTCCTCCACTGAAGCCCTACTTTCACCTCCAAAAGTCCCCAAATCAACCCCTGATGATCACAATCCTCTATCTCCCCCACGATACTCTTATTCTCTCCAGAATCTATCAACTTCTGTTGAATTACAGCTGGAAGAACACGCTTCGAATCCCTTACCATACGCCTATTGAAGCATTGCCATTCATCATCCCCTTCTCGGTTGCTTAACATCAAGACCGAATGAAGGCATTTGGGTCTCATCGATTACTTAGAGGTGTAGCAACTGCAGAACAGTTTCAAGTGCCGACCCTCGGCCAAGACCTTCACACGCGAGCCACCCATCACATCAACTACATCTTCATCGGTTGCAGCCACCTCGAGGCCTATTCCACCATGCCATGCTCCCACGATCGCACCACTGACGTCATACTGGCCAGCGGCCCGCCTCAAGCACCTCTCGCTCGAACCTTCCCTACTTCGCCCCTAGACGTGCCTTTGCCATGATCCAGCACCCTCACCACCCCCAAGAGCATAGCATCCCTACCTTGTAGCCCACTCGCCCGCCTCAGGTTGTGTGTCCGCACGCCTCGGCATCAATACCACCTCACGTGCAAGGCACGTGAGGGTTGGATCATTTGCAGAACGCCCCCCATAAATTCCAAGATCGCAAGAAGGCCCTCCCCAACCCCCTCACGTGCGAAGCACATAGGTATAGGACAATTTGCATCCCACACCCCTTGAGTTCCTACAGTTTGTGAAGAGAACTCCATCATCTGGTACCCACATTCCAAGGACGTGCATCATTGAAAAATTGCAAAAATATTCTCTCAAGTATATGTATTTACATCTTAGTCCATGTTCACTGCATTTAGCCTATTTTATTTTATGTTTTGCAGTTAGAACCCTTAGTTTGTTTGTTTATTTGAGCAATTATTCATCATTATTTTATTATTCTAATAAATGCATCTTGTAAAACTAATAATTCTTCCTTTTTATGGATGTTTATTTGATTTTTATGAGTCATGGTTTATTTAATATAAATACTTTGGTGGATAATTGCATATTTTGCCCGCTGCCTGAACTTTAAGTTGTATTAAATTATCTGTTGCTCCAAAATTACAAAAATCCAGATAAGAATATTTTAGGTTGTTCTACATTGTACACAAAAATCATCTTCTTTGCATGCATATCGAGGTCACAATAAAATAATTGTTAGTTTGAGTAATTAATTTTTAAATAATTCCGTACTTAGTATTTTAAGGAATTAAAAATTATTCTAGATACCTCTTATGTATTCCTTTATAGGATAAATCATTATACGGAAAATATTGATATTTGGTGTTTATTAAAATTAATTTTCTCAAAATCACATAGTCTGCATATTTAATTCATAACTAATTCATCTTGCATCAGAAAATTCCAAAAAAAAATATTTCTTTAGAAGATCTACAACTTTCTTGAAGGACCCTTTTTGAGCTGACCCAGTTTGTTATTTCTTTTTTATTTTCCTTTATATTTAATTTGTGTTTTTTGTAGGTGTGACAATTAACAACTCCTCGAGTCGCCATGTGCCACTCCATTGTTTATTATATTTTTTTAATTTCATTTCATTTTATTTATTTATTTTATTTTTTTAAATTACTTATTTACTTAATTACTTATTTATTTTAATAATTATTATATATTTTATCTTATTTTTTATTTTCTTATTATTTTATTTATTAATTAATTTATTTTACTTATTCTATTTATTTATTATTTTAATTATTATTATTTATTATTTAAGTTTATTTTATTTTATTTTATTTTATTTTTTCCTACCATTTGGTATCCCCCTCTCCTTCCTCCTCCTGCGTGGCACGTGCCATCTGCCCCTTGCACGAGCCCGCACAAACGCTTGTGTCAACCGCCTCCCCGCTTCTTGTGGTGGTCTTGCATCATACAACCACCACCCATGGCTATTGCGGTCCACAGTGAGCCCTAACTCTTGCAACCGCCCCTACAGGACCCGACCCTTGCGCACCTGAAAACCCCACGCACAACGTGCAGCCTGTACCCTGCGCCTCCATCTCTCTCTCTTCCTCAATCTCCGTGGCGGTCGCATAACTGTCGCAACCACATTATGATGCACCCCCATTGTCCTCGTCGAAACCCAACCTCCTTTAAATCCTGAGCCTCTACCTCCATTGTCTATCATCTACCAACACAGGGAGAGGGAGAGAGCGCCACCAGCTTCCGTCTTGATCATCCAGTGCCAGCGGACGCAAGTCGTCTTGAGGTAATGACAGTGTTCTATCCTTCAACACATATGTGATCTATAGATACTTTTCGAGCTATGCTACAGAGCTCCACCGAGCCTTGCTGAGCTTAGGAGCCAACGCCAAGGCTCTTGGAGGCGATGACAGAGGAAGACTCCTCCACACCATACCCCGCGAACCTCAGGTATATACTCTTTCTTCTTTCTTCCCTTTCTACCACTTCCTCCTTCTCTATCTTTTTCCTCCTCCTTCATCATTGCTTTGCTCCTCTTCTCTTCTTTTTCTTTTTGATTTTCTTCTTTTCCTTGCATTGCAATCTTCTTCCGCCGTCAACCTCACCCATCTTCCTTGGCTACCGCCTTCCCATCTACCGTCAGCCCTCGCACCTCGGCCGAGCCCGCTACGCACCTGTTCCGCTCTCGACCTTTGTACCTTGAGAACCGTCGCATCGCACCTCCATCGCTCGACCATGTGTCGGTCGTGCATTCATACATATCTATTTCCTCCTTCAACCACCATCGATGCCCATTGTTGCATCATCTTTCCATCGCCATCCGACGACCGGAGGGTCCTCCTCCACCTCCAATGGCCCCCGCTTCGCTCCTTGGCCGCATCGCCCATCGCCACCCTGGGTTGCCTGCTTTATCCTCCCTAACTCACGTACGAGGCACGCGACCGTGGAGGAATTGCATTATGCCCCATTCGATTTTCAGCAAAGTACGGTCATGCCTCCGCGAGTCGAAGACACGTGCACGTTACATGATATGCGGGGAAGGTTGATTTGAAGCCCTCCAGATTTCATCAAATAGTGTGCAGATCCCCTCAGTTCAATGTCACGTGTGTAGCACCCCCCTCTCAGAGAAATTTGAGAAAAGCCCCCAAGGGTTTGGGTAATTGCATCTCAGTCCTTGTAGCTTGCATGTAGTTTAATTCTATTTATGTAATTTACACTTACGCCTTGTCTTTGGGTAATAATTTGAACGTTCATTTCACATCAATTTTTTATTTTTAAAATTTCATATTGTAGAATACTTGATGCTCTATCTTCTGGATGTTTGATTGGTCTTTTATGAGCCACGATTGATTTAATATAAATATTTTGGAGGGAAATTTCATAATGTACCCATCGTGAGCTCTTTAATTGATATTAAACTATCTGTTGCTCCAAAAATTCTTAAAATGTGTGGTGGGTAGATTTTAGGTTATTTTACATGGTATCCAAAAATTATCACATTTGCATGTTCATCGAGGTCAGAATAAATTAAAAGGTTAATTTAGTAATTACTTTTAATAGGTCGTACATCAATTATTTGTAGGATTTATTAATTTTTCTAGATAGATCCTCATTAGATACATCTAAGATAATTATAGTTCTTGATATTAAATTGGTCTATTATTTATTAAATTTTGCTCGAAATCACCTTACATTCATATTTAATTCATAATTAATACAGGTTGCATCCAAAAATTCCAAAAAAATACACTAGCTTAGTTTTACATTCATACACATTCTGGTTAGGTTTCATTGTGTTTGGAGTTCTTTTGATTGAAAATTATAGTTTAGCCCCAGAAATTTTCCAAAATTTCATTGCATTTATTAAGTGCATAAAAATATCAAAAAAATGCTTCGTTGGATGCATAACTTCTAGATCGCCTAATAATTAACCTAAGGAGATAATGGTCTCCATGAGTTCAACCTTGGGCTTGCACAAGTAAAATATAAATTGGACCGCTCAAATGGCACCATTGCTGGTGAGGCAAGTCTTAGGTTAAGTTTTAAAAAATATGGTTTTTATGTTTTCCACCCCTTGGTAATGTGACCCTCGGTTTTTCTTGTAATTATTTTTCTATTTATTTTCCTGTATTTTTTATTTACTTTGTTTATTTTATTTTATTTTATTTTACTTTGTGTCTATCTCTTTGACCACTATCTTAATTTTGTGTGAGGGACTCGACACGATGGAGCCACTACTTAGTTGGCCGAGCAACTCGGGAGCATTGGAGATCGGGTTTCCTGGTGATAAGCTGACTGGAATATATGCATTAAAAATTAAGATCAAGTCGAGTCGTGAGAGAGTGTAGAGTCCTTAGGATTTTTTGCATTTTTTAATTAATTTGTAATAATTACACATTTCTAGCAGATTCCATTTGGGATGTCGCGTATGTACCTGGACACTTGGACATTATTCTTGTGGTGTATCAATACTTGTTTCACACTCCGATGAGGGTGGGGCTTGACTTGAGTGGCTCGTAGGTTAGACCAGCACACATGGCTCTTAAAACATTTCATAGGTCAAATATTCATTGCTTGTGCTCGTTTAATTTAGGACCACACTTTCACTTTATTAATACACACCTTCTATCGTTCTAACTTATTCATTTCTTCCCGCTAATTAGATTTATCTGTTAGGTGTGGCTTCATCGTCTGCATTTCATATAGTGTAAAAATTTCAAATTATGTATTGCATCCACATGTAGAGAATGAGAATCACTGCAAGTCTGCTGAACTAGGCTTGCATCATTAATTTTATCGTTGCATCAGCTTTTCTCGACTCCCTTCTCCTTGGTTTTATAATTCAGGATTAAAGGAAATCGGGATTGATCGTTAGGCATGCCTTATGTGGTGGACTAAATTCAGTGATAATCAAACTTAAAATCGAAAGTGCTAGTACAATTTGAACCAAAAAATTACATTAAAATGGAATTTGTTTTTGGGAGAACATCCCCGTCATTGGACATAGGTACATACCTCCAGATAAGAGTGGGTGAGGATGCAACCACTAAGGATTAGAGACCAAATCCCTTGACTTGTGCCCTAGGCGCTTGGACTGACTCTTGAGTCACGTTATTACTGCAAGAACTTGCCTCCGAACTTTAGAAGAAATAGTCTTGCTTCAAGTTGGTGTGTTCCTTTGGCTTGAACACGAACTACCATAGGAGACTGCATCCGTGTGTAATGTTTGAAAAGATTGTTTGATCACCAATAATAAAATTAAAAAGATAATTGGTCGAACTTTTGCAACCTTCATAGTGTTCAAGTGGTGAATTTGGGGTTTGCATTGTGTTTGTATTCAAGGATGTGCGTTCAAAGACTGCGCTCTTAGCGCCTTTCCTATCACTCCTTGTTTCACGTCTTGCTCTTAACCCGAACTCTTGACATAGAGAATGACAGATTAGGGTGATTTTTGCTCGGACTTTGTGAGCCTCTCACTGACCACCCCAAACCGACGTCCTCATGGGCTCAAGGACACTCTCCCCCTGAATCCCCTCGATTTCATGGACACTCTTTCCATCAGACTAAGGTCAATAAGTCACTCTTCATTCTTGAAGGTGGTTAGACCCAGATCAATCCTCTCTTCTCTCATCCCATCAAGGATGACTCTCACCTTGATGCTTCTAGATTGCATTCTTACAACTCTATTAATTCAAATCCTTTATATTATGAAGGTAAAGAGAACCAAGATAAAAAGATGCCTCCCAAGAAGAGAATAGATGATGACGGAGATAATGACCCATTGGGAACATCCTAACCAAACTTGCACGAGCTGAGCAGAGAGGTGAATTACTCAAACATGAGCTTGGTCGGTTGAGAAATGAGGGGGATCGATGAGGGATGCCTACAATCCCAGTGCTGCACAGAATAAGAACTAGCTTAGGCCAGTTGTACCACCAAATGTTGGAGAATTAAAGCGTCACTTCTTGACACTCCTACCAAAATTATATGGCAATGCAATAGAGGAACCATTCATGTTCCTGCAGGAGTTTGAAATGGTATGTGACAATCTAGGATGACCTAGTGTATTTCAGTATTACATGTCTTAGATCCTTCCCCTTTGCTGTAGCAGATAAAGCCGCCTATTGGCCAAAGAATTTGGGGATGGTAGCCACCACGTGGGCTGCATTGAAGGACATGTTCATCAAGAAGTTCTACCCATTGAGTAGGACTAATCAGATGAGGTCCCTGATACTGAGTTTCATTTAGATGTCCCATGAGCCTTTCCACGAGGCATGGGAGAGATTCAAGGACATGATTCATAAGTACCCAGGTCATGATATTGACCTACCTATCCTGGTCCAGAACCTGTATCGTGGACTGACTCCTGAGGTTCAAGGATTGATGAATGCTGCCTATAGAGTTAGCTACCTGAACAGAGGAGCCGACGAAGTTTGGACGGTTTTAGAGCAGATGGCAAAGACGAGCCGCACCATATCATCTAGCAGGGCTTATGACAAACCACCTCTCGCTCACGTACATCAAGGAGTGGTAAGAATAGATGTTGCTGCTCTGGCAAATGACCTACTCCCTAACATGGGGAATATCACTGATAAATTAACCAAGGTTGACCGGATAAAAAAGAAGGTGAGCGAGATACACAAGCTCATCGAATGGGAGAACATCACTAAGCTTTTGAAGCATATGGTAGATCTAGCAGATAGGGTATCTAAGATTAAGATACATGCCCCCTCCGCACCCTCTGCTCCTATCTACCTAGTGCACCACATTCAGGAGCAACCCGTGCAGGGGCCTCATATCACGTGGACTCGAGGTCAGCCTGATTTTTAAGAGAGACGGTTCATGGAGCCGACCGTCAAGACAGTGATCGAGGAACCTCCACAAGTGTGGGAGGTGAATGGAATTTGGTATTCCAATTATCCCAATACCAACCAACGACAACAGCAACAACGCCCCCAGTACCCCCCTCAATCCTAGTACTGTCAGTTTCTATCCCCCCAGTAGTAGCAGTCGGGCTATCAAGGCCCCATTCAGTATCAGTAGAACCCCCTTAGCAGAGCCAGTACTGTCAGCATGTCCATCAGGGACCTAATAGACCGCATCAGGATCATCAGCAACCTTCCCAGAGGCAAGACCACAGAGCTTCATCCTAGAGTACCTCTGACCTTCAGATGATCATTGATGAGCTCAAACTCATAGTACCTCTGACCTTCAGAGGATCATTGATGAGCTCAAACTCATCCGCTATGAGCGACATGATCAGAGAGCCGACATCAATCAACCTTTACGTTGGCGTGATGAGTTCATCGCCCCTAGGACCTCTATCCCAATAGAGGTTCAGTTTAATCCCAACAATCTAAACCAAGGAGAGAATCGCTAGAAGGATTATGTATACTATTCTGATTTCTTAGAATTAGATCATGAGATTCTACTGCATGGTGTTCACCATCTTACTCTAAGGAGTGGTAGGACCGTGCCGACCCCTGATCTGGCACGGCGGAGTGGAGAGGAGGATACCGATGAGCTAGCTCCTATGGATAGCTTAGAGGAGGATGATCATCACCAGTATCACCACCTTCATGATCACTAGGGGGATTTGAATCTCCAAATATCCAAAAAAAACCAAGAAAATCCAAAATGAGGAATAAAGCAACATCGAGCACAATAGTGATAAGTGGATCTTCAGGAGATGAGACCACCTTGGATGTAGCACCAACCATTTTTCCAGCTTCAGTTTTAGTTTCAGTTCCATTTCATGCATGTCAGTCGAGTCTTGTACAGAGTTCAAGTCAGAGTCAGAGTCGTGCATAGCTGAATTCTAATTCCAATAAGATCTCATATGATGATGTTTATGCTTCACATCGTGAGCCCCAATAATAACTTTCCCTCATGTCTTATCTAAGTAAAGGAGAAAAATTCTCAAAAAAATGATCTTGATATTTTGGAGATGGAACGAATGTGCAGATAGAATGTAAAAGTTGAGATCCTTTCCTCCAACTAGTGGATATGGTTCCTACATTCTAGAAGTACGACACACTCATTAGGTCTAGCCGGAAAAAAAACACTCGAACAGTCAAACACTTGTTGTCCATAGCCACTACCCATGTGATTCACAATCAGATTCCAAGTAAGAACAGAGATCTAGGAGCACACTTTATCACCAACGATATTGTTGACATTTTATTTGCTCGTACTCTACTCAATAAGGGATCCTCAATCAATATACTACTGTATTGCCTCCTAGATCATATGGGTTTAGGACCTCTAAGGAGATCGAGCGCACTCCTACAGTTTGCAGATCGATCTATTAAGAGGTCTAAGGGAATGTTGAAGAACGTTATCCTTGACATCGAGGGGAAGCAATACAAGGTGGACTTCATGGTCCTACCCATGGAGTGTCCCTGAAGATGGCAAGATTCACATATTATCCTTGGTCACCCTTTTTTGAGGACAGTCGGAGTTATCTTTGATTATACTCTGATAAAGATAAGCTGTCATGTAGACGATGAAAGTGTAGAGTTAGCGATGCAACACGCGAAATGGTAGAGACCTGATTTAGAGAGCAGTACAGAGTATCTCTCATCGGAGGTCGAATGCTACAGAGTTGACATAGTTGATCACTGGTAGCAGCAGTCAGCTTGGGTTGATGACTCCCTCTCACATGGAGAGTACAGTGTAGATGAGGCAGTTCGACAGATCATGCAGAGTTAGACCTTACCCATAAGAGACTTCTATGATGCATCTCCCTACGTCCTCGATGACTCAGAAGCCGACTTAGGCTTGTCAGATATGTTCCCTTTAGGTCGATCAGAGGACGAGGATGATGAGTCGGATGCCGCTTTTGTGGATTGTTTGGACACTTTTGGCAATTCGACTCCTGAGCAGAACCGATTTGTCTCTACTATCACCGCAGATCCAACCATATCCATCGCAGAGACAGATTTAGAGGCAGTTGATCCAAATTTACCCGATGATCATACCATTCCTAAGCTCAAACAATTACCCCTCCACCTTGAAGTATGGCTTCCTTACATGCCTGCCATGGAAGTTCAAAGTCACTGTCAGTGCTTGCTTGATTGGAGAACAAGAATCTTGCCTCCTAGAGATTCTTGAACAGAACCGCAAGGCCATAGGCTGGAGCGTGTCCGATCTTCGCGTGATAAACCCTGCTCTATGCTCACACCATATTTTCGTTAAGGAAGGTGCTAGACCCTCCAGTGAGTTCCAGCATCGTCTGAATCCAAACTAACGAGATATTGTCAAGAAGGAGATTGAAAATGGTGTGATACGGAGTTTATATATCCCATCTCTTATTCCAAGTGGGTGGCACCACTTCATGTAGTCCCTAAGAAGGCGGGACTTCAGTCAGTCAGCAACTCGGATGTAGAGAAGATTGCGACGTGAGTACCCACTCGTGACATGTCTGTGTGGATTACAGACGCTTGAATGTCGTGATAAAAAAAGATCATTTCTCCTAGACCTGATCCTGGAGAGACTAGAAGGGAAAGAATTCTTTTATTTTCTAGATGGGTACTCGGGCTGCAACCAAGTGGCCATCGCTCCTGAGGACTAGGAAAAGACCACATTTGCATGTCCATTTGGTACGTACGCATTCAGGTGCATACCTTTAGGTTATGCAATGCACCAGGGATTTTCCAGCGGTACATGATTGCAATATTTGCTGAGATGGCGTGTGATTTCCTGGATGTCTTCATGGATGACTTCTCAATACATGGTGACTCATTTCATACTTATCTATCTCATTTGGATTGAGTCCTCAAGAAGTGCAGTGAGGTGAATCCGGTGCTCTCTTGGGAGAAGAGCCATTTTATGGTTCAAGAGGGCATTGTGTTGGGGCATATCATTGATGATCGCACCTCACGACACAGGTTAAGGTATCGGATAAAGCTCGAGATGTCATTGCGACCAAAACTGCGAAGCACGATCCATCTAGAAAATAAAAAACCACTCAGAATAAACGAACCAAAATACGAGAACATTAGCGGTCTCCGCTATTTATTTAACTTGGTATAGCGGCCAGGGTCGAACAAAAGGAGCATGAGTGAAACCTATGAAGTAGTCCTAATCAGAAATGAAAGGCATATTTTTGGTGGATTTTAATTTGCAAATTTTTTATATTTTTCATGTTAGAAAACAAATGAAAAAATCAAGGCAAAAAAAAGATTTAGAAGTTTCTATTAAGAATAAATATACTCAAAAAATAGAACTAAAAATGTTTTTATATTTTTCAAATATGTAGATGTTTTTAATGATTTTATGGTGTTTTTTCTGATTTTTATATGATTTTATAAAAATAAAACAAAATCAAAACAGGGAAATAATGTACATTCTGGATTAAAAGGCAAGTTTAAAATATAAAAAATGCCTTAAAGTCCTGGGTCTGAATTTTATGAAAAAGAAAATAAAAATATCTACATACAGCCACTAAATTCCTATTTTTTTGAATTTTTTAGAATTTTTAATGATTTTTACAAGATTTTAGTTTTTGTGGTTTTTATAAAGGATTTTCAGAAAAAAATGGTACTGAAATGGAAACATACAAAAAGAATTTTTTATGGAATTTCTAAGACCATTTTTATATTTTTTTGGTATTTTAGAAAAAAGGTAGAACACTTTTTAAAGGTTTTTTATTTTTAGAAAATGTCAAAGAAAACCAAATTAAGTCCCAAAAATTACCAAAAAATATAAACATTAGTAGGAGCTAACTATAATTTTTGTTGAATTTTTCGAGCTGAAATGGTAATTATTTGACTAAAAACAAAGCACACGGCACACAGGGACCCACTTGCAATTATCCAAAAGTTACAAGACAAATAGTAATGCACTTAAGTGCTAAGGGCCTATTTTATAAGTTAGCCAAGCAAACACGTGCAATCCATGTGACACGGGTTTAGAGGGGTATGAATGTAAATATCATAAACTATCTTTCAATCCATAACAGCTCAAGAGTTTAGGACAACTCATGCAAATAACTCATCAAATCACGTGGGACAACACGTGCCTCAGATTTAGAGGGACTAAAATGCAAATACCAAAAACAAGGGTCCAAACTACAAAAGGTATCTGTTGCTACTAATTTTACAGTACTAAAAGGAAAAACATAAGTAACATGGATGAAAAGAAAATATACCCCTTGAGGCACTTGCATTGCACGTGAGTGCTCGGGCGGCTTTGATGCGTCCCTAAAAAAGATCGGACGATCCTGACACGGTCGGAGACGTGCGCCTGAGATGAGAGGCTACAGTACGGATTTGATGGTCCTCAGAAGGCCGTGGGTGTATGGTGTAGATCTGCACCAAGTACTGATCAAATCGTACAAACCATGCCTGGATGAACGGTCATAATCAGAACTGGAGGAGGGGCATCTGATCGACGGTGGGAGAAGGTCCTGGAAGAACTCGCCAGGGCCGACCTTCAACCGAGTGATGAGAGAAATCCGGCGTTCTGATGGAGGTGCAAAGGAGATCAACACAGTCATCGGTGTGCTCCGCGTCTGGTAGTGGTCTCCGATAAAGGAGCCAACGATCGGATGAACGGAAGGGGGTGGCTTTTCCTGTAGATGCTCTGCTTGAATAGGATGACTCCAGATGATGCTCCTCCTGCGCACTGCACATACAAAGAGTAGAGGGACTAAGGGCGAAGCTCCAGTCCATGTTATTGAAGCTGAAAGCGAACGAAGTGAGGGGGGTGAAGGTCGATCTCCGACGAAGGTGGTAGAGGGAGATCTTAGCCTCAATCTCCACCTAATGATCAAGCCTAAGGATGATCAGGCTACGGTGCGAGATGTAGGGCGACGGGTAGGTTAAATCGATAAGGATGGTTGCGGGTAATGCGACTCCGACGATCGGAGCTGAGCAGATGAAGTTGCGGCGGTGCAAAATGGAGTGAGTGAACCAAACAGGAAAATGGAAGGGATATGAGGGATATTGGAAGGTTGGAACAAGTTCCTGAGCTCCAGGCAAAGGTGGTCGACAGGATTGTTCCCTCGACCAGGCTGTGGAAGGCCGGTAGGCTCAATGCAGCAGTGCTCGCCGGCTACGTGAGTGAGCTGCGTGATCCACGTGACCAAACTCTGCTCCAAGGGTAGCCTCTGATAGCTGTCACTCAGCCAAAGGTGCCTAGGTGTGAAGAACGGGTGAGGAACGAGCTGCAGCGCCAGGAGGTCGAAGGAGATGTTATATAGGTTGTCCGAGGGTGCGAGAGAATCGGGTGAAGGCGTGCAATCCTAGGAAGATCCACGCCTTCCTAGGGATCCGTGAAGGTGCTGGATCTCTAGAGGCGGTGCGGGCAAAGATTCAGATCAGAAAGAGGCTCGACCCAACTTGTGAAAAAGGGGAGAACTGGCTCCGGCAAGAGGGGTCAGGTCGGGTCAAGCCTGGAAGAGGCCGTTGACCCGCGGTCAACATTTGGTCCCAACCAATCAGAAAAAAGGATTTTACAAAATATTTACAAAATAAACAAAAAATAGTAAACGACTTTAAAATAAAAAGTATATAAAATAAAAAATTATTATTTTTCAAACTTTTTTTATGTGATTTTAATTATTTTTATGAAAAATAAATTCTTGTATATATAGTATCTAGTGTTATGTGCAGGTATAATATACCTACGTATTATGTACAATAATTTTTATTTTATTAATTATACACAAATACCCTAATTTTGTATTTTATTTATTTTCAACATATTTTTACGATTATAAAATAATTTTTATTTTATTTTTATGAGTTATGTACAATTTTGAAATAAATAGGGGATGTTATCTATATACATGTATTTGTACAAGTAAGAAGGATTTTATTTTTATTTTATTTTCTTTTTCTTATTTTTATTTATTTTTTTTATTTTCAGGACTATATAAGGAGGTAAAAAGTATATTTTATAATTTTTTATATACACAGGTAGTATGTACAACATAGAGTAAGTCCTATCTCTCTCTACTTATTTTATTTAGTGATCAGGTCAAGTCTTGACCTTCTCTTGGGGTTCAGATCTCTCTGTATTTATTCTAAATACCTCCCTGATGAATCCACGATTCATCATCTTAATATCTTAATCTTAGCAAAATCCATGAGTAAAATCCCAAATAAATGTCCATAAAATCCATAAATTAACAAAATGACTCTTGTAAATAAAACACACTAATTATTGTATATAAGATTGTGCAAAATAAATTAACACTAAAAAAAGCCGCAAAATCAAAGGAGTTTTATACTTGTAAATAGCCCAAAACTTCATGGATTTTTAATAATTTTATTTCAACTCCTTTTTGGCTAATTCTTTCTCTAACTTGTTCATAATAATGTATATAAAAATACAAAAATACAAAACAAATATTACCTTAAATAAATGCTCCTAGATCCCAAAGAGAAAAAGCCGTAAAGTCCAACTTCCAAGCTAAATTCCCGCTCCGTATGAACTCCAAATTCACCAAACTCACTTTTAAAGTTCAAGTTAGAAAATTATCTATCCAACGGAAGTGGTTTCATTAAAATCGGAGCTCGTTTGCAAAAGTTGGGTTTTGGGACCTAGATGTACATTGTATACCTTGTATATATTTTTCTTTCTTTAATTTTTATTATATCTTTCTTAATTATTAAAAATACAAAAAAAAAATCATACTTGTGTTGTATTTTAATTATACTATTTTATTGTATTTTTTCGTTGTAAATATCTCTTATTAAAAAGACAAAAAAATTACATATTAGAAAAGTAAAAAAAATGTACATGGTGTTTTGTCTTCTTTTGTAAATTCTCCACTATTTATCTTCTCTTTTTATTTTATTGTATTTAAAGTAGACAACTTTATTTATTTATTTATTTATTTATTATTTAATTTCCATTCTCTACAATAACCACCAATTCAACTCCATTATTCCACCATTTTTTCCCAACATCCCATTCAACTCCATTAATAAATCAACCTCCCATTCAACCCCACCACTTTAATAACCTCTCATCCCATCTTCTTTATATGCATGCCATTCTCCTCATTTTTGCCTTTGATCCATCTTTATGTGAGGAGAGCCTAGTTCCCTGAGTTGAATCGGTGACAGCGACGCAACCGCGGTCGAGCGACGACGGCCCTCTCTCCGGTGTGATCCGTTGGTTTTTTGGCCAACATCGCAGCCGCAACCGCGCGCTGCTCGAGCTCATCGCACGCCGGCGATTCGAGCGAAGACCGTGCTCTCACGAGCGCTCCATAGGCGACCGTATCATCGTAGGTAAATTTTTCATCTCATTTTATCATCTTGTCATTTTTTGCATTTTTTTAGCACATCATATCACCCCCATCCTCCATTTATTTCTACTCCATCTTATTACCATCTTAATTTTTTTCCTTTTTTTTATCATGTTCAATCCCTGTCTAAAGAAAAGTTTAAAAAAAATAAAAAAATTAAAACAAAAAAATTCTCTTTTATTACAGTAGTAAAAAAAATTCAAAAAAAAATAAAAAAAAACGCTGAAGCAGCAGCGGTGGGAGAACCCACCGCCGCCGCCTCCTCTCTCACAGCCACCGCACCGGTGGCCAGCCCACCGCTGCCGCCTTCCACCGCCACCGCCGCCGCCCCTCTCCACCACAGGCCGGCGCCGCCTGCCCACAGCCGCGCCGCCCGCCACCAGCCGTGCAAGGCGGCGCGCCTCGCCACTCTCCCACTGCCGCCGCACACCTTGGCCGCCCCTCGTCACCGCCCCCCATCTCCCTCAGCCGTGCAAGGCGGCGCGCCTCCGTGGGTGGCGCCCCCTCCTCCACAACCGCCGACCACCGCGCACCTCGCCGTCCTCGCGGCCGTGCGCGGGGCCGCCGCCACCGCCATGGGTTCTTCGTTCCATCGGGGCTCCAAGGAGAAGAAAGGTCCATTTTTTTAATTATTTTTTTTGTAAAAATTGCAATTTTTATTTCTCTAGTTTTTGTAATTACAGTTTAGTCCCTGTACATAAGTTCAAGTTGTATTTTGTTTTCTGAATTTGCGCAAAGACCCCTGTGTTCATGCTTTAATTTGGACTTCATTTTGGTGTCATTTTATTCAAAGAAAAATACCATTGTGACGAGCAACTAATTGCCTACAATTTGACCATTTATTTGTATTTTTGTGAGTAATGGGTAATTAACTAAAATTGTTTAACTGAAATTTTACATATTTTACCCATTCCGTGCTCTTAAATTTATATCTCATACATTGTTGCTCTGAAAATTCCACAAAAAAATATATATGATGCCTTGATATGTGATGCGTTTTCTGTCCAAAATTCATTTAAAATGGAGATGTCTTGTGCCTGAAATAATTTGTAGAGTGAATTTAGTATTTGATTTTTATTTAAATCCACAGACATCTTTTTCACGAAATTTCAACTCTCTTGGATTGCTAATCTAAATATCTACTTGAGATAATTTTCTTTTTGACTAATTTGATAACGTGGATTTAATAGGAATTAATTACTCACTGTCACTCTGTTTCTACTAAAAAATACATAAAAAATTCATATTTTGTCAAAAAATTCCAAAAAAATTACTGTAGTCTCCTTGCATCATGTTTTCATTTCAGTAAATTTTTCATAATTTTTACTTACTGTTTGTGTGAGAAATTGCGAAAAAACCTATAAAAAGTGTGTGTTTTTATTTATTTCATATTAACCCCTAAAATTCTAAAAAAATGTGTTTTGTGTTCATCATTGGATTAGGATACTAGGAAAAATACGAATTGGCTAATTTGAACTTCTTTTCCATTAAAATTAATTTGGCCTTGTTGTATGTTTTCTTAGTGTTGTAATTCACCCGCATTTTGTTTCTGGCATTATACTTGCATAAAAAATCTAAAAAAAAAACGCATTGGAAATCTAGACCTAAGTTTTTGAATTAGACCCAAGTTGTTCCTTTGCCTCCCTGAGTTCGACCCCGGACTTGCCCGGGATATAAATTAAGCCGAGACACTCTTCACGGAGATCTTCTCTCGGTTCTGACCGAATCGCTAAGTACACGTGCTACAACGTGACACGAATTAAACAACGTATCTAGCGACACGTCAGATGGCGCCGTTGCCGGGGAGGCAAACGGCTTAGGGATTAGTTTAAAAATTTGGATTTAGTTTTCCATTTACTCGGGTAGTCTGACCCCCGAGCCACCTTGTATTTATTCCATTTTTTTTTGCAATTATTTCTCTTCATATTTTTGTATATATATATATATTTTTTATCTCTCTAATATAAATCTTTGTTTCCTTGCGAGGGCCCGGTGGACTTGGAGTGCATCGGAGGTCGACGGACGCGAGGAGCGCCGACTGCTGAAGTGCGAGGATAAAGCAATTTATTTTTGAGAGAATTTTGTAAATTATTGTAATTATTTAGGTAGTTGCTCATTTCTAGCGGCTCTTGTTTGAGAGCTCGCGCATGTAAAAAGACTTAGACATTATTTGTGGTGTGTCGAGCCTGTTTCACTCTCCGGCGAGGGTGGGGCTTGACTTGAGTGGCGAAATTAAGGATTAGGCACACGGTAGTTTAGATTCAAACTTGTTTGTGCCCATCGTAATTTAGGCCACACTTATCTTAGAAGATTCACATATCTTATAAGATTCATAATGAGACGCACATAGACGCGTACTACTTAGCTCAAATCCAATCAATTCTTCCTCGCTAATAGTATATTGTTTAGGTGTGGTTTCCTCGATCTGCATGCATTTAGTGTAATATTTACAAATTCAGTTTTGCATAACGCATGAAGAGTGCTGGGATTCACTGTAAGTATACCTCCTTCTGAGCATGCATCATAGTTTCTCGTTTGCATTCTGATTTCCGATTCCCCTCTTGTTTTACAACTTAAGGTCAAAAGGAAATTAGGACTGAACGGTAGACGTGCTTGTGTGTTCACATAAAATTCAAGTGATAACCTACCTCTAAAATTGGGACTGAATTAAGCAGGTCGATTTAATTAATTGGAATAAAAAGAACCCTTGTTCTCGGGTGCATAAAGCCCTCATTGTTTGTTTTTATTGCAAGTGAGAGAGAGACGACCCTAGGATAGAGCCAAGTCTGGATTTCTTACTTACTACTGGTTCTTTATTTTTAGGCGATTAGCTACTTTTCAGTTAGGATTTATGGGTAGCCGGTAAACGGTCCGGACTTCCTTAGCAGAGTGGGAGGTTTAGAGGACGCATTAGTCCTCAAGGAACGGGTAGCCGTATTTATACGGTCCGTACTTACTCCTAAACTGGCTGAAAGTAGGTCAAACTAGTCGTAAGAACCGGGTCAGTCTGTAGGAAAATACGGGCACCTAACAGCTCGTTAATCTTTCCAAGATTGTATTATCGCCAACTAAAATTGACCAGATAAATCGGCCGAACTCTTACGGCCATCATGTGTTGAGTTGGTGAAATTGGGGGTTTGAATTGCGTTTGAATTGTGTGAGTTCACTCCGCACATTTACGTGCACCGTAGAACTAGTGCCTCATTGACTATCGTGATCTAATCGGTTCTTTTGACATCGAAGATGACTGATTGGGGGGATATTTATTTGGACTTTGCGAATCTCTCATTGAACCCTTCAACAAGTACGTCTTCAAAGGTCCAAGCGTAAATTGGACCAACCTGGACTCATGACCCTCTTGAGTCCAGGATCACTCACTCTCGGGATGGTTACTCTCAAACCATTCCCTTTCTCTCTTCCCACCTCACCGAGGAAGACCATCGCCTTGGTGAGAATATCATGATTCATAAATCCTCTTCTAATCAAGAAAACCTTGCTGATTCAGGACATAAAGAAGATTCGAGTAAAATGCCAAAGAAGAAAGAAGAGGAAGAAGAGAACCATGAAGACCCGATGAGAAGTATACTAGCCCGATTGGCTGCATCTGAGCAGCAACAAGCATTACTGAGAGCTCAGTTGGGACAGTTAAATGTTGGGGTCCAACTACCAATGGATGCGGCATATAACCCCGGACAATATCAAAATCATAACTACTTGAGTCCGGCCGAACCCGAGGTTGATTTTGAATTGAAGCCGCATTTTCTGAACCTGTTGCCACACTTTGATGGGAATGCTTCTGAGGAACCATATGCATTCCTAAGGGACTTTGAGCTCATCTGTGCTAACCTCAAACATAATAATGTTAGCCAGGATTATATTAGGCTCAAAGCCCTTCCATTTGCCTTGGGTGGAAAAGCCGATTACTGGGTGAAGAATCTTGGAATCATCGTCACCACATATGCCCAGTTCAAGGACCTGTTTTTGAAGAAGTTCTACCCTTTGAGTAGAACTAACATGATGAGGACGCGCATTACGAGTTTTTCCCAATTACCCAATGAAGCCTTCTATGATGCTTGGGAAAGATTCAAGGACATCCTGCAAAAGTGCCCTTGTCATAGATTAGATGACAACATCTTGGTCCAATCCTTCTTCACTGGTCTCAACCCTGAGATGCAGGGTTTAGTGAGCGCTGCCTGTGGAGGCAGCTATACATCACGAGGAGCGGATACCGTCTGGAGGGTATTCGAGCAGATGGCTGAAACTAGCCGCTCACAGATGGCCAGCAGGGCCTATACAGCATCCCCCAGTTCACTCTCACTTGGAGGGGGAAAATCAGTTGTAGTCGATCTTTCTCAGGACGTGATCCCTAGCATGGGACTTCTTGCTGACAAGCTTACTGTAGTTGAGAAGATCGACAGGAGGATTGATGAGTTAGATCGGTGCGTCTCCAAACTTCCAAAACAGATTGAGGAGTTGACTGAGAAGGTATCCAAGATACGGATACCCGCCGTGACTGCACCCGCTGCTCCCATTTATCGAGTTCACCATGTTCAGGAGCAGTTGGTGTCAGGGCAACCCCAGCCGTGGGAGCAGGACCAATCCTACACCCACTCTTTCTAGCAGCCACCTCCAGTAGCAGAGACAGTCCAGGAGGAGCCTCCGCCAGTTTGGGAGGTGAATGGGATATGGTATACTCAGGACCCTGCCAGGCAGGGAAGTACGGGAGACCGACAGACCTATCAGCGTCCCCCGACCTTTCACAACACCGCATTCACCTCCGCACAACCTCCTTCACCGCAGAGCCCTGGATTCCATCCACCCAAGCAGCAGAGGCAGCAGTACCAGCAGTATGGCCGACAGGGCCATTACCAGACGGGCCAGCAGGGCCCGCAACCCCAGCAGCAGCAGCAGAGGCAGTACACTGGCCAGCAGGGCCAGTCTTCCCGTTCTTCTTCCCAGTCTTATCCACTTCCTTCATCGTCTAGTCCCATGGATATTCAGCAGCAGATACTCGACGAGCTACGTTCCTACAGGAACGAGGTTCAGGACTTACGGGTGGATGTCAACCGCCTATCCAGATGGCGAGACGAGCAGACTGCACCCTCTACCTCGATCCCAGCCCAAGTTCAGGCTAACCCTAATAGCCTGAACCGTTCTAGTTCTCAGCAGCACTTTGGTCAGGTATACTATTCAGCATCTCCTAAATCTGAACATGAGATTCTTTCGTGTGACGAGGCTAACCACATGTCACTCAGGAGCGGAAGGACCGTGGTCGTACCTGACCGGGCGAGGGACACGAGGAGGGGCATCTCTGGAGCTCTACCTGAGGAGTCTTCAGAGGACGAGGAGGAGAGGCATCATATCTCAGAGCCCCATCAGCACCATTCGAGGATTTCTACTCAGGGAGCCGAGAGGAGGAGGAGAGCACGTACGCAGCATCGTCAGCATGGATATTCTTCTGAGTCTACGGAGGACCTTGCATCTCCGGTTGTGGCGGATACCACTCCAGCTTCTATTCCACAACCTGTAGTAGATAGTTTTGATTTCGAGTCCATGTTGCATCAAAAAGATTCTTGTATGAAGAACTCTGTTTCCGTTAATGCAAAGAATGATCTTTCAGTTCATGATTCAGACTCTTCATCCTCTGTTTCCTTAGCTTCAATCCCTTTCCCCCGTGCTCTTACGGCAGGAAAGCGCATCAAAAAGATTCAGAAAGATGACCCCGATATGGCACGGTTTTGTAAAGAAAACATCACAGTTAAGGTGCCATTTGATGAATATGTGGCTAACCATCCTGCCTTCCAAAAATACCTTAAGGTGAGATGCACACCTAGAAGGGTTAGCAGGAAGAAAGATAACCGAAATATAAAGACACATGTCTTATCAGTAGCCACAACCTATTGTCTCAAGAATCAGACTTTGCCAAAGAAAAAGAGAGACATGGGTGCTCACTATGTGGAGAGTCGTATTGACGACATTGCGTTTGCACGCACACTCTTAGATAACGGTTCTTCGATCAACTTACTTCCTTTAGCCTTATATCAGAAATTGGAGTTGGGACCACTTCGCAAATCTAGAGCTTTACTCCAATTTGCAGATCGTTCAATGAAGAGACCTAAGGGAGAAGTGAAGAACGTCGTTATCTCGATTGAGGGGCAAAACTATCAGGTGGACTTCACAGTCTTGGACATGGAGACCCCCAATCATTGGAGAGAATCTCAGATCATTCTCGGGCGACCTTTCCTTAGGACCGCAGGCGCAGCTTTCGATTATGGTACGGGAATGATGAAGTTCCGTTCTCCAGGCGGAGAAGTGAACCTAGAGATGAAGCAAACCAAGTGTCAGCGACCCGATTCAGAGAGTAGCACAGAGTACTCATCTTCAGAGGCAGACTGCAGTTTGATTAGCACAGTTGGGATTTGGGGACAGATTCCTTCAGGACAGAGCGAGACCCTTTCATCTGGAGAGGATATAGTGCATGATGTAGTTTGCCAGGTGTGGTCTGATCTTGCTAGAGATGCATCAACCTATTCTCATGATGACTTAGAGATCCATCCGGATCTGTCAGTTCCATCCTCTTCGGAACAATCATGGGACATAGATGACGAGTCGGACGTGGCTTTTGCCGATTGTTTGGATACTTTTGACGATCCGACTCCCGATACTTCTGATTTGGTGGCGAGTACTACTCAGCTTAGCCCACCTTCATGCAGCACGGAACCAGATTCAGATTCAGTTCATCCAGATCTGCTTGATGATACCACATTGCCAGAACTGAAATCACTACCTCCTACACTCAAGTACGCCTTTCTTGCGGGACCCAAAGAGAGATATCCTGTCATCATTAGCTCAGACTTGTCTTTAGAGCAGGAGTCTAGGTTGTTAGAAGTCTTAGAGAGGAACCGCAAAGCAATAGGCTGGACAGTGTCGGATCTCGTGGGCATCAACCCCGCTCTCTGCCCGCATCACATTTTTACTGAGGATAACGTGAGACCTTCCCGTGAGTTTCAGAGGAGACTTAACCCCAATCTACGGGAAGTGGTGAAGAATGAAATTGAGAAATGGTGCAAGGCAGGGTTTATATACCCTATTTCTGACTCCAAGTGGGTGGCCCCACTTCATGTTGTCCCGAAGAAGTCGGGAATTCAGATGGTCACCAACGAGGAGGGGGTAGAGATCGCGACACGAGTACCCACGTCGTGGCGTGTCTGTGTTGACTACAGGCGCCTGAATGCTGCGACCAAGAAAGATCACTTTCCCTTGCCTTTTATTGATCAGATCTTGGAGAGACTCGCAGGGAAAGAGTTCTTCTGTTTTCTTGACGGGTACTCAGGCTACAACCAGGTGGCCATAGCCCCTGAGGACCAGGAAAAGACCACATTCACATGTCCATTCGGCACTTATGCTTTCAGGCGCATGCCATTCGGGCTCTGCAATGCCCCGGGCACATTTCAGCGGTGCATGATAGCCATATTTGCCGAGATGGTGGGAGATTTCCTGGAAGTGTTCATGGATGACTTCTCGGTCCATGGTGATTCTTTTGATACATGTTTAGCGCACTTGGACCGAGTCCTCACGAGGTGTAGAGAGGTGAATCTGGTACTCTCCTGGGAGAAGAGTCACTTTATGGTGACGGAGGGTATCGTGTTGGGGCATGTCATCTCCAAAAGGGGAATGGAGGTTGACCCTGCCAAGGTGGAGGTGATCAAGAAACTCGATCCACCTACCAACGTAAAGTCAGTGCGGTCATTTTTAGGGCATGTTGGATTCTATAGGAGATTCATTCAAGATTTTTCAAAGATCGCCCGCCCACTGACTGAGCTCTTAGGGAAAGACATAGAGTTCATTGTAGATCACAGGTGTCTGGAGGCCTTTGAGCTCTTGAAAAGGAAGATTTGTACCTCGCCTATTCTACAAGCTCCTGACTGGTCTCTCCCCTTTGAGATCATGACTGACGCTTCAGATTTCGCTATAGGAGCTGTGCTAGGACAACGGCGAGAGGGGATTCCGTTTGCAATTCACTATGCGAGCAAAGTTTTAGATCCTACACAGAAAAATTATACAGTGACTGAAAAGGAAATACTCGCGGTAGTATGGGCCCTCGAGAAGTTCAAATCATATATTTTGGGCTCTAAGGTGACAATTTATACTGATCACACAGCCATTCGATACTTAATGGAAAAGAAGGACGCGAAGGCGTGTCTTCTTAGGTGGATTTTACTCCTCCAGGAATTTGATTTGGAGATAAAAGATAAACCTGGAGTGAAGAATGTTGTGGATGATCACCTTTCTCGGATTGAACTCAAGGATTCTCCTGATCATGAGCGGATTAGAGAGACCTTCCCAGATGAGTCAATTTGTGTTATTGACTCCCTCCCGTGGTATGCCAACATGGTGAACTATCTTGTCTCCAAGCAGGTTCCCCATGGTTGGACTAGGAGCAGCATTGATCGACTGAAGTCGGATTCGAGGAGATACCACTGGGACGATCCTTTCCTTTTCTTCGAAGGACCGGATTGTGTTTGGAGAAGGTGTATTCCTCAGGAGGAATACCAAAGTGTCCTCACATATTGTCATTCACTTGAGGCTGGAGGACACCATTCGGGAAAGCGAACCGCTCACAAAGTACTTCAATGTGGATTATATTGGCCGACCTTGTTTAGAGATGCCATTGATTTTGTACGGTCGTGCCCAATCTGTCAAAGGATGGGAGGGACAGTTGTTCAGAGAGATGAGATGCCCATGCAACCGATGATTATTTGTGATGTTTTTGACGCATGGGGCATAGATTTTATGGGTCCCTTTCCCAACAGCCAAGGACATGAGTACATATTGTTGGCGGTTGATTATTTATCTAGGTGGGTGGAGGCTATCCCAACCCGAACCGCAGACAGCAAGACTGTCTGTAAGTTTGTGAAAGACCATATTATTGCTAGGTTCGGGGTGCCAAAAGTTTTGATATCTGATGGGGGTAGCCGTTTTGTGAACTGAGATATGAGATCTTTAGCTAAGGACTATGGATTTGATCACAGAGTTACTAGTCCTTACCACCCACAGTCCAACGACATGGCAGAGGTTTCGAACAGAGAGGTGAAGAGTATTTTGCAGAAATTGGTTCGTCCCGATAGGAAGAACTGGTCTCATCTTTTGGACCAAGTTCTGTGGGCCTATAGGACAGCCTACAAGACACCATTGGGTACTTCACCATTTAGAATGATCTATGGAAAGTCATGCCATTTGCCCGCAGAATTGATTCATAAATCCGAATGGGCAATTAAGAAGATTAATTGGAGCTGTCACCTAGGGAAGCTTTGCCGAGACTTGAACTTGAACGAGCTCGTGGAAATCCGAAACAGGGCATATGACAACAGTTTGATTTATAAGGACAAAGTAAAGAGATGGCATGATCAGCACATTAGGTGCAAAGACTTTGTCCCTGGACAAAAGGGATGGTTGTTCAATGCCAGGTTGAAGATGTTCCATGGGAAGCTCAAATCTAAATGGACGGGTCCCTTTGTGGTTAAGAAAGTGCACGAGAATGGAAGTGTAGAGATAGCTGATCTCACAGATGGTGCACAATCTCATGTGGTGAATGGACAACTGTTGAAGCATTTTGTTGATTCCAAAGAGCAGTTAGTCCAAGTCGAGGTCATCAACTTCATACAGAGTGAGCACAGAGCAGATACATCTTATTACTCTACATGAAGATGCAGCGTCAAGATTCAACATCTTAGAAAATTCCATCACTCTTGTACATATTCTCCCTTCTTTGTATATTCTCGAGATCACGTCGGTTCTCACACTTACTCTTGTCCTATACTTAGGCTGACCAAAGCCTAAGTATAGGGGGGACCGATACCCGCCATGTGTATTTACTCATCATTTCTCCTCTTGACCTCGTCCGCCCCATTTTTGCTCTTCTTCTACACTTAGGCTGACCAGAGCCTAAGTATAGGGGGGCGGATCGACTTCTATACTTTTTGTTATTTTAGCTTTCCTACGCTTAGTACGAGCTATGTCTTTTTGTCACCTAGTGCCATGAGGACATAGCACAAGCTAAGTATAGGGGGGCGTGTATATATTACATATATACTTTACCCATAGCTCGTACTTTCACGTATTTTTTGTATATATTATACAATAATTATGGGGTGGGTAAAACAAAAAAAAACTCTTTTTCCTTATTTGCTAAGAAAAAAAAACTTTCAAAAAAAAATCCTCTTTTGCTATAAAAAAACTTTTTCAAAAAAAAAGAATCTTTTCTTATTTACCTATCTTTTCAAAAAAAAAAACTCTTGAAAAAAAAAGCAAAACTTTTCTAACAAAAAAAAAACTTCTTCTTTGCCTTTGTTTGTCAACAAAAAAAAACCTTTGTGAAAACTAAAAAAAAACAATAACTAAAAAAAACTAACTAATAAGTTGGTTTAATCCCTGACACAATTCACTTTCACACAAGACTAGTGATGTTCAAGAACACTTGGTTTATGAGGTCTTGAGATTTTGAGTTAACCAGCCTTAGTCATTAGGGTCCTTGACTTAATTATTCACATTTCCCTAGTTTGAAAGATGTGTGTGCTATATTGCATGCTTAGTCTCTACCTTAAGAATATGATCTGCACCTCACATACACGACTGCAGTTATGATGAGATGAGTTGTAATTTCACTTGAGGAACTGGGATGAGGGATTTGAGTTTGGACTTGATTTAATGATGCTCGAGGATGGGATAAAATCAATGAAGGCTTCATGAAACCTGAGTGTCAGCACATTTAGCCAGTATGAGAACATGGTTCTTATACTATCTCTTGATATTTACCTATGTGCCAAGGTGTGATAAAATAAAAAAATTGTTGATCAGTGTGCGCCAACTCTTGGTAAAAGCAGTGGAGCTAGCCACAAATACTACAAAGCAATGAAATGTCAAAGAAAAAGCTCTCATTCCACAAAGTTAATTATCAAAAGAGCTTCCACCAAAGGCGAGCGCTCCCAACCATTTCAAAGTGTCCACTTGGACCACCGCTATTAGGACCAGGAGTCGGGCTTGCACCAAAAAAGGGCTCTGCATCGTAAATGCTACAAGTCTGGGTGTAGAAGGTACGATAGGTACTCAAAAAAGGCACACCCCGGTGTACTCCCAGGAAAACAAGTGCAGACGGCTCCAACTTCTCTTGACGGACGCACTGATCAACACCAAAAAAATGCGTTGCGTAATAAGGCACTTGAGAGGATCCTTGTTCCAATGAGAGGGAGAGAAGAAATGACACAATCCTATGCCCTCCATCAACTGGCCTTCCATCTACACTTTCAAGTCTGACAACTAAAGAGACGGTGGATTGGATGCAAGAAATGATTTATTCCCTAGTGTTGAGGATTGGGTCCATAGGAGAGTCTCTTGAACTGGAACCTTGGGTGACGTTGTGACTCTACTCTTATAACTGCAGTCCACACTTAAAGTCATATCCCTTATATATACGTATACAAAGAGAGTCTGATGATTAGGGAAATTGGGTACCTTTTGACTAGAGCTTGGTTCAGCTTAGAATTTTAGGATCTCTAAAACCGAGAGTTCTTGAACGGATCAAGTCTTGTATACACATGCACAGTCAGGGGTTAACCCAACTTATTCATTCTTTATTTGCTCGAGGACTAGCAAAGTTTAAGTATAGGGGGGTGATGAATCCACGATTCATCATCTTAATATCTTAATCTTAGCAAAATCCATGAGTAAAATCCCAAATAAATGTCCATAAAATCCATAAATTAACTAAATGACTCTTGTAAATAAAACACACTAATTATTGTATATAAGATTGTACAAAATAAATTAACACTAAAAAAAGCCGCAAAATCAAAGGAGTTTTATACTTGTAAATAGCCCAAAACTTCATGGATTTTTAATAATTTTATTTCAACTCCTTTTTGGCTAATTCTTTCTCTAACTTGTTCATAATAATGTATATAAAAATACAAAAATACAAAACAAATTTTACCTTAAATAAATGCTCCTAGATCCCAAAGAGAAAAAGCCGTAAAGTCCAACTTCCAAGCTAAATTCCCGCTCCGTATGAACTCCAAATTCACCAAACTCACTTTTAAAGTTCAAGTTAGAAAATTATCTATCCAACGGAAGTGGTTTCATTAAAATCGGAGCTCGTTTGCAAAAGTTGGGTTTTGGGACCTAGATGTACATTGTATACCTTGTATATATTTTTCTTTCTTTAATTTTTATTATATCTTTCTTAATTATTAAAAATACAAAAAAAATCATACTTGTGTTGTATTTTAATTAAACTATTTTATTGTATTTTTTCGTTGTAAATATCTCTTATTAAAAAGACAAAAATATTACATATTAGAAAAGTAAAAAAAATGTACAAGGTGTTTTGTCTTCTTTTGTAAATTCTCCACTATTTATCTTCTCTTTTTATTTTATTGTATTTAAAGTAGACAACTTTATTTATTTATTTATTTATTTATTATTTAATTTCCATTCTCTACAATAACCACCAATTCAACTCCATTATTCCACCATTTTTTCCCAACTTCCCATTCAACTCCATTAATAAATCAACCTCCCATTCAACCCCACCACTTTAATAACCTCTCATCCCATCTTCTTTATATACATGCCATTCTCCTCATTTTTGCCTTTGATCCATCTTTATGTGAGGAGAGCCTAGTTCCCTGAGTTGAATCGGTGACAGCGACGCAACCGCGGTCGAGCGACGACGGCCCTCTCTCCAGTGTGATCCGTTGGTTTTTTGGCCAACATCGCAGCCGCAACCGCGCGCTGCTCGAGCTCATCGCACCCCGGCGATTCGAGCGAAGACCATGCTCTCACGAGCGCTCCATAGGCGACCGTATCATCGTAGGTAAATTTTTCATCTCATTTTATCATGTTGTCATTTTTTGCATTTTTTTTAGCACATCATATCACCCCCATCCTCCATTTATTTCTACTCCATCTTATTACCATCTTAATTTTTTCCTTTTTTTTATCATGTTCAATCCCTGTCTAAAGAAAAGTTAAAAAAAATTAAAAAAATTAAAACAAAAAAATTCTCTTTTATTACAGTAGTAAAAACAATTCAAAAAAAATAAAAAAAAACGCTGAAGCAGCAGCGGTGGGAGAACCCACCGCCGCCGCCTCCACTCTCACAGCCACCGCACCGGTGGCCAGCCCACCGCTGTCGCCTTCCACCGCCACCGCCGCCGCCCCTCTCCACCACAGGCCGGCGCCGCCTGCCCACAGCCGCGCCGCCCGCCACCAGCCGCGCAAGGCGGCGCGCCTCGCCACTCTCCCACTGCCGCCGCACACCTGGGCCGCCCCTCGCCGCCGCCCCCCATCTCCCTCAGCCGCGCAAGGCGGCGCGCCTCCGTGGGTGGCGCCCCCTCCTCCACAACCGCCGACCGCCGCGCACCTCGCCGTCCTCGCGGCCGTGCGCGGGGCCGCCGCCACCGCCATGGGTTCTTCGTTCCATCGGGGCTCCAGGGAGAAGAAAGGTCCATTTTTTTAATTATTTTTTTTGTAAAAATTGCAATTTTTATTTCTCTAGTTTTTGTAATTACAGTTTAGTCCCTGTACATAAGTTCAAGTTGTATTTTGTTTTCTGAATTTGCGCAAAGACCCCTGTGTTCATGCTTTAATTTGGACTTCATTTTGGTGTCCTTTTATTCAAAGAAAAATACCATTGTGACGAGCAACTAATTGCCTACAATTTGACCATTTATTTGTATTTTTGTGAGTAATGGGTAATTAACTAAAATTGTTTAACTGAAATTTTACATATTTTACCCATTCCGTGCTCTTAAATTTATATCTCATACATAGTTGCTCTAAAAATTCCACAAAAAAATGTATATGATGCCTTGATATGTGATGCGTTTTCTATCCAAATTTCATTTAAAATGGAGATGTCTTGTGCCTGAAATAATTTGTAGAGTGAATTTAGTATTTGATTTTTATTTAAATCCACAGACATCTTTTTCACGAAATTTCAACTCTCCTGGATTGCTAATCCAAATATCTACTTGAGATAATTTTCTTTTTGACTAATTTGATAACGTGGATTTAATAGGAATTAATTACTCACTGTCACTCTGTTTCTACTAAAAAATACATAAAAAAATTCATATTTTGTCAAAAAATTCCAAAAAAATTACTGTAGTCTCCTTGCATCATGTTTTCATTTCAGTAAATTTTTCATAATTTTTACTTACTGTTTGTGTGAGAAATTGCGAAAAAACCTATAAAAAGTGTGTATTTTTATTTATTTCATATTAACCCCTAAAATTCTAAAAAAATGTGTTTTATGTTCATCACTGGATTAGGATACTAGGAAAAATACGAATTGGCTAATTTGAACTTCTTTTCCATTAAAATTAATTTGGCCTTGTTGTATGTTTTCTTAGTGTTGTAATTCACCCGCATTTTGTTTCTGGCATTATACTTGCATAAAAAATCTAAAAAAAAAAACCGCATTGGAAATCTAGACCTAAGTTTTTGAATTAGACCCAAGTTGTTCCTTTGCCTCCCTGAGTTCGACCCCGGACTTGCCCGGGATATAAATTAAGCCGAGACACTCTTCACGGAGATCTTCTCTCGGTTCTGACCGAATCGCTAAGTACACGTGCTACAACGTGACACGAATTAAACAACGTATCTAGCGACACGTCACTCCCTCCTTTTTAAGTTCCTTTATTCTTTTATTTTTGTACAAATACATGCTAATTATACAAAGTTAACATATGCATGCAGAATGCTAACTTATTATATTTACAGCTATTTACATGATGCTTTGTCAAGATAAATAGCTAAAATAAAGAATAAAGAGTGAGAATCAAAGATTCATCAGTCATCTCCAAGAGGGGAATGGAGGTTGACCCTTCCAAGGTGGATGTGATCAAGAAACATAAACCACCAACCAATATCAAACAAGTGTGGTCGTTCACCAGGCATGTTGGTTTCTACCGCAGATTCATAAAGGACTTCTAAAAGATTGCCCAACCGCTAATAGAGCTTTTAGGAAAAGACACGGAGTTCATTGTAGATCACGGGTGTCTTAAGGCCTTCGAACTCCTGAAGAGGAAGGTCATGGATTCTCCTATCCTACATGCCCCAGATTGGTCTCTTCCTTTTGAGATCATGACAGACGCTTTTGACTTTGCAGTTGGGACTGTGTTAGGATAAAGAAGAGAAGGGATTCCTTATGTTGTTCACTATGCAAGCAAAGTACTCGATCAGGCTCTACGGAATTATACCGTCACAGAGAAGGAAATGCTTGCCGAAGTATTCGGCTTGTATAAATTCAGATCTCATCTTACCATATTCACAAATCACACAACCATCAAGTACTTCATGGAAAAGAAGGATGCAAAGGTGTGTCTTCTTAGGTGGATTCTATTACTCCAAGAGTTCAATTTGCAGATCAAGGATAAGCCTGGAGTGAAAAATGTGGTGGTTGATCACCTCTCGTGCATCGAGTCACATAATTCCTCTGAGAATGACCCCATCAAGGACTCCTTCCCCAACGAGTCGATATGTTCTATCGACTCTCTTCCATGGTATGCCAACATGGTGAATTTCTTGGTGTCTAAGATAGTTCCCCATGATTGGCCCAAGAGTAGCATTCACTGACTTAAGTTGGAATCTAGGAAATACCATTGGGAGGATCCATTCCTTTCTTCAGAGGTTTAGATTGTGTCTGATGAAGGTGTGTTGAAGAGGATTTTCTACGGGTCCAAATATGTCTCACACAAAGCGGAGACATAGTCATTGTCTAAACTCGCAAGAAACCCAAACTTCAAACAACAATTAACCCAAAATGATAATCAAGCAATGAATGATGTATGGAGTTAAAATTTATTATAACTCTACAATAAAGATGTGTATATGTGCAAGTATGTGTAGAGGCCGAACAGAGGGAGAAAAATTGGATAGATTGGGCAATTAAATGCACAAAAAATGATTGTGAGATTCTTTGCCTTTTTATGTGGGTTTTTTACGTCTGTATTTTTTTAAATTTTTGTTTTATATTTTATATTTTGTTTTATATTTTTTATATTTTTTTATTTTTTTATTTTTATTTTTATTATTTTCTTTTTCTTTTAATAGTCTAATATAAGGGAATATATAAGACTATATATGAAATAATAAATATTATAAATATAAAAATAACTGAAAATTACAAAATTAAATGTTTTTGGTTTTAAATAAATTTTTAATGTTTTTTGTGAGTTTTTAGTGAATTTTGATAATTTTTATATATTTTTAAAGTTAAAAATACCTGAAATCAGGGATTAAGTAAACAGTAGAAATTAAAATGAAGAGGAAAATAGCAAAATAGGTCCAAAATTATTCAAATCAATTTTAATAGATAGATAATAAAATAGAAAAACATATTTTTGCGGTTTTTGGAATTTTTAATCTTTTTATAATGGGCTTTGAAGATTTTTTTATTTTTATATATTTTCTTTTGCTATTTTTAGGGTTTCTAATTTCTGAAGTTGTAAAATAAATGTCGAAAAATACTTTTTGGAATTTTTATAAAAACTTTTTATATTTTTTAGGTATTTTATACTATAGATAGGGGATTTTTGTGCTCTTTTTTATTTTTAATAAATATTAAAAGGTCCTAAAATGCTAAAATAACTATAGGGCATGAAAGATACAATCCTCCAGAAATGTAACCCTATTTTTTGGGATTTTTCTGAGCATAGTTGCTATTTTAAATAAATATAATAAACACACAAAAATATATGGCTTGATAGAGGCATAAATGTAAATGAAATTAAATACGAGGGCCTCTCTACAATTTTCATAAAATAATAATAATGGAATAAAAAGTTTTGGGACTAAATAAAAATACAAAGAAAAGCAAGGGCTTGCATGCAAAATGTCTAAAAGTGTGCCTCACGTGGGCCGCACATGAGGTGACGTGGACCAAACTAAAATGCAATTAATATAAGTACGAGGGGTTTTTTTATGCAAATTTTACAAAACTACAAAATAATAGATGAAAGTTGTATACTTATTATTAAATTATCAAAATGCATGGGTTGAAGTTGCAAAATACCCACAGCTAGGCTTGATTAAATGGTTGTTCTTCCACTTGACATGCGTCGCCACCAGATGTGACGATGACGGTTCGACAATTAACGGTCAAGATCATATTTCCCTACAGATCTGACGGTCTTGAGCGGGGCTAATCCAACGGTCTGGATCAAACTGGGCCCTGCTCTTGATCCTATGGCAAAAAAGGGCGGTGGAGGAACTAGGAAGAAACATCGACTCTGCGAGCTTCCTCCCCCAAGATCTTCCTCCTTCGTCATTTCTACAGCTCCACATGTATCCCAGACGCTCCTGGCAGGTTCCTCAATCTTCTGGGGGCACAAAGAGCCTCAAGGTACATCAGAGCTCCCCCAGGAAGTCGAGGAAGGTGAGGAGCTCCAGGTACCTCCAGCGAGGTGTAAAAATCACCATTGATGGCCCTTTGTCCTTCGTTTCTAGACAAGAAGAATACTAGGGACGATGGCAAACTACCTCGACCCTATTAGAGGGGAATGGAAGCCGGGGAGGCGAAGCGGCGGTCCTCCGACGTGGCGATGGAGTGGGAGCACCGGTAGCTCGCTTCAAAGAGAAGCAAGGTGGATGGGATGGATCGGAGCATAGGGGAGATGGTAGGGAGCGAGCTCAGGGTGGTTGTGAGGTCGAAGAACAAGGGGAACAGGTGGAAGGGTTCACCAGAGCGGAGCTCAAGCGAACTACGAAGTGGGGATCTATAGCTAGATTAGGTGATTAAATCATAAAATTAAAGAAGGAATTTATCCTAAAATTAAATCTATTAACCCATGAAGTCGGACCTCGATGGCGGCGATGGACGAAGGTATGGAATCGACCATATACAGCTCCTTCAATCACCTAAAAGCGTGGCAAGGATGTTGTCACCATCCTCCATCCAGTGAGCACCTCTGGAGGAGAAGAAAACCGTCCAAAGGGATTCAAATTCGAATGGGGACTTGGGTGAAGCTTATGTACAGGTTGACTCAGGGGCTCCAAAGATCAACGAATAGGCATTGATTCATCGATCCAAGCCCCGAGGTGTCATGCAGACGTGCATGAGGGAGGATCGAGGAGGAAGATTGGTGAGGGGGCATTCCCAATCGATGCTTGCATCGATGGGAGAAAAAGCGAGAAAACCTTCAGAACCCAGGTCTGACATAGGCTAGGAGAGGCTAGTCAGATAGTTGACTGAGGTCAACTGTTGACGCCACCTTGTTGGTCCACATGGACCAACTAGGAAAAACCAACCAAAAATATTTATAAAATCGAAATTGATTGAAAAATGATTTTATTAATTTTAAGTTATAAAACAAAAATTGTTTATTATTTTCTAAAGTATATTATTATTATTTATTTTTTGAGGTGTGTAATTACAACTTGTTTTTACGGTTCCATTTATAGGTATATTTATCTATATTTTCTATATTTTATTTTTATTTTCTATTTTTAATTTTATTATTTTTATTCTCTTATTTCATAACATTAGAACTTATTTTTATATACTTAATTATATTTTTATCGTATTTTTCAGATACATTATGTACTCTCAAATAAATAGGTATATTAAATATATATGTATATATATATATATTTTATTTTAATGTTTTGTTTGTGGTTTTATTTTAGTTTTAATATGTACATATGTTATAAATAATATTTAAAAAAATATAAAATTATAAAATTATAAAAATAGTAAAGAATAAATAAAATAAATATTTTAATCAAGTATATTGTACAATATGGGTCCAAAACTAACTTTCACATACTAACTCCAAAAAATATGAAACCAACTTCATTAAATACTTATTAAAAGTTATATAATTAAAGGTGATTTTGATATATTCTGGGTTTTTATTTGAGATATATGGGTTTGGGAAGTTGGGATTTTGGAATCTTATTTAAAGTATAACTTTTACATTGTATATTATTTTTGTACGAAATCAATTTTGTTTTTTTTATATATTGTTATCTACAATTTCATGTACAAAGTTTTATTATTTGAATTATAAAAAGCGAAACATAAAATAGGCCCCAAAAATGAATAAATAAAGAATAAATAAATGGGATTTATATTGTATTTCTAGCCCTTATCTCCCCTACCTTATTCCTTGTCGACCTAGTCACCAAGATGCCTAGGCCTCGGGGTTAGGGTCATAAGATACCTTTGGCGTTTTATTCTTTTTCTTTTCTTTTCTTTATTCTATAATTTTGGCATTAAAATAATATTTTATTCAGTATTTTACAATAAATATTGAATGTTAATTTGTACAAATTAGTGGCATTTACGTGCATTGGCTAGGCTTTTTTAAGGCCAAAATGATAGAATAAAGCTGATGAAATGGATATTCATCAAGGTGTATTACTCGGGAGGAATACATGAGTGTCATCACTTACTGCCATTCCTTTGAGGCAGAAGGACATCACTCCGGGAAGAGGACAACTTCAAAAGTGCTTCAATATGGTTTGTACTGGCTGGACCAAAGATGCATATGCATTTTTTTAGCTCGTGTCCAGTATGTAACAGAATGGGAGGGACCGTCGGTCCCAAAGATGAAATGCCCATGCAACCGATCACTATGGTTGATGTTTTAATGGATGGGGCATAGATTTCATGGGCCCATTCCCTAACAACCATGGCTATGAGCATATTCTCTTGGTCGTTGATTATCTCTTTAGGTGGGTGGAAGCTATCCCTACCCGAGCAATAGACAACAAGATTGTCTGTATGTTCGTGAAAGATCACATCATTTCACTATTCAGAGTTCCCAAAGTCATCGTCTCTAACTAGGGTAGCCACTTTGTTAACAGGGAAATAAAAAAGTTAACAAAGGACTACAGCATCGAGCACCGTGTGGCTAGTCCATATCACCCACAATGCATGGCTGGGGTGTCAAATAGGGAGGTGAAGGGCATTTTGCAGAAGCTAGTATGCCCTGATAGGAAGAACTGGTCCCAGCTTTTGGACCAAGTTCTATGGCCATACCGACCTGCTAACAAGATACCGCTTGGAACCTCATCATTCTGAATGAAATGTGGAAGGTTATGTCATTTGTCCATTGAATTGATACACAAATCTGAGTGGGCATTAAAGAAAGTGAATTGGAACACACATGACGGATAGAAAAGTAGAAATATAGATTAAAACGTGCTTTTGGAAATCAGAAATAAGGCATATGATAACTATGTGATCTATAAGGACATAATATGCGTTGGCACGATCAATATATTAGATGCAAGAGTTTTGTCCTAGGGCATAAGGTATGGTTATTCAATGTCAGGTTGAAGATCTTTCATGTCAAGTTGAAGTCCAAGTGAATAAGACCCTTCATAGTTAGGGAAGTGAACTTGAACGACAGTGTATGGATTTCAGCACTTACAGATGGTAACAACCGTTCCTGGTAAACGGGGAATTGCTGAAGCATATTTAGGATCAGATGAGTCATTACATGTATTGAAGAGATCTCATTTATGCTTATCCCAGAATCCCATGATCCACTCATTGGGAACGCATTAATCCTCACCATTTTTATTATCTCCATGCATCTTTTCCCACTCCCCATTTTCGCTCTGCATATTTTCCAATCTCATCAGTTATCACACTTACTCATATCCTATACTTAGGTTGACCTGAGCCTAAGTATAGGGGGACCGATGGCCGCCATGTGCATATGTTCATCTATTTCTCCTCTTGACATTGACCACCCCATTTTTGCTCTTCTTCCACACTTATGCTAGACTGAGCCTAAGTTTAGGGGGCGGATCGACTTCTATACTTTTTATTATTTTAACTGTCCTAATATTTGCATGAGCTATATCTTTTCCTCGCTTCTTGTGCTCTGAGGACATAACACATGCTAAGTATAAGGGGACATGTATATACGACATATATACTTACCCATAGCTTGTACTTTCATGTATTTTTCTATATATTATGCAATAATTATGGGATGGTAAAATTGGGAAAAAAAACTTTTTGTAAAATACACGTATCCTTGTATAATATGTATATTGTATACAAGATGTAAAATCTATATAATGTGTATAAATGTGTAAAATTCTTGTAAACAATACTTTTTTAAATTTTGTTGTAAAATAGAAGGTATACTAAAAAAACCTTTTGAAAAAAAGGAAGAAAAAAATATGCTTCTTATTTACTCTTGCATATCATACTTGCATTCATAAAAAAATGTCTTGCATTTCATTCATATACATTGCATGTCATCTGCATTTCATTTGCATATCTTGCATATGCAAAGTAGAAAGTTAGTGGGTTCTGAACCAAGTTATGAATAGCAGTGGTGGATTGATTTGATTTGACCTTAATATACTTAATTTCAGAGGAATCTTATAGGAAGTGGAGTTAAGATTTTTCAGTTCGAGCGACTTAATTCTTCGAGTTCACAAGACTATATTCACGTGTCATCTTGATTGGTCTAAATAGAATATTTCACATACATGTACGATTCTTTTAGATGGTGACCTAACTAGGACAAACACCATGCACGTTGCTCTTCATTGATGAGGTATTGAGGATGCAGAATCCTTTGGCTTGGAGTAGCACTCGGGTGGAAACATCCATCCTCCTCTATGGAGGTTAGTGCATATCAACCTAGTCTAGTGGCATCGATGTCCAATGACAGGATGATGTGGGTTGCAATAAAGCTTCAAAAGAGGGATAGTCTACTGTCTCATGAAGAAAAACTCCTTATGTAAATGCTTCACTTTTGTGTATATATATATATATATATATATCCAAAAAGGTTATGTAGGTAATAAGTTAAAAAAATCTCGTCAGAGAAAAAATTAATAAGCAAGGCATATGCTTCAAAGTCTTACACAAGGAAGCTTGCGGGTAAGAAACTTGGCTCCACTGGTCAAGCTCCACGGATATGTGACTACACTGGTCACAATCCATTCTCTTCTCTACCCCCTCTTCTCGAGCTGGTTGCACTAGAACTTAGAAGGTTATACCTCGTTCCTCGAGGAAAGAGTTGCTAGACCGGGGAATTAGGGTTACCTTGTTAGAGGAGGATGTTTCTTTGTATTTTTAATGTAAAGAGCTATATTTCACTTACACAGTACAAGTAAGATTCATAATCATCATAATTTGCGTATGAGGATTTGTTCTGACCTGATTGTTGAGGGGACCTGAATAGAGACTTGTGCAACTTAAAGGTTGTTAGGTCTTAAATCAATTCCCAATAAGGTCTTGCCACATTATTAATCCAAAGGTTGAGTTGAGCTCCATTTTCACCTTTTCTTCATGACCTTGGTATGGAACCCAAAATCATTTCACAATTTGCATTTCATTTTAGTTACTCAAGGATGAGCAAGGTTTAAGTATATGGGGTTAGTGAATCTTTGATTCATCATTATAATATTTGAAAATAGAGCTTCTTTCTCGAGTAATTAGCTGCATTTCATCGTTTATTTTGCATTATTCTCATTCATGATTTAGAAATAATATCTGCATTCTAGCAGACATTGCATTAAATAAGAAGCCAAATTTCACTTGTAAATATCACTCGTTTATTCAGCGTATTTTCACTATTTTTCTCCTTTTCTACAAACTCAGAATTGAATAAAATCAACTCTATAGTGTATATATTACTAACTTTAATAAATGAAAAATGTCAAAAATTGTAAAATTGACTAATAAAACCCAAACCCTAGTTTGAGACTAAGAACCTTAAAACATGAATATCTCTCTCATAAAGTCTCCTATGGACCCCTACTTACTTTTGAATTAATGTGCATTCAATTACCTTCACAATAAGGCCAAATTCAAAAGAATCGGAGTTCGTATGTGAAACTTGGATTTTGGGCCCCTCATTATATATTGTACATGTGCTATTTTATTTTATTGTATCTTTTTATTTTTTAATTATTAGGAATCCAAAAAATAGATTAAGTTGTAAATATTTGTTTTATATTTTATCTAATTTTATTTTAATTTTTATCTATTTAAAAATGATAAAAAAAGACAAAACACAAAAATGCTATTTTATGTCTTTAGGATGCGACCAAAAATACATTTTTTATACATGATTTATTTTGGTTTTCGTTCTTTCACAAAAGTTGTAGAATGCGTCGAGATGAGCAACTTTCATGTTAACCAACTTTTTAATTGACCTATTTTGTTATTTCTTTTTTATTTTTCTTTTAAATTATTTTTGATTTTTCTGGGAGTGACACGTGGCCATTCCTGGAGACGCCACATGTCACTCCCATATTTATTTATTTATTAGTTATTTATTTATTGCTATTATTTATTTTCATTATTTTATTTATCTTTATTTATTATTTTAATTATTTGTGTTATTTTATATTATTTATGTATTTATTTTATTTATTATTTATAATTATTTATTTTATTTCAGTTTTAATTTTTTATTTTTATTTTTACCTGCCACGTGGTCGCCCCTACACGCGCCATGTGGCAGCCCCCTCTCCTTCTCTGCTCCCCACCTCTCGTAGCGGTGCAACTGCCCACATTGGTTGCTTCCCCCTCCATACACGTGTCTCGCGAAGGTACCCAACTGCACCACCTGCTCTCCCTCTCTTCCCATTCTCCCTCTTTCGCACGATCCGCACAGGACCCACACATCTCCCTCCAAGTATGTGTGCCAATCACTGCCCTCCCCGCAACACGTGATGTGTGCACGCAGGTCACAACCGCTCCCCATCTCGCCCCTCAATCTATAACCATCGTCGCCTTTCCGTCTCCCTTCGCCATCTTCTCACCCATCACCTCTCACGTCCAACAACTGCCCATAAAAGACCGCTCCACCCTCGTCGCAAACCATCCTCCGATCTTACGAGAGTGAAAGATCCAACTTCAGACGAACCCTTGGTGACCGTGAGGATTTCCATTTGACAAAGATGACGAGCCAATATCCTCATTGGCAAGATCCTCGAGGTAAGCCCTCATGTTGAAGTAAATCCTTCAGGATTGTTACGGAGCCTCTCGTTTCCATCATCGCCAGAATCGATCGAGGGCGATGACACAATGAAGACCTCTGATCCTCGACATCTTTTAGGCGAGTCCAAACCGAAGACCCTTCGCTCTGCTAGAGATCCTCCATCGGAGCCCAACTTCCACCTCCAGAAAATCCCCAAATCAACTCCTAACGATCACACTCCACTATCTCGCCCTGCATTCTCTTCTTCTCTCCAGAATCTATCAACTTAGTTCGAATTACAACTGGAAGAACATGCTTTGAATCCCTCACCATACAACTATCAAAGCATTTCCATTCATCATCCCCATCTCTAGTGCTTAATGTCAAGACCTAATGCATGCATTCGAGTCTCAACGATCCCATGCAGGTGTAGAAACTGCAATATAGTTTCCAGCACGACATCAGACGCTCCGAAGCCGACCTTTACCTCTGCTTCGTCGCTTGCCAGCACCCTCTCCAGCAGTTTCTCACGCAGCCTTCGACCTCTGACCCTTGACCGAGCCCTTCGCAGGCTAGTCGCCCATCGCACCCACTGCATCTTCACCAACCAGTACCACCTAGAGGCCTGTTCCACTGTGCCCTTCTCCTGTGATTATAGCACCGACATCATAATAGTTAGTGGCCCTCTTTGAGCGCCTCTCGCTCAAACCTTCCCCGCCTCGCCCCTAGATGCACCTCCACCCCGCTCTAACACCCTCACTGCCCCCTAGAGTAAAGCAGCTTTCCTTGGAGCCTACTTGCCTGCCTCGGGTTGTGCCCACTTGTCTCAGCATCAACCCCACCTTACGTGCAAGGCGCGTGCGGGCTGGGTCATTTTCAGAACATCCCCCACAAATTCCAAGATCACAAGAAGGTCATCCCTAGCCCCTCACAAGCGAAGCATGTGGGTGTGGGACCTCACAAGCAAAGCATGTGGGTGTGGGATAATTTACATCTCGTACCCCTCGAGTTCCTGTCGTTTGCAAAGAAAACGCCATCAGTTGGTACCCACGTGAGACACATGTGCGCCATTGGAAAATTGGATAAGTACCCTATCGGGTATAGGTGTTTGCATCCTAGTCCCTATTCATTGCATTTAGCCTATTTTATTTTCTGTTTGAATTTAGACACCTCAGTTTATTTGTTTATTTGAACAATCATTCATCATCATTTTGATATTCAAAAAATTGCATCTTCTAGAACTACTAATTCTTTATCTTTATGGATGTTTTATTTAAATTTTATGAGTCATGGTTTATTTAGTTTAAATATTTGGTAGAAATTTGCATATTTTGCCCACTTCATGAACATTTAAATTGTATTAAATTAGCCGTTGCTCCAAAAATTACCAAACATCAAAGTAGGTAGATTTTAGGATGTTCTACATTGTGCCCAAAAATCATCTTGTTTGCATGCATATCGAGGTCATAATAAAATAGTTGGTGATGTGAGTAATCAATTTTTAATTAATTCCACACTTTATATTTTAAGGAATTAAAAATTTTCTGGATACCTCTTATGCAGACCTCTCTAGGATAATTTAATCTCTGAAAAATATTGGTATTTGATATTTATTGAAATTAATTTTCTTAAAATCACATAGTCTGCATATTTAATTCATAATTAATACATCTTGCATCAGAAACAGTAGCTTCACTTTGCATTCATACACATGCTGGTTAAGTATCATTGGGTTTGGAATTCATTTTATCGAAAATTGTAGTTTAGCCCCTGAAATTTGCCATAATTACATTGTATTTTTTAATTACATAAAAAATACCAGAAATGCTTCCTTGAATGCCTAACTTCTAGATCACCTAAGAGTTAACCTAAGGAGATAGTGGCCTCCCTAAGTTCGACCTTGGGTTTGCCCAAGTAAAATATAAATTGGATTGCTCACTTTTAATTGAATAATTAATCAAGTGGCATTTTGATTGAATTGAATTGCCCTCCTACAATGATTCTTAACGTTAATTCCACATAATTGGCGTGGGTAGATTTAGATCTTTCACACTCCTGTGTAAATATATACACATATCTCTTCTACTAACCCTTTTATTTTTAAAAATCACAAACAAATTTTGCAAAACCAAAAAACCTTTCAAAATATTTTCAACAATTACATAAAAATTTGCAAAAAAAATTAAAATCGCATAAAATTCAAAATAAAAAAAATGCTTCACAAAAATATTTACCTGCATTACATAGCATTTACATTTTTCATATTGATAATGACAATTGAACAAGTCTAAAAAAAATATGGAGATTGGATCTTGGTTGGAACTTAATCCACTTAATCATAGGAACCTTAGAGCAACTGGAATTTTTGCGCTTCAGGTTTGCTAGACTTAATTCTTTTAGACCACGAGACTATGTTCAATGTCATCTTGACTACCTGAGTAGAATATTTTGGAACACATGCATGACTCTTATCGATAATAACCTAGCTTGCACTCCTGCACCTTACACTTTTCTCAACTCATTTGAAGTGGTAGAGGGCAATATTTGCCGGCATGAGACACAAGCGAATATAAACATATGAAGTCTCGATACCATGGCCATTGCGACCCAACTCGATCCAATAGCCATGAGGTCTAATGACAAAATGTTGTGTGTTTCAATAATGCTTCAAAATAAGGATAGTCTACTGGCTCAAGAGGAAAAGTCCTTATGTAAATGTTGTTGTATATATTATTCAAAAAATACAAAAAATAAAAAGCTCCAAAAAAATAGACAGGCAAAAGTCAAAGAAAAGTCAATTCCCATTGCAGAAAAGTCGTTGCGAGTTTGGATATTGCGTTTTGATCTAGAAAATATTTTATTCAGCACAAATTTTGTGGCAAAATTGCAGGCGTGCCCCCATTTTTATTGATATTTGCAGAAAGGTCCCTGTCAGACCTTTAATTTTTGTATGCTTGCATGAATTAATTAGGGTATCATTTGAATCCCAAAATTTCTAAAAATTTGAACTTAAGCTCCTGATTACTCGTGCTTCCACGCTATCATTTCAGTTGTTGATGTTATTTTATTTTTATATTTATAAAAAATCAAAAACATGCTTTTTATTCACTGACTAGCTTAGAAAATGCCAAAAAAATATTAAACCATCTCGAAAAATTCCAAAAAAAATCTAAGGTTCTGATCAAACTAAAAATCGAAAGGCTCGATTGAGCTCCAAACTCTGATATTATGAAGACAAGTTTAAAAGTGAAAATCAATCCACGTTCTTTCTTTTTCTTTTCTTTTTTATTTTCTTCTCCGCACTTATAGGCATGTGTTTGCTATGGACTAGCAAAGGCAAGTATAGGGGAGAGATGAATCTCCATTTCAACACCTTTATTATTTCATTTTGGCCTTAAATCCCTAGCTAAATGCATGTATATATCATTAATTTGTCAGAATAAACACTCTATAATTTGTACAAAATAATGTATAAAATATTGTATATTTGATGTATTCAATTTCAAAATAAAAGAATAAAGGAAGAAAAGAAAAGGAAATGAAATTTCATAGGTTTTGAGTGATCCCCGAGACTCAGTCACCATGATGACTTGGTCAATAACGAATAATGTAGGGGAAGATAGGGCACCAAAAATATACAGAAAAGACATCAAAACCATAATATTTAATTCATCAGTAATTGATTTTTGGGATCTAGTTTATTCTTTATTATTTATACCTCAAATCAATAAACTTTGTACATGAATATTTTAGATAAAAATACAAACAAATATAAATTGTTTTTACGGAAAAATAATGCACAGTGTGTCGGGATACACAAAATAAAAATCCAACATAAAAAAACCTCACAGGCATGTATCTTCCCCATACTCTATCAAAATGGATCAAAATAATTGTATATAACTTTTAATAAGTTATTCAATGAAGGTGGTTTCATGTAATTTGGAGTTAAGATGCAAAATTTAGGTTTTGAGCACCTATTGTGCAATATGCATGTATATTTTATTCATTATATTCATTCTTGATATTTTTAAAATTCTTTTATTTTTATAAAATTGTATATATTATTTAAAATATATGTACATAATTATAATAAAATAAAATCGTTAAAATAAAATCAAAATAAATAATACATTTAAATACATAGGTAAAATATACTTATATGTTATTATAAAGTATATATACATAATTAATTGAATGTACATATAAAATCAAAAAAATACAATAAAATAACTAAATTTGTACCAAAATAAACTAAGAATATATAAAATATATGTACAAAATAATAAAAGGGGATGATGAGGCTGCCCCCTGGGTGCAGCCAACATGGCTGCCCCGCCCCCATTTTTCATCAAAATTTGTTATTTTTTTGAAAAATATCACCATGTATATTCATCCCTATATCCCTCCTATATGTCATTCGAATTTCGTCAGAAACAGAGACTCCTATGGCCTCCATCCAGACATGGTCGATTTAAAAAATCCTACGACCATTAAAAAAATGACATCTGGATGGATGCCATAGGAGTCTCTGTTTCTGACGAAATTCGAGTGGCATATAGGAGGGATATAGGGATGAATATACATGGTGATATTTTTCCAAAAAAATAAATTTTTTTTGCAAAAAATGGGGTGGGGGCAGCCATCTAGGGGCAGCCCCATTTTTCCCATAATAAAATATATGATACAAAATAAAAATAAAATTATCAAAATACAGGTGTTATACCTATATTTGATATGTAAATATAACTTGCAATAAAAAGCCTCGAAAAATAAATACAAATACGTAAAAAATGCTGCTTTAAATTGCAAACAATATTCGTGTTTTAATAAAAATCGAACTAAGTCGTTTGTTATTTATTCTTGAATTTCCAAAGAATTTCTTCAAGGGAATTTTCTGGTTGGTCCACGTGGACCAACCAAAATCTTTCCCACATTGACCTCGGGTCAACAACCCCTTTCTCTCTTCGTAGAGTTGCGAATTGTCCGAACCCTATTCTTCTCCCTCTTTTCCACGAGAGGGCATCATCATTTGGCTTGGCATGATGTGTGATTCCTAGAGATTTAACCTCCTTTATTCATGTCGCACCCAAGAGGATCTTCGATCTTCATCGATCTGCTCAATTCCTTTGATCGAAGACCCTCCCTTTTCCATCCTATAAAGTGACCTCCTCCACTCTGCCTCCAATTTTGATCACTCTTTAGTTGTTCTTAGCACCTCATGGCCTTTCAAGTTGGTTTTACAGCGAGGAGGAGCAATGGAGGAGTTGATGCACACTATCGCTGGAGGAGCTCCGTCGGCTGGTTCAACCTCCTCGATTTCCGTCGAGTCAAGGCCCCATTCTTTGTTTATAGGTATATCTTTAGTCTAGATTAATTTATGTCCTTTATCTCTAGTTTAATCGTGTCTTTAATCGTAATTTTAAAACTCCCCAATTGCTTGGAGCTTGAACTCCAGGTTGATTCATCTTTCTTTGATCGTTCGATCACCTTGATTTTCACTCAACTCGATTCCCCTCCACGTTCTCCGTTGATTCCACCATGTGTTCAACTCGGATCTTCTGAGATTCGGTGAGTCAAGGCTCCCTTTGTCTCCCTTCGTCGGAGCCCCCTCCATTCCACTTCATCTAGGTTTTTGCTTCATTTTTGGGCCAAGATGATTCGTCTCAAGCCACCACATATTTTGGTGCAGATCAGACCTTGTGAGGAGGCATATGGAGCAAGGAATCAGACTTGGAACACCTCCAGGTCACCTAGGGTTTATATCACCTCCATATCCTCCATTAACAACTATTAAGTCCATCTGGGAGGTCCACTGTCTGCGGAGGAGTGCTAGGAAGATGTTGAGCCCATTGGATCAAGAGGACAACGTTGTAGCAAGGAGAATCTCATGATCGAACTATGTCTAACATGAGTTCATTAGGTGTTCTTCCTCCCCCTTCGCCGACTGTTGGATGAAGAACACGACCCAGATCTAATCTGGGTTGTTCATTTTATTCAAAGAGGTGCCCTAAAAGAGCTATCGGATCAGCCATGTGGCGTGTCAACAACGATTGGACCAAAGTACGTTGGTAAAATTTGCACCTTTACCCTTGACCATTTTTATTATTTGTAAAAGGTTATGTAATTATTTAATTAAGTACAAAAATTTTGTGACCTTTTACATGTATGCCCTCAAACCTTTTAAATTTTGCACTTTAGTCTAGTGCGAGGTCACTTCACATGGATACCCACGTGAGTGGACTTTATGCAGGTGTACCCTTACAGCTTTAGTATTTATTATTTAGTACCTAAAAATCAAGTCTTAGTGTAAATTTTGTGGTTATTTTGCATGTGAATCCCTGGAAATTATTTTATTTGCAAATATGCCCCTACTAGCTTGATTTATTTTTATTTATGCATTTCTTTTTATTAAAAATAGCTTTAGTTCTTTAAAATATTTGCAAAATAGATGTAGGTGCATGTTTGGCTGCTTGTTAAAGCTATAGATTTTTTCTTGCATATACTATTTATTAAAATTCAAATAGAGCTATTTTATTCATTGTTTGACTTAGAAAATTAAATAAAAATGCACAACATTTTCTAAAAATCCGAAACAATTAGTTGTTGTTTATAAGCTTATTTATATCTTCAGGCCAAAAATCAAAATAATCTCAAAAGAAACTTTAAAAATTAGCAAACCCTTGCTAACCCTAAAAAATTATACAATATTTTCTAAAATTCTAAAAAATAATTTTCTAGCATGTATTTTTATATTTACTTATTACTACATACTAAAATTGATTTTGAGAAATTTTGAAGCCATTGTTGTTTCTAATTCTCAAATCAATTCGGTCTAATTAAAATTACTTTTTTGGTCCTTTTTTTATTTTAAAAAAGCAAAAAATTTGTAAAATTCCCAAAAGATAAATCAAAATAGAAGAATATTTGAAAAACTCAAAAATATTTTATTCTGAAATTTTTGACTATATTTATTTATATTTGTAATTAGTATACCCTATATATAACTATATAGTATTATATATAGTATATATTACTATTAATTATTATAAATAGCATAAATATATTTCAAAATCTTTAAAAATTGAAAAAGAATATTCTTTGGGATGCCTACTGATTTTTGTATATTATATATATACTATTATATAATGCCCATATTATATATGTATCATCTTATATACTTATATATTTATTATATATTAAAAAATAAGAAATTAAAAATAAGGAAAAAAATTCAAAAAAATATTAATTAAAAAGGAACTAAATTAAAAACCCACGATACATTGATTGATATTATGCATATTTATACATAGACACACTTGTATTATTTATTTATAAATAATCTACATTGTTACATCCCGTGTTCCCTATGTTCGACTCCTACATGCTTGTCCACTATACACACTTGTTTGTAGGGTTATAATAAATTTTGATCCAGATTTTGCTTCCATTGCTTTTTGATATTTCTCTTGTGGGTTAATTGTTGAATTTAGCTGAGATCTTTGCAAGAGGTCACTTCAGCGACATCGATCTCGCTTTGTGAGATAGTACAACTCTCTCCTATGATTTTCGACTACTTCAATGTATGTGTATTCATGACAATATACGTATAGGTCTTTAGTATCTTAATCTTGTCAAGTTAACTCTTTAACTTAACTCATTAGATGTTTCCAAATCTCTATTCCTATGCATAGGACATTCATAAAGAGTATCATATCAATTTAGAGAAGATTGTTATCTCCTCTCAAACTATAGATCCGTCTTAGATATCACTTGATGATGTTGACTGTTACCTTGATCCAACTCTTTAGATCTACAATCCCGTGTTAGTTTCAGTGATCTAACTTTTTAGACTAATAATTGTACGATATCAAGATGGGCATGGCACATTACTCAATTGCACGAAGGGTCCTTATAAGTGCAAACATAATTTATTCTTTAATTCACATATAGCTAATGAAATAATCCACAAAACATTTATTGCATAATATTATTCCATGGAGTTACATGTCTAACATGGGTTGATCGAAGGAGTCATGTGTGAGGATTCTCCTCCAACGAACATGGAGGAAATGGATCTTAAGGATCTCGCCATGATGTGGACGAAGGTGAATGATTGAGGAAGAGTAGAAGAGAGGTGAAAAGATAAAGAAGGTTGTGGTGAATAGTTGGAGGTCAGATTGGGGATTGGAATCCAAATCAAATAAGAAAAAAGAAAAAGAATTGATAGAAGAGAGGAAAAAGAAGAAAATGCAAAGGAAGAAGAAGAACTATATAGGAAGAAGGAGGAAAGGGGGAATAAGGTCAACATCGATTGGGTTTTCCTAGAAGGTAGAACCTCATCGAAGCTCTTAGGATTTTTTTCCTCAAGAAGTATGTTAGAGGGGTGAAAACCCCAAAGCTTAGTAGCAATAGGGAATGGTGCAACAAGGAAGTCTAAGAAATCCTTTGATCTTTCCAATCAGAACTTGATACACGTCTTCACCTCTGAGTCTCTCTCCAAAACTATTGTCACTGATAGAACATCCTAACGCTAGAAATATCGTCTCATGAAATGGTGGATGATCGCGATAGTTGTAGGATGGTAGATTTTGTACTCTGAGCTATTGTTAGAGATGCAAAGTTGAGCATAGTGGGTAGAAATTGCTGGAGTGGATGGCATCATGGGTTGAACATAGATGAATAATGAAGTAGGAACGAGAGCTCGATGAGGCAGAAATCGTGTTGAGTGATTAAGTAGTGGCTCATGACGTGGCAAGTGGATGAATGAGGAGTTACTGGAGATGAATGAACTTGATAGTTATCGAGTTGCGAAGTGTATGTCGTGGGTTGAACGAAGATGTTTAGGGGTCGTGTAGTGATTGGAGGAGAGCGATCCTATGGATAATGTTGACTTAGGTCAAAGAAGGAGAGAAGAGATAGCCGATCATAGGGCACATACTAATGAAGATATGTCAGAAGGAGCTTTGACTTAACTACTGATAGACACTTGTTGACTATAAAAAAATTAGTAAATCAAAAAGGAAAAAGATAACAAATGATTTCATATAAAAAGTTAGTTGATGACCCGCCTCGCCACTCAGGTTAAGTAAGCAAATAAACAAGGGCCATTGTGACCCGAATCACCAAGTGAAATCAACGAGAAAAATGAAAACCACTCTAGACAGACCAAGTAAACAATCAACACATGTAGCGGTTTGCTATTTTTATTTAATGGGTATAGCCACCAGGGTCAAACACAAGGAGCACGAAAGAAATATGAAGTAGTCAAATTTACCAAAATAACACAATTTTTAGTGGTTTTTAATTTTCAGATTTTTAATTTTTGAATAAAGCACACAAGCACAAAAATAGAAGAAAACAAGCACAATGATCTTTTTGTATTTTTCTCAATTACCAAAAATTCTCAGAAATTTACAGAGAAAATATTTTTGTTTTATGGATTTTAAAGTGTTTTTGGTAATTTTTATAAGTTTTTCTGATGTTTTTATGATTTTATAAGAATCAAACATTGCTCAAAATGTCAAATAGAGCATAGCCATGACAAAATAGCAAATTAAAAATACTTTAAGTGCCTGAAGGTTTGTTTAGAATTTTATGATAAAATATGAATAAAAATCTATAAACATAAATTGAAATTGGAATTTTTGGATTTGTCCTTGATTTTATATGTTTTTATAAGTTTTTGTTTTTTTTGTGATTTTTAGGGTTTTTTAATGAATTTGCAAATAAAATTAAAGCTGGAGGTAAAGCAAGCAAAAAGGCACATACCTGAATTTTTAAAAACAATTATATTTTTTTATAATTTTTACAAGGTACATAAGGATATTTTTGAGATTTTTGAATTTTTAAAAATAGAAAATGCAACTAAATTTATCCAACTAAATTATAGAAAATATTACACACTAACAAGAGCCGATGGTAATTTTTATATAATTGTTCGAATTAATTTACTATTTGTTAAGTCTAATCAAAAGCACGAAGTTAATCATAGTTTACAGGGACCTCTTTGTAAATATTTTAAGTTTCGGGGCCAAACAATAACACTCAAATAAAGTACGGGGGCCAATCAAGCAATTTGTCTAATAAAAAACACGCGCATCACGTGATCCAGGCTCAAAGGGGCATATATGCAATTTCCAAAACATTATCATTCATTAACTAAAAGCAAAAGAGTTTAGGATAGAACATGCAAATAACCCAAAACTCATGTGGGTCGACACATGCTACAGATTCAAGAGGACTAAAATGCAAATATAGAAAACTACGAGGTCCAAACTATAAACGTTCTTAACTACAACACTTATTTAATGGACTAAAGCGAAATATCAAAACATGCGAGGGCAAAAGGGAAATATACACCTTGCAAGGACACGTGGCGCGCGTGGAGGTTTTTTGTGTCGTACGGCTCTGATCAACTCCAAGAGGATCTGACGATCTGCAAAGGATGTTGCGAACGTACGGGTAGATGTGTCTGGGGGCTCTGATCCAACGACCAAAAGGTTGGTCCTATCCGGCGGCTCAGATGGAATATGGCAGGAGGGGACCCATCCGACGGTGGGCAAGGAGTCAGCAAGAACAAGACACCGGCGAACTTCAACCGACCATCAGATGGGCTCCGATGCTCTGATGAAAGATCGGAGAGGTCCAGCTGCGTCGTGGAGGTGTTCCGCATCAGGTGGGGGGCTCGGATGGAGGAGACGACGACTAGATGTGCGTAACGGTGAAGGCTCGCCTAAAGTGCTCCACCAGAGCAGATGAGATCTCTAAGTGGTCTCCTTGCATGCTTGATGTCATGTAAAGAGTAGAGGGGACTCGGGGCTAAGTTCGGTCCTGGTTATTACAACCGAAAAGGAAAGAAGCAACGAGGAATGGTGGTCAATCTCCGAGGGCGGAGGAAGGAGATCTAGGTCCTAATCTCGATCAAATGGTTGAGCTTTAGAGGGAAACGACTGCGTGATAAGATGGAGGGCGAGGCGTAGCGTCGATCGGAATGGAAGGGAGTGGGTATTGGGGCTCCGACCAGCTGGTCAGAGCAGAGATGACGGTGGCGGCGCAAAAGGTGAAGATGTGATCGAACTGGGCAGTATGAAAGGAAAGATAGATACTTGAAGGTCGGGATGTGTTACTGAGCTTTAGGCAAAGGTGGACGGATAGGTCTTGGCCTCGACCGAGCTGCGATTGGCTGGGAGGCTTCACACGGTGGAGCTCCAGCCGTGTTGCGAGCTACAAGCCTCCTGCGTCTCCTAAAGATCCTAAGCTACTCCTTAAGTGGTTATCACTCCACAGAAGGTGACTAGGGAAGAATGGGAGCGCGAGGGACGAGTTGGAGGGCTATGGAGGAGGAAGAGGCATTTTATAGTCAAACCAAGGGTCCATGAAGATCGGATGCGTATGCGGAACCCTAGGCAGATCTCGGTGTGCCTAGGGATCCACGAGGATCATGGGAGATCGGGCTTCAATAGTGCGTAGGAACCGGGAGAAGAGGAGGTTGGGTTCGAGCGTGAAAAGTCAGAGAAAATGCTCCGGCGAGAGGAAAGTGACCTGACCCGGTCTGGAAGAGACTGTTGATTGGAGTCAACGATCTGATGTGGACCAATGAGAAAAATCATGATCTACAAAATAAAAGGAAAATCAATAAAAAATAGCAAATGAATTTAAATAAAAAATGTATTAAATAAAAAATGTTTACTATTTTATAAAGTATTTTTCTATTATTTTTAATTATTTTTATGAAAAATAAAATAATTTATAGTCAATATATAGTATTATATACAAGTATAATATACCTATGTATTATGTACAAGTATTTTTATTTTATTTTTTTTACATAAATACCTTTATTTTATATTTTATTTATAACATAATTTTAGGAGTATAAAATTATTTTTATTTTATTTTTACAAATTGTTAAGGGTATATAATAAATAATGAGTGTATTTATACATGTGTATTTTGTACAAGAAATTGAGGATTTTTTTTTTATTTTATTTTCTGACTTTTATTTTATTTTTATTATGATATTATTAAAACTATATACATGGGTGTAAGAAAAAAATTGTTTTTATAAATAAATAGATAATATGTACAAGTATAGGTGATATATACAATACATAATAGACCATATCTCTCTCTACTTATATTATTTTGCAATCCGGTCAAGTCTTGACCTTCTCTTGGGGTTTGGATCACTTTATATTTATTTTAAATACATCATTCTTTTTTGTTTCCCTTTATTCTTTTATTTTTGCAAAACTACATGCTAATTATACAATATTAAGAATGATATGCAGAAAGCTAAATTATTATATTTATAGGTATTTACAAGGTGTTTTTCAAAAGAGAGGAGCTAAAATAAAAGAATAAAGAATGAGAATCATGTATTCATCACCCCACTATACTTTACCTTTGCTAGTCCCTTGGCAAACACTTAATTGAAAAAGAAGTGAAAACAAAAAGAAAAAGAATCAAGGTTGATTATTAAACTTATCTTCCTTAAATTGGTGTATGGAGCTCAGTTAGACCTTTGGATTATTAGTTTGTCAGAACCATATTTGGAAATACTTTTAAGACTCAACAACCTCTAAGTTCCACTATCTATGGTCAAGACTCCTCAATAAACCAGGTCGGAACAAGTCTACATACGCAAACTCTAATAACTATGCATCTTTCCTTGTATTGTGTAAGTGATATGTAGCTCCCCACCTCAGAAATGACAAAGAAACAACCTCGGTCAACAAGGTAACTCAAATTCCCCAGTCTAGCAACTCTTTCCTCGAGAAGTGGGGTATTCCCTTCTAAGTTCAAGTTCAACCAGCTCAAGAAGAGGGGAAAGAAGAGAATGGATCGTGACCAGTGTAGCCATGTATTTCTTGGAGCAAAGCTAAGTCTCCCGCTGTAAGCTTCCATGAGATCAGAAGGTGGAATACGTAAGCTTTGCTTATTCAATATACATACTCCGACATGCATTTTATTTTCAATCAGGCCTTTCCCCTTTTTGAAGTTTTTCATATTTTTGCACATTTATTATGTGCATATATACTACATATTTACATGGTGCGGCATGTACATATGGAGTTTTTTCTTCTTGAACCAGTAGACTATTCCTCTTTTGAAGCATTATTGCAACCCACAGACTCCTGTCTTTAGACCTCAATGCTACTAGACCAGGTTGAGGTGCACATCCCTCCCTAGAGGAAGACGAGAGGTTCCGCCTAAAATTACTACCCTCGTATGCTACCCCAAGCCAAAGAATTCTGCCTCCTCACCACCTCATCCGTGTTGAGCTATGTGTAAGGTGCGTGTCCAAGTCAAGCCATTGTCTCTAAGAGTCATGTGTGCATTGTTAAGTGTTCTACTTAGGCTCACTAAGATGACATGTGAACATAGCCTAGTGGACTCAAAGAATTAAGTCACTATGGACCTTAAAAGTCTTAACCCTAAATCCTATAAGGTTCCTCTAAAGTTAGGTAGATTAAGATCTTAACCAAGCTCTATTTTTCAATTTAATTCAAGACTAGTTTAAATGTCAATTATGATTTCAGGAGAATATATAAACAAATATGTACGAAAATCTTTTTGTGTAATTTATGAAAATTTTTGAGTGCAAGAAATGAAAAGTTTTGCAGACTATTTACAAACATTTACAAACAAATTTTTGCAATTTATTTATTTTCCAAACATTTTTCAAAAATTATGTACTATATACATAATTTTGACACAAAAATATTTACAAAGCATTTTACAATCAAAACATTTTTACAAACATTTGTACAAAAATAGTTTTTACAAAAAAGCTATTTATAACCAAATTTGTACAAAATTTTTGAACTTTTTTGTGATTTTTGGTTTTATGATTTTTAGCCATTTTATTTTATTAACACACTTACACAAAGTATGACTTATGCCTAGAGTATATATACAATATATACGACACCCCCTATACTTATCTCGAACGATGTCCTCAGAGTGATCAAAGAACAATGAAAGGAAGACATAACTCATGCTGAGTATTGGGAAGTGAAAAGATGGTTATACTACAACGATGAATACAAGAATGTAATGAATAGAGGTCGGTGATCCCCCTATACTTAGGATCAAGTAATCCTAAGTATAGAATTCTGTACACAAGGGGAAAATCAAGCATTAGGATGTACAGGGTTTACCTCCCCTATATTTTGGGTAAAATATCCCCAAGTATCGGCAGTAAAATAGAGGTAAAACTAATCAAATGAATAATCACAAGTCTGATACCCCCCTACACTTAGGGTAAAGCACACCCTAAGTATAGCGTAATCATAGGACGAATATGGGGTATTAGACAAGAAGAATGAATGATATTGACAACTGGATCTATACAGCTATGGAAGAGAAGTAATAATCAGGCATGAGATGCAAATGATGTAAGTCAAAGACCACATCTCATGCAAAATCAATAGGGGCAACATCAACGATTAGCGGATCATGATCAAGATATGGTTTCAGGCACTAACTGTTAACCTGAACGGTTGAATGAAATGGCAACTTAGATATGTCGATTCTTCCATTGTCGTGCACATTTCTAACCAAATATGGTCCCTTCCATTTGCTTTGTAACTTCCCTGGAAATAATCTCAACCTAGCATCAAATATCCATACTCTCTGATTCGGCTCAAATTGTTAATGGCTGATATGAGAATCATGCCATATCTTTACTCTCTCCTTATACTATAGGCTACTCAAGAAGGTTGTATCTCTCAACTCCTCCAAGGCTGCTGACTCAGTTTTCCTCTGATCTCCTATACTCTTGGGATCAAATAATAACTCAGTGACTACCCATAGTGACTTGTGCTTGATATCCATAGGTAAATGGCATGGCTTTCCATAAACAAGAAGAAAGGGAGATGTACCCAACGACGTCTTGAAGGAAGTCCTATAGGCCCACAAGACCGAGTTCAAAAGCTGTGACCAATCCTTTCGGTATGGGCGGACGACCTTCTGCAATACAGTCTTGATCTCCCTATTCGATGGATCAGTAGGTGAGTACAAAGTCAGAAGAGTCTTCATCAAGTCCATTGGTCTGAGGGTGATATGGAGTGGCAACACGATGGTCAATGCTAAACTCATTAGCAAGAGTCTTTACCCTATCATTGATAAAATGAGTTCCCCATCAGATATCAAAACTCTGGGTAAACCGAACTGTGAAATGATATTTTTCCTCAAAAATTTGTACATTGTCTTAGCATCTACGGTTCTGGCGGGGATGGCCTCAACCCAACGACTCACATAATTTACAGCAAGCAGAATGTACTCGAATCCCTGACTCATAGGGAATGAACCCATGAAATCGATGCCCCATGTGTCAAAAACCTCACAGAAGAGAATGGGTTGCATTAGCATCATACCACGCTATCCATAGGTGCCCATCCTTTGACAGGCAGTACGACTCTTCACGAATTCATCGGAATCCTTGAAGAGGGTAGGCCACCATAGGTCGGATTAGAGCACTTTCTGTGTTGCCCTCCTCCCAGAATGATGTCCTCCTGCCTCAAGCTTGTGGCAATATGTGAGGACACTGTGGTGCTCCTCTTGAGGAATGCACCGACACCAGACACTATCCCCTCCCTCATGATAAAGGATGGGATCCTCCCCATGGTACGACTTGGCCTTTGCAAGGAAAGTCTCAAGTCGCTGCATGGGCCAACCTTGTGGAACTTTCTTGGCGACAAGATAGTTCACGACGTCAGTGTACCATGGAAGCGAGGTGTAGCAAGGATCGCCTCGTCTAGGAAGGTCTCTGTAATAGGTGCAATTTGATCAGAATCCTCAAGGTTCTCTAAACGTGAGAGGTGTTCCTCCACCACAATTTTGACTCTAAGCTTATCTTAATCTCTATGTCAAACTCCTAGAGTAGAAGGATCCATCTGGTTAATCTGGCTTGGCATACTTCTTTGCCATGAGGTATCGGATAGCGGTGTGATCTGTAAATATAGTCACTCGAAATCCAAGAATATAAGATCTGAACTTGTCCAAAGTAAAGACTACAGCTAGCATCTCCTTCTCAGTCATAGTGTAATTCCGTTGAGCAGCATCCAAAGTCCGGCTAGCGTAGTGTATGACATAAGGTAATCAATCCCTCCTCTGTCCTAGCACAACCCCTACGGCAAAATCAAAAGCATCCGTCATGATCTCGCATGGGAGAGACTAATCAGGTGGCTGAAGGATAGTAGCCTCGATAACTAATCCCTTGAGAGTCTCAAATGACTATAGACACTTATCATCTATAATGAACTCGGTGTCTTTCATCAACAGATCAGTAAGCAGTAAGGAAATACAACTGAAATCCTGAATGAATTGTCAGTAGAGACTGACATGCCCTAGAAAGGACCGCAACTGTCGCAAATTGGACGGTGTATTGAGTTTCTTGATGATATCCACCTTAGCTGGATCGACCTCCATGCCCTTGTTGGAGATGATATGGCCAAGCACCGACCCCTGAGTCACCATGAAGTTACTCTTCCCCCAAGATAATACAAGATGGACCTCTATAAAACGTTGAAGTACGTGGTCTAGGAAGTCAAGACAAGCATCAAACCCATTATCATAGCCAAAAAGTCATCCATGAAGACTCTAAATAGTCTCCCACCATGTCTGAGAAGATGGAAAGCATGCACCTTTGGAATGTAGCTAGGGCATTACATAAACCAAAGTGCACCCGTCTAAAGGCATATGCCCCAAATGGACAGGTGAATGTCGTTTTCTCCTGGTCTTCGGGTGCTATGGCCACCTGGTTATATCCGGAGTACCCGCCATGGAAACAGTAATGACACTTTTCAGCTAGCCTCTCTATAATCTGATTAATAAATAGCAGTTGAAAATAATCCTTCTTGGTGTCATGATTCAATCATCTATAGTCCACACAGACCCTCCAAGAAGTGGATACTCGGGTAGCTATCTCCTCTCTAGACTCGCTCACAACTGTAGTGATACCCGTCTTCTTGGGTACCACATGTAATGGACTAACCTACTTGGAGTCAAAGATGGGGTAGATAAAATCGGTGCTCCACCATTTCAATATTTCCTTCATGACCACATCTTGAAGATTCGGGTTCAGTCATCACAGGATCTCACGTGATGGTTTGGCATCCTCTTCGAGATAGATATGGTGGGAGCATAGGGTCGTACTTATCCCTTGGAGATTAGCTATGCTCCATCCAATCGCCTTGCGGTTTATTTCAAGAACCTCCATCAAATAAGATTCTTGATCTCCAGTCAAATTCGTTGAGATAATGACTGGGAACATCTCTGGCTCACCCGCAAGGAATCTGTACTTCATCGACTGCGGCAAGGTCTTCAGTTCTTGACAACTGAGCTGACAAATCTGGCTTCTAAAATGTCTGAGTGAAGGCTATCAGATCTGCATGGGAGAACTCTCACTGCATGTGAAAGTCTGAGGAAGACGACCCTGCTGGTGTATCTATCATATGTAATGGCTCGCTCTCCACCCTAGTTGTCGGCTCGGAAGGAATCAGACAATGCAAGTAGTCATTAAAGTCATTCCAATCAATGCCTGAATCCGAGGGATCTGAATCAGAAGAATGTGTAATATACTCTGCTTCGCTATCCTGACCACGATCATCCGCCTCAAATGTGTCCGGTGCCAAGAGTGTGCTCTCCGAACTCTCATATGCTACAATCTATAAATCCACAGTGTCTAAAGGCAAGACAAGAGCTCGTGATACTGGGTCTAACCAAACTGCCCCATGTTGCTTCAAAATCTTCGAGGATTGATTATTATTGATATATGAAGTTGTCGTTGTGATCCTCGAAATTCCTGGAACAAATAAACATTTTTTTCTCAATCTACAAAATTAATTGAAGGAATATTGAAGCGAGAGAAATTTTTGCTACTTATTTACCGGTATAACGGACAGGATCGAACTCAGGGAGGCTACAATTATTGAGGGTTATTCAAATAATTGAAACAAATTCAATTAAAAGAAAAATCAATAATCTCAAAGGCGAACTATCTTGGTTTTTTTTGTATGGATTTTTTTATCTTTTAATTTTTAATTTTTTTCTATTTTCAATTTTCTGATTTTCAATGTTTTAGTGATCTTAATTTAGAATTTTTTAAATTTTCAAATAATGAACAATATGCACAAGGAAAGAAATATGCTCACCACCTTATTTTTGTATTTTTCAATTATATAAAAAATGCTCAGAAAAATCCAAGAAAATATTTTTGGGTTTTAAAGGCTTTGAGAATTTTTTGGGAATTTTTTGTAGAATTTTCAGATGTTTTTATATATTCCTAAAAATCAAACAGTGGCAAAAATGATAAATAGTGCATAACATGTAGTAATTTGTAACTTAAAAAATCTTTTAAGTGCCAAAAACTCCTGGAAATTATTGTTATGCTAAATATCAAATATCTACAAACAGGAAGTGAAATAATGATTTTTGGATTTTTGTAGAATTTTTGCAAGAAATTTGCATAGAAATTAAAAAATAATGAAAGGAAATTTATTTAAATTTTTTGGAATTTTTAGAACAATATTCAAATTTTTATGAATTTTTGAATTTCAAGAAGGGAAAATGATACTGACTTTGATTTTTTAATAATAACAAATGATGATAAAATGCAATGAAAATTTTATGCTAGAAAGATACAAACATCAGGAGAATAGCAAGATTTTTGGGGAATTTATTGAGCAACAAAAGTATTTATTCCAATGAAAAGATCATGCAAATTTAAGGTCTGGAAAGACAAGACTAAAATGCAATTATTCAAAGTTCTTGCATAAATGAATAACAAGAAATAAATATACAGAAAAAAGTTGCAAGTTGCCCAATAAACATGCCAAGCACGTGACTTGAACTCTAGAGAGGGTCTTTTTGCAATACTCAGAAAATTACTGAGGATGGATTTGAAATTTTCCCAGAATATTTTATTCCCCCTAAGGTTTACTGTGCATTCGTTCGTTCTCAACCAAAGGTGCAAAGGGAGGCACCACCCCTATTTCTCTCTCTCCCAAGCAACAGGGCAACGACGACAGGCTGATCGCGCGAGGTGGCGGTCTGTCGAAGGCTGCGGTATCGATAATGCTGCATTCCAAGAGGGCTGCTTCACAGGTGTTTGGTGAATGCTCAAGCGGGCGGATGGAGGATGTGTCCTCCGTCAGGCGGTGGGGTGCACATGAGCAGGAAGATCTGCGGTGGAATCTGGTGGAAGGCGGAGATGGCTGGAAGTCGAGCGGCCCGCGGCTGAGGGCCGACAAGCTGCGCAGCCGGTGGTGGACAGTGGAGAACGGTGGCGAGCGGAGCTACTGTAGTGCGTCAGCTCACGCGGATGGGCTTCAGCTGCTCAAGACACGGGGATGTCGTGCTGGAGATGGTGCTGGCGTTGATGTGCATCGCTCTGGTGGGCGAACGATAGTTGGCGGCTCCTGCGGGCGGCGCAGGCGGTGGAGCCGCGGAGATGGTAGCAATTTTTTTTTATTTTTCAAATGTAAACAAAAACCAGGAAAATTAAAAAAACTTTTATTTTTTTTATTTTTTAGAAGTTGTAACAGAAGATTTTTTAAAAAAAATAGTTTTTTGTGTTTATTTATTTATCCTACAAAATAAATGTTAGAAAGAAACAAAAAGAAATATTTTTTGGTTTTTTATTTTTTATTTATAGACAATTAAGATACGATATCGATAGCTTGATCCCAAAATCAAAACGAACAACATGAACGAGTGTTGTTCCGAGGAAAATAGCGAATGGAACCGGATCTCCGACCACCGTGCGTGGTCAGAAGTGAGAGATCGTGCGAGGTAGAAAAGAACACGAATAGATCGAGATGTGAAATGAAAAACTGAGTCGGCGACAAATAAAATCGTGATGGATTCTAAGTTCTAGATAAAAAAACAATGACAAAAAAACGAGGCAAAAAATAAAACTAAGTTAACCTGGAATGAAAACAAGAGGAAAAATATGGATGTCACCTTAGGAGCAGAAAAGAATGTGATCACCTTGACGAAGTTCAACTCGCTGTCACCAGATGGCTCGGAGGCTAGGCACCCTTCTGCTACAAGTAGACTCTCGAAGATCAGGCTCCTCTCACCAAAGATTGATCAAGTTGAAATGAGGGAGAAGGAGCCATATATATAGAAAAGATAAGAATTTGAAATTCAAAAATTTGAAATGAGATAAAGAGATAAGGGAAAAAATTGAAATGAGACAGAGATAAAATTAGTATTAAAAATATTTATAAGAATTACGTTTTTTGCATTTTCGTCACTTAATTAAATTGAATAAAAAATGTTTTTTTTTAATTTTTGGTGGTTATTTAAGAACAACAACTATATACATATACTATATACATATGGTACATTATATACATGTGAAAAGGGAAGCTACTCCGCGGAGCAGCCAAGCTGGCTGCTGCGTGGGGCAGTTTCCCCCCTTTTTTATTTTTTTTTTTTTGATTTTTTTTATATTTATTCATCTATGTATACCTCCTACATGTCATTCAAATTTCGTGAAAAACGGAGACTCCTATGCCCTCCATCTAAACCATGTAAAATTTAACGGCCTGAAATTTGCTGTAAAGTACCTGTTCTAGATGGAGGGCATAGGAGTCTCTGTTTCTCACGAAATTTGAATGACATGTAGGAGGGATATTTATATGAATAAACATAAAAAAATTCAAAAAAAATAAAAAAGGGGGGGAAACTGCTCCACGCAGCAGCCAGCTTGGCTGCTCCGCGGAGCAGCTTCCCCGTTCTCTATATACATAGTCAAATAAGGAATTTAGCCTTTTTTGTTTTAAATTTTTTATTTATTTTTTTTGTTTTAAGTAATTAGTAATATTATTTGTAAAAAAATATGTACAAATAAATGGTAAAATTGCATAAACCACCCCAGAAACTGACTTTTCAAGTGTAACTCCAAAACCTATGAAATCACAGAAATTTTAAAGATAATTTAATTTAGAATACAATGGAAGTGAGTTTGGTTCAATTTGAGTTCGTATGGAGTTGGAATTGGTCTTTCAATTATTGCTTAGTGGCTTTTTCCAAATGTAGTTTCTTTTATTCTGTACATGATTTGATTGTGCAATTATTTTTATTATTTAGGACACAATTTTATTTACAACTTTTGTTTTGAAAATTATTTTGTTCGAGGTCAATTTATGTATAAATAAAATAGTGTAGCATACAAATATATACAGCACACATTATTTTGGATTTTTTTAATTAAGGGCCCTATCTCCCCCTACTTTATTACTAGTCGATCAGGTCAAGTCTTGACCTTCTCTTCAGGTTCGAGTCAGCCTGTATCTATTACATATATATAGTCTTCCTTTTTTATTTTATTTTCTTTATTTTTCTTTCCTTTCTTTCTTTCTTTATTTTAGGTTAAAATCGTAAGAAGTGTACAATATTTACACACACAGATGCAAGTTAGTAAGAATATGGAGTTAGTATTATATACAAGTGTTTTATAAGGGATTTTAAGCTAAAATAAATGAATAAAGATGATGAAATGCAGATTCATCATCCCCCCATGCTTTACCTTTGCTAGTCCCTTAGCAAACACTTTATTTGAAAGAATAAGTGAATAAAAAGAAAAAGAAAAAGAAAGGAAAAATGAAGAAATTAGGACAATTTGAATATTAAACTTATCTTCATAAAATTGTAGTATGGAGCTTTGTCAGACCTTTGGATTATTAGTGTGGCGGAACCATAATGGGAAATGGATTTAAAACCTAACAGCCTATAAGTTCTATACGACTCCTATTCAGGTCAAGTCAACAGTCAGGTTAGAACAAGTCTACATACACAAATTCTTATGACTATAAATCTTTACTTGTACGGTGTAAGTGAAATATAGCTCCCCATCTCAAAAGTAGCAAAGAAACGGCCTCCCTCAATTAAGGTAACTCTAGTCCCCCGATCTAGCAACTCTTTCCTCTAGGAGCGGGGATATTCTCTTCTAAGTTCAAGTGCAACCAGCTCAAGAAGAGGAGATGGAGAAAAGAATGGACGGTAACCAGTGTAGCTACCTATCCGTGGATGCATGACCAGTGTAGCCAAGTCATCCAGCTCCAAGCTTACAAAAATGACTTTGAAGCTCTTATTAATTTCCTCTTTTTTTATCCTTGTATATACACTCCGGCAGGCATTTTACTTTTCAATCAGGCCTGTCCACTTTTGGAGATTCTGCATTTTTTTCTTTTCTTTTCTTTTTTGAGAATATGTACAAGGTGCAGCATGTACATAAGGAGTTTTTCCTCTTGATCTAATAGACTATCCCTCTTTTGAAGCATTATTGTAACCCCACAGCATCCTGTCTTTAGACCTCAACATCGCTAGACTAGGTTGAGACACACTTCCCTCCCTAGAGGAAGACGAGAAGTTCCACCTAGATGTACTACCCTCGTATGCTACTCCAAGACAAAAGATTCTACCTCCTCACCACCTCTTCCATGAAGATCTACGTGTAGAATGCTTGTCCAAGATAAGCCATGGTTCGAAAGAATTATGTATGTGATGTTAGATGTTCTACTTAGACTAATCAAGATGACATGTGAACATAGTCTCATGGACTCAAAGAATAAAGTCGCTAGGACCTAAAATTCTTAACTCCAGTTCATATAAGGTTCTTCTGAAGTTAAGTGGATTAAGGCCCAACTAAGCTCCATTCTTTAATTTTATTCCAGACTTAGTATAAATGTCAATACTATCCTGAAAAATGCACCTGCAAAAGCAATAAATATGTACAATGCAAAAAGAAAGCAACTTTTTTGAAACAATTTTCTAATTTTGAACTTTTTATGGGTTTTTTGGAAAAGAAAGGAAAATTGATACACATGCGAAAGAGTTTTTTTATGCAATTTTGTATAGATTTTTGGTTTTGTAGTTTTTTTCAAAAAGGAAAAAGGGTTAGTGAAGTATATACAAGAATTTTTTCTGTTTTGTCTCTTTTTTTGTTGTTGTTGTTTTTTGTTTTGTTTTTTATTAGTTTTTGTTGATTTTTTTGTTGTAATTTTTTTAGTTTTTTTAGGTGATCAAAGTCTATACACACACGTGGATTTTATGCATTTATATACATATCCCCAAAAATAAACATATTTTAAAGTGCGAGTTATGTCTAAAGTATATATACAATATATACGACACCGCCCTATACTTAGCTCAAACTATGTCCTCATAGTAATCAGAGAGCGGAAAAGGAAGACATAACTCGTGCTAAGTATAGAAAAGTGAAAAGTCTCATATGCTACAACGACTCAAAGAGAAATTGAAAGGAATAGAAGTCGGTGATCCCCCCTATACTTAGGTACAAGTAATCCTAAGTATAGAAGACTGTACAAAAGGGGAAAACCGATGCAGAGAATGTACTGACTCAAAAATAAAAAAACATTATGAACAACATCACCCCCCTATACTTAGGGTAGAGTATCCCTAAGTATAGGCAACGAAAAGAATGATGAAAAGGATGAATATGAATGAAACAAATCATCCACCCCGTATACTTAGGATAAAGCACATCCTAAGTATAGCATATACACACACACACGGAAAAGGGGTAAATGATAAAATGAAAGAAGGAAGAGTGAAATGAAAGGATATACAAGAGCAATGGATGCTCATGTATCAGATGCGGAAGATGGAATCAAAAGATCATCGTCTGATACCACAGATATAGAATCAACGATGGACCATAATGTATCATGATCTAGTATGGCTTCAGCAACTGTCCATTCACAACAAATGGTTGTGCGTCAGATGATAACCTAGATATGACAATACTCCCATTGTCACGCACAGCTCTCACGATGAACAGTCATGACCACTTGCTTTTCAATTTTTCTGGAAACAGCTTCAACTTAACATCAAATAACCAAACTTTCTGATCACGGGAGAAAGTCTTCCTTTGAATATGTTTATCATGCCAGTGCTTGACTTTCCCCTTATACATGAGTGACTTATCATATGCAAAGTCTCAGAAACTCCAGTAATTTATTCAAATCCAACTTCTTGTTCTTTCTTGCCTTCTCGTACCCATAAAAATTTGTGAATTAATTCTACTGGCAGGTGGCAAGGCTTTCCATACACCAATATGTCGGGAGACATACCCAAAGGAGACTTGTACGCCGTCTGATAAGCATATAGAACTAAATCAAGCATTTGGGACTATTTCTTCCTATCTGGACGTACAGGTTTTTGCAATATTGTCTTGATCTCCCTATTTGAAATTTTTGTCAAGCTTTTAGTCTGAGGCAAGTAAGGAGGCGCAACTATGTGCTCAATGGCGTACTCCTTCACAAGCTTCTTTACTTCTTTTTTAATGAAATAGCTTCCCCCATCTGAAATCAGTATTTTGGGAATCCCAAACTGCGCAATAATATGGTCGTTGAGAAAGGAACACACTGTACGACTATCTGCGGCTCGAGTGGGGATAGCCTCCACCCATCGACTAACATAATCCACAGCGAGAAGGATGTATTGAAATCCCCGACTGACAGGAAATGGGCCCACGAAGTCTATGCCTCAATCATCAAAAACATCAGAGACCTGTATATATCTTAGGGGTATGGTATCTTTGAGACCAACAGTTCCTCCCATTTTCTGACAATCAGTACAAACTCGAACATACTCGGTAGCATCCTTAAACAATGGGGGCCACCATAGGCCACTCTGTAAAAAAATGTTTGCTATCGTGTGTTTCCCCAAATGATGCCCACCAGATTCTAGTTTGTGACAGTGATCAAGTACACTGGTGTGTTCCTCCTGAGGAATGCACCTTCTCCAGATACAATCCACACCCTCGTGAAATAGGTACGGATCCTCCCACTGGTAATAATGAATCTCTGACAGAAATCTGTCTACCTTGTACTTTGGCCAATCTTGTGGAACTTTCTTGGAGACAAAATAGTTCACAATATGAACATAAAATGGGAGAGAGTCCACAGACAAAATGGCCTCATCTGGAAAGGTTTCGGAAATAGGGATCATGTTCTGTTCAGAGTTCTTTGCATCTGTGATACAGGAAAGATGATATGCCACAACATTATTCAATCCAGGTTTATCTCGGATCTCTAAATCAAATTCGTGGAGAAGAAAGATCCATCTGATAAGGTGTGGTTTGGCATCCTTCTTTGCCTGCAAGTATCATATGGCAGTGTGATCCGTGTATACAATAACGTGTGAACCGTTGATGTAAGATCTGAACTTTTCTAGCCCAAACACAACTGCTAACATCTCCTTCTCTGTAACTGTATAATTTTATTGTGCTTCATCCAGAGTCTTGCTAGCATAGTGTATAGCAAATGGTATCCCATCCCTTCTATGTCCTAAACAACTCCAACTACGAAATATGATGCATCCATCATAATCTCAAAAGGAAGAGACCAATCCAGTGGCTGAAAGACAGGAGCACTAGTAACCATTTCTTTCATCTGATTGAATGCAAGGAGGACTTTCTCGTCGACAACAAAATCACTCTCCTTACATAGAAGCTCGGTCAAAGGTCTGGTGATCTTGCTGAAGTCCTTTATGAATCGCCTATATAATCCTACTGTCTTAGAAATGACCTCAACTGCTTCAAATTCTGCGGTGGCTCTAACTTTGAATCACATCAATCTTAGTCGGGTCAACCTCCATCCCTTGTTTGGAGATGACATGGCCCAATGCAATTCCCATAGTCACCATAAAGTGACTCTTCTCCCGCGAGAGCACTAGGTTGACCTCACAACAATGTTGAAGAACTCGGTCTAAATAAGCAAGACATGTGTCGAAACTATCCCCATAGACCGAGAAATCGTCCATGAAGACTTCAAGAAAATTACCCACCATGTCGGCAAAAACGACCAACATACACCTTTGAAATGTAGTGGAGGCATTACACAATCCAAAGTTCATCCATCTAAAGGCATAGGTGGAAAACGGACAAGTGAAAGTAGTTTTCTCCTGATCCTCAAGAGCGATAGCAACTTGGTTGTATCCCGAGTACCCATCCAAGAAGCAAAAGAACTCTTTCCCTACCAACCTCTCAATAATCTGATCAATAAAGGGTAGCGGAAAGTGATCCTTCTTGGTAGTTGAGTTCAAGTGTCGGTAATCTACACCGACACGCCATGAAGTAGTTTCCCGGGTCAGAATCTCCTCATCACGGTCATTCTTTACGATCATAATCTCGGATTTCTTTGGGACCACATGTAAAGGGCCGACCCACTTGGAATCTGAAATGGGATATATAAAGCCAGCATCACACCATTTTCTGATCTTCTTCATGACAACCTCCCTTAGATTTGGATTTAAACAACGCTGACATTCATAGGAGGGTTTACAATCATCCTCTTGGCAGATATGATGCGAGCACGACACTGGATTAATCTCACAGAGATCCGAGATTTTCCGTCCTATGGCCTTGCGGTTTCTCTCAAGAACCTCTAGCACGCAAGATTCTTGTTCAGTGGTCAACTGTGAGCTTAGGATGACCGGAAACATTTGAGGAGACCTGCAAGGAAGGCATATTTCAACTTTGACGGTAACACCTTGAGCTCAAGTGGGGTATGAATCGGCTCTACAATAACCTCTGCTACTGTACTGGTAGACGGTATGTGATCTGTACTCTGTGGACTGTCTACCTTGGCTACTGACGGCTCAACAAATAGAATATCTGATAGATCTATAATGAATGATCTCTTCTTAAAAAGGAAGGGCTCATCAGGATGTTAAATATTCTTATCAAGTAATGACTCAGATATCTCAGTAATAATCTTAGAAAGATGGCTCTCATCTGTGCATAAATCAGGAAATTCAACGAATGGCTTAGATATCTGGACCTCAGAACTTCAGAAGGAGGCATATCATTAGTAATCTCAGAAAATGGTGTAACGAAATATTAGAAGGTGCCTTTAGAAACTCATATTGATCCTTAGAAATCATCTCAAACTGCTCATCAGCAACTATCTCAGTTGGACCACCAAGGGAAGTCATGTCGACTGTGCTTTCCATAGAGTCCCTTTGGGAAAGGAACTCTTGGGTATCTATAAAATCAGTGAAAAGATCTGTCTCTTTGAATTCAGCAAGAAAATCACAGTCATCTGGCTCTGATATAACTTCCTCTGTATCATCTGTTGTTGGTGGCGGTGATGGTCTAGGATCAGAGATCGTCTCAATTTTCACCTTGTCACTGTGAGAGTGAAAGATGATCTCTCTGGTACCATAATCAACTGCTCCTTTGACCGTTCGGAGGAATGGTCGACCTAGTATGACCGGGGTATGGAGGAACAGTGCAGATATGTCCATATCCATGACAACTAATTCAACAGGGAATTTCATTCCCTGCACCGTTACTATAACATCCTCTAAAATGTCTCCTAGCCTCTTAATCGATTTATTAGTAAACTGAAGGATCATTCTGGTTGTTTTAGGAGGCCCTAACTGAAATTCAGTTAGTAAAGAGGAAGGCATGAGATTAATGGAGGAACCGCTATCGAGAAGAGTACGATCAAATTCTTGATCAAAGATATGGCAACGGATATGAGGCGCTCCCTTGTCTTTCTTTTTAGGGGGGAGGTTACTGATGGCATGAACTGTGGCCATGGTAAAGATGTGTTTCTATGTTTCCTTTCGTCTGTTCTTCCTTGGTTGATGCTTTTTGTGTACATGCCTCTTTCATTCCTTTTTTTACTGTAGGCATGTATTCCATGCCCTTAAGGAGTGGCATCTTTAAAAAAATGTTCTGAAAAATCTCAACCACTCCAGGATCAGATAGGACTGTTTTTAATTTTTGAATTTTCTTAGCTTTGAGAGCATAAGGAAATGGCACGGAATCAGAATAAACATGCAAACGTTCATTATTCAAAGTAGAATCCTCATATACAAAAGGACAACCAGAATCGGTCTGTATAGTGTTGTCCAAACTAGGTGAAGGAAAAACAGAATATAAAACAGAACGGGATGTTGCTGCTAGTGAAGAGGAAGAATCTACGACTAGTGTATTCTCCCTTGTTGATGGCAATCTACATCTGTCTGGTGAAGGTGGTGGTGAAGGTGGTGAATCTCCAGACTTGGGTGCTGCTACACTGGGCCTCTCAACTGCTGGTGAAGGAGATGATGTGGAAGATGATGCTCTCTCATTGGATCGATCTCCCAACCCCAACTGCTACGTAGGCGCCTGCAATCTCCTACCACTCCTGAGATGAATGGCGTCAGATAAACATGTAAAATCAAGGGACATACCTGCCTCGGGGGTGGGTGGGCTATTGGCCACCTGCTCCCTGCGTCTGAAGTTGTTGGGGTTGGCTTCGACCTGTGCTGGAATCAATGTCTTTGTGGTGGTCAGTTCATCAATTCGCTGAGTCAGTTCGTTCATGTTCTTCATGAGCAATGCAAGTTGGTCCAGTGTCAGATTGACTGAAGGGGCCTCAGGTTTCTCATTGACTGGTTGTTGCTGAGGCTGATAGTACAGATGATGTTGGTACCCATACGGATTCTGATAATGAGGAGGAGGAGGATGAGGATACTATCCATGATATGCAGTCTACTGTTGGGTAGGATGAGAAAAATACATAGACTGCTGATGTGGCTAGCCTTGTCTCAAGTTTTAGAACTATGGTCGAGATTGATAGTGAGGCTGGAACTGCTGGTACTGGTATTGCTGCTGTCTGCCTCCCTGAAACTGGTGGGCGGGTCTCTGACCCTGCTGTGAACCCAACTAGCCTTACCCTAATGGATGGGGCTGGATTCGCTCACGGTCGAAGCCGATGCCATTCACCTCCTGAATGACAGGTGGAGGTGGAGACTGTTGTTCAAGAATGTAGGCTACTTCCTGTTGGTAAGGAACTATCTGATGTGAATGATGTTGAACCTGATTAGGTGTCTGCACGTAGTAGACATGTTGAACTGTAGATAGTCCTCCGCTACTCTACTGGGTGGAAGAAGTCTGCTCCCTAGTAGAGGTATCGGCTGCTGCAATCACTCTGTGAACTACACTGATCTTACTCACAAGAAGCTCCAGGTGCTTTGTAATCTCATCCAGCTTATCCAGGTTCTTCATCCTCTGCTCGATCACTTGAAGCTTATCAAGCTCCTTAGATCGTTTCTCAATAATGTCCACTTTGGATAGGTGGTTTCCAATGATGGCGAGGTCAGTGCTATCCACCTTATCCACTTCTTGTGCTACCGTCATATTGACAGCCTTGTGGGGTACTGCGGGGGAGGTGATAGGGTGCTTCTGAAAAGCACGTGAAGAAGAAAGAGTTGTTGAACTCTCTGTCATCTCCTCAAAGATTTGATAAAGGACATCCTCATCCTTACTAAAGTGGCTACCCCCACAAGCGGCATCTACCAGCTTCTGATTCTCTATGCTTAAACCCCCAAAGAAATTTTGTACAAGCCCCCCTATACTTTAATTTTGCTAGTCCCTTAGCAAACACTTATTTGAAAAGGAAGTGAAAAGAGAAAGAGAAAGAAAAGGAGGTGAATCAATGTTGATTATTAAACTTTTTTTCATTAAATTGAAGTATGGAGCTCAGTCAAACCTTTGGATTATTAGTTTGTCAGAACCCTATTTGGACTTGGGTCTAAAACTCAACAGCCTCTAAGTTCCACCAATCTATGGTCAAGACTCGTTAATAATCCATATCAGAACAAGTCTACATACACAAACTCTAATGACCATGAATCTTTTCTTGTATTGTGTAAGTGATAAGTATCTCCCCACCTCAGAAAAGGCAAAGTGACAACCCCCTCAACAAGGTAACTCTAATGCCCTAGTCTGGAAACTCTTTCCTCGAGGAGAGGGGTATTCCCTTCCAAGTTCAAGTGCAACCGGCTCAAGAAGAGGAGGAAGAAGAGAATGGACCATGACCAATGTAGCCATGTATCCTACGGAGCCAAACCAGTGTAGCTGTCTCCCTGCTGCAAGCTTCATGAGATGGGCATGGGTAACATAAGCTTTGCTTTATATGGCTATATATACTCCGGTGGGTATTTCATTTTCTATTAGACCCACCACTTTTTTGGAGTTTTTCTTTTCTTTTGCACATTTTTTTGATGTGCATATGTACAACATATATACATGATGCATCATATATACATAAGGAGTTTTTCCCCTTGAGCTAGTAGACTATCCCTCTTTTAAAGAATTATTGTAATCCGCAACTCCTGTCTTTAGACCTCAATACTACCAGACCAAGTTGAGACGCACTTCCTTCACTGAAAGAAGACGAGAGGTTCCGCCTAGAAGTACTACACTCGTATGCTATCCCAAGTCAAAGAAAACTGCCTCCTCACCACCTCATCCATAGAGAGCTATGTGTAAGCTGTTGGTGCAAGTAAAGCCATTATCTGTGAGAGTCATGAGTGTGTTGTTAAGTGTTCTACTTAGGCTCATCAAGATGACATATGATAATAGCCTAGTGGACTCAAAGAATTAAGTCACCATGGACCTGAAAAGTTTTAACCCTAAGCCCTATAAGTTTCCTCTTAGAATTAAGTGGATTAATGTCTTAACCAAGCTCCATTTTCCAATTTAATTCCAAGCTAGTTTAAATATCAACAATGATTCAGAAAAACTATATAAATATATACAAAATTATTTTTATGCAAGTTTTGAAATATGCAAAAATTTTTGCAAAATGTTTGAATGAATGAATGCATGTATGAATGCAGAAGTTTTGCAAAATATTTACACACATTTACAAAAGGGTTTTGTAAAATTTTTTTTGAAACATTTTACAAAAATTTTGTACCATATACATAATTTTGATATCAAACTATTTACAAACTCTTTACACGCAAAACATTTTTTACAAACATTTGTACAAAAATAATTTGTAAATAGTTGTTTATGTGCAATAAAGAATTTTATGTACAAGAAAACTTTTTATGGATTTTAAGGATTTTAGCCAATTTTAATTATTATCACACTCACACAAAGTATGAGTTACGGCTAAAGTGTATATGAAATATATACAAACACCTCCCTATACTTAGCTCAAACGATGTCCTCAGAGTGAGTCAAGAGTGATGAAGAAGACATAACTCATGCTTAGTATAGGGAAGTGAAAAGGAAAACTATAGTACAACATGAATACGAGTGGAAAGAATAGAAATGAAAGGATCTCGGAGTTTCCCCCTATACTTAGGACCAAGTAATCCTAAGTATAGCATACTGTACACAAAGGGAAATCCGAGTAGAAGAATATACATGGTCTACCTCCCCTATACTTAGGGTAAAATATCCCTAAGTATAGGCAATAAAACAGAGGTAAAAAGAATTAAAAGAAAATCAAAAGTCTGACACCCCCTATACTTAGGGTAAGGTACACCCAAAGTATAACATAATCAAAGATGAAAATGGGGTGTTGGACTGAAGAATGGTGTGATATGGACATTTGGATCTATACAAGGCAGAAGACAATGATAATCAGGCGCGAGATGCAATAGATGTGAGTCAAAGACTACATCTCACGCAAAATAAATAGGGACGACATCAACGACTAGTGGCTCATGATCTAGATATGATTTGAGCCTCTGCCCGTTAACACGAAAGGTAGACTCAGATGACATCTTAGATATGTCAATACTTCCATTGCCATGTATCTTTCGGACCAGGTATGGTCCCTTCCACTTGCTTTGCAACTTCCCTGGAAATAATCTAAGCCTAGCATCAAACAACCATACTTTCTGTCCTGGCTCAAACTACTTGTGGCTGATATGAGAATCATGCCACTCCTTCACTCTCTCCTTGTATTGTAGGCTGCTCGAAAAGGCTGCATCTCTAAGCTCCGCCAGGGCTGCCAATTCTACCCTCCCCTGGTCTCATATACTCACTGGATCCAAAAGTATGTCTGTGATAGCCCAAAGTGACTTATGCCTAATCTCAACAGGTAAATGACAGGGCTTACCATAAACGAGGCGAAAGGGAGACGTACCCAAAGGTGTCTTGAAGGACGTCCGATATGCCCACAAGACCGAGTCCAAAAGCTGTGACCACTCCTTTTAGTCAGGGCAGACGACCTTCTGCAATATAGTCTTGATCTCCCTGTTCAACACTTCAGCAAGACCATTGGTCTGAGGATGATATGGAGTGGCTACTCGATGGTCAATGTTGAACTCGCTAGCAAGGGCCTTTACCTTGTCGTTGATGAAATGAGACCCCTCGTCAGATATCAACACTCTAGGCACCACGAACCATGAAATGATATTCTTCCTCAAAAATCTGCATATAGTCCTAGCATCTGCGGTTCGGGTGGGGATGGGCTCAACCCAACGACTCACATAATCAAGGGCCAACAGAATGTACTCAAATCCCTAACTCTTAGGGAATGGACCTATGAAATCGATGCCCCATGTGTCAAAAACCTCATAGAAGTTAATGGGCTGCATAGACATCATATCATGCTGTCCACAAGTGCTCATCCTTTGATAGTCAATACACGTCTTCACGGATTCATCAGAATCCTTGAAAAGGGTAGGCCACCATAAGATGGATTGGAGCACTTTCTGTGTCGTTCTCCTCCCAGAGTGATGTCCTCTTGCCTCAAGCTTGTGGCAGTAAGTTAGGATGCTATGGTGCTCCTCCTGAGGAATGCACCGACGCCAGACGCTATCCCCTCCTTCATGATAAAGGATGGGATCCTCCCAATGGTAGAACTTGGCCTTCGCAAGGAAGGTCTCAAGTCGCTACCTTGTCCAACCTTATGGAACTTTCTTGGCAACAAGATAGTTCACAATGTTGGCGTACCATAGGAGCGAGGTGATAGCAAGGATCGCCTCATCTGTGAAGGTCTCGGAAATAGGATCAATCTGCTCAGAATCCTCATGATGCTCTAATCGAGAGAGATGATCCGCCACCACATTCTTGACTCCAGGCTTATCCTTAATCTCAATATCAAATTCCTGGAGTAGATGGATCCATCTAGTCAGTCTCTCTTTGGCATCCTTCTTTGCCATGAGGTTCCTGATGGCAGTATGGTCTGTAAAGATAGTCACCTTAGATCCAATGATGTATGATCTGAACTTATCTAGGGCAAAGACTACAGCTAGCATCTCTTTCTTAGTGACATTATAGTTTCGCTGAGCGACATTCAATGTACGACTAGTGTAGTGAATAGCAAATGGCACTCCATCCCTTCTCTGTCCTAGCACAGCCCCTACGGCAAAATCGGAGGCATCCATCATGATCTCGAATGGGAGAGACCAATCTGTCAGCTGGAGGACAGGAGCCTCAACAACTAGATTCTTGAGAGTCTCAAAGGACGCAATACACTTATCATCCACAATGAACTCGATATCTTTGGTCAGCAAATCAGTCAACGGTCGGGCCATTCTGCTGAAATCATTAATGAAGCGTTGGTAGAAACCAACGTGCCCCAAAAAAAGACCGTAACTGTCGCAAGTTGGATGGTGGACTGAGTTTCCTAATGATATCCACCTTGGTCGGATCAACCTCCATGCCCCTGTTGGAGATGATATGACCAAGCACCATCCCTTGAGTCACCATGAAGTGACTCTGCTCCCAAGATAGCACAAGATGGACCTTGAGGCATCGTTGAAGGACGCGGTTAAGGTAGTCAAGACAAGCATCAAACCCATCGCCATAGACCGAAAAGTCGTCCATGAAGACCTCTAAGAACTCACCCATCATGTCCGAGAAGATGGACAACATGCACGTTTGGAATGTTGCCGGGGCGTTACATAGACCAAAGGGCATCCGTCTGAAAGCATATGTCCCAAAGGGACAGGTGAATGTGGTTTTGTCCAGGACTTCGGGCGCAATGGCCACCTGATTATATCCGGAGTACACGTCAAGAAAGCAGTAATTACTCTTCTCAGCTAGCCTCTCTATAATCTGATCAATAAAAGGTAGCGAGAAATGGTCCTTCTTGGTGGCCAGATTCAATCGTATGTAGTCCACACAGACCCTCCAAGAAGTGGGTACCCGGGTAGTGATCTCCTCTCCAGACTCACTCACAACTGTAGTGATGCCCGTCTTCTTGGGCACTACGTGCAATGGACTAACCAACTTGTAGTCAGAGATGGGGTAGATAAAATCGGTGCTCCACCATTTCGAGATTTCCTTCATGATGACCTCTCGAAGGTTCGGGTTCAGCCACCCCTGGAACTCACGCGATGGCTTGGCATCCTCTTCGAGATAGATATGGTGGGAGCACAGGGCTGGACTCATCCCTTGGAGATCGGCTATGCTCCATCTTATCGCCTTGCGGTTCTTTTCGAGAACCTCCATCAAACGAGATTCTTGCTCTCCAGTCAAATCCACTGAGATAATGACTGGGTGCATCTCATGCTCACCCGCAAGGAACCTATACTTCAGCGACTGCAGCAAGGGCTTCAGCTCTGGACAACTGGGAGCTGGCGGATCTGGTCTCTGAAAGGTCTGAGTGAACGCAAAACCTGAAAATCTGGTGAAGACTGCTCTGCTGGTGTATCTATGCTCTGAATGGGATCAGTCTCCTCCCTAGCTGCTAGCTCTATGGAAATCAGTCATGGAATCATATCATCAAACTCTGCCCAATCAATATCTGACTCCGAGGGATCTGAATCTGAATCAAAAGACATATCTACTGCCTCGCTGTCCAAAACGTGATCTGCTGCCTGAAGTGTATCCTCTGCCAAGAATGCACTCTCCAAGCTCTCCTCTACTGGAATATGTGCCTCAACGGGATCTGAAGGTGAGAGTATGGCTCGTGAAACTAGGTCTGACCAAGCTGCTTCATCATCTGTGATCACAAAATCGCACTCCTGGTGGACGTCTCGCTTTACCTCTGTCATCTGCTCTGAATCTGTAAGTGGCTCTAAGCAAGCTGAATCTTGCGCTCTAGTCTCATCAATCGTCTTTATTTGTATACTCTCGCCCTCGACGTGAAAGTAGACCTTCCTGCTATCATGATCGGACATTGCCGTGGTTGTGGCCAAGAACGGGCGTCCTAGAATGATGGGGGTATCGATCACAGATTCAGGGATCTCCATGTCCAACACAACGAAGTCCATGGGGAATTTCAGACCCTGAATTGTGACGACCACGTCCTTCAGCAACCCCTTCGGTCTCTTGATAGATCGAACAGTAAACTGAAGGATCGTCCTGCTCTGTCGAAGAGGGACAAACTCGAATCGATCGAGTAAGGCTGCCGGAAGTAGGTTGATAGAAGAGATACTGTCTAATAGAGTCTGATCAAACCTCCGCTCATGTATGTTGCATCTGACATAAGGAGCTCCTACATCTGGCCTCTTGGCTGGCAGACGGTTCTGGATGGCAAAGGAGGTGCCCCGAGTGAGCACATGGATCTCTGAATGGTTGTTCATCCTCTTCTTGTGAATCGTGATCCTCTCTCTAAGGTTCCTCTAGAAGAGGGGGATGTGCTCCAAGGCCTCCTGTAGAGTCAGCTATATCTAAAATATGTCTATCATCTGTTGGTTGAACTCTAGCTGCTATGATTTTTTTGGGTTTTCTTTTTTGGTCCCCTTAGCCAAGTAGAGTGCTTAGGGGAAGGGGATGGATGGCCCCTCCTCAGATGGAGGGCTAGGATCGGGTCGCTGCTGTTGTAGCAAAGTAGAACCCATACAAATATCTCCATGCATCACATATGGACTCACAAATGAATAACCCTTTCCTTTATTACTAGAATAGTCCTGAGATACAATGACAGAAGGAAATGCAACAAGAGTAGAAGCGGTGGCCTCAGAACCATCCACGGCATCTGGACTTGCGGCATCAGCACCGCACTCTGGCTCAGCATCAAATCTAGTGGCATCAGCACCACCTCCTGTGGTGGCATCAACACCACCATAATCATCATCATCACAAGCGACGTCAACACTTCTCTCCTCCTCGTCTGGCGCTCCTGATTCTGCATGTGGTCGTTGCTCAGATGAGGCGCCGCCGGCTGGCATCCTACTGCTCCTAAGTGTAACAAAGTCAGCATCAAAAGTGTATGCAGAAATATCACCAAGTGAATCACTAGGAGTGGTAACCTCTGTAAACTCTTCATGCTCAGATTTCCTCTTGAGGTTGTTCAGGTTTGGCTCAATCTGAGCGGGTATGGCAGCCTTGCCCTTCACTATCTCTCTCATCTCCTGACGGAACTCGTCCATCTCCCGCCTGAAGGTAGCCTGCTGCTCGAAGATAAGGCGGCTAGATCATCTAAAGCTAGGTTCTCATAGGCAGGCCCATGAGAACAGGATGGGTGGCCTCTCTGAAAGTGAGGTTGCTTCTGATGATGAGAGGGATACTAGGGATGATACATACTGAGGCTGTTGTTGCTGCCTCCACGACTGTCCCTACTGATAGGGACGAGGACCATGCTGCTAGTAAAGTGGCTGCGGATGTGGTTGTGGTAATGGGAATCGGGGCAGCAGGTGCTGCTGGCTGATCTGGCCAACCTGAACTGGAGGCTGCTTCTGGGAAGAGGTACCTCCGATCAACCAACGGAATCCGAGATGTTCTCGTCGGATCCCAGGTTGAGGTCGGTCATACCAAATTTCGTTGACATCCATCAACAGCTCCTGCTCATAAGTGGGTGGGGGGAGAACTTCCAAGGGCTGATCCGACTGGTAAACCACCATATGGCTGTCCTAAGATGGTTGTGGCTGGACATACTGTTGCTGCTGCTGGAACGGCTCCGCCTGTATGTGATGCACCTGTCGGTAGTGGGCGGAGGGCTGGGTCAAGCTGCTGCTGCTGGGATCTGCCCGTGACCTGAGACGGGGCTAAGAAGCCATTTGTGCCTCCTGGAGACACATGATATGGGTCTTCAGGTCACTCAGAGTCTGCGCCATCTGATCTATCTGAGACATGCCCTGGCACTGCTTCTTCTCAATCAACTCGATGCGGTCAAATTTCTCGCTTATAATCCCCATATCAGTGGTCGTTGACTCTGCCTGTGATGCGGCTGCTGATGATGTAGATGGACCGGCATCGACCCGTGCTATCCTCTGATAAGACATGGCCTGTGGTGTGGGCTTCCCTTATGCATACAGTCCGGTCTGGAACATCACCGTGTAGTTCTCCGTCATCTCCTCGTCGATGACCCAGACCTGATCCTCATCCTTGGTGAAATAGGAACCCCCACAGGATGCATTGACTAGCCCCCTGCAACTCCGGTGTTAGCCCACAGAAGAAACTCTGGACAAGGTTGGGCTTGGATATATCATGATGGGGACATCGGTCTGTAAGCTCCTTGAATCTGTCCCATGCCTCGTGGAATTTCTCATGGGAGAGCATGGAAAAGTTGTTGATCAGGGCCCTGGCTACATTCGTCCGGCCGAGTGGATAGTACTTGTTCAAGTACTCATTCCGGAACTGTTCCCAAGAGGTGACGAATCTCCCTAGATGCTTCATCCAGTTGGTTGCTCTGTCTACGAGGGAGAACGGAAATGCCATCATCCTGATGGTGTCCTCGTCCACAAGTCGATCGTGGATAGAACTGCAGATCATCTTGAACTCCTAGAGATGGAGGTGTGGCTCCTTTGTGGCAAGCCCGTGGAATCGGGGTAGAAGCTGGATGTTCTGAGGTGGGAGCTTGAAATCTCCCAAAATGGCTGGCAGTTGTATCCATCTATGGGTCAGAGTTGCACCAGGGTTGTGCAACTACCTCATTGGTCGTGCAGGTGCTGCTGGCTATGCTGGATCCTTAGGCTCTCCTCTGTCAGAGTTGTTTCCTCCTCCTCCACTGGCTCTGCATTGCTCTATGTCAGCTCTCATCTGCTCCATCTCTTGGCGCATGTCCACCATGAAAGCCCCCTGGTCTCTGATCTGACACTGCATAGTCTATAGGGTGGCTAACAGGGTGTTGTTGATGGCACCCTGATCCAATACGTAAGTCTGGTTCCCGTGGGGTCCATCGGTGCGCTCCTCACTGCTGGACATGGTATCTGCAAAGGCAAAAGATCCAAACTAAGGTGCCAATAAATCATCAACTGTCTGTTACGGTCTCTACTTGGGAACCTCAATACGGTTAGAAGGGTGTCGAGGGGGAACATGATGTCAAACTCAGGTTCGGAGAGCGGGTTTCGGCTCTCGTGAACCAACCTAGATGAACGGACTGGAGTGCTCGAATGCAGTGAAGCCAGAGGCTGCCTAAGGGACCTCCAGCCCATCATCTTGATGTGGCGAGTGAAGGCGGATGAGATCTGAAAAAGCACACAAGATCGGTCAAGAAAATCCCCAATTCACCTACTCACGCAGAGCTGATGAAAGTAAAGGTTCGGTCTTTTATCTTGTCGATTTTATTAGGTGACAAAACAGTCTTTCAGAGCGATTAAGCGAGTTGTTGGGAATCCAACACTCTCAGGAGACTGTCCCGATCCCAAGGCTAGATCTTTCTCGGCCAGTACAAGTCGTGGACAGTTTATCAGCTACCCGATCGACTCACTCTGTTAAGGATATCGCGACCCGCTTTACCGGAGTCCGGAGCGATCCTCACTGGAGAATGACTAACCCAAAACCAGTAGTTTGAAGAGAGGTCGGATGTGGCTCTAGCCTACTGTGTGGGTCACTCTCTCGCTCATCCAAACCATACAATGAGGGAATTACTCTCCCAAGACAAATTTTTAGGTGAGGTATCTTTTAGGGTCAAGTGTGCTTAAGCACTCCCAATTTTATAGTTTTTCTTTTTATGTCTTTTTTTAAAGCAAACAACACCTAACGATTTTTTCGGTTCTCCTGGTTATTTTAAGTCCAAAAATCAGGGGGAGAAATCGAAAAAGCCGATGCACGATCAAACATGATGATCCATGTAGAGTAAGAAATATGTACCTGACTCCAGCTCTCTACATGCAGAGCGATCCGCGCATAAAATAATAGACTGAAAGTAAACTACCTATATGATGCAAGAAGAAATCAGCCTTAGACAAATAATTTCTACTCGCGAAGAACTGTAGCTAATGGGTCAACAAGAGGGATTAGGGTCCGGTCTCTGACGCTGATCGGTGTCCGCCACAAAGGATCCTACCAGTGCTGTATACGGCCTCTAGCAGCACGTGACCCCTCAGGTGACCGAGTTAACTTTTTAGTTGTCAATTAATTAATAAGGTCCAATTAATGATCTATAGGAACATATATGCAATTAGGGTTGGACCTTAAATAATTACATCACAATCAGAGCAAAAATCCTAAGTCTAATGGCCAAAAACTTCGAGAATCAAAATAGAAGAAAAGAGGTCAAAAATCAAAACCGACAAAAATACAAGGTGAGTCCCCCGAGCACACCGGTGCTCGGTGAAATAGACCCTGAAATGACACCAAGTCTGAGTCCAGTGTCGATCCTGAATTATTACAATAATAATATGCAGAAAATAAACCTAAGTCTAAACTACACTACAGCTCCCCAAGTTCTTCTCTCCTCTCCTATGCTCTCCTGCGGCTCGATGTAGAAACAAGCCGCCTCCAAGTCACATGGGTGCCTCGGCTCTCCAAAGAACACCACCTTCGCTCGTCGGGACCTCATAAGAAAGGAAAATCAGAAATTGTATCAGTCCACAATTATTATTAAAAATAAAATGAAAATAAAATAAAATAGAAGGCAAATAAATGCAAAATAAAAACAATGGAAATAAAATAAAAAGAAATAAAACAAAAACAAAGACAAACAAAAATAAAAAGAAAATAAAGAGAAGAAAAATAAAAATAAAGCCGGAAAAAGGGAAAACTGACTACTAAGTCGTGCTCCCCGACAGCGGCACCATTCTGATGAGCAGCCCGAGCAACTAAGGTAAAAATGGTATGAATGGCCGTTGCAACCTCAACCACTCGAACCAGGCTCAATCAAGAAAAGAAGACCACCAAAATAGGAATCAATCAATCAAATCAAGAAAGCGATCTCACTAATTTATTTTACATGGTATAGCTACCAGGGTCGAACACAAGGAGCACGTGATGCTAAAGCTACGAAGTAGTCAGAAATCCAAGGAAAACAAAGAAGTGGTGGTTTTTATATTTTTCAAATTTTTTATGATTTTTTAAAATATGAGAAAAAGAATACAAGAATTCAAAACTCGACACTTAAACAATTATTTAAAGACTAAAAAATACTCAAAAATTCAAAATAAAAATATTTTTGTCTTTTTAAAATATTCAAATTTTTTTTATGCATTTTATGGGGATTTTCTGATTTTTAATTAATTTTCTAAAAATGAAATAAAACCAAAAATAACAATAGTGTACAGCTGAGATATGAAGGCAAGTTAAAATTACTTAAAGTGCATGTAAAATCCCAAAACTTTTTATGAGAAAATATAAAATAAAAACTAACTATAGCAACTGAAAACACATTTTTTTAATTTTTATGAATTTTTAATAATTTTTCTACGATTTTTTACTCTTTTTTTTTAATTTTTATGGTTTTTATAAATGGAAATGAGACAAAAATCGAACTGAAACTAAAACGTCCCAAAACAAGCACAAAAGTTTTTTGTTAGAATTTTTCAAGAGTTTTTAATATTTTTAATTGATTTTCTAAAGCAAACAGGAATAATTTTTAAGGTTTTTGAATTTTTAAAAATAACAAACATAATCAAAACAGAACCAAAAACTCACCAAAATTCCTACACCATGGCAGGAGCCATTTGTCAAAATTTCGTGATTTTTGGACAACTTTTACTATTTATTAAATCAAAAATCACTCACACAACATACATGGACCAACATGCAAAGAAAACATGTTTCTGGACCAAATAACAACATGCTCAGAAAGTCTAGTGTATGTTGTGCAATTTTCACATTGAATTCTGCACATATCTCAAATCATCATTCACAGTGGCATATTTGCAAATAGTAAAAATAAACATTCGATTCATAACAGATAATAAGTCCAGGGAATATACTGCAAATATAACACAAAGTAACACGTGACGATGCATGTGAGCCCACTCCAACAGGACTGACAAGCAAATATGGAAAACAACTGGTGCTAACATGCGAAATGTCCTACTGCATACTTTTATTTTTACAGACTAAAAGATAAACTGAAAGAAATGTAGGGGAACTGAGCAAATTACCCATGCAGCACGTGAGCTGCGCGTGGGGTGGACAGGTGGCAGCTGTTAAGTGGATGCAAACGTGCAACTCTCAAGGAGGTCAGCTGTCAGATCCAACAATCGTCAGACGTCTGCTACGTGGGCGGTATGAGGGCCATTAGATCTGACATCTAACGACCTGACAGCTGCTAACGATGAATGACTGCGATGGCATCTGGGCAAGAGGCGTAATCCGACAAAAGAGAAAGGCTCTAGAAGAACTCTGCCTGGGAGAGTTTCACTAGAGCACCGGCGATGATCCGGAGTCCCGATGAAGGATCAGACGGCGGCAAACGAAACGTGGGGCCCCTCCGTGTCGGGTGAACGGGTTGGATGAGCTCGCTGACGGTCAGATCTTCGGGACGATCGCAGGGACCTGGGCGAGCTCCGGCGAAGATGGTCGAATGGGTATCTGGGTCGTTCCATGCACACAAAGCCCTACAAGGTAAAGCTCGGACTCAGAGCAAGGCTCCGGTCAGGGTTATTTGACCTAAGATAAAGAGAAGAGGCGACGAATGAGAAGGGGATCTTCGGCGAAGCGAGGGATGAGACTTGCGGCCTAATCTTGGCAATCTGAGCCAAGATTGGGATGATCAAATGGCGAGAGAAGATGGAGGGTGAGCGGATGTGTCAATTGGAACGGGTGGATGCGGCTGACGAGGCTCCGACCGGTGGGTCGGAGTTGGCAGAGCGGCAAAGGTGCGCAAATGAAAGATTCGAAAGATGAAGGAACCAGGATCAAAATATGAGCTACCTGAGGATCCTAGCATGATCCTAAACTCCAGGGGGTGCGGTCGGTGGTGGTCGTTGCCTCAACCTCATTGCGGATGGCGGAGGAGGCTCGTCGCGGTGGCGTTCTGGCCACGAGAGGGGAGCTATGGCTACACGGCCCTTCTCCGATGACTAAAGAGTCCCTCCGGTTGTTGTCACCAAGGCGGAGCTATCTAGGGTATCAAAGAAGGGTACGGCACGAGCAAGCTATGCTGGGTAGGCGAATGAAGACTATATAGTGCATTCCAGGAAGCTTGGAAGAATCGGGGCAAGCGCGCGAACCGAGGTTGACCCGATCCTCCCTAAGGATCCGCGAGGATCACCGATCCACTGGGGAGATGCGGGCGGAAAATCAGAGCTAAAGGGTGCAGGGTCCGCTCAGGAGAAATGGGAGAAAACGGGTACGTGAGCCAGATCCATGCGCGAGAAGGTCCGTGAGGAGTAGTTGACCAGGGTCAACATCCCTCCTGGACCAATCAGAATATAGGAGGTCAAAAAGAATTGTAAAGTCAATGAAAAATAGAAAATGATTTTGAATTAAAAAGTGTTCAAAAAGAAAAATATTTATTATTTTTCAAACTATTTTTCTGTGATTTTTATTTATTTTTATGAAAAATAATTTTTGATATATACAGTATTGTGTATTATATACATGTATAAAATACCTATGTATTTTGTACAATTTTTTTTATTTTCTTATTTTTGCATAAATACCCCAATTTTATATCTTATTTAGTTACAACATAATTTTTTGACTGTGAAATTATTTTTGTTTTATTTTTATTTGTTATTTCTAAGTATAAAATAAATAAAGAGTGATACACATATACATGTATTATATAAAGGGTGAGAGAGATTTTTATTGTCTTTTATTTTATTTTTCTATTTTTTATTTTCGAAATATATACAAGGGGATAAAAATACCTTTTTATTTTTGTGAAAATAAATTATATACACATAGGTGAAATTATGCACAAGGTAGAGTTGCCCTATCTCTCTCTACTTCTTTTATTTGGCGATCATGCCCATACTGGACCCTCTCTTGGGTTCAGGTCACTCAATATTTATTCTAAATATTTCCTTCTTTTTCTTTTATTCTTTATTCTTTTATTTTCGCACAAATACATGCTAATATTAGATATTAACAAATGCATGCTTACTGCTAATTTATTATATTTACAACTATATACATGATGCTTTGCCAAGATATTTAGCTAAAATAAAAGAATAAAGAGTGATGAATGATGATTCATCAGCTAGTCTTTGGAATATCGTGATAGGGGCACTTCTCCATTAGATCATTGAATCTTTCCCACGCCTCATGAATAGGCTCCTGGGGCATCTGGGAGAAGTTAGAAATCAAGGATCGCATTTGGTTGAGTCACTAGAGCGGGTAGTATTTCTTCAGAAATGCGCTCGACTCTTCTCAAGTAGTGACAACCTTCCCAAGTGATTCAACCAATACAAAGCTTTGTCCATCAGACTGAATGGGAAAGCGATCATCTGCACTACCTCTAATGGGACATTTGGGTAGTGTATTGTTCAACAAATGCGATCAAACTGCTGGAGGTGTATATAAGGTTCTTCGTTAATATTTCCATGGAATATTGGGAGAAAAGGCAAAATAGTAGGCTTAAGCTCAAAATGCCCATGAATCGCAGGGATTTGTATCCAAGAACTTGTTTGTCCTGCCCCTAGATTATAATCAACCTTTAATGTAGAGCCCTAGGTTCCATGTTAGGGTCTTCTCCCTCATTCCCACCTCCAGGGTTGTTTATATCCTCCCCTCTCCTATCTTCTCTTTCCTATCTCAGTTCGAGAATCATGTCACTCAGTGTGGTCTGAAAATTAGCCTGCTATGTTATCTGGGCTTGAATTGACTGGATGGTGGCTAACATGGTGTTGTTGATCTCTCTCTGCTTCGACATGGTTTCCTTTCCCTTTGGTGGCATCAAGTGTCCGGTGTCTGACTTTGAAAATATGCATGACACTCGATTAGTGCTCAGAATTTATGGAGTCTCAGATATTAATTCAAGATTAAAGCCAATCTTAAATAGTGGGTTTATGGATGTCATAAAGAGTGAAGATGAACGACTCGGAGTGTAGAATGAGTTTGTAGAGTTCGAATGAAAAATACTCCTATCTGACATCTTCGAAATCAATAGGTAGGATGCGAAAGCACGAAGGACAATGCAAGAGTGAAAGTGAATGACGGCGCAAATTGCACAGAAGGATCTCTATCACTAGCAATCAAACACAATATAACCCCATGGTTCACCAACTCAACACAATGTGAAGACTGTGAAGGTTCGGTCAATTATCTTGTCAATTTTTTGAGTTTGGTAAGAATACAATCTATCAGAGCGATTTAAGCGAGCTGTTAGGAACCCGATGCTCCCAAGAGACTGGCCCAATCCCAAAGTTAGATATTTCCTAGCCAGTATGAATTGTTGATCGTTTATCGACTACCCAATCAATTCAATCTGCTAAGGATGTCGTGGGCCGCTTTACCGTCTATCGGAGAGATCCTCACTAGAGAATGACTAACCCCAAGACCAGTAGTCTAACGGAAGTTCAGGTGTGGCTCTAGCCTAATGTGCGGGTCACTCTCCCGCTCAAGCAAACTAACTAATGAGGGGGTTACTCTCCCCAAAATAATTATTTTTCCTTACATTTATTTAGGGTCGAGTTTTCTTTAGCAGTCCTGATTTTAGGCAGTTATCACTTGGTTTGAGTATTTTCAATGAATTTCCTACCGAGTGTCCAATTTCCTCTTTAACTTATGTGAGTGAAAACAAGGAAGGAGATCGGAAATTCCAATGTGCGATAAAACACAATGACGCATGCAGGGGTTAGAGATGCGTACCTTGTCGCCAGCACTCTACAAGCAAGTGATCTGCACATAATTGAAATACAAGAAAAATAAACTAACCAATATGCAAATGCAAGTGAACCGTACTAATCAATAGCTTCTATTAGTGGGCTTGAACATGTTATGACTAAGTCAAATTACGCTCTATTCTATAGGTACAGAAATTCTTGTTCAGGGTGTTTGGACCTAATTAATTACTAGGATCAAGCAAAGTAATTAAAGAGAAATCCACGTGAATCAAAGAAAAAAATAAGGCGATGAAAACAATACCAGTGAGGTCCCACAAGTGCACCGGCACTTGGTAAAACAAACCCCGTAAAAAATGAATATCCGTTTATAATGGTTCAAATGCTAGAAAAAAATAAAAAAAATAAAAAAGTCTGATTTTTTGGTCTCCTTCAATTATTCTTCTCTTCCTCTCACGCTATCCTGCGACTTGGTGAAGAATCAAGCCGCCTCCACTTCACTTGGATGCTTTGGCTCTCCTAAGATCGCCTCCTTCTCTACGCAGGTCCTCACAAGAAAAAGAAAAGAGAGAATGTATAAGAAACACATTTATCAAATATAAGTAGAAAAAAAGGAAATGAAATAGTGAATATGAACAATCGAGTGAATGTGGCAAAATAAAAACAGATATATACAACCAAGAATAGCAGTTCAAAAGACAAACCTAACTACCCTCGCCTTGCCTCCCTGGCAACGATGCCATTTTGTTGCTTTAGGATCTTCGAGAATTTATTATTACTGATATATGAAGTTGTCGTTGTGATCCCCAAAATTCTCGAAACAAACAAACAATTTTTTTATTCTCAAGCTACAAAATAAATTGCAAGAATAATGAAGCGAGAGAAATTTTTGCTACTTATTTACTTGTATAGTGGACAGGATAAAACCCAGGGAAGCTACAATTCCCGAGGGTTATTCAAATAATCGAAAGAAATTCAATTAAGAGAAAAAGCAGGAATCTCAAAGGTGAACTATCATGGTGTTTTGTGGATTTTTTTCTTCTTTTAATTTTTTTTCTATTTTTTTATTTTCTGATTTTCAAATTTTTTGTGATTTTAATTTTGCAATTTTTTTAATTTTTAATAATAAACAATCTGCACAAGGAAAGAAATACGCTCTCCAAACTCTTTTTGTATTTTTCATATATATCAAAAATGCTCAGAAAAATCTAAAGAAAATATATTTGGCTTTAAAAGGCTTTGAATTTTTTTTGTGAATTTTTATAGAATTTTCAGATGTTTTTGTATGTTCTAAAAATCTAATAGTGGCAAAAATGATAAATAGTACACAACCTGGAGTAATTTGTAACTTAAAAAAATTTTCAATGCCCCAAAACTCCTGCAATTATTTGTATATAAACTATAGACAAATATCTACAAACAGGAAGTGAAATCATAATTTTTGAATTTTTGAAGAATTTTCTGTGATTTTTCTAAGATTTTTTATTTTTTTTTCAATTTTTATGTTTTGAAAAGAATCAATGCACTAAATTTGCACAGAAATTAAAAGAAATTTGCGCATAAATTAAAAGACGGTGAAAGGAAATTAATCCAAGTTTTTTGGAATTTTTAGAGCAATATTCAATTTTTTATGAATTTTTGAATTTCAAGAAGGGAAAATGACACTGTTTTTTTATTTTTTAATAATAAAAAATGATGATAAAATGCAATGAAAATTTATGCTAGAAAGATACACACATCAAGAGCATAGCATAATTTTTTGGGAATTTATTTAGCAACAAAAGTATTTATTCCAATGAAAAGATCATGCAAATTTAAGGTCTGGAAAGACATGACTAAAATGCAATTATTCAAAGTTCATGCATAAATGAATAACAAGAAAAAAATATGCAATAAAAAGTAGCAATTTACCTAATAAACTTACCAAGCACGTGACTTGAACTCTGGAGAGGGTCTTTTTGCAATACTCGGAAAATTATTGGGGTGGATTTGTAATTTTCCCAGAATATTTTATTCCCCCATAAGGTTTATTGTGCATTCGTTCATTCTAAACCAAAGGAGCAATGGGAGGCGCCACCCCTATTTGTCTATCTCCCAAGCAATGGGGCGACGACGACAGGCTGATCACGTGAGGTGGCGGGGGGTCGAAGGCTGCGGTATCGGCGATGCTGCGTTCTAGGAGGGTTGCTTCACAAGTGTTAGGTGGATGCTCGCGTGGGCGGATGGAGGAGGCATCCTACTTTAGGCGGTGGGACATGCACGCGGGCATATCTGCGGTGGAATCTGGTGGAAGGCGGAGATGGATGGAAGTCGAGCGACCCGTGGATGGGGCAGACGGGCTGTGCGACCGGAGGTGGACAGTGAAGAACGACAACGAGTGGAGTTTCTGCGACGTGTCGGCTCACGCGGATGGGCAGAACCTGTGCAATACGCGGGGATGCCATGCTGGAGATGGGGCTGGCATTGATGTGCATCGCTCTCGTCGGTGGAGGACAATTGGCAGCTCCCACGTGTGGCGCGAGCGGTGGAGCCGCGGAGATGAAACAATTTTTTTTTGTTTTTTTATTTTTCAAATGTAAACAGAAACCAGGAAAATTAAAAATATATGAATTTTTGTTATTTTTTAGAAAACTGTAACGGAAGAAATTTTTTAAAAAAATTCTATTTTTTATTTATCCTGCAAAACAAATGTTAGAAAGAAACAAAAAGAAATATTTTTTGTTTTTTTATTTTTTATTTAAAAACATTTAGGATGCGAGCTCAACAGCTCAATTCCAAAATCAAAATGGATAACATGAACGAGTGCGGTTCCAAGGAAAATGGCGGATGGAACCAGATCTCCGACCACCGTGCGTGGTCGCAGGTGAGAGATCGTGCGAGGTAGAAAAGAACACGAATAGATCGAGATGTGAAACAAAAAATCGAATCGATGACAGATCAAATCGTGATGGATTCTAAGATCTAGATAAAAAATGATGATGAAATAAAGAGGCAAAAAATAAAACTAACTTAACCTAGATTAAAAATAAGAGAAGAAAAATGTGTATCTTACCTTAGGAGCGGAAAAAAACATGATCACCTCGACGAAGGTCGGCTCGTTGTCACCGGACGACTCGGAGGCTAGGCACCCTTCTGCGACAAGAAGACTCTCAGAGACCGGGCTCATCTCACCAAAGATTGATAAAGTTGAAATGAGGGAGAAGGAGCCATATAAATAGAAAAGATAAGAAATTGAAATTCAAAAATTTGAAATGAGATAAAGATATAAGGAAAAAACATTGAAATAAGATAGAGATAAAATTAGTATTGAAAATATTTACAATTTTTTTTGTATTTTCGTTATTTAATTAAATTGAATAAAAAATGTTAATTTTTTTGTAGTGGTTATTTAAGAATAGCAACTATATACATATATTATATACATATGGTACATTATATACATAGTCAAGTAAGGAAATTAGTTTCTTTTTGTTTGAAAATTTTTATTTATTTTTTATTTTATTTTTATTTAAAGTAATTAGTAAAAATATTTACAAATACAATATGTACAAATAAATGGTAAAATTGTACAAACCACCCTCGAAAATCGACTTTTCAACCGGAACGCCAAAAATTATGAAATCATAGCCATTTTAAAGATAATTTAATTTAGAATACAAGGGATGTGAGTTTGGTTCAATTAGATTTCACATGGAGCCGGAATTGGTCGTTCAATTATTGCTTAGTTGCTTTTTCCAAGTGTAGTTGCTTTTATTCTGTACATGATTTGATTGTGCAATTATTTTTATTATTTAGGACATATTTTTATTTACAACTTTTGTTTTGAAAGTATTTTGTTTGAGTCAATTTATGTACAAATAAAATAGTGTAGTATACAAATATATACAACAGACATTTTTTTGGATTTTTTGATTAAGGGCCCTATCTCCCCCTACTTTATTCATGGTCGATCAGGTCAAGTCTTGACCTTCTCTCGGGGTTCGGGTCAGCCTGTATCTATTACATATATATATAGTCTTCCTTTTTTATTTTCTTTCTTTATTTTTCGTTTATTTATTTATTTATTTTAGGTTAAAATGGTAAGAAGTGTACAATATTTACACACAGATGCAAGTTAGTAAGAATATGGAGTTAGTATTATATACATGATTTTTATAAGGGATTTTAAGCTAAAATAAATGAATAAAAATGATTAAATGCATATTCATCACCCCATCATCTATAATCACAAAGTCGCACTCCTGGTGGACGTCTCGCTCTGCATATGTCATCTGCTTTGAATCACTTAACTGCTCGGAGCAAGCTAAAAGTTTTTCTCTGGTCTCCTCGATCGTCTCTATGCATACACTTTCTCCTTCAATGTGAAAGTATACCATCCCCCTATCATGGTCAGGAATCGCCTTGGTTGTGGCCAAGAATGGGCATCCTAGTATGATGGGGGTATCTTTCACAGGCTCTAGGATCTCCTTGTCTAATACAACAAAGTCCATGGGGATTTTCAAGCCCTAAATTGTGACAATCACGTCCTTCAATAACCCCTTCAGCCTCTTGACAGATCTATCAACAAACTGAAGGAATGTCCTGCTCTATCGAAGAGGGTTGAACTCGAATTAGTCGAGTAAGGCTGTCGGAATAAGGTTAATAGAAGAGTCATTATCTATTAGGGTACGATCGAACCTCTACTCATGGATATGCCATCTAACATATGGAGCTTCTACATCAGGACTCTTGGCTTGGAATCGATTCTGAATGGCGAAGCAGGTGGCACGAGTAAGCACATGGATCTCTGCATTGTGGTTCCTCTTCTTCTTGTGGATGGTGGTCTTCTCTCTAAAATTCTTCTATAAGAGGGGGATGTGCTCTATTGCCTCCTGTAGAGTCAGTTGTACCTGAAACCTATCAATCATCTGCTGGCTAAACTTTAGCTAGTGTGTCTTTTTTGGATTTTCTGGTTTAATCCCCTTCACTAAGCGGAGTGCTTGTGGGAATGGGATGGTTGGACCCTCCCCAGAAAGATGAGAGTCAAGGATAGGTTCCTGTGCATGTAGAAGAGTAGAATCCATACCAATATCATCATACAAACATATGGACTCGTAGGAGATACAGAAACCTTTCCTTTATTCATATTTTTCTTCTTTTATAATTTTCCATTTTTTTGTATTTTTGTCCTGAGATACAAAAAGAGGTGACACAGTTGAAGGAAAATTGGTGGCATCAGTATCACTCACAGCATCTAATCTAGTGACATCAGTACCGCTCTCTGGCCAACCATCTGGAATGATGGTGGCATCAACACCACCGTCTACTTGTGGAATCACGATGACCTTAGTACCGACGGTTAGATCAACATCCTTGGTGGCTTCAGCTCCACCGTCATTATCATCATGAGCAGTATCAGCATCACTATCATCCTCATCTACTGCTCCAGAATCTCCAAGTGGTCATTGCTCAGACGAGGCACCGCCGGCTGGCATCCTACCGCTCCTAAGTGTCATAAAATCAGCATCAAATACATAGGAAGAAATATCACCCAAAGTATCACTAGAAGTGGTAGTCATTGTAAACTGTACCTGCTCAGATTTCCTAATCAGATTGTTTGGGTTAGGTTCAATCTGAGCGGGTATGGCAGCCTTGCCCTTGATAATCTCCCTCATCTCCTACCGGAACGCGTCCATCTCTCGCCAGAAGGAAGCCTGCTGGTCAGAAAGTAGGTGGTCAAGGTCATCAAGGGCTGGGTTCTCATAGACAGGTCCATGAGAATTGGAGGGGTAGCCTCGATGGAAATGAGGCTGAAACTACTGCTGGGAATGAGGTTGTTGTGGCTGCCTCCAATGCTATCCCTGATGGTAGGGACGAGGACCCTCCTGCTGCTACTGCTGGTACTACTGGAAGTGATGGGTTGCTGCTGGCTACTCTGTCTGACCTGAGCTGGAGGTTGCTACTGAGACGAGGTGCCTCCAATAGACCATCGAAAACCTGGGTGATCATGACAGATCTCGAGCTACTACTGGTACCGATCGTACAAAATCCCATTGACTTCCATCAATGGCTCCTGCTGCTCGAACAGTGGCGGGGGAAGAACTGACAGGGGTTGATCCGGCTGGTAGACCATCATATGAGTATCTTGAGATGGTGTTGGCTGGGAGTAGTGCTGCAGCAGCTGGACTAGCTCTGCCTAAATGTGGTGGACCTATCGGTACATGGTAGATGACTGTGTGGATCTGCTGCTACTGGGATCGGCCTGTGACCTGAGACAGGGCTGAGAAGCCGTCTGTGCCTCCTGGAGACACATGATCTGAGTCTTCAGGTCACTCAGTGTCTGTGCCAACTGATCAATATGGGTAAGGACATGGCACTGCTTCTTCTCAATGATCTCGATGCGGTCTAGCTTCTCGCTGATGATGCCCATGACAGCGGCTGAGGACTCGGCTTGTGCTGCTGCAGACGAAGTAGAAGGATCGGCATCGACCCGTGCAATCCTCTAATAAGACACGACCTGTGGGAGGGGCTTCCCTTGAGTGTAGATCCTAGTCTGGGACATCACCATGTAATTCTCTGTCATCTCCTCGTAGATGGCCCAAATTTGGTCCTCATCCTTGGTAAAATAGGACCCTTCACATGAGGCATTTACTAGCCCCTATAGCTCTGGTGTCATCCCACAAAAGAAACTCCGGACAAGGTTGGGCTTGGATATCTTATGACATGGACACCAGTCGATGAGCTCTTGGAATTGATCCCAAGCCTCATGAAACTGCTTGTTTGGGATCATGGTGAAGTTGTTGATCCTGGCTCGTGCTGCATTGGTCCGACCGAGTGGATAGTACTTGTTCAAGTACTCGGTCCGGAGCTGCTCCTAGGTGGTGACATACCTCCCCATATGGTTCAGTAAATAGAATGCTCTATCAACTAAAGAGAATGGGAAGGTGATCATCTTGATCATGTCCTCGTCCAAAAATCTATCGTGGACTGTGCTGCAGATCATCTCGAACTCCTACAGATGGAGGTGGGGCTCCTCGCTGGCTATCCCATGGAACTTGGGAAATAATTGGATGGTCTGGGGGCGAAGCTCAAAATCACACAGGATCTCTGGTAGTTGAATCCAACAGCGGGTGGGGGTTGCACCAGGTTTGTGCAACTGTCTCATCGTCTGTGGTTGTCTGGCTTGCTCCTGCAAGTCCTTGGGTCGTCTGTCTCCTCCTCTAGCTGCTGGTATCTCTCCACTGGCTGGTCTCTGCAGCTCTGCTCTACCGGCTCGCATCTGTGTCTCCTCTCATTGCACCTCGGCCATAAATACTCCTTAGTCTCTGATTTGGCGCTGCATGGTCTCCAAGGAGGCTAATAATGTGTTGTTGATGGCGATATGGTCAAGTACATATGCTGATCCCTACTGCTGCTAAACGGTGTGTCCCTCACTGCTAGCCATCTCTTGGGTCTCTACAAAGGCAAAAGACCCCAACTCAGGTGTTGTCAAGTGAACATATAATTGTGTTGGCCTCGGCTCTAGCACCTCGGGACTGGAAGAAGGGTAGTCAAGGGGGACATGATGGTAACGAACTCAGGTTCAGAGAGCGGGCCTAGGCTCTATGAACCTATCCTAGATCAATGGAGAGGAGTGCTCGAAAGCGGTGCTGTCAAAGGCATCCTAAGGGACCTCCTGCCCATCATCGTGATCTGGGGATTTCTGAAAATGGGATGTGCATGCAAACAAGATGAGAAGACAAACCTCTTTTTCACCTACTCGACACTCGAGCTGATGACCGTGAAAGATTAGTAAGGTGATAAATCAATCTATCAGAGAAATTAAGTGAACTATTGGGAACCCAATGCTCCCAAGAGACTGGCCTGAATATTGCAGCTACTTTTTTCTAGCCAGTATGGGTGCAGAATGTTTACCGGCTACCTGATCTGCCCAATCTGCTAAGGAAGTCCCAGACTGATTACCGGCTACCCGGTGAAATCCTAATGGAGAACAACTAGCTATAAGTCCGGTAGTCTGGAAGGAGTTCGGGTATGGCTCTAGCCTAATGTGTGGGTCACTCTCTCGCTGTAGATAAATAAATCAATGAGGGGATGACTCTCCCCAAAATAAGAATTTTTTAGGTGAAGTGTATTTTAGGGTCAAGTTTGCATTAACATTCCCAATTTTATTTGGTATCTCTTTTTAGGTATTTTTCTGAAATAAGACAATGCCTAATAAAATTTTCGATTTCCTTGGTTATTTTGACTCCAATAAATAGGGGGAGGAAGTCGAAAAAGCCGACGCACGATCAAGCACGATGATGTATGCAGAGATAGAAATGTGTACCTGACACCAGCACTCTACATACAGGGTGATCCACACATAAAAGTAAAGGCTGAAAATAAACTACCTATATGATGCACGAGGAAATCGGCCTTAGACGAGAAATTTCTATAATCGTGAAGCATAAATAGCTAACTATCGGGAAGAGAGATCGGAGTCCGGTCTTCGATGCCGATCGGTGCCTACCACAATGGGTCCTGCCAGCGCTGTATACGACCTCTCTCGGCACGTGGTCTCTAATCCCATAATGTTAACTTTTTCAATTTATTTTTAGCTAGCTCCAGTTACGATCTATAGGAACAGATAGGCAATTAGGTGTGGGCCTTAGCTAATTATGTCACAATCAACAAAAATCCTAAGTCTAAGGGATATATCCTCGAGAATAAAAAAGAAATAAAAGCGACAGAAAAAACACGAAAAAAAATTCGGTGAGCTCCCCCAAGTACACCAGTAATCGGCGAAAAAGACCCCGAAGTGCAAGTGTCCAAACAAGTGTCTCAGAGTCTAGTTATTACAATAAAAGAAGTTTTTGCAAAAATAAATCTAATCTATTGTCTATAACTAATCTCTAGCTCCTCTGCTCCTCCTCAGATGCGAGCTCCTCCAAAAGAAAACTGAAGCATCCCTCGGACGGTTACTCACACAAAAAGCGAAACAAAAAGGTGTCAAAAAGCAGTTATAACAAATAGATAAAAATAAAGCAACAAAACTGAAAAATTCTACTAAGTCGTGCTCCCCGGTAACGGCGCCATTTTGATGACGCCTAGCCACTCGAGTTAAGTAAGCAAATAAACAAGAGTCATTGTGACCCGAATCACTAAGCGTAATCAACAACAAAAATAAAAACCACTCAAGACAGATAAAACAATCAATCAACACATGTAGCGGTTCACTATTTTTATTTACCCGGTATAGCTTACAGGGTCGAACACAAGGAGCACGAAAGAATATGAAGTAGTCAAATTTCTAAAAATAACACAATTTTTAGTGGCTTTTAATTTTCAGATTTTTAATTTTTGAATAAAGCACACAAGCACACAAATAAAAGAAAACAAGCACAATAATCTTTTTGGATTTTTTTAAATTACGAAAAATACTCAGAAAATTACAGAGAACATATTTTTGGGTTTTATGGATTTTAAAGTATTTTTGGTAATTTTTTATAAGTTTTTCTGTTGTCTTTATGATTTTATAAAAATCAAACAGTGCTCAAAATGCAAATAAAGCACAACCAGGACAAAATTACAACTTAAAAATAATTTAAGTACCTCAAGTCCTGTCTAGCAATTTTATGATAAAATATGAATAAAAACCTACAAACAAGAACTGAAATTGGAATTTTTGGATTTTTCTTGATTTTATATGATTTTTATAAGTTTTTAGTTGTTTTTTTAATTTTAGGGTTTTTATAATGGATTTGCAAATAAAATTAAAATTGGAGGTAAAGCAAGAAAAAGGCACACACATGAATTTTTAAAACATTTTTCGAATTTTTATAATTTTTATAAGGAAAACAGGGATATTTTTGAGTGTTTTTGAATTTTTAAAAATAGAAAATGCTAATAAAAATAGAAAATGCTAATAAAACAAGAAATATTACACACTAACAAGAGCTAGTGGTAATTTTTATGTAATTTTTCAAATTAATTTACTATTTATTAAGTCCAATAAAAGCATGAAATTAATAACAGTTTACAGGGACATCTTTGTAAATATTTTAAGTTTCGAGGCCAAACAATAACACTCAAATAAAGTACATGGGCTAATCAAGCAATTTCTCCAATCAAAACATGCACAACAAGTGACCCAGGCTCATAGGGGCATAGATGCAATTTCTAAAACTTAACATTCATTAACTAAAAGCAATAGAGTTTAGGACAGAACATGCAAATAACTCAAAACTCACATGGGCCGGCATATGCTACGGATTCAGAGGGACTAAAATGCAAATATAGAAAACTACGAGGTTCAAACTATAAAAGTTCTTAACTACGACATTTATTTAATGGACTAAGCGAAATATCGAAACATGTGAGGGCAAAAGGGAAATATACCCCTGGCGAGGACACGTAGCATGCGTGGAGGGTGTCTGTATTGTACGGCTCTGATCAACTCCAGGTAGATCTGACGGTCAGCAAAGGATGTTGCAGGCATACGGGGCAAATGTGTTAAGGGGCTCTGATCTAACGGCCAAAAGGTTGGTCTTGTCTGGCGGCTCAGATGAATTTGGCAGGAGGGGACCCATCCGACAACGGGTAAGGGGTCAGCAAGAACAAGACCTCGACAAACTTCAATCAACCCTCAGATGGGCCCCGACGCTTCGATGAAAGATCGGAGAGGTCCAGCTGCGTCGTGAAGGTGTTCCGCGTCAGGTGGGGGGCTCGGATGGAGGTGATGACAGCTAGATGTCCGTAACGGTGAAGGCTCACCTGGAGCTGCTCCTCCTAAGCAGCTGAGGGCTCCAAGTGGTCTCCTTGCATGCATGATGTCCTGCAAAGAGTAGAGGGAACTCGAAGCTATGTGCCGGTCTTGGTTATTGCAGCTGAAAAGAAATAAAGCAACTGGGAATGGTGGTCAATCTCCGGTGAGGGTGGAGGAAGGAGATCCAGGTCCTAATCTCGACCCGATGGTCAAGCTTCAGGGGGAAAAGCCTCCGTGAGAAGATGGAGGGCGAGCTGTAGTGTCGATCAGAATGGAGGGGAGTGAATATTGGGGCTCCGACCAGCTGCTCAGAGCAGAGATGATGACGGTGGCGCAAAAGGTGAAGATGTGATCGAACTGGGCAGTATGAAAGGAATGATAGATACATGAAGGTCGGGATGTGTTACTGAGCTTTAGGCGAAGGTATACGGATTGGTCTTGGCCTCGACCAAGCTACGACTGGTTGGGAGGCTTCACAATGTAGAGCTCCGGTCGTGTTGCGAGCTACAAGCCTCCTGGTATCTCCTAAAGATACTAAGCTGCTCCTTGGTTGCCACTCCACGGAAGGTTGCTACGCAAGAATGGGGCGCGAGGGACGAGCTGGAGGGCTATAGAGGATGAAGAGGCATTTTATAGACAAACCAATGGTCTAAGAAGATCGGATGCTGATGAATCTGCGATTCGTCATCTTTATTCATTTATTCTAGCTTAAAATCCCTTATGAAACACCTGCATATAACACTAACTCCATATTCTTACTACTTGCATCTGTGTGTAAATATTGTACACCTCTAACTAATTTTAACCTAAAATAAAGGGGAAAAAAAGAAAATAAAATAAAAAAAGGAAGATTGTATACAGGCTGACCTAAAACCCCGAGAGAAGGTCAAGACTTGACCTGATCGACCAGGAATTAAGTAGGGGAGATAAGTGTCCTTAAGCAGAAAATAAAAAAAATGTGTGTGTGTTGTTGTAAATACTTCTCACTTATTTTGTGTATATCTGTATAAACTAGCACTAATTTATTTGTGCATTAATTGAACTCCAAATAAAATAACTTTCAAAACCAAAGTTGTAAATAAAAATGTGTCTAATTAATAAAAATAATTGCACAATTTAATCTTGTACAGAATAAAAGTAACCACACTTGGAAAAAGCCACTAAGCACAAATTGAAAGACCAATTACGGCTGCATATGAGCTGAAATTGAATCAATCTCACTTCCATTGGATTTGAAATTAAATTATCTTTAAAATGGCTATATTTTCATAATTTTCGGAGTTACGGTTGAAAAGTCGGTTTTCTGGGGTGGTTTTTGCAATTTTCCTATGTATTTTGTGCATATTGTATTTGTATATATTTGTAAATATTTTTACTAATTATTTAAAATAAAAATAAAAAAATTAATTTAATTAAAATTCTTAAAATAAAAAGGGGTTAATTTCCTCACTTACCCTTGTATATAATGTCATATATGTATATAGTATATGTATATAGTTGCTATTTTTAATAACCGCCGTAACAAAATAAAAAAAATAACATTTTTTAATTTAAATAAATAAAGTTGACAAAAATTTAAAAAAATTAATTTTGTAAATAGTTTTATCTCTTTTACTTTAGCTCATTTCATCTCTCTTATCTCTTCCACCAAAAAATTCAAAAATTCATTTCAATTTTCATCTCTCTTATCTCTTTATCCAAAAAAATCAAAAATTCAAATTTCATTCTATCTTTTTTATTTATATGGCTCCTTCTCCCTCATTTCAACTAGATCAATCTTTAGAGAGAGGAACCCGATCTCCGAGAGAAAAATTTCGTCGAGAATAGTGCCTAGCCTCTGAGCCGTTCGGTGACAGCAAGTCGGCCTTGTCCAGGCGATCATGGTCCATTTCTGCTCCTAAGGTGAGATTCACATTTTCCTTCTTATTTTATCTTAGTTTAATCGTAGTTTATTTTGTCGCATTTTTTTAATTCCATCGTCATTTTACTTCTCTAGATCTTAAAAAGAAAAAAATTCATCACGATTTTGATTCGACATCGATCTCGAGTTTTCATCTCATTCTCTCGATCTCTCCACGTTCTAATTCTATCGTCCATGATCTCTCAACTCCAACCGCGTACGGTGGTCGGAGATCGGATTCCGGATCTTTCACTTTCACAGGATCCTCGTTCATTTTCTGATTTGTAAATAAATAAAAAATATACAAAAAAGAAATTATACTTCTTTTCTTTTCGTTACCACTTGTTTTGCATAATTACATTAAAAAATAAACAAAATTAAAAAGGAATTTTTCTATGTTTTGGTTTTAATTTTCCTATTTCAGATTTACAAAAAAATTAATTAAAAAAGGCTTTCTTTTATCCCTGTTTACATTCAAAAAAACAAAAAAATAAATAAATAAAAGAGGGGAACGACAGCCAGGAGCTGCCCGCCCCCTCCTCCCTCAGTCCACCGCCTAGGCACCGTCGCCCACCTCCGCCTGGAAGAGCCATCCTCCACCGGCATGGGCGCCCCCTCCAACGCGCCCTACCATCGCTCGCCCGCCCAAGTGGGCCACCGCCGACGACACGTGTCCCCCTCCAGGCCAATCCCTCTTGTGCGGCCACCTCCCACCGCGTGCAGCACAGGACGCTGCCGCTTCCACGAGGAGGGGCCCTGCTACTCGGCTACTTGACTCCACCCAGCAGCGCCACCCTGCTTCCGCCCGTGCCTCGGTCCAACGTGCGGCGCGCGTCTGTGTCGACCTGCACTCCTTTCATCGATGTGCCTCCGCCTCACCTTGCTCCGCACAGGCCGTGTGGGCCCCTGCCGATCTCCGTGCTCCTTGTTCAACCGCCACGACGCCGTGTGAGGAAGAAGAGAGGGGGCGGCGGCCAAACCCCTCCTCATTTTGTTGAAGAGAAAGGAAGAGAACACAAGAACCCTAGGGTTCCTGTTGAAATAAAAAAATTTCTTTTGGAAAAATTACAGTTGCGCCCCAAAGTTTTTTAATTTGCCAAATAGCCCCTGCCAGCCTCAAGCTCATTTGGGTAATCTGCACATTCCTCCTTGCCTTTTTATTTCTTGTTAATATTTGATGCAAGAACATTGAACAATTTGTAAACTAGTCCTTGATTTCCAGAACTTAATTTTGCATGTGCTTTTCATTGAAATAGATGTATCTGTGATCAAAAAATCTTGCAAAAATTAATCTATACTCCTGATATGATTATCTTCCTAGCATAAATTTTTCATTGCATTTTGATTTCATTTATTATTAGTAAAAAATCAAAAATATGTCAATTTTCCCTCTTTGAAATTCAAAAATTCATAAAAATTCGAAATAACTCTTAAAATTCCAAAAAAATAGAATAATTGCATTTCATTGTCTTATAATTTATTTACAAAGTTCACGTATTAATTATTTATAAAACCCAAAAAATTGAAAACATCAAAAATATTATAAAAATCACAGAAAAGTCTACAAAAATCAAAAATTGTGATTTTAGTTCTTGTTTGTAGATAATTGCTTCTAGTTTGTCTTAAAAATAATTGTTAGGAGTTTTGGGACTTGAAATATTTTTAAGTTGCAAATTACTCTAGGTTGTGCACATATTCACATTTTCTCACTGTTTGATTTTTAGAAAAATATTAAAAACATCTGAAAATTCCACAAAAATTCTCAAAAATATTTCAAAACTTTTAAAACCTAAAAATATTTTCTCTGAATTTTTCTGAGCATTCTTTGGTATAATTAAAAATTACAAAAAATTGGTGTTCATATTTCTTGTGCTTATGCATATTGTTCGTTATTTGAAAAATAAAAAAATGCAAAATCAAAATCACTAGAAATTTGAAAATAACAAAATATAAAATAATAGAAATTAAAAAATAAAAAAATTAAAAAAGATAAAAAAATCACAAAACCAATGATAGGTGTCCTTTGAGATTCAATGTTTTCTTTTAATTGATTTTTGATTAATTGAATAACCTTCAGGATTTGTAGCCTCCCTGAGTTCGACCCTGTCCGCTATACAGGTTAATAAGTAGCAAAAATAAAAAAATATTTTTTGTTTGTCGCTGGATTTTTGGGGATAGCAACGACCTGTTTATCATTAATCTCTGATCCAACAAAAATCTCATGCATAACAAAATGGCGCCGTTGCCGGGGAGGCACGATGAGGGTAGTTAAGTTTTCTCTTTTGACCTGATATTCTTGGTTGTAAATATCTATTTATAATTTGCCACATTATTCCATTGTTCATATCTACTGCATTCATTTCATTTTTTCTCTCATATTTGATAATTGTGTTTTCTACACATTCTCTTTTCTTTTTCTTGCGAGGGCCCGCGAAGCGGAGGAGGAGATCCTAGGACAGCCGAAGCACCCAAGCGATGTGGAGGCGGCTTGATTCTTCACCAAGTCGTAGGATAGCGTGAGAAGAGGAGAAGAAGAAGAATTGAAAAGAGAGAGAGAGAGAGTTTTTCCTTTCCATTTGAACTCTGTAAAAGGACATTCATTTGTTGCGGGGGTCTGTTTCGCCAAGTGCCGGTGCACTTGGGCGACCTCCCCGTTTTGTTTCATCGCCTTTATTTTTATTTGTTCCCACGAATTTCGTGAGCTACCTCTTGATTGCTTTAATTAATTTGCTTGAGACAGGTAATTAATTAGGTCCAAACACCTTAAACAAGAAATTTTTATGCCTATAGAGTAGAGCGTAATTTGGACATAGTCAAATTAACTTGTTCTTTCCCGTTAATAGAAGTTATCATCTAGGACGGTTCACTTGCATTTTCATATAGGATAGTTTATTTCAATTCTACGTGGATCACTTGCATGTAGAGTGCTGGCGACAAGGTACGCATCTCTAACCTCTGCATGCATCATTGATTTTAATCGCACATTGGCATTTCCGATTCCTTCCATGTTTTCAATCACATAAGTTAAAAAGAAAATTGGACACTCAGTAGGAGATTCTTCGAAAATATTTTAAACCAAGTGATAACTTCTAAAATAGGGACTGCTAAAGAAAACTCGACCCTAAAAAAATACAAGGAAAATTATTATTTTAGGGAGAGTAATCTCCTCATTGTTTGTTTGCTTGAGCGAGAGAGCGACCCGCACACTAGGATAGAGCCACGCCTGAACTCTTTTCAAACTACTATCTTAGGTTAGTCGTTCTCCAGTGAGGATCTCTCCGGTAGCCGATAAAGCGGCCCGTGACATCCTTAACAAATTGAATTGATCGGGTAGCCGATAAACGGTCCGCAATTCATACTGGCTGGGAAAGATCTAACTTTGGGATTGGTCCAGTCTCCTGAGAGCATTGGGTTCCTAACAGCTCCCGTTTAACCGCTCTGATATATTGTATTCTCACCAAACTCTAAAATTGACAAGATAATTGACCGAACCTTCACAGTCTTCACTTTGAGTTTAGTTGGTGAACTGGGGGTTTGTATTGCGTTTGATTGCTTGTGTGCATACTCGATCCTTCTGTGCATTTGCGCCTTTTTCTCCATATCTTTTGACTTGACCCTCGTGCTCTCCCAATCCCGTCTTTTGTTTCGGAGATGGTCGACTAGAGTTATTTTAATCTGATCTTCGCGGATACCTCATACTCTCCAGACGATCCACCTTCCTTTTTCCACGAGGACTTTCCTCCTGATTTTCGTGCATATCCGCCTAACCCATTATTTCAAGAACCGGATGATGATTTTCACCCACCCTCATTCAACCCACTCGATCCTGGGATTTCAGTCACCTTTCATGATATCCACACTTGAGACCCTGAACCAGATGATGGAGCATATGAATTCAAGGATTAGCAATCTATTTAACATAAATACGAGCCATAACGTTGCTCCACTATTTGAGGATATGGATTCACTTGAGGATAATCATGAGAACTCGCAATCGCCCAAAATACAAAAAATGAGCAAATTTTAAAAATCCAAAAAGATTATGGGAGACACATTATTGATTCATTTTGTGAGGAGAGGATCCAAATGCCCGATCATCTACCCACACATCTATTCACATCATTACCAACCTTGACCCCGAGGATTTCATTATATAGACTGCTCTTGGCAATCCTCATATAAATGCTGATTCTGACCTCCTCCCTTGTATGGATGAAGTCCAAAATTTCAAAAAAATGTTGACTGAACCTGAAGTGGTAGCCACCCTTCATGAGATCATTAAAGCCCACTTCAACAGGCCATGACAGATTTATCTACTCCTCAACACAAGAAAAGAAAGCGAAGGAGAAGATCTGAGCGTCACATCATCTCATGAGAACCCGCCTGTGTTAGCCAACCTCAAGGCTTGATAATAATATTAGAGATTCTTGTTATATGTTGGATGATAATGAAACCCAGGAATTCCTCTTCAACGAGGAAGACTCGGAAAGCATAGACCTTGGAGTTTCCCCTTCTGGTATGTGGCGATGCATTGATGACATCCGCGGAATTTACACAATAGACACCTTAGAGCGGAAGGCTGAATCTGAGACTAGACAGGACGGACATGATTCGACTACTTCCACTGATGAGTGTGTTCTTATTCACCCTGATTCAGATGAGACCGATCAGGCCATATTTGATTTGATTGCTTTTATAAAGGAATTTGGGCCTTTTGATAAAGATGATGATCTGGTAGAGGCTCGCCAGGCTATAAGTATCGTACTTTTTCTTATAATGATTTTGAGCCATTTTACTTTGATATTTGCGAGACTTCCCAGGCAGGACATGACCACACTACTTCCAATAACCGATTTAGGCATGCATAATCTGAAACCGCTGAGGATACATTCTTGGTCGATCCTTCTTAGTTTATGTCTAATGATGATCCCAATATCGACCTACACCTTATCAAATCCATACCTCAACGGTCCCGCAAGAAGGTTCGCTTTCGACCCTCTTGACCTTTGTACATCCACTCCTCTTGTATATCCTTTCGTTTCACTCTTTCTTCTCCCATTTTATCACTCACCCCTTTTCCATGTGTGTATATATGCAATACTTAGGATGTGCTTTATCCTAAGTATAGGGGGTGAATGATTTGTGTTGTTCATATTCGTCCTGTTCATCAATCTTGTTGCTGCCTATACTTAGGGATACTCTACCCTAAGTATAGGGGGGTGATGTTGTTCATACCGTGTCTTTTTATTTTTGAGTATGTACATTCTCGCCATCGATTTTCTCCTTTTGTACGCTCTACTATACTTAGGATTACTTGATCCTAAGTATAAGGGGGGATCACCAACTTCTCTTCTTTTTATCTTTTCTTTGAGTCGTTGTAGCATAGGAGTCTTTTCACTTTTCTTTACTTAGCACGAGTTATGTCTTCCTTTTTCGCTCTCTGATAATTATGAGGACATAGTTCGATCTAAGTATAGGGGGTTGTCATATATATTGTATATATAGTTTAGACATAACTCGTACTTTTAAATACGTTTATTTGGGGGGTTATGTGTATAATTTTGTAAAATCCACGTGTGTAAAAAAATAAAAAAATAAACAAACAAAAAAAAATCTTGTATATACTTGTATATATTTTACTAACCCTTTTTTCCTTTAAAAAAACTACAAAACCAAAAGTCTATAAAAATTTGCATAATTTAAAAAAAACTTTCTTTCACATCTACATTTTTCCTCCAAAAATCCATAAAAATTTCAAAATTAGAAAAATGTTCTTTTCACATGTGCATCATTTCTTTTCAAAAAAAAAACTCTCTGCATTTGCATGTGCATTTTTCAGGATAGTATTGATATTTAAATTATGTCCAGAATAAAATTGAAGAATGGAGCTTAGCTGGACCTTAATCCACCTAATTTTCAGAGGAACTTCACCGAGAAATAGGATTTTAGAAGCTTCAGGTCTTTGACTTAATTCTTTGAGTTCCACATGACAATGTGCAACGTTTGACTCTTAGTGTCTAACCTGGTCTCTTCATTCTGGGTATAACTGTGGAATAGAGAACCAATTTGTACTCTCGCACTATGCACTTAACTCAACTCAGATGGGATGTTGGAAGACTGTGTGAGTTTCTTTTTTGGTGGCGTTGAAATCTAAAGACCGGATTACGGGTTTAAATAAAGCTTCGGAAAAGGGATGGCCAGCTGGGCACATTTTTTTCTAAGACCCCAAAAAATGTACGTAAACAAAAAGATTCTATATTTGTGGGGCACCAAAAATCCAAATAAAAAGAAGCCACTACCAAATAAATATCTGACCAAAAAGGTCCAAGCTCAAGAAAACCTGCAGATCTTGGTGGAGACTCGGCTACACTGGCCAGCTTCACAAGGAGAGGTGACTACACTGGCCACCCTCCAGTTCTTTCCCCTTCTTCTAACTTCTCCCCCAATTCGATTGTGAACACAACGTGACAGACCATAGAAGGAAATACATGACTCCCCAAGGACGAGTTACTGGAGAGGAGATTTGCATGGTAGTCTGGCATTCTGGATGGGAAGAGCTAAAACCTTTCACACACATGAGTCGATTGTTCAATGTTCATAGGATGTGCTTTGGGAAGAGGATTGATCTAAGATGACTTCTGAGTCGAAACTATGACAATGATGTGTAGAACTTGAAGGCTGTCGATTTTAAAATTCTATGTCTCACAGAAGTTCTGACACACTAATAATACAAAGCTCCGACAGATCTCCAAACTACAATTTTATTAAGATAAGTTTAAAAATAAATGTTGTCCTACTTTCTTTAGTTTCCCTTTTCTTTTTCTTCACTTATTCTTTCAAATAAGTGTTTTCTAAGGGACAAGCAAAGGTAAAGCATAGGGGGATGATGAATCTGTTCTTCGTCATCTTTATTCATTTATTTTAGCTTAAAATTCCTTATAAAACACCAGTATATAACACTAACTCCATATTCTTACCAACTTGCATCTGTGTGTAAATATTGTCCACCTCTTTCTAATTTTAACCTAAAATAAATAAAGAAAGAAAAAAAGAAAAAACAAAGAAAAGAAAATAAAAAAGGAAGGATGTATACATGCTGACCTGAACCCCGAGAGAAGGTCAAGACTTGACCTGATTGACCAAGAATAAAGTAGGGGGAGATAAGGGTCCTTAAGAAGAAAATAAAAAAATGTGTGTGTGTTGTTGTAAATATTTCTCACTTATTTTGTGTATATCTGTATAAAACTAACACTAATTTATTTGTGCCTTAATTGAACTCAAATCAAATAACTTTCAAAACCACTGTTGTAAATAAAAATGTGTCCTAATTAATAAATATAATTGCACAATTTAATTTTGTACAGAATAAAAGTAACCACACTTGGAAAAAGACACTAAGCACTAATTGAAAGACCAATTTCGGCTCCATATGAGCTCAAATTGAATCAATCTCACTTCCATTGGATTCGAAATCAAATTATCTTTAAACTGTATTTTCGTAATTTGGAGTTACGGTTGAAAAGTCAGTTTTCTGGGGTGGTTTGTGAAATTTTCCCATGTATTTTGTGCATATTCTATTTGTATATATTTGTAAATATTTTTACTAATTTTTTAAAATAAAAAGAGGGGAACGACAGCCAGGAGCCGCCGCCCCCCTCCTCCCTCAGTCCGCTGCGAGGTCGCGCTGTCCGGCGCCTCCTCCCTCAGTCCACCACCTAGGCGCCACCACCCACCTTCGCCTGGAAGAGCCGTCCTCCACCGTCGCGGGCGCCGCCCTCAAACGCGCCCTACAGCCGCTCGCTGCCCAAGTGGGCCACCGCCGACAACACATGTCTCCCTCCAGCCGTGCCCTCCTGTGCGGCCACCTCCCACCGCGTGCGGCACAGGATGCCGCCGCTTCCGCGAGGAGGGGCCCCGCTCCTCTGCTACCTGACTCCGCTCCGCAGTGCCGCCCTGCTTCCACCGTGCCTCCGTCCAACGCGCGGCACACGTTTGTGTCGACCTGCACTCCTTTCATCGCCGTGCCTCCGCCTCACCCTACTCCGCACAGGCCGCATGGGCCCCCGTCGATCTCCGTGCTCCTTTGTTTAGCCGCCATGTCGTCCGTGTGAGGAAGGAGAGAGGGGGCGGCAGCCAAGCCCCTCCTCATTTTTTTGAAGAGAAAAGGAAGAGAACACAGGAACCCTAGGGTTCTTGTTGAAAAAAAAGAAATTTCTTTTGGCAAAATTACGTTTGCGCCCCAAAGTTTTTCAAATTTGCCAAATAGCCCCTTCAGCCTGAAGAACATTTGGGTAATCTGCACATTCCTCCTTGACTTTTATTTCTTGTTATTATTTGATGCAAAAACATTGAACTATTTGCAAACTAGTCCCGGGATTCCATAACTTGAATTTGCATGTGCTTTTCATTGAAATAAATGTTATTTGTGATCTAAAAATCTTGCAAAAATTATGCTATGCTCATGATATGATTATCTTCCTAGCATAAATTTTTAATTGCATTTTGATTTCATTTATTATTATTAAAAAATAAAAAACATGTCATTTTTCCCTCTTTGAATTCAAAAATTCATAAAAATTCGAAAATAATTCCTAAAACTCCAAAAAAAATAATTGTTGTATTTCATTGTCTTTTAATTTCTGTACAAATTTTACGCATTAACTATTTATAAAACCCAAAAAAATTGAAAAACATCAAAAATCTTATAAAAAACATAGAAGAGTCTACAAAAAGTCCAAAAATAGTGATTTTAGTTCCTGTTTGTAGATAATTACTTCTAGTTTGTCTTAAAAATAATTTTCAGGAGTTTTGGGCAATTAAAATATTTTTACGTGTCAAATTACTCTAGGCTCTGCACATATTCACATTTTCTCAGTGTTTGATTTTTAGAAAAATAGAAAAACTTTTGAAAATTCCATAAAAAAATATCAAAAATATGTCACAACTTTTAAAATCCAAAAATATTTTCTCTGAATTTTTATGAGCATTCTTTGGTATAATTAAAAATTACAAAAAATTGGTGTGCATATTTCTTGTGCTTGTGCATATTGTTCGTTATTTGAAAATTATAAAAAATGCAAAATCAAAATCACTAAAAATTTGAAAATCAGATAATATAAAAAATTAGAAATAAAAAAATAAAAAAATAAAAAGATAAAAAATCACAAAAACCATGGATAGTTGTCCTTTGGGATTCATGTTTTCTCTTAATTGATTTTTGATTAATTGAATAACCTTCGGGATTCGTAGCCTCCTTGAGTTCGACCATGTCCGCCATACAGGTTAATAAGTAGCAAAAATAAAAAAATATTTTTTTGTTTGTCGCGGGATTTTTGGGGATAGCAACGACCTGTTTATCATTAATCTTCGATCCACCAAAATTCGCATGCATAACAGATGCGTATGCGGAAACCTAGGTAAGTCAGGTTGTGCCTAAGGATCTGTGAGGATCATGGGAGATCGGGCTTCAATCGGGCGCAGGAATCGGGAGAAGAGGATGTCGGGTTCGGGCGTGAAAATTTGGAGAAAAAGCTCTGGTGAGAGGGAAGTGACGGACCCGGTCTGGAAGAGACCGTTGACTGGAGTCAGCGATCTGACGTGGACCACTGCGAAAATCAAGATTTATAAAATAAAAGGAAATTCAATGAAAAATAGCAAATGAATTTAACAGAAAAAGTGTATAAAATAAAAAATGTTTATTTTTTATAAAGTATTTTTCTATGATTTTTAATTATTTTTATGAAAAATAAAATAATGTATATATAGTATATAACATTATATACATGTATAATATACCTATGTATTATGTCCAAGTAATTTTATTTTATTATTTTTACAAAAATACCTTTATTTTATATTTTATTTATTTACAACATAATTTTAGGCATATAAAATAATTTTTATTTTTATTTTTACAAATGATTAAGGGTATATAATAAATAGCGAGTGTAGATTATACATGTGTATTTTTTACAAGAAATTGAGGATTTTATTTTTATTTTTATTTTTTCTGATTTTTATTTTATGATATTATTAAAACTATATACAAGGGTGTAAGAAAAAAATGGTTTTATAAATAAATAGATAATATGTGCAAGTATAGGTGATATATACAATACATAGTAGACCCTATCTCTCTCTACTTATATTATTTTGCGATCAGGTAAAGTCTTGACCTTCTCTTGGGGTTTGGATTACTCTGTATTTATTCTAAATACAACATTTTTTCTTTTTGTTTTATTCTTTTATTTTTGCAAAACTACGTGCTAATTTTAGAATATTAACAATGCTATGCAAAAAGCTAAATTATTATATTTACAGGTATTTACAGGGTGTTTTCTAAAGAGAGGAGCTAAAATAAAAGAATAAAGAGTGACAATCATAAATTCATCAGTAGTCTACATGAAAGTTGTATATCTCAATGAGATCTACACCATTCATGAAGACCCAAAACCAATCTATACTATACAAACATTAAAAAAAACATTTCTATAGTATTATATATACATAGGTTTTGCATGATTGTATTTTTTGGCATGATTTAATTTTATAATATATAAATGTAATATATATTTTTAGAAAAATACTAACATAAAATGTACATATAAATCTTTTTGTATTTTTATAACTTATAAAAAAGTAAAAAATGAAAGCAAAAAGTGTTCTTATGCACATGTTAATAAGACATTATATATATATATATATATATATATATGATTTTTTTACTCTTTTTCTTTTGTTTTCTAACTTTTAATGTTTATTTTTTGCAGTCACTCATAATGGGAAAATCATAAAATAAAAAAACAAAAGGAAATAAATAAAAAAGGTACATGTATGGACACAAAATGATAGGTGCAAGATTGTACAATTGTACAATTTCAATGTGGTCCAAATCTTAAGTTTCACCGATGAACTCCTTTGAAATTAGTCCATTTTAGTAGGAAATTGAAAGCACATTATATAAAACATAAATAGTGCTTTATAGGAAATTGTATGCCGTAGAGGATTAACTGTAAAGTTTCGATTTTCTCAAAGTAGGGTTTAGGTTTACAACATATTTAGGGTAGTATTTTTTTGGGATTGTTCTCTAAATTGGGTTATGGTATGTATCTATTAATTTCAGCCTAAATTCATTAAGAATCGGGGAAGATTGCATAATAGGTGTCTATATACAAGGAAAACTCCTTAATTTATGTGGACTTTTATTGATTTTATTTCGTGGACATGTTTGTGTGTTGATAATATACATTTATCACAATTTTTATTGCTTGAATATTTTTTACTATCTTGTCATTTTATAGTATTTCTGTGTGTTTTTCTTAGGAATTAAGGACAAAAGTAAATGAATCATAGTCTATTCATTACACCCATTAATACATTGTTCATTGTCAAATAATGATATTTTTCATTGCAAAAATGAGCCTATAATGATTTTTTTAATTTATCACCATATTGTCAATTGTCAAATATATAACGACGATATTATTCATTACAAAATTATCTTTTATACTTGAGATTAGTGACAAATGTTATATCCGTTAATACATATTTAGCAACGACGTAAGTATGAACAATTAACCATAGTTTTTAAAATTTTAGCAAATGGTCGCTAATATTTAGTTCAAAATTTAGGGAAGATTAATAATAGAGAAAATAACAATATATATGCATTCCTATATGTATAGTCTGATGATATTATTGCAATATATATGATATTTCTTTCCTAATTTCAAGTATAAAAAATAACTTTGCAAATAATAATATCATCATTACATATTTAAGAACGAATGATATAGTGACTAGAGTAAGATTTTAGAGAAATATCACTATAGTAAGATGATTCATCAAGTTCCCTCGTAGGGGGTGAAGATATTAAAAAAAATATCAACATATATTAAAATAGCAAAAAGAATAAGATATCCAAAACCATACAAGAACAACAGACATCATATCCGTGTATTAGCCAAACATGCAACTATCATTTACCCCTTTGCATAGTGGCGAATATGCAAATAAGTCAAGGCACATAGGACAACCCAGATATGGATGATTGTCAAACAGGACGTCCTTATCGAGTTATCTTTGAGACGTTTTCTACTCCTTGGAATCGTTATATCTGTATATAGATGTAATGTACAGTGATCCACTCATCCAAGTGTGCGTGCAGCGCAGAGAACTTACATGATGCATATGGAAAAGAAAGAGGCCACAATCAAATCCTCCATTGGATTTTGCTGCTTCCTTGATAGATTTTCAAAGGTCCCCCCCAGCACTCACTAACAAGATAGGCTACACAGACTATGAGGAGCAGCTTCTACAAGACGTGTCCTCACCATCATTATTCTATTCCACGCTTCTGATGGGTTAAAGGTGGGAGGGGTCCCTTTTAGGAATCAGATTCCGATAGATTGCAATGTAACAACAGGGAGGGAATGTCTTTCAAAATCATAGCAACACTGCCCTTCATATACGCATACAAGAAATAACATTTGCTTTAACATGTAAAAATCCTTTTTCCATAAAATAAAAGTAATCTAATCAGTTTCAGTTGTTAATATAGAGCTGCTAGAGTAACTTCAAGAAAATCTTAAATCAGTATTGAATATATGGTTGCAAAGGATCATATCTTTCTTTCAACAACGTTTCAGATCTTAAGGGTTCGTTTGGTTGCAGGGTTGGGCAGGGTTGGACTGGCCCAATCCGGAGTACCCCTCTTTCCAACCCTCCCAATCCTCCTCACAGTTTACTATTCATAGGGGTACCCCAACCCAACCCAACCCTGCCCAACCCTGCAACCAAACGAAACCTAGCAGGGTTGGGCAGTGTTGGGTTGGGTTGGGCTGGGTGAATAGTAAACTGTGAGGAAGGGATACCCATGTGAATAGTATCTCAACCCAACCCAACCCAGCCCAACCCTGCAACCAAACGAACCCTAAAAGAAATCAGAGCTTTATCCTCGTAAAGCCATCAATGGAATGAAAAGAAATGCTACTGTTATCAAATCCAATAGTCAATTAATATCAAATCACATGTTTTCCGATGGACGAAAGCGGTAAAATAAATGCAATAGAATCAAGTACATGTAGGCGAACTGACCGGAAAAACGTCTCCATTACAAATCTAGAAAAGAAAAGGAAAGCGAAAGAAGGAGAAATGCATCGACCATGCCTTCAACTCTCCACATTTGACTGTTTGGTACACCCAACTAAATCCATAAGAGCAAAGAAACTACCAGCAAAAGACAACAAAAAGAATCCACAGAAAGTGGGAACGCATGCATCAAAAAGACCTGAGCTTAAAGAGGAGGAGGGAGATAAGAAGAGAAGATGGCCATGTGAAGAAAAAGCAAAGAACAATCTAATTATGGGAGCGAAGAGATCTACAGTAAGGAGCTGTTGACAAGTCCATGCCAAGAGGGAGGAACACCAGCATTCCCCCATCTGTAATCCCTCAATGGGTCCATGCCCATGTTCCCGTGATCCCCAGCCATCTGCCATTGCATGCCCACCACCATCTTCCCCTCTCCTTCCATGCTTTTGCAGTACTCTTCCTCCACTGCAGCAGAAGCAGTTGCACCAACACCCTCACTCACTCGAGCAGCCGTCGACTTTTCCTCCACACCGCCATTATAGATATGGTAGAGCCCACCTTGGATGGTGTCTGAGAACCCACCCCTCAATACGTCGAGCAATGCCAGAGATGCACCAAGGACATTGGAGTTAGGGTTTCCAGTGTGGATGGTGCCATGCTCGAAAAGGGTAAGGTCATTTAGGTTATATGGAAGGGATGGGTGAGTTAGGGGAGAGATGAGAAGTGGGTTGGAGCTATGGAGATGGAGATGGTGGTGGTCTAGTTGCCTTGATTTGGAAGAGGAGGACCTCTTATTCTTCCTACAGCCACCACCCACAGGCACATTCCTGAGGGAGTCACCCTGGGTCCAGTACCTCCTGCATCCCTTGCAGAAGTACCTTGGCTGGGAGAGGTTGTAGTTGTTGTAGTAGCAGAACTTTGTGTTGCTGGAGTCGTATCTAGGACACGTTAAGGAGCTCTTCTGGGTGCGGCTTCGCCTTCTTCTCTTCTTGTTGTTGCTGTTGTTGTTGTAGTTGCTGCTGAGGTGGTTTGGTGCCGACCATGATCCCGTTCAGTTGTGGTGCATGTTCATGGCCTGGAAGAAATTGACTGAGATTTCATTCACCGATTTAAAACAAAAAAAAGCAGTGCAATCAATAGTTTATGCATAGTAAGTGCTGAAAGTATGAGTGCAATTGATTTGTGAAGTACTAGGAATTAATTAATGATGCAACAAGTGAAGGATTTCTCATGGGGTGTAAAGAATGTAGCTTCCTATATAGTTGTGAGCATCTAAGCAATTGAGGAAAAATTTGAAAAAATGAAAAGATTAAAAAGGGGGAGATAAGCAAGGGAGCATTTTACATGATGATGGTGTACCTGAAGGCTGAATGGTAGAAGCCTACATTCCCTTGCAAGCACTGAGAGATCTTATGGTTATATATGTGTTTGAGATAGAGAGAGCGATTCTGATGCTTAGATAGGAATGGAAGATCTGGAAGGTAAAAGGAGATCACAGAGATCTGTGCATGTATCTCGCAGCGATCTCTCTCTTCCCTGCAGGGGGTATAACAATTATAAACAAAGAAGTAGAGAGATCTACGGGAGAGAGAGAGGAGGGAGGGAGAGATAAAGGGAGAGAGGCAGGAAGCAACAGTACTGGAGATATGAGAGGGTGCAATGATTGCAGTCCGTACGTGAAGATCGATGTATATGGCTTGCACGCAGAGAAAGAGGAGTAGTCGTTCAACCATCATCTGTACAAGTATAACCATACTTTTTTTGTAAAGGTAAACTATATATATTTCCAAAAAAGAAAACCCAATTACAAACCAAAAATTATGGCTCCCAAATCAAGCCAAAAAATGTTTGTTTATATACAGTACTTTGAATATGTAGAATATTGGAGATGGAGGTGGGACATGATTATCAAACCTATTTTTTGTTTAAGGATTTTTTGCCCTATGAATCCTATAAATTTTTTAAATTATCTCCTTGAATTTCGTAATTCTCTCATCAACTTCGTAAACTTTCTAATTATTACCCCTCAGACCGTGTGGTTAACCCCCGTACATTTATCGGTTAAAACTAACCGGATTTCGTTACGTTCTTTTACATTATACATATTTTATTATAAAAATTACATTGAGTACCCTTTTCCCTTACCCTCCTCCTCATCTCCCTTTCCCCACCCACACCCATACAAGCCCACAGAGACAAAATGTAGGACTGGTGCCAACAGTTCATCACGGAAGAAAGGACTCACCAAGCCGGTATCACTAACTAATACTAATATAACTAAAGCTAATACTAATTACTAATATAATAGAAAAGAACTGTCTTTTCTGTATACTTTCCCCGGTTCCGTTGCTACCGCGGGCCTTACGCAATCGATCGGATCATATAGATATTAGATATCCCTTCTTCAACAACAACATAGGTCACCTCCTCAACCTCTGCCGCCATCTCCCTCCTCCTTCCTGACCTCCTCCTCCAGGTCTGCCGATCCTCCTCCAGGTCCACAGCCTCGCCCTCCTCCTCCCCGACCTCATCCTCCTTCTCCAGGTCAGTTGTCATTTCCCTCCACCTCCAGGTCCTCCCACCCTCGCCCTCCTCCTCCCCAACCTCTACCCTTTCCATCCACCTCTAGGTCCTCCAGCCTCGCCCTCCACCTCCTGACCTCTGCCACCACCCTCCTCCTCCTCGACCTCTGCCCTCGACCTCGACCTCCAAGTCCTCCTACCCTCGCCCTCCTCCCCTGACCTCCCCCTCACCCATTAGGTCCTCCCACCCTTACCCTCCTCCCCCCGACCTCTCCACATGCCACATCAAGGACCACACACCAAGGTCGAGAGGTCGTGCCATCGCATTCGGATGCCCATTGCCGGGGCCTCCATGCAGGTACCCGCCTCTGGTCACGATCTGGTTGCACCTAAGCAGAGGAAGAAGTTGCAGCCGCTAGAAAACTCTCTACTCAGATGCTGCTATTACGCCCCAGCAAGATGCATGAGGACACTTCATCTTACGAGAGTGAAGAATGAAGGGAGAGAGTGAAAGAGAAAGGAGGGGGAGAGAAGAAGGGAGAGTGGGAAAAAAACCAACCATTGGATTTACTAGGGTTAGATTAACTCAACTTAAACCCAAGCTAGTTAATCCAAGAAGTCTCAAATTAACGGCATGGTTTGTGGCGTAAGATGAAGTAAGTTTAAGGGGTCGAGGGGGGATTACATTGTCTAAAAGGCCGAAAAGATAATTCACAAAAATTTGTAAGATTCTTGGATAAAAATCCCTTTTGTTTAACGTCTTAGTTCCGTTATACATGCACCTCGCTTGGCATATGGCATCGAGGCAAACCCAAACTCCAGGGATTTGTGGACTTCCATAGCATAAATATCTTCATGTCGCATCACCTTAAGTTCACGTGAAGGCACGTTTGAAAGTGCCCAAAACATAACATATAGACAATAATTAGTATATAAAAAACAATTTTCCTAACATCCCGGAAGTCTGTCTTCCTTGGGGGAACTTGCTTGAAGGAGGTATGCTCCAGTAGCTTTTGATCTGTATAGAACGAGAGATGGATGAAGGTAGATGTTTGGCGAGAATGGGATCCTCTCATTGAGGTTGCATTCAATATTCCCATCTTCATGGGAGGTTCCTTTTATACGGCGTGTAAGCCACTCTTAGTTAGACCTAGTCTCATGCCTCGTAGGATCAAATTTCGTTGGAGACCTGACCTCCTACAGCGATCGACCTTGCGACGATCGACAATAGTTCTTGACCATGAAGCCATTAGGTTTAGAATCATTCTACATCTTCCACTTGATCGAATATAGTCAAGGCTCCTAATCTCCCATTATTCATGCAATGTATGAATGAATATGCTTTCTATGAAGATCATGGTTCATGAATACATCTCAGTTGGCTGTGTAGGTGCATGTTGTTATTCTCTTAATTAAAGAATGACCTAGATTGTCACTTATAAAGTTTTTTTTAAACATGATTAGAGCCATAATCTCAATAAAATCCTCCCAAGGCGTAAATTTGTTTACAATAACAAATACCCGAGACGTATTTTGCTGGGGACCAAAAACTTTACAGATTAAATAGCATAAAGTTAGCATAACAAAAGACAAACCCATGAGAGGCTAGCATTTTTTAGCAATATTCAGTGACCAAGCACTCGGATAGGGAACCGAAGGTTTCATGCGTCTTACCGTGCTCCCTCCAAATCAGCCACCATGCTGATGCCATCTTGGATTTTTATCCACCAATATGAGAGATCAAATTTGGGATACCATCATTAGTGTAAAAGAAGTTTTTGTAACAACCATTAGTATCGAGTTTTAACGGAGAAAGCACTTGTTTAGTAAAAGTGGTTGTCAACAAAAATGTGATCTTGACTTTCGTTTCTATTTAGGCATAAAAGGCAACATCTAACAACACTGATACTAAAAACATGTAGTTTGCTTAGGTGATGAGTTTTCTGTGGATCATTATAGTTTGCTTAGGTGATGAGTTTTCTGTGGATCATTATCCAAAGGAAGAAGGATTGTCTAGGATAGAAATTCCTATATAAAATAGTTTACAGCTCAGTTCGCCATTGATAAGAACCAGGTAGATTTGTTTATTAAGATTTCACTATTTGAATCCACTACATTCGCAGGCATCACTATGTCAAGCGGTTTAAGTAGTTTTGGAAGTGACCGATGCCGAACCGCCTCATACAATGACCGCCACATTCCTAAAATCTACCATGAGTAAAGAAGTTAATATACGACAGTTGTCTGACTGCCATATATGTCAATTGTTATTGCAACGGCTTGTTAACCGAGATATATAACTTGGTTATTTTTAGAGGTGGCTACTTCGACCGCCATAAAAGAATGTTATATAACAGCAGATGCTTATAGCTGTTGTAACTACCTAGTTCATGCCTTTGCACATCTCTTACTAGCAAAAGAGAGGCTAAAATGCCCATGCAGCACTCAAGAGCTCCATGGCTCACAACCACAGTAACAAGCACAAATACAATAATGAAACCACCATATTCAGTCACAATTGCATGAGACAACTATTACAAAGTACAAGTTACATATATACTACAACATAAACAAAAGTTCTAGGCATAACCACAACAAACTCTAAACTATAATTACAACTAACAACGTAGATCATCCACATCGTAGGGGGAGGGTCGTCATTGTGTTCTCGGTGTGTAAGTGCAGGAGTTGAACTACATGTGCTACTCCCATATAGCTTTGCAATCTGCACATACCTCTCTTGCATCGTCTGTGCATTATGCTGCATAGTCTGAGTATTCTACTATAAGATACGTCGCAACTGATCTTCCCTATCGTGAGTCCTATAGAGGTATTGTCGCAAGTCCACCACACTCTCCTTTAACTAATTAAATTCTTGTTGCGACGGACCACCGCCTCACCTATGAACACTCAGATCGTGAGAGGGATCCTAACATCTGATCTTGGACGGTTTGCAGGCCCAATAAGTTGGGTTCGAGAATCGCTGTATCGACCGCTCTCTCAGCTCTCAAATATCCACAATCTAGCGCATCAACAATTAACCCACTGCGATGCTTAAGAAATAAGTACGGTGAGTCTTGAAATTCTTTTGGCGAGGGTCTAAAATATCCTAACTAGATTAATAGCGAAGATGGAGTGTCGCTGAGGCAACCACTCACTAAAAGTGAATCAGACAACAATCAACCCACAAATGAATATGGCAATGTGAAGCAAAAATGTGGAGTTAAAATTTATTATAACTCTACAAAAAGTGTTTATAGTGTGTAAGCATGTGTAGAGGTCAAACACAGGGAGCAAACGGTAGATTATGCAAATAAATGAAAATTTTATCCTTTTCTATGGTCTTTATTCTCTTTTTGTGTGAGTTTTAATTTTTATATTTTTTATAGATTTTAATTTTTATATTTTTAAATGTTTTTATTTTTATAATTACTATTTTCTTTTTATATATTTGGATTTTCAATTCCTTTTCTTTTAATATATATAATATAGGCTTATAAAGAGCATTATATACCATACAATGTAACATAATTATAAATACTACAAAAACTAATAAAATACAAGAATAAAATGTTTTGGGGTTTTATATAATTTTCTACTATTTTTATGATTTCCATCAATTTTATAAATTTTAGGTATTTTTAAAGTCAAAAATATCACAAAATAGGAATTAAATAAATAAATCGATTTGATTTGAAGATAAAAAATAACAAAATCTGTCCAAATTTCTCCAAATCAATTTTAATAATAGATAATAATATAAAAATCAGAAATAAAAATAATTACATTTTATATTTTTAGGGATTTTTTATATTTTTTTACTGGATTTTGGAGCTTTTTAATTTTTAGTATTTTTTCTATTTTTAAGGATTTTTGATTATGAGGTACAAAATATTTAAAAAATGTAAATTTTTTAGCATTTTCCAAAATAGTTTTAATTTTTTTGGAATTTTTAAGTTAAATAGGGGCAAACTGTTCTCTTTTTTATTTTTAATAAATAGGAAAAATACCTAAAATGCAAATAAAAAAATGTACGTGAATGTGCATGCTAACAATCATCTAACCCTATTTTTTAAAGTTTTTGGAGTACTGATGTTATTTTTAATAAATGAAATACAAGCATAAAAATATATGAACTAGTGAGGGCATATTTGCAATTAAAATTAAAGGCAAGGGCTATAGCGTAAATTATCCAAAAATATACAATTAATATTTTAATTTTATTGAATATTTTATTATTTACAAAAACCATCAGGACATATGTGGAAACTGCCCATCTCACGTGGAACGATACATGAGCTGAGCTGAATTGGACCCAATTATAATATTAAATAATTATATGGGTCTCTATGCAAATTTACCAAAAGTTTTACATTGATTAAATACATTATAGGACTAAAAATAAAAGAAATAAAATGAGGGGTGTCTTCACAATTTACCCATTATTTAGCATGATCCAACAATTGGAGATGATTGACTTACACACATCAGACGAAGGGGGATGCACTATACCTCTTTGGCATCGGACGTGCGAGATTGGATTAGGCCCCAGATCTGATAGTGTTGAGAAGGCATGATCGTACGACAACTATACCATCGGATGGCTCAACTCCATTTCCCAAGAACATGGAAGATCACGGGTGCATTCTTCCCTGCTCCATCGATTCCTTGTGCACTAGAGCTCCATCCATGCTGCCGAGATGATCCTGACGTTCCTGACGATGATCCACAGCTACCAAGGTGCTCAAAATGATCCAAGACCCATCGAAGGGGTCTTGGTCGCTCGAGGAAGCTCCAACACCTGGGAATGAAGGCGTGGGCGTGATTGGACCTCAGAGGACCCCTTCAAGACACACATATGGCTAGAGACAGTCGTTGAGTTCTAGCAGTCGATCTTGGTGGGGGATCGGGCAGTTGTGAGGTGGAATGGGGGTGTTCCAGCGTACGGCGGTGGAGGGAATACATAATCACTGATATGGGAGAGATCCGTATGGTCGGATGTGTCGGGGAGGTGTAGAAATGGAAGGGAAAGTTATGGGGTGCATGTGGTGGTCGTAACAGGGGAAGTACATCGAGGAAGAGATACTGGAGCTCGAGAGCTCCAGCGAGGTAAGATCTTAAAACCAAGCTAGTGTGAACAATTAAAACATAAACTAAAGACTAGAAATGAAATGCAATAACTAACTCTACCTAAAATTCGAAGAAAAGGCGCAACTCGTACCTGAGGGTTGCTCAGGGAGCAGGATGAGCTGGAGCTCCACCGTGGGTACACCTCCCTCCTCCTATATCCACTTCAGACTTCAGGGGACCTCCCCTAGCATCAGGATACACTCTTGGCCGAAGTTGAAGGGATTTTAAGGGGAAAAATGGACAAACTCGAGAAGGAAGGGGTTTTGTTTATAAGCAAGGTGGCCGATCCTTATTGACTGACGAGTTGGAACGAATCAAGAATATGTTCAAGGGATCCAAGATTTAGGCGAGGGTCATTGTTGATAGATGTCGAAGGTGGCGTGAAAGAATCGACAAAAAAGAGTGAGGGGACACACTAGAAAATGGAGAAATGTCGGGGAAAAGACACGCCTGACAGAGCAGAGACGCTAGGGGAGTCAGTTGACCGAGGTCAACAAAAGAATGCATCTGGTTGGTCCATGTGGACCAAACAAGTAAATGCAGGGCGAAAATGCCCTGCAAATGAATAATAAATATTAAATGATTTTATTGAATTTTGGTTATAAAAAATTTTTTTTTATTTTTATGTAGTATTTTGTTATTATTTTTATTTATTTTTATAGAGTTATTTTATTATATATTAATATTTACAAGTATACTTATAGGTATATTTACCTATATATTATATACTTTTTTTATTTTGTATTTTTTATTATAACATATTTATATATTTACAAATTATTTAAATATACACAACAATATTTTTATTATATTTTCTAATGTTATTTGTATACTTAAATAAATAGGTGTATTTATTATGTACGTATATGTGTAGTACATTATCTATGTATTTTTTGTGTCTTTATTTGTTTTAGTGTATTTTATTGGTCTTATCTTATCCTTATATTTTTTATGTAATATAAATAATATCTACAAAGGTATGAAAATAGTAAAGAGTAAAAGAATGAAAGAATAAATTCCACTTTTTATTTATATTCATGTATTATTATATATAATTCATCTATACATGATACTATGCTTATTTATTTTACCTTCTTTTTTATGAATTTATTTTATTTCAAATATGCACATGTGCTTTAAATAATTTTTACAAAATTATAAAAATATAAAATGTGAAGAATATAAAGAATAGATAAAATGAATATTTTATTCGGGTATATTGTACAATAGGGGTCCAAAACATAACTTGTGCATCTTACCTCCGAATTAAATGGCACCACCTTCATTAAATAGTTAATTAAATTTTATATTCAATTGAAGGTCATTTTCATGCATTTTGAGTTTTTATTAAGAAGATATGAGTTTGGGATGTTTAGGTTTTGGCTTTTTATCCTGAGTATAAAATCTGCACTATGTATTATTTTTGTGTGAAATCAATTTTGTATTTTTCTATGTATTTTTATCTACAACTTTCATGTGCAAAGTTTATTATTTGATGAATACATAATAAAGAATAATATTGGTCCCAAAAATTAATTACCGATGAATAAATAAATAGGTTTTTTATTGACTTATTGGCCCTTATCTCCCTCTACTTTGTTCCTTGTCGACCATTTCAATTCTTGACTTGATCTCGGGATTTAGGGTCATAAAATACCTTTGGTATTTTATTCTTTTTCTTTTCTTTTCTTTATTTTATAATTTTAGCATTAAAAATAGCTAAATATACATTAAGTATAATAAATAATTAATGTAATTTTGTATAAAATAATGTTATTTACATGCATTTAGCTAGGATTTTTAAGATTGAAATGATAGAATAAAGGTGGTGAAATGGAGATTCATCAGTGAGATAAAATTTATTATAGACTATAAACTGATATGTATACTATGCAAGTGTAGGGGCAGAACCACAAAGGAGAAACGGGGTAGGCCGCAAAAATTGACAAAAAATCAATAAATGTTTTTATATGTTTTATGGAGATATTTATTTTTTTATGGGTTTTTAATATTATATTTATTAAGAAGATATGAGTTTGGGATGTTTAGGTTTTGGCTTTTTATCCTGAGTATAAAATCTGCACTATGTATTATTTTTGTGTGAAATCAATTTTGTATTTTTCTATGTATTTTTATCTACAACTTTCATGTGCAAAGTTTATTATTTGATGAATACATAATAAAGAATAATATTGGTCCCAAAAATTAATTACCGATGAATAAATAAATAGGTTTTTTATTGACTTATTGGCCCTTATCTCCCTCTACTTTGTTCCTTGTCGACCATTTCAATTCTTGACTTGATCTCGGGATTTAGGGTCATAAAATACCTTTGGTATTTTATTCTTTTTCTTTTCTTTTCTTTATTTTATAATTTTAGCATTAAAAATAGCTAAATATACATTAAGTATAATAAATAATTAATGTAATTTTGTATAAAATAATGTTATTTACATGCATTTAGCTAGGATTTTTAAGATTGAAATGATAGAATAAAGGTGGTGAAATGGAGATTCATCAGTGAGATAAAATTTATTATAGACTATAAACTGATATGTATACTATGCAAGTGTAGGGGCAGAACCACAAAGGAGAAACGGGGTAGGCCGCAAAAATTGACAAAAAATCAATAAATGTTTTTATATGTTTTATGGAGATATTTATTTTTATGGATTTTTAATATTATATTTTTTATTTTAAATTTATATTTTTTATTTTAATTTTATATTTTTTTTGTTTTTTAAATAAGTAGTAAGTATATATATATATATATATAAGTATTTATATATAGATAATATGTATAATACAATAGCTATGTAGGATATATATAATACAAAAAGGTACAATCCTTTTTATATTTGTGGTTTTGATTTTTTTGCTATTTTTAATAATTAATATTAATTATAAGTAATATATACTAGTAGTATAAAGATAAGATATATAGGGCATTATATTTATAAATGGCACTATAAATAGTCAAAATGACAGAATAAAATATTTTTGTGTTTTTCTATGTTTTATTCTATTTTTGTGAATTTATTTTTTATTTCTTCCATAATTTTTGTAATTTTAATTGAATATAAATGTCAAAAAAATGACTAATAATACTAGGCCTGATTGTTTTGGAGTTTAAAATATAAAAATATCTCAAACTATTCCAAAACTATTTTAATATATATTACATAATATAAACAAAATTTAAAAATATAAACTAATATTTTTATTTTTTCAATAATTTTTAATAATTTTTATATGTGTTTTGGAGTTTTTCAATTTTTAATATGTTGCTTTTGTAATTTTTAGTTATTTTTTATTTGGAGTTGCAAAATATTATAATAAAGATACTCTAATTTTTTAGAATTTTTCAAAACTTGTTTAATTTTTTTATATTGTTAATGCATACAAGAGAAATATGCACTATTTTTGAATTTTTAAATAGGAAAATAGTTTTATTTGCCTTACAAAAAATATATTGATTTAATATGGGTTCAGGCACTTAAAATAAATTTCCTATAGTTGTTGCATTCAAATGTTATTTTTAATATTGCAAATACATATTCTAGCAGGGACCTAAATGCAATTGAAAAAAAAACATAACTTGCATTCCAGAACACATTTTAAAAGTCCAAGAACATTTATGCAAAATCCTAGAAATATTTAATATTAACATACTAGCATGGGTATATTCGCAATATCTATAAAGTTACAAAAATAGATTGTAATTCAACCACGAATTATAACACTGAAATAAATAGTCCTTGGACTAAATTGTAACAAAATCATGTAGGGGATCCTCTACAAAATGTCCATACCCCTCACGTGTATGCACACGTGAGGTGATGTGGACTACACCAAATAGCAGTAAGATAAGTGTGTGGGCTAAACTACAAATATTATAGAATATTTTGAACTACAACTAAATGGTTATGCACTAAAATGAAAAAAGAAAAGTGAAGGGGTGGTGACGCAAAATACCCCTCAAGGCACGATCTAATAGTAGGGGCTTCCTACTTGCCACACGTCAGCACTCAGACAACCGATGACGCTTCGTTGCGGACATGATGGATTAGATCCAGCAGCTTGATTTGACGGTTAGGCGCTTTGCATCCAATGGTTACTATAATGTATAGAGGAGGGGCACACATGAGCCAAGGAGGAAGAACACCCAATTGGGTGAACTTTTATTTGACTTCCTAATTGCCTACGACCATCAGAGGGGCTCGTAGATACAAAAGATGGCCGGAGACAATCCACGATAGCTCGCGATCTCAGAAGGGGTCTAGAGCTCAAAAATGGGTTCTGGTGGTCGAGGAAGCTCGGTCTACTGGAGAAAATTTGGTTGTGCAAAAACGCAGATGGGTTCCTTTGAGTCCAGAACTTATTGTGTTAGGTACACAAAAGAAAATAGGGGGTTCTGGGCTAGATTTGGTGCAGTAAAGAGCGGAGATGGAGTGCAACAGAGGTCTTCCGGTGGATGGTGGAGGAGCAAGATTGGATCTGCTGATTAAGATTCGATCAGAGGGAGTAAAGGTGCATGGGGAGTAGAGAATGCGATGAAAAAGAGATGGCGTGGTCTGGCAAGGCGAAGGACGATCGAAGCATTGGGGAATAATGGTCGAAGCTCTAGATCCGGTGAACAACGAAATCTGATTTTTAGGAAATACTAGACAAATTTAAGATAAATTAAATCTTAAGTTAGACTAATGTTACGACAAGGAATAAAAAGAGATAAGGGAACTAGGGATCAACCTACAAACGAGGGAGCCAAGGTAGACCTCCAATGAAGGTATACGGTGAGCTCGGATCACCAGCTTCTGGGCCTCTTCCTCCGCACCAAATGCTCTGGCCAGGATGTTGTCACCAGTAAGCTCAAACGCATAGAAGTATGGGATTTTGAGGATGAAAAGGGTTCAAGTTCAAAATGGAGTCAGAGGAGGGTATATGTACATGGCTAACTTGGATTGGGAAGAACACCTAATGCAGTGATCCTGAGATCGAGGCAAGATGTTGGTGTGAAGCTCAATGATCAAGGAGTGAAAGTCAAAGAGGAATCGTGCCATGAAAATGCAAACCTCGGTGGGGAAAAATATAGGAAGATAGGGCTACAATGAGTCTGACAGGGCTAGGGCTAAAGAGGCTCAGTAGATTGGCGGGTAAATCAAGGCTAGTCCCTCATTAGGCCACATTAGCCTCTAGTCGACAAATAGAAAAAGAAATCCTTTATTAATATAATTTAAAATTGTAAATTATTTTATTATTTTTATGTTAAGACATGAATACTATTTATTATTTTATGTAGTATTTTATGTAGATTTTATTTATTTGTACAAGTTAATTTATTAGGTGTTACTTTTTACATGTACAAATATAGGCATATTTACCTATTTATAGTGTATTTTATTTTTATTTTTTATTTTAGATTTTATTATTTTATGAACTTCTTATATATTCTTAGAACTTATTTAAATACATATATATTATATCTTTATGAAGTTATGTGTTAGCCTAAATAAATGTATATAATTATTATGGGGATTGGGGAGCCTACATCCATGTGCATGTAACTTTCCTACACCCACCCTTTTTCCCTCATTTTTTTGATTTTTTTGAAATGGATCCCTTGGGAATTTAATTAGAATATAAAGTGAAATATGTGTTTCAAATTTCGTTTAAAATAGACATTCCTAACATCTCCATCTGAAGGGGTTGCTTTCAGCAAATTTGAAACCGTTAAAATTTGACTGTCATGATGAATAAGTTAGAAATATCGAAGGAAGTTGAAATTTTAATGACATGGTGGTGATATACTGTAATATAAATCCCCCAAAGATTCTATTCAAAAAAATGAAAACAAAAATAAGGAAAAGAGATGGGTGTAGGAAAGTTACCTATACATGGGTGTAGGCTCCCTTTTCCCTTTATTATATAGGTATATACAAGAATAATTTATCTATGCATTATAGTATACTTATTTCTTTTAATGTATATTTAATTGTTTCATTTTATTTTAATTATATATATGTATTTTACATGATATTTACAAAATTATAAAAATATAAGGAAGTGAAAAATAAAAGGAATCAATATGGCGATTATTTTATTCAAGTATATTGCACAGTGAGGGCCCAAAACCTAACTTTTGCATCTTAACTGCAAATTGAATGAAACCACCTTCATTAAATAGATACTTTAATTTCATGAACAATGAAGGTGAGTTTGGTGAATTTTTAGCTTGTATGGAGAAAATACGGGTCTGGGAAGTTTTCTTTGTGACTTTTTATTCTGAGTATCTAGGACACATTGTGCATTATTCTTAAATGAAATAAATTTTGTATTTTTCTTTATATTTTTATCTACAAGTTCATGTTCAAAATTTATTGATTTGAGGTATAAAAAATAAAGAATAAAATGGGTCTCAAATAAAAATTAGGGTCTTTATGTGATTTTTGGCCCTTATCTCCCCTACTTCATTCCTTATTGACACAATCATCATGATGCCTAGGTCTCAATGTTTAGGTTCATTCAATACCTATGGTCTTTCATTTTTTCTTTTTTATTTTTCTTTTCCTTATTCTTTTATTTTGGCATTAAATACAATAATTTACACAATATTTACAATATAAATAATGAGTCTTATTTATGTAATTTAATGTTATTTAGATGAATTTAACAAGGGATTTAAGGCCAAAATGAAAGAATAAAGATGATGAAACAGAGAGTCATCACCCCCTACACTTGCCTTTGGTAGTACTTAGCAAACATTTATGCCTACAAGTCCAAAAGAAGAAAATAAAGAAAAGAAAAAGAAAGAACTTGGAAGATTTTTTTTTGACTATTAAACTTCTCTTATTATAATCAAAGTTTGGAGCTTAGTTAAGACCTTGTATTCTTGGTTTGTTCGAAGCAACATCAAGGTTCGAAAATGTGACACAGTAGCCCTTAGGTTCCATGATACTATTATCTAGTTTTATTTACAGCCAAGTCAGAACCGTTCTCTCAGTCACATACTCTCATTACCTTGAAATGACAGATCCGTGTGTATAAATTTTTTAGCTCTTCACAGTCAAATCGCTGAACTATAAAAGAGTCTATTCTCCTGGTAGCTCATCCTCGTGGAGACAAATATTTCCTTCTAAGGTCAGGTACTGCCATTCTTTACAACTGAAAGTGAGGAGAAGCTAGAAGAATGGGAAAAGATATGGGAATGGACAAGTGTAGTCTTTATTCCCTTGTAAAGATCAGTCAGTGTAACCAAGTCTTCATCAAGAAGCAGGCTTTTTCTGGAAGCTCCATATTTTTATGAATTTTTTAGTGTAGGCTTCTTTTTTTGAATTTTTTGACTTTGCATTGCTTCTGCATTATTTTGTGCCCTGAGGGATATAGAGTCTTTTCGCCTGCCCATGTTTTACGATCTTGGAAAAAGTTACGCGAGCAGACCATTCCTCATCCAAAGCATTGTCAAAATCTAGTCTCCAGTCTTTAGATATCATGGCTACCATAAGAAGTGGGTTAGAATACTAGTTTTGGAAATCCCTAGGAATGGTTTATGAGGTACCCTTGACGAAGCAACCAAGCATCCTCCCGACTTAGACTCTAAGATCTCTCAACAATCCATCTGAGTTGAGCTAAGTGTTAAGTGCAATGTCTCTAGTTAATCCAGTGTCTCAAGAGTCATACGGATGATATGAAGGGTTCTAGTTAGACATTGAATCGACTCATGAACAAGAACCTAAAGAATTAAGTCAATCTGGCATGAAGTATCCCAATTCCAGTCCTTAATGGGCTCCTCTGAAATTAAGCGTATTGAGGTCTATGCCAAGCTCCAATCTTCAGACTTTATTTCAGACTCGTTCAATTGTCTTGATCATTCAAAAAAATGTAGATGCAATGTATAATGCAAGATAATATTTTTGTGAAGTAGTTTTCTAATTTTGAACTTTTTATGGATGAAAATAATTTCCAAATTTTTTGTGGATTTTGAAAATATTTTGCAAATTTTTATGAGTTTTAGATTTTACAAGTTTTCAAGGATTTCCAAACAAAGGTTAATGATAGAAATATATGTAGATATTTACACATGAGTGCTTCTATATTTACAAGAGTTAGGGTGTATTTTACACATGGAATTTACAAGTTGACTGTTAGTGGTTATTTAGAAGATTTATACACCGGTTCTATACGCTTTTCTTATAAAGATCTTTATTTGAGATGCTATTTACATAAGGTCCTCAAAACATTGGAAATCATTCCCATAAACACTTTGAAAACTTATTTTTTCAAATAATTTGATAAACATTTTTACAAACATTTACAAAATTTGAAATCATTTTGCAAAGATTGTTCAAACTGTATGTATAGATTTTTCAAAGTATTTTTGCATCCATTTTTGAAATCGTTTGCAAATAGATTTTCAAAACATTTTAATCAAACAAATAAAAGAAAGTTTTGGCAAAAAAATACTTTTACAAAGGTTTGAAAATATTTTACAAAATATTTTCCAATTGGTTTCAAAAATTTTTTCAAACATTTTCCAAGCATTTTTCAAATCGTAAAACATTTTAACCAATTTATTATATGTATTTACAAAGACTATTGTGTATTTTATTAGATATCCATATTATTGAAAATACACAAGTAAGAGTTATCTGTAAAGTATATACAATGTATAGACGATTCCCCTATACTTAGTTTGGGCTATGTCCTCAAAGATCTAAGAGAAAAGGAAGACATAACTCAGACTAAGTATAGAAAAGACTACACTACACCGACTAAATAATGAAAGAATGAGAAGTTTACCATCCCCATATACATAGATCAACTAATCCGAAGTATAGAAGACTGTATAAAAAGCGAGGAGGGTTAAGGGTGGGAATATACGAAATTATCGGCTCGACATGTCTCCCCCTATACTTAGGGTAAAATATCCCTACATATAGAAAGAATATCAAGAGTTGAGGAGACAGGTGAGGGATCAAGGAGTGAACAACTCGAGATACTCATCCCCCCTATACTTAGGACAAAGTAAACCCTAGGTATAACATTGATGAAAGGGATGAGTACCTTTCGGAAGAATTGGAAATGAGAAAAGGAAAAGAAGAAAAGAAAATTTTATGTGATTTTTAGCTCAAGTGTTTGATCCATATGTATCTGTGAGCTCATCTTGAAACACCACTTGAATTGAATAATGGACATGAATGTATTGTGCTGTAAGTACGACTTTAGCAACTGTCAGTTGACCATAAAAGGACGTGCGTCCGGTGACAATTCAGATATCAAGAGGCTTCCATTGTCACACATAAATTTTACTATGAGTGGCCCAGTCCACTTACTCTTCAGCTTTCTAGAAAATATTTTCAACTTCGTGTCAAACAACCACACCTTCTGTCTAGGCTCGAATGTCCTCCTACATATGTGATTTTCGTGCCATTTCTTGACTTTCTCCTTACACATATGGTTGTTATTGTACACATAATCTCCGAATTCTAGCATACTGTTCAGATCAACTTTCATATTTTTCCCAGCTTTTTCGGAATCCAAGTAACACATATTCAATGCCCATAATGACTTGTGAAGTAATTCAATGTGCAGATGACATGGCTTCCCATAGACGATGTAATAGGGAGACATGCCAAGAGGAGACTTGAACGTAGTGTGGTAATCCTAAAGAACTTAATAGAGCAACTGTGACAAGTTCTTCCTATCTTGTCATACAAGTTTCTGCAAGATAGTCTTTATCTCCTTGTTTGAGCAATCAACTAAGCTAATTAATTGTGGGTGGTCGAGCATTAAAATACAATGTTCAATGTTGTATTCCTTCATTAATTTCTTGACTTCTTTTTCAAGAAGTCTCTTCCCCCATCTGATATAAGAATTTTTAGGATCCCAAACTGCAATATGATATTATCCTTAAGGAATTGATATACGATACGATTGTCGGCGGCTCGAGCGACGATTACCTCCACCAACGAGTGGCGTAATCTACAACTAGAAGGATGTACTCAAAATCCTGGATGTTAGGGAACGTGCCCATAAAGTCAATGATCCATGGATTAAAGATGTCTGAGATCTGAATGTATTTCAAAGGTATTGTATCATGGGAATTGATATTTCTGCTCATTCGTTGACAGTTAGTACATATTTGTACATAGTCAGATGCATCCCTGAAAAGTGTTGGCCACCAGAGGACACATTGAAACACTTGCCATTCTATTTTTAGAATGGTGTTCTCCAGCTTTAAGTTTGTGATAATGTTGTAGGACACTTGTAATCTCCTTCTAATGTATACACCTCCTCTAGATGCAATCTGCTCCCTCACGGAATAGACGAGGATCCTTCCACTGGTAAAAAATGTATGTATGACAATAATTTGTCAATTTGTTCAAAAAAAAGAAGGGTTTCATTTTTGTATTTTTCTAATCGTTCCAAACTATCAGAAGTAGCATTAATCAAATTCGCTTTTTCTCGTTCTATCTCAGAATATCCATTCACTCGATATTCATCCGCTTCTGTTTCCACTTTACGTAAGCGGTCTCGGGCTTTTTCAAGCTGCTCAATGGCGCTTCTACGTAATTCTTCTGAATTTCGAATAGTACTCAAAATCCTCAGTTTTCGATTATTTAATAAATCAGTTAATGAAAGTAGATTTTCTTACCATTAATTTCACAACTTACATAATCTCCTCCTGAACCAAACATGAAACTTTCGATTCATTTGGCTCTCACGCTCAATTAGACAAGGTAATTGGTGATATCAACATACCAAGGGAGTGATGCAATAGACAAAATTGCCTCATCTGGAAAGGTTTCTGTGATAGGAATGAGATTCAGCTCAAGAGTCTCTATTTCAACAATTCGGGAAAGATGGCCCGACACCACATTTTTGATGCCAGGTTTATCTTGAATTCCAAGTCAAATTCTTACAGTAGAAGGATCCATCGAATCAGACGAGGCTTGGCATCCTTCTTGCTTTGGGGGTACTTGTTGGAAGAATGTTCTATGTAAATGATGACCTTGGATCCCAACAGATACGATCTAAACTTCTCCAGGGAAATCACTACACTAGCAACTCTTTCTTTGTGATTGTGTAGTTCTTTTGTGCATCATCAAGTGTTCTTCTAGCGTAATGAATGGTAGATGGAATCCCTTCCATTCTTTGTCCTAGCACAACACCAATTGCATAATCTGAGACGTCCATCATGATCTTAAATGTAAGAGACCAATTACGTGGCTAGAGGATAAGAGAATCCGTGATGAGATCCTTCAACAGATTGAAGGATTGGATAACCCAGTCATCGACCACAAAATCGGTCTCCTTTCCTATAAGCTTAGTCGGTGGTCGAGCAATCTTACTAAAGTACTTAATAAATCTTTTGTAGAAATACATGTGCCCCAGAAATTACTAGACTTGCTTCAAATTTGTTGGTGGCTCAAGTTTGGAAATCACATCTACATTGGTTGGGTCAACCTCCATGCCATGTTTGGAGATAACATGACTCAGTACAATGCTTTCAGTCACCATAAAGTGACTCTTCTTCCACAATAGCACGACATTTACTTCGCAACACCTCTTCAGAAGTCGGTCTAGATAACTCAAACATTGATCAAAGTTTTCACCATAGACCGAGAAGTCATGCAAGAACACATCGAGGAAACTACCAACCATATCTGCGAAAACTACCAACATGCATCTCTGAAATGTAGCAGGTGCATTGCACAATCCAAAGGGCATTCTATGGAAGGCATATTGATGAATCTTTGATTCTCACTCTTTATTCTTTTATTTTAGCTATTTATCTTAGCAAAACATCATGTGAATAGGCGCAAATACAATAAGTTAGCATTTGGCATGCATATGTTAACAATACATATATTAGCATGTATTTGTGCAAAAATAAAAGAATAAAAGAAAAGAAAAGGGAAGGAGGTATTTAGAATAAATAGAAAGTGACCCGAACCCCAAGACAAGGTCAAGCATTGACCTGATCGCCAAACAAAATAAGTAAAGAGATATATGGCCTACTCTATATTGTACATATTACTTAAATGTAAATAATTATTTTTGACAAAATAAAAATAAAATGTCCACTTTACCTCCTTGTATATAGTCCTAAAAATAAAACAAAAATTAGAAAAATAAAATAAAATAAAAACAAAATTATCTCTCACTTGTACAAAACACATGTATATATGTCTCACTCCTTATTTATTAGATACCTGTAAATAAATAAAAAATAAAATAAAAATTAATTTATACCCCAAAAATTATGTGTAAATAAATAACATATAAAAATTTAGGTATTTATGTAAAAAAATAACAAAATAAAAATAATTGTACAAAATACATAGGTATATTATACTTGTATATAATTCATTATAGTGTATAAAGACTAATTTATTTTTTCATAAAAATAAATAAAAATCATAGAAAAATAGTTTGAAAAATAATAAATATTTTTCATTTTATACACTTTTATTTTAAAGCCATTAACTATTTTTTTATTGAATTTGTATGTATTATGTAAATTCTTATTTGTTGATTGGTCCAGGTCACTTTGTTGACTCGGGTCAATGCCATCTTCTAAGCTGGACCCGACCCGACCCCTTTCGCCAGATCAATTTCTCCCAATTTTCCCAGTCGGGTCATGCCATTGCTAACCCGATTCTTCGCACATGGCCTCTCCTTGGATCCAAGACCTTTAGGGATCCCTAGGAAGGCACGGATCTTCCTAGGGTTGCATGCCTTCACCCGAGTCTTCCAACCTCCTGAGAATCCTATAAATCGTCTCTTATGCCTCCACTACAGCTCATCTCATTCCTTGCCTCTTCATCCACCCCCAACGACCTTAGGTTGAGTGACAACTACTAGAGTAATGACTAAGAGACGCAGCTCAACTACGTAGCTGGCGATCGCCGTCGCGTTCAACCTCCCCATCTTCCGCAGCGTGGTTGAGGCCACTACCTCGCCGACCACCTCCGCCTGGAGCTCAGGAACACATTCCCTCCTCCAGGTATCCTTTATTTCTAGTTCATTTCCTGGTTTGAATCCATTCATTCCATTTCGCTTCGCCGCATATCCACCTGCTCCGACCCGTTGGTCGGAGCCTCGATATCCAAGCTCATCCGTTCCGATTGAGTCACCATATCACCCTCCATTTCCCCCCCATAGTCTGATCATCGTTAAGCTTGACCATCGGGTAGAGATTAAGGCCGGGATCTCCTCCCTCATCTTTGTTGGAGATCGAACCCCACCCCACCATCGCTTCTTTCCGTTTTTGCTCAAATAACTTCGACCGGAGCTTCGCCCCGAGTCGAGTTTTCCTCTGCAGGTGTTTGCGCGTGCAGGGATTCCAGTTCCAGCCTCCAGAGGGCCCGTCGGAGTAGATCTAGGCCCATCTTCACTGCCACACATATCCGACCAGTAGCTTCCCCTTCGGACCCATCCATTTGATGCGGGTGACTTCCACGATCGTGCTGGACCCTTCCGATCGCTCATCGGAGTCATGGAGCACATTTGAGACTCGGGTGAAGTTCGTTGAAGTCCTGTTCTTACAGACCACCTCCGCTCCATTGGATTGGCCTGCCTCTGCCAGATCTGATCCTAGCCGCCAATCGGACCAGCCTTTGGGCCGTTGGATCTAATGCCTGACGCATCTGCACCCTACGTCCCTAACATTCCCTGAGCATCAAATCTGACACATCAGAAGATATGAATCACACGTCCTTGCGCCACCAGAGCATGCCACGCATCCCCCACACACACAACACATGCCCCGTCGAGGGTATTTTGCATTTTCACCTCTATTTGTTATAACTGCTTTCTGACCTATTTCTGTTACACTTTTTGTGTGAGGGAACCGTCCGAGGATGCTTTGGAGGATACCCGTACTCAAGGAGGAGAAGGAGTAGGAGGAAATTAGTTATATAGGATGAGTAGCTTTTATTTTTCAGCCTTTATTTATTATTGTAATAATACAGGTACACTCAGGACCTTAGACTTGCTTGGACACTTGGCTTATATCGGGGTCTGTTTCGTCGAGCATTGCTGTGCTCGAGAGACCTCACTGTTGTTTTTCACCGATTTTGATTTCCTTCTCTTTTTATTTTTCTTAGATTCTCGAAGAATTTGGCCTCTAGATCTAGGAGATTCTCTGATTGTGACGTAACTGCTTAAGGCCCAATCCCTAGCTATTTGCCTACACCTGTAGTTCGTAACTTGGTCGCTTGAGAGGTCACGTGCCGCTAGAGGTCGTATACAGTGCGTGCAGGATCCGTTGTTGTGGACACCGATCAGCATCAGAGATCGGACCCCGACCTCTCTCTCTTACCAGTTAACTACAGTTCTTTACGATTAGAAATTTCTCATCTAAGGATGTTTTCTTCTTGCATCATTTAGATTAGTTTTAATTCAGTCTTTAAATTTATGCACGGATCAACCTGCATGTAGAGTGCTGGCGACATGTACGCATCTCTTACTTTACATGCATCATAGTGTTTGATCACGCATCAGCTTTTTCAACTTCTCCCCCTTATTTTTGGACATTAAATAATCAGGAGATCGAAAAATTCGTTAAGCATTTGCTTGCTTTTTGAAAAAGACCTAAAAACAGAAAACCAAAAAATTAGGACTGCTAAACAAACTTGACCTTAAAAGATACCTCATTTAAAAATCTATCTTGGGAGAGTCATCCCCTCATTGTTTGGTTTGTTTGCACAAGAGAGTGACCCACACACTAGGCTAGAGCCACACCTGAACCTTCATCAGACTACTGGTTTCAGAGCTAGTTGTTCTCTAGTGACGATCTCTCCAGTAATCGGTAAAGCGAACCATGATATTCTTAACAAATCGGGTTGATCGGGTAGCCGGTAAAAGGTCTGCAACTCGTACTAGCTGGGAAAGATATGGTTTTGGGGTTGGGACGGTCTTTTGAGGGCATCGAGTTTCTACCAGCTCGCTTAATCGCCATGCTAGATTGAATTGTCACCTAAATAAAATTGACAAGATAAATGACCGAACGTTCACAGTCATCAGCTCCGCGTTAAGTAGGTGAACTGGGGTTTGATTGCTGATCTTGTTTGTTTCCAGATCCACATCATGATGATGTGCCGGAGGTCCCTTAGGTAGACTTTGGTCGTACCACTTTCGAGCATTCCGCCCACTCATCTAGGAAGATTCGAGAGAGCCTGGACCCGCTCTTCGAACCCGAGTTCGATTCCGTCCTATTCCCCCTCGATTACCCTTCTTCTAGTCTCGAGGTTCTCGAGCAGAGACCAGCAAAAATATTCATTCATTTGACGGCACCTGAGTTCGGGTCTTTTGCCTTTGTAGGGACCCGAGAGATGGCCAGTAGCGAAGAGCACACCAATGGGCAGCACTAGAGTACCACATATGTTCTAGACCAGGGCGCCATCAACAACATACTGTTAGCCTCCATAGAGATGATGTAGTGACAGATTAGAGACTAGTGAGACTTCATGGCAGAGGTGCGCCTGAGAGATAGCACAGATGCGAGCTGACCGAGGAGAGCCAAACCGAGCAGGCGGTGGAGAGATACCAGAGTTTAGAGGAGGAGATGGAGGACATCCAGAGGAGCCACATGAGCCAGTCCGACTAGCTAGAATGATGAGAGAGCTGCACAACCCTGGTGCAACTCTTACACACCGTTAGATTCAACTTCCAGCAATTCTGGGAGATTTCAAGCTCCCCCCTCAGACTATTCAGCTTTTGCCCAAGTTCCATGGGCTTGCCACCGAGGAGCTGCATCTTCGCTTACAGGAACTTGAGATGATCTGCAGCACTATCCACGACAGATTCGTAGATTAGGACACCATCAAGATGATGGCTTTTCCGTTCTCCCTGGTAGATAGAGCAGCCTACTGGCTGAAGGACTTAGGGAGATATGTCACTTCGTGGGAGCAACTCCGAACCGAGTACTTGAACAAGTACTATCCACTCAGCCAGATGAACGCAGCGCGAGCTCTGATTAACAACTTCTCCATGATCCCCAACGAGCAATTCCATGAGGCATGGGATCATTTCTGCGAGCTCATTGACCGGTGTCCACATCACGACATTTCCAAGCCCAATCTAGTACAGAGTTTCTTTTGTGGGCTGACACCGGAGCTGTAGGGGCTTGTGAATGCTTCTTGTGGGGCTTCTATTTTGCCAAAGATGAAGACCAAGTCTGGGCCATCTATGAGGAGATGGCCGAGAACTATACAATGATGTCTCAGACCAGGCTCTACACTTATGGGAAGCCTTCACCCCAGGCTGTGACCTATTACATGATATCACAGTTGATGCAGGTCCATCTACCTCTTCTTCAGCAGCCACAGCACAGGCAGAGTCGTCGGCTGCTGATATGGGCATTCATCAACGAGAAGCTGGACCACATCGAGATCATCGAGAAGAAGCAGTGCCATGGCAAGACTCAGATCGATCAGTTGGCACAGACTTTGAGTGACCTGAAGACCTAGATCATGTGTCTTTAGGAGGCACAGACGACTTCTCAGCCCCGTCTCAGGTCACGGGGTAATCCTAGCAGCAACAGCTCATCCCATCAGTCCACCTAGTAGAGACAGGTCCACCACATATAAGCGGAGCCATACCATTAGCTACAGCGTCAGTACCCTTAGCCACTGCCATCCCAGGACACTCAGATGGTGGTGTATCAACAAGATCAACCACTGGCAGTCCCTCCTCCACCCCCTACGAGCAGGAGTCGTTGATGGAAGTCAACGAGATATGGTACGATCGACAGCAGCCCCGGATCTACCGAGATCATCCCTGATTTAGGTGATCAACTGGAGGTACCTCATCCCAGCAGCAACCTCCAGCTCAGGGTGGGCAGTTCGGCTACCAGTCATAGCAGCAACCCTAGTTCTTCCCCCATCCACAGTAGCAGCATTACCAGTCGGGTCCACGTCCCTACCAGTAGGGACAATAGTGGAGGCAGCACCTGCAGCAGCCTCAGCAGTATTCTCAGCCCGTCCCTCATCATTTCCAGCACCAGCCTCATTTTCAGAGAGGCAACCCGTTGATGAATCTCGTATTCATCACTCTAAATCTCATTCATTAAGCTCAAATCCCTAAAAATCAACAGCATTCTTGCATCTATTTTGCATAATTAGCATTCATGCATGTTTCCATAAGAATGGCATTTTAGCACAAAAATCTGCATAAAATAAGAAGCCAAAAATCCAAGCCAAAATGACCTGTAAATAGCCTAACTTCCCTGATTTTTTAACTCATTCATACTAACTCCGAATGACACAAAACCAACTCCATTGTATACATATCACTAACAAGAATAAATGAAAAATACAAAAAAATAACTAACCCAAATAAGTGGACCAAAAACTCAAACCCTAATTTCAGGATTTTCGGACTAAAAGCCACATATATTCCCCATCCAGTGTCCGATTTAATCCTACTCACTTTTGAACTAATATACATTCAATTACCTTCAAAACAAGATCAAGTTCAAGTGAAACAGAGCTCATATGTGAAAGTTGGGTTTTGGGCCTCTTTTGTATATTGTATATTTTAGCTATTTTTGACCTAATATTTTCTGTACATATTTTATCAATTAATAAAAATCCAAAAAAATTAGATTAAGGTGTCTTTATTTATCTTTGATTTTGCCGTAATTTTTCCGAATTTTTATCTGCCTTAAAAATAACATAAAAATTATAAAACCCAAAAATCAAGGTATTCTATGTACATAGGATACCCAAAAATTCACATTTTACATTTGACCGAATTTTGTTTTGTTGTCTTCATGAAAGTTGTAGATCTCATCGAGACGAGCAATTTTCGTGAAGAAAGTTTTTCAATCCGAGGTCATTTACTATTTTTTTATCGATTTTACAAAATATTTACGTTCGGAATTTTGTGGTGCTGACACGTGGCAGCACCTGGTGCCGCCACGTGTCAGCCATTTTTGGCTTTATTTAAACTCGTTTTTCTTATAAAAAAATAAAAAAATTAAAAAAATATATAAAAGGGGTGCACGTGCGTCGCACGTGCCTCCCAGGCACGTGCTTCGCACGCGCCTCCACTTGTCCCCATCGCTCGCCACGTGGCGCGACGGGCGCCATCCGATCAAACTCGATCGGACGGCGCCTGTGCGTCGTCCTCCTCAACTCCTTCCCCCTTTGGAAAGCCACCGCCGCCTCCTTCGTTATCTCCGCCGCCCGCGAATCTCGGCCGCCGCCCCCTCAAATCTTGCTCGTATCTCGCTGCCGATCTTCGGCAAATCCCCGTCCAAAGATCTTCCGATCTTCTCGCCCAATCACCGTTGATCCCCTCGCCATCTCTATTTAAAGAACTCTGACCTCCCTAACCCCGGTATCCGCCGAACTTCGTCGAAGAGCATCGCCTCCGGTCGTGACAACCGCGAGCCCCTCGTCGCCGGCGTGATCCGAGGACTCCAACCCCTCGTCGCAGCTCCGCCCCGAGCGCCGCTGCTCGCTCCGGCCGCCCAACGCCGTCGAGCCCGACCTCCTCCAAGTTATCTATCCCTCCTTTAACTTGCTCTCTCCCTCTCCCTCGCTATTCTTCTTCGCCGAACACCGCCATCCTCCGTGCATCTTCGCCACCACCGCAACCCTGCTCCGCCTCGACGACTCCGCCTTCGTCTCCTTCGCCATCAGCGCCTTCATCGTCGCGCCACCGATACGCCGCCCTCTAGGCCGTGTGTCGGCCAGAGGGAGGACGACGACCACCGACACCAGACGCCAGCTTCTGGTCGTCCTCAACACCTTCGCCTCCAGCTGCTCCGCCTCTTCGCCTACGTCACCGACAATCGACGACGACTCCAGCAGCCCATCATCTCCTCTTCGTCCAGCACCTCGGCACCACCGTCCCCCTGGCCGTGTGTCGGCCAGAGGACAGTCGACACCGCCAGTCTCCGCCTCCCGGAGCTCTGCCTTCAGCATCGACCAGCCACCGCAGGCCGGGTCCAACCCCGAGGCCCCCTTCCGCACGTGACCCGCACGTGCGTCGGGGGGAACAGCTGCAGCCCTCCATGAGTCACGTGCTGCGCACGTGACTAGCGTGTCAAATTGCAAAGCTTCCCCCGGAGATTTCCCTATTTACGCACGTGTCCAGCTACCCAAGGAGCACGTGCGATGCACGTGCTCCCTTGGGAATTTTACAGATTCACCCCCTGAGTTACTGGTAATTATTTTTAAAGTCCCCCCTGTAGTTTTATATTTATTTATAATATTTGCATCTGTACCCCTGTGTTCCCTCGTATATTTGGACCTCATCTCTACATTATTTTCTTAATCCAAAAATTGCATGATGTTTGTTAATTAATTGTCTACGTTTTGGCATATTGAGGGTATTTTTCTGATTGATGGTTAATTAATAAATAATCATTTTGTGGAAAATTGCATATCTTACCCATTTCTTGCTCTGAAATTCATAATTGATTAACCGTTGCTCTAAAAATCCCCGAAAAATCACATATCGTAGATTTAATTATTCTTAACATTGTGCCCAAAAGATTTGCATTTGCATGCATATTTTGTCCTGTAAAAATCATTTTGCATCTTTTAGTATTTAATTTTTAATAGGTATTAAACCCCACATTTTCGAGGTTTAGGTTTTTCTGAGATCCGTCACCTAGTGATAGATCTCAGATAATTTTGATTCTTGAAAATAAGTAGGTTTGATATTTATTAAAATTAAATATTAAAAATCATTTTGTTTGCATTTAAAAATCCATAAAAAATTCATATTGCATCCAAAAATTCCAAAAAAATTACAGTGCACCCATTTCATCATATTTTACATCTCGGCCAAGTTTCGTATTTTTCGGACTTCGTTTGGACTTAATTCACATTTTAGACCCTAGAGTAGGCTGAATTTGCATGTGCACCCCCTAACTCATTGAAAAATTCCAAAAAAAGACCGCCTCGAAAACCGAACACGAACTTTGATAGACTTAATTCTAGGTTGTTCCTTTGCCTCCTTGTGATCGACCTTGGGACTTGCCCAAGTAAAACAAACATAAAACCACGAGAGTAAAAATTGAATAACTTATTTGTGGTAATTTCTTGACCATTTCCGATTGCCGTCTACAACGCACGGCACGATAAAAACACATTTTAAAAGCGACATTTTCGGATCCGTCAGATTAGGGTTTAGTGTTTAGGGTTTATAATTGAGATCCCTAAATATTAAAAGCGACATTAAATATTCCATGGTTGCGGTTGTCCAGAGCCAGGCTGCTCTTGGACATGATGCACATGATAAATTGGGATAGTAGGAGCAGTAGGCATCCCGATCTTGGACACCTTCTCAGTGAGTTCCTCCATTTGTTTTGGAAATTGTGAGAGTCGGTTGTTGATGTCGTTCACCCTTTTATCCACAACTGTTAATTTGTCTGTGATGATGTTCATGTTGGGCAGCAAGTCCTCTGCTATTTCTACGACCGTTTGTTTTCCTCCTTTGGCTTGATAGTTGTTCAGTGAATCAGTGTAAGATCTACTAGCAATTTGTGAACGGCTAGTCTCCGCCATTTGCTCTAGTATTTTCCAGACGGTATCAGCTCCTCGGGATGTGTAGTTTCCTCCACAGGCAGTGCTGACAAGACCCTGAGTCCCGTGGTTAAGGCCAGAATAGAGGGATTGGACTAGGATGTTATTATCTTGGTCATGACAGGGACATTTCTGCAGCAGATCTTTGAATCTATCCCATGCATCACAAAGTGGTTGATTTGGCATCTGAGAGAAGCTAGTGATGCGAGTCCTCATTTGATTGGTTCGACTCAAGGGGTAGAACTTTTTTAAGAAGAGGTTCTTGAACCTATCATAGGTGATCACCGTCACTCCCAAATTTTTCACCCAGTAATCTGCCTTACCCTTCAAGGCGAAAGGTAATGCAGTGAGACGGATATAGTCTTGGCTGACTTGTGGGTGCCTCTGATTAGAACAGATTAGCTCCAAATCACGCAGGAATTCATAGGGCTCTTCATTCGAATTACCATGAAATTGTGGTAATTGATTTATGAAGTGTGGCTTCAGTTCATGGTGAACCTCAGGTTGAGGTGGCTGCAAGTAATTTATGACCCTATATTGCAAGGGATTATATGCAGCGTCCATTGTTGGTTCTTCCTCTGCATGCATTCTTTCCAATTGTTCCCTCATCAAATTTTGTTGCTGCTCAGATGCAGCCAGTCTTGCGAGAATCATTTACATCGGATCTTCATTTTGGTCATCTTCAGGATTGTTCTTCTTTGGAGGCATTTTTTGTGAGTTCTTCTTTTCACCTTCAGATTGTGAAAAATAGGAGTCAATAGTTTGAAGAGAATTATAAGATGAAAAGTCCAAGGGAAGGTGTCCCTGAACCCAAGGTGGTTCTGAGTAATAGTGGTTCAGATCAGTTGAGACTGGAAAGTTTGTGGTAGCCAGAAAGGGGTTTGCTGAGTCCGAACAGAAATTACCCCAATTTTCCATTCTTGAATTTCAAGAGATTATCAAGAGATGAATGGATGTTGATCAAATCAAACACAATACAAAATTCTTTTTCACCAACTCACACAGTGAAGGTCGTAAGAGTTCGACCAATTTTCTTGTCAATTTTAAATGGTGAAAAGATAATCTTGTTAGCGAGATGAAATTTCGGATTTGGGCTCTAGCCTTAAGTGTCGTCTCTCGCTCACTGAGAAAAATAGAACATCCAAGGTCGGGGTTACTCTCCCGCAAAAATTCTTGATTTTATGGGTTATTTGAGATCAGATATATTTAGCAGTCCCGATTTTAATGAGGTGATCACTGAAAAATTAGATGAGCACAAATACACGTCTACCATCCAGTCCCAATTTCCTTGAAAGTTATGTTATAAAACAAGAGAGAGGAATTCGGAAAAAGCCTATGCACGCGGAAAACTATGATGAATGCTCAGTTAGAAGACTTATAGTGAATCCTCGCAATCTCCATGTGGGATGCTAGACAGAATTTAAAAATTATTCTATATGATGTGCAAACCGATGGAAAAACCGCACCTAAGCAGAAAGTTCTATTAGCGGGAAGAATTGATTTAAATTTGGCTAAGTTGAACGATCTATGTGCGTCTCAATTAAAGTGCAGTGTGGCTTAAGATCCTACAAGCACAAGCAAAAATATAAATGCTCTGAGAGCCGTATGTGCATGTCTATCCTAATCGCCACTCAAGTCGGGCCCCACCCTCTCCGGAGAGTGAAACAGGCCACGACACACCACAGAATAAAGTCAGAGGTCTTTCTACACACGCGAGAGTCCAAACGGACACCGCTGTAAAATTACAAAAAAATAAAAAATTGCAAGAATTAAAAACCTAGACTCTACGCTCTCTCATGACTCGACTCGATCTTAAATTAATTGCGGTTTTTGCAAGAGTCGGTGAAGTTGCGTCGGTTATTGAAAACCGCTCCACGTACAAGGTACCTCGCAAAAAAAATAAGAGAGAAAATGTAAGAGAGTGACTCAAAAATATATGAAAAATAAAGGCTAAAAAAAAATTGCAGGAAAATGAAATTTACAATGAAAAATTCGGGGGTCAGACTACCCGAATGCGGAAAACCGAATGAAAAATTTTTAGACAAAAATCTAAGCCGTTTGCCTCCCCGGCAACGGCGCCATCTAACGTATCCGATGATGTCGCTTTTAAAAATGTGTTTTTTATCGTGTCGTGCTTTGTTGGCGGCAATCGGAAACGATCAAGAAATTAACCACAAATAAATTACGCAAGTTTCAATCTCGTGGTTTTATGTTTATTTTACTTGGGCAAGTCCCAAGGTCGATAACAAGGAGGCAAAGGAACAACCTAGAATTAAGTCTATCAAAGTTCGTGTTCGGTTTTCGAGGCGGTCTTTTTTTGGAATTTTTCAATGAGTTAGGGGGAGCACATGCAAATTCGGCCTATTCTAGGGACTAAAATGTGAATTAAGTCCAAACGAAGTCCGAAAAATACGAAACTTGGCCGAGATGTAAAATATGATGAAATGGGTGCACTGTAATTTTTTTGGAATTTTTGGATGCAATATGAATTTTTTATGGATTTGTAAATGCAAACAAAATGATTTTTAATATTTAATTTTAATAAATATCAAACCTACTTATTTTCAAGAATCAAAATTATCTGAAATCTATCACTAGGTGACGGATCTTAGAAAAATCCAAAACCTCGAAAATGTGGGGTTTAATACCTATTAAAAATTAAATACTAAAAGATGCAAAATGATTTTTACAGGACAAAATATGCATGCAAATGCAAATCTTTTTGGGCACAATGTTAAGAATAATTAAATCTACGATATGTGATTTTTCAGGGATTTTTAGAGTAACGGTTAATCAATTATGAATTTCAGAGCAAGAAATGGGTAAAATATGCAATTTTCCACAAAATGATTATTTATTAATTAACCATCAATCAGAAAAAATACCCTCAATATGCCAAAACGTAGAGAATTAATTAACAAACATCATGCAATTTTTGGATTAAGAAAATAATGTAGAGACGAGGTCCAAATATACGAGGGAACACAGGGGTACAGATGCAAATATTATAAATAAATATAAAACTGTAGGGGGGACTTTAAAAATAATTACCAGTAACTCAGGGGGTGAATCTGTAAAATTTCCAAGGGAGCACGTGCTTCGCACATGCTCCTTGGGTAGCTGGACACGTGCGTAAATAGGGAAATCTCCGGGGGAAGCTTTGCAATTTGACACGCTAGTCATGTGCGCAGCACGTGACTCATGGAGGGCTGCAGCTGTTCCCCCCGACGCACGTGCGGGTCACGTGCGGATGGGGGCCTCGGGGTTGGACCTGGCCTGCGGTGGCTGGTCGATGCTGAAGGCAGAGCTCCGGGAGGCGGAGACTGGCGGAGTCGACTGTCCTCTGGCCGACACACGGCCGGGGGGACGGTGGTGCCGAGGTGCTGGACGAAGAGGAGATGATGGGCTACTGGAGTCGTCGTCGATTGTCGGTGACGTAGGCGAAGAGGCGGAGCAGCTGGAGGCGAAAGTGTTGAGGACGACCGGAAGCTGGCGTCTGGTGTCAGTGGTCGTCGTCCTCCCTCTGGCCGACATACGGCCTAGAGGGCGGCGTATCGGTGGCGCGACGATGAAGGCGCTGACGGCGAAGGAGACGAAGGCGGAGTGGTCGAGGCGGAGCGGGGTTGCGGTGGCGGCGAAGATGCACGGAGGATGGCGGTGTTCGGCGAAGAAGAATAGCGAGGGAGAGGGAGAGAGCGAGTTAAAGGAGGGAGAGATAACCTGGAGGAGGTCGGGCTCGACGGCGTTGGGCGGCCGGAGCGAGCAGCGGCGCTCGGGGCGGAGCTGCGACGAGGGGTTGGAGTCCTCGGATCACGCCAGCGACGAGGGGCTCGCGGTTGTCACGACCGGAGGCGATGCTCTTCGACGAAGTTCGGCGGATACCAGGGTTAGGGAGGTCGGAGTTCTTTAAATAGAGATGGCGAGGGGATCAACGGTGATTCGATTGGGCGAGAAGATGGGAAGATCTTTGGACGGGGATTTGACGAAGATCGGCGGCGAGATACGAGTGAGATTTGAGGGGGAGGCGACCGAGATTCGCGGGCGGCGGAGATAACGAAGGAGGCGACGACGGCTTTCCAATGGGGGAAGGAGTTGAGGAGGACGACGCACAGGCGCCGTCCGATCGAGTTTGATCGGATGGCGCCCGTCGCGCCACGTGGCGGGCGATGGGGACAAGTGGAGGCGCGTGCGAAGCACGTGCCTGGGAGGCACGTGCGACGCACGTGCAGTCCTTTTATATTTTTTTTAATTTTTTTATTTTTTTATAAGAAAAACGAGTTTAAATAAAGCCAAAAATGGCTGACACGTGGCGGCACCAGGTGCTGCCACGTGTCAGCACCACAAAATTCCGAACGTAAATATTTTGTAAAATCGATAAAAAAAAAGTAAATGACCTCGGATTGAAAAACTTTCTTCACGAAAATTGCTCGTCTCGATGAGATCTACAACTTTCATGAAGACAACAAAACCAAATTCGGTCAAATGTAAAAAGTGAATTTTTGGGGTATCCTATGTACATAGAATACCTTGATTTTTGGGTTTTATAATTTTTATGTTATTTTTAAGGCAGATAAAAATTCGGAAAAATTACGGCAAAATCAAAGATAAATAAAGACACCTTAATCTATTTTTTTTGGATTTTTATTAATTGATAAAATATGTACAGAAAATATTAAGTCAAAAATAGCTAAAATATACAATATACAAAAGAGGCCCAAAACCCAACTTTCACATATGAGCTCTGTTTCACTTGAACTTGGTCTTGTTTTGAAGGTAATTGAATGTATATTAGTTCAAAAGTGAGTAGGATTAAATCGGACACTGGATGGGGAGTATATGTGGCTTTTAGTCCGAAAATCCTGAAATTAGGGTTTGAGTTTTTGGTCCACTTATTTGGGTTAGTTATTTTTTTGTATTTTTCATTTATTCTTGTTAGTGATATGTATATAATAGAGTTGGTTTTGTGTCATTCGGAGTTAGTATGAATGAGTTAAAAAATCAAGGAAGTTAGGCTATTTACAGGTCATTTTGGCTTGGATTTTTGGCTTCTTATTTTATGCAGATTTTTGTGCTAAAATGCCATTCTTATGGAAACATGCAAGAATGCTAATTATGCAAAATAGATGCAAGAATGCTGTTGATTTTTAGGGATTTGAGCTTAATGAATGAGATTTAGAGTGATGAATACGAGATTCATCATCCCCCTATACTTAAACCATGCTCGCCTCTGAGCATAAAAAGAAATGCCATGAGGTGAAATGAGATTGGGTTCCATACCAAGACCATGAGCTGAAGGTGAAAGTGAACCTAAACTCAACCTTTGGATTATTTGTGTGTCGGAACTTCTGTGAGACTTAGAATTTTAAAATCAACAGCCCTCAAGTTCTACACATCATTGCTACAGTTTCGGCTCAGAAGTCATCTTAGATCAATCCTCTTCCCAAAGTATACCCTATGAACATTGAATAACCGACTCTTGTGTGTGAAGGGTTTTAGCTCTTCCCATTCAGAATGCCGGACTACCATGCTCCTCTCCTCTCCAGTAACTCGTCCTCGGGGAGTCAGGTATTTCCTTCTAAGGTCTGTCGCGCTGTGTTCACAATCGAATTGGGGGGAGAAGATAGAAGAATGAGAAAAGAACTGGAGGGTGGCCAGTGTATTCACCTCTCCTTGTGAAGATGGCCAGTGTAGCCGAGTCTCCACCAAGATCTGCAGGTTTCTGGAAGCTTGGACCTTTTTGGTCAGATTTTATTTGGTAGTTGCTTCTTTGTATTTGGAATTTTTGGTGGTTCTGCTTGGATCTTGTTGTGCCCCTACGGATATAGCATCTTTTTGATCCGTACATTTTTTGGGGTCTTAGAAAAATTGTGCCCAGCCGTCCATCCCTTTTCCGAAGCTTTATTTCAACCCGTACTCCGGTCTTTAGATTTCCACGCTACCAGAAAAGAATTTCACACAGTCTTCCAACATCCTGTCTGAGTTGAGCTAAGTGCATAGTGCGAGAGTACAAATTAATTCCTTATTCCAGAGTTGTACCCAGAATGAAGAGACCAGGTTAGACACTAAGAGTCAAACGCTGTACATTGTCATGTGGAACTCGAAGAATTAAGTCAAAGACCTGAAGACTCTAAAATCGTATTTCTCGGTGAAGTTCCTCTGAAAATTAGGTGGATTAAAGTCAAGTCCAGACCACTCTCGGTTTCGGCTCATAACTCGGTTCAGAACCCAAAGACTTTTCACATATGCAAATGCGATGCTTGATGAAATGCGAGTGTGTGAAATGCAGACACTTTTTTTTTGATGATTTTTTTTATGCAAAAATGAATAAGAAGCCTTTTTTTTTCAAAAATTTTGGGCAAAGTCAGTGTTAGTAGCAAAACCTTTTTTTTTAATAATACCCATCCCGTAAATACATATAGACTTAAGCGCAAGTACGAGGTATGGCAAAAATATATACATAGTATATAAACAGACCCCCCTATACTTAGGGAGTGCTGTGTCCTCAAAGCACAAGAAGCGCAATGAAGACATAGCTCGGGCTAAGCGTAAGAGAGAAAAATTATTCAATGGCTCGCCCCCCTATACTTAGACTGAGAATAGTCTAAGTATAGAAGAAGAGCGCAAAAAGAGGCGGACGGGATATGTAAATGAGGAGAGTATAAACAGATGGGTGGCGGTTCCCCCTATACTTAGGCTTTGTCAGCCTAAGTATAGAAGAAGGATGTATATGGAGTGAGCGAGAGGTCGGAATGTGATGAGGGAAATGGTATATACAGATGGCATCGGTCCCCCCCTATACTTAGGCCTTGGCCTAAGTAGAGGAAGAAGTTGTACAAGGGGATCGATGTGGTCGGGAGGGAGGGTGGGTCTGATCTGATATATCGTCAATGTCCTTGCTTTGTGTGAAGTAGTTGACCTCAACTTGCACTGTATGTTCTTTGGATGATTCTATATATGGCTTCAGTAATTGTCCATTCACTGAGAAAAGTTGTGCATCATCTTTGAGTTCTGCAATGTCCACACTTCCATTGGTATGCACATCGATGACAACATAGGGACCTATCCATTTCGATTTCAGTTTCCCATGAAAAATATTTAATCGAGCATTAAACAACCATACTTTCTGCCCAGGGACAAAGGTTTTATCTCGAATGTGTCTGTCATGCCATTTCTTGACCTTGTCCTTATAAATCACACTGTTGTCATATGCTCGGTTTCGGATTTCAATTAGCTCATTCAGATTTAGGTCTCGACATAATTTCCCAAGGTGACAACTCCAGTTCAACTTTTTGATTGCCCATTCAGATTTGTGAATCAGTTCTGCAGGAAGATGGCATGGTTTGCCATAGATCATCCTAAAAGGTGAAGTGCCGAGTGGTTTTATAAGTTGTCTTATAGGCCCAAAGAACTTGATCCAACAGTTTTGACCAATCCTTCCTATCTGGACGAACCAACTTTTGCAGTATACTCTTCACTTCTCTATTAGAAACTTCTGCCATGCCATTAGATTGTGGATGATAAGGGTTGGCTATTCTATGTTCAAATTTGTACTCCTTAGCCAAAGATCTCATTTCCCTGTTCACAAAGTGGCTACCTCTATCAGAAATCAAAACTTTTGGTATCCTGAACGTTGCAATGATATTATCCTTGATAAACTTGCAGACGGTTTTTCTGTCTGCGGTTTGGGTTGGAATAGCCTCTACCCATCGAGACAAATAATCAACCGCTAACAAGATGTACTCAAATCCATTGCTATTGGGAAAGGGACCCATAAAATCAATCTCCCATGCATCAAACACATCACAGAAAATCATAGGTTGCATGGGCATTTCGTCTCTATAACCAACGGTCCCTCCCATCCTTTGACAAATCGGGCAAGACCGTACAAAATCATTAGCATCACGAAATAAGGTCTGCCAGTAAAATCCACATTGGAGTACCTTGTGTGCGGTTCTCTTTCCCGAATGGTGCCCTCCAGCCTCGAGAGTGTGGCAATGTGTGAGGACACTCTGGTATTCTTCCTGAGGAATATATCTTCTCCAGACACAATCCGCTCCTTCATAAAAAAGGAAAGGATCGTCCCAATGGAGTTTTCTTGAATCCGACTTCAGTTTATCAATCATTTTCTTGGTCCAACCAGAGGGAACCTTCTTGGAGACATGATAGTTCACGATGTTGGAATACCATGGGGTTGAATCAATAGTGCAAACAGATTCGTCTGGAAAAGTCTCCTTAATAGGTCCAGTATCAGGATAATCTTTTTTCTCAATTCGTGAAAGGTGATCAGCAACCACATTCTTTATTCCAGGTTTATCTTTGATCTCCAAATTAAATTCCTGGATTAACAAGATCCACCTCAAAAGTCATGCCTTGGCATCTTTCTTATCCATGAGGTATGTAATTGCCATATGATCCGTGAAAATTGTCACCTTGGAGTCCAATATATATGATCTGAATTTTTCAAGGGCCCAAACCACCGCAAGCATTTCCTTTTCAGTCACTGTATAATTTTTCTGTGCAGGATCCAATACTTTGCTCGCGTAGTGAATTGCATAAGGGATTCCATCCCGTCTTTGTCCAAGCACAGCTCCGACCGCAAAATCCGATGCATTAGTCATGATATCAAAGGGAAGAGACCAGTCAGGAGCTTGTAATATCGGCAATTCACATATTTTCTTTTTCAGGAGCTCGAAGGCCTCAAGACACTTGTGATTTACAATAAACTCAGTGTCTTTTCCTAAGAGCTCTGTCAGTGGGCGGGCGATCTTTGAAAAATCAGGGATAAACCTTCGATAAAATCCAACATGCCCTAGAAAAGACCGCACTGACTTGACGTTGGTTGGTGGCTCAAGTTTCTTGATCACATCCACCTTGGCAGGGTCGACCTCCATACCCTTTTTGGAGATGACATGCCCCAACACGATACCCTCAGTCACCATAAAGTGACTCTTCTCCCAGGAGAGTACCAAATTAACTTCTCTGCATTTCTTGAGGACTCGGTCCAAGTGTGCTAAACATGTATCAAATGAATCACCATGGACCGAGAAGTCATCCATGAACACTTCCAGGAAATCACCCACCATTTCGGCAAATACGGCAATCATGCACCGCTGAAATGTGCCTGGGGCATTACAAAGCCCAAATGGCATGCGCTTGAAAGCGTAGGTACCGAAGGGACATGTAAATGTGGTTTTTTCCTGATCCTCGAGAGCAATAGCTACCTGATTGTAGCCAGAGTACCCATCAAGAAAACAGAAGAATGCTTTCCCTGCAAGCCTCTCCAAGATTTGATCAATAAATGGCAGTGGAAAGTAATCTTTCTTGGTCGCAGCATTCAGGCGCCTGTAATCGACACAGACACGCCACGACGTGGGTACTCGGGTCGCGATCTCAACCCCTTCCTCGTTGGTGACCATCTGGATTCCCGACTTCTTCGGGACGACATGAAGGGGGGCCACCCACTTGGAGTCAGAAATGGGGTATATGAAACCTGCTTTGCACCATTTCTCTATCTCTTTCTTAACCACTTCCTGAAGATTGGGGTTTAATCTTCTCTGAAATTCACGGGAAGGCCTTGCATTATCCTCAACATAAATTTGGTGCGAGCAGAGAGCAGGGTTGATTCCGACGAGATCCGACACAGTCCAACCGATGGCTTTTCGATTTCGCTCAAGGACTTCTAGTAGTCTGGATTCTTGGTCTAAGGTTAGTGATGAGCTAATGATCACAGGAAATTTATCTTTGGGTCCATTGAGAAATGCATACTTCAGGGTGGGAGGGAGGGGTTTCAGCTCTGGCAGATCTACGTCATCAATCAAATCTGGATGAATATCTTTTAAGTCTGGGTCAGTGATTGTTGGTGGTGGATCATTCTGAGATATGCTAGCCACAGATCTTGAAAGAAAGTGAGTCGGATCGCAAAAGTAGTGTGGTAACTCAGCCAAAGCCGCGTCCGACTCTTCATTGATTTTTATCGAAGAGGATGAAATGGACCAATCCGAAAGGAGTTCTGTGTCGTCAAGATTGTACATATCCAGGTGTTCAGATTTGTCTGGCAATAGGTCACACACTGTATGGTGCATTGTTTCTTCTTCTGATGTGAGGGTATCCATGTGAAGATCTGGCAGTTGGTCCCAAGGTCCGGTAGTTCTGATCAGATTACACTCAGAGGTTTCGGCATCTTCAGTGGTGGATTCGGAATCGGGTCTTTGCCATTTTGTTTGTCTCATTTCCAGATCCACTTCTCCATCTAGGGAGCGGAATTTCATCATTCCAGTGCCGTAATCGAATACAGCCTTGGCGGTTCGTAAGAATGGTCTTCCCAAAATGATTTGCGACTCTTTCCAATGGTTCGGGGTTTCCATGTCAAGGACAGTGAAGTCCACTCTGTATTCCGTACCCTCAACCATAATGATAACATTTTTTACTTCTCCCTTAGGTCTTTTAGTGGATTTGTCCGCGAATTGGAGTGAAGATAATGATTTCTGAAGAGGCCCTAACTCCAATCGGTAATATAAGGCTAAGGGAAGAAGATTGATGGAAGAACCATTATCGAGAAGTGTGCGTGCGAATGCGATACCGCCGATGCGGCTTTCCACATAATGAGCACCCAGATCTCTTTTCTTCCGTGGTAAATGCTGGTTTCTCACACATTTGGTAGTGGCCACTGTCAGAACATGAGTCTCCACAAATAGGTTTGTTTTCTTTGTGCGGGTCCGGGTGGGAGTACATTTCATTTTCAAATATTTCTGAAATGCAGGGTTACTGGCCACATATTGATCAAAGGGTACCTTTACAATTATGTTTTGTTGACAGAATTTTTCCATCACTGGGTCACTCTCGATAGTTTTCTTTTGTCTTCCTTTCTTAAGAGCATGGGGAAAAGGTATGGAAGCATTCGAGACAGGAGAAAGAGATCCAGAATCATAAATAAGAGCATCTTTATTGAATTTGGAGTTCTTATTACAATCATAATGTTCTGGATTATCATCGTGTTGCTGAAATAGTGACAAAGGTATTTTTGCAGCAACTAGAGGTTCAAGGTCCTCTATAGTCTCCATAGATGCTTTTCCCTTCCTTTGGGTAGAAATCCTCAGGCGTCCTTCGTCTTCATCCTCAGAAGCATCCTCCGGTTGATCTTCTGAGTCATGATGGTCAGCTTCCCTTGCCCGGTTAGGTACGACCACGGTCCTTCCGCTCCTGAGGGACATGGCATTGATATTGTTAAACGAAAGGGTCTCGTGTTCAGATGTGGAAAAGTCTGAGTAATATACCTGATTGTTGTGTTGAGATGATTGAGGTTTGTTCAAGCTATTAGGATTAGCTTGAACTTGAGCGGGAATGGCTGTGATAGGGGCCGTCTGTTCTTTCTTCCAACGGGATAGACGATTAACATCTACCAGTAGGTCGTACAGTTCATTCCGGGAGCTGCGAATTTCCTCCAGCATTTGTCTTTGGATATCAATCGGGTCTTCTGGAGGTTTGGATGATCGAGATGCTTGATTTGGAGCTTGATATTGTTGATGATGTTGTTGAGGTTGGTTCTGACTGTCGTGTGGCTGCTGCTGCTTTGAGGGCTGATTGTGTTGTGAAGCGGCATTGTAGGAGTTGGGTGGACGCTTATATTGCTGACGGTCCCCCAGATTACCCTGTCGGGTATTATCTTGTGTGTACCAGATTCCGTTTATCTCGAAAGTCAGAGGCGGGGCTTCTATGACTGTCTCAGCTGGAGGAGGTGACTGCTGGGAAGGTTGGACGTAGGATTGGTCCTGAGTCCATGGTTGGGGTTGTCCAGAGCCAGGCTGCTCTTGGACATGATGCACATAATAAATTGGGATCGTAGGAGCAATAGGCATCCCGATCTTGGACACCTTCTCAGTGAGTTCCTCCATTTGTTTTGGAAATTGTGAGAGTCGGTTGTTGATGTCGTTCACCCTTTTATCCACAACTGTTAATTTTTCTGTGATGATGTTCATGTTGGGCAGCAAGTCCTCTGCTATTTCTGCGACCGTTTGTTTTCCTCCTTTGGCTTGATAGTTGTTCAGTGAATCAGTGTAAGATCTACTAGCAATTTGTGAACGTCTAGTCTCCGCCATTTGCTCTAGTATTTTCTAGACGGTATCAGCTCCTCGGGATGTGTAGTTTCCTCCACAGGCAGCGCTGACAAGACCCTGAGTCCCGTGGTTAAGGCCAGAATAGAGGGATTGGACTAGGATGTCATTATCTGGTCATGACAGGGACATTTCTGCAGCAGATCTTTGAATCTATCCCATGCATCACAAAGTGGTTCATTTGGCATCTGAGAGAAGCTAGTGATGCGAGTCCTCATTTGATTGGTTCGACTCAAGGGGTAGAACTTTTTTAAGAAGAGGTTCTTGAACCTATCATAGGTGATCACCGTCACTCCCAAATTTTTCACCCAGTAATCTGCCTTACCCTTCAAGGCGAAAGGTAATGCAGTGAGACGGATATAGTCTTGGCTGACTTGTGGGTGCCTCTGATTAGAACAGATTAGCTCCAAATCACGCAGGAATTCATAGGGCTCTTCATTCGAATTACCATGAAATTGTGGTAATTGATTTATGAAGTGTGGCTTCAGTTCATGGTGAACCTCAGGTTGAGGTGGCTGCAAGTAATTTATGTCCCTATATTGCCCAGGATTATATGTAGCGTCCATTGGTGGTTCTTCCTCTGCATGCATTCTTTCCAATTGTTCCCTCATCAAATTTTGTTGCTGCTCAGATGCAGCCAGTCTTGCGAGAATCATTTGCATCGGATCTTCATTTTGGTCATCTTCAGGATTGTTCTTCTTTGGAGGCATTTTTTGTTAGTTCTTCTTTTCACCTTCAAATTGTGAAAAATAGGAGTCAATAGTTTGAAGAGAATTATAAGATGAAAAGTCCAAGGGAAGGTGTCCCTGAACCCAAGGTGGTTCTGAGTAATAGTGGTTCAGATCAGTTGAGACTGGAAAGTTTGTGGTAGTCAGAAAGGGGTTTGCTGAGTCTGAACAGAAATTACCCCAATTTTCCATTCTTGAATTTCAAGAGATTATCAAGAGATGAATGGATGTTGATCAAATCAAACACAATACAAAATTCTTTTTCACCAACTCACACAGTGAAGGTCGTAAGAGTTCGACCAATTTTCTTGTCAATTTTAAATGGTGAAAAGACAATCTTGTTAGCGAGATGAAATTTCGGATTTGGGCTCTAGCCTTAAGTGTCGTCTCTCGCTCACTGAGAAAAATAGAACATCCAAGGTCGGGGTTACTCTCCCGCAAAAATTCTTGATTTTATGGGTTATTTGAGATCAGATATATTTAGAAATCCCGATTTTAATGAGGTGATCACTGAAAAATTAGATGAGCACAAATACACGTCTACCGTCCAGTCCCTATTTTCTTGAAAGTTATGTTATAAAACAAGAGAGAGGAATTCGGAAAAAGTCGATGCACGCGGAAAACTATGATGAATGCTCAGTTAGAAGACTTACAGTGAATCCTCGCAATCTCCATGTGGGATGCTAGACAGAATTTAAAAATTATTCTATATGATGTGCAAACCAATGGAAAAACCGCACCTAAGCAGAAAGTTCTATTAGCGAGAAGAATTGATTTAAATTTGGCTAAGTTGAACGATCTATGTGCGTCTCAATTAAAGTGCAGTGTGGCTTAAGATCCTACAAGCACAAGCAAAAATATAAATGCTCTGAGAGCCGTATGTGCATGTCTATCCTAATCGCCACTCAAGTCGGGCCCCACCCTCTCCGGAGAGTGAAACAGGCCACAACACACCACAGAATAAAGTCAGAGGTCTTTCTACACACGCGAGAGTCCAAACGGACACCGCTGTAAAATTACAAAAAAATAAAAAATTGCAAGAATTAAAAACCTAGACTCTACGCTCTCTCACGACTCGACTCGATCTTAAATTAATTGCGGTTTTTGCAAGAGTCGGTGAAGTTACGTCGGTTATTGAAAACCGCTCCACGTATAAGGTACCTCGCAAAAAAATAAGAGAGAAAATGTAAGAGAGTGACTCAAAAATATATGAAAAATAAAGGCTGAAAATAAATTGCAGGAAAATGAAATTTATAATGAAAAATTCGGGGGTCAGACTACCCGAATGCGGAAAACCGAATGAAAAATTTTTAGACAAAAATCTAAGCCGTTTGCCTCTCCGGCAACGGCGCCATCTGACGTATCCGATGATGTCGCTTTTAAAAATGTGTTTTTTATCGTGTCGTGCGTTGTAGGCGGCAATCGGAAACGATCAAGAAATTAACCACAAATAAATAACGCAAGTTTCAATCTCGTGGTTTTATGTTTATTTTACTTGAGCAAGTCCCAAGGTCGATCACAAGGAGGCAAAGGAACAACGTAGAATTAAGTCTATCAAAGTTCGTGTTCGGTTTTCAAGGCGGTCTTTTTTTGGAATTTTCAATGAGTTAGGGGTGCACATGCAAATTCGGCCTATTCTAGGGACTAAAATGTGAATTAAGTCCAAACGAAGTCCGAAAAATACGAAACTTAGCCGAGATGTAAAATATGATGAAATGGGTGCACTGTAATTTTTTTGGAATTTTTGGATGCAATATGAATTTTTTATGGATTTTTAAATGCAAACAAAATGATTTTTAATATTTAATTTTAATAAATATCAAACCTATTTATTTTCAAGAATCAAAATTATCTGAGATCTATCACTAGGTGACGGATCTCAGAAAAATCCTAAACCTCGAAAATGTGGGGATTAATACCTAATAAAAATTAAATACTAAAAGATGCAAAATGATTTTTACAGGACAAAATATGCATGCAAATGCAAATCTTTTTGGGCACAATGTTAAGAATAATTAAATCTACGATATGTGATTTTTCGGGGATTTTTAGAGCAACGGTTAATCAATTATGAATTTCAGAGCAAGAAATGGGTAAAATATGCAATTTTCCACAAAATGATTATTTATTAATTAACCATCAATCAGAAAAATACCCTCAATATGCCAAAACGTAGAGAATTAATTAACAAAAATCATGCAATTTTTGGATTAAGAAAATAATGTAGAGATGAGGTCCAAATATACGAGGGAACACAGGGGTACAGATGCAAATATTATAAATAAATATAAAACTGCAGGGGGGACTTTAAAAATAATTACCAGTAACTCAGGGGGTGAATCTGTAAAATTCCCAAGGGAGCACGTGTAGCTAGACACGTGCGTAAATAGGGAAATCTCCGGGGGAAGCTTTGCAATTTGACACGCTAGTCACGTGCATAGCACTTGATTCATGGAGGGCTGCAGCTGTTCCCCCCGACGCACGTGCGGGTCACATGCGGAAGGGGGCCTCGGGGTTGGACCCGGCCTGCGGTGGCTGGTCGATGCTGAAGGCAGAGCTTCGGGAGGCGGAGACTGGCGGAGTCGACTGTCCTCTGGCCGACACACGGCCAGGGGGACGGTGGTGCCGAGGTGCTGGACGAAGAGGAGATGATGGGCTGCTGGAATCGTCGTCGATTGTCGGTGACGTAGGCGAAGAGGCGGAGCAGATGGAGGCGAAGGTGTTGAGGACGACCGGAAGCTGGCGTCTGGTGTCGGTGGTCGTCGTCCTCCCTCTGGCTGACACACGGCCTAGAGGGCGGCGTATCGGTGGCGCGACGATGAAGGCGCTGACGGCGAAGGAGACGAAGGCGGAGTCGTCGAGGCGGAGCGGGGTTGCGGTGGTGGCGAAGATGCACGGAGGATGGCGATGTTCGGCGAAGAAGAATAGCGAGGGAGAGGGTGAGAGCGAGTTAAAGGAGGGAGAGATAACCTGGAGGAGGCCGGGCTCGACGGCGTTGGGCGGCTGGAGCGAGCAGCTGCGCTCGGGGCAGAGCTGCGACGAGGGGTTGGAGTCCTCGGATCACACCGGCGACGCGGGGCTCGCGGTTGTCACGACCGGAGGCGATACTCTTCGACGAAGTTCGGCGGATACCGGGGTTAGGGAGGTCGGAGTTCTTTAAATAGAGATGGCGAGGGGATCAACGGTGATTCGATTGGGCGAGAAGATCGGAAGATCTTTGGACGGGGATTTGACGAAGATCGGCGGCGAGATACGAGCGAGATTTGAGTGGGCGGCGGCCGAGATTCGCGGGCGGCGGAGATAACGAAGGAGGCGGTGGCGGCTTTCCAAAGGGGGAAGGAGTTGAGGAGGACGACGCACAGGCGCCGTCCGATCAAGTTTGATCGGATGGCGCCCGTCGCGCCACGTGGCGGGCGATGGGGACAAGTGGAGGCGCGTGCGAAGCACGTGCCTGGGAGGCACGTGCGACGCACGTGCACCCCTTTTATATTTTTTTTTTAAATTTTTTTAATTTTTTTATAAGAAAAAACGAGTTTAAATAAAGCCAAAAATGGCTGACACGTGGCGGCACCAGGTGCTGCCACGTGTCAGCACCACAAAATTCCGAACGTAAATATTTTGTAAAATCTATAAAAAATAGTAAATACCTCGGATTGAAAAACTTTCTTCAAGAAAATTGCTCGTCTTGATGAGATCTACAACTTTCATGAAGACAACAAAACCAAATTCGGTCAAATGTAAAAAGTGAATTTTTGGGGTATCCTATGTACATAGAATACCTTGATTTTTGGGTTTTATAATTTTTATGTTATTTTTAAGGCAGATAAAAATTCGGAAAAATTACAGCAAAATCAAAGATAAATAAAGACACCTTAATCTATTTTTTTTGGATTTTTATTAATTGATAAAATATGTACAGAAAATATTAGGTCAAAAATAGCTAAAATATACAATATACAAAAGAGGCCCAAAACCCAACTTTCACATATGAGCTCTGTTTCACGTGAACTTGGTCTTGTTTTGAAGGTAATTGAATGTATATTAGTTCAAAAGTGAGTAGGATTAAATCGGACACTGGATGGGGAATATATGTGGCTTTTAGTCCGAAAATCCTGAAATTAGGGTTTGAGTTTTTGGTCCACTTATTTGGGTTAGTTATTTTTTTGTATTTTTCATTTATTCTTGTTAGTGATATGTATATAATGGAGTTGGTTTTGTGTCATTCGGAGTTAGTATGAATGAGTTAAACAATCAGGGAAGTTAGGCTATTTACAGGTCATTTTGGCTTGGATTTTTGGCTTCTTATTTTATGCAGATTTTTGTGCTAAATTGCCATTCTTATGGAAACATGCATGAATGCTAATTATGCAAAATAGATGCAAGAATGCTGTTGATTTTTAGGGATTTGAGCTTAATGAATGAGATTTAGAGTGATGAATACGAGATTCATCATCGATGATGAATCTCGTATTCATCACTCTAAATCTCATTTATTAAGCTCAAATCCCAAAAAATCAACAGCATTCTTGCATCTATTCTGCATAATTAGCATTAGTGCATGATTTCATAAGAATTGCATTTTAGCACAAAAATCTGCACAAAATAAGAAGCCAAAAATCCAAGCCAAAATGACCTGTAAATAAGCCTAACTTCCCAGATTTTTAACCCATTTATGCTAACTCCGAATGACTCAAAACCACTTCCACTGTGTACATATCACTAACAAGAATAAAGGAAAAATACAAAAAATAACTAACCCAAATCAGTGGACCAAAAACCCAAACCCTAATTTCAGGATTTTCGGACTAAAAGCCACATATCTTCTCCATCCAGTGTCTGATTTAATCCTACTCACTTTTGAACTAATGTGCATTCAATTACCTTCAAAACAAGACCAAGTTCAAGTGAATCTGAGCTCGTATGTGAAAGTTGGGTTTTGGGCCTCTTTTGTACATTGTATATTTTCGTGGTTTTTTGACTTTTTTTTGTATATATTTTCTTAATCAATAAAAATAAAAAAAAAATAGAATTAAGGGTCTTTTATTTAACTTTGATTTTTCCATATTTTTCCGGATTTTTATCTTGTTTAAAAATGACATAAAAATTACAAAACCCCAAAATTAAGGTATTCTATGTACATAGGATACCCCAAAAATTCACTTTTTACATTTGACCGAATTTGGTTTTGTTGTCTTCATGAAAATTGTAGATCTCATCGAGACGAGCAATTTTCGTGAAGAAAGTTTTTTAATCCGAGGTCATTTGCTATTTATTTGCAATTTTACAAAAGATTTATTTCTCGAATTTTCTGGTGCTGACACGTGGCCGCACCTGGTGCCGCCACGTGTCAGCCATTTTTGGCACTATTAATATATCATTTTTAAATAAAAAAATAAAAATAATAAATAATAAAAAAATAAAAAAAATAATTAAATCAGCTCACGTGCGAGGCACGTGCGACATCCGCACGCGCACTGCACGTGCGCTCGCCCCGCCCCCTTTCGCTGCGCCACGTGTCTCATCAGGGGCCGTCCGATCTCGGCCGATCGGACGGCACCTACGCTTCTTCTTCCTCCGGCCCCCCTTTCCTAATCGGCCTCCGCCGCCCCGCGAATCTCGCCAGCCATCAAATCCCCTCGATCTCGCGATCTCCGCCCATCTCCGATCCTCGTATCCCCTTCCCCGTCGAATCCCGCGAATCCCTCCACCGCCTTCCATCTCCGACACCCCCTCTCCACCTATTTAAACCACAGCCCCCCGACGTCCCGAGCATCTGCCGAACTTCGTCGAAGAGCATCGCCTCCGGTCGTCACAACCGCGAGCCCCTCGTCGCCGGCATGATCCGAGGACTCCAACCCCTCGTCGCAGCTCCGCCCCGAGCGCCGCTGCTCGCTCCGGCCGCCCAACGCCGTCGAGCCCGACCTCCTCCAGGTTATCTCTCCCTCCTTTAACTCTCTCTCTCTCCCTCTCCCTCGCTATTTTTCTTCGTCGAACACCGCCATCCTCCGTGCATCTTCGCCGCCACTGCAACCCCGCTCCGCCTCGACGACTCCGCCTTCGTATCCTTCGCCGTCAGCGCCTTCATCGTCGCGCCACCGATACGCCGCCCTCTAGTCCGTGTGTCGGCCAGAGGGAGGACGACGACCACCGACACCAGACGCCAGCTTCCGGTCGTCCTCAACACCTTCGCCTCCAGCTGCTCCGCCTCTTCGCCTACGTCACCGACAATCGACGACGACTCCAGCAGCCCGTCATCTCCTCTTCGTCCAGCACCTCAGCACCACCGTCCCCCTGGCTGTGTGTCGGCCAGAGGACAGTCGACTCCGCCAGTCACCGCCTCCCGGAGCTCTGCCTTCAGCATCGACCAGCCACCGCAGGCCGGGTCCAACCCCGAGGCCCCCTTCCGCACGTGACCCGCACGTGCGTCGGGGGGAACAGCTGCAGCCCTCCATGAGTCACGTGCTGTGCACGTGACTAGCGTGTCAAATTGCAAAGCTTCCCCCAGAGATTTCCCTATTTACGCACGTGTCCAGCTACCCAAGGAGCACGTGCGAAGCACGTGCTCCCTTGGGAATTTTACAGATTCACCCCCTAAGTTACTGGTAATTATTTTTAAAGTCCCCCCCTGCAGTTTTATATTTATTTATAATATTTGCATCTGTACCCCTGTGTTCCCTCGTATATTTGGACCTCATCTCTACATTATTTTCTTAATCCAAAAATTGCATGATGTTTGTTAATTAATTCTCTACGTTTTGGCATATTGAGGGTATTTTTCTGATTGATGGTTAATTAATAAATAATCATTTTGTGGAAAATTGCATATTTTACCCATTTCTTGCTCTGAAATTCATAATTGATTAACCGTTGCTCTAAAAATCCCCGAAAAATCACATATCGTAGATTTAATTATTCTTAACATTGTGCCCAAAAAGATTTGCATTTGCATGCATATTTTGTCCTGTAAAAATCATTTTGCATCTTTTAGTATTTAATTTTTAATTGGTATTAAACCCCACATTTTCGAGGTTTAGGATTTTTCTGAGATCCGTCACCTAGTGATAGATCTCAGACAATTTTGATTCTTGAAAATAAGTAGGTTTGATATTTATTAAAATTAAATATTAAAAATCATTTTATTTGATTTAAAAATCCATAAAAAATTCATATTGCATCCAAAAATTCCAAAAAAATTACAGTGCACCCATTTCATTATATTTTACATCTCGGCCAAGTTTCGTATTTTTCAGACTTCGTTTGGACTTAATTCACATTTTAGTCCCTAGAATAGGCCGAATTTGCATGTGCACCCCCTAACTCATTGAAAAATTCCAAAAAAAGACCGCCTCGAAAACCGAACACGAACTTTGATAGACTTAATTCTAGGTTGTTCCTTTGCCTCCTTGTGATCGACCTTGGGACTTGCCCAAGTAAAATAAATATAAAACCACGAGATTGAAACTTGCGTAATTTATTTGTGGTTAATTTGTTTATCGTTTCCGATTACCGCCTACAATGCACAACACGATAAAAAACACATTTTTAAAAGCGACATTTTCGGATTCGTTAGATGGCGCCGTTGCCGGGGAGGCAAACGACTTAGATTTTTGTCTAAAAATTTTTCATTCGGTTTTCCGCATTCGGGTAGTCTGACCCCCGAATTTTTCATTGTAAATTTCATTTTCCTGCAATTTATTTTTAGCCTTTATTTTTCATATATTTTTGAGTCACTCTCTTACATTTTCTCTCTTATTTTTTTTGCGAGGTACCTTGTACGTGGAGCGGTTTTCAATAACCGACGCCACTTCACCGACTCTTGCAAAAACCGCAATTAAATTAAGATCGAGTCGAGTCGTGAGAGAGCGTAGAGTCTAGGTTTTTAATTCTTGCAATTTTTTAATTTTTTGTAATTTTACAGCGGTGTCCGTTTGGACTCTCGCGTGTGTAGAGAGACCTCTGACTTTATTCTGTGGTGTGTCGTGGCCTGTTTCACTCTCCGGAGAGGGTGGGGCCCGACTTGAGTGGCGATTAGGATAGACCTGCACATACGGCTCTCAGAGCATTTATATTTTTGCTTGTGCTCGTAGGATCTTAAGCCACACTGCACTTTAATTGAGACGCACATAGATCGTTCAACTTAGCCAAATTTAAATCAATTCTTCCCGCTAATAGAACTTTCTGCTTAGGTGCAGTTTTTCCATCGGTTTGCACATCATATAGAATAATTTTTAAAATTATGTCTAGCATCCCACATGGAGATTGCGAGGATTCACTGTAAGTCTTCTAACTGAGCATTCATCATAGTTTTCCGCGTGCATCGACTTTTTCCGAATTCCTCTCTCTTGTTTTATAACATAACTTTAAAGGAAATTGGGACTGGACGGTAGACGTGTATTTGTGCTCATCTAATTTTTCAGTGATCACCTCATTAAAATCGGGACTGCTAAATATATCTGATCTCAAATAACCCATAAAATCAAGAATTTTTGCGGGAGAGTAACCCCGACCTTGGATGTTCTATTTTTCTCAGTGAGCGAGAGACGACACTTAAGACTATAGCCCAAATCCAAAATTTCATCTCGCTAACAAGATTGTCTTTTCATCATTTAAAATTGACAAGAAAATTGGTCGAACTCTTACGACCTTCACTGTGTGAGTTGGTGAAAAAGAATTTTGTATTGTGTTTGATTTGATCAACATCCATTCATCTCTTGATAATCTCTTGAAATTCAAGAATGGAAAATTGTGGTAACCCCTTTCTGACTACAACAAACTTTCCAGTCTCAAATGATCTGAACCACTCTTACTCAGAACCACATTGGGTTCAGGAACACCTTCCCCTGGACTTTTCATCTTATAATTCTCTTCAAACTATTGACTCCTATTTTTCACAATCTGAAGGTGAAAAGAAGACTTCACAAAAAATGCCTCCAAAGAAGAACAATCCTGAAGATGACCAAAATGAAGATCCGATGCAAATGATTCTCGCAAGACTGGCTGCATCTGAGCAGCAGCAAAATTTGATGAGGGAACAATAGGAAAGAATGCATGCAGAGGAAGAACCACCAATGGACGCTGCATATAATCTCGGGCAATATAGGGTCATAAATTACTTGCAGCCACCTCAACCTGAGGTTCACCATGAACTGATGCCACACTTCATAAACCAATTACCACAATTTCATGGTAATTCGAATGAAGAGCCCTATGAATTCCTGCGTGATTTGGAGCTAATCTGTTCTAATCAGAGGCACCCACAAGTCAGCCAAGACTATATCCGTCTTACTGCATTACCTTTCGCCTTGAAGGGTAAGGCAGATTACTGGGTGAAAAATTTGGGAGTGACGGTGACCACCTATGATAGGTTCAAAAACCTCTTCTTACAAAAATTCTACCCCTTGAGTCGAACCAATCAAATGAGGACTCACATCACTAGCTTCTCTCAGATGCCAAATGAACCACTTTGTGATGCATGTGATAGATTCAAAGATCTGCTGCAAAAATGTCCCTGTCATGACCTAGATAATAACATACTGGTCCAATCCCTCTATTCTGGCCTTAACCACGGGACTCAGAGTCTTGTCAGCGCTGCCTGTGGAGGAAACTACACATCCCGAGGAGCTAATACCGTCTGGAAAATACTGGAGCAAATGGCGGAGACTAGCCGTTCACAAATTGCTAGTAGATCTTACACTGATTCACTGAACAACTATCAAGCCAAAGGAGGAAAACAAACGGTCGTAGAAATAGCAGAGGACTTGCTGCCCAACATGAACATTATCACAGACAAATTAACAGTTGTGGATAAAAGGGTGAACGACATCGACAACCGACTCTCACAATTTCCAAAACAAATGGAGGAACTCACTGAGAAGGTGTCCAAGATCGGGATGCCTACTGCTCCCACGATCACAATTTATCATGTGCATCATGTCCAAGAGCAGCCAGGCTCTGGACAACCGCAACCATGGACTCAGGACCAATCCTACGTCCAACCTTCCCAACAGTCACCTCCTCCAGCTGAGACAGTCATAGAAGCCCCGCCTCTGACTTTCGAGATAAACAGCATCTGGTACACACAGGATAATACCCGACAGGGTAATCTGGGAGACCGTCAGCAATATCAGCGTCCACCCAACTCCTACAATGCCGCTCCACAACACAATCAGCCCTCAAGACAGCAGCAGCCACACGACCGTCAGAACCAACCTCAACAACATCGTCAACAATATCATGCTCCAAATCAAGCATCTCGATCATCCAAACCTCCAGAAGACCCGATTGATATCCAAAGACAAATGCTGGAGGAAATCCGCAACTTCCGGAATGAACTGTACGACCTACGGGTAGATGTTAATCGTCTATCCCGTTGGAAGGAAGAACAAACAGCCCCTGTCACAGCCATTCCCGCTCAAGTTCAAGCTAACCCCAATAGCTTGAACAAGCCTCAATCATCTCAACACAACAATCAGGTATATTACTCAGACTTTTCCACATCTGAACGCGAGACCCTTTCGTTTAACAATATCAATGCCATGTCCCTCAGGAGCGGAAGGACCGTGGGCGTACCTAACCGAGCAAGGGAAGCTGACCATCATGACTCAGAAGATCAACCGGAGGATGCTTCTGAGGATGAAGACGAAGGACGCCTGAGGATTTCTGCCCAAAGGAATGGAAAAGCATCTATGGAGACTACAAAGGACCTTGAACCTCTAGTTGCTGCGAAAATACCTTTGTCACTATTTCAGCAACATGATGATAATCCAGAAAATTATGATTGTAATAAGAACTCCAAATTCAATAAAGATGCTCTTATTTATGATTCTGGATATCTTTCTCCTGTCTCGAATGCTTCCATACCTTTTCCACATGCTCTTAAGAAAGGAAGACAAAAGAAAACTATCGAGAGTGACCCAGTGATGGAAAAATTCTGTCAACAAAACATAACTGTAAAGGTACCCTTTGATCAATATGTGGCCAGTAACCCTGCATTTCAGAAATATTTGAAAATGAAATGTACTCCCACCCGGACCCGCACAAAGAAAACAAACCTATTTGTGGAGACTCATGTTCTGACAGTGGCCACTACCAAATGTGTGAGAAACCAGCATTTACCACGGAAGAAAAGAGATCTGGGTGCTCATTATGTGGAAAGCCGCATTGGCGGTATCGCATTCGCACGCACACTTCTCGACAATGGTTCTTCCATCAATCTTCTTCCCTTAGCCTTATATTACCGATTGGAATTAGGGCCTCTTCAGAAATCATTATCTTTACTCCAATTCGCGGACAAATCCACTAAAAGACCTAAGGGAGAAGTAAAAAATGTTATCATTATGGTTGAGGGTACGGAATACAGAGTGGACTTCACTGTCCTTGACATGGAAACCACGAACCATTGGAAAGAGTCGCAAATCATTTTGGGAAGACCATTCTTACGAACCGCCAAGGCTGTATTCGATTACGGCACTGGAATGATGAAATTCCGCTCATCTTCACATGGATACCATCGCTTCAGAAGAAACAATAATGCGCCATACAATGTGTGATCTTTTACCTGACAAATCTGAACACCGGTACAATCTTGATGACACAGAACTCCTTTCGGATTGGTTCATCCCATCCTCTTCGAAAAAAATCAATGACGAGTCGGACGCGGCTTTGGCTGAATTACCGCACTACATTTGCGATCCGATTCACTTTCCTTCAAGATCAGTGGCTAGCATATCACAGAACGATCCACCGCCAACAATCACTGAACCAGACTTAAAAGATATTCAGCCAGATTTGATCGATGATGTAGATCTGCCAGAGCTGAAACCTCTCCCTCCCACCCTGAAGTATGCATTTCTCAATGGACCCAAAGATAAATTCCCTGTGATCATCAGCTCATCATTAACCATGGATCAAGAATCTAAGCTTCTAGAAGTCCTTGAGCGAAATCGAAAAGCCATCGGTTGGACTGTGTCGGATCTCGTCGGAATCAACCCTGCTCTCTGCTCGCACCAAATTTATGTTGAGGATAATGCAAGGCCTTCCCGTGAATTTCAGAGAAGATTAAACCCCAATATTCGGGAAGTGGTTAAGAAAGAGATAGAGAAATGGTGCAAAGCAGGTTTCATATACCCCATTTCTGACTCCAAGTGGGTGGCCCCCCTTCATGTCGTCCCGAAGAAGTCGGGAATCCAGATGGTCACCAACGAGGAGGGGGTTGAGATCGCGACCCGAGTACCCACGTCATGGCGTGTCTGTGTCGATTACAGGCGCCTGAATGCCGCGACCAAGAAAGATTACTTTCCACTGCCATTTATTGATCAAATCTTGGAGAGGCTTGCAGGGAAAGCATTCTTCTGTTTTCTTGATGGATACTCTGGATACAATCAGGTAGCTATTGCTCCCGAGGATCAGGAAAAAACCACATTTACATGTCCCTTCGGTACCTACGCTTTCAAGCGCATGCCATTTGGGCTTTGTAATGCCCCAGGCACATTTCAGCGGTGCATGATTGCCGTATTTGCCGAAATGGTGGGTGATTTCCTGGAAATATTCATGGATGACTTCTAGGTCCATGGTGATTCATTTGATACATGTTTAGCACACTTGGACCGAGTCCTCAAGAGATGCAGAGAAGTTAATTTGGTACTCTCATGGGAGAAGAGTCACTTTATGGTGACTGAGGGTATCGTGTTGGGGCATGTCATCTCCAAAAAGGGAATGGAGGTCGACCCTGCCAAGGTGGATGTGATCAAGAAACTTGAGCCACCAACCAACGTCAAGTCAGTGCGATCTTTTCTAGGGCATGTTGGATTTTATCGAAGGTTTATCCCTGATTTTTCAAAGATCGCCCGCCCATTGACTGAGCTCTTAGGAAAAGACACCGAGTTTATTGTAAATCACAAGTGTCTTGAGGCCTTCGAGCTCCTGAAAAAGAAAATATGTGAATCGCCGATATTACAAGCTCCTGACTGGTCTCTTCCCTTTGAGATCATGACTGATGCATCGGATTTTGCGGTCGGAGCTGTGCTTGGACAAAGACGGGATGGAATCCCTTATGCGATTCACTACGCGGGCAAAGTATTGGATCCTGCACAAAAAAATTATACAGTAACTGAAAAGGAAATGCTCGCGGTTGTTTGGGCCCTTGAAAAATTCAGATCATATATATTGGGCTCCAAGGTGACAATTTTCACGGATCATACGGCAATTAGATACCTTATGGATAAGAAAGATGCCAAGGCACGACTTTTGAGGTGGATCTTGTTAATCCAGGAATTTAATTGGGAGATCAAAGATAAACCTGGAATAAAGAATGTTGTTGCTGATCACCTTTCCTGAATTGAGAAAATTGATTATCCTGATACTGGACCTATTAAGGAGACCTTTCCAGACGAATCTGTTTGCATTATTGATTCAACCCCATGGTATTCCAACATCGTGAACTATCTTGTCTCCAAGAAGGTTCTCTTTGGTTGGACCAAGAGAATGATTGATAAACTGAAGTCGGATTCTAGAAAATACCATTGGGACGATCCTTTCCTTTTTTATGAAGGAGCGGATTGTGTCTGGAGAAGATGTATTCCTCAGGAAGAATACCAGAGTGTCCTCACACATTGTCACACTCTCGAGGCTGGAGGGCACCATTCGGGAAAGAGAACCGCACACAAGGTACTCCAATGTGGATTTTACTGGCAGACCTTATCTCGTGATGTTAATGATTTTGTACGGTCTTGCCCGATTTGTCAAAGGATGGGAGGGACCGTTGGTTATAGAGACGAAATGCCCATGCAACCAATGATTTTCTGTGATGTTTTTGATGCATGGGGTATTGATTTTATGGGTCCCTTTCCCAATAGCAATGGATTTGAGTACATCTTGTTAGTGGTTGATTATTTGTCTCGATGGGTAGAGGCTATTCCAACCCGAACCGCAGACAGCAAAACTGTCTGTAAGTTTATCAAGGATAATATCATTGCAAGGTTCGGGATACTAAAAGTTTTGATTTCTGATGGAGGTAGCCACTTTGTGAACAGGGAAAGGAGATCTTTGGCTAAGGAGTACAAATTTGAACATAGAATAGCCAACCCTTATCATCCACAATCTAATGGCATGGCAGAAGTTTCTAATAGAGAAGTGAAGAGTATACTTCAAAAGTTGGTTCGTCCAGATAGGAAGGATTGGTCAAAACTGTTGGATCAAGTTCTTTGGGCCTATAGGACAGCTTATAAAACACCACTCAGCACTTCACCTTTTAGGATGATGTATGGCAAACCATGCCATCTTTCTGCAGAACTGATTCACAAATCTGAATGGGCAATCAAAAAGTTGAACTGGAGTTGTCACCTTGGGAAATTATGTCGAGACCTAAATCTGAATGAGCTAATTGAAATTCGAAACCGAGCATATGACAACAGTGTGATTTATAAGGACAAGGTCAAGAAATGGCATGATAGACACATTCGAGATAAAACCTTTGTCCCTGGGCAGAAAGTCTGGTTGTTTAATGCTTGATTAAAGATCTTTCATGGGAAACTGAAATCGAAATGGACAGGTCCCTATGTTGTCATCGATGTGCATACCAATGGAAGTGTGGACATTGCAGAACTCAAAGATGATGCACAACCTTTCTCAGTGAATGGACAATTACTGAAGCCATATATAGAATCATGCAAAGAACATACAATGCAAGTTGAGGTCATCTATTTCACACAGAGCAAGGACATTGACGATATATCAGATCAGACCCACCCTCCCTCCCCACCACATCGATCCCCTTGTACAACTTCTTCCTCTACTTAGGTCAAGGCCTAAGTATAGGGGGGGACCGATGCCATCTGTATATACCATTTCCCTCATCTCATTCCGATCTCTAGCTCACTCCATATCCATCCTTCTTCTATACTTAGGCTGACCAAAGCCTAAGTATAGGGGGAACCGCCACCCACCTATATATACTCTCCTTGTTCACATACCCTCACCGCTTCATTTATTTTCTTTTCTTTTCTGCTCTTCATCTATACTTAGACTATTGACAGTCTAAGTATAGGGGGGCGATTTTGTAAAATCTTGTTCTTTTTCACTCTCTTACGCTTAGCCCGAGCTATGTCTTCTTTACTGTTCTTGTGCTTTGAGGACACAACACTCGCTAAGTATAGGGGGGTCTGTATATATACTTTGTATATATTTTAGCCATACCTCGTACTTGTGCATAAGTCTATATGTATTTACGGGGTGGGTAATTTTTCCAAAAAAAATGTGTTTTGCCACTAACACTGACTGTACCCAAAAAATTTTGAAAAAAAGGCTTCTTATTCATTTTTTGCATAAAAAAAACAAACAAACAACAAAAATCCTTTGCATAAATAAAAAAAATCACAAATAAAAAAATGTGTCTACATTTCACACACTCGCATTTCATCAAGCATCGCATTTGCATATGTGAAAAGTCTTTGGGTTCTGAACCGAGTTATGAGCCGAAACCGAGAGTGGTCTGGACTTGACCTTAATCCACCTAATCTTCAGAGGAACTTCACCGAGAAATAGGATTTTAGAGTCTTCAGGTCTTTGACTTAATTCTTTGAGTTCCACATGACAATGTACAGCGTTTGACTCTTAGTGTCTAACCTGGTCTCTTCATTCTGGGTACAACTCTGGAATAGGGAATTAATTTGTACTCTCGCACTATGCACTTAGCTCAACTCAGACGGGATGTTGGAAGACTGTGTGAGTTTCTTTTCTGGTTGCGTGGAAATCTAAAGACCGGAGTACGGGTTGAAATAAAGCTTCGGAAAAGGGATGGACGGCTGGGCACAATTTTTTCTAAGACCCCAAAAAATGTACGGAAACAAAAGATTCTATATCCGTAGGGGCACAACAAGATCCAAGCAGAACCACCAAAAATTCCAAATACAAAGAAGCAACTACCAAATAAAATCTGACCAAAAAGGTCCAAGCTTCCAGAAACCTGCAGATCTTGGTGGAGACTCGGTTACACTGGCCATCTTCACAAGGAGAGGTGACTACACTGGCCACCCTCCAGTTCTTTTCTCATTCTTCTATCTTCTCCCCCCAATTCGATTGTGAACACAGCGCGACAGACCTTAGAAGGAAATACCTGACTCCCCGAGGATGAGTTATTGGAGAGGAGGCTTGCGCGGTAGTCCGGCATTCTGGGTGGGAAGAGCTAAAATATTTCACACACAAGAGTCGGTTAATCAATGTTCATAGGGTATACTTTGGGAAGATGATTGATCTAAGATGACTTCTGAGCCGAAACTGTAGCAATGATGTGTAGAACTTGAGGGCTGTTGATTTTAAAATTCTAAGTCTCACAGAAGTTCCGACACACAAATAATCCAAAGGTTGAGTTTAAGGTTCACTTTCCCCTTCAGCTCATGGTCTTGGTATGGAACCCAATCTCATTTCAGCTCATGGCATTTCTTTTTGATGCTCAGGGACGAGCATGGTTTAAGTATAGGGGGATGATGAATCTCGTATTCATCACTTTAAATCTCATTTATTAAGCTCAAATCCCTAAAAATCAACAGTATTCTTGCATCTATTCTGCATAATTAGCATTAGTGCATGATTTCATAAGAATTGCATTTTAGCACAAAAATCTGCACAAAATAAGAAGCCAAAAATCCAAGCCAAAATGACTTGTAAATAAGCCTAACTTCCCAGATTTTTAACCCATTTATGCTAACTCCGAATGACTCAAAACCACTTCCACTGTGTACATATCACTAACAAGAATAAAGGAAAAATACAAAAAAATAACTAACCCAAATAAGTGGACCAAAAACCCAAACCCTAATTTCAGGATTTTCGGACTAAAAGCCACATATCTTCTCCATCCAGTGTCCGATTTAATCCTACTAACTTTTGAACTAATGTGCATTCAATTACCTTCAAAACAAGACCAAGTTCAAGTGAATCCGAGCTCGTATGTGAAAGTTGGGTTTTGGGCCTCTTTTGTACATTGTATATTTTCGCGGTTTTTTGACTTTTTTTTTGTATATATTTTCTTAATCAATAAAAATCCAAAAAAATAGAATTAAGGGTCTTTTATTTATCTTTGATTTTTCCATATTTTTCCGGATTTTTATCTTGTTTAAAAATGACATAAAAATTACAAAACCCCAAAATTAAGGTATTCTATGTACATAGGATACCCCAAAAATTCACTTTTTACATTTGACCGAATTTGGTTTTGTTGTCTTCATGAAAATTGTAGATCTCATAGAGACGAGCAATTTTCGTGAAGAAAGTTTTTTAATCCGAGGTCATTTGCTATTTATTTGCGATTTTACAAAAGATTTATTTCTCGAATTTTCTGGTGCTGACACGTGGCAGCACCTGGTGCCGCCACGTGTCAGCCATTTTTGGCACTATTAATATATCGTTTTTAAATAAAAAAAATAAAAAAAATAAATAATAAAAAAATAAAAAAATAATTAAATCAGCTCACGTGCGAGGCACGTGCGACATCCGCACGCGCACTGCACGTGCGCTCGCCCCGCCCCCTTTCGCTGCGCCACGTGTCTCATCAGGGGCCGTCCGATCTCGGCCGATCGGACGGCACCTGTGCTTCTTCTTCCTCCGGCCCCCCTTTCCTAATCGGCCTCCGCCGCCCCGCGAATCTCGTCAGCCATCAAATCCCCTCGATCTCGCGATCTCCGCCCATCTCCGATCCTCGTATCCCCTTCCCCGTCGAATCCCGCGAATCCCTCCGCCGCCTTCCATCTCCGACGCCCCCTCTCCACCTATTTAAACCACAGCCCCCCGACGTCCCGAGCATCCGCCGAACTTCATCGAAGAGCATCGCCTCCGGTCGTGACATCCGCGAGCCCCTCGTCGCCGGCGTGATCCGAGGACTCCAACCCCTCATCGCAGCTCCGCCCCGAGTGCCGCTGCTCGCTCTGCCCGCCCAACGCCGTCGAGCCCGACCTCCTCCAGGTTATCTCTCCCTCCTTTAACTCTCTCTCTCCCTCTCCCTCGCTATTCTTCTTCGCCGAACACCGCCATCCTCCGTGCATCTTCGCCGCCACCGCAACCCCGCTCCGCCTCGACGACTCCGCCTTCGTCTCCTTCGCCGTCAGCGCCTTCATCGTCGCGCCACCGATACTCCGCCCTCTAGGCCGTGTGTCGGCCAGAGGGAGGACGACGACCACCGACACCAGACACCAGCTTCCGGTCGTCCTCAACACCTTCGCCTCCAGCTGCTCCGCCTCTTCGCCTACGTCACCGACAATCGACGACGACTCCAGCAGCCCGTTATCTCCTCTTCGTCCAGCACCTCGGCACCACCGTCCCCCTGGCCGTGTGTCGGCCAGAGGACAGTCGACTCCGCCAGTCTCCGCCTCCCGGAGCTCTGCCTTCATCATCGACCAGCCACCGCAGGCCGGGTCCAACCCCGAGGCCCCCTTCCGCACGTGACCCGCAAGTGCGTCGGGGGGAACAGCTGCAGCCCTCCATGAGTCACGTGCTGCGCACGTGACTAGCATGTCAAATTGCAAAGCTTCCCCCGGAGATTTCCCTATTTACACACGTGTCCAGCTACCCAAGGAGCACGTGCGAAGCACGTGCTCCCTTGGGAATTTTAGAGATTCACCCCTGAGTTACTGGTAATTATTTTTAAAGTCCCCCCTGCAGTTTTATATTTATTTATTTATAATATTTGCATCTGTACCCCTGTGTTCCCTCGTATATTTGGACCTCATCTCTACATTATTTTCTTAATCCAAAAATTGCATGATGTTTGTTAATTAATTCTCTACGTTTTGGCATATTGAGGGTATTTTTCTGATTGATGGTTAATTTATAAATAATCATTTTGTGGAAAATTGCATATTTTACCCATTTCTTGCTCTGAAACTCATAATTGATTAACCGTTGCTCTAAAAATCCCCGAAAAATCACATATCGTAGATTTAATTATTCTTAACATTGTGCCCAAAAAGATTTGCATTTGCATGCATATTTTGTCCTGTAAAAATCATTTTGCATCTTTTAGTATTTAATTTTTAATAGGTATTAAACCCCACATTTTCGAGGTTTAGGATTTTTCTGAGATCCGTCACCTAGTGATAGATCTCAGATAATTTTGATTCTTGAAAATAAGTAGGTTTGATATTTATTAAAATTAAATATTAAAAATCTATTTGTTTGCATTTAAAAATCCATAAAAAATTCATATTGCATCTAAAAATTCCAAAAAAATTACAGTGCACCCATTTCATCATATTTTACATCTCGGCCAAGTTTCGTATTTTTCGGACTTCGTTTGGACTTAATTCACATTTTAGTCCCTAGAATAGGCCGAATTTGCATGTGCACCCCCTAACTCATTGAAAAATTCCAAAAAAAGACCGCCTCGAAAACCGAACACGAACTTTGATAGACTCAATTCTAGGTTGTTCCTTTGCCTCCTTGTGATCGACCTTGGGACTTGCCCAAGTAAAATAAACATAAAACCACGAGATTAAAACTTGCGTAATTTATTTGTGGTTAATTTCTTGATCGTTTCTGATTGCCTCCTACAACGCACGACGCGATAAAAAACACATTTTTAAAAGTGACATTTTCAGATCCGTCAGATTAGGGTTTAGGGTTTAGGGTTTATAATTGAGATCCCTGAATCTGTGACCGATACCCCCATCATTCTAGGATGTCTATTCTTGGACACAACTAAGGCAGTGTCCGACCATGATAGTGGGAAGGTGTACTTTTGCATCGAGGGTGAGAGTATACAAATAGAAATGATGGATGAGACCAGAGCGCAAGACTCAGCTTGCTCAGAGCAGTTTAGTGATGCAGAGAAGATGACAGAGGCTGAGCGAGACGTCCATCAAGAGTGCGACTTTGTGATCACTGATGATGAAGCTGCTTGGTCTGATCCCGTTTCACGAGCCCTCCTCTCACCTTCAGATTCCACAGATTCACATATCCCAGCAGAGGAGAAATTGGAGAGCACACTTTCGGCCGAGGACACCTTTGAGGCTGACGATCGTGTTCAGGACAATGAAGCAGAATATATTTCTTGTGATTCCGATTCAGATCCTTCGGATTCAGACATAGATTGGGCAGAGTTCGATGATTTATTACCTTTTCTGATTTCCACCAAGCTGGCAGATAGGGTGGAGGCCGTGCCAACATCGAGCATAGATATACCAACAGGTAAGTCTTCACCAGTTTGTTTGATTAGCGAGAGTTTTCATTCAGATCTAGTTGCATTCACTTAGACCTTTCAGAAGCCATATTTGCTAGCTCCAGTTGCTCAGAACTGAAGCCTTTTCCACAGTCGCTGAAATATAGATTCCTTGCGGGTGAGCATGAGATGTAGCCCGTCATTATCTCAACAGATTTAACCGAAGAGCAAGAATCTTGTTTGATAGAGGTTCTTGAAAAGACTCGCAAGGCAATAGGATGGAGCGTAGCTGATCTCCAGGGGATAAGCCTGATTCTGTGCTCCCATATATCTATCTTGAAGAGGATGCGAAGCAGTCGTGTGAGTTCTAGTGACGGTTGAACCCGAATCTTTTAGAGGTAGTCATGAAGGAAATATCGAAATGGTGAAGCGCTGATTTTATCTATCCCATCTTTGACTCCAAGTGGGTTAGTCCATTACATGTGGTTCCCAAGAAGACAGGCATCACTACAGTTGTGAATGAGTCTGGAGAGGAGATATCTACCCGGGTACCCACTTCTTGGGGGGTCTGTGTGGACTACAAACGATTGAATCAGGCCACAAGAAGGATCATTTCTCGCTGCCTTTTATGATCAGATTATAGACAGGCTAGCTAGGAAGAGTCATTACTGCTTTCTCGATAGGTACTCCAAATACAATCAGGTGGCTATAGCACCCGAAAACTAGGACAAGACGGCATTCACCTATTCGTTTGGGACTTATGCTTTCAGACGGATGCCCTTTGGTCTATGTAACACCCCAACGACATTCCAAAGGTGCATGTTGTCCATATTCTAGGACATGGTGGGTGATTGTTTAGAGGTATTCATGGAATTTTTGGTCTACGACGATGGCTTTGATGCTTGTCTTGACTGCCTAGACAGGATTCTTCAGCGCTGCATAGAGGTTCATCTTGTCTTATCTTGGGAGAAGAGTCACTTCATGGTGACTCAGGGGATGGTGCTTGGTCATATAATCTCTAACAGGGGTATGGAGGTTGATCCGGTCAAGGCGGATATCATCAGGAAACTCAATCCACCATCCAAAGTGACCATCTTTACTGATCATACCACTATTAGGTACCTTATGGCTAAGAAGGATGCCAAAGCAAGACTGACTAGATGGATCCTTCAGCTCCAGGAGTTTGATATTGAGATTAAGGATAAACCTGGAGTTAAGAATGTGGTGGTGGATCATCTCTCCCGATTAGAGAATCTTAAGGAATCTGAGCAGACTGATCTCATTATAGAGACCTTCCCAAATGAAGCGATCCTTGCTATTGCCTCGCTCCCATGGTACGCCGACATTGTGAACTATCTTATTGCCAAGAAAGTTCCACAAGGTTGGCCCTGGCAGCGACTTGGGACTTTCGTTGCGAAGGCCAAGTCTTACCATTGGGAGGATCCCATCCTTTATCATGAAGGAGGGGATAACGTCTAGCATCGTTGCATTCCTCAGGAGGAGCACCATAGTGTCCTCACATACTGCCACAAGCTTGAGACAGGAGGATATCATTCTGGGAGGAGAACATCATAGAAAGTGCTCCAATCCGGCCTATGGTGACCTACCCTCTTCAAGGATTCTGAAGAATTCATGAAGAGGTGTACTGACTGTCAGAGGATGGGCACTTGTGGACAGCGTGATATGATGCCGATGAATCCCATTAACTTCTATGAGGTTTTTGATGCATGGGCATTGACTTCATGGGTCCATTCCTTAAGAGTCAGGGATTCAAGTACATTTTGTTGGTTGTTGACTATGTGAGACGTTGGCTTGAGGCCATACCTGCCTGAACCGCAGATGGTAAGACTGTTTGCAAATTTTTGAGGAGGAAAATCATTTCATGGTTCAGGGTGCCTAGAGTATTTATATCTAACACGGGGTGTCACTTTATCAACGATAAGGTAAAGGCCCTTGCTAACTAGTTCAGTATAGACCATCGAGTTGCCACTCCATATCATCCTCAGACCAATTGTCTTGCTGAACTATTGAATAGGGAGATCAATACGATATTACAGAAGGTAGTCCGCCCAGACAGAAAGGATTCGTGACAGCTCTTGGACTCGGTCTTGTGGTCATATCAAACTTCGTTCAAGACCCCATTGGGTACGTCTCCCTTTCGTCTCATTTATGGTAAGCCTTTCCATTTACCTATTGAGATTAAGCACAAGTTAGTATGGGTTGTCACTGATATATTGTTGGATCCAGAGAGTATAAGAGATCAAAGGAAGGCAGAATTGGCAGCCCTAGAGGAGCTTAGAGATACAACCTTTTCAAGCAGCCTACAATATAAGAAGCGAGTAAAGATATGGCATGATTCTCATATCAGCCATAAGAAGTTCGAGCCTGATTAGCGAGTATGGTTGTTTGATGCCAGACTTAGAGTATTTCCAATGAAATTACAGAGTAAGTGGAAAGGACCATACCTGGTCTGAAAGGTGCATGACGATGGTAGTATTGACATATCTGAGATGTCATCTGACTCCACCTTTCGTGTTAATGGTCAGTATCTCAAAACATATCTAGATCATGATCCGTTGATAGTCGACGTCGCCCTGATTCATTTTGCATGAGATGTGGTCTTTGACTCACATCAGTTGCATCTCGTGCCTGATTATCACTGTCTTCCGCTTTGTATAAATCCAGATGCCCATATCATCTCATTCTTTAGTCTAAAACCCATATGCATCTTGTGATTAGGCAATACTTAGGGTGTGCTTTACCCTAAGTATAGGGGGGTGTCAGATCTTTGATCATTCTTTTGATTCTTCTTTCCTCTGTTTTTCTGCCTATACATAGGGATATTTTAAGCTAAGTATGGGGGGGGGGGGTAGACCCTATACATCCTTTCACTCGGTTTTCCCTTTAAGTATAGTATGCTATACTTAGGATTACATGATCCTAAGTATAGGGGGCAACACCGAGCCGTCTTCATTCTATTGTTTTCTTCATCATTATAGTATAGAATGCATTTTCACTTCCCTATACTAAGCATGAGTTATGTCTTCTTCGTCGCTCTTTGTTCACTCTGAGGACATCGTTCGAGCTAAGTATAGGGGGGTGTCGTATATATTACATATATACCTTAGTCATAACTCGTACTTTATGTGAGTATGTTAATAAATAAAATGGCTAAAATCCTTTATCTAAAAATCGCAAAAATTTTAAAAATTTTCTTGTACATACAATTTTTTCTTACACATACATAGCTATTTATAAAAATTATTTTTGTACAAATGTTTGTAAAAATGTTTTATTTGTAAAAAGTTTGTAAACACTTGTGTATAAAAATTATGTATGTAGTACAAAATTTTTTTAAATTATTTGAAAAATACAAGTTTGAAAAATACTTGTGTAAATGTTTGTAAATAGTTTGCAAAACTTCTGCATTCATGCATGCATTCAAACATTTTCAAAAAGTTTTCACATTTTCAAAAAATTTTCATATAAAGATGTTTGTGTAGATTTGTATAATCTTATGAATCATAGTTGACAGTTAAACCAACCTGGAATTAAATTGGAAAATGGAGCTTAGTTAACACCTTAATCTACCTAATTCTAAGAGGAGCCTTATAGGAGTTGAGATTAAGACTTTCCAGGTCCATTAGTGACTTAATTCTTTGAGTACACTAGGCTATGATCACATGTCATCTTGATGAGCCTAAGTAGAACACTTAATAATGCACACATGACTCTCACACAAAGGCTTTACTTGCACCAGCACCATATTCATAGCTCTCTAAATATGAGGTGGTGAGGAGGCAGTTTTCCTTAGGCTTGGGGTAGCATACGAGGGTAATACTTCTAGGCGGAACCTCTCGTCTTCCTTTATGGAAGGAAGAGCGCCTCAACTTGGTCTGGTGGTGTTGAGGTCTAAATACAGGAGTTGTGGGTTGCAATAATGCTTTAAAAGAGGGATAGTCTACGGGCTCAAGAGGAAAAAGTCCTTATGTAGATATGATGCACCATGTAGATATGTTGTACATATGCACATCAAAAAAAATGTGTGCAAAAGAAAGAAAAACTCCAACAAAGTGGTGGGTCTGATAGAAAATGAAATACATGTCGGAATGTATATAGACAAATGAAGCAAAGATTATGTTACCCATTCTCATCTCATGAAGCTTGCAGCGGGAGACTTAGCTACACTAGTTAGGCTCCCAGAGATACATGGCTGCATTGGTCATGGTTCATTCTCTTCTTTCCCCTCTTCTTGAGCCGATTGAACTTGAACTTAGAAGGGAATATCCCTCTCCTTGAGGAAAGAGCTTCCAGACTAGGGCATTAGAGTTACCTTGTTGAGGGAGGCTGTTGCCTTGTCATTTCTGAGGTGGGGAGCTACATATCACTGACATAGTACAAGAAAAGATTCATGGTCATTAGAGTTCGTGTATTTAGACTTGTTCTGATCTGGATAATTCAGGAGTCTTGACCAAATATATTTGTGGAACTTAGAGGCTGTTGAGTCTTAAACCTAGGTCCAAATAAGGTTCCGACAAATTAATAATCCAAAGGCCTGACTGAGCTCCATACTGCAATTTAATGAAGACAAGTTTAATAATCAACTGTGATTCTCCTTCTTTTTCTTTTCTTCTCTTTTTCACTTCTTTTTCAAATAAGTGTTTGCTAAGGGACTAACAAAGGTAAAGTATTTGGGGTGATGAATCTCTGATTTTCACTCTTTTTTCTTTTATTTTAGCTATTTATCTTAGCAAAGCATCATGTGAATAGGTGTACATACAATAAGTTAGCATTTGGCATTCATATGTTAATAGTACATATTTAGCATGTATTTATGCGAAAATAAAAGAATAAAGGAAAAGAAAAAGGAAGGAGGTATTTAGAATAAATACAGAGTGACCCGCACCCGAAGAGAAGGTCAAGCTTTGACCTAATCGCCAAACAAAATAAGTAGAGAGAGATAGGGCCTACTCTATATTGTATGTATTATTTATATGTAAATAATTACTTTTGACAAAATAAAAATAAAATTTTCTCTTTACCTCCTTGTATATAGTCCTAAAAATAAAACAAAATTAGAAAAATAAAATAAAATAAAAACAAATTTATCTCTCACTTGTACAAAACACATGTATATATGTCTCACTCCTTATTTATTAGATACTGTAAATAAATAATATAAATAAAATAAAAATTATTTTATACCCCAAAAATTATGTGTAAATAAATAAAATATAAAAATTTGGGTATTTGTATAAAAATACCAAAATAAAAATAATTTTACAAAATACATAAGTATATTATACTTGTATATAATTCATTATACTGTATAAAGACTAATTTATTTTTCATTAAAATAAATAAAAACAATAGAAAAATAGATTGAAAAATAATAAATAATTTTCATTTCATACACTTTTTATTTTAAAGCCATTTACTCTTTTTTATTGAATTTGTAAGTAATATGTAAATTCCTACTTTCTGATTAGTCCAGGTCACTTTATTGACTTAGGTCAACGCCCTCTTCCAGGCTTGACCCGACTCGACCCCATTCGTCGGATCAATTTCTCCCAATTTTCCCAAGCGGCTCATGCCACCTCTCGCACTGATTCTTCGCCCGTGGCCGCTCCATGGATCCAAGACCTTCACGGATCACTAGGAAGGCGCGGATCTTCCTAGGGTTATGTGCCTTCGCCCGAGTCTTCCAGCCTCCAGGGAATCCTATAAATCGTCTCTTCCTCCTACACTGCAGCTCAACTCGTTCCTCGCTTCTTCTTCCACCCCCATGAAAAACCCGAAATTCATCCCTTTAATAGTGGAGAAGTGCCACTTCTAATATCATTGCAGTCGAACTAAATTGATCTATAAAAGATCATTTAATTAAATTAACAATTAAATTAATCGGTCGAATTTATATTTTTACTTGGGCAAGCCCAATGTCAAACTCAGGGACACGAGCCTCTTTTGTATCATTTAGACTATTATTATGTAGATTAAGTGTTGGATTAAAGAATCATAGGCTAATGAATGCCTGAAGACACGATTCATAAATAAACATGAAGACATGCATTTTTTATTCATTTTTTATGCAAATGATGAAGCATGCAAGTGTGTGAATATGCCTTAATAAGATAAAATCCATTAGCAAGAAATTAAGGTCAACTTCAACAATGATTAACTAAGCAAGTTTTATTAAAATTTTAATCCACGACATAAAACAAATTACATAGATGACACTCCATGAATAAAAATAACCATCGAACTTAAGAGTGTCAAACCAGAAAACGAGCTATACCATTAAAAAGATAACAAAACGAGCTTCAAAACGCAACTGAAATCAACTGGAATGGAGCTATGATGCTCAACATATTGACAAAAGAAAGCATGGAATAAATGTAAGAAAAACATGAAAATAAATAACAAAAAGGCCCCTGGACTAAAATGCAAATAAAATAAATGTGAGGCCTTCCTTGCAAATTACCCACACACGCGGGGGTATTTTTGCAATTATTAAAAACCGTAGGGGTTTGAATGCAAAATACCCCAAGCAAACATGGTCCTCACGTGCTATCAGGACCTATCTGCAATTATTAAAAACTTCCAGGGCCTCGATGCAAATTTCTCTTGCATGCATGTGACTAGCACGTGCAAGCTAGGTTCGGCTGAAGAGCAGGCTCGGAGGAGGCTCGGCATACAGTGGAGGCTCGGGGTAGCTACGGCTCGGCTCGAGTGATCCGAGCTTGGAGGTATGGTGCTGAGGCTCGGAGCAGATACGTACATATGGACCACCCGATCTTAACGATCGGATGGTGTCTGTACATGCGAGGAAGTGCGGTGTGGCCCAACGATAGCCATTCGATCTTCATCATCTGACGACACTTGTGCGCCGAGTTCATCGACTCTACCGCCTCCTGCGACAGAGTTGGCTGTGCTCCGGCGAAGCTCGTATAGCTCTACCTATGTCTTCCTCCTATGCTGCTGCTCTATGGAGAGATCTGGAGGTGCAGCCATTATCGCTGAGGCGTGGGGAAGATGCTAGGGCTTCTGAAGAGGGTCACCAGAGCTATGAAGCTGGAGATGGGTCTGGCAAAGTTGGCTCTGATGGAGCTCCTGCCATTCAAGGCATTCACCTGCACGGGTCAGTTCAACATAGCTGAAGCATGCAACTGAGAAGTGCATGTGACTGTGAGTGAGGTGGTCGACCGTGAATGTTCAAAGAATGCAGCGGCCGGTCGACATCTCCGACGAGATTGGCGGAGAAGGGGAGTGGAGTGACCGGAGGTTGTGGAAGAGAGAAAAGGGGATCGAAGTGGTGTGTGCGGATGCCGGAAGTGCGACGGAGCTAAAGGGAAGACTGATGAACGATGATAGTGTCAGGATTATTCTAATTAATTATGATAAACTAAAGGAAAAATACAAGAGGAAGATCAGAAGGCTTATCTGGGATAATGGAGGAGCGAGGCCTGGGCTCGAGCTTCTTGGAGAAGCTCGGGGTCATCGCTAGACTCCCTAGGCTACGGGGAGCAGCTTGGCAGGGCGGTGCCACCGCGATCCAGGCCTACCATGGCCAGGGGTTGACGCCAGAGGTCTTCGTCATCGTCGCTCCTTCATTGGTCCCCCCCCTGTCGTGGGGAGGAGAGGGGTTGGGAGAGGCCCCGCATAAAGGCGAATGATGACACGAAATCCGATGCGACTAAGGTAAAAAATAAATCACGATGTCATTGTCCTTAATCGATCAATTCGGTAAACGGAAAATTTTTTGAACCACTTAGAAAATCGGATAAATCAATGAAAGCAATGTAAGCGGTTTTCGCTATTCTTTTTACCTAGTATAGCGACCAGGGTCGAACACAAGGAGCACGTTTGAAAAACTAAGTAGTCAAATTTCTGAAATGAATTTTTAATGGTTTTTGAATTTTTTATTTTTTTATTTTTCGAATGAGACACAAAGGCTAAAAACACACACACCACACTTTTTATATTTTTCAAAAAAGGCCAAAATTATCAGAAAAGTCCAAAGAAAATGTTTTTGTGTTTTATATGTTTTAAAATATTTTTATTAATTTTTTAGAAATTTTCTGATGTTTTTGTGATTTTATAAAAAATCGAAAAGTGAAAAACAAATAAATTATGCACAGTCAGGAGTATTTTGTAATTTAAAAATCTATTAAATGCTCAAAAATCCTGAAATTTATTTTCTAAAAAAACTACAAAGCTATATCTACCATCAGAAACTGCAATCAATATTTTTTGATTTTTCTACAATTTTCTATAAGTTTTTAAGCTTTTTCATTTTTCGCAATTTTTTTGGTTTTTATAAAGAGTTAATACATGAAAAATGGTCAGATATTGAAACACACCAAAATGCACCTACAGTGATTTTTTTGGAATTTTTAGGCTAATTTTCGATTTTTTTATGAATTTTGCAATTTCTGGCGAACAAAAAAGCACTGTTTTTTATTTTTTAAAAATATATAAAAAAGTCAATAAAATGCTATGAAAAATTTAAACAATGTAAAACGAATATCAGGAGCATATACAAATTTTTGCAAAATTTTTAGAGCATGATAAACATTTATTTAATCATAAAGAGTAAGGAAAATTAATGTCTGGCAAACAGGGACTGAAATGCAATATTTCTAAAGTTTCTACCTTGGAAGTTAATAAAAATAACATAGGAGATAGAACTGCAATTTACCCAATATTATATTGAAAACCCCTAGGGTTCTTGATGTTCCTTCCTTCCTCAAAATCAAAAGGGAGGAGGAGGGTTGCCGCCTCCTCCCTTCTTCTCCAATGATTGGTGCGGTCGGCGGATTGAGAACGACGGGTATCCCGCGGAGGAGGCGGGCGTCTGATGTCGGTGCTGCAACTGCCTGGGTGCTGCAGACGCGGCGTGAAGGTAGATCAGCCCGCGCGCTGGGCGGCGCGAACGGCTGGAAGGCGGCGCGGCCGCGTGGGGGCTGGCGAGGCGCGGAGGAGGTGGTGGGTGTGGGATTCGGCGGTGCGTGCGTCAGGTGGAGCGCGAGAGGTGCACGGAGATTCAGCGTGGGTCGCAGCCAAGGAGGAGCGCTGGCGGTGATCGGGCATGCGCGAGAGGCGGGCCTGGGGAGGCGGCGAGAGGAGCTGTCGCGGGTGGCTAAGGGCGTGCGGTCGCTGTGTGCGAGGAGGAACATCCCGGCGTCAAGAGTCGGGAGCTTTGGGCAGCGCGCGACGCCGAGCGTCGCTGGAGTGGGGGGGGGAGGCGTGACGGCACGGGAGGACGGTGGTGGTGGTGCACGTGGCCGTGGGCGGCGCTGCCGCCCGCTGCTTCTTAATTTTTTTGTTTTTTAATTTTTTTATTAATTTGTGTACAAAGACAGTAAAAAAGAGATTTTTTTTATATTTTTAACAGAAAATGTAAATCAGAAAAGTTATTATTTTTTTGAATTTTTTAATTATATTTTTTTTGGTTTTCCTGCAAAACAGTAGTTAGAGATAAAAACAAATTTTTTTATATTTTTTTACCTGCAAAACAAATGTTAGAGACCAAAAGAAGAACAATCTTATTTATTATTTTTTTTACTTTTCCCTGCAAAAACAAATGTGAGATGAACAGAAAAAATAATTATATGATTTTTTTATTTTTTATTTATTTATGCACAATAATAAGATAAGTAAATGGACGGATCCTGCGAGATGATGGATAGATCCGTGTCTCCGGTCACCGTGCATGACCAGAGGTGGAAGGTTGCGCGAGGTAGAAAAAGCAACGTGGGGAGCACGAGATGAGATGAAAAATCGATGTCGGGTGGAAAATATGTGGTGGAAATTTTTAGATTTTTAATCTAAAAACTAATCAATACATCTACGCAAAAACTAAACCTACGATTTTACTTAGGAAAAATGACAAGAAATAAATTGGATCTTACCTCGGGGTTCAGAAATGCCATGATGGCCTCGACAAGGACCGACGTGCTATCACTGGACGGCTCGGAGGCTAGGCACCCTTCTTCAACAAGACAACACTCGGAGATCGGGCTCCTCTCCACCAAAAATCGATCAAGAGGAAATGAGGGAGGAGGAGCCCATTAAAAAGAGACAAAAAATCGAAAAATGGAAAATATTTACAAATAAGGAAAGCATTTTTTGGTTAATTAAATAAAATAAATAAATAAATAAATAAATTTCGAAATTCGGAATTAAATTAATTAAAAAAATAAAGTAATTTATGAAAATCAATTAACTATCTTAATGGTGGCCAATTAAGGTATAAAATCAAATCTTTACATAAAAGATAAGTTATCAAATAAAATAAAGAATTAAAGAATTAAATATAAATACAAAATTTGTAATTTAATTAATTAATTAAAATTATATAATTAATTTTTTTATGATTTTTATTTAAGGAAGTTAGTTGTATACACATATTATACACATATAATACAATATACATAGGTACAAATAAGGAAATAATTTTTATACAAGATTTTTTCTATTTTAATTTATTTTATTTTTATAGAAAATAATATTTATAATTATATACATTATAAAATAAATATTAATAAATATGCACAACAAATATGGGAAAACTGCACAACACACCTCAGAAAACCGACTTTTCAACCGTAACTCCAAAAATTATGAAACCACAGCCATTTGAAAGATAATTTATATTGTAGTATGATGGAAGTGATTTTGGTTCGATTTGAGCTTGTATGAAGCCGGAATTGGTATTTCAATTATCCCTTTGCGGCTTTTTCTTGGTGTAATTATTTGCTATATATACATTATTTTATTTTACAAATATTTTTATTATTTACAACACATTTTTATTTACAACTTTTGTTTATAAAAATAATTAATTTGAAGTCAAATTATGTACAAATAAAATATGATAAGTTTTGTACAACTATACAGGAAAAATATTTACAAATATTTTTGGTTTTTCTAACAGAAGACCATATCTCCCTCTACTTTATTCCTGTTCGATCACGTCAAGTCTTGACCTTCTCTCGGGGTTCGGGTCAGTCTGTATTTATTGCATAAATACATCCTTTCTTTTTCTTTTCTTCTTTATTCTTTTATTTATGTACACAAAGTGATAAAAATATAATTTTAACAAATACATGCAAAATGGTAATTTTATGGAGTTAGTGGTATTTACAGGTGTTTAACTACGTAAATAAAGCAAAAATAAAAGAATAAAGGCGATGAATCAAGGATTCATCATTCCCCTGTACTTTACCTTTGCTAGTCCCTTAGCAAACACTTATTTGGAAATAAGTGAAAAAAAATAAAGAAAAGAAAAAGGAAAGAAGTTAGAACAATGTTGGCTTTTAAACTTATCTTCATAAAAATGTAGTATGGAGCTCTGTCAAACCTTTGGATTATTAGTGTGTCGGAACTTTAATGGGAAATGGATTTAAAACCTAACCGACTCTAAGTTCCATAAGACTCCTATTCAGGTCTCCCCAACAGTCAGATCAGAACAAGTCTACATACACAAATTCTTATGACTATGAATATTTTTCTTGTACGTGTAAGTGAAATATAGCTCATCATCTCAAAAGTGGCAAAGAAACAGCCTCTCTCAAAAAGGTAACTCTAATCCCCCAGTCTGGCAACTCTTTCCTCGAGGAGCATGGATATTCCCTTCTAAGTTCAAGTACAACCAGCTCAAGAAGCGGGGATGGAGAAGAGAATCGACGGTAACCAATGTAGTTACATATCCTTGGATGCATGACCAGTGTAGCCATGTCACCCGCTGCAAGCTCACAAATATTTGACTTTGAAGCTCTTATTCTTTTTTTTTCACTTGTATATACACTCCGGCAGACATTTTATTTTTCTATCAGGCATGTCCACTTTTGGAGATTTTGCATTTTTTTCATTTTTTTCTTTTTTTTGAATATATACAAGGTGCAGCATGTACATAAGGAGTTTTTCTTCTTGAGCCAGTAGACTATCCCTCTTTTGAAGCATTATTGCAACCCCACAACTCCTGTCTTTAGACTTCAACATCACCAGACTAGGTTGAGACGCACTTCCCTCCCTAGAGGAGGATGAGAGGTTGCGCCTAGATGTACTACCCTCGTATGCTACCCCAAGCCAAAAGATTCTGCCCCCTCACTGCCTCCTCCATGAAGAGCTACATGTAGAGTGCATTGTCCAAGGTAAGCCATGGTCTGAAAGAATAATGCATGTGTTGTTAAATATTCTACTTAGACTTTTCAAGATGACATGTGAACATAGTCTTATGGACTCAAAGAATTAAGCCACTAGGACCTGAAAAGTCTTAACTCCAAATCTTATAAGGTTCCTCTGAAATTAGGTGGATTAAGGTCCAACTAAGCTCCATTCTTCAAATTTATGCCAGACTTAGTTTAAATATCAAAATCATCATGAAAAATGCTCATGCAAATGCAAGAAAATATGTACAATGCAAGGAAAAGAAAACAAAATCTTTTTGTGAAACAATTTTCAAAATTTTGAAATTTTTATAGATTTTTAAAAAATTATGATGCACATGCACAATGTTTTTTTTGCAAGTAGTTAGTAATATATACAAGTATATACACATTTTATTAATTATGAAAGTGATACATATTTACACAAGAGTGAGTTAATTATTTTACAAGAATAATATGTAAGAATTTACAACTTAAGTAATTTATACAGGTATATACAGAGTTGGATTTTTTTAATTTTTTTATTCATTTTTTTAATTTTGTGATGCATATATTCCTCAAATTTATTAGAAAATGATTTTACAAAGAATTTTGAAAACTATAGTCCAAAATAATTTCTCACACAATTTTACAAACATTTACAAGCATTTGAAAACTATTTTGCAAACATTTTTCAAACAGTATATATAGATTTTCAAAATAATTTTCAACCATTTTTGAAAACAATTGCAAATAGTTTTTACAAAATAAATTTGTTTCACACAAAGATAAAATTTTTACAAACCACAATATTTTTACAAAGGTTGAAAAAAATTATCAAACATTTTTCAAATAGTTTTTCAAAAGTTTTTTCAAATAGATTTTCAAACTACTTTCAAAATATTTTAACTTGATTTATTAATCAATATATACAAAATAATTTTGAGGAAATTTCTGCATCTTTTTATTAGTTAGTTAGTTTTTTTTTCAAGTATTTATACAGTATTTTAGCCATATTAAAAATATGAAAGTACGAGTTATGGCTAAAGTATATATACAATATATACGACACCCCTTATACTTAGCTCCAACTATGTCCTCATAGTGATCAAAGAGCTGGAAAGAAAGACATGACTCGTGCTAAATATTGGGAAGCTAAAAGAATACTATGCTACACGACAAATAAAAGAATGAAATCAATAGGAGTCGGTGATCCCCCTATACTTAGGATCAAGTAATCCTAAGTATAGAAGACTATACACAAGGGGAAAATCGAGGAGTAGAATGTACAGAGTCTACCTCCCCTATACTTAGGGTAAAATATCCCTAAGTATAGGCTGCAAAATGGAGGTAAAAAGAATCAAAAGAATAATCACAAGTCTGACATCCCCCCTATACATAGGGTAAAGTACACCCTGAGTATAGCATAATCATAAGATAGAGATGGGGTATTAGACAAAAGAATGCGTGATATGGTCATCTGGACCTATACAACTGCGGGAAGAAGTGAAAATCATGCATGGCATGCAAATGATGTGAGTCAAAAAGTACATCTCATGCAAAATGAATCGAGGCAACATCGACGATCAACGGATCATGATCTAGATATGGCTTCAGGCGCTGACCGTTAACTCGGAAGGTGGATTCTGATGACATCTCAGATATATCAATACTGCCATTGTCATGCACCTTCCGGACCAAGTATGGTCCCTTCCACTTGCTCTGCAACTTCCCTGGAAATAGCTTTAGCTTGGCATCGAATAACCATACTTTCTGATTCGGTTCAAACTGCTTATGGCTGATGTGAGAATCATGCCATATCTTCACTCGTTCCTTATACTGTAGGCTACTCGAAAAGGCTGTATCTCTAACTTCCTCCAAGGCTGCCAATTCTGCCTTTCTCTAATCTCCTACACTCTCTGGATCCAAAAATATCTCAGTAAGAGCCCATAGTGACTTATACTTCAGCTCAACTGGTAAGTGGCATGGCTTGCCATAAACGAGTCGGAATGGACATGTACCTAATGGAGTCTTGAAGGATGTCCGATATGCCCACAAGACCGAGTCCAAAAGTTGTGACCAATCCTTTTGGTCTGGGTGGACTACCTTCTGTAATATAGTCTTAATCTCCCTGTTAGAAACCTCAGCAAGACCATTCATTTGTGGATGATAAGGAGTGGCAACTCTATGATCTATGTTGAACTCGTTAGCAAGGGCCCTTAACTTGTCATTGATAAAATGAGTCCCCCATCTGATATCATCACTCTAGGTACCCCGAACCGTGAAATGATATTTTTCCTCAAGAATTTGCAAACGGTATTAGCATCTGCGGTTCGGGTGGGGATGGACTCAACCCAACGACTCACATAATCTACAACAAGCAAGATATACTCAAATCCCTGACTCTTAGGAAATGGGCCCATGAAATCGATGCCCCATGCGTCAAAAACCTCACAGAAATGAATGGACTGCATCGACATCTTATCTCTCTGTCCAGAAGTGCCCATTTTCTGACAGTCAGTACACCTCTTCACGAATTCATCTGAATCCTTGAAGAGGGTAGGCCACCAAAGGCTGGATTGAAGCACCTTTTGTGTTGTCCGTCTCCCCGAATGATGTTCAAGCTTGTGGAAATAGGTAAGGACACTATGTTGCTCTTCTTGAGGAATACACCGTCTCCAGATGCTATCCCCTCCTTCATGATAAAGAGTGGAATTCTCCCAATGGTACGACTTGGCCTTTGCAAGAAAGGTCTCAAGTCGCTGTCTGGGCCAATCTTGTGGAACCTTCTTCGTGACAAGATAGTTCACAATATCAGCGTACCATGGAAATAAGGTGATTTCAAGGATCGCCTCATCTGGAAAAGTCTCTGTAATGGGTGTAATCTGATCTGAATCCTCAAGGTTCTCTATACCGGAGAGGTGATCCGCCACAACATTTTTGACTCCAGGTTTATCCTTAATCTCTATATCAAACTCCTAGAGTAGAAGGATCCATCTGGTCAATCTGGCTTTGGCATCCTTCTTTGCCATTAAGTATCAGATGGCGGTGTGATCAGTATAGATAGTCACTTTAGATCCATGAATGTAAGATCAAAATTTATCCAAGGCAAAGACTACAGCTAGCATCTCCTTCTCTGTGACTGTGTAATTCCGTTGAGCAGCATCCATTGTTCGGCTAGTATAGTAAATGGCAAAACGCGCTACATCTCTCCTCTGTCCAAGCACAGCCCCTACGGCAAAATTAGAGGCATCTGTCATTATCTCGAATGGGAGAGACCAATCAGGCGGTTGAAGGACATGAGCCTCGACAACTAGATTCTTGAGAGTATCAAATGATGCAAGACACTTATCATCTACAAGGAACTTAGTGTCTTTCGTCAACAAATCTGTGAGCGGTCGGGCAATTTTACTGAAGTCCTGTATGAACCGTCGGTAAAAACCGACATGCCCCAGAAATGACTGCAACTGTCAGATATTGGATGGTGGATTGAGCTTCTTGATGATATCCACCTTGGCCGGGTCGACCTCCATGCCCCTGTTGGAGATGATGTGGCCAAGGACCGTCCCCTGAGTCACCATGAAATGACTCTTCTCCCAAGATAAGACTAAGTTGACCTCAATGCACCGCTAAAGTATTCGATCTAGATAATCAAGACATGCATCAAAATTGTCACCGTAGACCAAGAATTCATCCATGAAGACCTCTAAAAATTCACCAACCATGTCCAAGAAAATAGAGAGCATGCACCTTTGGAATGTAGCCGGGGCATTACATAATCCAAAGGGCATCCGTCGAAAAGCATACGTCCCAAATGGACAGGTGAACGTTGTTTTCTCTTGGTCTTCGAGCGCTATGGCCACTTTATTGTAGCCTGAATACCCATCCAGTCCTTCTCAGCAGACGGAACCTCTTCCTGACCCTCTATCTGAGGAGGGTCCAACTATCCTGATGAGCCGAAAATCGATGCACATAAGGTTGAAAATAAATCACAATGTCATTGTCCTTAGTCGATCAATTCGGTCAACGGAAAAAATAAATAAACCACTCAGAAAATCAAGAAATTAAATGTAAGCATCCTAGGCATATCCACTCTAGTACAAGACAAAAGAAAGTGGCTGATGGAGAAGAAAGCGAAGAAGCTACGTTATAAGATCTTTCCCTCAATCTAGTACTACTTCTCAAAAGAGCAGGCCTTTCTCCTGCAAGAATTATACCTATTTTGACCAACTGAAAAGAAGGGAGCCGACCCCTGGCCTAATAATCTCTCGATTCGTCATTTAAGATAGGGTACGACCGATGACCAGGGATGAGGCAAGCCGCAAGGGATTGGCTGAATAGAACAGATGCGCCCGAGAATGGGATATGGAATGGAAAGAACACTTCGCCCATCTACCCTGGTGACGAGTATCCGCCGGACGAATCCAGCCAAGCCAGAATTAGGAAGGGACTGACTAGTTGCACTTCAATCCCTGACAAAGTGGGAGCCCTTGACCCAACTTCAACCGAGAAAATCAATATAATGACTTCGCTCGATCCTGAGACTAACTTTTCTAACCCCACCCTTCTCACACTAGTTTTCCCACGATGCGGTTCTGAGGTTCACTTTCACTTATAGTATACCGTAAAGCAAGCCTCAAGACCAGCGACAGCTTTTCGAGATGGGGCCTTTTGACGAAATCCAAAGTCTTTCCCGCACCATACACCCAACCTCAGTGCCCTCGCTAGGTTATTTGCTAAGGTCTGCTTCTTTTTCCGTGCTTACTATTCTTTTTACCTGGTATAAAGACCAGGGTCGAACACAAGGAGCACGATTTAAAAACTATGCAGTCAAATTTCAGAGTTAATTTTTAGTGGTTTTTGAATTTTTATATTTTTTTATTTTTAGACAAACACAAATGAATAAAAACACACACACACAACACTCTTTTTGTATTTTTCAAAAAGGTCAAAAATGCTCAGAAAATTAAAAGGAAAATGTTTTTATATTTTATATATTTTAAAATATTTTTGATATTATTTTTTTCGTAATTTTCTGATGTTTTTGTGATTTTCTAAAAATCGAACAATGAAACAACAGAGCAAACAATTCACATTCAGGAGTATTTTGCAAGATAAAAATACTTAAAATGCCCAATATACCTGAGAATTATTTTTAGGAGAAATTAAAAATAAATATCTACAAACAGAGAGCAAGATCAGAATTTTTGGATTTTTCTACATATTTCAACAATTATTTTAATAATATTCATTTTTTGTATTTTTTTTGTTTTCATAAACGGAAAATGCATAAAAATTGGTCAGGAATTAAAATACACCAAAATCACCTACAATAATTTTATTGGATTTTTTTGTCAATTTTTCAAATTTTTATAAATTTTCAAAGTCCAGGAAGGTAAAAAGTTATTGTTTTTGATTTTTTAAAATATATCAAAATGGTAATAAAATGCTATGAAAAATTTAAACAATGTAAAACGACATATCAGGACCATATACAAATTTTTGCAAAATTTTCAGAGCACGATAAACATTTATTTAATCACGAAGAGTAAGGAAAATTAATGTCTGGCAAACAGGGACTGAAACGCAATATTTCTAAAGTTTCATCCTTGGAAGTTAATAAAAATAACATAGGAGACAGAACTGCAATTTACCCAATATTATATTGAAAACCCCTAGAGTTCTTGATGTTCCTTCATTCCTCAAAATCAAAAGGGGGAAGGAGGGCCGCCGCCTCCTCCCTTCTTCTCCAATGATTGGTGCGGTCGGCGGATTGAAAACGGCAGGTATCGCGCGGAGGAGGCGGGCGTCTGATGTCGGCGCTGTAGTCGCCTGGGTGCTGCAGACGCGGCGCGAAGGCAGATTAGCCCGCGCACAGGGCGACACGAACGACTGGAAGGTGGCGCGGCCGCGTGGGGGCTGGCGAGGTGCAGAGGTGCTGGTTGGTGCGGGATTCGGCAGTGCGGGCGTCAGGTGGAGCGCGGGAGGCGTACGGAGATTTGGCGGGGGTAGCAGCCACGGAGGAGCGCGAGCGGTGATCGGGTACATGCGGGAGGCGGGCTTGGGGAGGCGGCGAGAGGAGCTGCCGCGGGTGGCTAAGGGCGTGCAGCCGCTGTGTGCGAGGAGGAACAACCCAGCATCAAGAGGCGGGAGCTTTGGGCAGTGCGCGACGCCGAGCGCCGCTGGAGTGGGGGGCGCGCGATGGCACGGAAGGACGGTGGTGGCAGTGCGCGTGGCCGTGGGCGGCGCTGCCTCCCGCTGCTTCTTAATTTTTTTTTGTTTTTTTAATTTTTTATTAATCTGTGTACAGAGACAGTAAAAAAGGGAAGATTTTTATATTTTTAATAGAAAATGTAAATCAAAAAAGTTAATATTTTTTTTGAATTTTTTTATTATATTTTTTTGGTTTTTCTGCAAAATAGTAGTTAGAGATAAAAACAAAATTTTTATATTTTTTACCTGCAAAACAAATTTTAGAGACCAAAAGAAGAACAACAATCTTATTTATTAATTTTTTAAGTTTTCCCTATAAAACAAATGTGAGATGAACAGAAAAAAACAATTATATGATTTTTATTTTTATTTATTTATGCACAATAATAAGATAAGTGAATGGACGGATCTTGCGAGATGATGGATAGATTCGTGTCTCCGGTCACCGTGCACGACCGGAGGTGGAAGGTTGCACGAGGTAAAAAAAGCAACGTGGGGAGCACGAGATGAGATGAAAAATCGATGTCGGGTGGAAAATATGTGGTGGAAGTTTTGAGATTTTTAATCTAAAAACTAATCACTACATCTACTCAAAAACTAAACATATGATTTTACCTAGGAAAAATGACAAGAAATAAATTGGATCTCACCTCGGGGTTCAGAAATACCATGATGGCATCGACAAGGACTGACGTGCTGTCACCGGACGGCTCGAAGGCTAGGCACCCTTCTTCAACAAGACGACACTCGGAGATCGGGCTCCTCTTTACCAAAGATCGATCAAGAGGAAATGAGGGAGGAGGAGCCCATAAAAAGAGACAAAAAATCAAAAATGGAAAATATTTACAAATAAGGAAAGCATTTATTGGTTAATTAAATAAAATAATTAAATAAATAAAATAAGTAATTAATTAATTTTGATATTCAAAATTAAAGTAATTAATTAAATAAAGTAATTTATGGAAATCAATTAACCATTTAATGGTGGCCAATTATGGTATAAAATCAAATCTTTACATAAAAGGTAAGTTATCAAATTAAATAAAGAATTAAATAATTAAATATAAATCCAAAATTCGTAATTAAATTAAATTAATTAATTAAAGTTAGATAATTAATTTTTTTTGTGATTTTTATTACAGGAAGTTAGTTGTATACACATATTATACACATATAATACAATATACATAGGTACAAATAAGAAAATAATTTTTATAAAAGATTTTTTCTATTTTAATTTTTTTTATTTTTATTGAAAACAATATTTATAATTATATACATTATAAAATAAATATTAATAAATATGTACAACAAATATGGGAAAACTGCACAACACACCCCAGAAAATCGACTTTTCAACCGTAACTCCAAAAATTATGAAACCACAGCCATTTGAAAGATAATTTAATTTGTAGTATGATGTTAGTGATTTTGGTTTGATTTGAGCTCGTATGAAGTCGGAATTGGTATTCTATCGCTTTGCGGATTTTTCTTGGTGTAATTATTTGCTATATATACATTATTTTATTTTACAAATATTTTTATTATTTACAACACATTTTTATTTACAACTTTTGTTTATAAAAATAATTAATTTGAAGTCAAATTATGTATAAATAAAATATGATAAGTTTTGTACAACTATACAGGAAAAATATTTACAAAATATTTTTGGTTTTTCTGACAGAAGACCCTATCTCCCCCTACTTTATTCCTGGTCGATCAGGTCAAGTCTTGACCTTCTCTTGGGGTTCGGGTCAGTCTGTATTTATTGCATAAACACTTCCTTTCTTTTTCTTTTCTTCTTTATTCTTTTATTTATGTAAAAAAAGTGATAAAATGCAATTTTAACAAATTCATGTAAAATGGTAATTTTATGGAATTAGTGGTATTTACAGGTGTTTAACTACGAAAATGAAGCTAAAATAAAAGAATAAAGGCAATGAATCATGGATTCATCAGCGAACGTTGTGGCATGGCGTAGGGGGCGAGGTATTTGAAGAGTTGGAAGTTATAGTTCAGGTGATGGTGGGGAGGTTTTCGTGGAGAATATGGAGCGCAATAGGGGGAATAATGGAGGGAGTGGCTTCTCGCGAGGATGAGGGAATATGAGGTATCGACATGAGGTAGTTGGCGAGTGGAGAAAATGGAGGAGACGATGGGGAAAAAAGAAGGGGTGAGGTATGCGAGAGGTTGGGAACGTGGGAGAGAGGGTCGTTTGAGGTAGACGACGAAGCTTCCACCATTGCATCTCACGATCCAAAGACTGAGAGGCGGGCAGTCAACGACGGTTAGGATTAGATCTGTGGATGTGAGATGGAGCGATAAGATGGGGCCACGTGTCTTGAAGATAGGAGGGCGTTGGCGAATGGGTGAGATGCGATTGAGCCTTGGATCGAACAATGATCATCAAAGCGTGGATGAGTGATAGAGATGGAAGCAACTGGAGTCGATCGGTTAGTGGAGAATGTGACACGTGGCGAGCTGCGGTGAGGGTGCTAAAGGCCGGAGGAGATGTGATTAGTGAGTGGATCAGATAGCTAGGAACCGTTGCGGGAGTGAACAATAAGGATCCCAAGGGAGAGATCTCCATCAGACGACGGGGAGAGCGAGGCGCGTGGTGCGCAAGGGACAAGGCCATGTGGCGCAACCAGGAGGCACCACGTGGCCCAATCAGATTATTCAGAGAAGAAAAGAGAATAAAAAAGGTGTAGTTGGTCGAATTTGGAAAAACTCAAAACATGAAAGTTGTAGATCTCGATGAGATATACAAGTTTCATGTTGACCAAAAATGGAGACGACATCAAACAAAGGTAGAAATATTTTTGTGAGTGTTTTTAAAGGCCTAAAAACGCTATGAATTTTGTTTTGCTATTTTTTTGTATTTTTAACTTATTCACGACTCTGATAAATACAAGGATTTATCTGGTTTTTATTGACACGAGTTTAAGCAAATGGTTTAATATCTGCGAATTAATGGCATGAAACTGGGTTTCATCAACCCCCTATACGTAAACTATGCTCGTCCCCGAGCATCACAAAATAAATGAATGAGCTGGATTCAGCCCCTTATGCATGTGCGTACAGGATCTGATCTGTTCAAGTCCTCTCAATTTTAGAGATCCAAAATCTCAGAGTTCAACCCAGCCTTAATCAAGAGGCATCCATATCCTCTAATTTTCTATGGATATGACTTAAGTGTTGACTGCGTTTACGAGAGTAGAGTGAAAACGCCACCCGAGTTCCTAGTCCAAGAAATTCTCCTAAGGACCCAATCCTCAACTCTTGGGAATAAATCAAATATTGCGTCCAATCCACTGTCTCTTTAGTTGTCAGACTTCAGGCCAATTGATGGAGGGTTTTAGGATTGTGTCATTTCCTCTCTCCCTCTCATTGGAACAAGGATTCTCTCTAGTGCCTTATTAACTCAATGCAATTTTTTTGGTGTTGATCAGTGCGTCCGTCAAGAGAAGTTGGAGTCGTTTGCACTTGTTTTCCTGGGAGTACACTGGGGTGTGTCTTTTTTGAGTACCTATCGTACCTTCTACACCCATACTTTACGATGCATAGCCCTTTTTTGGTGCAAGACCGACTCCTGGTCCTAATAGCGGTGGTCCAAGTGGACACTTTGAAATGGTTGGGAGGACTCACCTTTGGTGGAAGCTCTTTGATGATTGACTTTGTGGAAGAAGAGCTTTATTTTCAACATTGATATTTCATTGCTTTGTATTGGTTTTATCTAGCTCCACTACTTTTACCAAGAGTTGGCGCACACTGATCAACAATTTTCAATTATTTCACACCATGTCACATGGGTCAATATCAAGAGATTAGTACAAGAACCAAGTTCTCATACTGGATAGAAATTGCTGACACTCAGGTTTCATGGAAGCCTTCAATGATTTTATCTATCCTCAAAATCATTAGATCAAATCTAGACTCAAATCCCTCATCCTAGTCCATTAAGTGAAATTTCAACTCATCTCATCGAGACCGCAGTCGTGCATGTGAAGTGTTAATCATATTCTTAAGGTAGGAGACTAAGCATGCAATATAGCACATAAATCTAGAAACCTAGGGAAATATGGATGATTAAGTCTAAGACCCTGACGGCTAAGGCCGGTTAACCTAAAATCTCAAGACCTCATAAATCAAGTATTCTCGAACAATTCTGATCCTGAGTGGAAGTGAAAAAAATTTAGGGGATTTAATCCAACTTCTTCATCAAAAATTTTGATTTTTTTTTTGAAATTTTTGTGAAGACATTAAAAGAGGTAATGACCTGCCTAAACTCAAATGAGTAGATGCATCTGCATTCAACCAGTATAGGTATAAGTACAGGTCGGAGCCTGTTGCTTGAGGACGAAGCCTTACACGATGTCCTCTAAACCACCTACTCTGCGAAGAAAAATCCCTCACTGAACACGGCTACTTTTTTGGGTTTAATAGTCACTTTTGACTCTTAAAGGTTTTTTGACTTTTTTTCATTTTTATGGATTTTTTATTAAAGTTAGAACAAAGGTTAGACTCATCTTCCTTGAAATCAAGAAAAATATTTTCCAAACCATGTCACACAAATAAAGATTTTCCAAACATTTTCAAATAATTTTTCAAAATAAGAGAAACTCATTTATCAAATCTTTTTCAAAAAAAAATTCTTAAAAATAGTGTAACATAATATAGAAAAGTCTTGAAAATATTCTGTCCACTTAGTTCAAGAGATTATACTTTAGCCAAAAAGTTTTAAATTTTTCAAAATTTTCAAAAGATGTCTAAAGTACAAATACTGTATATACGATATACCCCCTATACTTAAACTTTGTTATATCCTCATAGCACTAGATGATACAAGGTCATATTCCCATTTAAGTATAGAAAAATATACGGGAACTGAGGTGGGATCCCCCTATACTTAGGTTAGAAATAACATAAGTATCAGGGCAAGGAAAGATGCGTAAGGAAATCACAAGGATTCATGTCCCCCTATAATTAAGATGAGAGTAGCCTAAGTATATAGATGGATACTTGATGTTGGGAGAGACCTGAGGTGAACAAAGAAGTCGGATGGAGATACAAATGAGCGGATGAATCTTCGGAGATTAATGGAGTACTTAAGGACTAGGGGAGGGTTTCGGAGCATTCACGGCTCAAACAAGCATGCAACACCCTTTGATTTCACCAACTCACATGTGAAACAAACAAATGTTGGTTGATTATATTGTTGGTTTTATTGGTGAATAAAAAAATTCTAGTTTATTTGGGAATGAAGTAAATATCGAATAAAAGATTATCCTACATAAACAAGGGTGTTGTACTCCCAAAACAAGGTTTTACTCCATTTTAGGTTGACTTGCAATTATCAGTCCCAAATTATTTGCTTAATGTTATCACTGATTTATGGTGAGCAGATAAATCAATCAATCATCGTCTATTGCTCATTACCAATTTCCATTAACCTAGGTTATCACGCCTGGAAGGGGGGTCAAGAAAAAGCCATGCAGTAGACAAAAATCATGACCTATACTACGCAAGAAAACATGCAGCACCCTGAGCAAAACTCATGAAAACCCGGACTGAATTAAAAACCAAAAATAAATTTATGGAAGTCGATAGAAAATCGTACCTAACATGCTTCTATCAGCAGGAAAGATTATATTTTAATTTGGCTAAGTGAAGCGATTTTATGTGTGTCTATAATTAAAGTGTGTCCTACCTACAATCAAACATGTAAAATAAGAGAAATGTGAAAGAAGCTCAAAGAGCCGCGTGCCTAATCCTAGTTCGACACTCAAGTGGGGTGATCCCCACACAACCACATATAACTCGTTCTTATAAAAGCGCGAGTCTTCGAAAATATGAGCTACCGCTTAAGTATATATGAAATATATATGGCTTACCCCTCTATACTTATCTTGGGCTAATCCCTCATATCACTAAGTGATATGATGCTAGAGATCATGCTTAATACAAAGGGATATACTGGAACTGATTCACCCCCCATACTTAGGTTAAAAATAACCTAAGTATAAGAAGATGACCAAAGTGAGGGATCAATGAGTGAAGAATAGAAAGGAGTGAAGATGACAAGGATGTACAGAAAAGAGCGAGGATTCCCCCTATACTTAGCCTTTAAATAGCCTAAGTAAGGAGTGAGTATGTACAAGAGAATGAACGTAAGCTCTAAAAGAATGATCAAATAGAGGTGAATCTTCTCAATGACTGAATCTGGATGTTGCATCTTCATCAAGAGTTGTCTGATGTATCTACACTATACTTGCTCAACATGAAGTTGATGACCTCAACTTGGACCAACTGCTCTTTAGAATCGACGAAGTGCTTCAACATTTGTCCATTAATCAGAAAGGACTGTGCACTATCTACGAGATCAACTATCTCTACTTCCATTATTGTGCACTTCCTTAACAATGTAGGGACTTGTCCATTTAGATTTAAGCTTCCCATAAACCATCTTCAACTTGGCGTTGAACAACCATACCTTTTGTCCAGGGATAAAGTTTTTGCACCAAATGTGCATATCATGTTATTTCTTACTCCAGTTTACTTACTTAATTTCTTGTTTTGACTTATAAATTAACTCCGTGAGCAAATGGCATGGCTTTTTATGGATCATCCAGAAAGGTGAAGTACCGAGTGGGGTCTTGTAGGATGTCTTATAGGCCCACAGAACTTGATCCGATAGATAGGACTAGTTCTTCCTATCAAGATGAACTAACTTCTACAGAATGCTCTTCAACTCTCTATTAGAAACTTCTGCCATGCAATTAGATTGTGGGTGGTAAGTACTAGTCGTTCTATGCTCAAATCCATATTCCTTAGCTAATAATTGTACATCTCGATTCATAAAGTGTCTACCCCATAAGAAATATAGACTTTTGGCATCCTAAACCTAACAAGGATATGGTCGTTCACAAACTTACAAACAATTTTGTTGTCTGCAGCTTGGGTTGGGATAGCCTCCACCCATCTTGACAAGTAATCAGCTGCTAACAAGGGTGTACTCTCGTCCACGAATGTTGGGAAAGGAACCCATAAAATCTATACTTCATGCATCAAAAACATCACAGAAAATCACTGGATGCATGGGAATTTAATCTCTATATCTCACAGTCCCTACCATCCACTAACAGATTTGGTACGATCATACAAAATCAAAGGCATCTCTAAATATTGTCGGCCAATAAAATCCACTATGGAGTAACTTGTGCATGGTTCTCTTTCCAGGTGCCCTATGGCCTCAACCGAATGACATTATAAGATGACATTCCAGTGTTCCTACTGAGGAATACACCTTCTCCATACACAATCTCTTCCTTCGATGAAAAGGTACGGATCCTCCCAGTGGTAACTCCTCGAATCTGAGACAACATTATTATTATTATTATTTCTTCTTCGATATTTCTCCAAGGATGTTTCTACAGCTCCTCGCAGCGGGAACTCAGGCTCCTCGCCTCCTTGACTCCAAGGGACCTGCCACAAAAACAAGCGTTAGATAACTATTAAAGAAATTTTAATAATGCATGACCACATGAACAAATTGAACTATGTATAAAAAATACTTAATTAAATAGAAAAAATCCAAACAAGACAAAAGATGAGTCGTGTCCCCGGCAACGGTGCCATTTGAAAAAATCGGAATCCATCCCTTTAATAGTGGAGAACTAGCACTTCTAATATCATTGCATTCGGACTAAATTGGATCTATCAGACCATTTAATTAAATTAACAATTAAATCAAACGGTCGTTTTTATATTTTTACTTGGGTGAGCCCAAGGTCGAACATAGGGACACAAGCCTCTTTAGTATCCTTTAGACTCTTATTATTTAGATTAAGTGTTGGATTAAAGAAACGTAGGTCAATGCATGAAGACACGATTCATAAATAAACATGAAGACATGCATTTTTTTATTCATTTTTTATGCAAATGATGAAGCATGCAAGTGTGTGAATATGCCTTAATCAGATAAAATCCATGAGTAAGAAATTCAGGTCAACATCAACATTGATTAACTAAGCAAGTTTCATTGAAATTTTAATCCACAGCATAAAACAAATTACATAGATGACACTCCACAAATAAAATTAATCATTGAACTTAAGAGTGTCAAACCAGAAAACAAGCTATGACATTAAAAAGATAACAAAACGAGCTTCCAAATGCAACTGAAATCAACTAAAATGGAGCTATGATGCTCAAGATATTGACAAAAGAAAGCAGGGGCATAAATGCAAGAAAAACATGAAAATAAATAACAAATAGGTCCCAAGAAGGACTAAAATGCAAATAAAATAAATGAGAGGCCTTCCTTGTAAATTACCCACACACGTGGGGGTATTTTTGCAATTATTAAAAACCATAGGGGTTTAAATGCAAAATACCCCAGGCGCACGTGGTCCTCACGTGCTATCATGACCTATCTGCAATTATTAAAAACTTCTGGGGCCTCGATGCAAATTTCCCTTGCCTGCATGTGACTAGCACACACTAGCTAGGTTCGGTTCAAGGTAGACTCGGAGGAGGCTCGGCGTACGGTGGAGGCTTGAGGTAGCTTCGGCTCAGCTCGGGTGATCCGAGCCTGGAGGTATGGTGGTGAGGCTCGGAGCAGGCACGTGGGCCCATCTAGACCACCCGATCTGCGAGGAAGTGCGGCATGGCCCAATGATAGCCGTTCGATCTTCATCATCTGAAAACACCCGTGCGCCGAGTTCATCGACTTCGCCGCCTCCTACGGTGGAGTTGGATGCGCTCTGGCGAAGCTCGTATAGCTCTGCCTTTGTCTTCTGCCTATGTTGTTGCTCTATGGAGAGATCTGGAGGTGCAACCGTCATCGCTGAGGCGTGGGGAAGATGCTAGGGCTTCTGAAGAGGGTCACCGGAGCTCTGAAGCCGGAGATGGGGCTGGCAAAGTTGGCTCCGATGGAGCTCCGGCCATTCAAGGCATTTACCTACACGGGTCAGTTGAACATAGCCGAAGCGTGCAGCTGAAAAGTGCTTGTGAGTTTGAGTGAGGTGGTCGGCTGTGAATGGGCGACGAATGCGGTGGCCGATCGACATCTTCGACGAGATTGGTGGAGATGGGGAGTGGAGTGACCGGAGGTTGAGGAAGACAGAAAAGGGGATCGAAGTGGTGCGTGTGGATGGCAGAAGTGCGACGGAGCTAAAGGGATGACTGGTGAATGATGATAGTGCGAAGATTATCTTAATTAATTGTGATAAACTAAAGGGAAAATATAAGAGGAAGATAAGAAGGCTTACCTGGGATAATAGCAGAGCGTGGCTTGGGCTCGAGCTTCTTGGACAAGCTCGGGGTCATCGTTGGACTCCCCCGATTACGGGGAGCAGCTTGGTGGGGCGGAGCGACCGCGATCCTGTCCTACCATGGCCAGGGGTCAACTCCGTGGGTCTTCATCGTCGTCTCTCCTTTATTGGTCCTCCCCCTATCATGGGGAGGAGGAGAGGGGCTGGGCGAGGTCTCGCGTAAAGGCGGACACCGTGGCATGGCAGAGGGGGAGAGGTATTTGAAGAGTTGGAAGTTACAGTTCTGGTGATGGTGGGCGAGGTTTTCGTAGAGAATATGGAGCGCAGTAGGGGGACTAATGGAGGGAGTGGCTGCTTGCGAGGATGAGGGAAGATGTGGTCTCGACATGAGGTAGTTGGCGAGTGGAAAAAATGGCGAAGACGATGGGGAAAATAGAAAGGGGGTGAGGTATGCAAGAGGTTGGGAACGTGGGAGAGAGGGTTGTCTGAGGTAGACGACGAAGCTTCCACTGTTGGATCTCGAGATCCAATGGCTGAGAGGCAAGCGATCAAGGGCGGCTAGGATCAGATCTATGGATGTGAGATGGAGGGATAAGATGGGGCCACGTGTCTTGAAGATAGGAGGGCGCTGGTGAACGGGTGAGATGAGATTGAGCCTTGGATCGAATGGTGATGATCAAAGAGTGAATGAGCGATAGATATGGAAGCAACTGGAGTCGATCGGGTAGTGGAGAATGTGACACATGGCGAGCTATGGTGAGGGCGCTAAAGAATGGAGGAGATGTGATTAGGGAGTGGACTGGATGGCTAGGAACCGCTACGGGAGTGAACGGTGAGGATCTGAAGTGAGAGAGGGCCATCAGACGACGGAGAGTGCGGGGCACGTGGCAGACAAGGGACCGGGCTGTGTGGCACAACCAGAAGGTGCCACATGGCCAAATCAGATTATTCAAAGAAGAAAAGTGAAATAAGAGGGTGTTGATGGCCGAATTTGGAAAAACTCAAGAATGAAAGTTGTAGATCTCGATGAGATCTACAAGTCTCATGTTGACTAAAAATGGAGATGAGGTCAAACAAAGGTAGAATTTTTTTATGAGCGTTTTGAAGGCTTAAAAACACTACAAATTTTGTTTTGCTATTTGTTTGTATTTTTAACTTATTCACGACTCTAATAAATACAAGGATTTATCTGGTTTTTATTGACACGAGTTTAAACAAGGGGGTTAATATCTACAAATTAATGGCATGCAACTGGGTTTCATCACATCAGCAACCTCAGGTTGAGTTACAGCTACCAGAGGCTCCCCTTGGATTGGAGTTTGGTGGCCAGGAGACGCAGCTCAGCTATGTGGCCGACGACCGCCGCCGCATTCAGCCTCCCCGTCTTCCGCAACGTGGTTGAGCCCACTACCTCACCAACCACCTCCGCCTGGAGCTCAGGAACACGTTCCCTCCTCTAGGTATCCATTATTTCCAGTTAATTTCATGGTTTGAATCCATTCGTTCCATTTCGCTCCATCGCATATCCACCTGCTCTGACCCGTTGGTCAGAGCCTCGATATCCAAGCTCATTCGTTCCGATTGAGTCGCCATATCACCCTCCATTTTCCCCCACAGTCTAATCATCCTTAGGCTCGACCATCGGGTCGAGATTAAGGCCTTGATCTCCTCCCTCTTCTACAACCGAGATCGAACCCTGCCCCACCGTCACTTCTTTCCGTTTTTGCTCAAAGAACCCCGACCAGAGCTTTGCCCCAAGTCGAGTTTGCCTCCGCAGGTGTTTACGCACGCAGGGATTCCAGTTCCAGCCTCCAGAGGGCCCGTCGCGGTGGCTCTAGGTCCATCTTCACCGCCACACATATCCGGGTAGTAGCTTCCCCATCAGACCCATCCAATCGACGCGGGGACTTCCACGATCGTACTGGACCCTTCTAATCACTCATCAGAGTCGCGGAGCACATCTGAAACTCGGATGAAGTTTGTCAGGGTCCTGTTCTTCCAGACCACCTCCGCTCTGTTGGATCGGCCCGCCACTGCCAGATCTAATCCTAGCCGTCAATCAGACTAGCCTTTGAGTCGTTGAATCTGAAGCCTGACGCATCTACGCCCCACGTCCCCGACATTCCATAAGGCGTCAGATCTGACACAGCAGAAGATCTGAACCGCACGTCTCTGCACCACCAGAGCACACCCCGCGTCCCCCACGCACACCGCACGCGCCCCGTCGGGGCTATTTTGCATTTCTTTCCCTACAGTTTTCATGCTTTATTTCTAGTTTATGAAATAAAAGTTGTAGTTCAAACTTTTTGCATATTAGTCCTTTATGTTTCCAGTATTTACACTTTTTTTTGATGACCCAGTATTTACACTTTAGTCCTCTGAATCTGAACAAACGTGCACGTCCACGTGATTTTGTGGGTGATTTGCATATCATGTCCTATATTTTCTAATTGTTCTATTTTGAATGAAAGGTTTATGTTAATTGTATAAATACCCATGTGTGTGATTGAATTAGCATGTGTGTGTATTGTGTGGACATTTTGCACTAATACCCTTGCATTTTTTGTATGTGCTAATGTTTAGTCTGGAAACTTTAGGATAATTGCGATTAGGTCCCTACAACCTGAGTGTTTGATTTTGCATTAAATAAATATCATTTTAATTCCAAAAATTCCGCAAACATTCCTATGAGCTCCTGCTAGCTCAGAGTAATTATTGTAATTTTTGGGATTATTTTTGTTTGGTATTTTGTTTTTTAAAAATAAAAATCTTTAAAAACGTGCCTATCTATTTTAATACCAAAAGAATATAAAAATTGTCTGAAAAATTCTATAAAAGTTTTGTGTTCTTGTCTTTGTGTTTTTCTACTTCAGTACCATTTTTGTTGTATTATCTTTCATAAAAATCCTAAAAATCACAAAAGACTAAAAATCTCATAAAAATCATATAAAATTCTAAAAAATTCAAGAAATTGGGATTTCAGTTTCTATAGATAGGTCTTTTAATTTAGCTTATCATAAAAATCATAAGCACAACATTTGGTTATTTTTAGTATTTTAATTTGCCCTTTGGTCTAGGTTATGCATCGTTTCCTTGTTTTGTGTTTGTTTCATTTTTAGGAAATCATATAAAAATCTTAAAAATATTAAAAAATTACCAAAAACAGTTGCATATTTGAAAAATAAAAAAAATATTTTTATTTCTAATTTTTGAGTCTTTTTAGTCTTAATAAAAATTTGTAAAAGCTTGATTTTCTTTATCTTTTTATTTGTTTTCCTATTAGAAAATATTATAAAAATTGCAAATTAGAAAAATAACCACAAATATTTGCCTTTTATTTTCTGATTCTCGACTACTTCATACATTTCCGTACTCCTTGTGTTTGAACTGGTTGTTATACAAGGTTAAATAAATAGCGGATACCACTACATTTGATTCTTGTGCTTGATTGTTTAGTTAATCGTGGTCTTGAGTTTTCTTGATTGATCGAGCCATGTGATTCGGGTCGCAACGAGACTTAGATATAACTTAACCTGAGTTGCATTGCCCATCATCAGAATGGCACCGTTGTTGGGGAGCACCACTTAGCAGTCGCTTTTGAGTTTTTCTTTTTATTTTTATCATTTTCGCCTCTATTTGTTATAACTGCTTTCTGACCTATTTTATTTCACTTTTTGTGCGAGGGAACCATCCGAGGACGCTTTAGAGGATACCCATACTCGAGGAGGAGCAACAGTAGGAGGAATTAGTTATATAGGATAGAGTAGCTTTTATTTTTCAGCCTTTATTTTTATTTTAATAATACAGGTACACTCAAGACCTCAGACTTGCTTGGACACTTGGCTTATATCGGGGTCTGTTTCACCGACCACACCACGATTATTTGCCGGTTTTGATTTCCTTCTCTTTTTATTTTCCTTGGATTCTCGAAGAATTGGGGCCCCTAGATCTAGGAATTTCTCTGATTGTGACGTAATTTCTTAAGGTCCAATCCCTAACTATTTGCATGCACCTATAGTTCGTAATTGGTACTACTTAATAAATCATTCAATAAAAAGTTAACTTGGTCGCTTGAGAGGTCACGTGCTGCTAGAGGTCGTATACAACGAGTGCAGGATCCGTTGTGGCGGACACCGATCGGCATCAGAGACCGGACCTCGACCTCTCTCACTGACTAGTTAGCTACAGTTCTTCGCGATTAGAAATTGCTCATCTAAGGTCATTTTCTTCTTTCGTCATTTATATTAATTTTATTTCAGTCTTTAAATTTATGCACGAATCACCCTGCATGTAGAGTGCTGGTGAAAGGTACGCATCTCTTACTTTGCATGCATCATATTGTTTGATCGCGCATCGGCTTTTTTGACTTCTCCCCCTTGTTTTTGGGCTTTAAATAATCAAGAGATCAAAAAATTCGTGAGGTGTTTGCTTGATTATTGAAAAAGACCTAAAAAGAGATAACCATAAAATTGGGACTACTAAACAAAATTGACTTTAAAAGAATCCTCATTTAAAAATCTGTCTTGGGAGAGTCATCCCCTCATTGTTTGGTTTACTTGCGCGAGAGAGTGACCCACACACTAGGGTAGAGCCACACCTGAACCTTCATCAGATTAATGGCTTCAGGGCTAGTCATTCTCTAGTGAGGATCTCTCCGGTAACCAGAAAAGCGAAACATGACGTCCTTAACAGATCGGGTTGATCGGGTAGCTGGTCAACGGTCCGCAACTCGTACTAGCTAGGAAAGATCTAGCTTTGGGGTTGGGCCAATCTTTTGAGGGCATCGGGTTCCTACCAGCTCGCTTAATCATCTTGCTAGATTGAATTATCACCTAAATAAAATTAACAAGATAAACGACTGAACCTTCACGGTCATCAGCTCTGCGTTGCGTAGGAGAATTGGGGGTTTGATTACTTATCTGTTTGTTTCCAGATCCCACCTGCTTTACTCTCTACATCATGATGATGGCCGGAGGTCCCTAAGGCAGTCTTTGGTTGCACTGCTTTCGAGCACTCCACCCCACTCATCTAGGCAGGTTCGAGAGAGCCTAAACCCGCTCTCTGAACCCGAGTTCGATTCTGCCATGTTCCCCCTCGATCACCCTTCTTCCAGTCACAAGGTGCCTGATCAGAGACCAACACAAATATTCATTCATTTGATGGTAATTGAATTCAGGTATTTTGCCTTTGCAGAGACCCAAGATATGTCCAGCAACGAGGAGCACACTGATGGGCAGCCCAAGAGTACCACATATGTTCTAGACTAGGACACCATCAACAACACACTATTATCCTCCTGGAGACGATGCAGAGGCAGATTAAAGACCAGAGAACCTTCATGGAAGAGGTGTGTCGAGAGATAGCACATATGCGAGCTGACCAAGGAGAGCCGAACCGAGCAGGCGATGGAGAGATACCAGAGTTTGGAGGAGGAGAAGGAGGACATCAAGAGGAGCCACAGGAGCCAGTCCTACTATCTAGGCCGATGAGAGAGTTGTACAACCCTGGTGTAAATCTTATACATTGTTGGATTCAGCTTCCGACGATTCTAGGTGATTTCAACCCCCCCCCCCCCCCCAAACTATTCAGCTTTTGCCCAAGTTTCATGGGCTTGCCACCAAAGAGCCGCATCTTCACTTACAGGAATTTGAGATGATCTGCAACACTATCCATGACAGATTCGTGGAAGATGATGGCTTTTCCATTCTCCTCGGTAGATAGAGTAGCCTACTCGCTGAAGAATTTAGAGATATATGTCACTTCCTGGGAGCATCTCTGGACTGAGTACTTGAAGAAGTATTATCCACTCGGTCGGATGAATGCAGTACGAGCTCTGATCAACAACTTCTCCATGATCCCCAATGAGCAATTCCATGAGGCATGGGATCGTTTCCGTGAGCTCATTGACCATTGTCCACATCACGACATTTCCGAGCCCAATCTAGTACAAAGTTTCTTTTGTGGGGTGACGTCGGAGCTGCAGGGGCTTGTGAATGCTTCTTGTGGGGCTTCCTATTTTGCCAAAGACAAAGACCAGGTCTGGGCCATCTATGAGGAGATGGCCGAGAACTATACAATGATGTCTCAGACCAGGCTCTACCCTCAAGGGAAGCCTCCACCCCAGGCTGTGACCAATCACAGGATATCACAGGTTGATGCGGGCCATCTACCTCTTCTTCAATAGCTGCAGAACAGGTAGAGTCGTCAGCCGCTGATATGGGCATCAATAGCAAGAAGCCGGACCACATCGAGATCATCAATAAGAAGCAGTGCTAGGGCATGACTCAGATCGATCAGTTGGCACAGACTTTGAGTGACTTGAAGACCCAGATCATGTGTCTCCAGGAGGCACAGATGGCTTCTCATCCCCGTCTCAGGTCACGGGCTGATCCTAGCAGCAACGGCTCATCCCAGCAGTCCGCCCAGTACAAACAGGTCCACCACATATAGGAGGAGCCATACCAGCAGCTATAACACATGTACCCCTAGCCATCGCCATCCCAAGACACTCCGATGGTGGTGTATCAGCAGGATCAGCCACTGGCAGTTCTTCCTCCACCCCCTACGAGCAGGAGCCTTTGATGGAAGTCAACGAGATATGGTACGACCAATATTAGCCCGAGATCATCTCGGATTCAGGTGGTCGACTGGAGGTACCTCATCCCAGCAGCAGCCTCCAGTTCACGGTGGGCAGTTCGACCAGCAGTCGCAGCAACAGCTCCAGTTCTCCCACCAGCCATAGCAGCAACATTATAAGTCGGGTCCTCGTCCCTACCAGCAGGGACAATAGTGGAGGCAACACCAACAACTGCCTCAGCAGTATTCTCAGCCTGCCCTCATCAATTCCAGCAACAACCTCATTTTCAGAGAGGCAACCCATCAGGATCTCATGGGCTAGCCTATGAGAACCTTGCTCTGGATGATCTAGCTCGCCTACTCTCTGACCAGCAGTCCACATTCAGGATGGAGATGGATGAGTTCTGCCAGGAGATGAGGGAGATCATCAAAGGAAAGGTCGCCATACCCGCTCAGATCGAGCTCAACCTAAATAATCTGAAAAGAAAATCTGAGCAGGTATAGTTCATAGAGACTACCACTCCTAGTGATTTATTGGGTGGCATTGCTTCATACACATTTGATGCTGACTTTATTACACTTAGGAGCGGTAGGATGCCAGTTGGCAGCACCTCGTCTGAGCGACGACACTACGAGGATGCAGGAGCGCTAGACGAGGTGGATAGTGGTGCTGATGCCGCTCAGGACGATGACAACGGTGGTGCTGATGCCACCAAGGATGTTGATGCAGCTGACGGTACTGAGGTCGTCGCTTCTCCATATGCAGAGGGTGGTACTGATGCCACTAGAGTTCTAGATACTGAGCCAGAGTGTGATGCTGATGCCACAACACCTGATGTTGTAGGTGGTAATGAGGCCACCCCTTCCATTCCAGTAGCATTTTCTCCCGTTTCTGTACCCCGAGACTATATGAAAATACCAAAAAAATGATAAAGGAAAGGGTTCTTCATCTTCAAGTCCATATATGATGCATGATGATACTTGTATGGATTCTATTCCTTCTCAGCGGTAGGAACCCATTCCTATCCCTCTATCTGAAGAGGGGCCAACCATCCCCTTCCCTCAGGCACTTCGCTTGATGAAGGGGAAGAAAATAGAAAATCCAAAAAAATCACAACAGTTAGAGTTTAGCCAGCAGATGATTGGTAGATTACAGATTCAGCTGACACTATAGGAGACACTTGAGCATATTCATCTTTTCTAGAAGAACTTGAGAGACATGACCACCATCCGTAGGAAGAAGAGGAACCATAATGCATAAATCCACGTGCTCACTCATGCCACCTACTTCACCATCCAGAACAATCTCCCAGCTAAGAGGCCAGATGCAGGAGCTCCCTATGTCAGATGCCATATTCATGAGCAGAGATTTGATCAGACTTTATTAAACAATGGATCTTCTATCAACCTCATTCGGCAGCCTTACTCGACCGATTCAAGTTTGGCCCTCTTCGATAGAGCAAGACAGTTCTTCAGTTTGCTGATAGATCTGTCAAGAGGCCAAAGGGGTTGTTGAAGGATGTGGTCATCACAATTCAGGGCCTAAAATTCCCCGTGGACTTCATTGTATTAGACATGAAGATCCCTGAATCTGTGACCGAGACCACCATTATTCTAGGACGTCCATTCTTGGACACAGCCAAGGCGATGTCCGACCATGATAGCAGGAAGGTGTACTTCGCGTCGAGGGTGAGAGTATACAAATAGAGATGATCGACGAGACCAGAGTGCGAGACATAGCTTGCTCAGAGTAGTTTGGTGATGCAGAGCAGACGACAGAGGTAGAGCGAGACGTCCATCAAGAGTGCGACTTTGTGATCACTAATGATGAAGCTGCTTGGTTTGATCCTGTTTCACGAGCCCTCCTCTTACCTTCATATTCCATAGATTCACATATCCTAGCAGAGGAGAGTTTGGAGAGCACACTCTTGGTCGAGGACACTTTTGAGGCTGACGATCGTGTTCAGGATAGCGTAGCAGAGTATATTTCTTGTGATTCCGGTTCATATCCCTCGGATTCAGGCATGGATTGGGCAGAGTTCGGTGATTTATTGCCTTGTCTGATTTCCACCGAGCCAGCAGATAGAGTGTAGGTCGTGCCAACACCGAGCACATATATATACCAAAAGGGAAGTCTTCACCAGTTTTGTATAATCAGCGAAAGTTCTCTCATTTAGATCTGGTTGCATTCACTCATACCTTTCAGAAGCCAGATTTGCTAGTTCCTAGTTGCCCAGAACTGAAGCCTTTGCCACAGTCGTTGAAGTATAAATTCCTTGTGAATGAGCATGAGATGTACCTAGTTATTATCTCAGCAGATTTGACTGGAGAGCAAGAATCTCATTTGGTGGAGGCTCTTGAAAAGAACCACAAGGCAATAGGATGGAGCGTAGTTGATCTCTAGGAGATAAGTCTGGTTCTGTGCTCCCACCATATCTATCTTAAAGAGGACGTGAAGCCGCCGCGCGAGTTCCAGCGACGGCTGAACTCGAATCTTCGAGAGGTAGTCATGAAGGAAATATCAAATGGCGGAGCACCGATTTTATCTACCCCATCTCGGACTCCAAGTGGGTTAGTCCATTTCATGCGGTGCCCAAGAAGACGGGCATCACTACAGTTGTGAGTGAGTCTGGAGAGTAGATAGCTACCCGGGTACCCACTTCTTGGAGGGTCTGTGTGAACTACAGACGATTGAATCGGGCCACAAAGAAGGATCATTTCCCGCTGCCTTTTAATGATCAGATTATAGAGAGGCTAGCTGGGAAGAGTCATTACTGCTTTCTTGACGGGTACTCCAGATACAATCAAGTGGCCATAGCACCTGAAGACCAGGACAAGACGACATTCACATGTTCGTTTGGGACTTATGCTATCAGACAGATGCCCTTTGGTCTATGTAACACCCCGGTGACATTCCAAAAGTGCATGTTATCCATATTCTAGGACATGGTGGGTGACTGTTTAGATGTCTTCATGGATGAATTTTCAGTCTACAGCGATGGGTTTGATGCTTGTCTTGACTGCCTAGACCAGGTTCTTCATTGATGCATAGAGGTTCATCTTGTCTTATCTTGGGAGAAGAGTCACTTCATGGTGACACAGGGACGGTGCTTGGTCATATCATCTCCCACAGGGGCATGGAGGTTGATCCGGCCAAGGTAGATATCATCAAGAAACTCAATCCACCGTCCAACCTATGACAGTTACGGTCTTTTCTGGGGCACCTCAGTTTTTACCAATGTTTCATTCACGACTTCAGCAGGAGTGCCCGACCGTTGACTGATTTGCTAACAAAAGACACCGAGTTCATTATAGATGATAAGTGTCTTGCGTCATTTGAGACTCTCAAAAGCTGAGTTGTTGAGGCTCCTATCCTCCAGTTGCCTGATTGGTCTCTCCCATTAAAGATCATGACGGACGCCTCCGATTTTGCCATAGGGGCCGTTCTTGGATAGAGGAGGGATGGAGTGCCATTTTCCATTCACTATGCTAGCCGTACATTGGATGCCGCACAGCGGAACTATACTGTTACAAAGAAAGAGATGCTAGCTATAGTCTTCACCTTGGACAAATTTTGATCATATATTCTTGGATCCAAAGTGACTATCTTTATTGATCATACCGCCATCAGGTACCTTATGTCTAAGAAGGATGCCAAAGCGAGACTGACTAGATGGATCCTTCTGCTCCAGGAGTGTGATATTGAGACTAAGGATAAACCGTGGAGTTAAGAATGTGGTAGTGGATCATCTTTCCTGATTAGAGATTCTTAATGAATCTGAGCAGACTGATCCCATTACAGAGACCTTCCCGGATGAGGCCATCCTTGCTATCGCCTCGCTCCCATGGTATGCCGACATTGTGAACTATCTTGTTGCCAAAAAAATTCCACAAGGTTGGCCCAGGCAACGACTTGAGACTTTCCTTGCGAATGCCAAGTCTTACCATTAGGAGGATCCCATACTTTATCATGAAGGAGGGGATAGCGTCTGGCATCGGTGCATTCCTTGGGAGGAGCACCACGACGTCCTCACATACTGCCACAAGCTTGAGGCAGGAGGACATCATTCTGGGAGGAGAACAGCACATAAAGTGCTCCAATCCGGCCTATGGTGGTCTACCCTCTTCAAGGATTATGAAGATATCGTGAAGAGGTGTACTAACTGTCAGAGGATGGGAACTTGTGGACAACGTGATATGATGTTGATGCAACCCATTCACTTCTGTGAGGTTTTTAATGCATTGGGCATTAACTTCATGGGTCCATTCCCTAAGAGTAAGGGATTTGAGTACATTATGTTGGTTGTTGACTATGTGACTCATTAGGTTGAGGCCATACCTGCCCAAATCGCAGATGCTAAGATTGTTTGCAAATTTTGAGGAGGAATATCATTTCACGGTTCGGGGTGCCTAGAGTATTGAGATCTGATGGGGGTCTCACTTTATCAACGACAAGGTAAAGGCCCTTGCTAACATGTTCAGTATAGACCATCGAGTTTCCACTCCATATCATCCTCAGACCAATGGTCTTGCTGAAGTATCAAATAGGGAGATCAAGACGATATTACAGAAAGGTAGTCTGCCCAGATCAAAAGGATTGGTCACAGCTCTTGGACTCGGTCTCGTGGGCATATCGGACTTCCTTCAAGACCCCTTTGGGTACGTCTTCCTTTTGTCTCGTTTATGGCAAGCCCTACCATTTACCTGTTGAGATTAAGCACAAGTCACTATGGGATGTCACTTATATATTGTTGGATCTAGAGAGTATAATGTTGGACATACGAGCCCACGGCGAGCCATTATGCAATAAATGTTATTGCGAATATCATTCCCTAATCTGATATGAAGAATGAATAATTTGCATAATAGGTCCCTTAGTACAATTAGGGTTATGTACCATGGCCATCTTAATGATCATACAGTTGTTGATTCAATTATTGAATCATAGAGGCCGGTGCTTAGATGAATATATAATGAGTTAGATTGAGGACTCGTCAAGCACCGTCAAATGATTGTTAAGAGATGATCTCCAGCCAGAGTAGAAGATGGCAATCCTATCTCAGTTAGGCTGATATCTGACCGACCTCTTGATGCAGGTCCTCTGCATAGGAATAGAGATTCGGAGGTGTCAGATTAGTTAGGTCAAAGAGTTGACTTAACGAGATCGAGATAACCAAAGTCCTATATCGTATGCTGTCACGATACAGGCACGCATCCTCTAACTGGAGACAGATATTTTACTATATGTTTGAGTATATACATTTGGCAGACCAATAGGTTGATGACCTAATCAATGTCTATACACCGGCGCGCTGGTGTGCATATAAGGGCATATGAGTAATACGGTCTCTCAAAGGGATCATACATGTTCAGTTACTGAACCGGAAGACATGAGCTCACTCATGAGATATTGGGAAGAAATAAATTCCATGCGCATGGTCGTCTCGCTTTGGAAGCTTGACTGAATTTGTAGGTTTGATATATACTTTTAGAAAGTATATGATCAAGACCTAGGTATGATATATGCTTTTGGAAAGTATATGATCGATACCAACTTCCAATGATCGAATGAGAAACTTACTGATAGAACCCTGAAGTCGACAGTGTAAAGTTGATCTAATACTTCGGGCTTATTCTAAGTCTTCCAGTATGCAGGATGTACAGGTATGAGGAATACCTGAGGGTGATGTGATCATAAACGATTGTATAACCATGACGCTTCCATTCCTAGGGAGTGATGAAACGGGTCTGGATTTTAGTGACTCCTCTCAGTAGAGAAGTAATCTGATCTTAGTCCAAATGTTGGACATTGATCTGAATGTTATTCAGATGCAATGAGAAGATTAGATTTGCGGTCTTGATTTAATCAAGCATCTATGGGAGGCCCGCGATCTGGATTTGAGATATGATCTCAATATCCATGTCACTATACGTGGAACAATACAATCACCCTGTCCTTATCTCCAAGTATTCGCAGAGAAAGCGCGTTATCCTTGAAAGAGTTCATGGATAATTCCGTTGTTGATATATGTATCCGAGCATTGATAAAATGGATAATTAAATGTGATTTAATTATCATGAATAATATGAATTTGATTCATATTATAAGGAGAGTTATCTTAGATAATTAAATGTGATTTGATTATCAAAGATGTAAATAATGTGAATGTGATTCATATTATTTGAGCACATGAGAATAAGTTATCCAATATAATTAAATGTGATTTAATTATTATGGATAAGAATAATGTGGATAGTAATATCCAATTATTCATAATATAATATAAATGTGATTTATAATGTATTAGAGAGAGTTAAATATAATTTATATTAGTAAATTAATTATTAGTGTCTATTGAATACACATTGTCTAATTAATTGAAAATGTAAATTACATTTTGTTTTGGGTTGTGAATATGATTCACAATATTCCAATGTCAAGATTGCAATATTCCTAAAATTAATTGAGAATTATTTTGGTGAATAAAAATCCCAACAAATAGTTGTTGGAAAATAAGTAGAGAGAAAATCAAGGAGATGTGCAATCTCATGGGAATTCATGAGATTGCCCTCCCATTAGGAAAGGAGGGGGCGGCACAAAATCCCTTATGGGATTGGTGGTCGTCACCTCCCTCTAAAGGGGAAGGTTGATCTCCTTTGTATTTTCTCTCATTATTTGATTGATTTAATTTGGTATTAATATTTATTTGATTTATCAAATATATTTTATCAAAATTAAATCACATGTTGTTGGTTTTTACAAACAATAATCTTGACCATTGGATTGACATAAATCAATCTCATCCATTGATTTTATGTCACATGGATTGAGATCCATGGATCCCAAAACCCTATAAATAGAGAGGCATACCATGCTCTCTATTTTACACACAATATTGGAGAAAACTCTCTCTCTCTCTCTCTCTCTTTCTCTACTCGACAGCCCTCTCTCCCTCTCATGTGATCGTTCATCATGGATGACCTAGAGAGGTTCTCCATCGTCGCGGCATCATCGTTATGCTGCCCGTTCGTCTGCTCGTGGATCTCTGTCTCCTTCGGTGCGCCTCGCTCTTGAAGAAGATGTCGGATCTCGTGTGTCGAGATCAGGAGATCCGCCGCTTGGATCATCACCATGGATTGCGAGAAGCACGCTGTTCATCCCTGCGCTCGCAAGAGTCTCCTCCGTCGGATCGGACTTGAGACAGGAGGCCTCTTCGTTTAGAGACTCGATCGCAACCACGCTTCAAAAGGTAATCCTAATTACTTGTTTGTGGTGTAGACGAAACGATCCGAGAAATGTTCTTGGATCATGTGGTTTCGTCGTAAGAATTTTTTTTAAAAATTCTGCTGCATCGAGCAACTAGTGCGACTAGTCGCTCCTCGTCATATTCGATACGACGCTCACGCTTCCGTGATGCGCTTGAGGATCTAACCATATCCTTCATATATGAGATAAAAGGAAGACAGAATTGGCAGGCCTGGAGGAGCTTAGAGATATAGCCTTTTCAAGCAGCCTACAGTATAAGGAGCGAGTAAAGATATGGCATGATTCTCATATCAGCCATAAGCAGTTCGAACCAGATCAACGAGTATGGTTGTTTGATGCCAGGCTTAGATTATTTCCAGGGAAATTGTAGAGTAAGTGGAAAGGACCATACTTGGTCCGAAAGGTGCATGACAATGGTAGTATCAACATATCTGAGATGTCGTCTGAGTCCACCTTTCATGTTAATGGTCAGCGCCTCAAACCATATCTAGATCATGAGCCGTTGATCATCGATGTCGCCCCAATTCATTTTGCATGAGATGTGGTCTTTGACTCACATCAGTTGTATCTCATGCCTGATTATCACTGTCTTCCGCTTTGTTTAGATCCAGATGTCCGTATCATCTCATTCTTTAGTCTAACACCCCATCTACATCTTGTGATTAGGCTATACTTAGGGTGTGCTTTACCCTAAGTATGGGGTGTGTCAAATCTTTGATCATTCTTTTCATTCTTCTTACCTCTGTTTGCTGCCTATACTTAGGGATATTTTGCCCTATATATAAGGGGGTAGACACTATACATCCTTTCACTCAATTTTTCCTTAAGGTACAGTTTGCTATACTTAGGATTACTTGATCCTAAATATAGGGGGAAACACCGAGTCATCTTCATTCTATTCTTTTATTCGTCATTATAGTATAGCATGCCTTTTCACTTCCCTATACTAAGCACGAGTTATGTCTTCTTCATCGCTCTTTGTTCACTCAGAGGACATCATTCGAGCTAAGTATAGGGGGGTGTCGTATATATTACATATATACCTTAGCCATAACTCGTACTTTGTGTAAGTGTGTTAATAAATAAAATGGCCAAAATTCTTTATCTAAAAATCACAAAAAAATTAAAATTTTTCTTGTACATAAAATTCTTTCTTGAACATACATAGTTATTTATCAATATATTTTTGTGCAAATGTTTGTAAAAATGTTTTGTTTGTAAAAAGTTTGTAAATACTTGTGTATAAAAATTGTGTATATAGTACACAATTTTTGTAAAATGTTTGAAAAATAAAAGTTTACAAAAATACTTGTGTAAATGTTTGTAAATAGTTTGTAAGACTTCTGCATTCATGCATGCATTCAAACATTTTCAAAAATTGTGCATATAAAGATTTTTGTATATACTTGTATATTCTTTTGAATCATAGTTGACATTTAAACCAACCTGGAATTAAATTGTAAAAGGGAGCTTGATAAGACCTTAATCTCCCTAATTATAAGAGGAACCTTATAGGATTTGGGGTTTAGATTTTTCAGATCCATTAGTGACTTAATTCTTTGAGTCCGCTAGGCTTTGATGACAAGTCATCTTGATGAGCCTAAGTAGAACACTTAATAATGCACACATGACTCTCACAGACAATGACTTTACTTGCACCAGCACCTTACACATAGCTCTCTACGGATGAGGTGGTGAGGAGGCAGTTTTCCTTTGGCTTGGGGTAGAATACGAGGGTAGTACTTCTTGGCAGAACCTCTCGTCTTCCTTTAGGGAAGGAAGTGCGCCTCAACTTGGTCTAGTGGTGTTGAGGTCTAAAGACAGGAGTTGTGGATTGCAATGATGCTTTAAAAGAGGGATAGTCTACTAGCTCAAGAGGAAAAAGTCCTTATGTATATATGCTGCACCATGTAGATATGTTGTACATGTGCACAACAAAAAAATATGTGCAAAAGAAAGAAAAACTCCAAAAAAGAGGCAGGTCTGTTAGAAAATAATATACTTGTCGAAGTGTATATAGCCAAATGAAGCAAATCTTATGTTACCCACTCTCATCTCATGAAGATTGCAGTGGGAGACTTAGCTACACTGGTTAGGCTCCCAAGGATACATGACTACACTAGTCATGGTTCATTCTCTTCTTTCTCCTCTTTTTGAGCCGGTTGAACTTGAACTTAGATGGGAATACCCTGCTCCTCGAGGAAAGAGCTGCTAGACTAGGGTATTAGAGTTACATTGTTGAGGGAAACTGTTGCCTTTTCATTTCTGAGGTGGGGAGCTACATATCACTGACACAGTACAAGAAAAGATTCATGGTCATTAGAGTTTGTGTATGTTGACTTGTTCTGATCTGGAATATTGAGGAGTCTTGACCATAGATTGGTGGAACTTAACGGCTATTGAGTCTTAAACCTAGGTCCAAATAAGGTTACGACAAATTAATAATCCAAAGGCCTAACTGAGCTCCATACTGCAATTTTATGAAGACAAGTTTAATAATCAACTGTGATTCTCCTTCTTTTTCCTTTCTTCTCTTTTTCACTTCTTTTTCAAATAAGTGATTGCTAAGGGACTAGCAAAGGTAAAGTATAGGGGGCGATGAGTCTCTACTTTTCACTCTTTATTCTTTTATTTTAGCAAAGCATCATGTGAATAGGTGTAAATACAAGAAGTTAGCATTTGGCATGCATATGTTCACAATACATATTTAGCTTGTATTTGTGCAAAAATAAAAGAATAAAGGAAAAGAAAAAAGAAGGAGGTATTTAGAATAAATACAGAGTGACCCGAACCCCAAGAGAAGGTCAATCCTTGACCTAATCGTCAAACAAAATAATTAGAGAGAGATAGGGCCTACTCTATATTGTGCATATTACTTATATGTATATAATTATTTTTTACAACATAAAAATAAAATGTTCTCTTTACCTCCTTGTATATAGTCCTAAAAATAAAACAAAAATTAGAAAAATAAAATAAAAACAAAATTATCTTTCACTTGTACCAAACACATGTATATATGTCTCACTCCATATTTATTAGATACCTCTAAATAAATAATAAAAATAAAATAAAAATTATTTTATACCCCAAAAAATACATGTAAATAAATAAAATATAAAAATTTTGGTATCTATGTAAAAATAACAAAATAAAAATAATTTTATACATGTATATAATTCATTATACTGTATAAAGACTAATTTAATTTTAATAAAAATAAAAAAAATCACAGTAAAATAGTGTGAAAAATAATAAATATTTTTCATTTCATACACTTTTTATTTCAGAGCCAATTACTAATTTTTTTATTAAATTTATAAGTATTATGTAAATTCCTATTTTCTGACTGGTCCAGGTCACTCTGTTGACTCGGGTCAACGCCCTCTTCCAGGCTTGACCCGACTCGACCCCCTTCGCTGGATCAATTTCTCCCAATTTTTCCAATCAGGTCATGCCACCCCTCAGCTCGATTCTTCGCCCATGGCCTCACCTTGGATCCAAGACCATCGTAGATCCCTAGGAAGGTGCGGATCTTCCTAGGGTTGCGTGCCTTCGCTTGAGTCTTCCAGCCTCATGGGTATCCTATAAATCGTCTCTTCTGCCTCCACTGTAGCTCAGCTCGTTCCTCGCCTTTTCTTCCACCCCCAACGACCTCAGATTGAGTTACAGCTACCAGAGGTTTCCCCTTGGATTGGAGTTTGGTGGTCAGGAGACGTAGCTCAGCTACGTGCCCGGCGGCCGTCATCGCGTTCAACCTCCCCGTCTTCCGCAGCATGGTGGAGGCCACTACGTCGCTGACCACCTCCGCCTGGAGCTTAGGAACACGTTCCCTCCTCCAGGTATCCGTTATTTCCAGTTCATTTCTCGGTTTGAATCCATTCGTTCCATTTCACTCCACCATATATCCACCTACTCCGACCGTTGGTCGGAGCCTCGATATCCAAGTTCATTTGTTCCGATTGAGTTGCCATATCACCCTCCATTTTCCCCGCAGTCTGATAATCCTTTGGCTTGACCATCAGGTCAAGATTAAGGCCAGGATCTCCCCCTCATATTCGCCGGAGATCGAACCCTGCCCTACTGTCGCTTCTTTCTATTTTTTCTCAAATAACCTCGACCGGAGCTTCGCCCCGACTCGAGTTTACCTCCGCTGGTGTTTTCACACGTAGGGATTCCATTTCCAGCCACCAGAGGGCTCGCTGGAGTAGCTCCATGTCCATCTTCACCGCCACGCATATCCATCCAGTAGCTTTCCCATCGGACCCATCCATTCGACATGGGTGACTTCCATGATCGTACTGGACCATTCTGATCGCTCATCAGAGTCGCAGAGCACATCTGAGACTCTAGTGAAGTTCACTAGGGTCCTGTTCTTCCAGACCACATCTGCTCCATTAGATCGACCCGCCTCTGCTAAATCTGATACTAGCTGCCAATCGAACCAACCTTTGGGTTGTTGGATCTGACGCCTGACGCACCTGCACCCCATGTCCCTGACATTCCTAGAGGCGTCAGATCTGACACATCAGAAGATCTGAACTGCACATCCTCGCGCCACTAGATCACGCCAGGCGTCCCCCACACGCACTATGGACGCCCCATTGAGGGTATTTTGCATTTCCTTCCCTGTAGTTTTCATGCTTTATTTTCTAGTTTATGAAATAAAAGTTGTAGTTCAAACTTTTTGCATATTAGTCCTTTATGTTTTCAGAATTTACACTTTAGTCCTCTGAATCTGAACATATGTGCACGTCTACGTGATTTTCTGGGTGATTTGCATATCATGTCTTGTATTTTCTAACTGATATATTTTGAATGAAAGGTTTATGTTAATTGCAAAAATACCCCTATGCGTGATTTAATCCGAATGTGCGTGTATTGTGTGGACTTTTTGCACTTATACCCTTGCATTTTGTGTATTCCTTAATGTTTAGTCTGGAAACTTTAGGATAATTACGATTAGGTCCCTACAACTTGTTTGTTTGATTTTGCATTAAATAAATACCATTTTAATTCCAAAAATTCCGCAAAAATTCCTATGAACTCCTGCTAGCTCATAGTAATTATTGTAATTTTTGGGATTATTTTTGTTTAGTATTTTATTTTTTAAAAATAAAAAATGCATAAAATATGTTTGTCTATTTTATAAAATACCAAAAAAATAAAAATTATCTGAAAAATTCTAAAAATTAAGATTCCCGTTGCTGTGTGTTTTTACTTCAGTACCATTTTTGTTGCATTATCTTTTATAAAAATCCTACAAATCACAAAAGAATAAAAATCTCATAAAAATCATATAAAATTCTAAAAAATTCTAAAAATTAAGATTCATGTTGCTGTAGGTAGGTCTTGTTATTTACCTTATCGTAAAAATCATAAACAGAGCATTTGGGTATTTTTAGTTTTTCAAATTTACCCTTTGTCCAGGTTATACATTGTTTCCTTGTTTTTTATTTATTTCATTTTTTGAAAATCATATAAAAATCATAAAAATAATAGAAAATTACCAAAACATTTTCATATTTAAAAAATAAAAAAATATTTTTATTTCTAATTTTTTTAGTCTTTTTAGTCTTAATAAAAAAATATTAAAGCTTGATTTTATTATCTTTTTATTTGTTTTCCTATTAGAAAATATAAAAAAATTCAAATTAAAAAAAATAACCACAAAAATGTGCCTTTTATTTTTTGATTCTAAACTACTTCGTACATTTCCGTGCTCCTTGTGTTCGAGCTGGTCGCTATACCATGTTAAATAAGTAGCGAGGACCGCTACATTTGATTCTCGTGCTTGATTGTTTAGTTAATCGTGGTCTTGAGTTTTCTTGATTGATCGAGCCTTGTAGTTCGGGTCGTAATGACCCTTAGATATAACTTAACCCGAGTTGCCTTAGCACATCATCACATATGTTCGAAATGAATAGATGAATGTAGTTTTCTTCCGATCTTCTAGAGCGATGGCGATTTGATTGTATCCAGAGTAGTCATCCAAAAAGAAGAAATATTCCTTCATGACCACTCTTTTGACTATCTGATTGATGAAGGATACTGGAAAGTGGTCCTTCTTGTTTGAAAGATTTAGGCATCTATAGTCCACACAGATGCGCCATGACGTCAGCACTCTGGTCGGAATATACTCTCCTTTGTCATTGGTAACAATGCTTATCCTAGATTTATTCTGTAATATGTACATGGGACTCACCCGCTTGGATCAGGAGATGGGATAGATGAATCCCGCTTCACACCATTTGGTAATTTCTTTCATGACCTCCTCCCGGAGGTTCAGGTTCAGTATGTACTGGAATTCAAGGGAGGGTTTGTTGTCTTCTTCGACATAGATGTGATGCGAGTAGGGTGACGAATATATCCCATGGAGATTCACTATAATCCAACCTATTGCCTTGTTGTTTCTTTCAAGAACCTCAAGAATACGTGATTCTTGCTCTTCGGTGAGATGGGAGTTGATCGTGACTAGATGTCAGGTTCACCTGCACGGAAGGCATACTTCATGTTTGAGGGTAGAGGTTTGAGCTTTGTTGGGGTGGGAGTTAGTTTGGTGGAAACTTCAGAAATTGTAACATGTGTCAAATCCTTCATCTATTTGTTGTCCACCATTGTGCATTCAGAAGCTGATAATAAAACATCACACATAGCTGAAATTAAATCATCTTTCTCAAATGAGGATGGCTTTTCAAACGGTCCATGATAATCACACATGGTTGTGTTGTCTAGTACTTCCTTAGAGGAGAGGAATTCATGTGCTTCGTTGTTGTCCAAGAACAAATCTGTGTCTCTGATCTGAGCTAAAAAGTCACGGTCTTCTTGTCTATATGGCTTGAGCTCTCTTAAAACAGATACCACTTCAGCAAGTTTCAATTCTGGGACCGTCTCTATCAACACTTTGTCACTACTGGAGCGGAAAGTGATCTCTCAAGTGCCATCATCCACTACTGCCTCGGTGGTTCTTTGGAACCACTAACCAAGAATAATAGGACTGTGGAGCAGAAGTGCGGAAGTGTACATATTAGGGACAATGAAATCAATAGGGAACTACATCCCTTGGACTGTGATAATCACATCATCCAACATGCCCTTGGGCTGCTTAACTGATTTATCCGTGAATTGCAAAATCATCTTTGTGGGCTTGAGTAGCCTTACACAAAATTCGGTGAGCAAGAAAGAAGACAACAGATTATTAGAAGATCTACTATTGAGGAATGTGCACTCAAACTCCTGATTGAATATCTGGCATCTGATGAGAGAAGTTCCTGTGTATTTCTTTTTATTCAAGAGATTGTTGATGGCACTTACAGTGGCCATGGTGAGAATGTGTGTCTCTGGTTTCCTCTGTCTGTTTCTAATATTTAGACGCTTTGTTGTATGTGTCTCTTTCTTCCCTTCTTCACATCAAGCATGTACTCCATGGATTTGAGCAATAATATTTCAAGCATAATGTTTTGCAACATTTTCATAATGCTAGGATCAGATAAAGCATTTTTTTTATTTTTTATGGTTTTTGATTTAACTGCATCAGAAAAAGGAATATGTACATCAGAAGAAACTGAACTCTGTAAAATTTTGTTCTATCATTATTTATAGGTAGATGATGAAAATGTGAAAAATCATCTACATCTTGTGACCAAAAAATTCTGCAGGCTTGGCTCCATTAGCTGGATCTGGTTTGGTTGTTGCTACTAGCTGTTGCTCCATAGATAGCATAGCTTCACCTTGTTTGCTGCTATCTTTTTGTATTTTTCTTGTTTTCTTCATTTTTTTGTTTTTGCTATTGATTTTTCATCATCAAAAAGTTCTTTGGCCCCTTCCACAAACCTGACTGACGATTCACCTTCAGATGCTTTTTGCTTTCCCTTCGCTGTCGCAGTGGGCTAGAGTTTCCTACTACTCCTGATCATTATAGAATGAGATAAAGGAATAATTTCCCCTGAATTTGTCAGGCACTGTAGATTTCCTGCTCCTTGTGACTGAAATTGTTCGGGTTAGCTTCAACTTGAGTAGGAATGGCAGTTTTGGTGGTTGTCAAGCCGTCTATCTTTTGGCTCATCTAGGACATGTTCTTGATTAGTTGGGATAATCAATAAAGGGTCAAGCTGATAGATGTTGCCTCAGAGGATTCAGCCTGGTGTGGACTCTGGCTGCAATGGTATGGGGAAGGTTGCTGCAGGTAACCCTGAGAATATTGAGGAGGGGGAAGAGAAGGATATTGCTGGTAGTACGGTGAGGAGTACTGATGCTAATAAGAGCAGCCGGCTGCTGGTAATTCTGTTTGATGGTATCTAAACTATTGGTAGTTCTTCCTCCAAGTGTATCCATGCTGCGAGGGTTGCTGGTGATGGCAATGATTGGGCTGGAAGTTCTGCCCTCCTTGTTGTTGGTGATATGACCGGTTGGTTGTGTTCTGACATTGGGAGTGTCCCTGAGGATGGGTTAGCTGTTGATCATTGCTCCAAACGCCATTCACCTCTTGAATGTGTGGAAGAGGTGGAAAGCATGGCTCAAGGTATTGGGGTTGTGGCTCAAGTGGCAGGTAAAAAACCATCTATGTATGTTGTTGCGGCTGTAGCTACTCGGGTGCCTGCACATAATATACGTGTTGGACCTGAGGTTGGATGGGACTCGGTTGTGGCTGATGTTGCACTGGAGTTCCTTCATCTCAGTAGGAGTGTTAAGAGAAGTTTCCACAGAGTTGTAATTAACACATTAACTCTACATCATAGTGTATATTCTATGTAAATAAAATATCGACTTATATCAGATATCATACGAACAAGTTAATGAGCATAATAACATATATGTATGCATACATTCCTTGATTAAATATAGAGTTGTTTCATCTCCATTGCAAAAGGAGGTGAAGCTCCCCATTCTTGTACCCTAAATCCGAAAAAATATATAAATCATAGCGTGTTTTTAATATCACGAATAAAAATAGAAATAGATCCCAAATAAATAAATCAAAAATTAAAAAACAGGTAATATTCATCACAATCATCATCATATCAATGGTACCAGTCGATATCGAGTGATAACCTGAAATTCATACACCCAAATATCAAAAATCTTCCTCTAGTGATACTGATATATAACAAATATATTTTGAGAAAAATAAAAAATATGGTTATTTATTCATACCATCTTTGTTTACAAATTTCTTTTATAAAGAGAGTACTTATAAAATCTCTACAAATCAATTTGTTAATGTGACTTATATCCTAACCACTTATTGGGCTGCTGATGTGGTTTATATGTGTAATGGCTTCTGATTGGCTGAGAGCTGTTGGGTCAGGATTGCTGACATGTCTGATCTGTGTCCTGCCTTCTGATTGGCTGAGACCTGTTGGGCTAGGATTGCGGCATGTCTGATCTGTGTCCTGCTTCTGATTGGCATAGAGCTATTGGGATGGATTGTTGAATATAAATGGTATTCTTTTGTTGTAGTATAAGAGGGGCCTTAGGGCCACCAGATACTACATCCTCATTGTGATCCTGATTCTCATCCCATATCTGTACCTTCTCAGTACCCTATGTATTACCTTTTCTCCATATAGTGAAACTGATCGCCACCGCCCAAGGACGTAGCCCGGTTACAGGTGAACCTTATAAATCCGTGTGTTTGCATCTTGCTTGTTTGATCGTGTTTATGTGTGTTTCTTCCACGATTCACAACTAACTGGTACCAGAGCTTCGAGTTTTGTCAGGATCATCCGACAAGGTGGCGTCGCACAATCTAAATATCGAGACGTTCACATGGAAGAATGGATTCAATCTATGACAAATCAAGATGCATACCATTCATAAGAAGCACGACATCTAGGCACCATTGATCAGGAGCGGATGAAGGCACTCGAGTCGTCCGAGTTGATGGTGTAAGAAGAGAAGCCACACTCGACGATCATGTTGTATTTGGTGGACGAGATTAATGCAGCGGTTGTCGATGAGGATTACACGATCGGTCTGTGGTTGAGACTCGAAAGTTTGTACATTATGAAGTCTCTGACCAACCAGTTTCTCTTGAAGCAACATTTGTTCTCTCTCTGCATGTAGGAAGGTATATCTCTTAAAGATCATCTTGACCACTTAAATACATTATTGATGGATTTAAGAACGTAGAGGTTAAGATTGAAGATGAGGATGCTGCCTTGATTTTATTGGTTTCTCTTCCATTATCATTGAGAATTTTGTTCAATCATTTATTGTGAGAAGAGAATAAATAACCCTAGAGGAAGTTCGTGTGAGTCTGCAAACTCGTGGACTTCGACATTGGCTATTAGGATGCAAGACTCTATCAATGCAGGATTGGTTATGAGTCATGAATTCTAACTACACAAAGAATAAAAAATAGAAGTCCAAGGTTAAGAATAACAATACTAGGGACATCTGCAATTACTGCAAGGAACCTAAACATTGGAAGAAAGATTGCCCAAAGAAGGCCACAATTGCTGCAGTGGCTCAAGATGGCAGTGATTTTGAAGATGATTTTGTTCTCACTGTCACAGATCTGAAGACGATAGATAACACATGGATTCTTGATTCAAGTTGTTCCTACTTTATGACTCCCAATGAAGATTGGTTCTGCACCTATGAGAAGATAGATGGTAGAAACATCATCATTGGGAATGATGCAACATGCAAGATTATAGGGATTGTCTCTGTGAAGATCAAGATGCATGATGGAGTTGTGAGGACTGTGACAGAAGTACGACATGTTCCTGATCTAAGGAAGAACCTGATATCCTTTAGAGTCTTGGACTCTAAAAGATACAGGTACAATGATGAAGGTGGAGTCATGCAGATTGCCAAAGCTGAGGTTGTTGTCATCAAGGGCAACAAGCAGAAGACCCTATATGTATTGCAAACATCTACAATTCCTGGGAGTAAATTCAAGCGTTGTTTGAACTTGCTCAATGTCAAAATTTGGCAATAGCCCCAAGGGGGGGCTGGCGGAGGCACGATGAATTTGGCAAAGCTTATCTGAGGATTTAATTTTAGGTGAATATTGATTTTAATTCCTTTATTCCTGCTATATAAATTTCAAGTGGTGAAGTATAGTAGTGGTTAATTCTGCTATATGAGAATTCAACCTGGTGGAGTCTAGCAGTGGTTAATTCTGCTAGTGGAGAATTCAATTCATGGAGTATAGTAGTGGTTAATTCTGCTATATGAGAATTCAACCCCAGTGGAGTCTAGCAATGGCTAATTCTACTAGTGGAGAATTCAACTCGTGGTAGATATAGTAGTGGTTCATTATGCTATATGAGGATTCAAATAAAGGTGGAGATTGTTAATGAGACTTGAATCCTAACCACTTGTTGGGTTGCTGATGTGGTTGATTTATGTCATAGCTTTTGATTGGATGAGAGTTGTTGGGTCAGGATTGCTGACATGCCCGATCTGTGTCCTTCCTTCTGATCGGTTGAGAGCTGTTGGGCTATGATTGCTGACATGTCTAATTTGTGTCATGCTTTCTGTTTGGCTGAGAGCTGTTGGGATGGATTGCTGAATACGAATGGTATTCTTCTGTTGTAGTATAAAAGGGGCATTAGGGCCACCAGATATTACATCCTCATTCTTATCCCGATTCTCATCCCATATATGTACCTTCTCAGTACCATATGTATTACCTTTTCTCCATATAGTGAAACCGATCGCCTCCGCCCAAGGGTGTAGTCCAGATGTTTGATCGTGTTTACGTATGTTTGCTTCCGCGATTCACAACACAACTTCTAAAGCGTAAAAGAATAAAAATTACCTTCCAATATTCTTTCCTTATAATAGAAGCAACAAAGTCAATTAATATAGTTGATATCGATGACATCAAATCAAAATTGACACAATATCGATGGTAGAGTATCGATATCGACACCATGTCGATGATATAACTCGAAATGATGTGAACTAAATACTTAAAAATTCATCAATATCGACTATACAAATGATATATGGTCGATATCACTTGATATCAATCGATGAAGATATCCAAGGTAATATTAGTGTTCCTGACTTGTCGATATGGATATATCACCAATATATCAAAGATATATCGGGATATTTCAGATCCAAAGTTGGAACATATCAAATCTCCAAGGGATAAGTTTAGCACTATGTTCCAATCATATATGCATAGAGAATGACGTGAACCCTTCCATCAAATTTCAATGTCAGTTAAATCTTGATCTTCAAGATGTAGTTAAAAAGAGATACGTAAGTGATGGGATACCAATTTTATATTCATATCAATAATTACAAGTGGGCCAATTCATTAGCTATGGCAAAGAACGAAAAGGTAGAGGAGATTCCTACTATATCACGGTATGTTTATGTTGACTGTAGATGGTTAAGTAAAGCGACCTATAAGGACCATTTTCCTTCGACCATTGTTGAGCAGATAGTTGCAATACCGACGTATTATAGTCATATATTTCTTCGATGGGTATTTTTGAAACAACCAAGTATGGAATAAGAATACCAAGACAAGATGGCATGCACATTTATACCATGGTCAATGATTTCATGGACCTATTTATGGATAATTTCTAAATGTTTATAGATGATTTCAAATCCAATATTAGTTATCTCTATCAAGTTATAAAAAGACGCCATGAAGGCATGTGCTATTTTAAGAGAAAAGTCATTTCATCATGAGTGAGTGAATAGTGACAGTTGTTATCGTCTCAAATAACGGTTTAAAGGTTGACCTAAGTAAGGTGGAGATCATTGCAAAACTTAAGACACTTTCGACACTAATCATCATTTTATTTAAGATTCCTCAACGATTCTACCAACAGATAATTGAACTTTTACAACAAAACTGAGTTTGATTCCAATCAGAAGTGCCTCTCCACATTCCTCGTTTATAACCCTTTGGATAAGTCGATTGTAGTAATGTGAAATCAGATCTCAAATTATTTTTATTTCTTTTTATTTAAGTTGGAGGAAGTCCAAGGTCAAAATCAATGATGTAGACTTATAATTAGAAGTGTTATTGATACTAGGCTAAGGTCTTTGGGAATCTTTACGTCTAATTGGGTATGTTTTTTACTTAGCATTTAGGGGTTTGTTATAATATATTTAGTTTTTAAAAGATATAATTTCTATTTTTTATGAATATAGAAATTTAATTTGCATGTTTTTTATTTTGTATTTTGTATTTTGTATTTAATTTTCTCTCTTTTTATTTTTTGAAATATATTTAGATTTCAAATTGATTTCAAATATACAGATAGACAAGTGGTTTTTATTTTTATGAAATGTTATAAAAATACAGAAAATATGGATAAAATATATTTTTCTATTATTATCACATACAATTTTTTGGATTTTTATTAGAAATAATGTTGAGTTACGGAAAGTATTAACTTTTAATACCTTATGTACATCTAAGAGTTGTGAATGTTAATAGGGATATTTTTACTCGATAGAGGAGCAGTTACAAAAAATATGTATTTTTATCTTTCAGAATTTTTGACGTTCTTTTTTTTTGTGATAGATTTTGAGTATGTTTTGAACTTTTTACTATTTTATATTTTTTAAAATTAGAAATAAAAAGATAATTTTGAAAAATATAACTACGAAACATTGTGGTATGTATAGGGAATCTAAGGTTTTGTGGAAAATAGTTGCTATATTAGGCACAAAAAATTCACTTAATGTAAAGGAATATATCTACATGCCACAATTCTTAATGGATTTGGACAAAATTCGGGGGTTAGGCTAAGTATCTACCATGTGACAAAAATTGAGCATCGAAATTGACCTGCACAAATTTCTAATAACATCTAATTTAAATCATGCAATTAACATAAAATAGTTTTAATAAAAAAGGAAAATGCAACAAATGATGGAAATAAGGAAAGTAGGTGTCTATTTAGTACAAGACATTACCAAATATTTGAAAATAAAAACCAAGGGTCTGCATTTTTTAGGGCCAAAGACAAGGACTTGTAGTAAAAAAAAGATAAATATATAAAACATTTAAGAGGGGAATTATGGAAAAATAGATAAAACCACATGTTTATGTGAGTAAATAGTCCAAAAGTGGGCAACTGACTAAAGGTGAAAATATTTTTTCATATTGCAAATAAATCCATGGTGAGAGCTCTTTATCCGAGCTAAGGGGACGATAGAGGGCTCCCTGATGTCAACCTAAATCTTTATCATCAAACAAATGGGAATGATTCTAGTGTCAAGGCAGGGACCTTCTACTTTGATTGGCCTCCTTGGGTGAGCTAGTGTCGAAGGCAAAACTCTGGTTTATGAGGTTTGTTGTACCTTCTCTCATGACATATGTGATACTTAAGAACACCCTATAGAAGGAGTCTTTAAATATTATAGGAACTCCTCCCGATGATTGATTGATCATGTATTATGATTAGATCAATCCCTTTTCAAATGAGTCATTCCATAACCACTTTTTAATTGATCATTTATACCTAGCTAGAAGATTGAGTCATAATCCGATCGATTACTTTTTAATATGATTAATCGACTGAACTTAATTGAATGGTTTTAAATTGATCTTATTCCTAATTTAGACTTTGATAGTTCAGTAACTGCCAATGTCTATTATTGTAACTGCCAATGTCTATTATTGTGGATAAGCCATTTTTAAAATCTAATTTTTCAATATATAGTGCAAATAATCAAGATGTACAATTATAATCATTATATGTATAGAAAGAGTACTCATTCTTGTGCTTTGCTCAAGTTGTCAAGCTATGCATGCTCTCTAGACTCACAAATCAATCATCTTCTCCATCGAGCAGATTTCTCACTCAACATTTTGTGAGCTTGTAGTTAAAGATTATTTCTTAATTTATTTTCACATATTGTAAATAGGTAGTGAGTGTTGAGTTCCTTTCTCCATGAGAGATGAAATCGTCCTATTAAGGTTTGTCCAAGGATGGGTACATGTTGTACATAAGGTTTCATAAACCCTCGGCTTCAAGTATCACGGAATAGTGAAAGCAAGCTTCACCTTGAGAGTGAAAGGAAAAACCTAGAATGGTATATTTTGGGTCATTGTTAGAATTAGTTATTTTGGGTCGTGGTTTTCACTTGTTTGGGTTGCCATGTTAAAATCATTATATGCATTGTGGTTTGCATTTTCTTCTTCTATGTCTTATGGCTTGTGAATTTTTTGTTATCTACTATTATTTTGATTATTGTGAATTGCACACTCCATACCCTTCTTTTACCAAACTCATTTTTTGCATATCGCTACAAAAAATTTAGACGAACAAAACAATGTACACTGTGTTATTGACACCTATGAGACCTTATTAGATAATTCTTTGAACATTTCAAATCAAGCTAGGGCATTCTTTGATTTCCTCTTCTTTAAGCATGTTGTGTTGGGACTAACACACTGGCTCCCAAACCCCTTTGAGGAGTCGGAGATCCAAAACATGTTCAACTATATCCCCTCCCCCAAATCCTGGGTTGGATTATCAATGTTTATTTTTCAAGTTTCATTGGATCCTTATCAAGTCAAATATGATAGTGGCATTGAGCTTCCTTTATTAGAGTAGTAAGTTGGTTAGGGAAGTGAATAACACCATCCTAGATCTCATCCCCAAGGTCGAGTCTCCCCTTGCGATGCAACTTGAAGAGTTCCTACCACACCTCAGATAACCAAATGACTTTTTTCAAGGGTTGAAAGCATCCAACTCGCTCAAATGTTATCTCTTTTGGGTTTGAGAATAATGCAGGGTAAGTGCGCTCATAATGGCTTTTGACTCCATTGATTATCATTTCATCTTGGAAAACCATGACACAATGGGCTTCATCTAGGTATGGATTTCCTAGTTTAGTAAATGTATTAGAAACTTGTCCTTCTCTATTCGTGTGAATTGTCTCCCGATGGCTTGTTCGACGGTCTTTCAAGACATGAAGATCTCTTGAGCCATTTGTTGTCCATAGTGGTTTTGGAGTCCATATCTTGCTTCATTATCCCCAACTGTTGCCAAAAGGGATCCAACATATATAGATTGGGATACGACTTACCCTCACTGATCTCATTTACATAAATGACTTGCCATTCTTACTTCATGGGTTTCATAAGTCCTTGAGGCCAATTAAGAGCATTATGTTGGTGTTTCAACAATTCTTGGGGTTGATAATGAGTACATACAAAAGTATCATGTTGTCTTCAAAGAATTTGAATGGTGACTTTCACCACAATTCAGCAGGGGTTCCTTAGTGAATCCATACCAACTTCCTGCCATGTCCTATCTCTGGTAGTTATTGATCTATAGGATAAAATATAAAGCCACATTGTGTGGCTACAAAACAAAGTCTTATCCTTGGTAGGTAGACTCTAATTGATTAACTTGTGTCATAAATGATTTATTCCTATATTGGGCACGAGCAACCATCTATCACAAGCTGATATTTCTCCTATTAACTCAATGTGCTTTTATTTCCTTTAGGACTATAGGAGGCGTGAAATTGCTTGATATAAGGTTTGCCTTCCCACGTAAGAAGAGGGCCTTGGACTTCATTTTCTAAATATTGTGATCAAATCTAAGCTGTTTTCTAGATTTGGAGATTGATTGTTGTTGTCAATTATCTGTTGTAGATAAGATCCTCAATCCAACTGGTATGCAGCTTAGAACTCGAGGGCTCATGTACATGATAATCATCATACACATGAGCAGGTGGTGATGATAGTAAGATGCCACCTTCATACAATTTAGATAGACTGTCTAACTCTTTCAATTTTTATAGTTCATTAACATTCTCAGTGACCTAGTCTACTTAGGTTAGACTATCATATTGTCCCCATGTTTGGAATATCATCCTCAACTAGATTCGATGTAATCATTCACACCACTTCTTTACTTGTGTATGATGGTTGTGGGTTCTGATAAGCTCACGAAGACATTTGTGTTTAGTTATTCTTGGACATGTCCTAGAAGATCATCCAAACAACCTCAACATATTTAATTAAGTAGCGACATCTGTACATGTCAATAACAAGCCCTTGCGGGTCAAGGGTACATCCACTAAATAATCTTTGAATGAGCATCAACTTACATATTCGGTGACATGATAGAAGGGATATGATGTTCACAATCTGATGGCTCTAGAATGTCCTTTTGGATTAATCTGGTGGTGCTCCTCGAATTCGAAGGTAAAGGTGTTCTTTAATGTTCTTCCCTCTTTCAAATCTACTCCAGACGGTGGTGATGATATGCAATGTATGCGTTCATCAAATATCGCCAACGATGCTCCAATGAAGGTTATGATTCGCCTTGGTTCTCACAACAACGAATATCTGATAATGATGCGATCCTAGATATGCTGCTCTAGAAAATTGTTGATCTCGTGATGTTCCTCAATTCTTATAATGAAGGTCCTACAAATGCAAATGAGTCTCGAAGGCGCAACCCTTGACCCGGCATTAATGAAATGATATAGGTTATGTATGCAAAATGGTTAAGGGATGATGAGTTGAGAGGAAGGTGGAAGAGGTGAATGGACTTGAGGTGATGAACGTAGTGATTATTGAAGGATGAACATGAAAAGGATTAAATGTGATGTGATGAAAGGAATAAAAAAATGGATTGCAATCTAATGAACTGAACATGATAAAGGAGGGATTGAGAATCAGATCGAAACGAAGAATACAATGCAGTAGCCTCCAATAATGAGTATATCATTGGAGGAAACTACGATGAATAGAAAATAAGAATGAAAACAAACTAAATCAAATAGGAAGCAAGTTGAATCTAACTAACTAGCCCGTAAATGCATTGGATGGAGTCAGGACTTAAAGGATTGAAGTCCTTTGGGATGTCAACTCAACATGCCGGTGGTAGTCACCGAAGCATGGGATGCGGTGGAATGGGCCTTGTCGGGATGATGAGATGGATATTGATGGAAGATACTGAAGTTATGGTAGATGGGAGCTCTAGAGACCCTATGGATCTTTATATATGAGATGGATATGGCTTTGAATGGAGAAGATGATAGATCCCTAGGTAGTCAGACGTGGAGAAGGAATTGTAGGACCAATGGCCTTGACATTGGGAAAATAGAGAAGAATAAAGGAATAAAAAGGTTTTCAGGGAAGAAAAGTACTGGAAGTTGAAGATGTCAACCGAGGTCAACATTTCAAGAAGATTATTGGTGTGCGACTAGCTGAAGTCAAATGTGCTCTACCATTAGAGGACCAAATCAGTTGACAAAACTAGATTATATTTATAACTTATACTTACATTAAAAATAATTAAATTAAATGTAGATTAATAATAAATTTTTATAATAACTTTTAGTGAATTAAATGATATGGTTTAAATAGTTCTAATAATTAAAAACTATAATTTATAGGTATAATATATCTATACATAAAGTAAAAATATTTTTAATTTAATAATTATATATATATAACTTAATACTTTTTATTTTTTATTAGTTTAATATATAATATCATGTTTTTTAATTTTTTTATTTTAAAGTATTATTTATAGGTATAAAAATAGTTGTATGTATATTATAGTGTATATATATTTATACATTTAGATTTCCTATTTTTTACTTTGTTAATGGAATTTATTCTAGATTTTTATTTTTTATCAACGAAGTACATTGAATATATGATGTTTAGAAAATATAAAACTCAAAAGAAAAAAATAAAAATAAAATTATACAATTGTACAAATATATTGCAATAGGGTCCCAAAATCAACTTTTTGCATATTAACGTTTTTTAGTAAAATCATTTTGTTTGATAGGATTTTCATAATTTATATTTTAAAAACTGAGTTTGCTCAATTTGGAGGTTATATGAATGTGATATGAGATTTGGAAATTCTTCTTTGTGGCTTTTTGGTTTTGAGTTCTATAGGTAGTTATGCATAGTTATTTTTAATACTTATTTTTTATGTAAATCTACAGAAAATCAAGAAGTTTTATATGCATATAATATAATTATAAAACCAGACATAAAAACTAAACTTACATCCTTAATCCTAGGATTTTTATTACAATGTTAATACGTAGTGTTAATCAAAATTGGAAGTTTAAAAGTGCGTTTGATTATTTCAAAGTTTTCAATAAATAGTTACAAATACATGGAATTTGATTTTATGATTTTGTTCTTGTTGATTTTCTCTCTTGATTTGAACCGTATTATTTTTTATAGAATTTATATAAATGCCATTAGTTATTATATTAGTTTAGGTGTAGAAATTTTAAAATACATACAATCATAATAAATATGTGAAGTTTGTACACTATATAAATAATGTGAAATTGGTCATTTATGTACAAAATTTGTTCTTTTGTGGTTTTTAAAAATTTTCCTTATTGCTCTCTCTCTCTTTATTAGTTAATTGACCAAGTCAGTGGTCACATGGTATCTGGGTTAGGTTCTAAATATGTACATGCATACATATTTACAATCTTATTTTCTTTCTCATTTCTTTCTTTTTCTTTTTATGCATTTTGGAATATTTATTTTATGTTTCTATTCCTGAAGCATGTAGTTACAAAAGTGAGATGTTAACCAATATTTACATGTATTTTTTTAAGGAATTTAGCATAAATGCAAAATAAGGTCGATAAATCACATATTCATCAAACATATCATGACCGATGGATAATGGAGATAAAGCTTTAGAAGGTGACAATCAAAGAAGGTCGTATGCTCGGAGGTCTAATGCATGACCACCTTTTTCTTCTTCATCATCTAAGGAGAGAGACGAGTGCCTTAGGTGGGGCAAGGAGGAGTTTTGACGATGTGTTCCCAAATGTATATTCCATATTCAATGTGCCTACAAGTGATGTGGATGTATCATGAGCTAAATAAGATCAAAGAAGGATCGAGTGTGACTCGACTAGAATCACATGCATTAAGTGGATGTGAGAGGGAAAGGTCCTTAGTTTGTGTCACTATACTACGAACAATGGAGGGATCAAATAACTTTGTTGTACTGTGTTTAACTAGAGGTGGAGTGGTGTGAAGAAGAGAGGAAGAAGAGTCAGGATGGGGAAGGCGATCAAGTGTCAGTCAGATGTTGTAATGGGCCAAATCAGAGTGATGAGAGAAGAAGTCAGAAATAATGAATGACGAGTAGAAGACAATCAAGAGGAGGAGGAGGAAGAAGAAGAAGAGGAAGAGGAGGAAGAGAAGAGTTACGAGATAAACTTGGTTGAGGATTGTGTTCACTTGAGAGGATAGCATGATGTTTCCTACAATCTTCACCTCAAATAGCTTCGATAGGAGATAGACTAAGACAGAGCATGTAGGAGCTCCAGAATAGTTGTGGAACCATAATTATATTATGCCTTCTTCAAATACTTCGTGTAATCACCTTTTTGATGGTCCTGATGCTTCTACCAGATAAACCCAATATCTGGAGTTCAACCATTTCAGTTAATGAATGGCTTAACTGTATACTAGCAAAGTGATTTTGTACTCCATGGTGGGATTGAATATGCAGTTAGCTAGATTTCGCTTAGTGAGGGAATTAGGGTCGACCGAAGGTTCCATTGCAGGTACAATCATGCATATAAGTGGTGGTGATGTAGGTTCTTATGGAAGGTGGTGAAGTGATGTGGTTGCTAACGGAGGTTGTGGGGAGAGGATGCAATTGACTACGAGATCAGCTGCATTGACTGACATGTCGCCTAGTAATTGGTGCAGAATAATCACTAAGAACCAAAGTTCATGGTCAAATATTTGAATGATGTGGTGTGGGGAGCGGGTATGGCCAAATAGTTAAGAGTTGCATGGCCAAGTATATGGCTCAGAAAATTTAAAATGATAAAATAAATGAAAAATTAAAATTAAACAGAAACAAATGATAGATTAAAATATGATCTGTATGTAATTATAGACAATAATGTTATATTTATGAAGATTTCAAAATTGAAAGAGGTCAAATGAAAAAAAATACAATTTCTGAGGTATTATATAGCTATAAATTACACCATTTTTAGGATTTTATTTTTTATTTAATTTTCGTAATGATATATGTTAATATTATTAAGAAATTTAGAAATTAATATACATATATCCCATTTATTTGTTAAGATTATTTTATTATTGTATGTGGTTTTCTTGCACTTTTGTTCAGGAGTTAAAGGAGAATTTTGATATAATGTATATGAGTTGAATTCATCAATCTCTTCCATTAGAGATTACACATATTAAATTTATCATTATATTATTCATATGGCTTGTAAAGAAGTGCTGAAATCATTTCTATTTAAATGTGGTTATGCGTAGCACTGAAAGTTTTTTGTGATTATTATATCACTCGTATAATGAGCCTTAAGTTTTCGATATGATCTGTTCATTCCGTATTTTTGGTCGTGTGCAAGATCAAACCTCACTTCAGTGGGTATCAAAGCCATATTGGAGGAATTCATATTCACATCTAGATATCAAGAACAAAGTACATTGTGTTTTTGCAGTATTTCATGTTTCAAATGTTTTAGACACATATAATTTTGATACTATTTTACCACTATTTTGTACATTCTTTGGGGTATTAATAATTTCTATAGAATGTAGACACAACCTCAAAACATCCTCCTGAAGGCTAGAGTTTGGGCCTTAGCGCATCATGAAAGCATGAAGATCGCATCATATGCGATCAAGAGTGACCACTCATACTAGTTACTTAGGGTAGTGGAAATTGAAATTTTTTATAAAGATGAAACCACATTGTATGAGAATCATTCTCATATCGTTTAATCAAGATCACAAACAAGTAATATAATTACCTTTTTAGTGTGTTTATGATCACTTATGTCTCTAAGCAAAGAGACCTCCTATCTCAAGATCAATTCAATGAAGTATGCACTTACAGGTGCATGGATAAATGTGTGCTTCCCATAATCCAAGTTGAAGATCCGAGCGTGGAGTCTTCTGATTTCATTCCATGAAGTTGATAGCCTTCCTCACAAGCAAGACGCACCAAACAAAGCGGAGATCCATAAGCAGTCGATCTGGTGGCACAACAGCATCACGACGACTACGAGGCTCTCTAGGTCAATATGGTGGACGACCACAATATTGAGCGGGAGAGAGGGTGTGTATGGGAATAGAGAGAGAGCCATTGTTCTTGTAATTGTTGTAAATAAAGAGCTGGGTCTAGCCTTTCTTTTATAACAAATTAGATGTATGTGGATCTCAATACATGTGCACACAATAATCAATGGTATAGACTAATTTGTGCTTTCAATCAACGACCATGATTTTTGTTGCAAAATTTGCAACAAAAATAGTTAATTTAAAAATAAATTAAGTGTATTGAAGATCCATAAACATAATTTAATTTACATCAAATCAACAAATATGGAATTGCTTGGAAGGAGAGCAAGTCTCCTTCCATACATAGGGTGGATGACCAACAAGTTTTAGGACTCAAGGTTGTCGTCCACTCCTTGTATGGTAAGGAGGATTTCTCATTCCAATTATGTTATGATCTAATATCTTATCATATAGTCCACATGTGCAACAACTTTTGTTGCATATTTATTCATCAAACTAATTCTAAATTATTTCTTGATAATTTAAATCATGCCAATGATAAATAGGACTCATATTCATACATCCAATAAAAAAAATAAATTGCATTTACAATTAATTGTTCAATGTGAATCAAATTTACATCAACATTTAATTCATAAGCACTAATTACAACTAAATCTTTCCAACATTATATAAACCACATTTATCATATTTATGATTATTATGGATAGTAGTATCCACATTAATCATATTCTTGGTATTAAATCATATTTAATTATCGTAGATGACTATTCTCATGTTTCCAAAAAATATGAATCATATTCATATTATTCATGATAATTAAATCACATTTAATCACCAATTTCTCGATGCTCAGATACATTATCAACAACGGAATTATTCTTGAACTCTTTCAAAAATAATGTACTTTCTCTGCAGACACTTGGAGATAAGGATATGGAAACTATACATTCCAAGTATAGTGATTTGGATACTGATATCGTATCTCATATCCAGATTAAGGAGACCTCTCATGGATGTTTGATTAAATCAAACTGTAAATCTAATCTTCTTATTGCATTTGAATCACATTCAGATCAAAGTCCATCCTTTGGATTAAGATTGGATTACTAATCTACTGAAATGAGTCACTAAAATCCAAACCTATTCATCACTCCCTCGGAATGGAAGTATCATGGTTATACAATCGTTTGCGATCATATCACCCTCGAGTATTCCCAATACACAAACATCCTGCATACCGGAAGACATACAATAAACCCAAAGGTTTAGATCATATTTAGATTGTATTCTTCATGAGTTTATCTTTAAGTTTTTCATTCAACCATTAGGAGTTGATATTGATTATATGCTTTCTAAAAGCATATATCATACCTACAAATTCTTTTCATGCTTCCAAAGTAAGATGACTATGCATTGAATTTGATCGATCCCAATACCACCTGAGTAAGCTCATGTTTTTCGATTCAATAGTGAACCTGTATGATCCTTTTGAGAGATCATATTACTCATATTCCCTTACATGTACACCAGCTCATTGTTGTATAGACCTTGATTAGGTTATCAACCTAATGGTCTTCATAATGTACATAACTATAGTAATACATATGTCTCCAATCAGAGGATGTCTGCATATATCTTGACAACATATGACATAGGCTTTGGTTATCTCAATCTCGTTAAGTCAACTCTTTGACCTAACTTATCTGATGCCTCTGAATCTATATACCTATTTAGAGGACATGCATCAAGAGGTCGATCAGATATCGGTCTTTTAGAGAAGGATTGCCATCTCCTTCTCATGCTGGAAATCCTTTCTTAACAATCATTTGGCGGTACTTGCTGAGTCCTTAATCTAACTCTTTAGATATCATCCAAGTACCAACCTCTATGGTTCAACAACTGAATCAACATATGTATTATTATTAAGATGGCCATGGTACATAATCCTAAGAGGTCGTTCGGTTGGGGGGTTACCCCCCAAAACCCATATTTTACCCCTCATGTGGGGCCTACTTTCTCCGTCTCTCATTTATTACACTAAATACATCACTTATCTTTCATCCATTCCACCAAAAAATAATATATTATATCATCATATCATCTAAAAAATTTAAAATACTCAACTTCTACTAACTTTTTCAAACTTCAATACAATCACGTCATGACAACTACTCATTTTTTCCAAACTTTAATCCAATTACATCATAGCAACTACTCACTTTTCCAAACTATAATGCAATCATATCACAACAAACCCTCTCAACCCCAAATCCTACATCCAAACACCAAAATACAAAAGGGGTTACCTTTCTCAGATAACCCTCCAACCAAACACACCCTAATTGTACTAAGGGACCTTATAAGTGCATTCATTAATTTAATCTCAAACAAGGAGTGAGATAAATCAATAACCTTTATTTATATATAAAAAGATCACAATAACATTTAAAGTATGAAATGTTTTCCCTGGGCTCATGGCTAACAACCTCCCACTAGCCCTCACAACTATTAAGGTACAATCTTTAAACCCATGATCATTACATGATGGTCAAAAAACTTTTGGGGTAAAGGTTTAGTAAGGGGATCATCAACATTATCAATAGAGGCCACCTTGGTGATGATAATGTCGACGTACTTTTGAATCTCCCGAATGATGTGGTATATACTTTCCATGTGCTTTTTTTTAATGCCATCCAACCTCCTATGTATGAGCTATGGCTCCCGTGTTATCGCAGAGTAGCGGGAGGGAGTATCAGAGGAATACACCAAGTTCCAAGATGAACTTGTGTAACCACAAAGCCTCATTTATAGCATCCGACGCGATAATGTATTTGGTTTCTATTATTGAATTAGTCGTAGTGTCTTGCTTCTTGCTTCTCTAGCTCACAACACTACCGTTCAATAAGAACACCAACACTAAAATTGTCTTGCGGTCATTTATATCAGATTGGAAGTCTGAATCTGTGTATCCTAAGAGTTGGAGATCACCATCTTCGTAGACCAAGATGTAATCTCGCGTCCATCTTACATACTTAAAGATGTTCTTCACTGCATTCCAGTGTTGTTCTGCATAGCAAGATTGGTATCGGCTTATCACTCCCACTACATGGCAGATATCTGACCTAGTGCACATCATCGCATACATTAAGCTTCCCAAAACTGATGTGGAAGCACATCTAACCATGGCTTTCTTACCCTCAACATTTTGAGGAGCCATCCCTTTAGACAGGGGGATATCGTGTCTTAAGGGAAGGAAGCCTTTCTTGGAACTCTCCATATGGAAACATTCCAAGATCTTCTTAATGTATCCATGTTGTGACAATCCCAAAATCATCTTTTTTTGAAAAGCATCAGACCCAAGATATAAGGGGCTTCTCCAAGATCTTTCTTCTCGAAGGTATGGGACAACCAGATCTTAACACTAGTCATCATTCCTGTATCATTCCCAATGAGAAGGATGTCATCTACGTAAAGCACGATGAACACAATGGAACTCCCACGAAGCGTCTTATACACGCACAGTTCATCAGGATTCTGAACGAGATCATAACTCTTTATGGTTTCATTAAATCTTGTGTTCCAGCTACGAGAAGCGTGTTTGAGCCTATAGATGGATTTCTTCAACTTGGATACTTTTCCTTACTTAGTTACGAAGCCTTATGGATGTTCCATATAGATATCCTCCTCGAGGTATCCATTGAGGAATGCCGTCTTGATGTCCATCTGCTAGATGTCGTAGTCAATATATGCATCTAGCAGTGCCCTGATGGATTTAAGCATATCCACAGGAGAGAATGTCTCATCATAGTCGATGCCTTCTCTCTATGTATACCCCTTGGCTACGAGTCGTGCCTTGAATGTCTCTACCTTCCCATCAGGTCCCCTCTTTTTCTTTAAGATCCATTTACACCCAATGGGTTTTACCCATCTAGGTGGATCCTCTAGGGTCCATACACCATTCTTGTACATGGAGTCTATTTCACACTGCATTGACAACATCCATCTATCCATGTCATGATCTGTGAGTGCCTAATAAAATGAAGTTGGATAATTGTCAATTTCACCTAACACATGGAATTCGTACCAATCAGGTATTGCAAACATCCTCAAACTCCTTCGAAGAGGTATGGGTCTTTCATTGTTATTTATATCTTCATTTTCTGGTTTAGGAAGCTCAATATCCTCAAGGGATTAAATGAGTTCCATTACTTCATTTTGTCTTGACTCTTAAGGAAGTCATCCTCAAATAATCATACATCTCTAGAGATGAAAACCTTTGAGTCTTATGATCGTAAAGTTGGTATCGATGAATCTGCATTTCATCATCTTTATTCATTTGTTTTAGCTTAAAATCCCTTATAAAATACACGTATATAATACTAACTCCATATTCTTACTAACTTGCATCTGCATGTAATATTGTACATATATTGTAATTTTAACCTAAAATAAATAAATAAATAAAGGAGAAATAAAGAAAATAAAAGAAGAAGATTGTATATATGTAATAGATACAGGTTGACTCGAACCTCGAGAGAAGGTCAAGACTTGACCTGATCGACCAGGAATAAAGTAGGAGGAGATAGGGTCCTTAATCAGAAAATCCAAAAAATTTGTTATAAATATTTTTCTGTATATATTTGTATACTTACATTATTTAATTTTGTACATAAATTGGCATAAATTAAATAATTTTCAAAAGAAAAGTTGTAAATGAAAATGTCCCCTAAATAATAAAAAAATTGCAAAATAAAATTATGTACATAATAAAAGCAACTACACCTGGAAAAAGTAGTAAATCGATAATTGAAAGACAAATTCTGGCTCCATATTATTTCGAATTAAATTAAACTCACTTTCATTGTACTCTAAATTAAATTATCTTGAAAATGGTTGTGATTTCATAATTTTTAGAGTTACGGTTGAAAAATCAGTTTTCTGAGGTGGTTTGTGCAATTTTACCATTTTTATTGTATTTATTATTTTATTTTATTTTTGTGCATATTATAATTTTAATAATTGTAAATATTGTTTACTTTAATTTAAAGTAAATAAAAAATTTAATAAATTTTTTTGAGTATCTTTCTAGCATAAAATTTTCATTGCATTTTATCATCATTTGATATTTAAAAAATTCAAAGACGGCATCATTTTCTATGTCTAAACTTGAAAATTTCATAAAAATTCAAATATTGCATTAAAAATTCGAAAAAATAGATTAATTTTCTTTTGGTGTGTTTTAATTTATTTCCAATTTTCACGCATTACTTATTAATAAAATCCCAAAGTATTGTAAAATACTGAAAATCTTATAAAATTCATAAAAAATTTGTAGAAAATTTGAAAAATAATGATTCCAGTTTCTACGTGTAGATAATTTTCTGTAGTTTCTAAGAAAAATAAATTTCGTAATTTTTTATTTCATTTCATAATTTAAATTGCGAAATAGTCCTGTTTGTTCATTATTTGCGTTGTCTTCTATTTTTATTCATTTTAAAAATCCTATAAAAAATCTGAAAATATCTGAAAATTTTCAAAAATAGCAAAAGAAATCATAAAAACACAGAAATATCTTATTTGAATATTTTGAGCATTTTTGTTATATTTGAGAAATCCAAAATAAATGTATTCCTTTTGTGCATGAGATTGTTCTGAAAATCATATTTTTGAAAATAAAAAATTGCAAAAATCAAACGATTAAAAATTTGAAAAATCAGAAAATAAAAAAATAGAAATAAAAAATTAAAAAAAAAGACAAAAAATCAAAAAAACCAAGTATAGTGTACATTGAGAATTCTGTTTTCTTTTAATTGATTTTTTTCAATTAATTGAATAACACTCAGGAATTGTGGCCTCCCTGAGTTCGATCATGTAGCTATACAGGTAAATAAGAAGAAAAAATCCTCGCTTCATTATTCTTGTAATTAATTTTGTAGCTTGAGAAGAAAAAATAATAATAAATTTGTTTGTTGATGCTTGATTGGGTTGCAATGATTTGGCATTATTCAATAATTTAAAAACCTGAGAAAATCATGCTCAACAGTATCCAATAACGTCTTATACATACCCAATGAAAAAGCAATCTCAAGTGCGAGATTCTAGCTTACTTGCATCCACATTCTTCGCATGGACCAAGCAACCCCAAATCCCCAAGTGTCTAACATTTGGTTTGGTTCCAAACCAAAGCTCATGAGGGGTTTTGGATATAGATTTGCTAGGAATCTTGTTAAGGATATATATTGTAGTCTCTACTACATATCTCTAGAAACTAAGAGGTAAATGTGCTTCACTCATCATTGAATAGAACATGTCCATGATGGTCCTTTTGCGCCTTTCAGCAACACCATTTAGTTGGGGAGTTACATGAGGAGTGAGATTGCATACAATTCCTCTCTCTTTGAGGTATTCCTTAAATTCATATGAGAGGTACTCACCACCTTAGACAGATCGAATCCATTTAATCTTCATATCTATTTGGTTCTAAACAAAAGCCATGAATTATTTGAAATTTTCAAATGTTTTAGATTTATGACGTAATAGGAAGAGAAACCCATATCATGAGTGGCCATCAATAAACGTCAAATAATATCGATATCCATTTCGAGACGCGGAACTGAAGGACCACATACATCGGTATGTATTAGGTCAAGAATACCCTCGCATCATGTAACCTTCTTACGGAAGGGTACCCTGATCATTTTACATCGAATGCAATGTTCAAATGTAGGTAAAGTCTGGACCTTTAGAATATCTAACGGTCCATCCTTTATCAATCTATTGATCCTATCAATAGATAAATGACCAAGCCTTTGATGCCAAATCATATTAGTTAGTCCTCTATGGTTCTTTATAGGGTTATTGTTAGTGGTTGTTACATTCATGACATATTCATCAATGCTCAATTCGTCGATTTCAGCATAAGTTATAATACTTTCTGCAATATATTTATCATAATGATTTATGATAAGTTTCTCATAGGATAAGAACGAATATTCATTTCTAACTAACTTAGATAAAGATATATGGTTCCTTCTAACATCTGGAACATAAAGTCATTCTTTAAGTACAAGGACTCTCCCACTAGATAATGATAGTCTGCATATCTCAATGATGACTGTTGCAACAGTTGCATTAGATCATATCTGAATGACTATCTCCCCTTCATCAAGATTTGTAGTTTCCTGAAATAAATGCAACATCTTGCATACATGAACAGAACCATCAGAATCTACGAACCAATTACCTTCTCATCCTATGAGAAAATTGGTTTCAATAATGAAAGTAGATTTTGAAGAAGCCAGGGTATTATCTTTACCCTTCTCTAAGGTATTTAGATAATTTGGACAGTCTCTTTTCCAGTGCCTTGGACTTTTGAAATGATGCATACATTCATTTTGATGGATGTCAGATGTATGGAACCTCGAGAAGATGAGTCAATTCACTCTTCTTCTTCACCTATTGGGCCATACTCTTTCAGAACACATGCTTCCGATTACGCTCTATGTAGTTCACATTACCGAACATATCTTTTAGATTCAACATTATATCATGGAGATTATCCATGTCCATATATTGCTTCTGAAGCACATTAGACAAAGATCCTTGAATATAACATCGAACTAGCGAGTGGTCCTTATTAAAAGTTCCATTAAATTTTAATTCTTCCATTGACATAAAGTTTGTATGCTTGTTCTAAGTCAGCACATAATCAATGTGCTCTACAGCGATAACATGCTCCACATTGCGGATCCAACCCGAATAATTTGGTATGGTCAACTGGATGATATCCAGAAACCTACTGAGCGGGTTCATGGATTTCATATTTGAGATTAAGAATTCACTATATTAGAACATATTATATTATATATTCAAATTGAAATTATTTAATTATGGTTTTTTAAAATCAAATTAGTATTGCCTTTTCAACTTTGAAACTCCATTCCCTTATTAAACTTTCAAAGAAAGAGATATACTCACTGCTATATCTCTAGAAAGTTCTAGGATCTCCTTTTCTACCTTTGTTACATCAAAATTATATGAGAAATTGCAACTTGGGTAAAAAGAAGCGGTAACTCATTCTGCCTTGCAAGCCGAACTTGCATTGTCCAATTCGGTCTTTAACACACTGGCCCACCACCCCTAAGGTGATGTTGACCCTTGTTGGTTGGATCAACCATCAATAGGAATAGAACTCATTATGCACAATCCATTACCTCCTCAATTATATGGGGAACGATATTAGGGTCACTATGCATACAACCTTATCTTTTGAGAAGCAAAGAGCTCGATCCATTTGCACTTGTATGTAGGAGCGATCACGGATAGGCAGCGTACCCTCAATGTTAAAGAAACCTTTGCCTTGACAAGAGACCATGAATTTCATTTATATGATCCTCTATATCTCATTCAAATTTTAATTAATCTTTATGATCTACAATCACTACGATTATATATCCCAAGGGAATTACAACTCTATCTATAATAGACGGTTTAATCTAATTGGATCTAATAAATGTAATCATATTAAATTAACTAACAATCCAATTCAACCAATAGATAATTAGGGTTTCTTGATATTACTATATAGTATACACCCTCACATTGTGCAATTGTATTATTCCAATTAGTTGTTTAAAATATGAATATACTTCTCAAGCTACTCATCCTTGAAACAAATCAGGCCAGATCCGACAGATATTGCTAACAAGGAGCGCTTCCACTCCGATGTAGGGTACCAATTCAGTAACCCATTAGCATATCCACGACCTAGACGCCATCATTGAACCAATTCAAGATAACAGAATTTGTACAAATTGTACTAAGAGGTTTTATTGGTCACGTGCTTTTGGTAACCTACACGATACATATATAGTTATCACTCGGAACTCTTAGGCATCTTAAAATATTTTTAAAGATCCTAAATTTCTATTAAAATCAAGCAAATATGTTTTGCATGTAAAAGTTGACCTACAACTATTCTAGGTTAAACTAGGTTTTTTTCATGAAACATTCTTTCAATAGTGACAGATGTTCAATCAAATATTTCCATAAATATTAAGCATCAATTTAATCATGGAAAATTCGCAATTCCACTGATTTACATTGAATGATAAACACATTAAGGAAGTAATCTTTATGATCCAATCATCATCCGACCTATCTCCATTATATATGGAATATTTAGGGCATACCGAGTCAAAATCGCACGAAATAATTTCTAGTAGTTTGATGGTTTATGTCTCTACTTAATTAAAGGGTTTATTTCATGTTTCATAAAGGAAAAAAGGTAACCAAAAATTAATTTATTACATATCTGTGAATAAATACAAAAATAATGTCATTGCAGGCACTTTTCAAATTTTAATTTATGCACTTTTTATGCAAATAATTGGATACTTATTTGGGGAAATGTTAGATATTATAAATAAATTTTATATCCAAAATTTTCATCCAAACAGCATAAATAGAATCTTTCGTTTTAGCGGAAAACAATTCGAAACATGCATCTCATGCATAAACAACGAGCCCTCGTGCATTCGATATACAAAATCTTGTTTCCTTAAGGTTTGGATCAGATCCAAGACCTTTGAAGAAGGCTATGAGGCTAGGGTTTGGGCTTTAGAGCATTACGAAAGCATGAAGATTGCATCACATACGATCAAGAGCGACTTGTCATAATAGTTTCTCGGGGCAGCTGAAATTAAAATTTTTTAATGATGAAACCACATGATTTGAGAACCATTCTCATATCATTTCATCAAGATCACAAACGAGTAGTATAATTACCTCTTGAAGAGTGTTTGCAATCGCATATGTCTCTAAGAGATAAGACCTCCTGTCTGAAGTACGATCCGATGAAAGATGCACTTGCGGGCGTATAGATGAGATGTGTGCTTCCCACAATCCGAGTTGAAGATCTAAGCATGGATTCTCCGAATTTCGTATCATGAAATTGATAGACTTCCTCACGAGCAAGGTATATCAAAGAAGGTGGATATCCATGAATAGTTGATCTGATAGTACAACGACATCACGACGACTACAAGGCACTCTAGGTTAATATGGTGAACAACCACAATATTAAGAGAGAGAGAGAGGTGTGTGTATGAGTATAGAGAAAGAGTGTGTCATTGCTCTTGCAATTATTGTAACGAAAGAGCTAGGTTTATCCTTTCTTTTATAACAAATTGGATGTCCGTGGACCTCAATCCATGAGCACACAATAATCAATTGTGTAGATTAGTTTGTGATTTCAATCAATGGCCATGCTTTTTTGTTGCATAAATTGAAATAGAAAATAGTTAATTTAAAAATAAATTAGATATATTGAATATCCATTAATATAATTTAACTTACATTAAATCAAAAAATAAGGAATTGCTTGAAAGGAGAGCAAGTCTCCTTCCATACATGGTGGATAGACACCACATTTTAGGACTCAAGGTGGCCATCCACTCCTTGTATGGTAGGGACGCTCTCTCATTCCGATTATGTTGACATCTCATATCTCATCATATTCTACACGTGCAACAACTTTTGTTGCATAATTATTCACCAAAATAATTTCAAACTTTTTTGTGATAATTTTAATCATGCCATTGAAAATTACGAATTGTATTCATATAACGATATAAAATATAAATTACGTTTATAATTAGTTGTTCAATGTGAATCCAATTCACATCAACATTTAATTTGCAAGTACTATTTACAATTAAATCTCTCCAACATATATAAATCACATTTATAATATTTGTGATTATTATGGATAGTAATATCTAAATTAATCATATCCTTGACCATTAAATCGTATTTAATTATCTTAGATGGCTATCCTCATGTATCCAAATAATATGAAACATATTCATATTATTCTTGATAATTAAATCACATTTAATCATCAATTCCCCAATGCTCATATGCATATCAATAATAGAATTATTCTTGAAATCTTCAAGAATAATGTGCTTTCTTTGCAGATACATGGAAATAAGGACATGATGATTATACATTCCATGTATAGTGACTTGGATACTGAGATCGTATCTCATATCCTGGTCAAGGGGACATCTCAAAGACGTTTGATTAAATCAAACATGAAATCTAATCTTCTCATTACCTCTGAATCGCATTTAGATCTATGTCCAACATTTGGACTAAGATTGGATTATATTGATAGTAGTCACTAAAATCCAAACCTGTTTCGTCACTCCCTCAGAATGTAAGTGTCATGGTTATACAATCATTTACAATCACATCACCCTCAAGTATTCCCAACACCCATACATCTTGCAAACAGGATAACTAGAATAACCCCAGAGTTTTAGATAATATTTAGATTGTCTTCTTCAGGATTTTATCATTAAGTTTCTCATTCGGTCATTGGGAATTCGTATCGATCATATTCTTTCCAAAAGCATATATCAAATCTGCAAATTCTTTTCATGCTTCCAAAGCAAGAACACCATGAATGGATTTTAATCGATCCCAATACCTCATGAGGGAGCTCATGTCTTCCAGTTCAGTAGTAAACATGTAGGATCCCTTTGAGAGATCGTATCACTCATATGCCCTTGTTGCATACCAGCTTGCCAGTTTATAGATCTTGATTAGGTCAACAACCTAATAGTCTGCCTAATATACATACTTAGACATATAGTAATGCGTCTGTCCTCGGTCAAACGATGTGTGCCTATATCTTGATAGCATATGACATAGGTCTTGGTTATCTGGATCTCACTAAGTAAACTCTTTGACCTAACTTATCTGACACCTTCGGATCTCTATTCCTATGCATAGGTCCTGCATCAAGAGTTCAATTAGATATCAGACTTTAGAGAAGGATTGCCATCTCCTTCTCAGGCTGGAGATTGTTTATTAAAAATCATTTGTTAGCAATTGGTGAGTCCTCAATCTATATCTTTAGATATCATCCTAGTACCAGCCTCTATGATTCAACCATTGAATCAACAACTGTATGATTATTTAGATGGCCATGGTACATAACTCTACTTGTACTAAGGAACCTTAGAAGTGCATTCATTAATTTAATCTCAGATAAGGAGTGAAATAAATCAATAACCTTTATTGATATATAAAATATTACAGTAAAATTTATTGTAGAAATGGTTCACCCTAGGCTCACATGGCTACCACCTCCAAAAGTTGGCTTCGTCTAGCAAAAGATTCGAATGTAAAATGTGCTCATAGACTCCGATTTAATTCAAAGAACATAGGACATTAATGATTTCTTTTACGATTATTGAGACACAAAAAACATTTGAAATACCAAATAAAAATTCATTAATCAAGTCATCTAACAATATGATTTTATTTTGTACTATTGCGTCCTTGTCAACCCGACAACATGGATTTCTCAATGGCATTAGTTAGAAGAGTACTTGATAAATGTAATGACTTGTTTATTTCTGTTTCTAGGATTAAAATAGATATAAATATATGTGATATGTTAAAATTTGTATTTATGCATACCTTTTATGAGATATTAGGGTAATACTTAATTTTAAGTCCTAGTATATGGTACATTCCCATTCGAAGTGTGATAGTTGCAGTTTCCAAATTCGGAAATCGAAAAATTTATTTTTCATAATTTTTAGATGATAAAGTAGAATATGTTTTTATTACATATTTCTTGATATGATTATAGCATGATTGTTAATCATTAATACTCAAAGAAATTGACTTAGGACTATACAACTAGTAATGGTTTACATCTCACACATATTCCTCACTAGGAGTTATAAAAACATTGTACCTCCTCATTCAGATCTGGCTACATGCTGATATGAGTGATGTGAATGAATGTGATTTATATATCATTATGGCATGCAATCTTGTGTTTCAGAGTGAATTGTGAGTGGGTTGAGTTTATAAGTTATAAATGATATTATGAGTGTGTGCATGTAATACAAGTTGAATGCGAAGAATGTATGCTTATAAGTTGTAAGGGGAAAAAACCTATTTAATACCTTATTTATTAACATTAAAATATAGAATAGGTCATTTAAATTAGTCTTAAATTCATAGGAATAAATTTAAGATAATAAAATGATTTATTAATACGAGCAGAGACCAGTTTCCCTTTATCGATTATTCATGAGAAATAGATTAAATTTATTAATTAATCATCAATTTAAACAAGTAATGGGTATATTTATTGGATGATATCCAAATTATCCCATCATTTTGAAGGATACCATCTTCATGGATTGTACTTATAGATGTGTTTGCTATCGGAAATCTGACATGGAAGAGCATATTGATTGAACGACTTCATTTCTCAAAAGAGATGGGTAGAATGTTTTTTGACCCAATAATGTTCCTCCTATAAAATAGGAAATTTTATATTATGCATAACTTAATATTATGCTCATAGATGTTTGTTTTAATTAATAACATGTCAATGCTCGAATTCGAGGTGGTGGACATAAGTAACGAGGATCGAACTTTCGGTATGCTAGTTGGACTTTCAAAGTGGAAAGAGTTCCCACTTCTTTCATCTTTGTTATATTTTTCTCATATTATTGGGATGTGTACAATGTAAGAAGGAGTTCCCAAGTCTCTCTTTGTGTGATAAGCATGCCTCATATTTTGAAAGTGTGAAGGAGCATAAACTTTCAAAATACAAAAATGTAAGATAACTTTGTCTTAAAATAAATTTCATCTTATCTAATTTTAAATACAAACTATTTTAATTTCATATAAAGCCACTTAATGATCTCAACAAACTACTTGAATTAAATCATTTGACAATATCAATTACTTAAATTGGTTCTGTAACTCCAAAATCATACAACATAGTGCATAGGATGTGTGCTCTCCACTATCAAGTAGCATGAGTTAAAGATCGGGGATGCTTATGATTTTAAAATTAAGTGGGATGGGGATCGTTTACTCTCTCATTGCTACATTATGGGATCAATATCAAATAAGCTTTAGAAGAAATATATTTCTATAATATCCTCTCACAACATTCTCAAGAATCGGAAGATGATATTTGGTGACATGAACCGTACTCAGTGATACAACATAGTGGAAGACATGCTTCTATGCAAGGTGCATGAAATAAGCATGTTTAGAGAACATGTACACAATATTTGAGTACAACTCCGCACTTGAAACCCTTGGGGCTGAGATGGATGCAAACATGTAGATAGATTTTATGTTGTTGTTCCTCCCCAAAGTTTTTACCAAATTCGTGTATCATTCCACATGACGAGATGAATGTTATAAATGTTGAGTTACTTTCTAAACTAAAATCCATGAAAGACATGATCAAGAATAAGAACGTCGCTAGCATTGAAATGGTTACACAAGTCAAAGGCTAGCATGACATGAAGGAAGGATCTCGGAAGAATTAAATCTAAAAGAGGAAGATGGAAGGTCAAACGCTTGGCATGTCTTCTAATGCTTGAATACATTTCACATCAAAGAAGATGAATCTCAGCCATCATTGTAACAAGCAGGGGCAATGGAACCACAACTATACATAATACTTGAAGACCTTTGAGAAGGGCGTCGTTAAACTTTTGCGATAAGTGATTATCTAGAATGATCGATATGTCGACCTAACAAGCTAAGCCGGAGATCGATGTGACGATCAATCACTAGAAAATCAGCAATCAACCCACAAAAATATGAATAATCAAAGCACGAATGTGAATCAAAACTGATGCATTCATTTTATAACAAGTCCGATAAGTTTTGGATAAAATTTACAAATAAACCCAAGGCGGCTCACATTGTAGACCAGGTGAGATGACCTGGATAGGACCAAGATGTAATTACAATCACGTTCGGGGATCCATATGCAAATAAACCTACTTATTTTACACAAAACATAATATTTATAGGACTAAATGACAAAACAAAAATATAGGGGTTGTGGGGGAAATTACTCAGCGAGGTGTGTGAGGGGCGCATGGGTCAATCCAATGGTTGGCGTGCGCTACTAAAGTTGATCCAACGGTGTAGGTCATGCAATGCTTCGCTTGAATTCAACTACCCAGAATAGATCTAGGTCGGCCTTCTGATCTGACAGCTACTGCTGCTCAACAAGAAAAAGGAAGAACATCTTCCCAACTGAGCTTTGATCATTGAGTATTCCGTCCTCTGGCCACCACTGGAGCACCTAGATGGCTCAAAATGCTACTAATGCTCTTCTGCAGCTACCGGAGAGCTGGACGGGTCTAAGCCTTGTCGGAGGAGGCCTGGAGCTCGATTCCTTCTCTGGCACCTTGAGCTTCTGTTCGGGGCTTGATTCTCCTTACAAGTGCCCTCTCTAAAGCTCTAACCTGCATAACAATTTTTACGGCTCGAGGGTGAATGCCCTCAACCAGTTGTGAAGCTGAACCAACATAGGGTGAGGTGCAAATGTGGGATCTCCGACAAGCGGCAGAGGAAGAGAACTACGATTTGAGATTTTAATTCTAAATAAAATGAAATGAACTAAAATAATGAAAGGGTTGTGCGAAGGATTAAAATGCAAAATTTAAAACTAAATTCTAACAGCTTTGATATTGTCTAAGACCTAGGAGCAGAACAACTGATGTAGCCTACCGTCAGTCACCTAGATCTCACTCCGATTACCTTTCCCTCACTGGGAGGCAAGGGGTTGCTCCTGCAGTCACAAGAGGCTACCTCCAACAGAAGATCTCTTAGGGTTACGATGGAAGAAATGGATAAAAATGGGAATGGAAGGGGTGGAGCTCATTTTATAGAGAAAACGAGGAGTTGCCTTTCTATTGAGATTGCGTGCAACACGGTGGAGGTTGGTGGAGGTTATGTACATAGCAAAATTGAGGAAGGTGTGATTCGCACTTTTGCTGAAAGGATCGAGGTGATCCTAAGCATGATTTTGGCGTGAAAAATTGGATAAAGGAGGGAGTCAGTGTTTCTGACAAAAAGAGAGGCTAGGGGATTGTGCGGAGGAGGTGTTGAGCGGGGATCAATACTTCTCATGCTTCCATTGGTCTATAACAAGTTAATTAAAAATAAAATAATAAATGCTTTTTAATGAAAATATTTAAAACATGAAGAATATTTATTATTTTATAAATTATTTTATCATGTTTTTTTTATTTTTACAACCTTATTTATTGGGTACTAATATATACATGTATATATAAGTATATATACTTGTATTTTGAGTATTTGTATTTTATTTTGTATTTTTATAATTAATATTATATTTACATAATTTATATATTTATAACATTATTTAATACATATTTACATTTTTTAATTTTACAACCTTATTTATTTGGTACTAATATTTACATGTATATATAAGTCTATATACTAGTATTTTGAGTATTTGTATTTTATTTTGTACTTTTATAAGTAATATTATATTTACATAGTTTATATATTTCTAACACTATTTAATACATATTTAAATATTTTTATGGTATTTTTAGAATTTTTTTATGTTTACAAATAACTACATGTATGTATGTGATAGGTATATTATGCTTATGTTTAGAACTTTATTATTTATTTTGAGTGTGTTTTAAATTATTTTTGGTATTTATATTTTTAATATGTATAATATTATATATATTTAAAATAATTCAAAAATATAGGGCAATAAAAATGTAAAGAATAAAATAATTAGCTTTATATACAGATGCCCAAGTACAATAGTATCCCCAAAAGCAGACTTTTGCATCTTCGCACTAATTTCAATGAAGCCAACTTCATTTGATAGATAATTTCATTTTAAATATATGGGAGTGAATTTTGTTTAATTGAGTTCATATGGAGTAGATATTGATCAATGATGCTCTATCTGTGACTTTTTCAACTGTGTGTACCAAGTGCATTATGCATGATTTATTCCAGCAAATATTTTTCTAATTTTCTATACCTTAAAGTGTACAAGTTTCATGTTGAAAAGAATTAGGGTTTCTGAGTATTTTTGAAAGTATTTTTCCCATATCTCCCCCTACTTTATTCCTGATCGACCTAGTCAATATTTGATTGGTCTCTGGGTTCAGGGTCAGTCAGTATCTTTGACACTTCCTTTATTTTCTTTTATTTTCTTTATTCTTTAATTTTGGGTTCAAATACATATATTTAAACAATAATTACATATTAATGTTATATGTTATTTCATGCAAGTTAGTGATATTTACATATATTTTACTAGGGACTTAAATCTAAAATGGAAGATTAAAGGCGAATGAATGTCTATTCATGACCCCCTATACGTACCTTTGCTAGTCCCTAGCAAACACTTATTAGGAGAATAAGTGATGAAAGAAAAAAATAAAGAAAAGGAAAATAAAGAACTTAGAATGATTATGATCATTAAACTTATCCTCATAAAATTAAAGTTTGGAGCTCAATAAGACCTTTGGATTTCTAGTTTGTCGGAACATTATTGAGAATAAGATTTAAAACTTAATAGCCCTCAAGTTATGCATTCCACACATGCTTCTCAAGATAAAGAGTTCTGCCCTCACCACCTCATCTGAGTTGAGCTCTGTGCAGAGTGCTTATCCAAGTTAAGTCACTGTCAACAAGGGTTATGTGTGAGCTTTGAAGCATTCTAATTAGGCTAATCAAAATGACATGTGAACACAGTCTAGTGGACTCAAAGAATTAAGTCGCATTGACCCAAAATTCTAGTTCCTTAAAGGTTCCAGTAAAAATAAGTGGATTAAGTCTTAACCAAGCTCTAATCTTCATATTTTATTACAGACTAGTTCAATTGTCAAAATCATTCTGAAAAATGTGAATGCATATGCAAAATATTTTTTGTGAATTGTATTTTCTAGTTTTGATTTTTTAGTTTTAGAAAGTTTTTGCAAAATTTTATGGAGTTTTGAATTTTTTCAAAATTTGTTAGGTGTTTTTTAAGGGGTCAGTTAATTATGTATTATAAGTATTATTACATATTAACAAGTATTTTATATATCTTTATATTGATTTTTTTACAGGTTTATGCAATTTTTATACATGTTTTATATAAGAGTTTTATTGTGATAATTATTGTAGCATTATTTTATACATAAGGTTCTCAAAACTATTTGAAAACATTTACACATGCATTTCACAAACATCTTTGAAAACTTATTTTGCAAATAATTCTACAATAAATTTACAAGCATTTTTACAAACAAATACAAATAGTTTACAACTATTTACAAAGAAATATTTTTCGACGGTTTGAAAATATTTTAAAAAGTTTTTTCAAATATTTTCGAGAGATTTTTCAAAACATTTTGCAACCAATTTTCAAATTCATTTGCAAAATAGTTTCAAACTAATTTTTACAATTTTTTTTTCAAAAAAAATTGTACATATTTACAAGAGTTTTTCACTCGATTTATTTCTATACCCTTACCGATTGTATATTAGTCATATTATTGAAAATACAAGAAAGTAAGAGTTATGGCTAATGTATATATACCATATATACGACCCCACTATATTTAGCTCAAACTATGTCCTCATAGTGACCAAGGAGCATCAAAGGAAGACATAAATCGTGCTAAGCATAGAAAAGTGATATAATACTATGACTTAAATAAAAGAATAAGAAGTCGATAGCCCCCCATACTTAGGATCAACTAATCCAGAGTATAGAAGACTGTATAATAAGCATGGATGATCGAGGGTTAGAATTTATGAAAGCAACGGGTTGGCTTGTCTCCCCCTATACTTAGGGTAAAGAGTCCATAAGTACAGAAAAGAATATCAATAAGTTGAGAGACAAGAGAGAATCCAGACAAAATTGAAAATGAAATGAAAATAGAAAGAATGAATGACATCACTCCCCTTACACATAAGGTAAAAGATACCTATGTATAAGCAATTACAAGAGTAACGAAATAGAACAAATATGAAAGACACAATATTTACACCCCCTATGCTTAAGATAAAGTACATCCTAAGTATAGCCACAAGAATCCTATGCGAAACATGGGGTGTAAAACAAACGGAAGAAAGAGAGAGTAAAAAGACAAAACATGTATATACAAGGTAGACAATGTTGAGGTGTCTCTAAACAAGCATTGGAGTTTAGACCCCAAGCTAGGCACAAATGATAAGCCAACACTATATAAAGGTTCAGGACAATATCAATAAAGTGAATGTCATACTCTCATCATTGTCTCGGTCTAAGAACAACAATTAAGTCAACAATGAAAAATAAAACATCCAAATATTCAATTAAGTGGGTGTTTGCTACCGGAAGAAAAGAATCAAAAACTAAACCAGGATCTGGTAGCATCAAAGGAAGTATCGACTTAAAAGAATACAGTTAATGAGTGAAGCTGGTATAAACGAAAATGGAGAGAGAAGGATCAATCATGGAATCCTCCATGTCAATCATAGTCTCATAAAGATATAAAAAGTCTAGATCAAGAGATTCAATATGAAATTGGATATCTTTTGAACTAAACTTTTTTCAGGTTTTTTTATTTAATGAAATTAATTACAAGGTGAAGATGTCGGTGTAACCTAAAGAAGTGTAAAACAAAAATTATTTGAATTTTGTTCACAACTCAAGCAAACAAAAATAAAAGGAATGTACACAAGAGAAATGATAATGCTATTTATTTACCTGTATAGCCTATAGAATCGAACTCAGGGAGGAAACAATGAATCTTGAAAGTTATTCAATTCAAAGAAAAGTCAAAGAAAGGAAAGAGGAAACTCAAAGCAAGTTATTCTTGGATTTTTGTGGAATTTTAGCTTTTTAATTTTTATAGATTTTTATATTTTTTATGATTTTTTATGGTTTTATTATTATGTAAACTTTTATGAGTTTTTGAATTTTAAAATGTTTTTTTATTTTTTAGAATAAAATAAAACAAAAACTCGTAAAAAGAAATAAAAGGAAAATGAAACAAAGGCATTTTTTGAATTTTTAAAACAACTCAAAAATGCAGAAATTTAAAATAAAAAAAATTATTTTTAATGTTTTTATACTATTTTTGTGATTTTTAGAGTATTTTGGATTTTTTAGGATATTTAAATAATTAAAAAAGAGAAAATAACAAACAAAAAACAAAGATAATGTTTTGGGTGTTTTAAAATATGAACTAAAATAAAAAAATTCGAAATATATACAGAATCAGATATGTATTTTTATGGTTTTCAAAAACCTATTTTATAGATATTTAGGCGTTTTATTGTGATTTTATCTTAATTTTATGTGTTTTAGTATTTTGCATTTTTTGGTTTTTATAAGGAATTAAAAGATGAAAATTAAATAGAAAATCAATAAACAAAAAGAAACACACACAATTTTTACATAATTTTCAAAGTATTTTGTATTTTATTGAATTATTTTCTACAAACAAGAATAAAATAGATAGTTTTTATTTTTTCAAAAATAACAAAACTATATGAAAACCAAAGCAAAATTTATTGGAGCTAATATTAATTAGCAGGAGTTTATTATTTTTTTGGATTTTTCAGAGGTTATTTAAAAATAGTTTAGCGAAATTAATCCAAAATTAAAAGTAAGCTCACATGAGTATTTGCAACAAAAGTAATTGATTGTATGTTGATCGCGAAATCTTGAGGATCGAAAATTAGAGTATTGGTTGTTGTTATCCCCAAAAATCCCGTGATAAACAAAAAAATATTTTTTTTTCTACTTATTAACCTGTATAGCAGACATGGTCGAACTCAGGGAGGCTGCAAATCCTGAGGGTTATTCAATTAATCGAAAACCAATTAAGAGAAAAACAGGAATCTCAAAGGATAACTATGCTTGGTTTTAGTGATTTTTATCTTTTTAATTTTTTTAATAATTTTTTTATTTCTAATTTTTTGTATTTTCTGATTTTCAACTTTTTATTGGATTTCAGTTTTGCATTTTTTTATTTTCAAAAATAATGGAGCAATATTCATAAGATCAAAAATACGCATACCAACTCTTTTTACAATTTTTCAATTTATAAAAAATACTCATAAAAAATCAAAGAAAATATTTTTAGGTTTTAAAAGTTTTAAAATACTTTTGGGAATTTTTGTGGAATTTTCAGATGTTTTTGTATTTTCTAAAAAATCAAACAGTGGGAAAATGCAAAATTATGCACATCCTGGAGAAATTTGCAACTTAAAAATATGTTAAGTGCCCAAAACTCCTAGCAATTATTTTTATACAATCTATATGCAAATATCTACAAACAACAAGTGAAATCAATAATTTTGGATTTTTGTAGATTTTTTTATGATTTTTATAAGATTTTTGGTATTTTCAATTTTTTGGGTTTTATAAATAATTAATGCATGAAATTTGGAAAGAAATTAAATGAAATAAAACTACTTTAATTTTTTTGGAATTTTTTGAGCAATATTCAAATTTTTATGAATTTTTGAATTTCAGGAAGCGAAAAATGGCATTTTTTGATTTTTTAATAATAATAAATGAAATTAAAATGCAATGAAATTTTTATACTAGGAAGATAATCACATCAGAAGTGTAGTATGATTTTCTCACAATTTTTAAGCATAGCCAATAATTATTTCAATGAGAAAAACACAAGGAAATACTAGTATGGATCACAGGGACTGTAACACAATTATTCAATGTTTTTGCATCAGAAAATAATAAGAAAGTAAAAGCAAGATGAAAAACGCAATTTACCTAAGAAAAACGTGCAAAGCACGTGCTTTATACTGGAGGCAGGGGCTTCTTTGTAAAATCAAGAATCTTCAGGAGTGCATATGTAATTTTCCCATTTTTTAATCAACCCTAGGTTCTGTCCTTTTCGTTCTTCACCAAAAAGGAATCTAAGATGGGGAAAGAGGGGTGCCACCCCTCCCTTTCTTCTTCCAGGCGGGCGATGGGTTGGACGCGACAGTGAGCCGCCTCCCGTGGTAGAGCAGGCTAACGAAGGAGGGGGCTCGGATATTGAAGGTGCGGTCAGAGCGGTCGTCGACAGGGGTTGCTGGCGGCGCAACCATTGTGGCTGCGTAGAGTCGCGTGAGCTCTGCGATGGTCGGACGCGTTGTGCGGACAGGAAGTACTTGGCGGCTGGATAGAGGAGGTCGATGGGGGCGGCGATTGCACGGCTGGAGATTCTAGTGAGGGGGAGACATATGCCCCCTGTTGTCAGCGACGGACGGCGATGTGGCGAGCCGCACGGCCTCGCGGACGAACGACGATAGTGGAGGGTGCGCCATGCGGTGTCTGCGAAGAGAGTGGAGCACCGCATAGCATTGGCAGAGAAGATGGAGGCGGTCAGCGGAACTCTGGCAGAGCAGTGCCACGGCGGGGGTGGTGCGCGCACGCTGGCGGGCGGTTGCTGAGGAAGGAGGTGGCCGCCACGGGGGCGTAGCGCACTGGCATGCGCTGGCTAGTTCCTCATGGTCGGCGGATTATTATTATATTTTTATATTTTTTATATTTTTTTTGTAAATGTGAAAATAGACAGATCGGTGAAAATATATTTTTATTAAATTTTTCTTAAAATCCGAAATAGAGAAATGAAAAATAGAGATTTTTTTTAAATTTTTTATTTTTTAGATTATCTTTAGAGAAAAGGGAAAAATTAAAAAAATTATTATTATTTTTATTTATAGACAAACTGGAAGGTAAACCAGGATTCGGCGAAATGTGAGGAATTGAATCCGATTCATCGACCACCGTGTATGGTTGGAGTTGATAGATCGTGGAAGATAGAAAATGAACGTGGAGAGGTCAAGAACGTGAGATGAAAAATCAGGATCGAAGCGGGTCGAATCGTGGTAGATTTTTTTAAGATCTAGAAAAATGAAATGACGATGAAATGAAATTGCGAAATTTAAACTACGATTAACTTAGATAAAAAATGAAGAAATAACAATGGATCTCACATTAAGAGCAGAATGCTACCGTGATTACCTCGACAAAGGTCGACTCGCTCTCACTGGACGGCTCAGAGGCTAGGCACCTTTCTCGACCAGAAGACTCTCAGAGATCAGGCTCCTTTCACAAAGATTGATCAAGTTGGAATGTGGGGGAATGAGCCTTATTAGTAGAAAAGATGGAGAATGAAATTTGAATTTTTGAATTTTTTTGAATTTTTGGTTGAAGAGATAAGAGAGATGAAAATTGAAATGAGATAAAGATAAAGAGAGATAAAAATATTAACAAAATTAACTTTTTTTTAAATTTTCGTCACTTTATTTATTAGAAAATTAAAAGTTAAATTTTTTTTATTTTTTTTGTATTTAGTTAAGAAAAATAAATATATACATATACTATATACATATATGACATTATATACAAGGGTAAATGAGTAAATTATATTTTTTATTTTAAAAATATCATTTTTTTATTTTATTTTTCAGTTTAAATAATTAGTAAAAATATTTATAAATATATGCAAATTCAATATGTACAAATTACATGGGAAAATTGCACAAACCACCCTGGAAAACCAACTTTTTACTCGTAACTCCAAAAATTATAAAAATACAATCATTTAAAGATAATTTAATTTAGAATCCAATGGAAGTGAGATTAGTTCAATTTGAATTCATGTGGAGCCGGAATTGGTCTTTCAATTAGTGCTTAGTGGCTTTTTCCAAGTGTGGTTGCTTTTATTCTGTACATGATTTAATTGTGTAATTATTTTTATTAATTAGAACACATTTTTATTTACAACTTTGGTTTTGAAAGTGATTTGATTTGAGGTCAATTAATGCACAAATAAATTAGTATCAGTTTTATACAGATATACATAAAAAAAATGAGAAGTATTTACAACAACACACACACATTTTTTTGGATTTTCTGCTTGAGGACCCTATCTCCCCCTACTTTATTCCTGGTCGATCAGGTCAAGTCTTGACCTTCTCTTGGGGTTCGGGTCAGCCTGCATACAGTCTTCCTTTTTTATTTTATTTTCTTTATTTTTTCCTTTCTTTCTTTCTTTATTTATTTTAGGTTAAAATTAGTAAGAAGTGTACAATATTTACACACATATGCAAGTTAGTAAGAATAAGGAGTTAGTGTTATATGCAGGTGTTTTATAAGGGATTTTAAGCAAAAATAAATGAATAAAAATGACGAATCACAGATTCATCATCCCAGTATGCTTTACCTTTGCTAGTCCGTTAGCAAACACTTATTTGAAAGAATAAGTGAATAAAAGAAAAAGAAAGAAAAAGAAAGGAAAAATAAAGAAGGTAGGACAATATTGAGTATTAAACTTATCTTCATAAAATTGTAGTATAGAGCTCTGTCGGACCTTTGGATTATTAGCGTGTCGGAACCTTAATGGGAAATGGATTTAAAACCTAATAGACTCTAAGTTTCATAGGACTCCTATTCATGACTCCTCAACAGTCAGGTCAGAATAAGTCTACATACACCAATTTTTATGACTATGAATCTTTACTTGTATGGTGTAAGTGAGGTATAGCTCCCCATCTCAGAAGTAACAAAGAAACAACCTCCCTCAACAAGTTAACTCTAGTTCCCCGGTCTTGCAACTCTTTCCTCGAGGAGCGGAGATATTCCCTTCTAAGTTCAAGTACAACAAGCTCAAGAAGAGGGGGCGGAGAAAAGAATGGACGGTAACCAGTGTAGCTACCTATCCTTAGATGCATGACCAGTGTAGCCAAGTCATCCGCTGCAAGCTTACAAAAATTTGTCTTTGAAGCTCTTATTGTTTGTTTGTTTTTTTATACTTGTATATACACTCCGGCAGGCATTTTACTTTTCAATCAGGCCTATCCACTTTTGGAGATTCTGCATTTTTCCATACTTTAAAAAAAACTTATACAAGGTGTAGCATGTACATAAGGAGTTTTTCCTCTTGAGCTAGTAGACTATCCCTCGTTTGAAGCATTATTGCAACCCCACAACATCCTATCTTTAGACCTCAACATCGCTAGACCAGGTTGAGACGTACTTCCTTCCCTAGAGGAAGATGAGAGGTTTCACCTAGATGTACTACCCTCGTATGCTACCCCAAGCCAAAAGATTTTGCCTCCTCACTACCTCATCCATGAAGAGCTACGTGTAGAGTGCTTGTCCAAGATAAGCAACGGTCTTAAAGAATCATGCGTGTGTTGTTAAATGTTCTACTTAGACTAATCAAGATGACATGTGAACATAGTCTTATGGACTCAAAGAATTAAGTCACTAGGACCTGAAAAGTCTTAATAACATTTCTTATAAGGTTCCTCTGGAATTAAGTGGATTAAGGCCCAACTAAGCTCCATTCTTCAATTTTATTCCAGACATAGTTTAAATGTCAATACTATCCTGAAAAATGCACATGCAAATGCAAGAAAAGATGAACAATGCAAAGATTTTTTTTTTTTAAAAAAATGATGCACATATGAAAAGAACATTTTTTTAACAATTTTCTAATTTTGAACTTTTTATAGATTTTTGGAGAAAAATGCAGATGTAAAAGAAAATGTTTTTTTTTTAAATTATGCAAGTTTTTATAGATTTTTGGTTTTGTAGTTTTTTTCAGGGTTAGTAAAATATATACAAGTATATACAAGTTTTTTTTTGTTTTTTATTATTTATTATTTTGTTTTTTTGTTTGTTATTATTATTATTATTATTGTTTTTTGTTTTGTTTTTTTTGTTTTATTTTTTTTGTTTTTGTTTTGTTTTTTTACAAAATTATGTACATAACCCCCCCAATAAACATATTTAAAAGTACGAGTTATGTCTAAAGTATATATACAATATATACGACACCCCCCTATACTTACCTCGAACTATGTCCTCATAGTGATCAGAGAGCAAAAAAGGAAGACATAACTCGTGCTAAGTATAGAAAAGTGAAAAGGCTCCTATGCTACAATGACTCAAAGAAAAGATAAAAAGACAAGAAGATGGTGATCCCCCCTATACTTAGTATCAAGTAATCCTAAGTATATTAGAGTGTACAAAAGGGGAAAATCGATGAAGAGATTATACAGATAAAAAAATAAAAAGACACAATATGAACAACATCACCCCCATACTTAGCGTAGAGTATCCCTAAGTATAGGCAACAACAAGAGTGATGAACAAGACGAATATGAACATTACAAATCATTCACCCCCTATACTTAGGATAAAGCACATCCTAAGTATAGCATATATACACACACGCGGAAAAGGGGTGAATGATAAAACGGGAGAAGAAAGAGTGAAACGAAAGGATATACAAGAGGAGTGGATGTACAAAGGCCAAGAAGGTCGAAAGCGAACCTTCTTGCGGGACAGCTAAGGTATGGATTTGACAAGGTGTAGGTCGATATTGGGATCATCATTAGACATGGACTGAGTAGGATCGACCAAAAATGTATCCTCAGCAATTTCAGATTGTGCAGGCCTAAATCAATCAGTAGAAGTAGTATGGTAATGTCCAGCCTGGGAAGTCACAAACATCAAAGTAAAATGGCTCGAAATCATTATCAGAAAAAGTATAATCAATTTCAGCCTGGCGAGCCTCTACTGGATCATCATCTTTATCAAAAGGCCCAAATTCCTTTATAAACCCAATCAAATCAAATTTGGCATGATCGGTCTCATCTGAATCAGGGTGAATAGGAACAGACTCATCAAATAAAGTGGTCAAATCATGTCTGTCCTGTCTAGTCTCAGATTCTACCTTCCGCTCTAGGGTGTCTATAGTGTAAATTCTGCGGATGTCATCAATGCATCTCCACATACTAGAAGGGGGAACTCCACGGTTTATTCTTTCCGAGTCTTCCTTCTTGAAGAGGAATTCCCGGGTTTCATTATCATCCAACATATAACAAGAATCTCTGATATTATCATCGAGGTCAAATTCCTTGGTGTTGGCTAACACGGGCGGGCTCTCGAGGGATGCATGTCTCTGGTCAGTAGTGGGTGTAGTGATCAACACATCGCTCCCTGCATCAGAATGGAAGCGAATCTCTCCTGAACCATAATCAATTACAGCTCCTGCAGAGGCGAGGAAAGGTCATCCCAGGATGTTTGGAGGGTGCTCCACAGGGGTGAAGGTCTCCATGGGCATTATGACAAAATATGAAGTGAAATTCATGCCTTGAATAAGAATGACAGCGTTTTCTAAAATACCCTTCGTCCTCTTGATAGATCCATCGGCAAATTGAACTATCATCCCGGTTTTCTTGAGAGGCCCAAGATGAAGCGACTATACCATAGAGAAGGGTATAATATTGATTGATGAACAGCCATCAAGGAGAGTGTTATCACAAGAATAGTCTGATATAGAGCAACTCACAAGAGGTGTGGCAATGTTCCCTTTCTTAAAATACAGACGGTGAGAGATGGCACAGGCAGTGGCCATGGTCAAGATGTGACGCTCAGATCTTCTCCTTCACTTTCTCTTCTTGTGTTGAGGAGTAGATAAATCTGTCATGCCTTGTTGGAGTGGCGCTTTAATAATCTTGTGAATGGTGGCCAACTCTTCAGGTTCAGTCAACATTTTTTTGAATTTTTGGACCTCCTCCATACAAGGGAGGAGGTCGGAATCAGCATTTACACGAGTATTGCCAAGAGCCGTATGTATAATGGAATCCTCGGGGTCAAGGTTGGGATATGATGTGAATAGATGTGTGGGTAAATGATCGGGCATTTGGGTCCTCTCCTCACAAAATTAATCAATAATGTGTCTCCCAGAATCTATTTGGATTTTTAAAATTTTCTCATTTTTTTGTATTTTGGGTGATTGTAAGCACTCATGATTATCCTCAAGTGAATCCATATCCTCAGATAGTGGAGCAGCGTTCTAGCTCGTATTTATGTTAAATAGATTGCTAATCCTCGAATTCATATGCTCCATCATCTGGTTCAGTGTCTCAAGTGTGGAAATCATAAAAGGTGACTCCAAAATCCCAAGATCGAGTGGGTTGAATGAGGGTGGGTGAAAATCAAAGTCCTCCAATTCCTGAAATAATGGGTTAGACGGATATACACAAAAATCAAGAGGAAAGTCCTCCTGGAAAAAGGAAGGTGGATCGTCTGGAGAGTACGATGTATCCACAAAGATCGGATTAAAACAAAAGACGGGGATAGGGAGAACATGAGGGTCAAGTCAAAAGATATAGAGAAAAAGGCGCAAATGCACAGAAGGATCGAGTATGCACACAAGCAATAAAACACAATAGTAACCCCCAGTTCACCAACTCAAATCAATGTGAAGACCATGAAGGTTTGGTCAATTATCTTGTCAATTTTAGAGTTTGGTGAGAATACAATATATCAGAGTGGTTAAAGTGAGCTATTAGGAACCCAATGCTCTCAGGAGACTGGCCCAATCCCAAAGTTAGATCTTTCCCAGCCAGTATGAATTACGGACCGTTTATCGGATACCCGATCAATTCAATCTGTTAAGGACGTCACGGGCCGCTTTACTGGCTACCAGAGAGATCCTCACTAGAGAATGACTAACCCAAGATAGTAGTGTAAAGGGAGTTCGGGCATGGTTCTATCCTAGTGTGCGGGTCACTCTCTCGCTCAAGCAAACCAAACAATGAGGGGGTTACTCTCCCCAAAATAATAGTTTTTCCTTGTGTTTATTTTAGGGTCGAGTTTTCTTTAACAGTCCCGTATTTTAGGCAGTTGTCACTTGGTTAAAATATTTTCAAAGAATCGCCTATCGAGTGTCCAATTTCCTTTTTAACTTATGTGAGTGAAAACAAGGAAGGAGATCAGAAATGCAAATGCGCGATTAAAATCAATGATGCATGCAGGGGTTAGAGATGCGTACCTTGTGTCCATCACTCTACATGCAAGTGATCCACGTAAAATTTAAATAAACTATCCTATATGATGCAAGTGAACCGTCCTAGATGATAGCTTCCATTAACGGGCAAGAACAAGTTAATTTGACTAAGTCCAAATTATGATCTACTCTATAGGCATAGAAATTTCTTATTTAGGGTGTTTGGACCTAATTAATTACCTGGATCAAGCAAATTAATTAAAGCAATCAACAGGTAGCTCACGAAATTTGCGGGAAACAAAGAAAAATAAGGTGATGAAAACAAAATCGGTGAGGTCCCCTAAGTACACCCGCACTTGGCGAAACAGATCCCGCAACAAATGAATGTTCGTTTACAAGAGTTCAAATGGTAGAAAAGATAAACTCTGTCTCTCTCTTTTAAAAAAAATTCAATTCTTCTTCTCCTTTTCTCACGCTATCCTGTGGCTTGGTGAAGAATCAAACTGCCTCCACGTCGCTTGGGTGCTTCGGCTCTCCTAGGATCGACTCCTTCGCTCCGCGAGCCCTCGCAAAGAAAAAGAAAAGAGAATGTGTAAGAAATACAATTATCAAATATGAGGAAAAAATGAAATAAATGCAGTGATATGAACAATGAAGTGAATGTGGCAAAAATATAAAAAGATATGTACAACCACGAATAGTAGGTCAAAAGAGAAACCTAACTACCGTCACCGTGCCTCCCCGACAACGACGCCATTTTGTTGATCGTGAAATCTTGACGATTGGATATTAATGAATAGTGGTCATTGTTATCCCCAAAAATCTCGTGACAAACAAACAAATATTTTTTTTATTTTTGCTACTTATTAACATGTATAGCGGACAGGGTTGAACTCAGGGAGGCTACAAATCCCGAGGATTATTCAATTAATCGAAAACCAATTAAGAGAAAAACATGAATCTCAAGGGATAACTATCGTTGGTTTTTGTAATTTTTATATTTTTATTTTTAAATATTTTTTTATTTCTAATTTTTTTGTATTTTCTGATTTTCAACTTCTTGGTGGTTTTCATTTTTGTAATTTTTTATTTTAAAAAATAATGGAGTAATATTCACAAGATCAATAATACGCACACCAACTCTTTTTGCAATTTTTCAATTTATCAAAAATACTCAGAAAAATTCAAAGAAAATATTCTTGGGTTTTAAAAGTTTTAAAAATTTTTTGAGAATTTTTGTGGAATTTTCGGATGTTTTTGTATTTTTTTTAAAAATCAAACAATGGGAAAATGCAAAATTTTGCACAGTCTGGAGTAATTTGCAACTTAAAAACATTTTAAGTGTCCAAAACTCCTGGTAATTATTTTTATGACAAACTATATGCAAATATCTACGAACAGGAAGTGAAATCAAGATTTTTGGATTTTAGTAGAATTTTTTATGATTTTAATAAGCTTTTTAGTATTTTTCAATTTTTTGGACTTATAAATAATTAATGCACAAAATTTGGATAGAAATTAAAAGATAATGAAATAAAACTACTCTATTTTTTGGAATTTTCGAGCAATATTCAATTTTTTATGAATTTTTGAATTTCAGGAAGCAAAAAATGACATTCTTTTGATTTTTTAATAATAATAAATGAAATTAAAATGCAATGAAATTTTTATACTAGGAAGATAATCACATCAGAAGTGTAGCATGATTTTCTCACATTTTTTAAGCATATCCAATAATTATTTCAAAGAGAAGAACACAAGGAAATACTAGTCTGGATCACAGGGACTATAACACAATTATTTAATGTTTTTGCATCAAAAAATAATAAGAAAGTAAAAGCAAGATAAAAAATGCAATTTACCCCAAAAACATGCAAAGCACGTGCTTTGTATTAGAGGCAGGGGCTTCTTTGTAAAATCAGGAATCTTCATGGGCATATATGTAATTTTCCCATTTTTTAATCAACTCTAGGTTCTATCCTTTTCGTTCTTCACCAAAAAGAAATCCAATATGGGGAAAGAGGGCCGCCGCCCCTCCCTTCCTTCTTCTAGGCGGGCGATGGGATGGATGCTGCAGTGAGCCACCTCACGTGGCGGAGCAGGCGGACGAAGGAGGGGGCTCGAAGATCGGAGGCATGGTCAGAGCGGGCGTCGATAGGGGCTGCTGGCGGCACAACCGCGTGGCTGCGTAGAGTCACGCAAGCTCTGCGGTGGTCGAACGCGCTATACGGACGGGAAGTACTTGGTGGCTGGATGGAGGAGGTCGATGGGGGCGACGATTGCACGACTGGAGGTTCTAGCGAGGGGGCGACATACGCCCCCTGTAGTAACCGGTGGATGGTGATGTGGCGAGCCGCGCGGCCTCGTAGACGAACGACGGTAGTGGAGGGTGCGCCTCGTGGTGGTTGCGAAGAGAGTGGAGCATCGCGCGGTGCTAACGGAGAAGACGGAGGCAGTCAGCGACACTCTGGCAGAGCAGTGCTGCGACGGGGTTATCGCGTGCACGACGGCGGGCGGTTGCTGCGGAAGGAGGTGGCTGTCGTGGGGGCTGCGGCACGCTGGCGCGCGCTGGCTGTTTCCTCGCGGTCGGTGAATTATTATTATATTTTTTACTTTTTTATTTTTTTAAATGTGAAAATAGGCAGATCGGTAAAATTATATTTTCTAAATCCAAAATAGGGAAAAGAAAAAAGAGATTTTTTTTATTTTTAGATTTTTTTATTTTTTTTATTTTTTTAGATTATCCTGCAAAACAAATGTTAGAGAAAAGGGAAAATTTATTTTATATTTTTTTATTGTTCTTTTAATTTATAGACAAACTGGAAGGTGAATGGGGATTCGGCGAAACATGAGGAATTGAATCCGATTCTCCGACCACCGTGCATGGTCGGAGTTGATAGATCGTGGAAGATAGAAAATGAACGTGGAGAGGTTAAGAACGTGAGATGAAAAATCGAGATCAAAGAGGAGCGAATTGTGGTTGATTTTTTTAAGATCTAGAAAAAATGAAATGACGAAGAAATGAAGTTGCAAAATTTGAACTACGATTAACCTAGATAAAAAATGAAGAAATAATGATGGATCTCACCTTAGGAGCGGAAATGCTACCGTGATCACCTCGACGATGGCCGACTCGTTATCACCGGACGGCTCATAGGCAAGGCACCTTTTCTCGACAAGAAGACTCTCAGAGATCGGGCTCCTCTCACAAAGATTGATCAAGTTGGAATGTGGGAGAAAGAGCCATACAAATAGAAAATATGGAGAATGAAATGTGAATTTTTGATTTTTTTTGAATTTTTGGTTGAAGAGATAAGAGAGATGAAAATTGAAATGAGATAAAGATAAAGAGAGATAAAACTATTTACGAAATTAACTAATTTTTTTGAATTTTCGTCACTTTATTTATTGGAAAATTAAAAGTTAATTTTTTTTATTTTTTGTGGAGTTAGCTAAGAAAAATAAATATATACATATACTATATTCATATATGACATTTTATACAAGGGTAAATGAGGAAATTAGCTTTTTATTTTAAAAATAATAAATTTTTTTATTTTTATTTTTATTTTAAAAAATTAGTAAAAATATTCACTAATATATACAAATACAATATGTACAAAATACATGGGAAAATTGCATAAACCACCCTAGAAAACCAACTTTTTACTCGTAACTCCAAAAATTATGAAAATACTGCCATTTTAAAGATAATTTAATTTAGAATCCAATGGAAGTGAGATTAGTTCAATTGAATTCATATGGAGCTAGAATTGGTCTTTCAATTAGTGCTTAGTGACTTTTTCCAAGTGTGGTTTCTTTTATTCTGTACATGATTTAATTGTCTAATTATTTTTATTTATCAGAACACATTTTTATTTATAACTTTGATTTTGGAAGTTATTTGATTTGAGGTCAATTAAGGCACAAATAAATTAGTGTCAGTTTTATACAGATATACACAAAATATGTGAGAAGTATTTACAACAATAAACACACATTTTTTTGGATTTTCTGCTTAAGGACCCTATCTCCCCCTACTTTATTCCTGGTCGATCAGGTCAAGTCTTGACCTTCCCTCGGGGTTTGAGTCAGCATGCATACAGTCTTCCTTTTTTTCTTTTCTTTATTTTTCCTTTCTTTCTTTCTTTATTTATTTTAGGTTAAAATTAGTAAGAAGTGTATAATATTTACTCACAGATGCAAGTTAGTAAGAATATGGAGTTAGTGTTATATGCATGTGTTTTATAAGGGATTTTAAGCTAATATAAATGAATAAAGATGACGAAACGTAGATTCATCATTGTACTAAAGAGATAACAAGAAAATAAATATCAGGGTGATCTCTGTAATTTACCTAGAATGGTGCATGCCGGCGCACGTGAGGTGCGCTGGCACAAACCTTTAGAGTATGACTTTATTTTAGAGGGCCTAACAGTAACACAAAAACAAAGGACTTAAATTGCAAATTCACCACACCATCATGCGCCAGACGCGTTTATACACACAAAATGTACTCAAACATAAATAAAATGAACTCAGAGGAGTTCAATGTAATTAAATCAACAATAATAGAGTGACATTTGTCCTTTTAGGACTTATTTACAAAAAAAGGAAGTGTAGGGTCTAGGGCACAATTTTACCCTTAATATACATGGAGGCTAGGACGATTGTATGGATCTGAGGTCTTATTCGAACGATTGAGAAAGAGAGCATGTGGACATCTTAGATCTGATGATCTGTGGCTTTGATCCACGACTCAGATTTGGGCGCAAGCGGGCGACGGAGATTGAAACTAGGGCCTTGCTTCTTGATTAAACGAAAGATATGCGTACTAGAAGAACACAGACGAAGGCATGTGACGATGATCTTTGATCAGACATATGTTGGCCAATCTCCATCCCAAATCCACACCTGAGAGTTGCCGACCGATCCTTAGGTTCTTCTCCGCCGATCTGATGGCCAAAAGCTGCTTTGATTTGCTGGGATATAGATCTGGAGCTATCGAAGTTATGATAGTGGAAGGTAACTCCATATCACAATTCCAAGTCCTTATTTTGCTCTTGCAACCTGCAACAAGTCTCGTGCTCAAAGGCAACACTCTGGCGAGACTTATTGGATGAAATAGGAAGAAAATGGAGGTAAGATGGGGATCTCCGACGAGGTGGTCAGAAAGGAGATCGGATCTCCAGATCAGATCTGATCTGGAAAGGGAAGACTATGGAGGAATATGGAGAATGATTGGGCGATGATGTATGACAATCGGATGTGGAATAGGTGAATGGATGACCTTCGATCGGTCAGATCAGCAGGTGATCGGCGATGAATTGATCTGAACTAAATATGAGAAATCAACACCAAATTAAGCTACGGAAATGAAAGGGAAATACCTATGATTACCTAAGGATGAAATGAGGATGATCTTTGCCTCAATCCGATGTGAAAGTCAGAGAAACTCGACTCGTGGTGGAGCTCTGGTGAGTAGCCTTGGATCACTCCTCCCAACGCCCAGCTCTACACCCTCAATCGTGGAGGAGATGCCCTGTCACTGCCTCTCTCACATGGACTCAATCTCAGATGGAACTAGGGTGGGAAAAATAAATTTAAGTGGAGGAGATGCAAGAAGAATATAAAGCAGTGAAGGTCAGGCAGATTTGGAAGAAGAGAAGCATGTGTATCGAGGCGAATCTGAATGAAGTTTTATTTAGGCGAGATTATGTGATAAACGGGTGAGAAAAATAGAGAAAAGTTGGGACTTAAGGGCGATCTGGTCGGACATAAGAAAATGGGGAAAGGACTCCAGCGATCAAGGTTATTTGGGTAGACGGGTAAAAGAGGAGCTGACCCCAGTAAACGAATTTGAATCCTCCAATCATTAGAGTCCATGAATAACACAAGACTAGCTAAAAGACAAAAACTAAATAAAAAGTTAAATAAATGCAATAAAAAATCAAAAATGATTTTAAGTAAATAAATATTGTAAATAAAAATGTTAAGAATTAAATAAACTTAATTTAAGTGATTTTAATAATCTAAATAAATTAAATAATTAGGCAAAACTAAATATTACCCTTTATTCATATGTAAATATACATATATATATCAACTTGATTTTAAATAAATTATTTTTTTACAAAAAATTATATAATTTCTTATTTTATTTATTTACAACATTTTACAAGGATTCTAAATATATTTTTATTTTATTTTTACAACATAAAAAATAGATTAAATAAATAGATATAGTTACAATATACACAATGGTATTTGTTCTATATAAATACTATTTTATTTTTTTGGTGATTTTGATTTTTGCAATTTTTATTTTTATCAAAGTTGAATAAAATGCAATATTTACAAGAATTTAAAAATACAATATTCACAAATGTATACAAAAAATAATCAAAATAAAATATTCACACATTATATATTATATGCATATTGTACAATACACTATAAAAAGCCACATTTTGCATCTTAACTCCAATTTTAATTAAACCACTAATATTTTGAAGCTTATTTTATTAAGAGCACAATGAAAGCAAGTTTGCTCATTTTTGAGTTTTTATGGAATAGATATGGGTTTGAAAAGTTTGGTTTTATGGCTTTTTCAAAGTATCATTATTTACACAATGAATGATGATTCATTTGTCATTATTTTTAGTATTTAAAACTTATTTTTTGTGTATAAGTTCCAAGAAGAAAACATTTTTATTTGGAATGAATAATGTGATAAATAAAATAATAGAAGGTTTTATATACATAATAGATGAAATACGTGGAATTTATACAATGAATGGCATGTGATTTGATTTTTATTTATTTTTTACACTAGGCCTTATCTCCCCCTACTTTATTCTATATGGTCAAGTCTTGACCATCACTTGGGGTAAGAGTTGGCATGTATTTATTGCATATATAGTCTTTATTTTTCCTTTATTTATTTATTTATTTCAGGTTAAAAATAATGAACTTTTTACAATATTTACAAAGAATAAGGAAGAATAAAAATAATGATTTATTATTGTTTACATGTGTTTAAGAAGGGACTTTAAGCTAAAATAAACGAATAAAGATGTTGAAATATAGATTCATCAATATCAGATGCACAAGATAGAGAAGAATTAGGCAAATCATCAGATATCTCAAAGCATGTCTCATCTTTGCGAGGGTCATCAAGGAGGGTAGACTCAGACAACTTAGTCTTGTGATCTGACAGATCAGATGCAAATCAGAAAGTAAAATTGAGTACAAAAGGATGTGGCATCCTCCTACATGTAACCCTCAATAAGTAATGCAAACTCACCGGTGAAGCAAGGGGCAATGTTGTCATTCAACCGATCCTCATAAAATATATCAATCTCATCACTCAGGAGGACAAATGGCTTATATATAAGCCTCTCTAAATCTGACATATAAATGTAGTCCTCGTATAGCTCCTTATGCTGAAATGGCTCAAGAAATTCATCAGGATCTTGGAAGTGTCTATGAGTAGTGGGATCAAGGAGATCACGACATGGGAAGTGGATTGGCTCATAAAACAGCTGGTAAACCAATAGAAATAGGATGTGTATGTAAAAATGGAATCTCCCTGTGGTTGTATAATTAACCATAGTCAGTATTGTCGCATAGATTACTTCCCATGACTGGTGTGTATTCTTTGATTCCTTGAGAAGTGTATCACATTGATCTCGTCCTAAATTTCCCAAAAATTTGCACTTCCATTTCAACTTGATATCAACCTGGTTCAATATATGCAGTATCCCATCCACATATCCTATCTTGTAAAATAGCATGCCCTAGAGAAATAGAATGATATATGGGTGGGAATGAAGAGGGTGGGGAAGACAAAATGTGGAATAAAATATCAAACAAGACACCGACCGTATGGGGATCGATCTCATATCGGACAAGACAAAACTATGGTTCAATAAGAGAGTAATCCTAAATCGTACTAGGGAACAAGGGTATCGTAGCCGTTGGATCTTGTAATCCAATGGCCAAATTAGGGCGTGAGTGGAGGGCATGTATCTGATTAGTGGAGCGGATCGAGTGGGTGCGATGAAAGGGCGACGTGTCGAACGGGGAGCCCTAGGATAGGAGGAATCTGATGGTTGGGGTTGGGGTACGAGGGGATGGTGGTGATTATATCAGGGGGCTAATCTGACGGTTGGAGTGGATGCACAAGTGAAGGGCTAAGATGAAGGTGGGAGAGTGAAGATCCAAGGGCAGCCAAAGCAGTAGGTGGCACGATGAAGAGCGGCCACATGGGCGGCCAAGAGGGCAACATGTGGTTGCACCAGAAAAATCAGAAATTGCTAAAATAAAGATAATTCTAAAACAATTAGTTAGAAGCAAAATTAGGAAAAAGTCAAAAAATGAAAGTTGTAGATCTCGATGAGATCTACAAGTTTCATGTTGGACAGAAAGCCAAAAGAGGTCATTTGTACAAAAGTGTATTTTTTGATGTATTTTTAAAGGGATAAAAACATAGCTTTTTAGTCTTTGAGATTTTTTTGTATTTTTAATTTCTTTTAAAGGTTAAAACAATTATAGATAATTAATTGACCTATTTTTTAGGGGTTTTAAGAAAAATAAAGAAGGAGGTTAAATGCAATAAATATAGGTTAATTATACTCAATTTATATACAATATAATACAAGATAATAATAGTGAATTATCAATGATTTTTATTGATTTATTTCAGCAAGGAAACTAATATATGGATTTTAACACGATGAATACGATATTCATCAATGTCCTACTTCTTGCTTCTCTAGCTGACATTACCACCGTTGAACAGGAATATCGACCCTGAAGTTGACTTTCAGTCATCAGTGTCAGATTGGAAATAAGAATTTGTGTATCCTAAGACTTGTAGATCACCATCTCTATAGACCAAGATGTAATCTCATGTCCATCTTAGATACTTGAAGATGTTCTTCACTTCATTCCAGTGTTTCTCTACATAGAAGGATTTTTAGGAACTTACCACTCGACTACATGACAGATATATGGCCTCTTACACATCATGGCATACATCAGGCTTCCCACATCTAGTGCATAAGGGCATCCAACCATGGCCTTCCTTTCCTTAACACTCTGAGGAGTCATCCCTTTAGATAGGTGTATACCGTGTCTTAAGGGAAGGAAGCTTTTCTTGGAATTTTCCATATGGAACCGTTCTAAGATTTTCTTAATGTATCCATGTTGGGACAATCCCAAAATATTCTTTTCTCTATTTCTGAATAGCTTCATACCCAAGATGTAAGAGGCTTCTCCATGATCTTCCATCTTAAAGGTGTGCGACAACCATACCTTAACACTAGTCATCAATCCGTATCATTTTCAATGATAAGGATGTCATCTACATAGAGCACAATGAACATAATGGCACTCCCACTAAGTTTATTGTACAAACATGGCTCATCAAAATTCTGAACAAAATCATAACTCTTTATGGTTCAATCGAATCTAATGTTCCAGCTACGAGAAGCTTGTTTGAGCCCATAGATGGACTCCTTTAGCTTGCACACTTTGCCTTCCTTAGCGATGAATCCTTGGGGATGCTCCATATAGATATACTCCTCAAGGTATCCATGGAGGAATGCAGTCTTGACATCCATCTACTAGATTTTGTAGTCAAGATGTGCAACTATATCTAGCAACGCCCTAATGGACTTGAGCATGGCCATGAGAGAGACTGTCTCATCATAGTCGATGTCTTCTCTCTATGTGTATCTCTTGTATATGAGTTGTGCCTTGAATGTCTCTACATTCCCATCAGGTCCCGTCTTTCTCTTGAAAATCCATTTATACCCAATTGGTTTTACCCCTTCAGGTGGATCCTCTAGGGTCCATATACCATTCTTGTACATGGATCCTATTTCAGACTTCAAGGATAGCATCCATGTATCCATGTCATGATCTGTGAGTGCTTCCTCATATGAAGTCGGATCATTGTCAGTCTAACCTAACACATGGAATCCATACCTTTCAGGTGGCATGACCACCCTCGAACTCCTTCGAAGAGGTATGGGTGTTTCATCTTTATTTGTCTCTTATGTTTCTAGTTTAGGAACCTCAATATCCTCAGGGGATTTAATGAGTTCCTTTACTTCATATTTGTCTTGACTCTTAAGGAAATCATTCTCCAGGAAACTAACATCCCTAGAGACTAATACCTTTGAGACTCAGGATCGTAAAGTTGGTATCCAATACCATCCTTTACATACCTTATGAAGTATCACTCTCTAGTTGGAGATTTTAGTTTACTTGCGTCCATATTCTTGGCATGGACCAAGCGACCCCAGATCTTCAAGTGTCTAACATTGGGCTTAGTTCCAACCAAATCTCATGATGGGTTTCAAGTATAGATTTGCTAGGAATCTTATTAAGGATATATGTTGCACTCTCTACTGCATATCCCAAGAAACTAAGAGGTAAATGTTCTTTACTCATCATTGATCATACCATATCCATGATGGCCCTATTGTGTCTTTCAGCAACATCATTTAGTTGGGGAGTTCTAGGAGAAGTGAGATTGGAAACTATTCCTCTTTCCTTAATGTATTCATTGAATTCATCTGAAAGGTACTGACGACGTCTGTCAAATCGAATATGTTTAATCTTCCTATTGGTTTGGTTCTTAACCAAAACCATGAACTCTTTGAACCTTTCAAAAGTTTTGGATTTATGACGTAATATAAAGATAAATCTGAATCGTGAATGATCATCAATAAATGTCACATAATATCGATATCCATTCCGAGTCGCAGTACTGAAGGGACCACTTACATTATTATGTATTAGGTCAAGTAAACCTTCGCATCTAGTTACCTTATTTCAAAATTATGCTCTGGTCATTTTACCTCGAATACAATGTTCACATGTAGGTAAACTTTGGACTTTAAAATAATCTAAAGGTCCATCTTTTACCAATCTATTGATCCTATCAATAGATCAATGATCTAGCCTTTCATTCTAAATCATGGTAGATTGATTATCCTCTTTGGATTGCTTGAGGTTATTATTTTTAGTGGTCATAACATTCATGAGACATTCATCAATGCACAATTCAAAGAGTCCACCAGAAGGTAGAAGCCCATATGCAATATGTCAACCGTAAAAAGTTATGATAACTTATTACATATTTGGAACTCATATCTAGTTCTAACTAACTTAGATACATATATTAATTTCCTTCTGACTTCAGGTATATAGAGACACTCTCTAAGTAACAGGACTCTCCCACTAGGTAAAGGCAGACTGCAAGGCCCGACAACGACTGTTGCAACATTTGCATCAGACTCATCTAGATGACTATCTCTCCATCCTCAAGTTTTCTGGTTTCTTGAAATAGATGCAACACATTGCATACATGAACAGAAGCACCTGAATCAATTGCCGAACTATCTTCTCATCCTACGAGAAAATTGGTTTCGATGAACATATAGTCTTTACACATGTAGGAGCATCATCTTTACCCTTCTCTAAGGTTTTCAGATAATATGGACAATTTCTTATCCAGTACCCTAGCCTTTTGTAGTGATGATAGATATCCATTTCATTGTATGTCAGATGTGTGGAAGCTTGAGATGATGAGTCAACATTTTGACTCATCTTCTTCACCTGGTAAGAGAGAACGATCTTCAAGTTTCTAAGCTAGTCCGAATAGTTCGGCCTGGTAAGCTGGCCGACCTCTAGAAGCTTGCAGAGATAGTTCATGGATTTCATCCAAGATTAAAAATACACTTATTAGAATAAATACAAATAGTTTTGTATTATTTATTTATTTATTTATTTATTAAGTAATTTCAAATCAAAGTCATCTTGCTTTTTATACCTTGAAAGTCTATTCCCTTATTACGACTTTCAAAGAAAGAGATATACTTATCAGTATCTCTAGCAATATCTAGGATCTCTGTTCCACCTTTGTTACATCCCAATAATATGAGAACCTGCAACTTGAATGAAGGAAGTGGGAATTCTTTCCACCTTGCAAGTCCAACTTGCATTCCCAGTTCAGTCTTTGCCACCCGAGCTCACCACCCCTAAGGTGATGATTATTGTCAATTGAACCAACCATCAATAGGAATAGTTCTTGCTATGTGCAATCCAATGCTGCCTCAATTATATTGGAACAATATTGGGGTCACTATGTATACAACCTCACTCTTTCAAGAAGCAAAGAGCCACGATCCATATGCGCTTTTATACCAGATTTATGACTTCACATAGGTATCTCCAAAATAATCCATGGCCATGGAACCCTTCGCCTTGACGGGAGACCATGGCTATCATTTATGATCTCTCATACCTTGTTCAAATTTTAATTAATAATTTAGAATCATGTTCTTGTGATTAATTCTTCCAAGGGAATTCCAGTCATATTAGTAATAGATTGTTTTTCTAATTAAATTAAATTAATTTAATAATATTAAATGAATCAATCCAATGTGACCAATAAATAATTAGGTTTGCTTAATATTATTATATAGTATTATCTCTCACAAGTACGCATTATTCTAATTTTATAATTAGAGTATAACTTGACTTACTCATATTACCCCTTATCAAAAATGGATTCGAACAACTGCTCGAGTATATACTGGTAGGGAGAATTTCCTTGACATGCAAGGCACTAATTAGCTAACCAAGCCATCATAACCTGATCTAGACACCTTTACCATCTAAATTTAGAATAATAGATTGGATCAATGCACTTGTAGTTTTATCGGTCAACTTTTAATGACTAGCATTATACTATATAATACATAAACTTAAAGATTTAGGCATCTTAAATCATTTTTAAAGATCTTAAATTTTTAGTCATATCAAGCGAGCAAGTTTGGTTTTATATGTAAAAGTTGTCCTACAACTATTGCGGGATACACTAGGGTTTTCATATCATGAATCATTCATTCAAGGTTGTTGTTTAACATGTATTTCTATAAATGAATGAAACAAATATTAATTATGGTAAATTCCATTTTTTATGATTATTTATAAATGGTTAACACAATTAAAAATGTGAACATGATGATCTAATCATCTTCCTACCTCTATGCACTAAATATCATATATCTAGAGCATACGAATTCAGAATTGTGCAAAATAAATTCATGATGTTTGCTGGTTTAATTTATAAAAGAATTAATATGTTATAATAAGGTTTCATGATAGAAAAACAGTAACTAAAATTCATTGAGTTACATATTCGGGATACATGCAAAAATAACAAACTACGGGAATCCAAAACAATGCTCGAATAATGCCAACCTTTGGAAAACTTTTGGGAACATATCCAGACCATCTAAACATGCTAAATTATCCCAAAAATTAATTCAAATCAGGGTAAAGTGGGATATATATATATATATATATATATATATCACAAATAGAAAAATTGATTCGAAGATTTCTACAATGTGAAAAATAACGAGTTCCCATGCATTCTGATATCCAAAGTCTTGTTCCCAAGGGTTTGCATCATATCCGAGACCTTTAAATGTTGGCTCGGATACCACTTGAAGGTGGAGTTTTAGCCTCATGCATCATGGAAGCATGGAGTTAGATCAAATCTGATCTAGGTCAACTACTCATAATAGTTGATAAGGCAATGGAACAAACAAAAAAAATAAAGATAAACCACATGACATGAAAACCTTTTCCATGCCATTTCATCATGATCACACAAGTTTTAGGCTTACCTCTTGAATCGTGGTTGTGATCGCAATATACTCTAAAGGAAGAGTCGTCCTGACTGAAGTTTGATCCGATGAGAGTTCACTTGCAGGCGTGTTGATGAAACACGTGCTATTCGCAATCCAAAGCAACAATCCAAGCAACAAACCTCCTGATTTCGTCACACGAAATCCATCATCTTCCTCACGAGCATGAATAACTGAATAAGATGCGGTTCCTCAGGTGATTGGTCTGGCAGCATGACAACAACATGACAATAATCACAATCTCCGACAATCAAGGCAGGGGACGACCACGACTTAGAGAGATGGTGATGATGTCTAGAGAATGAGAGAGAGAGAGTATGTTGTTGACCATTTCTCCTTTTGAGAAGGCTAGGGTTATCCTCTCTCTTATATAACAACATGGAAGTCAACGGATCACAATCTATGTGCACGTAAAATTAATGGTTGAGATTAATTTGTGTGTTTCTTATAAATGGATGAGCTTTATTTGTGCCTACTCAAAGTCACAAAATCTCATAGATAATAGTTGAAGATGATTTTCATTTATCATCTAAATTAAATAAACTAATTAAGAGATAAAAGGTAAATATGAGTGTCATCTCCCATCTGCCTTAAAGGGAGGGGATGCCCTCCACGTATGAACATGGTGGGTGCCCCTTTTAATTAAGGAAGGTTAGTTAGAGGCTTTGTTATCCCTTTATGAAGAGATAATTATCATCCTCAAATTACATCTTAATTTTTTTATTTAATAGTTGAATTTATCACCAAATAATTCCAAATTATTTGTGAAAATTTTAATTCTACCATTTACAATAAATACATATAAACATCCATCCATAATTCAATGTAAATCGCATATACATTAAATTTATCAATTTGAATCAAATTCACTTTTAAAAAATAATTATTAATCATATTCATAATTAAATCTCTCAATGATAATGTGGATTATATCCACATTATCCAATATAATTGTGGATAGTGCTATCCACATTATTCCTATCAATGGTAATTAAATCCAATTTAATTATCCGAGATATCTCTCTATACATGTGAATCATATCCGCATTATTTTTGATAATTAAATCCAATTTAATTATCAAAATTTTCATTGCTAAGATAATATTGCCCATGAAATTATTTTCGAAGAATTATGTGCCTTCTCCTCAGATACTTGGAGATAAGGTCATGGTCATTGTATAATCAATGTATAGAAATTGGAGAGTGAGATCCGATCTCATATCCAGATCTAGAAGATTGCTCAGAAGTGTCTAAACAAGTTAGACATGATATCTCATGTTCTCATTGCATCCAAATCACATTTGGATCAATGTCCAATAATTGGATCAAGATTGGATATCTAGTCCATTGAGAGGAGTCACTAAAATCCAAACATGTTTCATCACTCCCTCGGAATGGAAGCATCATGGTATACAATCATTAAAGATCACATAACCCTCGAGTATTCATAATATCCATACATCCTGCATACTGGGAGACCTAGATTAAATCAAAAGAATTTGATCTCATTTTCAATTGTCTCCTTTAGGATTTTATTGTTAAGTTTCTCATTCGATCATTGGGAGTAGGTACCGATCACATGCTTCCCAAAGCATATATCATACCTGCAAATCTTGTCTTTCTTGCAAAGAGATATGCCCATCGATGGAATATGGTTGGTCCCAATATCTTATGGGCAAGCTCATGTCTTTAAGTTCAGTTGTGAACTTGTATGATCCCTTTAAGAGAGCGTATTACTCATAAGCCTCTATATGCACACCGGCTCGCCTGTGTATAGACCTTGATTAGGTCATAAACCTAATGGTTTGCCTAATGAACATACTCAGACACATAGTAATACATCTATATCCGGTCAGAGGTTGCGTGTCATAAAACCATACGACATAGGTCTTAACTATCTCGATCTTACCAAGTCAACTCTTTGATTTGACATATCTGACACCTCCGAATCCCTACTCATATGCAGAGGACATGCATTAAGAGGTCGATAAGATATCCTACTTTAGAGTAGGATTGCCATCTCCTTCTCATGTTGGATATCCTCTCTTGATAATCATTTGACAGTGCTAGATGAGTCCTAAATCTAACTCTTTAGATATCATCTAAGCATCGGCCTCTATGATTCAACCATTGAATCAAATTTGTATGATTATCAAGATGGCCATGGTAGATAACCCTATTTTTACTAAGGGACTCAAGAAGTGCATGTATTCATTTATCTCAGATAGGGAGTGAAAATAAATAAATTTTATTATATAAGAAGGATAACAATAACATTTATTGTAGAAATTGTTCTCCAAGGGCTCACATATACAACACTATATGCGATCAACACTAATTCTCACAATTATATATGCGTGTGTATGTCCTAACAGAGATTTCGATAGCTAGGGAATTTGAGTTCCTTTTGAGTGATACTTGGTTCGACTTATAGGTCAAGAGTCACATAAATCAGGTATCCTGAATTTTAAATTTCTTTTATCACATGCATAATCAGGAATTAAACTTCATTATTCTTTCTTCATTGCTTGAGGACGAGCACGGCTTAAGCATAGGTGGTGATGAAGCTCAGATTCATCAGCATTATATTGAGTATTTAACCCTCTATCTAAACCTAGTCAACTGATTAAAAATTAAGTAGATCTAATTAACATTACATACCTTGTAGATAATAATTGATAATTTTTGTAAATAAAAAAGGTCTCAATGTATTATATATGTATATCTATATGTTCTCTTTATTTTTTGTGTTTCCTACATATTTAAAATCCCATAAAAAGTGTAATATTGGTACTAATATATTGCATATTAATTCATATTCAAAAATACAAAAAATATATACAAAGAACTTATAATTGCCATAAAATATGAATTTGTATATGATGCATTTTGGTTTTGGATTGTACGGGAAGTTGTAGATCTTTAAAACATACAACTTTCATATTGAACACTGTTTATTTTTGTTTCATTTAGTTTTTCTATTTCTATTTAAATTTATTTTTACATCTATCTTTTTTCATTAGACCACATACCATTTTCTAAGCTAACCATGCGTCTCAGCCCTTTATACACTCCTACATTCGATCCCCACCATCTGATCTCTTGATCAAATAGTCCACATCTCCTTCAACCCAGTTACTATCTAAATCATATGATAAAATAATCAGATAAATCTCCTCCTCTCATTGATGCCCAAATCAAGGCCAATGGATCCCCAGATCCAAAAACCACTGTGCTTCATCAACCTCCAGGTGGTTCTCCCTCCTAAAATGCAACTCTTCGCTGGCATAACCTCATTGAATAACCACTTGATAGAGAGGATTGGTTTGGGGTTCCTAATGCCCGGTCTTTGAGGGCATGCGATATCCGACAAGTTGGATTCGACAATCGTTGTGTTTTCCACTCTTACGGTACTCAGATCCCAACTAATCAACTCATCAACAATCAACCAATAATGTATGATAATTCAATGCAAATGTATGTTAAAATATTATAACTCTACCAAAATATGTGTATAGTGACAAGGGTGTAGAGTGTTGAACCACAGAGAGCAGAGGGGAATCGAGACAAGGTAAACAATCTTCTTAGGCATTTTTTTGGTGTTTTTGTTTTCAATGTTTTTGTGGGTTTTTAATTGTATTTTTTTATGGATTTTTAAATATTTTTATCTTTTTTTAAATTAATTTTTTTATTTTTGATTTTTATAAAATTTTACTTATTTTGTTTTTAAGGTATAATATGTAGATATATATAGTAATAATAAGAATATAGATGACAAAGGCGATATGTAATAAATATATGTAAATACCTACATGAATAATCCTTTTTATTTTTTTAAGGTTATAAATATATATATATTTAAGTAATAATACTGATAGAAGTATTATATGGTATATATAGTGTATATGAATTATTATAACTTTATATATAGTAAAAATTCAGAAAAGAAAATATTTTAACTATTCTCTATTTTTGTATTATTTATTTACTTTTTGCTAATATTTATGCATTTTTAAGGTATTAAAAATATAGAAAACGGGGAGTTATATAAATAGACTGGATAGTTTTGAGATCTAAAAATAGATAATAAGTCTATTTTTTTTTAAAACATTTTATAATGCATATTATATAATATAAATAAGAATTTACAACATAAAACTATTTTTTGGAATTTTGTATATTTTTTACGGATTTTATAAGCTTTTTATGGTTTTAAGATTTTATTGTTTTCTTTTATATTTGTCATTGTTTTTTGCCTAGAGTTGTACTATATAATAATATAGACTATATAATTTTCGGAATTTTTTAAATAAGGTTTTATATTTTTTGGGTTTTTATCTATAAAAAGGGAATAAATAGCTCCACATTTTTATTAAATGGGAAAATTAATTAAAAATTCATGCGAAAAATATATGTCAACAAGCACACTAGCATGCACTTAAAATAATTTTCCTACAACTTTTGGCAAAACAAAAATATTTATAAAAACCAATATTCATATAAGTGAAAGCTGCAATTCACATGAATCTTTATGCAATTAATAAAAACCTAAACTTGCTTTCAGAACAGATCCAAAAACTGTAGGATATAAATCACAATTTCCAAAAAACGCCTCACGTGGGTTGACACGTAAGGTGATGTGGACATGACCTAAATACAAATAAGGAAAATTTGAGATTCTTGTTGTAAGTATTACCAAATTTATTACGTAGTAGATGCAAGATTAAATACTAGAAAATACATGCAAAAATGCATAGGTTTAGATGCAAAATACCCCTAATCGGAGCACCAACAGACGACGCTAAAGGAGCCACTTATGCACATTGCATCCTGCGAATGGCCAATACCTCTTCTCCTATGCACGATTAGGATCAGATCATAGGCTCCATCGAACGTTTGAGGAGACACTTCGTCGGGAAGCTTTGGTTAAATCCGACAGGTGTTCATCATCATACGATGGAGAAGCAACATGGACAAACTCAGAAGAACTGCCTCCTAAGGTTGCTTAGATCTGTTGTATCGCCTTACTCCACTCCTTCCTTGAGTGGCTAAAAGGTTCGCGATATTCCTAGGTGGCCTTTGAATCTGCTGGTGGAGCTAACAAGATCCATGCCCCATTGATATGGTCCTGGAGGTCAAGGAAGAAAACCCAGCACCCGGGTGTCCTATCTAGTGTCGAACCCAAGAGGGGCCTTGGAGGCCTGGACCTGCACCAAAAATCATGGGGGACCACGGTGAACCGAATGGCCCTCTGATGGGATGGAGTCAGGCAGAAATGAGGGGAGATGAATGGGTCTCCAGCACATGGTGGTGGAGGGAGACCAATGAAACTTGATTCTTGCATAGTCGAGTAGGAAAGTAGGGGGCAATGTGGAGAACATGATGAGGTTCGAGAATAGGGTGAAAATGTGGGTCAAGAACAAAGAAGGCACTATGAAATCAGAGCTGAAGCTGAAACTCCAACCAACCTAAGGTCTCTAAATTAATCTAAGTTATGGGCTAAATGTGGAAATTAAAGGCTAAACTAACGAGTAGAATTGAAATGAAATAGGAAAATGCAAATGAGGCAGCTCTACCTGACTAGAGTCAAGGAGCAGGAGAAGCTTGCCAGAGGAGGTCCGGTGAACTGGATCATGCCGCTTCGACACCTCTTTCTCCACGCCATGTCTTCCATGAGCCTGCTACTATCACCTAGAGCTCCAACGAATCGAAGATAAGGGATTATAAAGGTTGAAGGGGATCAAAAATGGATTGAAGAAGCGGGGGGCTTATTTATAGACAAATGGAGGAGGCAACTTGCGATGGGGATCTTGGTTGGCTCTATGAAGATTGATCAAATCAGAAATTAGGGCATGAATCATGGAGATCCAATCAGCATAGTTCGTGCAGAGCTCAGGGTCTTTTGATTAATAGATTACATGGGGAAAAGGGAGGAAAATAATGTTCTGACATGTACAAAGCTGCATGGGGCTCAAGGATGAGAGAGGGGGGTGTTGACTGGAGGGTGAACATTCATTGACCTGTGAGTGGTCCATGTAGGATCACTACAGAACAAAAATAAATAACAAATCTTGTAAATCAAATAGAAATTAATAAATGATTTTATTTTTTAAAAACACTTAAAACATGAAATATGTTTATTATTTTATGTACTAATTTTGGTGTTTTTTTTTTGTTTTTACAACTTAATTTATTAGGTGTTAATTTTTACAAGTAACCTTATATGTATATTTACCTATGTTTTGAGTGTTTTATTTTTTTTGCATTTTTGATTTTCTTATTATATGTACATTATATATATTTATTGCTTATTTAGATAAATATTTACATATTCTTATTTTGTGATTTTATTTGTGTACTTACATAAATAAGTATATGAATTATGTAGGTGTAGTTATATATTATAACATATTTGTATTTTTATGCTATCATTTCATGTTCATTATTTAAATGTATTTACAAGTGTAATAAGTGTTTAATATTGTTTAAATAATATATACAAGTGTATAAAATACAAGAAGACTAAAAATATAAATGATGAATATATTGAATATTATATACAAGTATATAGTACAATAGGGACCCAAAAACCAACTTTTGCATCTTAACTCTCTTTTAGTGAAACTGCCTTCTTAATTAGATAATTAAATTTTTTAAAAAATAAAGATGATTTTGGTAGATTTTGAGTTTGAATGGAGAAGATACAGTTCTGTGAAGTTTTCTTTACAGCCTTTTATTTTATGTGTTTCAAGTACACTATGCATTATTTTTGTGTGAAATACATTTTGTATTTTTCTCTGTATTTTTATGTACTAATTTTATATTGAGGGTTTTTATTTGGGGTATAAAAATAGGAAAATAAAATAGGCGCCAAAATACAGTTATCGATGAATAAATATTAGGGTTTTTGAGTGTGTTCTGTACAGTTTTTGTTCCCTATCTCCCCCTCTTTATTCCTTGTCAATCAAGTCATCATGATGACTGGATCTCGGGGTTTTGGGTCATTCAGTATCTTTGATACTTCATTCTTTTTCTTTTCTTTCCTTTATTCTTTTATTTTGGATGTAAATACATGTTTTTATACAATATTTTAGTGTCAATTATTGAGTGTTATTTTGTACAAATTAGTGTTATATGCATGCATTTAGCTAGAGATTTAAGTCCAAATGAAAGAATAAAGGTGATGAAATGGAGATTCATCACTCCCCTATATTTGCCTTTACGAGGCCCTAGTAAACATTTAAGACAATGAGTGAAAAAAATAAAGAAAAGAAAAAGAATGAATAATTTTTGGACTCTTAAACTTGTCTTAATAGAATCAAAGTTTGGAGCTCAGTTAAGACCTTTGGATTCTTGATGTGTTCGGAACCACATTAAGGTTAGGAAATGTGACAAAACAACCCTTAGGTTCCATAATTCTCAATTCAGTTTAATTCATAGTTTGGTCACAACCATCCCTTCAGTCACACAATCTCACAACCTTGAAATGACAAGTACCATGTGTGTGGATTGAGTTAGCACTTTCCAGACAAATCACGTAACTATCAAGGAGTCTCCTCCTCTTGCAACTCATCCTTGGGGAGACAGATATATCCTTCTAAGGTCAGGTGTGTGCTAGTTCACAACCTAAAGGAGGAAGAACCTAGAAGAAATAGGAAAAGAACTGGGAATGGACAAGTGTAGTCACATTCCCTTGGGAAGCTCGGCCAGTGTAACTAAGTCTTCACCAAGGAGCAGGATTTTTTTGGAAGCTCTATAATTTCAGAATTTTTGGTGGAGGCTCCTTTTTGGATATTTTCTTGAAAACAATTGCTCTGCGTTCTTGTTTTGCCCTGAATGATATAGAATGTTTTGGTCCACCCATATTTTGGGGTCTTGGAAAAAGTTGTGCTAGCATACCATTCCTCATCCGAAGCATTATTTCAATCTAGTCTCCAGTCATTAGATGCCATGCTACCCGGGAAGTGGGTTGAAGTATCAGTTTCAACAATCCCCAATAATGGTTCCACCCTTGACGAAGCAGCCTAGTATTGTCCCAACCTAGACTTAAAGATCTTTCAACAATCCATCGAGGTTGAATTAAGTGTTAAGTGTGAGGTTTCTAGTCAAGCCACTGGCTCACAAGCCATGCGGATGAAATCTAGTTAGGAACACTAAATAGAGTCATCAACATAGTCTCATGGAAACTAAAGAATTAAGTCATGGTGACCTGAAGCCTCTCAATTCCAATCCTTAATGGGCTCCTTTGAAATTAAGTGGATTAAGAATATACCAAGCTCCAATCTTCGGACTTTTTTTAGACTTGTTGAATTATTTAGATCATTCCAAAAAATGCAAATGCTATACAATGCAAGAAACTCTTTTTATGATGCTATTTTCTGATTTTGAACTTTTTATGGATTTTTGAAATGGCTTGCAAATTTTTATGCAATATTTTTAAAAATAATTTGCAAATTTTTATGGTTTTGAAAATTTTCAAAATTTCAAGGACTTTTAATAAGGGATAATGAAAGAAATATGTGTACATATTTTCACATGAATGTGTGCTTATTTACAAGAGATGGGTGCATATTTTACACTGGGAATTTGTACGTGAGTTAAGTCAGTTGTTATTTACATGTTCTATATACAAGAGTTATCCAAAGAATTTTATACAATTTATTATTTACCATAATTATGTACATAATTCTCTAAATATTTTGAAAAATATTTTTGCAAACAATTTGAAGACATTATTTTGAAATTAAATTTTCACAAGCACTTTATAAATATTTGCAAACTTTGAAAATCATTTTGCAAAGATTTTTCAAAGGTAAGAATATATTTTTCAAAATATTTTTACAATCATTTTTCAAATCATTTGCAAATGAATTTTCAAAAAATTCATTCAAACAAATGAACTAAAAATTTGCAAAAAATTACAAAGATTTTTACAGAGATTTGAAAATGTTTTAAATAAGTGTTCCAAATGGTTTTCAAATGTTTTTTCAAGGTATTTTACAACCATTTTCAAATCATTTTGCAAAACATTTATAAACAGATTTATTGATCATATTTATTGAGAATTTTGAAAAAAAATATACATGTAGGGTGTAATCTTTACAGTTGATTAATTATATACCTGTATCCATATTGTATATTAGCCATATTATTAGAAAATACAAAAGTATGAGTTATGGCTAAATTATATACACCGTTAATATGACCCCCTTCTACTTAGCTTGAGCCAAGTCCTCATAGTGATCAAAGAGGAAAATGAATACATAACTCCTGTGGAGTATAGGAAAGTCTATACTACAACAACTAAAAGAATAAGAAGTCGATCGTCCCTCATATGCTTAGGATCTCGGTATAACAAATTGTACACCAAATGGGGATGATCAAGGATGAGAATGTACAAAAGAACCAATAACTCTACTTGTTCCCCCCTATACTTAGGGCACAATATTCCTAAGAATAGACAAGAAATATCAACAAGTTGGGAGAGAAGAGAGAGAATAAATAAAGAGTAACTCGAATACACTCATCCCCCTATACCTAGGATTAAGTATATTCTAAGCATAACATAGATGAATGGGATGAATGAAGTAACATAAGCATGAAAGGAATGAAAAGGAAATAAAAATAAGAAAAGAAGAAAATAAAAGTTGTTTTTAAAGCTTAAATGCCTGATCTTTCTTTCTTTGGAAGCTCATCTTGAAATGCCACACTATCGAGTCAACCACAAAAATGAACGTATCATGATCAACATATGGCTTTAGAAATTAGTTCACAACGAAAGGTTGTGCACCAACTGATAATACAGATATAAAGATGCCGCCATTGCCACACACATTTTTGACAATAAAGGGCCCTGACCATTTGCTTTTAACTTTGCTTGGAAATAATTTTAGCTTTGCATCGAACAACTACACCTTCTGATTCGACTTGAAAGTCTTTCATTTTATATGCTTATCGTGCCATATCTTTGATTTCTCTTTTTATACATGAGGTTGTTGTCATATGCAGAGTCTCTGAATTTCAAAAGTTGATTCAGGTCAAGTTTTATGCTTTTCCCACCATTCTCTCTATCTAGATTGCATATACTGACTTTCCATAGTGATTTGTGAATGAGTTCCACTGGCAAGTGTTATGGCTTGTCGTACACCGGTCGATATGGAGACATTCCTAGAGGATACTTGTACCTACAATAAGCCTAAAGAATTGAGTTGAGAAACTGTGACCGGTTCTTTCTGTCAGGACATATAAGTTTCTGCAAAATAGATTTGATATCCTTTTTAGAACATTCGACCAAGAGGTTAGTCTGCAGTGGTAAGGAGATGTGACACTGTGTTCAATGTTGCACTCCATAGTAAGCTTCTTCACTTCTTCATTGAATAAGTGGCTACATTCGTCCGATATGAGGATTTTTGGGATCCTGAAGCATGCAATGATGTTTTCTTTAATAAATCCACATGTTGTGCGACTATTTGCGGATTGAGTGAGGATAGCCTCCACCCATCGACTAACATAATCGATAGCAAGTAGGATGTACTCATAGCCCTGGCTGTTAATTAATGAACACATAAAATTGATTCCCCATGTACCAAAGACATTTGATATATGAATATACTTGAGAGGAATGGTGTCTCATAAACTGATGGTGCCGCCCATCTTCTGACATTCAGTACAACCTTTATCGTATTCCATAACATCGTTGTAAAGAGTCAGCCACCAGGCATCACATTGAAGCACTTTTGCTATCGTACGCTTTCCAGAATGGTTTCCTCTAGATTCTAATTTGTGACAATGGTTCAAGACACTTGTGTACTCCTTTTCAAGAATGCATCTTCACTTACAATTAGCACCTTCATAGAACAAGTAAGGATCCTCCCACTGGTAGAAATGTATCTCAAACATGAACTAGTCCACTTTTAGCTTTGGACTATGTCGTGGAACTTCCTTGGAGAGAAGGTAGTTTACAATATTACCGTAGTTGGGGAGAGAGGTGATTGCCAAGATAGCTTCATCTGGGAAGGTTTTAGTGATTGGAATGATGTCCTGTTAATGATTTTCTATTTAAATTATTCTGAAAAGGTGATATGCCACACCATTTTTGACTCTAGATTTACCACGTATCTTTAAATCAAACTCCTAGAGTAGAAGGATCCAATTCAATAATCATGATTTAGCATCCTTCGTACTTTACATGTATCGTCTGTCCAAGTGGTCAGTATACACAATAACTTTTGATCCGAGTCGGTGTGACCTGAAGTTTTCCAATGCAAACACTACGACTAGCAGCTCTTTTTCAGTGTCTTTGTAATTTTTCTACGCCTCATCTAATGTTCTGCTAGTGTAATAAATCACAAATGGCAATTCATCCCGTCGTTGTCCCAACACAACCCCAATAGCAGAATCGAAAGTGTTTGTCATGATCTTGAATGGTAGAGACCAATCCGGTGGTTGTAGGACAGGAGCTTGGGTGATGATTTCTTTCATCTGATTAAAGTGTTTGGACCACTCTGTCATCTACAATGAAATCGATGTCCTTTCCTAGAAGCTTTGCCATAGCTCAGGCAATTTTACTGAAATCTATGATGAATCTTCTGTAAAAGCCTGCGTGCCCCAAAAATGACCTGACTTATTTTAGTGATGTAGGTGGCGCGAGCTTGTATATGACCTCTACCATAGACCTCCATGCACTACAGGCCGGTGGCTCTAAGGGGACGGTCAAGAATCGTCCTTTTTGTTGTTATAATCATCCCTTATGATCAGAGGGGACGGTCTCAGAACCGTCCCTTCTGCCACCATCTCATTTTATTAGATGAGACGCTTACCACGAACATCTCTTTTAATCAACCATTGGGGACGGTCAGAACCATCCCTTTAACATTAACGAATAGAGATCGTTCTGACCGTCCCTAATACCACGAATAGTAGGGACGGTTTCAACCGTCCCCATACTAGAAGCTTAGGGGACGGTGATAACCGTCCCCAATGGTCGGACATCATTTTGAGATGGCCACAGAAGACCCGTGGGGCTGGTTACAACCATCCCCATTAGGTCCCACTGGTCGATATCCGCGACAGTGAGTCGATGTCAAACGGAAGCGACGGTCAAAATCGTCGCCTACGTCACGTAACGGTGATGGTTGTGACCGTCCCTTCGATAAAAAGGTCCTTTTGCGATGCCGACAGAAGGCTTTAAGGGACGATTGAAATCGTCCCTTATAGCCCTCATTGACACAAATTTGAGGCAGCAAGGTCCTTGGAAGAGGACGGGATGGTTACGACCGTCCCTCTTGAGACTCAGAAGGGACGGTCGTAACCGTCCCTTCCATTAGATAGGGCTATAGGGACGCCAATAGATTACCGTTAGGGACGGATTCAACTGTCCCCTTTGGAAGGGACGGATATAACCGTCTCCCTTGGTACTTAAAGGGGACGGTTGGGACCGTCCCATCTACGTTGGGATCTATAGCGACGACAACAGAAGAGTATAGGGGGCGGTTGTAACCATCTCCATTAATCTTTGAAAGGCAAAAATGCATCCCGTGAGCTATCTTGGACAGGCAGGACGTTTCTGTAGCACCGTAGGGGAAGGTTACAACTGTCCCCAATACCCCCTGACAACAAAAAAAATACTCGATTCATGGTATTTTTTTCACGCTCCCTCTGTAAAACCAAATAAGACACTTAACAAACTCAAAATTCAACACCATAATAGTTACAAAGAAATAGTTTTTCAATTCTACATCATCGTAGGCACTACTAGAAAGATTACAATAAAAAGTTCAAGAAAACCTAAAATTTACTACATCGATGGTTATCTATTCCGATTCTTCACTCTCGTCGCTCTCCTCCTCACTCTCCTCATCGTCGCCGGGTTGTGTAGGTTGTAACAGTGGCATGGATTGGCTTTGAAGACGTATTATATAGGACATGACATTCGCCATGTCCATACGCATCTTAGCCATCTCTTCATCTTATGCACACATCTTTGCCTTAACTTCGCGCAGCTCCCTCTCCATCTCTCTTTCTCTCTGGCTCCCTTGCGAGGAAGTCTGTGACCCACTTGCACCACCCATTCCATACCATGTACGGATCGTTTCTCCACATCCTCTGCAATGGATGCATCCACTGTGTTCTGGATCAGTGGCTTGGCGGAAGGCATCATCGGCGGACAACGAGGGAGTGCTCGTCCCCGTGCTCTCTAGCGAGGAGGTGGTGGAGAGCCTAATCATTTCTTCCTGCATGTATAGAAATATTAAATTTTTCAATATATTAACAAAAGTCATTCTATAAATTAGAAATAAATATTACTTACATGAATTGGTGCGTAGGAGTCATCAACCCACTACACTTCTCCTCCTAAATCTCGGATCTTTGACCCAGCAAAAATCTTTATACGAGTCATTTCTCTTTCGTTATCCCTCAACTTAAAAAACATAAAAGAAGTTTTATAAAATAAATTCTTCTTCCAAACTTAATCATTCTGTAAATTTTTAAAATACTTACAAAGTCATGCTTCAATTGATTGGTGTTCTTCCTTCCCATCTTATGGGTGGACCTAAAGCCTTTGGAGCGATTCGTTGTATTTTTGGTAGAAATCACCTGAAATTAAACAAAATTAGCACAAACATAAAATAAATAATTAAGAAAAAATATACATACTGCGAACTCATCACTGGACCAAAAATTAATCAACTCCCTCCATTGATCTGGTGTAACACTAGGTGGGACATTCTGCACAAGCTGCTCATATGGAATCTGAGGGTTGTAATATTAAAAACCGAAAAATAAATATCGTCAATGTTTATAAAAATATAAATATCTTGTTACCTTCGCCTTTATGCGTCCCTTGTATCGATGAAACAACTCAGCGACATGCGAGAGAATCTGGGAATCGACATGGGCATTTCGTTTCCATGTAAAGATAACCTTTACAACAAACATAATAAACATTAGTATAATAAAATAGTAAAAAATCATTTTTTGATTTTATAATATCTCTAAATCAGAAAGTATGGCAGCCTTGACAACATAAGGAAGCTGTTGAAAGTCGTGGGTCGTGATGGGGACACGTGCATGAGCAACCTGCCCAAGGTAGCTCTGAAATTCCGTGGAGTTCTCTCCCACTGCATCTCCACCAACAATACGTACATGTAACGTCTGCCTGGGTGCAAGACGATCCAGGAATCTACACTGAGACGGTCCACGTTGTCTCTGGGTACCTCCACTGCCTGCATCAGAAGAACCTCTCGAATACGTCTGGGTCTAGGAGCCATCTCTGCAATTCAAATGTAGTTATTTTAAAAAATACATTTAGATAGATCCGAATAAATTCAATTATTTGAATACAAAATAAAAAATAGCATTACCTAGTGTTGTTAGTACCAATGTCGTTGTCTAATAGCATGAAAAATATCACTTGAGTTATTTTGGTATGCAACTTCATTGTCTAATGCATGTTCCTCTTCGTTAACATCGAAGATTTCTCTCGGTGTTGTCCTAATGGGTATAATCCATCCACTAACTGAGTTATCTGGAATATAGAAGACATGTTCTACCTGACTAGCAAGTGCATACGCCTCATTGGTCTGCAACCGACCTGTCTGCTTTATGTAGCCTAATCCAACACGACCCACTTCGAATCAGATGTAATGAAATAGGACACACCTTGCATCATGTGTAAAACTGATTTCTAGTATATCAATAATCTCGCCATAGTATCTGTCAATTTCAACACTAAGATCAGCCTTCACTATTACTCCAGAAAGCTGTGATGCTTTATTTTCATCAATTGACTTTTTTCGAAATCTGAATCTATTAATAATATAGTCAAAATGTGATACTACTATTGAGTATGGACTCCTGTGGATTATATCGAGATTCGTGCTCTACCGTTGATCTTTGGTAACTTTTAATAGTTCAATATTATCCCTGAACTATTTAAGAAAGTCTGATTTGCCAGTGGTTGTTGACTGAAACTCTTCAAAGAAAGAATCAACCTCATCTATTTGCATCAAAATATAATAATGAATAAGGTCTCTTTCATCGTCTGAAATACTGCGACGGACACTCTTTAGGATAACTCGTCCATTTTGTTGATTAATCCAAAGTTTGTTTGGATCTTCTGTCCACAATTCACCATCATTATTTCATTCGAACCGATTGAATCTAATACTCTTACCATCATCCATATACATGTCACAAAATGTAATACATTCTTCACATAAATATCCCTCAGCAATGCAACCTTCAGGTGCAGCATTATTAAACACCATATTCTTTAATTTCCGTAGATATCTTTCAATTGGATACATCCATCGATACTGTACAGGACCACATATTCGAGCTTCGCTAGCAAGATGAACAATTAGATGTACCATTATATCGAAAAATATAGGTGGAAAGAGCTGCTCCAGCTTACATAAAGTGATAACAATATCTGTCTCTAGTCTAAACAACACTTCAGGATCTAAAGTCTTCGAACACAGGACTTTAAAAAACTGGTTGCGTTCAATTAGTGGCTGCAAAACATCAGGATGTACAACTCCTCTGATGGCCAACGGGAAATGAACTTGCATCAATACATGACAATCATGACTTTTTAATGTTGATATCTTTCTTTCCGCCAGATTTATACATCTGCTTATTTGAGAGGAGAATCCATCAGATACTCTAATTAATTTAATAAAATTGAGTATCTTATCTTTGTTAGAACTGGATAAAGTATACACCTCTTAGGGAATTATTACTCTAGAATTCTCTGACTCTATCGGATGTAGTTCGGGCCGGATACCCAACTGTATTAGATCACGTCTAGCTCGCAAACTGTCTTTCGCAGTACTAGAAATATTTAAAATTCCAAGAATATTTTTCATAATATTCTTCTCTATATGCATCACGTCCAAGTTATGACGGACCTGTAAAGTATGCCAATAGGGTAGCTCCTGAAAGAATATACTTTGTTTCCGCCATCCACCAGATGCCTTCCTCTTAAATAATCAGACTAGAGAGTAGTTGCCAAAATTTTTTGTTCCATCAACATTGCGCTTCCTGATCGGCGATTCAAACTTAACCGGCGTCCAAACGACTGTCCATCAAACTTGTAATTATTTTCACTTCTTAGCCATCTATTACTTACGGGTAAGAAACGACGATGTCCCAAATAACAATGTTTCATACGCGCACTTAGCCATGTCGAATGTATTTTATCCATACAAACCGGACATGCGAGTTTACCTTTCGTACTCCATCCCGATAAATTAGCATACGCAGGAAAGTCATTAATTGCCCACAATAAAGAAGCACTCATTGTAAAGAACTCTTTCTTTACCGCGTCATACGTACTCACTCCAGAATTCCACAGAATCTTTAGTTCATCAATCAACGGTTGCATATATGTATCTATCACATTACCTGGCCCCTTTGGACCAGGTATCAATAATGACATCATCATAAAAGAAGATTCCATCGACATCCATGGTAACAGATTATATGTAACAAGTATCACAGGCCAAATAGAGTAACTCGTACTCATATTTCCGAATGGATTAAAACCGTCAGAAGCAAGATCCAATAGTATGTTTCTTACTTCTTCAGAGAACGATGGATACATTTCATCGAATTTCCTCCACTCCTCTGTATCTTACGGATGTTTCATAACACCAGTTACATCTTTCTTTTTGATATTACTATGCCATATCATCATTCTAGCTGTTCTTTTATATGAATATAATCACTGTAATCGGGGAATCAAAGGAAAGAACTGTAAAATCTTCTCAGATTTTTTCCTCTTCGAATCAAGACCCATAGTCTTATATCTGCTACTTTTGCAGTCAGGACATGTATCTAAGTTTGAATAATCCTTCCAATATAAAATGCAGTCGTTCAGACATGCGTCAATTTTCTCGTAGTTTAGTCTAAGTGCGCGGAATCTTGACTTAGCGTCCTTCCAGTCCTTTGATAAATTTTATGGATTATTTTTTTAAGGTCCTAATCAACTGTAAGATATCTATCATCGTAACCGCTATACATCGATTCTTCGCTTTTATCTTAAACATCTCCAAAAGAAAACGTAATCGAGATATTTTGATTCCTGAGCATATTGGCTTTTCTGCATCTTGTGTTCTTTCAAGTAAGGTATCCGAAAGCGATTCCATCATTTCATCAGTGTCATGTCCTCGAATATTATCTATCATTTCAAATATAGCATCACGATCATGTGTTTCAGAGATATCTCTTTCAGTATCAACTTGGACATTATTATCTTCTTCTAAAGTAACTCCTTCACCATGATACGTCCAATTCGTATAATGAAGCCAAAAACTATTTAATATCAAATGCTCATAAACTATGGTTCGATTTTGGGTCAGAGTGTTCTTGCATCTTATGCAAGGACAATGTATCCTATCTCCTTCACCTCTTACAATATGATAGAGTGACACATATCAAAATGCCTAGTCTAAGAATCCGATAACTCCTTTGTTATATGTCCGATAATCATCGAATCTTTTGTTCATCCAACTTTTGTCCATTGCCTAAAGGTAAAATCCAAAGATAATTACAATGTCAGTATCTATTACGAATTAGTTCTACATCATTCTTAATATATTTTAAAGTTGTAATAATCCGGAGACCATATCTAAGTTTCAATAATGTATGATAAGTTATATATTTAAATTAGAACGCCATAAAAACTATGTTTTTGATCCTATGAACTAAACTATTAAGCATTTAAACTACTACATTACTAATAGTTCATTTATACAAAGAATAAGCTATTATTTTAAAAAATCTATACAATCATAAATAAGAATAATATATTAAAAATTTACTAGAAAATAATTAAAAAACTTACAACCAAATAAGAGGATGAAATCAAGGCAGAGGGAGGTGGCTTCAGAGGGGAAGAGGATGGCAGGGAAGTCGGGCACCGGCGATAGGGAGGAGGTCGTGTGGGCGGAGGGCGAGCAGGCGGAGGTCGAGGGGGCAGAGGTCGAGCGGGCATAGGAGGAGGGTGACCGGGCGGAGGGCGAGCGGGTGGAGGTCGTGCGGGCAGAGGGCGAGCGGGCGGCGGTCGTATGAGCGGAGGGCAATGGATTCGGTCAGTGGCCGTGTAGGCGGAGGGTAGTGGGCTGAGGAGGAGGCGAGAGGGCGGAGAGGGCGAGAGGGCAGTGGGCTGAGCGAGTGAAGAATGAGGAATGGATTCGGCCGGAGAGGGTATAGGATCATCGGGGACGGTCGTCCGACCATCCCCTACAAGAATAATCGGGGACAGTTATAAGTGGATCGTCCCCTTTGGTTACCGATATTTGGCGGAGCGCGCCAATTAGACAGGCATTGGCGACGGTTATGCAACCGTCCCCACCAACTATAGGGGACGGTTACCACCATCCCCTATAGTTTCGTATATGCGATGGCAACAGTGGAGTAAAGGGGATGGTTTGGACCGTCCCCTAAAGTAGTCGGGTAGATACAAAAACAAGCTGGGGCTCTCCTAGTAAGGGACGGCTATATAACCGTCCCTAAAGGTCAAATTAACGACGAGAGATGGGACGATCAGCCTACAACCGTTTCCTATACTAGTATAGGGGACGGTTGCTCCATCACCGTCCCCAATAAGCATCCCCAAAGGCCGTCCAGTTTGTAGTGATGGCATGCTTGGAGACGACGTGGCCAAACATGATTCCATCAGTCACCATGAAGTGATTCTTCTCCAAAGAGAGCACCAAATTATCTTCGCAGCAACGTTGAAGAACTCAGTCTAGATACGTCATGCACTAATCGAAGTTATCCCCATAGATTGAAAAATTATCCATGAGTACCTCAAGAAAATTGCCCACCATGTTTGTAAATACAACTAGCAAACATCTATGAAATGTAGAAAGGGCATTACAAAGACTGAACGACATCTATCAGAATGCATACGCCCCAAATGGACTAGTGAACGCGGTCTTCTCTTGGTCTTCAAGCACAATTGCAACTTCATTATTTCTCAAGTAGCCATCCAAGAAACAGAAATATTCCTTTGTGGCCATCTTTTCGACTATTTGGTCGATGAAAGGAAGTGGAAAATGACACTTCTTGGTAGCTAGGTTCTGGCATCTGTAGTCCACATAGACGTGCCATTATGTTGTCACTCATGTCGGACTCTCCTCTTTTTATCATTTTTTACAATCTTAATTCACGATTTCTTAGGAACCACGTGTAAGGCACTCATCCATTTGGAGTCTGAGATGGGATATTGAAAAATCTCTAAAATGCCCTAGTTAAGGTGGAGCAATTAACATTTAAATTTCGTTGCACTCAGGCAATTTGGGATTAATCAAAACTGCTAAATTAAGTAATTGTTCAATAAAGCAAGCCATCACTTTTTTTTACTTGGGAGATCTAAGGTCGAACTCAGGGAGGCCACTATCTCCTTAGATCAATTTTTAGAAGATTCAAAATTTAGGTTTTCAGAAGAATATTTTTGTTATCTTTCTCTTTTCAACTTTTTTTGGTTTTTAATTTAGAAGATGTAATTAATTACGAGAAGAAAACATGATGCATGAGTTTTTCAAAATAATTTTAATGCAGGACAATAATGCTATTCTATGCAATACAAGAAATAAATAGAAGAAACATTTTTATAATTTTTTAATGATGCAATAATATGATGCAAAATGGTGAGAACTAATGAGTGAACCCAAGCCAGCAAGCCAAGAATAATTCGATTAATCCAAACTTCCCCTTATTTGTATTCAAAATTATTCAACCATTTAATGCAACAACTTGCATTACTAATGAATTACCCAATTCAATGCACAAGTTATCGAGCAAGAAAATTAATGAAGATAAATATAAATGCTCAATATGGACAAAATAGAATGTCAATTAATTAATATCAAATAATATCTCAGAAATAAATTCTCCATGTTCATTATGAAATAAATAAATTAGGGATCAAAATGACACCAAAAACAATGAAATCCGATAATACATGCTTGAGTTATGAATAATTGAAGTTCAAGAACTAAAATGCAAATATAATAAATGAAAGTCTGCAGTTATACCCTTGTTGAGGACTAATTTGCAATTTTGCAAAAATAGTTGGCTCTTCATGCAATTTACCCCTAGCGGGGGTACTGATGCAATTTTTGGACCTTAACGGGGAACCACTATAATTTAGCCATAGATCGCACGCCTAAGCACGTGATGTGTACCTATGTGCAATTCTAAAGAGGCATTGGGGTCTGGCCGCAAAGTCCCATGTGTGTCACTTGTTGGACATGTGTTTTAGGCTGGTGGGAACGTCTCCGTATTTTGTTGTATATCCAAGGGCATGGGTGCAAAAATTGCCAAAAAGCGCATGACACACACATGCGTCGTAGGTCCTTGTAGAGCTCTGGCAACTTCCCTCCATGTGGCGAGTTATTGTTGCTTCGGGACATCGAGCCTATAGGCTTGAACTAGGCTTGGAGGTCTCCTTGTGGCTGGATGAGAGTTACTGGATCAAGGCATGACCCTTGATCCTACGATAGTTGTCAGTCGATGGCAGAGCTGTTCCAGGAGACACACACCCGGATCTTGATTGCACGGTTGGAAGAGGTGGTCGCGGTTGCGAGGCAGCTGGCGTGTCAGGAAGGCAACCACATGTCGTTGAGGTAGCCGCGACGGAAGGTGCTCATCGTTGTTGAACGTAAAGTGGAGAGTGCAGTTGATGGACCGACGGTGGAGTGATTCGAAGGTGACGGTGTGGTGGATCATAGACAGGGTTGAGGCACACCAGCACGATGGCGAAGGTGAATGGATGGTGAGACGGCACAAGGGGTGAAGGTCGTAGTGTGGCCGTAATGGCGGAGGGAAGAGATGGAGTTGGTGATGAGGATGATGAAGATCAAAAATGGAAGTAGGAAGGAGAATGAGCAAGGGAAAAGAGAAGAGACGAAAAAGAAAATAGAAAAGCAGAAGGAGAAGAAATTACCTACAGTGGGTAGGACCACCTGGGGATGGATGCTTGATTGAGCACCGAAGGTCTTCGCCTCGAAATCATGCCAACGTGAAGCGCACGAGGATGTGCTCCTCCTCAAGGAAGAACAACATAAAGGTAGATGTATCCTCCTTAGATCTTGCCTGGAGTGGATTCGACCATCGTCGCCTCTCGCTTAAGGACCCGAGATGTCACCTAGAGTACCTCGGAAGCTGGTGGCTTAACCTTCGTCGACGGCAGATGCCCTGGAAGTCAGCGATGACAGGTTTATAGAGGGAGGAAGAGATATGACGATAAGGTTGAGAGTGGTTATGTAGCTAGACAGGAGGAGAAAAGGATAGAGGGGAGATGGTTGCGGGTGAAAGGCGAGGGGGTAAGATGAAAGGCGCATGGCTAGGGCGGTGGTTGGTAGAACAAGAAGCATGGGGATTGCTCATGGCGATCGTTGAAGATGGAGGAAGCGACGAGCAGCAGTTGCAGAGGTGGGTTCCGACGTAGGCAAAGTGGATTGGAGGAGACGAAGGTCATGTGTGGAGCACGTGACGAGAGAGAGGTCGCGGAAGGTTAGGGACGCACGTGCTAGGCACGTGCGTCGGGGGAAGAGGAGAGAGAGGGAGTAAGTGGGGGGTGACATGTGGCACCCCAGGAGGCACCACGTGTCGCCATAAAAATTTCGAAAAATAAATACAATTAAAAAAAAAGTAGAAGAAGACATCGGATCAAAAATAATTCTTCATGAAAGTTGTTTGCCTCAATGAATCATGAAGGGATCAAAAGCAAATGAAATACAGAATGCAAGATATGAATTTTTTTGTGATATTTTATGAACATAAAATACCAATTTTATGTTTTGAAATTTTTATTTGATTTTTTGATGATAAATAAATATATACAAAAATCAAATATGCTATGAAATAATGCAATTGACTCAAATGAATTTTTTTGGATTTTTACGGGTTGAGTAAATGTCAAAAGAAATTAGGGAGGTTAATTATGTACAAGTTGATTAGGTGAATAAGGTCAAGTCAGAAGTGGTCATTTTCTTTTCTTTTGTGATTTGTTTATTTTGATTTTTATATGATTTATTTAAACAATGAATGAATTAGAGAAACGAAAGAGAAAATAGTTAGAATGGAAGAAATAACATGGAATGATAGGTCAAAATCGGCGAAAATGTACAATTTGCAAAAAGGCCCAAAACCAAACTTTTACAAATGATCTCCAATTTTTATGATATTGGTCTAATTTTGAAGGTCTTTGAATGTGTATTACTTTAAAAGTGCTAGAGTGAAATAGGACATTGTTTGGGAAAGATATCAACGTTTTAGTCCATCTTTTCTAAAATTACGGTTTGAGATTATTTTGCATGTGTATAAGTTAGCAATTTTTTTGGATTTTTCATGGATTAAGGTTAGTAATATGAACACAATTCAGTTGGTTTCATGTCAATTGGAGTTAGCATGATTTAATTTAAAATGCATGAAATCATGTGAAAATGTGGAGATGTTTATGAATATAGGTATGCATGATAAAAAGCAGATATCAATTCTAAGTGCATGAATGGTAAAAATGCAGAATAAATGATGAAATGCAACTAATTACTTGAGAACGAAGCTCTATTTTCAACTTTTAGTATGAAGAATCATGGATTCATCAACCCCCTATGCTTAAATATTGCTCGTCTCTGAGCAACTAAAATGAAATGCAAAAGTGAAATGATTTTGGATTCCATATCGAGGTCATGAGCAAAAGATGATGGAGCTAGACCCTTTCCTTTGGATTAATAATATGGTGGAACTCCTGCGAGAATTGGGGTTTTTAAATCAACAACCCTCGAGTTCTGCATATCATTGTAACAATTTCGACTCAGAAGTCATCTTAGATCATACCTTTTCTCAAAGCCCATGAACATTCAACAACTGTCGCATGTGTGAGAAGGTTTTAGTTCTTCCCATCAAGAATGCCAAACTACCATGCATACCTCTCCTCCAATAACTCGTCCTCGGGGAGTCAAGTATTTCCTTCTAAGGTCTATCGCACTGTGTTCACAATCGAAAAAAAGGGAGAAATTAGAAGAAGGGGAAAAGAACTAGAGGGTGACCAGTGTAGTCACCTCTCCTTGTGAAGCTGACTAGTTTAGCCAACTCTCCACCAAGATCTGCAGGATTTCTTGAAGCTTGGAACTTTTTGGTCAAATATTTATTTGGTAGTTGGCTTCTTTGTTTGAATTTTTGGTAGCTCTATATGGATCTTGTTGTGCCCCTACGGATATGGAATCTTTTTTTCCGTACATATTTTGTGGTCTTAGAAAAAATCGTGCCTAGTCATCCATCCCTCATTCAAAGCTTTATTTCAACTTGTACTCCGATTTTTAGATGTCCATGCTACCAGAAAAGAGACTCACACAGTCTTCCAACATCCCGTCTAAGTTGAGCTAAGTGCATAGTGCGAGAGTACATAATAATTCCCTATTCAGAAGTCGTACCCTGAATTAGGAAACTCAGTTAGACACAAAGCGTCAAAGTCTGCACATTGTCATGTGGAACTCGAAGAATTAAGTCAAAGACCTGAAGCTTCTAAAATCCTCTTTCTCGAAGAAGTTCTTTTGAAAATTAGGCAGATTAAGGCCAAGTCAAGACCACTCTCAACTTCTATTCTTAACTCAGTTCAGAACCCAATAACTTTCCACATTGCATATTCTAGACATGCAAATAAAATGCAGATGTTATGAAATGCATGTGAGGTGCAAGATGATTTTCTTCTCATTTTTTATTTGAATGCAAGGATGATATGCAAGAGTAAATAAGAAGTTTTTTTTGGTATACCTCATTTTCTGCAAATGTATTAATTTAAAAGAATTTTACAGAATTTTACAGATAGTATTATACAAGAGTTTTTTCTTCTTCTTCTTTATTTTACCAATTTTACCCATCCCATAATTATTGCATAATACATACAAAAATACTCAAAAGTACGAGCTATGGGTAGAGTATATATGTAATATATACACACCCTCCTATATTTAGTGGGTGTTATGTCCTCAGAGCAAAAGAAGTGATGAAAAGACATAACTCGTGCTATGAGTAGGAGAGTGAAAAACAAAAAGGAGTATAGAAGTTGACCGCCCCCCTATACTTAGGCTCTAGTCAGCCTATAGTCAGCCTAAGTATAGAAGATCAAAAACCGGGAGGTTGAGGTCAAGTGGAGAAATGTGTGAATATATACAGGGTGGGCATCGTTCCCCCCTATACTTAGGCCATGGTTAACCTAAGTAAAGGACGAAAGTGAGTATGAGGACCGATGAGATCTGGATAATATACAGAGCGAATGGGGTGGGTTAAGATTTATGGAGAGAATATATGCTGTGCAGATTCATGTGTTCCATAAGAGTGGATCATTGAATTCTGGAATCCGCATGAATGAGATCTCTTCAATACGGGCTACCTGCTCATCTGATCCTACAAAATGCTTCAACAGCTGCCCATACACAAGGAATGGTTGTGCACCATCTTTAAGTTATGAAATCCAAACACTGTCGTTCGTATTCACTTCTATGACAATGAAGGGTCCCATCCACTTGGATTTTAAGGTTCCCTAAAAAATCTTCATCCTAGCATTGAATAACCATACCTTCTGCCCTGGGATAAAATTCTTACATCTGATATGTTGATTGTGCCAATGCTTGATTCTGTCCTTGTCAATGACACTGTTATCATAAGCCTTGTTTCTGATTTTTAAAAGCTCATTTAGATCCATCTTTCTGCTCTATTGTCCTTTATGAGTATTTCACTTTCTTTAATGCCCACTCGGATTTGTGTATCAGTTCAACGGGCAGATGACATGGCTTTCCATAAATCATTCGGAATGGGGAGGTTTCAAGCAGGGATCTTGTAAGCAGACTGGTATTCCCATAGAACTTGGTCCAAGAGTTGGGACTAGTTCTTCCTGTCAGGGCAGACTAGCTTCTACAAAATGTCCTTCACCTCCCTATTCGACACCTCAACTATGCCATTCGATTGTGGGTGGTATGGACTAGCGACAAGGTGTTTGATGCCATAGTCTTTTGTTAACTTTTACATTTCTCTATTAACAAAGTGGCTACCCCCATCAGAGATGATTACTTTGGGAATCCCAAACAATGAAATGATGTGATCTTTCACTAATTTGCTGACAGTCTTGTTGTCCGTAGCTTGGGTAGGGATAGGTTCCACCCACCTAAAGAGATAATCAGCTGCTAAGAGAATATGCTCATAACCATTGCTGTTAGGGAATGGGCCCATGAAATCTATGCCCCATGGATCAAAAACGTCAACTGTAATGACTTGCAACATGGGCATTTTGTCTTTGGAACCGACGGTCCCTCCCATTCTATGGCATACTAGACATTACCTAACAAATGCATGGGGTCGACAAGTACAAGCCACATTGAAGCACTTTCCAGGCGATCCTCTTCCTCGAGTGATGTCCTCCAGCCTCAAAGGAATGGCAGTAGGTGAGGACACTCATGTATTCCTCCTAAGGAATATAACTTTGCCAGATACAATTCAGATCTTAGAAGAAAAGGAACGGATCCTCCCAATGGTATTTCCTTGATTCCGACTTATGTCGAACAATACTTCTCTTATGACAATCATGGGGAATTGTCCTATAAACTAAGAAATTCACCATGTTAGCATACCATGGAAGAGAGTTGACAGAACAGATCGACTCATCGGGGAAGGAGTCCTTGATGGGATCAGTCTCAAAGGAAGTACATGATTATACGCGGGAGAGTTGATCAACCATCACATACTTGACTCCTGGCTTATCCTTGATCTGCAAATCGAATACTTGGAGTAGTATAATCCACCTAAGAAGACACGTCTTTGCGTCCTTCTTTTCCTTGAGGTACTTGATGGATGTGTGATCTGTGAACATGGTAGCCATACACCCTAAAAGATGTGACTTGAATTTGTCCAAGGTAAACACTACGGCAAGCATTTCCTTCTCAGTAACGGTATAATTCCGTTGATCTTGATCAAGTACTTCGCTTGCATAGTGGACATCATAAGGAATCCCTTCTTTCCATTATCCTAACATGACCCCAACAACAAAGTCAGAAGCATCCGTCATGATCTCAAAAGGAAGAGACCAACCTAGGTCCTGTACGATAGGATCATACGTGATCTTCCTTCTTAGGAGCTCGAAGGCCTCACGACACCTGTGATCTATAATGACTCCGTGTCTTTTCCTAAGAGCTCTGTTAGCGGTCGAGCAATCTTTGAGAAGTCCTTTATGAATCTGCGGTAAAAACCTACATGCCCAAGGAATGATCCCACATGCTTGATGTTGGTTGGTGGTTGAAATTTCTCGGTCACATCCACCTTGGCAGGGTAAACCTCCATTCCCTCTTGGAGATGACATGACCAACACATTACCCTCTCGAACAATAAAATAGCTCTTCTCCTAAGAGAGCACCGGATTCACCTCACTGCACTTCTTGAGAACTCGATCCAAATGAGATAGACAAGTATCAAATAATTTGTCGTGGATCGATAAGTCATCCATGAAGATCTCCAGGAAATCTCCCACCATCTCGGAAAATATTGTAATTATGCACAGTGGAAAGTCCCCGATGCATCACATAACCCAAAGGGCATGCACCTGAATGCATATGTACCGATTGGACATGTAAAGGTGGTCTTTTATTAATCCTTAGGAGCAATGGCTACTTGGTTGTAGCCTGAGTACCAATTTAGAAAGCAAAAGAGTTCTTTCCCTGCAAGTCTCTCCAAGATCTAGTCTATGAATCGTAAGGGGAAATGATACTTTTCTCGCGGGATTCAAGCATCTGTAATCCACACAGATACGCCACGACGTGGGTTCTCAAATTTCAATCTCCTCTCCATCCGAGTTGGTGACTGGTTGAAGTCCTGCTTTCTTAGGAACTACATGAAGTGGCACCGCCCACTTGGAATTAGAGAAGGGATATATAAACCTAGCGTCATACCATTTTTCAATCTCCTTCTTGACCACATCTCGTAAGTTTGGATTCAGCCTGCGCTGGAACTTACGAGAGGGTCTAGCACCTTCCTCAAGATAAATATGGTGTGAGCACAAAGCATGGTTAATCCCATGAAGATCAGACACGCTCAAGCATATGGCCTTGTGGTTTTGTTCAAGAATCTCTAGCAGGTGAGATTCGTGTTCGCCGATCATGCTAGAACTGATTATGATCGGGAACTTCTATGGTGGGCCTGTAAGGAAGGCATACTTCAAGGTGGTGGGTAGAGGTTTGAGCTCGGGGTGGTATGATCATCGAGTAAATTTGGATCAACAACCTCTAAATCTGGCTCAATGGTGGATGTGGCTAGATCTGCTGTGATAGTAGCCACCAAGTGATTCCGCTCTGTAGTCAGATCGGAAAAGATATCCAAGAATTGGTAACAACCGCGTCCGACTTGTCATCCTCGTCCTCTGATTGACTTGAAGGGAACAAGTCTGACAAGCCTATGTCGGCTTCTGAGTCCTCGAGGATGTAGGGAGAAGCATGAGAAAATTCTCCTGTGGATAAAGTTTGATTATGCAGGATCTGTCGAATTGCCTCATCTACACTATCCTCTTCTGGTGAGAGGGACTTGTCAACCCAAGCTGACTGCTGTTGCCAGTGATCAACTATGTAAACTCTATAGAACTCGGCTTCTGACGAGAGATACTATGTACTGCTCTCTGAATCAAGTCTCTGCCATTTCGTTTGCTGCATCTCTAGCTCTACACTTTGATCCTGTGCATGAAAGCATATCTTTCCCAAAGTATAATAAAAGATAGCTCCGGTTGTCCTTAGAAAAGGATGACCAAGTATAATATGGGAATCTTGCTATCTTCGGGGACACTCCATGTCTAGGACCGTGAAGTCCACCTTGTATTTCTTCCACTCGATGTCAAGGTTAATGTCCTTCAACATCCCCTTGGGCCACTTAATAGATCGGTCTACGAATTGCAGGAGTGCTCTCGATCTCCTTACAGGTCCTAAATCTAGATGATCTAGGAGGGAATATGGTAGTAAATTGATTGAGGATCTATTATCGAGTAGAGTACGAGCGAACGATATGTTAGCTATCTGACTGGTGACAAAGTGTGCTCCTAGATCTCTCTTCTTCCTTGGAATCTCATTGTGGATTGCAGGGGTAGTGGCTATGGACAACACATGTTTCACTGTTCGAGTGTCCTTTTTCCTGCTAGTCCTAACAGGTGTGCAACTCTCCTTTAGGTACTTCTTGAATGTAGGAACCATATCCACTAATTGGAGGAAAATGTATCTCAATTTTAACATTCTCATGGCACATTCTTTCCATCTCTAAAACATCAAGATCATTTTTTGGAGAAATTTTCTTCTTTCCCTTAGATAAAGACTGAGGGAAAGGGATTATTGGAGGCTCACGATGTGAACTAGAAATATCATCATCTAAGTTCTTAATGGAATCAAAATTTAGTTGTAATTGTCTCTGACTTGGACTTTGACTCTATACAGGACTCGACTGACATGCATAAAATGGAACTAAAACTGAAACTGAAGCCAGAAAAACTATTGGTGATGCATCCAACGTGGTCTTCTCATCTCCCGAAGACTCGATGCTCACAACATACTCGATGCCACTTTATTCTTCTTTTTGGATTTTCTTGGTTTTTTTTTATTTTTTGGATTTTTGAGGATTCAAATACCCTTGGTGATCCTGAAGGTGCTACTGGTGGTGATGATCCTCCTCCTCTGAGCTATCCACAAGGGATGGCTCATCGGTATCTTCTGCTCCACTCCATTGTGCCAGATCAGGGGTCTGCATGGTCCTACCACTATTGAGAGTAAGATGGAGAACACCATGCATTAGGATCTCGTGATCTGATTCTAAGAAATCGGAATAGTATACATGATCTCTTAGGTGATTCTGTCCATGGTTCAGGTTATTGGGGTTAACCTGAACCTATGCTGGAATGGAGGTCCTAGGTGCGGTGAACTCATCAAGCCAACATGAAAGCTGATTATTGTCGGCTTTCTGATCATGCTACTCATAGCAAATGAGTTTGATCTCATCAAGGATCTTCTAAAAGTCAGAGGTACTCGAAGATGAGGCTCCGTGGCCTACTTCTAAAACTGCTACCCTGCTGCAGTCTATTAGGTCCTTGATAGACCTGGTGACGATACTGGATCTACTGATGGGTGTACTACTGCTGTTGAGGGGGTAGAAACTGGCGATATTGAGGTTGAGGGGGGGTACTGTGGGCGTTATTGCTGCTATTGCTGGGTGGCATTGGGATCATTGGTGTACCGGATCCCATTCACCCATGTGGGTGCTTTTCGGTGACTATCATGATGGTCGTCTCTATGTACTGGCTCTCATGGGCCTCAGGCTAACCCAGAGTCCATGTGCTATAAGACCCCTGCATGGATTGCGCCTGAATGTGGTGCACTCGCTAGATGGGAGCAGGGGGTGCAGATGACGCATGTATCTTGATCTTGGATACCCTATCAACTAACTCCACCATCTGTTTGGGAAGCTTGGCGAGGTTCTCCCATTCGACGATCTTGTGTATTTTGCTCACCTTCTTCTCGATCCGGTCACCTTAGTTAACTTATCACTGATAATTCCCATGTTGGGGAGTAGGTCATTTTCCAAATCAACGATAGTTGTTCTCCCCACCGCCTGATGTACGCGAGAGGGAGGTGGCTTGTCATAAGCCCGGCTTGATGTTCTGGTGCGGCTGGTCTCTACCATCTGATCTAAAAACCATCCAAACTGCGACGACTCTTTTGTTCAAATAGCTGCCTCCATGGGAAGCATTCAACAATCCTTGAATCTAAGGAGTCAAACCACTATATAGGTTCTGGACTAGTATTGGTCTGTCAATATCATGACCTGAGCATTTATAAATCAGGTCCTTGAATCTCTCCCATGCCTCGTGGAAAGGCTCAGGGGAGATTTGCATGAAACTCGATATTTGGGACCTCATTTGATTAGTCCTACTTAATCGGTAGAACTTCTTGAGGAATAGGTCCTTCAATGCAGCCCACGTGGTGACTACCCTCCACAAAATCTTTAGCCAATAGGAGGCTTTGTCTGCTACAACAAAGGGGAAGGCTCTAAGATGTATGTAATCTTGTGCTACATTAGGTCGTCATAGATTGTCTCATACCATTTCAAAGTCCTACAGGAACATGCATGGTTCCTCTATTACATTGCCATAAATTTTTTGCAGGAGTGTCAAGATGTAAGGCTTTAATTCTCTAGCATTTGGTGGTACGACCGACCTAAACCAGTTCTCGTTCTGTGCGACATTGGGATTGCAGGCATCTCTCATCAATCACCCCTCATTCCTTAACTGTCCAAGCTCCTATCTGAGTAGTTCATTTCTTTGCTCAGCTTGTGCAAGTCTGGCAAGGATGTTCCTTAATGTTTCATGACCTCCCTCATTATCCATGCTCTTCTTGGGAGGCATCTTGCTATTTTGGTCTTCTTCACCTTCAGAATACAAAGGATTTGATTAATAGGGTTGTAAGAAGGCGATCTAGAAGCATCGAGGTGAGATTCTTCCTCGATGTGGTGAGAGAAGAGAGGGTTGGTATGGGTCTGACCACCGTCGAGAATGAAGAGTGAATTATTTACCTTAGTCTCATGGGAAGAGTGTCCATGAAACAAAGGGGATTCAGGGGAAGGGTGGCCCTGAACCCTTAAGGATGGTCGGTTTAAAGTGGTCAGCTAGAGGCTCGCAAAGTCCGAGAAATAATCGCCCCAATCCTCCATTCTCTATGTCAAGAGGTTCGAACTAAGAGCACGATGTGAAATGAGGAGTGATAGGAAGAGCTCTAAGAGCACAATCTTTGAACGCACACTCCTGAATACAAACACAAAGCAAACTCCAAATTCACCAACTCAACATTGTAAAAGCCATAAAGGTTCGGCCAACTTATCTTGTCTATCTTAGTTAGCGATAAATGCAAATTTTGAAAGAGTTAACGAGATGTTAGGTGTCTATATTTCCCTAATGATTGGCCCGACTCTTACGACTAGTTGCACCAACTTTCAGCAAGTATGGATGTAAGTACGGACCGTAGGATGGCTACCCGTTACTTAAGGACCAAGCCATACATAGTGTCCTTTAAACAATCCACTCTACTAAGGAAATCCTGATCGTTTACCGATTACCTGTATTTCCTCACTGAGAAGTAGCTAATCGTTTCTGTAGAATCAGTAGTCAATATGAAATCGTGGTTTAGCTCTATCTTATTGTCCGTATCTCTCTCATTTGTAAGTAAAGTCAAACAATGAGGGGGTAACTCACCCAAAACAATTTCAATTTTAAAAGTAGTCCCGATTTCAGTGCATTTAATCCACTACGCTAGGCACGCCTAACGAACAATTCTGATTTCCTTTAATACTAAGTTATAAACCAAGGGGAAGGTAATCGAGAAAAGATGATGCAATGATAAAATCAATGATGCATGCCCAGTTCAGAAGACTTATAGTGAACCACACGTTGTACATGCAAGATGCAATATAGAATTGAAAATTTTATACTATATGGAATGCAAACGATAAAACCACAACTAGATAGTTGTAATCAACAGGAAGAAGTGAATTGAATTTGACTAAGTTAAAATGATCTAAGGTGCATATGATTATAGTGAATATGTGGTCCTAAACTACGAAGGGCACATACAAGTTTGAAATTACGCTACCACCTCTTTACGCACACGATAACCTGATAGGGAACCGCTGGAAATGAGCAATTAATTACAAATAAAGAAGAAAACTCTCTCTCTCTCCAAATATTAAAATCTTCGTACGTCCTAGTAGCTTCGAGTTGTAGAGGCTTCCAAGAAATCTGCTCTAAGTCCATCGGGTTCCCTCACACAAAAAATAAAAGATGGAATATAAGAGAGATATTCATAGAAAGATATACAAAATGAAAAGAAGGAAAAAATGCTGAGAAAATAAATGGAGAGATAAATACAAGAAAATCGAGGGTCAGACTACCTGTGGGTGGAAAACCTAATATCGAGATTTTCTAAAAAACAACCTAACTTGTGCCTCCCTGGCAACGACACCATTTGAAAAACCTCTAAAATGCCTCAGTTAATGTTGAGGAATTAACATTTCAATTTCGTTTCAGTCAGACATTTTGGATTAATCAAAAATCGCTAATTTAATTAATTATTCAATTAAGGCGAATGGTAAAAATTTTGTTACTTGGGTACTCCAAGGTCAAATACGGGGAGGCCACTGTCTCCTTAGATAATTTTTAGAAGATTAAAAAATTAGACTTTCAGAAGAATATTTTTGATATCTTTCTCTTTTTTAACTTTTTTGGGTTTTTTTATTAAAAAGATGTAATTGCAAGAAGAAAACATGATGCATGAGTTTTGCAAAATAATTTTAATGCAGGACAATAATGTTATGCTATGCAATACCAGAAAAAAATAAAAGCAATATTTTTTAATTTTTTAAAATGCAGCAATAACATCATGCAAAATGGTGAGAAATGATAAGCGAACCCAAGCCAGCAAGCCAAAAACAATTCGATTATACAAACTTCCCCTTATTTGTTTTCAAAAATATTTAATCAATTAATGCAACAACTTGCATTCCTAATGAATTACCCAATTCAAAGTAGAAGTTATCGAGCAAGAAAATTAAAGAAAATAAATATATGTGCTCAATATGGACCATATAGAACTTCAATTAACTAATATCAAATAATGTTTCAGAAATAGATTATCCATCTTCAAAATGAAATATAATAAATCAAGAATCAAAATGCACCAAAAACATCAAAATATGATAATACATGCTTGAGTTATGAATAATTGAAGTTCAGGAACTAAAATGTAAATATAATAAAAAAGGTCTACTATTATACCCTTGTTGAGGACTAATTTGCATTTTTACAAAAATGGCTAGCTTTGAAGGAAATGGGATAATCCTCAAGCGCATCACGAAAGCGTGAACATCGCATCGAATACGACGAAGAACGACTAGTCGTACTAGTTGTTTAATGCAGTGAAATTTAAAAAAAATTCATGTGATGGAACCACATGATCCAAGAACGATTCTCAGATCGTTTCATCTAAAACCACATCAAGTATAAAGGAATACCTCTTGTAGCATGGTTGACCGAGTCTCTACGAAAAGAGACCTCCTGTCTCAAGTCCGATCATCGGAGAAGACGCTTGCGAGCGCAGGGATGAGTCGCGTGATCCTCTCAATCCAAGAAGTTGATCCAAGCACGGTGAACTCTTGATCTCGTCGTACGAGATCAAACACCTTCTTCGTGAGCAAAGCACTCCAAAGAAGATGGAGAACTGAGGAACGTTGAGGCGGCGATGTGGTGCCGAAGCGACGACGAAGCCTCTCCTCTAGGGTTTGGTGGACGGACACCAATGAAGGAGAGAAGAGGGTTGACGTGTGGAAGGAGAGAGTGAGAGAGTTATATCTCAAATTGCATAACCCTAGAGAGCAAGGCATGCCTCTCTATTTATGGGGTTTTGGGAGTCCATGGATCACAATCCATGAGACACACCAAATCAATGGATGAGATTGATTTGTTTTTAATCCAATGGTAAAGATTGTTGTTGGTAAAAACCAACAACTAATAATTTAATTTAGATTAAATATATTTGATAAATCAAATACAATTAAATTTTAAATTAAATCAAACAAAGATGGAGAGATTAGCATGGAGGTTGCATCCCCACATGGAATAGGTAGGACGACTACCAATTTCCTTGTGGGACTTGGCAGCCGTCCACTATGATCCCATGGTGGAGGCAATCTCATGCAATCTCATGAGATTGCATATCTCCATGAAAATCTCTCATATTTTCCAACAACTTTTGTTTTGATTTATTCTACAAAAATAATTCATAATTAATTTCGAGAATATTGCAATCTTACCATTGGAAATTTGTGAATCACATTCACAACCTAAAACAAATAATAATTCACATTTTCAATTAATTATATAATGTGAATCCAATTCACATCAATAATTAATTAACAAATATAAATCATAATAAGCTGTCTCTAATACATTAAAAATCACATTTATAATATATTATGAATAATTGGGTATTGCTATCCACATTATTCTTATCCAAAATAATTAAATCACATTTAATTATATTGGATAATTATACACATGCATCAAGATAATTAAATCACATTTAATTATCAATCTTTCTATGCTTAGATATAATTCAACTATGGAATGATTCTTGAACCCATTCAAGAATAATGCGCTTTCTCCACAGATACTTGGAGATAAGGACAGGGTGATTGTATTGTTCCACATATTGTGACTTGGATATTGAGATCACATCTCAAACCCAGATCTCATGGACCTCCCACAGATGCTTGATTAAATCAAGGTCGTAGATCTAATCTTCTCATTGCATCTGAATCTCATTCAGACCAATGTCCAATACATGGATAAAGATCATGTCACTTCTCTCCTGAGAGGAGTCACTAAAATCCAAACCTGTTTCATCACTCACTCGGAACGGAAGCGTCATGGTTAAACAATCGTTTATGATAAAATCACCCTCAGGTATTCCTAATATATGTACATCCTGCATACTGGAAGAACTATGATCAACCTGAAGATTTAAATCAATTTTACACTGTCATCTTCAGGGTTTGATCACCAAGTTTCTCTATCTTGGTTATTTGGAATCGATATATATCATATGCTTTCTCAAAGCATATATCATACCTTAAAATTCGTGTCATGCTTCCAAATCACAGCGACCATGCATGGAATTTGATCGGTCTCAATACCTCATGAGTGAGCTCATGTCTCCCGGATCACATGTGAACCTGTATGATCCCTTTGAGAGATTATATTACTCATATGCCCTTACATGCACACTAGCTCGCCGGTGTATAGACCTTGGTTAGGTCATCAACCTATTGGTCTGCGAAATGTACACACTCAGACATATAGTAACACACCTGTCTCTGGTCAGATGATGTGTTCCTATGTTGTGACAATATTCAACATAGGTCTTTGGTTATCTCGATCTAGTTAAGTCAACTCTTTGACTCAAATAATATGACACCTCTGAATCACTATTCCCATGCATAGGACCTGCATTAAGAGGTCGATCAGATATCAACCAAATGAGAAAGGACTGCCATCTTCTACTCATGATGGAGATCATCACTTAACAATCATTTGATGGTGCTTGATGAGTCCTCTATCTAACTCTTTAGATATTCATCCAAGCACCTGCCTCTATAATCCAATCAATGAATCAACAACTGTATGATCATCAAGTTGGCCATGGTACATAACCCTTATTGTACGGAGGGACCTTATATGCAAATTAGTTATTCTTCATTTCAAATCAGGGAATGATATCCACAATAACATTTATTGCATAACGGCTCACTGTGGGCTCGCATGTCCAACAATCTCCCACTAGCCCAAAGAAACAGTAACGGGCTAATCTTTAAACCCACATTCATGTGACAACCATAGGCTATTTGGAAAAATAACTATGTAAGATGCTCAATCACTCTGTTCCCGAGAGACTATGCCAAGTCCTTTTACGGCACTTGCGTATCCCCTAGTAACAGTGCTCGCATCCAATGCGAATGTTGTATCTTATGCAACCAATACTCAATCTTGTCAGTTATAGTGTCGTTGATACTATATCTTAACAATTATTATAACTAGTATGTCCACAATCCTTATCAGAATACCCTTATTCTTGGAGATCTCTATCTCATAAGGTATCCATAGTTAAGACCTTTTAGATCACTATCTATAAAGTCTTAATTTCTTGAAGATAAGACTTTGAGATCACTATCTCAAAAATCTTTTCATCTTTGAAGATATTGTTATCGCTGCAATCAAGTGTTTTATCTCCTCTGCAGGATTAGTAACATTTACACTCCCACTGCATGGCAGATGTCTCGCTTTTGTACACATCTAGCATACACTCAGCTTCTCATAACTGATGCCCAAGGGCAAACAGTTCCAGCATTCACTTCCTCAACTCTTTGAGGAGCTATAGGTTAGTACTATATCTTAAGGGAAGGAAGCCTTTCTTGGAATTTTCCAGAAAATAGAACATGTCCAAGGTGTACTACTAATGTAACAGTCCCAATACCCTCTTCTCTTTGCTTCTGATCATCTTCAGAACTAAGATCTAAGAGGTATCCTTGAGATCATATCTCAAGGTATGGAATAGCCAGTCTATAAAACACTTATTATTATCTACATATAGCACGATGAACACAATGGCACTCCCACTAAGCTTCACATGGTACATCAAGATTCTATCTGAAATCATAACATTTATAATTTCATCAAATCTTATGTCTCAACTACAAGAAGCTTATCCGAGTCCATAAATGGAGTTTCTTTAGCTTGCACACCTTGCTTTCCTAAACCATGAAGCCCTGGGCTACTTCATGTGAATATCCTCGAAGAGATATTCGTGCAGGAATGAAATCTTGACTTCCATTTTGAAGATGTCAAAGTCAAGTTGTGTAGCTATAGTTAGCAATAATCTGATGAGTTTAAGCATGGTCGTTGGAGAGCAAGTCTCATCGCAAGCGATGTCTTCTTTTCAGTGTGTAGCTCATGGCTTTGAGCCGTGCTTTGAAGGTTTCTACCTTCTCATCAGGTTTTCTCTTTCTCTTGAAGATCTATTTACACCTTAATGGGTCTTACCCATATAGATGGATCCTCGAGGGTCCATATAAACACTTGTACATGAATCCTAGTATAAACTTTATTGCTAACATCCATCTTTCCATGACATGATCTTCAGAAGCTTCATCACATGAAGTTCGATCATTGTCAGATTTCTCTGACACATGGAATTCAAACTCTTTTGAATAGGTATTAGTGGTTCATCTTTAATTGTCCTTTTAGTTTCTGATTTTAGGAGCCTCATTATCTTCTCAAGATTAAATGAGTTCCTTTACTTCATTTTCATCTTGATTCTCAAGAGAGCCATCCTCTAAGAATCACATTTTCAGAGATGACATCTCTTTAAGAATCTCAAGATCATAAAGTAGGCATTCAACACCATCCTTTATTTTCCTAATGAAGTAGCACTCTCCAGTGCCAGATTCTAGCTTACTTGCATGGAACCTTATTAATGATATATATTGTAGTCTCTACTACAAATATATACCTGGAAACTAAGAGGTAATTATGCTAAAATTCATCATTGATGAAATCATGTCGCACATGATTAAATTGTATATCCCTGCAACTCTATTGAGTTTAGGTGTATCGGGAGGAGTGAGATAAGACATATCTCCATAAGGTATTCTATGAATTCATCTAATAGGTATAAGCTACCTTGATTAGATCAAATTCATTTTATCTTCCTTCAGACTTTGGTTCCAAACCAAAATTATGAAATCTTGAACATTTCAAAGGTTTCTATGGTGAAGGCAAGAAATCTCATATCACAAACAATTATATAATGATATCACATATCATCAATGTTTATCATGATATAGATGATCCACATACATCAATATGTATGAGATATCGAATACCTTGACATCTTACACCTCAGAGAAAGGTACTTTGGACATTATTACTTTGAATACAATATTCACAAGTATGTAAGATTTGAAATTTTAGACATTCTAAAGTTTCTTCTCTTACTAGTCTATTGATCTCATCAATAGATATATGCCCAATTCTTGATGCTAGATCATTGTCAAATGATCTTCATCCTCCTATTGATCTTTTAAAGTTTAAATTTTTAGTATTAGAAATCATAATGAACCATTCATTAATTTTCTAATTTAATATAGTACAGTCCTCCAGATGTCAGATTACTATCTGGAATGTGTCCATCATAACTCTTATGATAGGTCTATTCCATAATTCATATTTATTTCCACATTTAGAAATAAATAATGAGTGTAGTCTAATATCTAGGTCATAGGGACATTCTCTATGACTAAGGCTCCCACTGAAAATATGAAGTCTATTGATCTGGTGGAAATTGTTGCAACAATTGCATCAATTCCAACATCAATGACCTTTAAACCTTAAGATCAAATGTCTAATCTTCTAATATATATATGCAACCAATTGCAAGTGCTATTACAAGATTGAGATACAATTATTAGCCTTTATCTTATCAAACAATTAAGTCAATTTAAATGATTATATGTAGATTATTCTGATGTACTATCTGATTCCTTCTTTAAGGATTCTAGATAGATTTTATAGTCATACTATCAACACATCAACTCATTGCAGTATTGGCATTCATCCAACTCTTTGGATGTCATATGGAAGTCACAGAAGTATAGTCAACTCTTTGACTTTCTATCTTACTTGGGTCCAACCTATGCTTCCACTGCGCTCCCTTTATCTATAAGCAATCATTGCTCAAGACAAAGGATCTCTTATGTCGAAATCAAAAAAAATCAATATAAGAGTATTTCAACATTTATACATGCTTCATTCAATTTATACAATATGAATAATATGAAGCATCAAGAATGACCAGAGTATAGACAGTAGAATGATGACACTCATCATATCTACATCCATCTAAACTCTTAAAACATTGGTTCAGGTAGGTACTCAAATAATTTGAATACATCATCTCTTATAGAACCATCATTCTGCATGATACAGAGAACCATGTCATTCATGATTAAATGTCGAGAGCACATATGTATGCCAGAACATCTTCTTAGATTTTATAAGGATTATTCGACAATTACGATCATCATTGTCATTTCACTTCCAAAGTACTTACGATGAGAGATCAAGACTATAGAGACATACAAACCCTAGGGTTGAAGTCCTACTGTCTATTACAATTGTCATTCCCCATTATTATGAGGAAACTTGCACATTGCAACCACATACATTATGTGTTCAACTGCAAGTACAACATCTTGATCATGGATCCAATCCATGATAATTTACTGGTTATTATTGAGTATATTATTGAGTGGATTTAATGAAGGATTATCTGAAATAAGAAATTTTCATAAATATATATTTATATATATACATATTTTACTTTGACTTAGGAATTTTTTATATCAAAGTTGCCTTACCTTGTCAACAATAAAAGTTCATTCCCTTAATCACTTTCAATGTAAGATATATACTTACCAATATATCTCAAGCAAGATATGGGATTTCCTTCCTTATCTTTGTCACATCCCAATAATATGAGAATCTGTGACTCCAATAAAGAGAAGCGGGAACACATTCTGCCTTACAAATCCAACTTGCATTTCCCAATTCGGTCTTTAACACCGGGGCCCACCACCCCTAAGGTGGTGTTGACACGTTGTTAATTGAACCAACCGTCAACAGGAATAGTACTCGCTATGTGCAATCCAATATCGCCCCAATAATATGAGGATCCAATACTGGGGTCACTACGCATAAGGCCTTACTCTTTCGAGAAGCAAAGAGCCCGATCCAAATGCGCTTGCATACATGAGCTGACACTTAAGACAAGCATCTCCTATATGCAATCCCTGGCGACAGAAACCCATCGCCTTGACGGGATACCATGGATGTCACTTATGTGATCCTCCACCTCATATTCAAATTTTAATTAATTATCATGAATCAAATTCATATAATTAATTCTTCCAAGGGAAATACATATCTATTCATAATAGAGTGTTTTAATTAGATATAATTAATTTAATCTCATTAAATCAATTATCAATCCAATTCAACCAACAAACTTGATTGGTTTTACTTGAATAAATATATGGTATTATCTCAAAGTACGTATTAATTTGAGTTTTAATAATTAGAAAATACATCATGATCTCTCATGCATCATCCGTTACCTACCCGCTGTCATGTCAAGTACTGGCGGCAGTGGGACAGACTGCACACGGTGCAACCTGCTACCCCAACGCTCCCCGACAAGACACCATATCCGCCTCGGGAAAAGATAATTGCGAGCCAATCACTTTGTACTTGAGATGATCATAGGTTCTTCAACTGAAATTATACCATATAGTAATAATCAAAATATTTTTTATTATAAGGAAATTTTCTAACCAAATTCCCAATCCTATTCAAGCAAGTTGTTTGTTGATTGTGTTTCCAATTATGATATAGATCAAATCTAATCATTTTATTGGTTAAGGCCAACTCAATTAAGGAATAATCATCACTAAATATTTCTAAAAATTTTTTCCATAATTATTTAAGGAAATTAACAATTAATTTCACTAATTGACAAACACATGGTTCTTGATATGGAATGTAATTTCAGTAGTGATCCCTACTTACTAAAATTAACATATCTCAATCAAATAAAATCCAAATTATGCCAAATAAATGTGCAAAGATTGCTCATTTAATTTATGACAGAATCTAAGTGATATTTCATGCATTTCTTGGTGCATCAAAATAGTAACTAACTCATTAATCATGTTAAGATTCGCAGTTCCCGCAACAGTGAATACATGTTCATTAAAACGACCATATCTCGAGCAAACGGAATCCAAATTACGTAAACTCAGATCCTATGGTTTCCTTATTTAGTGGGGAACAAAATTCAAATGATTAATTCGCGTTTAAACATTTTAAACAGGGCCGAGTTTTATTCACTAAATATAGGTGCGGAAATGAAATGCGATAAAAACTTTCGCAACCCTAACGAACCCAAGTCGTCTGAGGTTTACGGATCGTATCCAAAACCTTCAACCTAAGGCTCTGATACCACTTGAAGGATATGGGATAATCCTCAAGCGCATCACGAAGCGTGAGCATCGTATTGAATACGATGAAGAACGAGTAGTCGTACTAGTTGTTCTATGGAGCGGAATTTAAAAAAATTCATGTGATGAAACCACATGATCCAAGAATGATTCTCGGATCGTTTCATCTAAAACCACATCAAGTATAAAGGAATACCTCTTGTAGCGTGGTTGATTGAGTCTCTATGAAAAGAGACCTCCTGTCTCAAATCCGATCGTCGGAGAAGATGCTGGCGAGTGTGGGGATGAGTCGCGTAATCCTCGCAATCCAAGAAGTTGATCCAAGAACGGTGAACTCTTGATCTTGTCGTACGATATCAAACACCTTCTTCGTGAGAAAAGCACTCCAAAGAAGATGGAGAATCGAAGAACGTCGAGGCGGCATCGCGGTGGCGAAGCAATGACGAAGCCTCTCCTCTAGGGTTTGGTGGACGGCCACCAATGGAGGAGAGAAGAGGTTGACGTGTGGAAGGAGAGAGAGAGAGAGAGTTGTATCTCAAATTGCATAACCCTAGAGAGCAAGGCATGCCTCTCTATTCATAGGGTTTTGGGAGTCCATGGATCACAATCCATGAGACACACCAAATCAATGGATGAGATTGATTTGTGTTTAATCCAATGATCAAGGTTGTTGTTGGTAAAAACCAACAACTAATAATTTAATTAAGATTAAATATATTTGATAAATCAAATACAATTCAATCCTAAATTAAATCAAACAAATATGAAGAGATTAGCATGGAGATTGCATCCCCACATGGAATAGGTAGGACAGCAACCAATTTCCTTGTGGGACTAGGTAGCCGTCTAGCATGATCCCATGGTGGAGGCAATCTCATGCAATCTCATGAGATTGCATATCTCCATGAAAATCTCTCATATATTCCAACAACCTTTGTTTTTATTTATTCTACAAAAATAATTCATAATTAATTTTGAAAATATTGCAATCTTGCCATTGGAAATTTGTGAATCATATTCACAACCAAAAACAAAATATAATTTACATTTTCAATTAATTAGACAATGTGAATCCGATTCACATCAATAATTAATTTAAATATAAATCATAATAATTCTCTCTAATACATTATAAATCACATTTATAATATATTATGAATAATTGGATATTGCTATCCACATTATTCTTATCCACAATAATTAAATCACATTTAATTATATTGGATAATTATCCACATGCATCAAGATAATTAAATCACATTTAATTATCAATCTTTCTACTCTTAGATATAATTCAACTATGGAATCATTCTTGAACCCTTTCAAGAATAATGCGCTTTCTCCGCAGATACTTGGAGATAAGGACATGCTGAATGTATTGTTCCACGCATAGTGACTTGGATATTGAGATCACATCTCAAATTCAGATCTCAGGGACCTCCCACAGATGCTTGATTAAATCAAGGTCGTAGACCTAATCTTCTCATTGCATATGAATCTCATTCAGACGAATGTCCACCACATGGATAAAGATCAGGTCACTTCTCTACTGAGAGGAGTCACTAAAATTCAAACCTGTTTCATCACTCCCTCATAATGGAAGCGTCATGGTTATACAATCGTTTATGATCAAATCACCCACATGTATTCCTAATACCTGTACATCCTGCATACTGGAAGACCTATGATCAACCTGAAGATATAGATCAATTTTACACTGTCATCTTCAGGGTTTGATCACCAAGTTTCTCAATCTTGATTATTGGGAATCGGTATCGATCAAATGCTTTCTCAAAGCATATATCATACCTTCAAATTCTTGGCATACTTCCAAAGCATGATGATCATGCATGGAATTTGATCGGTCCCAATACCTCATTAGTTAGCTCATGTCTCCCGGTTTACATGTGAACCTGTATGATCCCTTTGAGAGATTGTATTACTCATATGCCCTTACATGCACACCAGCTCGCTGGTGTATAGACCTTGGTTAGGTCATCAACCTATTGGTCTGCCAAATGTACACACTCAGACATATAGTAACACATCTGTCTCTGGTCAGAGGATGTGTGCCTATGTTGTGACAGTATTCAACATAGGCCTTTGGTTATCTCGATCTCGTTAAGTCAACTCTTTGACTTAACTATCTGACACCTCCAAATCACTATTCCCATGCAGAGGACCTGCATCAAGAGGTCGATCAGATATCAACAAAATGAGAAAGGATTTCCATCTCTTACTGAGGATGGAGATCATCACTTAACAATCATTTGATGGTGCTTGATGAGTCCTCTATCTAACACTTTAGATATTCATCCAAGCACCAGCCTCTATAATCCAATCAATGAATCAACAACTGTATGATCATTAAGTTGGCCATGGTACATAACCCTTATTGTACGGAGGGACCTTATATGAAAATTAGTTATTCTTCATTTCAAATCAGGGAATGATATTCACAATAACATTTATCCATAATGGCTCACCGTGGGCTCGCATGTCCAACAAGCTCTTTATGCAATTTACCCATGGCGAGGGTATTGGTGCGATTTCTGGAACTTGGCGGGATGACACTGTAGTTTAGCCCCAGAGCGCGTATGTCCTGAAGAGGCATTGTGGTCTGACCGCAAAATCCACTGTGTGTCGCATGTTAGACACGTGTTTTTGGCTGGTGGGGATGCCTCTGTATTTTGCTGTATATCCAAGGTCATGGTCACAAAAATAGACAAAAAGTGTGTGAGGTGCACGTGTGTCATAGGTTCTAGTGGAGCTCTGACACCTTCCCTCCACATGGCAAGTTATTGTTGCTTTGGGACATCGAACCTGTAGGCTTGAACTAGGCTTGGAAGTCTCCTTGTGGCTGGATGAGAGCCGATGGATCAAGGTGGGAGCCTTGATCCTATGGCAACTGTAGGTCAGAGGCAGGGCTGCTCCTGGTGACACCCGCCTGGAGCTCGATGCGCAACTAGAGGAGGTGGTCGCAGTTACAAGGCAGCAGGCGTGTCGGGAAGGCGACCACATGTGGCTGAGGTAGTTGCGGTTGAAGGTGCTCGTCGTTGTTGAGCGTGATGTGGAGAGCATGGTTGATGGACCGACGGTGGAATGATTCGAAGGCAGGTGTGCGATGGATCGTAGATGGGTTGAGGCACATGCACCGTGGCAGTGGAAGTGAATGAATGCTGAGGTGACACACGGGGGGAAGGTGTTAGAGTGGTCGTAGAGGCAGAGGGTGGAGATGAAGTTGGTGATAAGGATGATGAAGATCAGAAATACACGCAAGAAGGAGAAGGAGCAGAGGAAAATAAAAGAGACAGAAAAGAAAAATAGAAAAGCAGAAGGGGAAGAAATTACCTACACTAGGTTGGACTGCCTGGGGATGGATGCTCGATTGAGAACCGAAGGTCTTCCCCTCGAAATCACGCCAACGTGAAGTGCACGAGACTGAGCTGCTCCTTATTAAAAAAACAACAGCAAGTTGGATGGATCCTCCTTAGATCTCGCCTGGAGTGGATTCGGTCGCCGTCGTCTCTTGCTTAAGGACTTGAGCTGTCATCTAGAGTACCTCGAAAGCTGGTGGCTTAACCTCCGTCGATGGCAGATGCCCTGGACATCGATGATGAGGGGTTTATATAGGGTGGAAGAGATATGGCGATATGGCTAAGGTTAGTTATGGAGCTTGGCAGGAGGAGATAACGATAGAGGGGAGATGGTTACGAGTGGAAGGAGAAGGGGATAAGATGAAGAGCGCATGGCTATGGTGATGGCCGGTAGAATGGGAAGCCCGTGGATTACGCATGGCAGTCGTTGAAGATGGGGGAAGAGGTGGGCGGCAGTTGCGGAGGTGGGTTCTGCCACAGGCGGAGTGGATTGGGGGAGATGAAGGTCACGTGCCGAGCACGTGAATAGAGAGAGGTCGCGGAAGGTTAGGGATGCACGAGCTAAGCATGTGGGTCGGGGGAAAAGGAGAGAGATGGAGTAAGTGGGGGTGTCACGTGGCTACCCCAGGAGGCGCCACTTGTCTCCCTAAAAAATTCAAAAAAATCAAAAATTAAAAAGAAATAGAAGAAGACCTCATACCAAAAAAAAATTCTTCACGAAAGTTGTTTGCCTCTATGAGATTTACAACTTTCATACATGATCAAAAGAAAATAAAATGCAGAATGAAAGATATGATTTTTTGGTGATATTTTATGTACATAAAATACTAATTTTATGTTTTAAAATTTTTATTTGATTTTCTGATGATAGAAAAATATATACAAAAATTAAACATTCTATGAAATAATTGAATGGACTCAAATGACAATTTTTTGGATTTTTATGGATTGAGTTAATATCAAAATAAATTAGGGAGGTTAATTAGGTATAAGTTGATTAGGTGAATATGGTCAAATCGCAATTGATGATTTTCTTTGCTTCTCTGATTGTTTTGGATTTTGATTTGTATAGATTTATTAAATCAATGAATGAATTAGAGAAACAAAAGAGAAAATAGTTAGAATGAATGAAATATGCATATGAAATGATAGGTCAAAATCGACGAAAATATACAATGCGCAAGAGGCCCAAAACCCAAGTTTTACAAATGAGCTCCGATTTTATGAAATTGATCTTGTCTTAAAGATATTTGAATGTATATTACTTTAAAAGTGAGTAGAGTGAAATCAGACACTATATGAGAACGATATCAATGTTTTAGTCCGTCTTTTTCTGAAATTAGGGTTTGAGATTATTTTCATGTGTACAAGTTAGCATTTTTTTAGTATTTTTTATGGAGTAAAGTTAGTAATATGGATGTAATGAAGTTGTTTTCATATCAATTGTAGTTAGCATGATTTAATAAAAAATGCATGAAGTCAAGTGAAATTGTGGAGATGATTATGAATGCAGGTATGCATGCAAAAATGCAAATATTAATTCTAAGTGCATGAATGGTAAAAATACAGAATATATGATGAAGTGGAGCTAATTACTTGGGATCGAAGCTCTATTTTCAACTTTTAATGTGATGAATCACAGATTCATCACATATAAAAAACCTGCATTGCATCACTTTGTGATCTCATTCATCACAAACTCTCGGAGGTTAGGGTTTATACGACACTAAAATTCACAGGAGGGCATGTTGTTCTCTTCCAAATAGATGCGATGCGAACACAATGAAGGGGAGATCCTATATTCTCTAGCCTATCACCTTGTGGTTTCTTTCTAGAACCTCAAGTAGACAAGGTTCTTGGTCTGTGGTTAATGAATCCCATATTCATCTACATTATTATTTTATATTATTTATCTAGCTTAAGTGAACAAAAAATCACTAACAATTAATGTTGATTAGCTAACAATGTGTTGTAAATAATTATCTATAATTATTGTATATAAATCTTTCTATTATTGTGCCTTTATTTTATGTGTTTATTATTAATTTGAATTCCAATAAAAATTATTATAATATTGTATATAATCAATTTAACATATTTTATAAAATTAAATCCAAAAAATAAGAAAAGAAATAAAAATAAGTAATTTATTACTTTAAATTGCTTACAAAAATATTTTATGTATATAGACGACTTTATTTTTCTTTGAGTACTACATGAAAGTTGTAGCTCTCATCGAGATATACATCTCTCATATTGAAGACTTTTTTCTTATTTTATTCCTAATTATTTTATTTTGATTTTAATCATCATTTTGAATTTTAGAATTCTGATTAGGCCATGTGGCACCTTCAGATCATGCCACATGGCCGGACCCATGTATTCCTCCTCCCTTCTCTCCTGGACGTCTGATCATGTTGATTAGACAAGCATTATCCATTCATCTATGCCTGAATTACCAGTTGCTCGATCTTCTGATCAAGCACATCAAGGCCATTGCCTGACGCCCTTTTCCCCTCCATCCGATCACCCATCCAATGGTTAGGGGATCGTCCCCAACCTCCAGCCACACACTTCCAAGAGTCGCAACTCTTCAAACCTCCCAACTTCACCTAATTTACCAAGGTACATCATATACTCTAACCACATGGTCTCAATGCCTAATCCTTCCCCATTCAATCTTCATCTTCGCCCATGCGGTTGTCCCTCTCATCTCCCTCACATGCTTTGTGGAGTGGTTGTTGAAACCACTGCCCTACAACTGCACAACCACCACATCTCTTCTATCAAAACTCATCCTCTACCTCTGCCACCGCCATATGCCCTTATGTGAAACTCCTCCGAGCCATCCCTCTCTCTTGAGTGACAACAAGTGAGAGCTCGATCGAGCAAAGATAGAAATTTGGTTCCGGTGAGATCCAAAGAAACTCTCTTGCATTGTAGACCATTTCCAGGTACTACTAGAGCTCAATCCTTAGCCGAGATTATGAGCAACAATCCAGGATTATCTTGAAGCTCCAATTTCTGGGCATACCCTTCCATTTCATTCCTTCTTCTGTACTTCCAGGTTTTATCCTAGTTCATTCACTTTGTGTTGCTCTGTAGTTTCTTCATTTATTATCATTCATTTACTTGTTATTATCCTCATCTAATCATATCTAACTCCTCGAAATTCAACCTCCATTCACGCGTACATCTCCTTCGTATCAATCCACTTCTCCATGTTTGTTATCACCACACCCCTTTCTTCTCTTTGGAAAGGAGAAGAACCCATCAAGGTTCAGTTCCTGCAACGCTTCTAAAACCCTTCATTTCACCTCACTTCATCTCCAGAGATTCTTCTTGACTTGTATTATGTGTAACTTACCTCGTAGGAGTCCATCAAGCCTCACTGATCAGAGCTTCGCCGGAGCAATCTTCAGTATTTCGACCTTCGAGGAACCTGCATCGACACAGTAATCCAAGAAATGCTTTAAACTCCTCAGACAATCTTCTTCCTTGATAGGTCATCAATGGCCTGCCTCGACCTTCAATAGAAACAAAATAACGAAGATGAGGAAGAAGGTGCTCACCGGAGCTCCGCCAGGGCACCATCGCCTAAGCCGGAAGGGGAAGAACACAAGACACCGTACATGCTGGATCTGGGGATCTAGATACAATATGACAGTTATTATCATCCCCAGCCCTCACTTAGAGGGATCACTTCACTCCTAAGGACCAGACCAATTGAACCTGCAATGAGGCACCAGATACTAACATGTGGCCCGAGCCTAGAAGCCATCCGAGCCTAGTAGGTCACGTGCCCAACGCATCTGAGGGTGGAGATTTTCCAGACCAGCTCAAGAAATCTTCAAATTTGCAGATAATTCCAGCCTAAAAAATTGCATTTGTACCCTAGTGATTTTCTGTAATTTCACTTTAGTCCAATTTGGATTTTCTTGTAATTAAATAATTCACATTTTATTGCATGTATCCCCTTGCCTTGTTCCTTCAATAACTTGTGAACCACTTTTCCAAATATAATGAAATTGGTGTCGTTAGAAAGCTATTTTTGTGCTCTTTAATTTAATGTTATTTAATTTCCGATTTGACTTATAATCCATGCATTGAATTTTAAAGTGTCATTTTTTGTCTACTCAAACTTATTGTTAACTAATTAATTCTGATTGAGGTTGAATAGCTTTCTTTTTGACATTGTTATAATTTACTGATTATTATCACAAATAAATAATCCTTTTTTATCTGGAGCATATATGTTAACTGTGCATTTACTTTGTGATTGCATTGCATCATTACTTATCATGTAAATTTAATGCATAAAACTGTTTACAAATTGCATACATTATGTCCATTGCATCTTTCTTGACCTGGATAGCCTATAAATCACATAAGTGGACGTTTAACTCCCTATATAAAGTAGATAATTATCTGTGTCCCTATGTCCGACCCTGGACTTACTCAGGTATTAACTTAAGCTGATAACATTTCACAAAGATATTCTCTTGCTTCTATTGATTGTTGATTGGCATGCACTACAATGAGTGCATGTTGCTTTATAGTTACTTACACAACATGTCAGAGACGATTCATCAAATGGCATTGTTGTTCAAGACACGTCACGTTATTTGATTTTATCTAGAGTTAATTATTCTTTTTAGATTTCTAGAGCTTTTTTAGTTAAGTTCTCATTTGTGCTATTTGTATTATTTTGTCTTTATTATTTCTGTGTTTTTATCTATCTAATTTACTTAATTTCTATTGTGAACTTTCTAACATTTTCATTGTTTGGTGGTAGGGACCGTGAAGCTGACAAAACCCAGAGGACCATAGTGGTGAGGGGGTTGGAGCTTCAACTGTAGAGACTACAAGATAATTACATTAGGAGAAATTTTAGTTTAATTAAATAGTATTTTTGTGTTGTAGTTTCTGTGAGTTATTTTTTTGTTATTTTTGTTGTATCTATTGTTGTAAAAATTGTCAAATTTACAATGGTTCTCGATTGAGTTCTCACATGTGTAAAGAAGGCCTCTTTTTATTCATTAATTGTATGGTTGTGTAGAGAGTGATTCTCGACTTAAGTGACAATTTAGGTCAAGGCACCACGCTTCAAATAGATATATCTTATATCATTTTTACTTGATCTATCTCTTAAACTTAGGACACCTAATTTTATCTCATAAGATTCACTAAAATTTTAGGAGATTCATTGAGACACACATAAGTTACGTTATATCTAGTCAAATTAATTGATTTTCTTCATCGCTAATAGAACTCCTGCTAGGTGTGACTTTTTCGACTTGCATCATATAGAATAATTTTTTTATAAATTCATTCTTGCATCCATATGGAAAGTGCTGGGAATAACTGTATGTATTTCGAAACAACTGCATGCACAATTGATTTTTAGCCTGGATTCCATTTTCCGTCTCCTCCTTCGATTTTTGCCAACCTAAGGATAGAGGAAAAAGAGATTGTACGCTAGGTGATTATTTTGTGGTCACTTAATTCATGTGGTAACCAACTCTTAAAATCGGGATTGAATTATGCAAGTTGACATCAAATAATTTGGAATAATAACCTTTTATTACGGGTAGTAAAACCCTTCTTGTATGCAGGTACTTACCCCCAGAGAGAGTGGGTGAGGACAGACCCCTAAGGTTAGAGACCAAAATCGTGGACTTTCATCCTAAGTCTCCAGGTCCGACTCTCGCAGATTTTGGGAGATGCAAGTGGTTGCCTTCGACATTAGAAATACATTTTGGTTGTTTGCGCTTATAAGTTCCTTTTGGGTGTGATATTGAACCTATCTGCCTAGTAAGATCACTCCATTGATTGAGGGCTTATAAGATTTCAATTGGGTGTAGTAGGAGACTCCTTGTATGCTTGTATAAGATTGTTTGAATCACCAATTAAAATTGACAAGATAAAATAGGTCGAACTCTTACGGCTTTCATGTGGTGAGTTGGTGAATTTATTCAAAGGGGTTTAATTGCATTATATTGTGTGAGTTGATTTCATACATTTGCGTGCATTGTAGTACTAGTTTATTTATGAATTGAGCATGCTCATATCTTGTATTCTCCTTGAAATCAAAGATGGATAGTTGGTCAAAAAATTTGTTCGGACTTCGCGAACCTTTCCTTGAATTGTCCAAATATCACGTCTTCCAAGATCCAACCACCATATTCCCCTGGACCTTCTCAGATCTGAAATAATCCTTATTTTGATTTGATGTATCTTGATTCATTCTTAGGGAGCGTTTACATCTCAATTGATCCCTTTATTTCTTCTCTTCTCACTGAGGAAGACCATTTCCTTGGTGAGATTGACTTTAATTCTTTGTCTTCATCAAGAATTCACTTAAATCCACTTTTGATGAAGTTTTAGAATATTCTTTCATGATGTCTTCAAAGAGAAAGAATGGAGAGGAGAAAGAGCGTGAGGATCTCATGCAAATGATACTAACTAGGCTAGAAGCATCATGGCAGGATGCAGATATTTTAAAATCAAAGATTGACCAGCTAAATTTGGGATTAGATGCACATGTGGATACAAAACATAACTCTAGACAATATCAAATGGCAAATTTGTTAAGTCTAGTAGAGCTTGAAGTAGAATATGAGTTGAAGTCGCAGTTCCTTAACTTGTTGCCTCATTTTCACGGGAATGCACATGAGGATTTGTATGCATTCCTAAGGGAATTTGAGTTGGTCTATACTAATCTTAGACATCCTAGGGTTCCAAGTATACATTAGGCTTAAAGCCCTTCTATTTTCCTTGAAAGATAAGGTTGATTATTAGACGAAGAACCTGGGGGTAGTTGTAACTACCTATGTGAAGTTCAAGGATCTCATCTTAAAAAAGTTTTGCCATTTTAGTAGAACAAACTTTATGCGCTCATGCATCACTAGTTTCTCCCAACTCCCTAATGAAGCATTCTATGATACATGGGAGAGATTCAAAGATATCTTGCAGAAGTATCCTTGTCATAGCTTAGAGCATACCATCCTTGTTTAGCCAGTGTATTGTAGTATCAACCCTGAGGTGCAGAGTTTAGTTAGTGTTGCTTATGGAGGTAGATACACTTCATGTCGTGCAGACATCGTCTGGAAGGTGTTCGAGAGGATGGCCGAGATGATCCGAGCACAAACCGTGAGCAGAGCTCAGACAGACACTCCCCTTCCACTCTTACCTAGAGGGGGAGTGAGGGCTACAGTTGATCCATCTAACATGGGTATTATAGCAGATTAGTAAATAATTGTAGAGAGGATCGATAGGAGCATGGATAAGTTGGACAATAACTTATCCAAATTATCGAAGCAGATGGAAAACCTGTCAAAGAAGGTATCCATGATCAAGATACATGTCGTGATTGTATCTGCTACTCTCATATATTGTGTTCATAACATCCAGGAGCAACCGATGTTAGGGCCACCTCATCCGTTGGTAGAGGACTAGACTCTTACTCATTCTTGTTAGTAGCAACCACCATCCGCAGAGACAGTTACCAAGGAGCCTTCTCAGGTGTGGGAGGTAAATTGTGTGTGGTACACACATGACATCGCTAGGCAGGGGAGTTCAGGGGATCGTTTCTCTTACCAGCGTCTCCCAACTTTTTCAACACATCATTTACCCCTACACCTCTTATAACACAACAAAGCTCTGGAGCCTTTCACTCCAAGGAACCAAGGTAGCATCATCTGTACATCCGATAGCATACATACCAATAGGGGCAGCAGGGCCCACATGTGCAGCATCTATCCCAACAGTAGCAGCAACATTACCAAGACTAGTCTTCACGTTCTTCCCGTCCTTCTTCACAACATCAACCATCCTTGTTAGGTCCCACATTTCATATGACAAATACTCGAGGAATTATGTTCCTATCAGAATGAGATACATGATTTGCAGGTTGACCACAACCGCTTATGTTGTTTGCATGACAAGCAGTCTACCCCTTCTACATCCATTCTTGCATAGGTTCAGGTTAACCCCAACATCCTAGGCTAGACTCAGCAGCAGTAGATATATAATACGATATACTACTCAGATTTACATAAATCCGAGCATGAGATCCTTACTTTTGATTGTATTAATCACATGCCACTCATGAACGGAAGGACCATGGTCATTCCTGATCGGACAAGGGATATGGAGAGGACATCTGTTGCTCATCCTAAGGAGACTTTAGACGATGATGAGGCCAGGCATCACCAACAACACCTTCATAATGAGTCAGAGACATCAACGAGAATGAAGAGAAGGAGTAAGAGGGCATCATTGTAGCACAAAGAAGATTTAGAGATTATGGAGGACCTTGTACCTTCGATTGAAGACAATGTACATTCAGCAAACATTCCCCAACCTTTAGTAGACTATTGTATTTTAAGTTCCAAGTTATTTGTAAAATATTCAGTTGTGAAGAACTCTGTTTTTGAAAATAAAAAGCATGTTTCTATTTAGGACTCAGATTCTTCGCATTCTTCTTTTTATTGAATCGCTTTCCCCCATGCTCTAACAACTGGAAAGCGTGCTATCAAAAAGATTTAGAAAGATGATCCTGAAATGCCATGTTTTTGTAAGTATAACATTATGACGAAAGTGTCATTCAATGAGTATGTGGCAAGTAATCCTTCTTTCCAAAAGTATTTGAAAATACGGTGTGCACCTAATAGGGTTATCAAGAAGAAGTTGAACAGTTATATCAAGACACATGTTTTGTCGGTTGCCACAACATACTGTCTTATGAACCAGTAATTACTAAGGAAAAAGAGAGATTTAGGTGAACATTATGTGACCAGTCATATTGATGATATAGTTTTTGCACACACTCTCTTGATAACGGTTATTTGATCAACTTACTTCCCTTTGCTTTATGTTGGAAGATGGAGTTGGTCCACTTCATAAATACAGAGCATTACTCCAGTTAACTGATAAATGTATGAAGAAAGCAAAGGACGAGGTCAAGGGCGTTATCATATCGATTGAGGGACAAGAATACAAGGTGGACTTCACTGTCCTTAAAATAGATATCCCCAATCACTGGAGAGAATCATAGATCATCCTTGGACGACCTTTTCTTTGGACTGTTGGAACTTCATTTGATTATGAGACGAGGATGATGAAGTTCCATTCTTTAGGTGGAGAAGTGGAACTTAAGATGATATAGATGAAATGGCAGTGACCTAACTCAAGCACAGATTTCTCTTCATCTTCCAAAACAGATTCAAGAGTTGTTAGTACAATTGGGGTATGGAAACAAAACCTGATAGGACTGAGTGAGACCGACTCATCTGGAGAGGATATGTACATGATACAGTTTGTGAGGTGTTGCCAGGATTCATGAGAAATATATCATCTATCTATTCCTTTGATGACTCAAAGATATCTACAGATCTATCAATTCCTACTCCTAAAGAATAGTCAAAGGAGTTAGATTTAGAGTCATATATGGCTTTGGCTGAATTACTGTGTTTCTTTGGGGATCCGACTCTTTGTTCAGCACAGTTGGTGGCCAACACTACAGAATTAGCACCACCTTCATGCAACACAGAACCAAATTCAACGATAGTTCAGCCAGATTTGATTGATGATACTTCACTGCAAGATCTAAGGTTGCTACCTCCTACATTAAAGTATTCCTTTCTTACAGGACCAAAGAATAGATATAATATTATCATTAGTTCTAAGCAGGCTGTAGAACATGAGTCTAGGTTGTTATAAGTACTAGAAAATAACCGCAAGGCCATATGATGGACAATGTCGGATCTAGTGGGTATTAACCCTGCTCTTTGCTCACATCATATTTACATTGAGGAGAATGCTAGACCTTCCCATGATTTTCAGAGGAGACTTAATCCAAATCTTCGAAACGTAGTTAAGAAAGAAATTGGAGCATGAAATATATACTCATCTCTGACTCCAAGTGGGCAGCCCCCCTCCATGTTGTCCCGATGAAATCAGGAATTCATATGGTCACCAATGATGAGGGAGTTGAGATTGCAACACAAGTACCCATGTCCCGGTGCATCTGTGTCTATTACAAACATCTGAATTTTGCGACCAAGAAAGATCACTTTTCATACCTTTTATTGATTAGATTTTGAAGAGACTAGAGAGGAAGGAGTTCTTATATTTTCTTGAGGTGTACTACGAGTACAACCAGGTAGCCATAGCCCTTGAAGATCAGGAAAAGACCACTTCCACTTGTCCTTTCGGCATGTACATGTTTAGACGCATGCCATTCATGATTTGTAATGCCCATGCACATTTCAGTGATGCATGATCGTCGTATTTACCTAAATGGTGGGGGATTTACTTGAAGTCTTCATGGATGATTTCTCGATTGATGGTGATTCATTTGATTCATGTTTAAAGCACTTAGTCCGAGTCCTTCAAAGGTGTAGACAGGTCAATCAGGTACTCTATTGGGAAAAGAGTCATCTTATGGTTAAGGAGGCATCATGTTGGGGTATCTCTTCTCCAAAAAGGTAATGGAGGTTGACCTCGCCAAGGTGGATGAGATCAAGAAACTTGATCTACCAACCAACATCAAGTTAGTGAGATCATTTATAATGCATGTTGGATTTCATAGAAGATTTATTCAGGATTTTTCTAAGATTGCTCGATCACTGATGAGCTCTTAGGGAAGGACACTGAGTTCATTATATATCACATATGTCTAGTGGCCTTTGATCTCTTAAAAAGAAATATTTGTGACTCTCCTATACTACATGCTCGTGGTTGGTCTCTTACCTTTGAGATCATGATTGATGCTTCAGATTTTACTATTGGAGCTATATTGGGGAAGAGGCAAGTTCAGATCTCGTTTTCCATTCACTATGTGAGCAAAGTTTTAGAATCTACACAGAAAAATTACACAGTGACCAAAAGAAGAAATGCTCGTCGTAGTCTGGGCTCTTGATAAATTCAGATCATATGTTTTGGTGCCAAAGTGACAGTACATATTGATCATTGAACCATTAGGTATCTCGCGGAAAAGAAGGACACAAAGGCATGTCTTCTGAGGTGGATTTTATTGCTCCAGGAGTTTTATTTGGAAATTAAGGATAGATCTAGAGTCAATAATGTAGCGGCTAATCATTTTTCAAGAATTGAGCTAAAGGATTCCCTTGATTTTGAACCTTTCAGAGTGACCTTCCTAGAAGAGTCGATTTGTGTTGTTGATTCTCTTCCTTGGTATAACAACATGGTGAACTATCTTGTCTCTAAGCAAGTTCCCCAGGGTTGGACTAGAAGCAGTATTGACCGACTGAAGTTGGATTCAAGGAAATACCATTCGGAGGATCTGTTCCTTTTATTTGAAGGACCGGCTTGTGTTTGAAGAAGGTGCATTCCTCAGGAGGAATACTAGAGTATCCTCACACAATGTAATTCTCTTGAGGCAGGAGGACACCATTTATGAAAAAGAACCACACACAAGGTGCTTCAATGTGGATTGTTTTGGTTGACCTTGTTTAGAGATGCCACTAATTTTATATGGTGGTGCCTTGTTTGTCAAAGGATGGGAGGGACAGTTGGTTATAGAGATGAGATTCCCATGCAACCGGTGATTTTTTGTGATGTTTTTGATGCATGAGGCATTGATTTCATGGGCCCTTTCCCAATAGCCATGGCTATTAATGCATCTTATTAGTGGTTGACTACCTTTCAAGATGGGTGAATGCTATGCCAACCCAAGCCAAAGACAGTAGGATTGTTTGTAAGTTCATAAAGGATCATAATATTTCAAGATTCAGGGTTCCAAGAGTTTTGATATCTGATAAGGGTAGCCATTTTGTGAATAGTGAAATGAAATCTTTAGATAATGACTACAAGTTTGAACATTGAGTAACGAGTCCTTACCACCCTCGATAGAATGGCATGGCAGAGGTTTCTAATTGGGATGTCAAGAGTATTCTTTAGAAGCTAGTCTGTCCTGACAGGAAGAATTGGTCCCAATTATTGGACCAAGTTCTATGGGCCTATAAGATGACTTACAAAACCCCTTTGGACACTTGACCTTTTAGAATGATATATGTCAAGCCATGTCATTTACCCGCTGAATTGATTCACAAGTCTGAGTGGGTAAAAAAAAGATTAATTAGAGTTGTCACTTAGGCAAGTTGTTTAGAGACCTGAACCTCAATGAACCAGTGGAAATCCGCAATCGAGCAAATGACAACAATATGATCTATAAGGACAAAGTTAGGAAGTGCCATGATTCGAATATTAAATGCAAGAACATTGTCACGGGATAGAAGGTATGGTTGTTTGATGCAAAGTTAAAGATTTTCTACTGGAAACTTAAGTCTATATAGACGGGTCCTTATATAGTCAAGGAAGTGCATGGAAATGGTAGTGTAGAGATAGCAGATCTCACAGAGGTGCACCTTCCTTCTTGGTCAACAAACAGTTGTTGAAACACTTTTACAAATCAAAAGAATGGTTGACTCCAGCTGAGGTTATCGACTTCATGTCGATTGAGTCATTAACAGACATTTCAGATACAACATGAAGTCGCAGCTGAAAGATTCACATCAGATAGATTCGACATCTTTCTTATTCATCATCCATTATATTTCTTACTCTGACTTTATTATTTTATGGTTGAGGATTCTTCACTAATTACTTTATTACTCCTAACTTAGGCTTGTGAGAGCTTAAGTATAGGGAGGAATCCGACCCAGTCTCCTGTATATTCTCCTCAATCCCTTTATCATTTGTTCATTCTTTATACTTAGCCTATTTTTAGTCTAAGTATAGGGGGGTTGATCTCCTGTTACTCTTTTTAATCTATTCTTTTTGTACCCTCATTTGATGTCTTCATGTCGTACACTTAGGCTATTCAAAGCCTAAGTATAGGGGTGGTCTGACCAGTTGTCTTATCCTTGTTTTTGTCTTTCTTCTTTATTTTTAGTATGAGCTATGCCTTTCAATTTTGTGCCATGAGGACAAACCACAAGCTAAGTGTAGGGGTGTGTGCATATATTGCATATATACTTTCAGTCATAGCTCGTACTTTTACATATTTTGTATATTTATTTTGAGCTATGTATTTGGCATTTGAAAACTTTTTGTAAAAATAGTTTGCAAAATGTTTGAAAAAAATTATATTTTACTTGTTTTACAAATTATTTTCAAAAGGCTACACGTTTATTTTGACACTTTACTCAATATTTTCTATATATATTTACAAATATCCTTTTAAAAAATTGTGAAAATAAAAATAATTGAAAATCAAACATTACTTCAGTTTTTCAAGGGATCTTTTATTTTCTGAAAGGGTGCCTTAGGTGTAACGGTTAGATTTTGGACCGTTGGATTCTTAGGATATAAAAGGTTGCTTAGACCTAGTTCTCTACAGAGTTAAGCATGGAGGAATGCCCGGATTTGAACTCTATATTTTAGAAGATCAAGTTGATAAGGAGTTATTTGAAAAGTGTGATGTCGCAGGAATATAATATTTTGTTAGAAGAGTTAAATATAGAGGAACTTGCACCTTTTCTGGAGGATGTTCTGTTATCTGATTATCATCTTACTTGTAAGTTAGGTTTCTTTCTTGTGTCTAGTTTTTATATTTTAAGGAAAACCTAGAAGTTTGTTGAAGGAACAAAGGGCTGGATATGTCTTCCCTCTATTTTGGAAAATTTTAGGTCTTCCCATGTGGATATGGATATTACATTTGAGGAAGAATATCATCATTCCAAGTGATTCATTTTCCAAGTTTATGAAGATCTTTCTTATTCTGATTCTTAGGTTTACTCTGTGAGGAAGAAACAAGTTAAACATAAGGAATACAATGATTTCAAACTTTGAAGATTCAAGCCCGATTTTTGAGAAACTGAAGTTTGTAGTGTTGTGTGGGTATCCTTGTAATGTTTTTGTGGTGTTTGTTGTGTTCTAGTTTGTTATGTTTTGTTGGTGTTCCTTAAGGGTACATGTTCTCTGATTCTTTTTATAAAAAAGCTTCCTCAAGATTTATGTTAATAATTAACTTATTAATTTGGTGTTCTTCCCTAACACTTTCACTTTGCGCTAAGACTTGTTGAGATCTTTGACAATTGGTTGATGAGGTCTAGAGAATTAGAGTTAACTTGTCTTAAATGTTAGGGTCTTAGACTTAATAATTCAAACTTCCCTAGTTAGAAAGATTTATGTGCTATATTACATGCTTAATTTCTTCCTTAAAGAATATGACCATCACTCACTTGCACGACTGCATTCATGATTAAGATGAGTCGAGGTTTCACTTGAGGAATCGGGATTTGAGATTCAATTTTGGACCTTATTTTATGATACTCGAGGATGGGATGAGATTAATGAAGGCCTCATGAAACCTGCTTATTAGTATCTTAGACAGTATGGGACATGGTTCTTATACTAATCTCCTGATCAAAGCCTAAGTGCCAGGGTGTGATAACATTAAATTAAATTGTTGATCAGTGTGCATCAATCCTTGGTAAAAGCAGTGGAGCTAGCAAAAAAAGGAAAGAAAAAATGATGATGAAAATAAAATCTCAAATCTACAAAAGTTACATTATATGAGGTTACACTAAAGGTGAGTGCTCTCGACCTTTTGAGTGTCCTGTTGGATCAAAATATAGGCTTTTATTTGTCGAGTTAGTACCTTAAAAAGGGCTCTGAATCGTAAGCGATACAAGTTTGGGTGTAGAAGGTTTCTTAGATACTCAAAAGAGACACGCCTCGGTGCATTCCCAAGGAAACAAGTACATACGACTCAACTTCTTTTGACGGACACACTAATCAATGACAAAAATATATTGTGTTTAGTTAATAAGGCACTTGAGAGATACCTTGTTCTAATGAGAGGGGGGGGATGACACTATCCTATTACCTTCATTATCTAGCCTATCGTCCACGCTTTGAAGTCTGATAAACTAAAGAGTTGGTGGCTTGAATCAAGACTAGATTTAATCCCTTGGGTTGAGGATTAGGTCCTTAGGAGAATCTCTTGAATTGGAACTTCATGTGACATCTTGACTCTACTCTTGTGAATGTAGTGAACACATTAATGACATGTTTCTTACTATACACGCATACATTGAGAGTCTTATAATTAGTTGAATTCCTTTTGATTAGACCAGGTTCAACTTAGAGTCTTAGTATCTCAATAACTAAGTGTTTTGGTTTTCTTAAGCCTTGTCTTTTCACATGTGCATGTAGGAGATTGCTAAAATCTCTAACTATCTAATAATTCTTTATTTATTAGCTCGAGTATGAGCTTAGCTTAAGTATAAGGGGATAGAGAGTGCAGGAACATCTTGGGCTCACCTACAAGGAAGGCATACTTCCATGTTGAAGGTAATTGCTTTAGCTTAGGAGGGGTCAGAATTAGATCGGTGGTGACCTCTACTACTGTGGTAGGTGTAGGATCATTCAACTAGATATTGTGCACCATGGTTGACATTCGACTATGAGTTAAATGCCTCAAAAATATCTTCAATGAATTCTTCTTGCTCCGACATGGATGGAAGTGTTTGAATTAGCTCGGATAGCACATCAACAGGTAGCTCATCTTCAAAGACCACATGGATTTTGATGAATCACCAATTCATCATCTTTAGTCATTCATTTTGGCTTAAAATGCCTTACCAAACACATGCAAATATCAATAATCCTCACTTTTTAATAATCTCAAATCACCTGTAAATAGTGTATATTTATCATTATTTTAACTTAAAATAAATGAAGAAAGAAATTAAGGAAAAAAGAAAGAAATAAGAAGATTGTATATGTAATAAATGCAGGCTGATCCTAACCTCGAGAGTAGGCCAAGACTTGACCTAATCGATAATGAATAAAGTAGGGGGAGATATGGTCTTAATCTATTAAAAATCCAGAAAATTAATCTTCACACGTGTATATTCACCAACGTCCATATTACACATATCTTCTACTATTTTATTTATCATCAAAACAATCTCAAATAAAAATATTTTCTTCTTGAAACTTGTACATAAAAATATGTATTAAATAATAAAAATAATTACAAGAAGAAACCTTGTACAAAACAAAAGAAACAACACTCTGAATATACCGTAAAACCAAAATTGACAGATCAATATCTACTCCATAAAATCTCAAAGTAAAGCAAACTCATTTAAATTGTGTTCAAAATTAAATAATCCTGAAAATGAAAGTAGTTTCATAAAAATCAGAGTAAGATGTGAAAGTTGGTTTTTTAGAGTGTTGTTATATATTTTGTCTATGGTGTACCTATTATTTATATTCATTTATGTATTTCTTTGTGTTTTTGCACATATTATATTTTTACTATTTTTATATATGTTATATTATTTACATAAAATACAAATAAAAATAATAAAATGGAAAATAAACAAAAATAAATAAGTGTATGTATATTGTAAGTATAATGTACCTATATTGTATATAGACTTATTTAATTAACCTATTAAATTAATTAACATATAATAAAATACAACTATATTTAAAACCCTTGAATTATTTTTTAAATTAATAAAATATAAAATTATGTAATTATTTGGAAAAAATAATTAATTGAAAAATGTATATTTTTTGTATATAGGTATTTTTACCTATGAATAAAGGAATTTATTTATTTTACCTTATTTATTTAACTTATTTAAAAAATAATTTAATAATTTATAAGCATTATTTATTTTGTAAATTTTTTTATTAAAATCCATTTTCTACTGATTTTTTATTTATTTTCGGTGTCTTCGCTTGTAGCATTAGACCTCTTCGGGTCTGGACTCCTATTGGTCGGACCTAGGTCTGTTGACTTGCACCAACTCCCCCTTCTAACCCAAAAACTCGAATAAATGCCCAATCTCCCTTCTTCCTTGATTTCTCCTGACCCAGTCTCCTCTCCTTTTCTTCAGATTTCTTCTCTAATCGATCATTCGAATAATCCTAATTCATGATCGATTATTTCTACTCCAGCTGCCTCAGATAGCATGCCCTTTTCTAATATCAAATCCACCCCTTTACTATCTCCATAAATAAGAGCTAGTAGACTTTGATTCAATTTAATATATTTTCACCTCATTTTCACCTGAGATCAACTCTCGGAGTGTACTTTAGGTGACGTAGAAGGTACCCCATGATCCGAAGCACGCAAAGTAGCCCAAAGATCGAGATCCGGTACTGCCATCAGAGCCCTTCGGTGAGCTCAACTTCTCCACCATCTCACCGACGGATCTATGTCACAACCTTTCCATTTCCATCATAGGTTAATATAGGTTAATCTAGTATAATTCTTGCATTTATTTTCATCTATTCCATTTCAATTTCACGTAGATCAATAAGATTCCACTCAACCTCCGATCTGCTCGATCGGAGGTCCATTTCATTTGAATTTCATTCAAAATCGCTCCAATCATCTCACCCGACTTATTGTGCTTCTTCATCACTCTATTTCACAATATAATCAACCTCATATTGACCGATTTGAGGAGATTTGGGTTCAATAATTGAACTAAATACCTCCAATGTTTTAATAATTGCATTTAGTCCAGATTATTAGAACTCATGTGCGTCAACACGTGATTTTTTGAACAATTGTAATAAATAATCCTAGTTTTGTGTTATTTTATACTCCTAAACATATAAATAATTGCAAGCAGGTCCTTTCAATTTTGGTTCACGTGAGTAGGACGTGTATCTTTGGTATTTTTGCATAGTTGACCCTGAAGTTCTTTTATTTGTTATTAAAGCAATTCTGAAACTATAAATAATTGGTTTTAGGTCTTGTCTCTATAGTGCTATATTTTCTTCTTTAATTGCTTTTATCAAAAAGCCAATCAACTCTAAAAAATCCCTAAAAATTTGGTTAAGTTTTTGATTAGGAGGTTTATAATCAATACTTTCGATTTCAAAATTTCTATTATTTAAAAATTCAAAAGAAGTGTGAAATTCCTCTGGTTAACTTTAAAATTTTCAAAAAAAACTTTAAAAAAAAATTTGGAGATTCCTTTTCCATTGTTTAATCATCTGTAAAAAGTTTATTTTAAAATTCAATGAGAAAAACCTAAAAATTAAAAAAATACAAAAAATCTATTAAAAATTCATATAAAATCATAAAAAAATCAGAAAAATACATAATTAGGCTTGTTTTAAATCATAAAAAATTTCTTCTGGTTGTAATTTGTTTTTATTGATTTATTTTTTTTCATATTTTCAAAATACAAAAATAGTAGTTAGATTTTACTTTATGTTCTATTTCTATTTTTATTCATTTTAAAATACTTAAAATAAATCTAACAATTGCATAAAAATAACAAAATAGTATAAAATTTTAGAAAACATAAAAAGATTTTTATTCTGATTTTTTGACTATTATGATAATTTTAAATAATCCAATAAGAGCATTTATTTCTTTGGTTTTATATTACTTTAGTTTTAAAAATTAAAAAGATAAAAATTTGAAAAACTAAAATTCATTAAAAAATAAAAAAATAAGAAGGTGAAAAATAAAATATTAAAAATACATAAAAATTTATTGATAATTAAAGAGACATAAAAAATAAAAAGAAAAAGAATCCTTAATTAATTCGCATTAATTAAATAACCCTCGGGTATTGTTGCTCATCTAAGATCCATCTTGATTTGCTATACATGTAAAATAATAGTACTTGATTTATTATCATTTTTAGTGTGAATAAAAATAGTTTTTGATTTGGGAATTTGTGGGTAGCAGTGACTACTTCACATTGTTCATATTTTTCACTTGTTAAATAAAATTAAAACCATAAACTCCTATAATAAATTAGAATTCAACTATGCTCTCCAAGAGCTCCTCCTTAAAGAGGAATTTTTGAATTTCCTCATTATCCAAAAATAATGCAGTGTCTTTGATTTCTGCTAAAAAATCACAATCGTCTATCGCATTCTTCTTGGTCACACTCTCGTTTAACACAGATTCTGTAGGCATTTGTACTTGGATCGTCTGTACTTGGACCTTATCACTGCTTGAATGAAAGGTGATTGTTCCGGTGACATGGTCCACAACTCTCAGTTGTTCAAAGATTCGACCATCCCAATATGAATGTGGTTTGGAGTATGGGGGCAGAGGTGTCCATATCTAGGATAATCTAGTCCATAGGGAACTACATCCCTTGGATTGTGAGAATGCCATCCTCCTGAATGCCCTTGACCACTTAACTGAAGTACCTGTAAACTGCAGAATCATTCTGGTGGGATTCAACAGTCCTAACCCAAATTCCTTGAGTAGCGAAGTAGGCATAAGATTGATCGATGACCCACTATCAAGAAGTGTTCGTTCGAACTCTTGGATGAAAATCATGCATCTTACGAGAGGTTCTCCCTTGTCCTTCTTCTTAGCGGGGAGGTTGTTGATGGCACTTACAGTAGCCATGGTAAGAATATGTTTTCCAACATGATTGCATCGGTTTTTGCAGTGTTGACGCTTCGAAATGAATGCCTCTTTTAGACCTTTCTTCATAGTCGGTATGTATTCCATGTCTCTTAGAAGTGGTTACCAAGACAATATTATGCAAAATTTTAACCATGTCTGGATCAGAAAAAGTAGTTTTGAATTTTCTATTTTTTTATTATTTTTCATTGCATCTTGAAATGTCATATTTACATTATCATTCAAAAAATGTTCAAGTGAATCGGATTTTACATGCAAATGATTAGAAGGGATACAACATTTGCCCTGGTGGAAAAGCTAACAAAAGGAACATTGGCTTCGTCAGCTCGTACGGGATTTACTGTGGGTGTTGTCATCTACTTGGTTGCATCAGTTCCTCCTTGACTTTTATTGTTGGAGTTTGATTTTTGGTTTTCTTCATTTTTTTCTTTTTTCTGCAGCTGGTATAGCATTCTTTTATTTCTCTCCTCATCCTCCCGAACTTGATGTGACATTCCTGATGAGGACTCATCCTGTGATGCTTTATTCTTGTCCTTCACAATTGTCGATGGTCGTAGTGTCCTACTGTCCCCGAGAGAGAAAAAACGAGTGAGATAACATAGTCGGATCATTCATACCTAACTCAGTGAGGGATTGGATATTGCAAGCTTGGCGTTGGAAGTTATTCGGATCCGCCTCCACCTATGTTGGGATGATCGTCTTTACGGTGGTGAGGTCGTCCATCCTCTGGCTCATTTCACTCAAGCTTTTTAGCAACTATGCCAGGCAGTCGAGTGCCAGATTCAAGGGAGATGCCTCTAAGTTCTAAGTGTGATGCGATCGTTGAGGTAGGTACTATTGTGGGTGAGGAGTCTAGTGACTCTAATACGGAAGAGGAGGGAAGAACTCGCAGTTATGCTGATGGGGGGACTGACTGGTTCTAATAATAACCACCCCGTTGTTCATGGTACTACTGCCGGTATGATTGATGCTGGTTCGGGTAATTCTGCATCCATGGTTGGGTATGCTGCGTAAATTGTTGATACAAATTTTGCTAGAAGCTACTTCCAACCAGCTATGGTTGGTATGGCCGAATCACCAACTTCTCAACCTGATTTTGTCTACCAAGATGGGTCAAATTCTGATCATTTTCCCAAGAGGTGTTCACCTCTTGGATCTACAGTGGAGGGGGATAGAAGGGGTCGACAAAAGTAGGGGCCTTTGGTTGATATAACACCATCCGTGTCTGATGTGGAGACGGTGATCCTTGGTCTGATGATTGCATGTAGTATACATGATGAACGGACTAGGGTTGCCCTTGACTCGATTGCGATAATTGCTATGGTGTGAGCTTCTTTGGCTTGGCAGGAGTCTCGGCTTGTATTGCCCCATAGTTGCAGGAATTAGTGGTACTCATTAGAAGCTCCATTTGCTTCGAGATTTGGTCTAGCTTATCTAGTTGCTTGGTCCTTTATTCGATCACATTCAGCTTTTTAAGATCCTACAATCGCTTTTCTATGATATTGACCTTGGAGAGATGGTTCCCAATGATGTTGAATGATGTTTCCATATGAACAGGTTTTGGAGGAATCTATATGTGCTTTTGGAAGGCTGACGATGAAGACAAGGTGATCGATCCCTCGACCATTTCCTCGAAGATTTGCCACACCACATCATTGTCTTTATTAAAGTGAGCTCCCCCATAGGCTGCATCAACCAGCTTCTGGGATTCTTGATGTAACCACCAATAATGTTTTGCACCAAACGGGTCTTCGAAATTTCATGGTGGGGGCACTTATCCTATAGGTCCTTGAACCTTTCCCATACCTCATTGATAGGTTCATGGGATAGCTGTGAGAAATTGAAGATGAGTGCTCACATCTGATTTAGATGACCTAAAGGGTAATACTTGTGTAGGAAGGAAGACTTGAGGGCCTTCCAGGCCATCACTACTTTCCTGAGGTGATTTATCTAATAGGACACCTTGTCTTGCAGACTGAATGGGAAAGCAGTCATCTTGATTACCTACAACGGGTTGTTGGGGTAGTGGTGGTACCCCAATTGTGGTTGAATTGTTTGAGGTGAATGTAGGGTTCTTCATTGTATTCCCATGGAACGTGGGGAGAAGTGAAAGCATTCGCAACTTGAGTTCGAAGTGCCCATGGATTTTAGGGATTTGGATCCACTTCTTGATCTACTCGGCTCTAGGGTTGTATGTTTTCTTGAGAGTCAGCTTAGGTTTCTCGCTCACCTCGTCATCACCTCCAGGGTTTCCTCCAGCCTGTCTGTCCTCTCCTCCATGCTGATCTTCTCCTCCTATGTTTCCTATGTCCCTCCTCATGTCATTCAATATATCTTGAAAGGCCACTTGAGCTAGAGCCAGGTCCATTAACTATTGTTGAATTGCCTACATTGAAGCGAGCAGTTGGTTGTTGTCCTCATTTTGATCTACTTACTGCCCTTTGCCCTTATGAGCCATTTGAGGTTTATAGTCTGACAAACTATTCTCTGGATCAAAGTCAATGCCTGTAATTGGACAATTACTTGATCACTCTTGAAATTGGCACCATATGCGGAGAAGAGCTCAGAATAAAAGTTGATCCCAAACTTTGCTAAGGATGGATATGCACATGGAATGAAAATCGATATCCATCCAAAAAGGAGCTAATTCGGGACAAGAGATATCCCCGTTTATTTGAGAAGGAAACAGAGAGTCTTGAGAGTGGTTCGCAAGGTGAACCGAGCTCTTGGGAATCCTCCCGAATTATTGGAGATGTTGACATTGGGGATTCGATGTGGGTGTTTGTGGAGTCCAAACAAAGTCGTCTTGAATGCAACATTTTAGAATAAAAAAGGAGTGAGATGATTTGGAATTGGATCACAGAATGACGAAGAAGAGGAAAGCGAGAAATAAATAATAAGGATAGAACCAGGCAAAAGAAGAGAAGTAAAAATAAGCCTGAAAAGAAGGCACAATTGTACGTTGTTTATGATCTTAAACAAAGTAACAGTAGTCAATCAAACCATAATACAAGGGTGAGTTCACCTACTCAACACAATGAGCCGTGAAGGTTCGACAATTATCTTATCAGTTTTGTTAGTTCTTAAGTAGTCTTTTCAAATTTAGTCCATAGTGGCTATCCCTAGAGGCGAGTGAGAAATAACAGACAATGATCTTGTATAAGGTCCTTCTTAGTGGGTGTGGATCCACTACTCAGCCAACGAATAGAGGAGGAAGCCAATAGACGAAACCAATGCTCCCCCTTGCGGGGTACTTGGATGCAGGATGATGAGACAGATATCCCCATGAAGGGATGGCCTAAGCTCAATACTTATGACTAAATCTACAAGCAGGCAAAGCCCTTTTCGCCCATGTACAATATAAGCTGATAAATCATGTATTTATCAGCATTAATCACTAATATTATCTCTCTTGCTAGAGTTAATCAACAAGATTCACTAACTAATTAAAACTAATTATTATTTGGTGTGTTGTATATAATTGACACTATTTCACATATATTAATATAGCCATATTATTGTGCTAATATTTTATGTTTTTATTCCTCATTAAAAATCAAATAAAAATTAGAATAATATTGTGTGTAAATAAAATAAATTAAATTAAATTCAAACCCATAAAATAACAAAAAGAAAAACTAAAAAATGTTTTATATTGTATTTAATTTTTATTTATGTACAAATGACCTCTGATCTCTTAAACTTCTTCATGAAAGTTGTAGATCTCATGGAGATCTAAAACTTTCATGTCCATCCTTTTTTCTAGTTCCCTCTAACTATTTTTTTTATTTTACTCTGATTTATTTATTTCTCTCAACTCTGATTGGGCCACGTGATGCCTCCAAGGCCGCCCACTTTACCATGCCTATTCAATTTTCTCTGCCTCATTCTAGACCGTTGGATCTTGATCCAAAGACCTAGATATCGTCATCAATCCCCCTCCATCTCCTCCAATAGATGCGACCTTTCACAAAACCTCAATATTCACCCAATTTTCATAACCATCTCCGACAACCACCTTCTCAACCACCACCGCCATGCGCTACACCTATCAACCCTGACCCTCGTCTGATCGCCAACTTCCCCTCATCCCTTCTCTCTTCATTGAGAGTGGTGGATGAAACCGCCACCATCAACTATTGGTCGTCAACCACCTTGGACTCAAAACCTCATAGCCGGGCAACTTCCAACCTATCTGCCATTCTTGGACTTACATCCTAGCCTCTCCAACCTCCAGTGACAGTACAAGAAAGGGATCGAGTGCGAAGACGCTTGTGCACCTCCGGCGAGATCCTCGACCAAATTGGTCGTGATTCAGCTCTTCCACGACTGATCAAGCTCATATCTTCAGCCCAGATCTCCGAGCGAAGACCTAGAGCAACTCTGCTCCACTCCAAGCCTGCAGTATCAATCAAAATTACCCTTGATTCATCCTTCCACCTCTAGGTGAAATCCTAATTTTCAATTGATTGATCTTCACCAATTTTTTTCATTTGAATATCATCGATGATTTCTTGATATGAATATCGGGTCATCTTCGCAATTGATCTATTATCCACACATGCCCTTCAAGTGAATCTAGTCGGTTCTTCATTTCCATATCCACATCTATCCACACTCTTGCTATGCTTGAGCAAGAGCTTCTCCAAGGCTCAATCCTCCATCTACCGAAGAGCCTCCATTTCATCTCACATTCGCTTCAAAATGTTCGCACAGTTTTCGTTTGGTGTGGGACTAACATTATAGATTGATTGTGCCTCAATGATCGGATATTGAGATGCATCTCTGATCTCCAATTTCTTCAGCGGAAAGGCTTCACCGACAGACTAATTCACCGTGCCTTTCTTCTTTTTGATCCTTCGACAATCTTTGCGACATATCCAAGAAGTTCACTCGATCTGAGTCGAAGGCTAAGGAACACAGAGGAGTATGAGCAGCCTCGCTTGAGCCCAGCCAAGCACCACCGTCCACGGCAAAGTAGAAGAACAGAGAAGGAGCAGCAACCGCTGAATTCTCCGGATTGGGCGTAATCCAACGGTTGGTGTCGAGACACGTCAACATCCTGAGGCTTCGTTTCGACCCTTAGGCTTGGTATCCAAGCCTCCTGCAAAGCACCAGTGAAAGCCATGTGTCCCGAGCCTCACTTCCCGAACCTCGCTTGGTCACGAGACTTATGCACGTGACTGGCCTATTTACAACGTTGGTCCCTAATTTCCCAAATATTGTAGATAAGTCCTCTTGCTTATGTAAAATTTGTATAATAACCCCTGTGGGATATTTTAATTGCAATTTAGTCCATTTCTATCCTATTTTATAATAAAACTTGGAGTTTTTCTTGCACAAATACCCCTAGGTTGGATGTTGAATATATTTTTATCTATAGATCCAAATAACGTGATTTTGATCATGTTTGAAAGCTAATTTATTACTCTATCCATTGCCATTTTGTTGATATTTTTGAGTTAAAATCGCATAAAAATTATCTTATCTTCTAAGTGCTTAATTAGATCTTTAAATAAAGTTGAAACTGCCCTCTTTATTAACAATTGGACTTGATAATTACCTTGCTTGTAAATGGATAATTATTATTTAATTCTAATCATTGTCACTGAGTTAATAAATGGTTTAATTACTTGTTAAAATTATTTGAGCATCAAAGCGAAATTGGAAATTAGATTTGTTTTGAAATTGCTTTAGACACTAATTAGTGCTTAAAGCCATCATTGCATTTGTTTCATGCCTTAATTGATAATTGAATTTATTCAAGGAATTCTTGTTATTAGCTATAGTTATTCATTGTGTTTTTAATCGTATTATGCTTGAATTTATTATATCTTTTGTGCATTATTGTTTTCATATAATTTGAGTGCATAAAAATGTGTTAAAATCTTCATTCTTCTGAATTGTGCATTTGCTAAACATAATTACCTTAATGTGTTAAAAATCTTTGTTCTTGTGAATTGTGCATTTGCTCAACATAATTATCTTATGATTTTCTACCTAAAATATTTGACATTTAAATTTCATCACTTAATTGCTCGCATCCTTGTGTTCGACCCTGGACTTCTCAGGTTATAAATTAAAGTAGAATTCCCCTCACAGAGATCATTCATTTAGTTCTGCATGATACAGAAAGTGCTCGTGCTACAACGGATATATTTTAATACATGCATTTAACAATTCAATAGATGATGCCGTTGTTGGGAACATGGCACATTTTGCGATCATTTTTTAGGGGCAAATATTTATTTAGTGATTTTTAGGTTCATTATTGTTAAGCTTGTCTTGTAGAATTTTATCTTGTGTTGTTTTGCAATTTTTACATAATTAAGTATTTTTAGTGTCTCTAGAATTCTCTAATAATTTATTGTTTTATGGTAGGCTCGTGGAACTGATTACTCTCGGAAGACAATGGAGGTGAGGAGCTTGGAGTTGCTTGCTGGAGTGCCCACGAAGTAATTTATTTAGCAGATAGATTATTTAGATTAATCAATCCATTTTGTTGTGTTATAAGTATTTGTAACCTAATTGCTTATTTACAGTAGTTCTCGATTGAGATCTCGCATGTGTAACGAAGGTTGTTTAAATTTATTTCTTCTATGCGGTGGTTGTGTCGAGAGTGGTTCTCGACTTGAGTGATATTTTAGATACAAGCACTATGCCAAATTAGACATATCGTAGGTCCTTTCGCTTGATCTATTTCGTAAATTAGGACGGACACCACAACCTCATAAGATTCACAATTGCAAAAATCTTAGGAGATTCATAGACGTAAGTAGAATACATTCTACTTAGTCAAATTAATTGATTTCTTCATCACTAATAGAACTTCTTCTTAGGTGTGGCTTTTTAACTTGCATCATATATCTAGATTTATATATTCAGTTTATGCATCCACATGGAGAGTGCTTGGAAGCATTGTAAGTATCTCTAAACGACTGCATGCACCATTGATTGCTGATTGCATTCTGTTTTTCGCTTTCTCCCTCAATTTTCCCAACTTAAGGAAAAAGGAAAAGTGAGTACACATTAGGAGATTTTTGTGGTCACTTAATTCAAGCGATAACCAAAACTCTTAAAATCTGGATTCAATTAATGCAAGTTGATCAAATTAAATTGGAATAAGATCAACCTTGAATTATAGGCAGTAAAACCCTCATTGCTTGCAGGTACTTACCTTCATACAGAGTGGGTAAGGACGTAGCCCCTAAGGAATAGAGCCAAAATCCATGTACTTGTGCCCTAAACGCTTGGACTCACTTTTAGGGTCATGTTATTTTTACAAGCACTTGCCTCATACCATTAAAAGAAGTAACCATGTTCCTGTCGGTGAGTTTCACCGGCTTGAACTTGAGTTACCTTAAGGGACTACACTTGTGAGATTGTATAAGATTGTTTGACTCACTAAACTAAAATTTACAAGATAATAAAGCCATCATCCTCGGCCTTCAGTGTTTGAGTTGGTGAATCAATTCAAGGGAGATTGCATTGATTGTATTGTGTGAAAAACTCTGCACATTCACGTGCACAGTAGTACTAGATCGTTTTGTATCGAGTGTGCTCCAGTTCCCTATCTCTTGAATTCGAAGATGGATTATTGGTCAGATATTTGTTCAGATTCTGCGAGTTTGTCATTGAACCGTCCAAATATCATGTCTTCATCAGTCTAGTCCCCTTCTTCCTATTCTTTAATTGGACCATCCTGATTTGGAAATAACCCTTTTTTTCGAACCGGTGTATCATGATTCCCTCCTTGGGGGTGGTTACATCTCAATCAATCCCTTTTCTTCTCTACTTAATGAGGAAGATCATTGCCTTGGTGAGATCGATTTAGTTTCGTTATCTTCATCAAAATCTCACTCCAATCCTTTCTTTGATGAATGTGATGAAGTTACAGTTGAGATGCCTCCTAAGAAACATATTGGAGAGGAGGAAGAAAGAAAAGACCAAATGCATGCAATATTGGCCAAGTTAGCAGAATCAAAGCAGAATCAAGCACTTATGAGAGCACAACATGGCTAGTTACAGCTGGGTAGAGATGCACCAATAGATGCAGCATTCAACCCTAGGCAATATGAGATGGCTAATTGGTTGGGCCCAGATGAACCTGAAGTTGAATACGAGTTGAAACCACAGTTTCTTAGTCTGCTACCAAATTTCCATGGGAATGCACACGAGGAGCCATATGTATACCTTAGGGACTTTGAGTTGGTCGGTACTAACCTTAGGCATCTTAGGGTTAGCCAAGACTACATTAGGCTCAAAGCCCTTCCTTTTGCCTTAAAGCATAAGGCGGATTACTAGATGAAGAACCTGAGCGTAGTTGTAACTACCTTTGTGTAGTTCAAGGACCTATTCCTAAAGAAGTTCTACCCTTTGAGTATAACTAACTTGACGCGTTCATGCATCACAGGTTTCTGCCAACTTCCCAATGAAGCCTTCTATGATAAATGGGAGAGATTCAAATATCTCTTACAGAAGTGTCCTTGTCATGAATTAGAGCCAACCATCCTGGTGCAGTCTGTAGATTGCGGTCTACATCCTGAGATGTAGGGTTTGGTTAGTGCTGCTTGTGGAGGCAGCTACACTTCACGAAGAGCAGGTGTTCGAGCGGATGGTCGAGACGAGTAGAGCACATACTGCGAGTACAACTCAGCTAGAGACCCCCATTCCATTCCTATCTAGCGAGGGAGTGAAGGATATAGCGTATCATTTCGACATTGGCATCATAGCAGATAAACTCACAATGGTTGAGAGGATTGATAGGCGGATGGATGAGTTGGAAAGCAACTTATCCAAACAGCCTAAGCATATGAAGGAGATTTTTTAGAATGTAGCCAAGATGAGGGTACCTGCCATGACTACATCTATTGCTCTCGTTTACCATGTTCACTATATTTAGGAGCAGCAGATGTCAGAGACATCCCAGCCATGGGTAAAGGACCAACCTCTAGGCTATTCTTGCCAGCAGTAGCCAGCGCTTGTGGAGACAGTTACTGAGGAGCCTTCCCAGGTGAGGGCGATAAATGGTGTGTGTTACATACATGACCCTAGTAGGTAGGGGAGTTCTGAGGACCGTTTCTCCTACCAACATCCCTAAACCTTCTACAACACATCATTTACTCCTATACCTCTTCTAGCACTGCAGAGCTCTGGAGTTGTTCCTTACCAGGTACCGAGACAACAGGAGCAGCAGTACGAGCATCAGCAGATGTACCAGTTAGTCCAGTGGGGCCCACAAATTTAGTAGCATACCTAGTAGCAACATCATTCCTATGGCAACAGGGTCATTCTTCACGTTCATCTTTGCCTTCTACTTCTTCATAGCCGCAACATTCATCTTCAGGTCCCATGGATTTTCAACAACAGATTTTGGAGGAGTTGCACTCCTATAGAAACGAAGTGCAGTATTTGAGGGTTGATCTCAACCGTCTTTCCCATTTATATGATGAGCACACTGCCCCTACTACATACATTCCCGCCCAGGTTCAGGCTAACCCCAATCACTTGAACGGACATCAGCAGCAGCAGCAGTTAGATCAGTTATACAACTAAGATTCTCCTAAATCTGGGCACAAGATCTTTCCATTTGATTGTATTAATCATATGTCTCACAGGAGCGGACGGACCATGGTCATACCTGATCGGGCAAGGTATATGGAGAGGACCGACTCTGAGGCTCATCCTGAGGAGACTTCATAGGATGAGGACATCGGGCATCTTCACAGAGATCATTAGAGAGTGGAAACTTCCATGAGGAGATAGAGGATGAGTATGAGAGTGGATCAACACGCTCAGATTCAGAGACTATGGAGGACCTTGATCCTTCGGATGAGGAGAATGCACATTCAGCCGGTGTCCCCTACCCTGTAATAGATGATTCAGTTGTTATTCCAATTGTAAAAGTTTCATGCATGAAAAACTCAGTTTCTATGGATAATAAAGTGCATGTTTCCATTTATGATTCAGAGTCTTCACATCCTTCTTTGCCTATCTGTTTCCCCCATACTCTTACGGCATGAAAGTACATCATTAATAAGATTCAAAAAGTTGATCCTGAAATGGCAAGATTTTTTAGAGATAACTTCATGGTTAAGGTACCATTTGATGAATATGTGGTCAGTCATCCTGCATTCTAAAAATACTTGAAGGTGAGATGCATACCTAGCAGAGTTAGCAGGAAGAAATCGAACAACTACGTCAAGACCCATGTTCTCTTGGTTGCCACTACGTTTTGTCTCAAGAACCAGAAGTTGCCATAGAAGAAGAGAGATTTAGGGGCACATTATGTCATGATTCATATTGATGATATAGTGTTTTCACGCACTCTCCTAGATAATGGTTCTTCGATCAACTTGTTACCCTTTGCCTTATATGAGAAAATAAAGTTGGGACCTTTACGCTGATTGAGAGCATTACTTCAATTTGTTGATAAATCAAAGAAAAAGTCTAAGGGTGAGGTCAAGAATGTCATTATCTCAACTGAGGGACAAGACTACATGGTGGACTTCACTATCCTTGACATGGACATCCTCAATCATTGGAGAGACTCACAGATTATCTTGGGGTGGTCCTTCCTTAGGACCGCTCGAGCTTCAATCGATTATCAAACATGCATGATGAAGTTCTACTCTCCAGTTGAAGAAGTGGAACTACAGATGAAACAAACGAAATGGCAACGAATTGATTCAGAGTCTAGCACAGATTTCTCTTCCTTTTCAAAAGCAGATTGCGATGTAATTAGCATAGTTGGGATTTGGTCATAGAACCCGACAGTACAGAGAGAGACTCTATCTTCTGGAGAGGACAATATACACAGAGCAGTTGTTGATACGTTGCTAGCATTCTTGAGTTATCCATCTTCCTATTCCCTTGATGACTTCGAGGTCCCTTTGGACTTGTCAGTTCCTTCTCCTTTGGAACAATCAAGAGAATTAAATGATGAGTTGGACGTAGTTTTGGTCAAATTACCATGTTTCTTTGGCGATCTGACTCCCTATTCTTCAGTTTAGTTTGGTGGACACCATTATAGATGATTCATCTCCACTATGCAACACATCTCCAGATTTAGTGGTTGTTCAGACTGGTGTACCTAATGATTTATCCTTGCTAGATTTGAAGCCACTACCTCCTACACTCAAGTATTGCATCCTTACGGGACCAAAGAATAAGTTTCATGTCATCATTAGGTCTAGGTTGACTGTAGAGCAGGATACTAGGTTGTTAGAAGTATTAGAGAAGAAACGTAAGGCCATAGGATGGACAATGTCGGATCTCGTGGGTATAAATCCCGCACTCTATTCACACCATATTTTTGTTGAGGATAATGCTAGACCTTCTCGTGAGTTCCAGAAGAGACTTAATAAAAATCTACAGGAAGTAGGTTTAAGAAAGAGATTGACAAATTGCGTGGAGAAGGTTTATTTACCCAATCTCTGACTCCAAATGAGTGGTACCCGTACATGTTTTCCCGAAGAAGTCGGGAATTCAGATGTTCACCAATGAGGATTGAGTTGATATTGCGACACGAGTACCCATGTCATGGTGCATCTTTATTGATTACATGTGCCTGAATGTTACGACCAAGAAAGGTCACTTTCCTCTAACTTTATTGATCAGATTTTGGAGAGACTAGTGAGGAAGGAGTACTTTTGTTTTCTTGACAAGCACTCAGGGTACAATCAAGTGACCATCACTCTTGAGGACTAGGAAAATACCACTTTTACATCTCCTTTCGATACATATGCATTTAGGCACATGCCTTTGGGCTATGCAACGCCCCAAGTACTTTTCAGAGGTGCATGATTGTCGTGTTTGCCGAGATGGTTGGGGATTTCCTGGAGGTCTTCATGGAAGATTTCTCGGTCCATGGAGATTCATTTGACTCTTCTTTGGTGCATTTAAACCGAGTTCTTCAGAGGTTTAAGGAGGTAAATATGGTACTCTCTTGGAAAAATATCATTTAATGGCTAAAGAGGGTATTGTGTTGAGGCACGTCACCTCCAAGAAGGGAATGGAGTATGATCCTGTCAAGGTGGATTTGATCAAGAAACTTGATCCACCAACCAACATCAAGTCAGTGAGGTCATTTCTGGGACATGTTGGATTTTATAGGTTATTTATTCAGGAGTTTTCTAAGATTGCTCGACCCTTGACTGAGCTCTTAGGAAAGGTCACCAAGTGCTTTGTAGATCATAAGTGTCTGGAGGCCTTTGATCTCCTTAAGAATAAGATTTGTGACTTGCCTATCTTGCAGGCTCCTGATTGGTCTCTTCCCTTCGAGATCATGACTGATGTTTCGGATTTTGCTATAGGAGTTGTATTGGGGTAAAGGTGAAATCAGATTTCATTTTCTATTCACTATGCAAGCAAAGTTTTGGATTCAACATAGAGGAATTATACAGTGACCGAGAAAGAGATGTTTATTGTAGTTTGGGCTTTAGAGAAGTTTAGGTCTGTGATTCTGGGCTCAAAAGTGACAGTTTATACCAGTCATTCAGCTATGAGGTATCTCATGGAAAAGAAGGACGTGAAGGAACGTCTTCTTAGGTGGATATTGTTACTCCAGGAGTTTGATTTGGAAATTAAAGATAAACCTGGAGTCAAAAATGTAGTGGTTGATCATCTTTCGAGGATTGATTTAAAGTATTCCCCTGATACTGAGACTATTAGAGAGACCTTTTCAGGTGAGTCTAGTTGTCTTATTGACTCACTTCCACGGTATGCCAACATGGTGAACTACCATGTCTCCAAGCAAGTTCCTCATGGTTGGACTAGGAGCAATATAGATCGACTCGAGTCGGATTCAAAGAAATACCATTGGGAGGATCTGTTCATTTTCTTTGAAGGATCAGATTGTATCTTGAGAAGGTGTATTCCTCCGGAGGAATACCAGAGTATCCTTACACATTGTCATTTACTTGAGGTTGGAGGATACCATTCAAGAAAGAGGACTACTCACAAGGTGTTACTGTGTGGTTTTTTTGGTCGACCTTTTTTAGAGATGCAACTAATTTTGTACGGTCGTACCCTGTTTGCTAGAGGATGGGAGAGATTGTTGGTTCTAGAGATGAGATGCCCTTGCATCCTGTGATTTTTTGTTATGTTTTTTATTCTTGGTGCATAGATTACATGGGTACCTTCCCTAATAGCCAAAGTTTTGATTACATCTTGTTAACGGTAGATTACTTGTCAAGATGGGTGGAGGCTATTCCAACCCGAGCCAGAGACAATAGGATTGTTTGCAAGTTCATAAAGGATCATATCATTTCACGATTTGAGGTACCTAGAGTTCTGATATATAATGAGGGTAGACATTTCGTGAATGGAATGATGGTTATCAAAGGACTACGGATTTCAGCATAGAATAACTAGTCCTTACCACCTACAATCAAACGACATGGAAGGGGTTTCAAACAAGGAGGTGAAGAACATTCTTCAAAAGTTAGTCCATCCAGATAGGAAGAACTGGTCGCAGTTGTTGGACCAAGTTCTGTGAGCTTTTAGAATGGCCTACAAGACACCTCTTGGGACTTCACCTTTCAAGATGATTTATGGCAAGCCATGTCATTTTCCCGCTAAATTAGTGCACAAATCTGAGTGGGAAATAAAGAAGATAAACTGGAGCTGTCACTTAGGAAAATTGTGTAGAAACCTTGACCTAAATTAATTAGTGTAGATCCTCAACCAAGAATATGACAACAATATGATCTATAAGGACAACGTTAAGAAGGGGCATGATGCACATATTAGATGCAAGAACTTTGTCCTGCAACAAAAGTTATGGTTGTTTAATGCAAAGTTAAAGATTTTCCATGGGAAACTTAAGTCAAAATGGACGGGTCCTTTCATTATTGAGGTAGTGCATGATAAAGGTAGTGTAGAAATTTCAGAACTTTCAGAGAATGCATCTTCCTTTCTGGTTAACAGGCAGTCCTTAAGCATTTTGTAGAATCCAAGGATAGGTTAACTCACATTGAGATGGTCAACTTCATTCCTATTGATTCGGTTTCAGATTTCTCAGAGATGGCATGATTATCATGATAGATTCACATCAAAAGATTCAATATCAAAAGATTAATTTTTATTATTATTCTATTTTTGTAAATTCCCTTTGATTATTATTCGTTTTCCTACCTACACTTAGGCTTTTCTCAACCTAAGTATAGGGGGGAATTTGTCCATACATTCTCCATTACTTGAGTTTCTTATATGTATTTATCTCTATCTCTTTACTTAGGTTATTCAAAACCTAAGTATAGGAGGGAACATCTCTGCATATTCATTATGACTCATTCTTACACTTGTCTTACTCTCAACTCAGTTCTTGTACATTCTTTCATGCTTAGTTGAGCTATGGATTCATCTCAATTTGTGCTATGAGGACATAGCAAAAGCCAAGTATAGGGGGCCTACCATATATATTATATATAAACCTTATCCATAACTCATATTTTAAAAAATTTTCAAACTTTTCGAGGGCTATGGGTATCGTATTACATTTTTAAACTTATTTTTATACATAATGTTTTGAAAATTATTTTGAAAATTATATATATTTGACATGGTTTCAAAATGTTTTATATGATTTGTGAAAATACGGCTTGACATTCTTGGAAAATCATTTGTAAAATGTTTTGAAAACCTATGTATATTTATGTGACATTGTTTGCAAAAAAGTTTTCAAAAATCTTTTCAAAGTTAAGGGTGTAAATGAGTCTAATTAATTGATTAACTCTCTAACTTTATTTAAAAAATCAATAAAAGTCTGAAAATTAAAACAAATTCTTTAATTTTAATCCTGACTACTAGATTTAAAAATGATAGCTACTTTTTAGTGAGGGAATTATTCCCTTAGCATATTGGGTGGTTAAAAGACAACGCATATGGTATCATCTTTAAGTAATATTGGTAGCCGTCTAACGATCCATGATTACACCTATATTGCCTGAAAGTATATGTAACTAATCATGTGAGTTTAGACTAGTCATTATTTTTCTAAAGAAATTAAAAAATCATCATCATTAATTATGTTATGTCTCTTCAGTTTCCTTTTGTGCTTTAGGTTTTTAAGAGGGTGCAATGATTCATTGAACCATCTTCTCTTTATTTTTATAAGGTTGTCTTGCCTTAGAGACTTTCAAGAGTCATACATGGAGGAAAGTCTAGATTTCAACTCTATATTTCTAAAGATCAAGTTGATGAAGAGTTCACTGAAAAGAGTGATGCCAACTAAGGAGGATGATTTATTGATAGAAGAATTAGATATGGAGGTTCCCTTACCTTTTCTTGAGGATGTTTAGTTTTTGGGCTCTTATCTTTTTGTAAATAGGGTCATCCTTCAGTGTCTATTTTTTCTTTTCTAAGGAAAACCCAAAAGTCTGCTGTAGGATTTCAAGGTTTGATTCGTCTTCCCATGATTATGAAGAATTTTGAGGCTTCCCATGTAGATATAGATATTACTTTTGAAGAAGAATGGCATCATGCTAGAAGGTTGAAATTCCAAGTCAATGAAGATCTTTCTTATTCAGATTCCGAAGTGTTATCTATTAGAAGGAAGCATATGAAACATAAGGCATCCTGTGATTTTAAACCTAGAAAAGTCAATCTTGATTTGTAAGGAGATGAAGTTTGTAGTGTTGTGTTGGGTATCCTAGTGTGTTTGTGTGTTGTCTTTGTATTATTTTGACAAGGGTATCCATTTTATTGTTTATGTTTTAATAAAACTAATAATTCCTTAATTCTTTTGTAAATAATTAACTTGCTAACTTATTAGTTGGTGTCTTTCCCTGACATTTTCACACTTCACTCAAGGCTTGAGATGATTTCTAACACTAGGTTTAAGGAGCCTCTAGACTTAGAGTTATCTTGTCTTAATCATTAGGGTCTTTGACTTAAAAATTCACACTTCCCTAGTTAAAAGATATGCATGCCATATTGCACGCTTAATCTTCTTTAAAAAATTTTTGACTATCACTCACATGCATGATTGCATTCATAATTGAGATGAGTTAAGGTATAACTAAGGAGACTAGATTTGAAGCTTGAGTTTGGACTTTATCTATATGATGCTCGAGGATGAGATAAGATTAGTGATGGCTTCATGAAACTTGGGTGTCAGCATCTTAGACAGTATGGGACATGATCTCATGCTATCTCTTGACTTTGACCTAAAGTGCCAGGGTGTGATATTAAAGTAATAATTTGATCAATGTGCATCAATCCTTATTAAAAGCAGTGGAGCTAGCCAAAAAAGAGGGAAGTTCCCTCAAATAAAAAAATATATATGAAAGATGAAATGAAAAGAAAATCTCATCACATTACAAAGTTACATCTTATGAGCTATTACAATCAAGGCGAGCACTCCCAACCTTTAAGTGTCCACTTGGACGAAATCATTAGGCTTTTACGAGTCGGGCTAGTACCTCAAGAGGAGCTATGCATCGTTAGCACTACAAGTCTGGGTACAAGTATATTAGATGCTTATAGAAGATGTACCCCGGTGTATTCCCGGGAAAATAAGTACAGATGACTCTAATTTCTCCTTGACGGACACACTGATTGGTAGAATAAAAGTAAAAAATGTGGTGAGTATTGGCACTTGAGAGAATCATGTTCCAATGAGAGGAAGTGAAAATAAGTACACAATCCTATATCCTCCATGATCTGGCCTTCCATCTATCCCTTTGAAGTCTGACAAACTAAAGAGACGGTGGATTGAAGCAAGACTATATTTATTCCCTAGTGTTGAGGGTTGGGTCCTTAGGAGAGCTTCTGAGAATAGAATTTTTTGTGATATTGAGAATCTACTCTCACGAGTGTAGTCTACACTAAGCATACTTCTTATATGTGTGTATACATTGAGAGTATGACAATTAGAGGAGTTAAATTCCTTTTGATTAATACTTGGATCAACTTAGAGCTTTGGGATTCCTAAAACCTAGTGTTCTAGGTTAAATCAAGCCTTGTATATTCAATTGCACATGTTAGGGATCTCACTAATTAAACTAACTCTCTAATTTACTCTTTATTTGTTAGCTCGAAGACGAGCTTAGCTTAAGTGTATGGGGGGTGATAAATCATGTATTTATCAGCATTAATCACTAATATTATCTCTCTTGCTCAAGTTAATCAACAAGATTCATTGACTAATTAACACTAATTATTATTTGGTGTGTTGTATATAATAGACATTACTTAACATATATTAATATAGTCTTATTATTATGCTAATATTTTATGTTTTTCTTCCTCATTAAAAATCAAATAAAAATTAGAATAATATTGTATATAAATAAAATAAATAAAATTATATTAAAACCCATAAAATAACAAAAAGAGAAATAAAAGAAATTGTTTTATATTGCATTTAATTTTTATTTATATACAAATGACATCTGATCTATTTGACTTCTACATGAAAGTTGTAGATCGCATAGAGATCTAGAACTTTCATGTTCATTACTTTTTCTACTTCTCCTTCTAATTGTTTATTTTTTATTTTACTCTGATTTATTTATTTCTCTCAACTTTTATTGGGCCACGTGGCGCCACCACGGTCGCCCACATGGCCCCGCCTATTCAATCTTCTCCACCTCAATTTGAACCGTTGGATCTTGATCCAACGACCTAGATATCGTCATCAACGTCCCTCCACCTCCTTCAACAGATGCGGCCTTTCACAAAACCTTAACTTCTCCTAATTTTCGTAACCATCTCCGACAACCACCTTCTCAACCAACACCTCCATGCGCTACACTTATCAACCTTGATCCTCTCCTGATCGCCAACTTCCCCTCATCCCTTCTGTCTTCGCTGAGAGTGGAGGTTGAAACCACCACCTTCAACTGCTAGTCGTCAACCACCTTGGCCTTAAAACCCCATCACCGGGCAACTTCCATTCTATCCACCATTCCTGGACTTGCACCCTAGCCTCTCCAACCTCTAGTGACAGTATGAGGAAGGGATTGAGCGTGAAGATGGATGTGCACCTCCGACGAGATGCTTAGCCAAATCGATCGTGATTCAGCTCTTCCACGGTTGATCAAGCTCAGATCTTCGGCCCATATCTTTGAGCGAAGACTCAAAGCAACTCCGCTCCACTCCAAGCATGCAGTATCAATCAAAATCACACTTGATTCATACTTCCACCTCTAGGTGAAATCCTTATTTTCATTTGCTTAATCTTCACCAATTTATTTCATATGACTATCATCGAAGATTTCTCTGAATATCAAGTCATCTTCGTAATTGATACATTATCCACGCATGCCCTTCTAGTGAATCAGTCGCTTCTTCATTTCAATATCTACACCGCTTGCTTAAGCAAGAGTTTCTCCAAGGCTCAATCTTCCATCTACCGAAGAGCATCCATTTCATCTTACATTTGCTTCAAAATGTTCCCACAATTTTTGTTTGTCTGTGGGACTAACTTTGCAGGTTGATTGTGCCTCAATGATCGGAGATTGAAATGCATCTCTGATCTCCAATTTCTTTAATAGAGAGGCTTCATCGACAGACTGATTTACCATGCATTTCTTCTTCTTGAGCCTTCGACGATCTTCGTGATGTATCCAAGAAGGTCACTCGATCTTAATTGAAGGTTGAGGAAAATGGAGGAGTACAAGTGGCCTCGCTTGATCCCAGCCAAGCACCACCATCCACGGTGAAGCAGAAGAACAAAGGAGGAGCAACAACCATTGTATTCTCAAGATTGGGTGTAATCCAACGATTGTTGTCAAGACACGCCGACATCCCAAGGCATCGTTTCGACCATTAGGCTTGGCATCCAAGCCTTCTTCCAAACCTCCTGCAAAGAACCAGTGAAAGCCACGTGTCTCGAGCCTCACTTCCGGAACCTCGCTTGATCACGTGACTTGCACACGTGACTGGTCTATTTACAATGCAGGTCCCAAATTTCCCAAATATTGCAGATAAGTCATCTGCATATGTAAAATTTACATAATAGTCGTTGTGGAATATTTTAATTGCAATTTAGTCTATTTTCTGTCTTGTTTTTAATAAAACTTGGAGTTTTTCTTGCAAAAATACCCCTATATTTAATGTTGAATATCATTTTATCTATAGATCCAAATAAAGTGATTTTGGCCTCATTCGAAAGCTAATTTGTTGCTCTATCCATTGGCGTGCTTCGTTGATATTTTTGAGTTAAAATCATGCACAAATTATTTCATATTCTAAGTTCTTAATTATATTCTTAAATAAAGTTGAAACTATCATCTTTAGGAGCAATTGTACCTGATAATTACCTTGCTTATCAATGGCTAATTATTAGTTTATTTTAATCATTGTCATTGAGTTAATAAATGGTTTAATTGCTTGCTAAAATTATTTGAGCATCAAAGTGAAATTAGATTTGTGTTGAAATTGCTTTAGAGACTAATTAGTGCTTAAAGCCATCATTGGATTTGTTTTCATGCCTTAGTTGATAATTGGATTAATTCAGGGAATTCTCATGATTAACTCCAGTTGTTCATTGTGTTTTTAATCGTATTGTGATTGACTTTATTATATCGTTTGTGCGTTATTGTTTTCATAATTTGATTGCATAAAAATGTGTTAAAAATCTTCATTATTGTGAATTATGCATTTGCTCAACATAATTACCTTATGAGTTGCAACCTAAAATGTTTGACATTTAAATTTCTTCACTTAATTGCTCGTGTCATTGTGTTCGACCCTGGACTTCCTAGGTTATAAATTCAAGCCAAATCATCCTCGTAGAGATCATTCATTCAATTATGCATGATACGCTAAGTGCCCGTGCTACAACGGATATATTTTAATAGATGCATTTAGCAAACAGAAACGCTAATGCTCTGTGAATCCAATCACTAATAAGGCAATACCAGGTTGGGATTCGGGCTCTATTCCTTAAGGGGGTATCTCACTCGATCAGGAGAGTACCAAAAAGCAATGAGGGTATTGCTCACCTAATATATTGAATTTCTAATTAAATCAATTTTAATGTGGTCAAGTGTTCTTTAACAAACTCTTTTTAACTTTTTTGGTAGTCACTTTTTTTGATATTTTTCAAAACACCTAATGATTTCTTGGATTTTCTTTAAAAACATAAGTGATACAAAATTTAGGGAGTTGATAGAAAAGCAACGTAAGGTGACACAAGGATAGAAATCTCACCCTTGTATCACATGTTGTATGCTTAGTAAGAATACTCGCAATGCTTCCCAATGCTCTCCATATAGAATGCAAGATCAAGAATTTTAATTATACTAAATGCAAATGCAAGCCAATTGAATCTCCCTAAGCAGGACTTGCTATTAGCATGAAGCACATATTAAGTTTGATCAAGATCCAAACATATTAGAGACTATAGGCACATGCAGATATTAAGGATTTGGAACTAGATTACTCGATCAAGCAAGTCCTAAAATCTAAGCACTCATTCGCATAAAATAAAATAAAAGAGAGACGGAAAACTCAAAATGCAAGAAATAAATAAAAAAGTGGGAAATAGGGAGAATAAAATGAGAAGGTGATGAAAACACAAGAAAAATAGAGCGGGTCCAAAGTGAACAAACACTTAGTAAAATATAACCGCGAGAGTCTGAATGTCCAAAGTACAAGTACCTGTATTAATACAAATTAAGCAATAAATTATTCTCACAAAATTTTAAACTAAGTCTATGCTAAGCTTCAACAAGTTCCTTGTTCTTTCGTGTTGCTCTCTTCTGTTGGTGGATGAAGAACCACCAACCTCCACGTCTCATGGATGCCTTGAGCCTCCTAAGAAGCTCTCATTCAATAAGCGAGCCCTCACGACAAATTCAATAAGAAGTGTAGTCTAACAGATTATATAGAAAATATTATAAAAGAGAGTAAAGTAGACAATGTAAATGAAGCAGATAAATGAAAGGAAACTAAGTGGACTATTCTACTCTACTCAACCATTACTTCCAAGCAACAACATCATTTCATAGGGAGGATCGGTCGGGGGTTCTTAATGCTTGATTTTGGAGGTCATGCAGTGTGCAACAAGTCAGATCAGACAATTGTTGTGTTGGTTGCTCTCGTGGCACTCGAATCCCAACCAATCAACTCATCAACAATCAACCCATAATGTATTATAATTCAATGCAAATGTGTGCTAAAGCTTATTACAACTCTATCAAAATGTGTGTATAGTGAAAATGTGTAGAGTGTTGAACCACAAAGAGAGGGGAGAATAGAGACAAGGTGAACAATCCACCTAGGTATTTTTTTGTTTTTGGTTTCAATGTTTTTGTGGATTTTTAATAATATTTAATTTTTATGGATTCTAAATTATTTTACCTTTGTTGTTTTAAATTTTTAATATTTATTTTCTTTTTGTTTTTTTTTGCATTTTTTACTTTATTTTGTTTTTAAGGTATAATATGTAGATATATAGTAATAATAAGATACAAATATTAAAATAATATATAACAAATATATGTAGATACTTATAGGAATAGTCCATTTTGTTTTTGAAAGGTTTTATATATATATATATATGGGTAAAATGGGGCTGCCCCCTGGGAGTATTCAACTTGGCTACTCCCACCCCTATTTTCCCTCATTTTTTTATTTCTTTGGAAAATAAAAATTTGTATATTCATCACTATATCGCTCTAACATTCTATTAAAATTTTGTCAGAAACAGAGACTCCTAGGCCCTCCATCCAGACGTCATTTTTTAACGGTCGTAGGATTTTTTAAATCGACCCTGTTTTGATGGAGGCCGTAGGAGTCTCTGTTTCTGATAAAATTTTAATACAATGTTATAGGGATATAATGATGAATTTATAAAATTTTCTTTTCCAAAAAAATAAAAAAATGAGGGAAAAATAGAGGTGGGAGTAGCCAAGTTGGCTACTCCCAAGGGGCAGCCCCATTTAACCCTATATATATATATATATAAGTAATAATAATACTAATAAAAGTATTATAAGGTATATATATTATATATCAAGTATTATAATTTTAAATATAAATATAAATATATATAGTAAATAATAAAAAAAGAAAATATTTTTTGTTTTTGATATTTTTCTCTATTTTTGCGATTTTTAAAGTTTTTATTAATTTTTATGTATTTTAAGGTATTAAAATATAAAAATTAGAAAGATATATAAATAGGCCAGATTGTTTTGAGATTTAAAAATAGATAATAAGGCCAAAATTTCTTAATACTATTTATAATAAGTACTTGTAATATAAATAAGAATATATAACGAAAACTATTTTTTAGAGAATTTTTACTTATTTTTGTAAGATTTTTAGGGCTTTATAATTTTTATGATTTTTTTCTTTTTTTGTGATTTTTGGTTTGGAGTTGAATTGTATAATAATATAGACTATATAATTTTTTTGAAGTTTTTGGTGAAGGTTTTATAATTTTTTGGGGTTTTATCTGTAAACATGTAATAAATAGCTCACATTCTATTTTTAATAAATAGAAAAGTTTATTAAAATGCATAAAAAATATATGTCAACAAGCACATTAGCAAGCACTTAAAATAATTTTCCAACAACTTTTGAGGAAATAAAATAGTTATAAATACCAATACTATTAAAAATAAAAGCAGCAATTCACAAGGAGTTTTTTGCAATTAATAAAAACCTAAACTTGTTTTCAGAACATATAAAAAATTGATAGCATATGAATCACAATTTTCCAAAAAAAACAACTCACATGGAATAATACATGAGTTGACATGGGCATCACCTAAATGAAAGTAAGGAAAGTTTGAGGTTCTTGTTGCAAATATTACAACATATATTACACAATAGTTGAAAGATTAAATACTAGAAAATAATACAAAAATGCCTAGGGGTTCAAATGCAAAATACCCCTAGTAGGCGCACCAACGGGCGATGTTAAGTGAGTCACTTATACACATGGCAACTTGTGGATGGTTGATACCTCTTTGCCTATGCACGGTTAGTACCAGATCATGGGCTCCATCGAACGGTTGAGGCGATGCTTCATCGGCCATCTCTGATTAAATCTGGCATGTGTTCATCATCGGACGTTGGAGAAGCAACCTGGACGAACTTGGAAGAACTACCTCCCGAGGTTGCTTAGATCTGTCGTATCACCTCACTCCGAGAGTGCCTCAAGCGGCTAAAAGGTCCATGAAAATCTTAGGAGGCCTCTGCATTTGCTGGTGGAGCTAACAAGGTACATGCCCCCATTGATGTGGGCTCAGAGGTCGAGGAAGAAAACCCAGCACCTGGGTGTTCCTGTGTAGCATCGAATCGCACCCAGGAGGGGGCTTGGAGGCTCAAACCTACACCAAAAATCAGGGGGCACTAAGTCAAACTGAATCGCCCTCTTATGGGATGGAATTGGGAAAAATGAGGGTAGATGAGTGGGTATCCAGTGTATGGTGGTAGAGGGAGACCGGTGAAACTTGATTCTTGCAGAATCGAGAGGGAATGTAGGGGCTAAATGTGGAGAATACGATGAGGTTCGATAATGGGGTGAAGATGTGGGTTAAGAACAAAAAAGGCACTGTGAAATCGGAGCTGAAGTGGATGCTCCAGTTAATCTAAGAACTCTAAATTAATTTAAGTTATAGGCTAAATGCGAAAACTAAAGGCTAAACTAACAAGTAGAATTGAAATGCAATAGGAAAATGCGAATGATGCAGCTCTACCTGATCGGAGTCAGGAGCAGGAGAAACTCACCAGAGGATGTCTGGTGAACTGGATCACACTGCTTCTATACCCCTTTCTCCACTACAAGGCTTCCACGAGCTGATTGTTGTCACTAGGAGTTCCGATGAGTCGAAGAGAAGGGCTTACAGAGGTTGAAGGGGGATAAAAATTAGATTGAAGATGAGGGGATCTTATTTATTGACAAACGGAGGGGGTGACTTGCGATGAGAATATTGGTCAGCTTGATGAAGATTGATCGAATCAGAAATTAGGGTGTAAATCATGGGGATCTAATCACTAGAGTTCGTTAAGAGCTCAAGGTCTTTTGATCATTTTTTGCTAGAAAAAGGGAGTAAAATAGGGTTATGGCATGTACAGAGCTTCTTGGTGATCGAGGAGGAGAGAAGGGGGTGTTGATCAGAGGGTCAACACTCCCTGGCCTGTGAGTGGTCCATATTTGACCACTATATGACAAAAATAAAAACAAAAATCACGTAAATTCAATATAAATTAATAAACAGTTTTATTTTAAAAAACTTAAAACATGAAAATTGTTTGATAATTATATGTACTATTTTTTGGTGATTTTTATTAATCTTTACAGCTTAGTTTTTTAGGTGTTAATTTTTACAAGTAAACTTATAGGTATATGTACCTATGTTTTCAATGTTTTATTTTTCATTTTTTTATTTCCTTATTATTTATACATAATTTATTTATTTATTTATTTATAGGTTATATAAATACATATTTAAATATTTTTATTTTTATTTTATGATTTTATTTTTGTACTTACATAAATATGTATATGTATTATGTAGGTGCAATTTATATATATATATATATTGTACCATATTATTTATTTTAACATATTTTCATGTTTTTATTTTGTGTTTATTGTTTAAATGTATTTCAAATAATATTTACAAGTGTATAAAATACAATAAGACTAAAAATATAACAAATGAATATATTGAATAGTATATACATGTATAAAGTATAATAGGGGCCTAAAAGCCAACTTTTGCATCTTAATTCTATTTTTAATGAAGCCTCATTCATTAAATAGATAATCAAATTTTATTAACAATAAAGGTGAGTTTGGTCTATTTTGAGTTTGTAGGAAGAAGATACAGGTCTGTGACTTGTTATTCTGTATGTCCCATGCACATTGTGCATTATTTTTTGTGAAATAAATTTTGTATTTTTCTTGGTGTTTTTTATGTATAACTTCCATGTTGAGGGTTTCTTTATTTAAGTTATAAAAATAGGAAAATAAAATAGGTTCCAAAATGCATTTATTGATGAATAGAAATTACAATTTTTTAGTGTGTTATGTATAGTTTCTATGCCCTATCTCCCCTTACTTTATTCCTTATCGACCAAGTCATCATGATGACTGGGTCCGGAGGTATAGGGTCATTCAATATCTTTGACACTTCATTCATTTTCTTTTTTATTCCTTAATTATTTTATTTTGGAATTAAATATAGGTTTTTATATAGTATTTTTTACAAATTAATGCTATATACATGCATTCAACTAGGGATTTGAGGCCTAAATGAAAGAATAATCGTGATGAAATGGAGATTCATCACCACTTCACCTCTACCTATACTCATGCCTCGATTTCAGTGGCATTCGACAACCACTTTGTTCCTCTTCTTTGCCAATTACTTCTCCATGGCCTCCCACATCAGCACAACCACATCTCAATAGTTTAAACAACCACTCCAACTAACCGTTACTTGATCAAAACCTCGACGGAGGACAACAGTTGACTCTTTCTACTTGTATGCAAGGAATGCCTAAGCACTTGCTTCCCATCTATGACAAAGAGAAGATATCTAGTTAAGTGACAACAATCAACTCCTCTAGAAAGATCCACAGTTGTTGAACCATGTTGCACACCTTCATAAGGTGCTGCTCAAGCTTCACGACCTTGTAATGTGTGTCAAGCGAGGACCAAAATTTCCACATGCTCAAGATTCACGGTTGTTGAATAGTCTCTGATTTTTCCCGAATCTTTGTCATGGTTTCCAAGTAATATACAATATTCACCCTTTTATGTTTCTCTCTTTTTATTCTCTCCACACACTCACCCACACATTGATCTGAGTAGCTCTATACCTTTACCGATCACTCCTCGTTCATGCATATACTTCCAGTCATCTCTTCTCCTTCTACCGAGCTCCCTCCGCTTCGATCATTTCACCTTTTTGCACAGAAGGTGAACTAATTAGGGCTTTACTTCTGACCACCGACTACAGCCCTTCATTCCATCCATTTAACCCCCATATCGATTTCCCCATTGCTACACATCCCCTACAGGTCCTTTGAAACAACATTGATTGGAGGTCGGTGCCCTTCCCCAGTCTCGGCTTCTTTTCCAACTTAGCACCATTGTCTCAGTGATCCTACCATCATCGAGTCTTCATCGACCTTCCTCCACCTTCACCAACAAGAAATGAAGCTACTCCGACCATCAACGAAGGTGTAGGACCAAGGAGGAACCTCCAGGACATCGTTGGAGCCAAACATTTACTTCGTCGCTTCAGGAGGAGCATCGAAGTGTAGAGTAGCAGATACTGTTGGATTGAATCTATTGGATATGATCCTATAGATGGCAGTATCTCTGAGCTCACTCTATGTCTTCAATTTCGATGGACCTGCACCTTGCATGAAGTGATAGTAGAGCTTTGTGTGTTTTGAGCTATCTCACGCCCCAAGCCTCCATCCAAATCTTCGCTCACATGACCACTAACATTTGTCCTGTGTTATTTGTACCATTTGCCGGTTGGGTTCTCATATTTGCATTTATGCCCTGACACACCTAACCTATTACAAATAAGCCCCAATGGATTTGTATATTTGCATTTTAGCCCATATTTCGGTCTGTATGTAATGCCTTTATGTATTTGTAGTCAAGTATTCTTACATTTGAACCCTTGGATTGTTTTATTAATAACTTTTACACTATAAATCCGAATTAAGTGCAATTGATCTTGTTGGATTCATAAATTAATGCTCTTTCCATAGTGCATTGTTGGGTCCGATTTGATGCAAGCTTAGAGATTGATTTAAAGAACAAACCCCTTGCTTATTTCATCTTATTAAATTTGCCATTAATTTCATCTATGTCAATAAACTACATTAAAATAGGAAAATCAATATATATTGTATTTGGTCCTTGATTAAATTGAATTTTGATCTATTTTGAACCATCTTTATCTTCATTAAAAGGGAAAATATATTAATCCATTAAGGGGCTTATATGCTTTGATTTTAAGTGTGACTGATTATTCATTTCCACATCTAAATCATATGGCATTGAATGAATTCTTGTAGATCCATTTAGAGCTTTGGAATAAGTAATGTTGGAGTCTTTTTGTATCCAGTGTATGTATTTATGTTGCATTCCATTTTGTCCATGTCATATCATTTAACTTCACAAGAAAAAGTTAAAAAATACCATGCATACAACTTCACGTTGACTTAGATTTCACTGCACCAGATATTTAATTCCTAGTTTAGATAACATGATCACTCATGTCCTTATGCTCGACCCTGGACTTATCCAGTACAAAAACACCACGTTCTCTTTACCGAGATATCTTAAGCATGGTTCTGATTGACCTCTTAATTGCTCATACTATAATTTGACGACCGTAGATTAACGATTTAACAATTCATCACGAGTCCTACTCCAATTAGGACATGTGAAGCTTTCACGGATACTTGGATATAAAATGTCGGGGAGATAATATTATCCATGTATAGTGACTTGAAATTTAGATATCCGTCAATTTTCAGGGTTTAAACCAATTTTCACAAAACACGTCACTCTATTTTCAGCTCATTTGAGCTTATAAATGGATCATAGTAATGAGTTCAACTTTCATCTACATGTCTAATCATTATTCAAAACATTTGGAGCTCAGACATGCGTTATTAAAGTGAATCCATATTTATTTCCATTCCCATTTCTATTTTTAACGTTTGGACCTAGAATTGGACACTGGTTGGATTTTATAATGTGAGACTTAACCCGGTTAATTCTCATACAGATAAGTCATAAAATGGAGTAACTAAAATCTATATAATTTCATCACCCCTCGAAATAAAAATGTCATGGCATATGATATAGTAGGTACACATCAACCTATAGTAGTCGTAATACTCCATCATCATGCATACTTGAAGACTTTGATACACCCCAAGTTCAACCCTTTTTTGACGGTCTCCTTATAGCGTATACTATTAGATTTCTTAATAGATAATTAGGAGATAATATTAATCATATACTTTCCAAAAGCATATATTATATTTTTCAAATTCACGTCTTATTTCATAAATAAGATGGCCATGCATGGAATTTTATTAGACCCAAAATATCTTACGAGTGAGATTTGTCTCCCGCCTTATCAATTATAAACATGTATGATCTCTTTGAGATATCATACAACCTCATATGTCATCATATGCACACCAACACACCGGTATATGGATCTTGATTAGGCCTTTGACCCAAAGGCCAGTCTAATGTAGATACTTGGATTTATAGATGTATATCTATCTCATGTCAAAGGATGTATACATGGTCATGATAGTTACGATTCTGGTCTTAATTTTTCTCCAACTCATCAAGTCCATACTTTAACCCAAATAATCAACATTTTGACTTTCTAGTCAAAATTTGATTTTTGGTCAACATTTGACCGTTTGTGTCATCACATGATGGATTGAAATTTCGACTTTTCGGGTCAATCTGTTGACTGTTAGGTTAGCAATTTAACTTTACTACTTTGTGACCTATGAATCTTAATTCCCATGCGGAGGACCTACATCAATAGGAAAGTTGGAGATCAATGTTTAGAGAAAAATTGGCATGTCTTTCTCAGATTGGAAATAGTATTGAATGTCACATGATGAAGTCAGTTGTGCCCTCTCAACTGCATGGTATTTAAGATGGCCACATGTTCAATTAATCAGAGTGACGTTCCTAACACTTGGTCTTTAAGGGTGTGTAGTGTCTGACAAATCGGATCTGGAAATCATTGTATCGGCCGCTCTCGCATTACCCAGAACATTACCACTCAATCAAGACAACAATCGGCCCACAATGTAAGAATAATAAATGCAAATGTATGAGTCAATTTTTTTTATTTTAACTCTACAAAATATTTGTATAGTGAATAAGTGTAGAGTATCTAACCACCGAAAGATACATGGATAGGTTATTTATTGTTTAAAAAATAAAAATTAGCAACAAATGTTTTTGTACTATTTAAGTTTTTTATATTTTTGTGGATTTTTAATGATATTTAATATTTACGGATTTTAGTGTTCTATATTTTTAATTTTATAATTTTTATAATTTTTAATTTTTTTCTAATTTTCAATTTCTTTCTATTTTAAAGAATATATGTATATGCATATCTATATATAATGCGTATAGTAAAGATACTGTATATGATATATATAATAAATATATACAAATTCAGGAAATACAATTAAGTAGAGTCCTTTTTATTTTTATAGGTTAAAAATATATTTGTAATAATATAATATTAACAAGTATATATGTATATATAGTCTATATAGGATTTTATATTTATAAATATAGATAAATATAAAATAAAAAATTATAAAATAATTTTTTTTGTGTTTATAATTTTCTCGACTTTTTTAAATTTTCTTCTTTTTTTGGGATTTTTTAAGGATTTTTAAATGATTTAAATAAGCAAAATAAGGTTATTTTAAATAGGTTGAATGTTTTTTAGGTATAAATAGATAAATAGGTCCAACATTCCCAAATATATATATATATAATATATTCTAAATAAAAATATAGAGAAGAAAACACATTTTTTGGTTTTTTATTTAATTTTATGAATTTTTATGAGTTTTTAGGGTTTTTAATTTTTTAGGTTTTCCTTTTGATTTTTTAGTGATTTTTGGTATGATGATAGAATATAGCTAAGTAGATGTTCTCTAATTTTTTGGAATTTTTTGATACAATTTTATATTTTTTTTGGATATTTTTAGTTAGACAATGAATAAATAGATCCTAATTAAATGTTAACAAAAGGGAAAATTAAGTAAATGGCTAATCTATGTACATAGTGTGAATGGGCATGATTCAAATCATTTATATGATCTTCCCACCTTTTTTTCATGCACAGGAGTTACTTCTAATAAATAGAAGTTCAATAAATAGGCATAATGTCTAGTATGCAATTTTAACAAACTAAACATGATTTTATAACATATCAGAACAATCTAGGGTCATATTTATAATTTTCAACATATATTTCATCAAATAAGCACATGGTGGGGACTGAAATGTAATCTGCAAAACATTCAAGGCCTTCTTGCAATTTTACCACAAAATGTTATATTAAAAATACAGAATATAGGGTAGAATATAAATATAAAATCTAGAGGGGCCTCGATGCAAAATGCCCACCCTCTTATGTCTATGGAAACATGAGTTGATGTGGCACAAACCTCAATATAATTACAACAAATTATAGGGGTCTGAGTGTAAATATGTCTATTTAATTTACAAAGCAACTGACTATTTAAATAAAGATCATAATAAATAGAAGGTGGCAGGGTATCGAACAAATTACCCAAAAGAGGGGGCAGTCCAACGGTGGGCGATCATATACATATGCTCATCATCTTCTAAGGTGGAGCGTCGCATCGCTTTGATTGAGCGCTCCATATCAGATATGGAGTGAGGTTCAGATCAGACGGTGCTAGGACTATCAGGAAGAACGCCAAGAACATCGCCAAGTCTTGGCTTCGATTGACGGATCTCACCTGCTCTGACCCTCTTTATTCTTTCCGACGAGCTCAAAAGCTCCATGGGGCCTCATCGCACCTGCTGGTATGCATCAATAACATACAGATCCCATCATTGGGGATCTGGAATGTCCTCAATATGTGGTTGCCTGGAGCAAGAGCGTGATGCTCAAATCAGCTCCAAGCACCTTCTCGTTCTTTAACACCTGCAACAAAAGGTTATAGGGCTCGAAAGCAATGCTCTCGTCCTGTAATGGAAGTTAAATAACATGTGGGGTTGGATGGCGATGAAGCTCTACAAATGGCTATGGAACGAGCTTCGATTCTTCATATCCTTGCAGGATCTAGGTTGGAAACAAAGGGGTTTTGGGGAGAAGGAGAAGAGGAAGGATATGGTGATGGAATGACAGATCGGATCACAATGATTTAGGGATTGGAGCTAAAGCTCTAGCGAATGGAAGATCATGAAATTACCCGAAACTAACCACTAATTGTTGAAATTGAAGTGTGAAATTAAATCCTAGAACTAACACTAACCAGAAGGTGATGAAAAATGGCCTCGATTTGGTTCAAAAACCAAAGTGGCGAAACCGCTCAGAGAAGCTCTCCGGCAATGACTAGATCAGCCCAGATGCTCCTCCTCCTAGCTGTAAATTAGCAGAGATGGATTCATGTCACCAAGCACATTCCATGTGCTCAATCTGAGGGGCTAAGAGGCACAAAAGGGGGATCAAAATTCAAAAGGGGGATGGAGGTGGTATATTTATAAGCGTAGATGGAAGGATCTCAGAGAAGCAATGGCGTGTGAGGAGGATGGAAAAGGTAAAGCTTAAGGAACGAGCATGCACTAGGGGAGAAGAAGTTGGAGAAGTTTGTAGGTCTTGAGAAGCATGGATGAAGGAAGTAAAAAAATGTTGTAACACGAGTGCCTGTGACTTGGACAGAAGTCAGAGGGGGCGAGGGTGTTGTTGACCAAAGTCAACAAGAGAAAGGTTCTGGTTAGTCCACGTGGACTAACCAAAAAATAGGGATCTGAGAATCCCTTATTAATTCTATTTAAAATAGAAAACTATTTTATTATATTTTTATCAAAACATGAAACTTATTTACAATTTTATGTAGTATTTTATTATGATTTTTATTTATTTTACAAGTTAATTTATTAGATGTTAATATTTACATGTATACTTATAGGTATATTTAAGTATATTTACAATATTTTATTTTTATTTTGTATTCGATATTTTATTATTTTATACACATAATTTATATATTTATAACTTATTTACGTACATATGTGTATATTTTTATTATATTTTTCTGAGTTTGTTTATACACTTAACTAATTAGAAATATGTATTATGTAGTTATATTATAAGTATATTATACTTATATATTAAAGTGCATTATTTATTTTAATGATTTTTTCATGGTTTATTTTATTATTGACATGTGTTTTGAGACATATTTACAAATATAGAAAAATATAAGAAATCTAAATTTAAAAGAATAAATTTATTGAGTATTATATACATTTATATTGTAATATGAGGGCCCAAATACCAACTTTTGCATCTTAACCCCAAATTAAATGAAACCACCTTCATTTACTAGATAATTTAATTTTATGAATAATAAAGGTGAGTGGTCAATTTTGGATATGTGTAGAGAAGATACATGTTTGTAAAAGTTTTTTGTGACTTTTTATTCTATCTGTCCTGGACACACTGTGCATTATTTTTTAATGAAATATTTTTTATATTTCTTTATATTTTCATGTACAACGCTCACATAGAGGGTTTTATTATTTTATGTATAAAAATAGGAAAATAAAATAGGTCCCAAATTCATATTATTGATGAATTAAAAATTAGGGTTGTGTGTGGTTTTGTATACAATTGGTTGTCCTATCTCCCTCCTACTTTATTCTTTGTCGACCAAGTCATCGTGATGACGGTCTCAGGGTCTAGGGTCACTCAGTGTTTTTGACACTTCATTATTTTTCTTTCCTTTATTCTTTTATTTTGGTATTCAATGCAGTAGTTTATATCGTATTTATAGATCAATTATTGAGTGTTATTTTGCACAAACTAATACTATATACATGCATTTAGCTAGGGATTTAAGGACAAAATGAAATAATAAAGGATTCATCACCCCCTATACTAGCTTTTGCTAGTCCCTAGCAAACACTTTTACTAATAAGTGCAGAAAAATAAAATAAAATAAAGAAAAAATAAATAAATTGGATTGATATTAACTTTTATGCTTATCATTGTAAAATCAAAGTTTGGAGCTTAGATGGACCTTTGGATTTTTGTTTTGGTCGGATTCTTATTGGAAAGCGGACTTGAAATACAACAGCCTCTAAGTACCATAAAACACTTCCCAAGTCTCCTCAAAAGCCATGTCAGAACAAGTCTATGCCATATGCAGACTCTTACGAATATGAATCTATCATGTACAATGTGAGTGATATGTGGCTCCTCTCGGCTGAAGATGTAAAGAGTCAGTCTTCTTCAATATGGTGACCCTAAATCCTTAATCCAGAGACTCTTACCTTGAGAATCGGGGTATTCCCTTCTAAGTTTTAGTGCAATCGGCTCAAGGAGGAGGTGGAGAAAAGAATGCAAAATAGCCAGTGTAGCTACCTATCCTTCGATGCTTGACCAGTGTAGCCAAGTCATCTAGTTGCATGCTCAAATGAATCTTTGACTTTAAAGTACAAGCTTGTTTATTGAATACATACATATATACACACTCTGATGGGAATTGGTTTTCTTTGATTTTTTTGAGTTTTTGAATATTATTTACATCAGCATTTACGTAAGGATTTTTCCTCGTGAGCCAATAGACTCCCTCTTTTGAAGCATTATTACAACCCACATCATCCTGTCCTTGGACCTCTTCGCTACAGGATCGGGTTGGGGCACGGTGGCCACAGATTGTGACTTTGTATGTTTCCATTCGCTTATGTATCATGTCGGCAAATCTAGTCCTCTACAACTTCAACTAGGTTGAGCAAAGTGTAAGGTACATGTGTGCAAGTAAGGTCATTGTCGATAAGTGCCATGCATGTGTTTTGAAATACTCTACTTAGGCAGCCAAGATAACATATGAAGCTAGTCTTATGGTCTCAATGAATTATTTCTAGCAGACCCGAAGTGCCTCAATTCCAATTCCTATAAGATTCCTGTATTTAAGTGGATTAATGTCCAACCAAGCTCCAATCTTCAGATTTTATTTAGACTAGTTCAATTGTCATTATCAATCCGAAAAATACAAATACAATGTAATAAAAAGTAAATATTTTTGTGAAGCAATTTTCTTATTTTGACTTTTATGAATTTTTGAAAAGTTTTGTAAAATTTTATGCAATTTTGAAAACATTTTTGCATATTTTTATGGTTTTGAAAATTTTGATTTTTCTAATGATTTTATAGAATATTTTTAAATTTTTAGAGTGTTTTCTATCAAAGTTATTGGTTAGTACATACAAGTATTTACATGGGAGTGCTTCTGTATTTACAAAAGTTAGTCTGTATTTTACACTGGGATTTTACAAGTTAAATGTTAGCGGTTACTTACAAGTTCTATATATGGGTTTTATAAAATTTTATAAGAAATTTTATTTGAGTTGTTATTTATACAAGGTTCTCAAAACATTTGAAATTATTTTCACAAACATTTTGAAAATTTATTTTTGCAAATAATTTGACAACTATTCTTACAAACATTTAATTTTGAAAATCATTTTGCACAGATTTTTCATATAGTATGCATAGATTTTCAAAATGTTTTTACAACCATTTTCAAAACCATTTGCAAATAGATTTTCAAAACATTTTATTCAAACATTTAAAAGAATTTTTTACAAATTTAAAAAGATTTGAAAACATTTTACAAAATATTTTCCAAAAGGTTTAAAAGATTTTTCAAGACATTTTATAACCATTTTTCAAACATTTTGCAAAACAATTTTACCTATTTACTAATGTAGTTACAAAGAAATTGATGTGTGATTAAGTTTTATTAGTTAGCCATATTATTGAAAATACGAAAGTATGAGTTCTGGCTGAAGTATATATTATGTATATACAACCACCCTACGCTTAGCACTAACTATGTCCTCATAGTAATCAGAGAGAAAAAGAAAGACATAACTTGTGTTGAGTATAACAAAATATATACTACAATGACTCAGATAAAGAATGAGAAGTCGATCATCTCCCTTATACTTAGGATCAACTAATCCTAAGTATAGCAGACTGTACACAAAACAAGGATGGTTGATGATCAGAATTTATGGACTCAACTGCTCGACCTGTCTCCTCCTATACTTAGGGTAAAATATCTCTAAGTATAGACAAAATGCCAACAATTGAGGCGACCGACAAGGGATCAAATAATGAGCACCCGTATACACTCATCCCCTTATACTTAGGATGAAGCATATCCTAAGTACAACAATGATGAATGTGATGAGTGAAATAATTAGAAAAATAAAATAATGAATTTTGAAAATAAGAAAAGAAGAATAGAATTAATTAAAGTTGTTTTTGGGAGCCTCGTCTGACTCTACTGATTTTGCGGCTTTGAGCTCGTCGTGAAATACCACTTCGATTGAATCAACAACAGACAAGAATGTATCATGCTCTAAGTATGGCTTCAGCAACTTTTCGTTGATCACAAAATGTTGTGCATCAGGTGACAAATGATATATCATAACACTACCATTATCACACACATGTTTCACTACGAATGACCCTATCCATTTATTCTTCAACTTTCTTAGAAAAAATTACAACTTTTCATCAAACAACCAAACCTTTTGACCAAACTCGAAAATCTTCCTACATATATGCTTGTCGTGCAATTCTTGACTTTATCCTTGTACATCAGGATGTTGTTATATGCATAGTATTTGAATTCAAGTAATCGTTCCAGGTCATCTTTTTATTGTTTTCAGCCTTATTGGAATCCAAGTTACAAACATTGATTGCCCATAAAGATTTGTGAATTAATTCCACAGGCATATGGCATGGCTTGCCATTAACTAGGTGATAGGGAGACATTCCCATAGGTGACTTGTATGTGGTGCGATAAAGCCAAAGAATTGAGTCGAGCAATTGTGACCAGTTCTTCCTATCAGGTCATACAAGCTTCTGAAGAATAATCTTAATCTCCATGTTTTAACAGTCAGCCAAGCCATTGGACTATGGGTGATATGGAGCAACGACATGATGCTCAATAAAATATTCATGGGGACAGATTCTTGACGTCTTTATAGATAAAGTGACTACCACCAATGGATATTAGAATCTTTGGATTCCTGAACCTTGGAATGATATTCTCTTTCAGGAATCGATAGATAGTGCGACTGTTGGTAGCTTGAATTGGGATAGCCTCCACCCAACGACTGACATAATCAACAATGAACAAAATATATTCAAAACACTTACGGTTAGGAAATGGGTCCATGAAGTCATTGCCCCATGCATCAAAAATTTCAAATATTTGAATGTATTTCAAGGGCATTATATCTCTCAATCCAATAGCTCTGCCCATCCTCTAATAGTCAGTACAACGTTTCACATATTTTTCTACATCTTTAAGAAGAGTTGGCCACCAAAGGCCGCATTGAAGTACTTTCATTGTTGTTCTTTTCCCCGGATGATGTCCTCCTGATTTGTGATTATGGCAATGCTCGAGGACTGTGATATTCCTCTTAAGGAATACACCTTCTCCAGATGAAATCTACCCTTTCTTGAAATAAATAGGGATCCTACCACTAGTGGAAATGGATATCTGACAAGAACTTGATAACTTTCTTCTTAGGCCAATCTTCTTGCATTCTCTTGGATACAAGATAATTCACAATATCGACAAACTAGGGGAGCGAGGTGACTGACATAATTGCATCATCTGAGAAAGTCTCAGTAATGGGTATAATTCTATGCTTAGGAGTGTCTACCTCTGGTAGTGTTGAAAGATGGTCTGCCACCACATTTTTTATTCCAAGCTTTTCTCTGATTTCAAGGTCGAACTTCTGGAGTAGGAGGGTCCATCTAATCAGTCTAGATTTGGCATCCTTCTTACTTTGCAATTACTTGATAGCAGAATGATTTTATAAATAATGACTTTGGATCCAAGCAAGTGTGATCAGAACTTTTCCAAGGTGAAAATAACTGCTAGCAGCTCTTTGTCAGTGACAGTATAATTCTTTTGTGCTTAATCTAATATTCTACTAGCATTATGAATAACAAATGATAATCCATCTCTTCTCTATCTCAAAACCTCACCAATGGCATAATCAGAAGCATTAGTCATGATCTCAAATGGTAGAGACCAATTCGACGGTTGTAGGATAGGGGAATGAGTAATCAATTCTTTCAACTTATTAAAGGCTTGGAGAACTCTAGCATCTACAATAAACTCCTTCTCCTTTTCAATAAGCTTAGTCAATGATCGGGCAATTTTGCTGAAGTATTTTATGAATCTTCTATAAAATCCCACGTGCTCAAAAAATGACCGGACTTGCTTCAAATATGTAGGTGGTTCGAGCTTAGAAATCACGTCTGACTTTTCATGGTAAAACTCCATGCCACATAAATATGACATGCCCTAACACAATTCCTTCAGTCACCTTGAAGTGACTCTTCTCCCACGAGAGTAAAAGATTAACTTTGCAGCATCTCTTCAATACTCAATCTAGATATGTAAGGCACTGATCGAAATAGTCTACATAAATAAAAATGGCATCCTTGAAAATCTTGAGAAACTACCAACCGTATCTGTGAATACTGCCAACATGCACCTCTAGAATGTTGCAGGAGCGTTACATGATCCAAAAGGCATTCTGCGGAAGGCGTATGTTCCAAACTGATAGGTGAAGGTTGTCTTCTCTTGATCGTCCAAAGAATGGCATCCTGATTGTATATAAAGTATACGTCCAAGAAACAGAAATACTCCTTCTTCGTCAGTCTTTCTACTATTTGGTCGATGAAGGGAAGCGAGAAATGATCTTTCGTGGTCGCTAGATTCAAGTGCTTGTAATCCACACAGACGCACCATGAAGTTGGTACGCTAGTCAGAATCTCCTCTCCTTTCTTCATAATGGTGATCCTGGATTTCTTTGGCACTATATCGAGGGGAATCACCCATTTTGAATCGGAGATGGGTTATATGAATCCATCATCACACCATTTATTAATTTCTTTCATAACAACCTCCCACAGGTTAGGGTTCAGTCAACGTTGAAATTCTCGGGAGGGTTTGTTGTCTTCTTCGAGGTAAATGTTATGCAAACACAGTGAAGAGTTGATCCCATGCAGATCTGAATTTTCCAACTTATTGCTTTGTGGTTTCTTTCCAGAACCTCAAGAAGACGACATTCTTGATCCTTTCTTAGTTTTGAATTTATGATGATAGAGAATATGTTTTGTTCACCTGCAAGGAAGGCATACTTCATGTTTGATGGTAATGGCTTGCGCTTTGGTGGGGTTGGAATCATTTCAGTAGCACTTTCAGCAACTATGCAGGGCCATGGTATCAGATCCATCGACTGTAAATTGTCCAACGTAGGCAATACAAGCTTGGAATTCAATGCACTACAGAAATTTTCAATAAAATCTTCTTATTCACAAAAATATTCAATAATCTCTTCTTGCTCTACTAAGGACAAGTGGCCAAAAATCCATTCATCTGGCAAATCAGCAAAGATCTCATCTTCAAAGACAGTGAGAAACTCGACAATGTTGTACACTCCTTCCTAAGCGGAGAGGAAATCACGGGTCTCAATTCATCGATGGATAGATTTGTATATCTTATTTTAGCTAAAAAGTCATCGTCATCTATTCTTTGTTGTGTAGGCTCACTCTTATCTTATGCAGAATCTATCAACTTTGGCACTTGGATCGTCTCGATGGGTACCTTGTTGCTATTGGAACAAAAGCTGATCTCTCTAGTGTCATAGTCCACCACTGCTTCGGTTGTTTGAACGAACGAGTATGATTGGGGTATGAAGTAAAGGAATCGAGGTGTCCATGTCTAGCACAATGAAGTCCACAGGGAATTGCATCCCTTGAATAGTAACGATGACATCCTCTGAAATGTCCCTTGGTCGCTTGACTGATGTATTTACGAACTACAAGAGCATTCTATTAGACCTGAGCAGTCCTAACCCAAATTCTTTGAAAGTAAGCATCAGATTAATGGGTGATCCATTGTTAAGGAGTGTTCAATCAAACTCTGATCGAACATCTGACATCTGATGTGACAAGCTCCCATGTCTTTCTTTTTGCTTAGGAGATTGCTTATTGCATTGACGATAGCTGCGGTCAAGATGTGCTTTACATTTCTTTCTTAAATTCGACGTGGTTGTAACTTTGTTGTACATGCCTCCTTTAATCCCTTCTTTATATTAGGCATTTACTTAATGGCCTAAAGCAAAGGTAGTTCAAGCACAAGATTTTGAATGATTTCTACAATATAAGGATTAGACAAAAATTGTTTTCAATTTTCTATTTTTTGGCTTTTTGCATTGCATTAGGAAATGGAATATATAGAGAATTAAAATCAAAAGCATTGTTCTTATTTACATCCGAATTTATGCCCACATCTTACTATAAAAATGGATTACAAAATAGAGTATAATAATCCATAAGATGTGGGCATCCAAAAACTACATGTTCAGCTCCATCAATGGGTACTGGATTGGTTGCGGCTGTAGTCCTCCCCATTGCTGGTGCAGTGTCACTTCGGCTCACTCTCTTTTTGGTATTTTTGATTTTGTTTATTTTTTGGATTTTTGGGTCTGGTGCTGCTCCTCCATTTTCTTCTTTCTCATCTGATCTGGTTGTTAGATCATTGATGCAAAAGATGATGATTCGCTAGAAGATGCTTTCTTCTTCCCCTTTGTTGTGGTAGAAGGATGTGAAGTCCTACCGCTTCTTAAAGTGACAGCATCAGAAAAGAAAATATCAAGAACACCTGACTTTATGAGATAGGACAAGACATCACAAACTACTTGCTCTCTCTTCCTGAAATTATTGGGGTTTGCCTCAACCTGTATTGGGATAGGCGTTTTGGTAGCGGTAAGGTAGCCAAGCTTTTGACTCATCTCTTCTAAGATTTTCAACTTTTGAGGCAAACAGTTATGGGCTGGGTTCACAGGAGCATGCTTGGATGGCTTAACGTGTTGTCCATGTTGAGACTGGTAATGGACTGGAGGCTGCTGGTAGGAATACCGAGAGATATACTGAGGAGAAGGTTGATGCTGATAGTGCTGAGGAGGAGGATACTATTGATATGGAGCAGTCGCGCAATGCTGATATTGCTTATTTTGACGGTATGTCGGTTTTTGGTAAGAAATTTGTCTCTAGTTGTTCGTTTATGGTGGAGATTGATAGTGTTAAGGCTGAGTGCTCTGGACAAACTTCCCACCTTGTTGTGGGTGATATGCCAAGTAGCTGAAGACTAACCTGGCTGATGTCCACCTAGAATGGACAATTGTGCATCATTGGTTCATATGCTATTCACCTCTTGAGTGAGGGGTGAAGGTGGGAAATACTGATCTGGAATTAGCGGAGGATCGGATAGGTAGATGAGTAACTACAGCTGCAGTTATTGGGGTGGTGTTTGCTCAGGGGCTTCAACATAGTACAAGCTGGACCGCCGGCTTCCCTGAACTCTGCTGAGGAGGTTGAGGCAATGATGGCTCCTTTGTCTCGATAGAAGTCACGATTGATGGCGTCACTGACGGGCATGAATCATATGTGCTAACCAGCAGCTATAGTTGCTTGGTGATTTGATTCAGTTGCCCAGGTTTTGTATCCTTTGTTTGATCACATATACTTTCTCAAGGTCTTGTAAGCACTTTTCTATGATGTCCACTTTGGACTGGTGGCTCTCAATGATGCTAAGGTTGGAGCTCTCATCCATGCCTGGTTCGTGAGGTGCCACCATATGAACATGCTTTTGCAGAATCTATGGATGACATTGATAAGCTCGTGATGAAACAAGGTGGTATCTCCCTAGGCCATCTCTTAAAATTATGCCATATGACATCTTCATCCTTGTTGAAATACGATCCACCATAAGAAGCATCAACGTGCCTCTGGCTCTCCAATGTAAGTCCCTCGAAGAAATGATGGACCAGGATAGTCTGAGGAATGTATGGCGGGGGCATTTCTATTGAAGATCTTTGAAACGTTCTCAAGCTTCATGTATAGAATTGTTTGAGGCTTGGGAGAATTTGTTGATTCTGGCTCGCATCTAATTGAGCCGACCAAGATGGTAGTATTTATGGAGGAATGCAGACTTGAGCTCCTCTCAGGTCATCACGACCTTCCCCAGGTGATTGATCTAATAAAGTACCTTATTCTAAAGACTGAAGGGAAAATTCATCATCTTGATAATACCTAACAGGAAGTTAGGGTAGTGCATGGTACCGCATATGTGAGCAAACTATTGAAGATAGATGTATAGTTCTTCATTAGTGTTCTCATGGAACATGGGAAGAAGAGCTAATAGTTTAGGCTTAAGCTCAAAATGTGCATGGACCGGTGGAATCTGAATCCATTCGGTCATCTGGCCTACGCTAGGGTTACAGGTCTCCTTGAAAGTAGGCTTAGGAGCCTCTCTTCTTCATTCATCTTCCCCGTTAGGGGGTCCATCTCGTGGTCTTTAATATTCTCCTCCTCCTTGGTTCTCTCTTCCGCTCCTTACATCATTAAGGATGTCCTGAAAGACAATCTGGGCCAAGGCTTGGTCTGTCAGCAGCTACTGGATGGCTTGAATTTATGTGAGAAAATGGGCATTCATTATATTCTGGTTTGATTATTGGTCCTGATCTGGTTGTGGTGGATGCTCATCATAAAGGATCCACCTCTGATTCAGAATCTGATAATATCTCAGGCTCCAGATTGGGTTTAAGGTTTGCAAAGTGAATAATGTCTCGATCAGTCTGTATAGAAGCATCAGATGTAGAGATGTGTTCAGTGTTAAGGTCAACACAGAACTTTGTTAAGGATGAAGAAGTGTAAGGAGTGAAGTATATCTCAAGCCAAAAGGGACAAAGCTTGGGACAAGAGTGATCTCAGATTATTGAAGGAGAAGAATGCATGGAGCCCGGAGTGTGGGTTTGCAAAGTCCGAAATGGGTTCTCGGGAATCGCCCCGAAATTATTGGAGATGCCAGCTACATGGAATCGAAGTGGATGTTGACGGGGTCCAGACAAAGCCATCCATGAGCCAGTGTCTTGAAAGTAAAAAGGAAGATCGAGGAAGGATGAAAGGTACGATGATGAACAAAGAATGAACGAAGTGTAAAATAGTAGAAGGTTTAAAGTGAGAAAGGGTCAAAGGGGGTAAATATATGAAAAGAAAAAGGGTGCAAGTACGCAGGACTAATCTTTGAACTAAATTCTAACTTCAAAAAAACACCAAACAAAATGGATTCACCAACCCAACACAATGTGAAGCAGTGAGAGTTCGACTATTTTTATCTTTCCAATTTTAATGTTGTTTTTCAGGTAATCTTTGAACAAGTCCTTAGAAGCTAATCCTATACAAGAGTGAGTACTACCAGAAAAGTATCATGTACTTTCCACTTCTTTTGTAACCTATATCCATAACTTTTTCAAGAGAATCCCTGATATTGGGTCTGGATCCACTACTCAACTAAAGAATAGAGGAGGAAGCCGGTAGGCGAAACCACTACTTCCCCTTAAAAATTAGGTACTCAAACGCAAGAAGATGAGACAGACACACCTGTGAGGGTGTGTCCTAAGATCAATACTTCTGACCAAGTAGGATGTTCTACATAAGGTGAGAACACAATCATCAACAAGGCCCTACTCAGCTACGTACGATAGAAGAGTCAATAATTCATGAATGTAGTAACTAACAAGGCAGTATTCAGACTGGGTTTTAGGCTCTAATCCTTATGGGTCGTGCCTCACTCAGTCTGGAATTGTACCTGAAATAATATAGGCTTTATGAATCCCAAGCAATGATGGTTCATTACGAATTTTAATTTATATCAAAATTTATTAAATGATCCCCTTGTTTTAATTTTGGGTTTTCACTTTTTGGAATATTTTTAAAAATAATATGCCTAATGATTTTTTTTATTTTCTTTAATTCCTAAGTGATACAAAATTGGGAGAGAAGACGAAAAAGCTGTGCAAGTGGCAAGGATGGAATCTCACCCCTGTATCAAATGATGCATGCTAAGTAAGAGGACTTACAACGCTTCCAAGCTCTCTCTATGTTGGATGCAAGATAAAATATTAAATTGTTCTACATGCAAATGCAAATATGAGGAAATCATCCTAAGCATGAATTGTTATTATCGTGAAGCACAAAATTAATTTGAGCTAGGTCCAAATGTAGAATCTATAGGTGCATGCAGATATTAAGTGTTTGGACCTATTTTACTCGATCAAACAAGAACTAAAATCTAAGGGCTTATTCACAGAAAAAACAAAGAAAATAATGGCAGAAAACTTAAAATGTATGAAACAAAAAAACAAATGAAAATAGGGATAATAAAATAGTATAAGGCAATAAAAATGCGAGAAAACCGATGAGGACCCTAGGTGAACAATCACCTGGGCAATGGACCATGGAGTGTGTCAAGTGTCCAAAGTCCATTATACTTGTATTATTGCAAAATAATAATAAAAATATATCTCTCTCAACAAAATAAAAGAAAAAGTATACACTAATATCTACTCTTCTCTCTCTATGTCTCTCTCTCTCTCTTGCCCTCTCTAATCAGCCTACAAAGAAAATGTTGACTTCATAGCTCGAGTGCATCGGCTTCCTAAGAAGTCGCATTCACCACACGATCTTTCGCAAGAAATTCAACAAAGAAAATTGGTCAGAAGCAGATAAATAATTATTTAAAAAAATTGATAAAAGACAGAAAATAATGATGATGAATATGAAGGATATCGAAAAATCCTCAAGCGCATCACAGAAGCATGAAGATCACATCATATACGATCAAGAGAGACTAGTCGTACTAGTTGCTCGATGCATCAGAATTTAAAATTTTTTGATTGATGAAACCACATGATCCAAGAACATGTCTTGGATCATTTCATCTAAACCACATACTAGATAAAGTAATACCTCTTGTATCATGGTTGTGATCGAGTCTCTAAGAGAAGTAACCTCATATCTCAAGTCCGATCCGTCAGAAGAGAGGCTTACGAGCACGGAGATGAGTCGTGTGCTTCTCGTAATCCAAGTAGTTGATCCAAGTGATGGATCTCCTGGTCTCATCTCATGAGGACGTCTTCTTCATGAGCGAGGCACACCAAAGAAGATGGAGATCCAAGAGTTGTCAAAGCGGCAGCACAACGACGATGCGACGATGGTGGTGACCTTTCTCTCTAGGATTAGAGTGGACGGCCACTCAAGGAAGAGAGAGGTCGCGTGAGAATGAGAGAGAGAGCGAGAGTTATTTATGTTTGTAGCTTGAAGAGCAAGGGGTGCCTCTTCTTATATAGGGTTTTGGGAGTCCATGGATCCCAATCCATGGGCAATCAATGGATGAGATTGATTTGTGCTTCTTTCAATGGCCATGATTTTGTTGTAAAAACACAATAATAATTAATTTAAATTAAATTAATGTATATATAGATAAATCACATAAATTAATTCCAAATTAAATCAACTAATCTTGAAGATAAAGGGGGAGGAGATTGCCCTCATCCCTAAAAGGGGGAATGACTACCCACTCCTAATAGAAGTTGGTGGCCATCCACCATCTTAGGATGGAAGGTAGCATCCTCCATATTATCTTATGAGATTACATTATCTCATGAAATCTTCAAGATTTAAAACAACACTTGTTGTAAATTATCTGACAAAAATAATTTATAAATATTTTGTCAATATTGCAATCATGCTATTGGAAATTTGTGGATCACATTCACAACCCAAAATAAATGTAAATTATATTTTCAATTAATTATCCAAGGTGAATCCAATTCACATCAATAATTAATCAATAAATATAAATCACAATAGGATCTCTCTAATACATTATAAATCACACTTATAATATACATATGAATAATTAGATAGTGCTATCCACATTATTCTTATTCAAAAAATTTAAATCTCATTTAATTATATTGGATTATCATTCTCATGCATCAAAATAATATAAAATCAAGTTCATATTATTCATGATAATTAAATCATATTTAATTATACATTTCTCAATGCTTAGATATAATTCAACAATGGAATTATTCTTGAACACTTTCAAGAATAATACGCTTTCTCTGCAGATACTTGGAGATAAGGACAAGATGATTCTACGTTCCACGTAGAGTGACTTGGATATTGAGATCACATCTCAAATACATATCTCATGGACATCTCATGGATGCTTGATTAAATTAAGGCCGTAAATCTAATCTTTTCATTGCATCTGAATCTCATTCAGATTAATGTCCAATACTTGGACCAAGATCATATTACTTCTCTACTGAGAGGAGTCACTAAAATATAGACCGGTTTCATCATTCCCTCGGAATGGAAGCATCATTGTTATACAATTGTTTATGATCACATCTCCCTCAAATATTCCTAATACTTGTACATCTTGCATACTGGAAGACCTATGATAAACCCGAAGATATAGATCAGTTTACCATGTCAACTTTAGGGTTTCATCATTAAGTTTCTCATTCTTGGTCATTGGGAGTTGGTGTCGATCATATGCTTTCTAAAAGCATATATCATACCTAGAAATTCTTATAATGCTTCCAAAGCACGATCACCATGCATGGAATTTGATCGGTCTCAATACCTCATGAGTGAGATCAATTCTTCCGGTTCACAAGTGAACTCGTATGATCCCTTTGAGAGATTGTATTACTCATTTGCCCTCATATGCACACCACCTCGCCGGTGTATAGACCTTGGTTAGGTCATCAACCTTATTGGTCTGCCAAATGTACATACTTAGACATATAGTAACACATATGTCTCTAGTAAGAGGATGTGTGCCTATATCTTGATAGTATACAACATAGGACTTTGGTTATCTCGATCTCGTTAAGTCAACTCTTTGACCTAACAAATCTGAGACCTCTTAATCTCTATTCCCATGCAGAGGACCTACATCAAGAGGTCAGTCAGATATCAGCCTAATGAGAAAGGATTGCCATCTCCTACTCAAGCGAGAGATCATCTCTTAATAATCATTTAGCGGTGCTTGATGAGTCCTCAATATAACTCCTTAGAAATTCATCTAAGCACCAACCTCTATGATTCAATCATTGAATCAACAACTGTATGGTCATTAAGATGGCCATGGTACATAACCCAAATTGTATAGAGTGACCTTATAATGCATTCATTCATTCATTTAATCTCAGATAGGGAGTGAAAAAATCAATAACTTTTATTGATAAATCAAATATTACAATAAACATTTATTGTAGGAATCATTTGCCTCGGGCTTACATCGCTAACAGAATATATACAAGAGTCCTATCCTACGTTGTTCCCCAGCAATGGCTCCATTTGTTCAATTAATCGGAGAGGGGTTACTAATGCCTGGTTTTGGAGCACCTATGGTATATGACAAGTTAGATCCAACAATCATTGTATAGGTCACTTTCGTAGTACTCAGAACATCACCAATCAATCAAGATAACAATCAACCCAAAATGTATGAATAATCAATGCAAATGTGAGAGTTAAAATTTATTTTTATTTTAACTCTACAAATTATGTATATAGTGAATAAGTGTAGAGTGTCAAACCAAATAAACCTACGATGATAGGTTATTTATTATCTAAAAATAAAATTAAAGAACAAATGTTTTTGTACTTTTTGGCATTTTTAGATTTTTATGGGTTTTTAACGATATTTAATTTCAATGGATTTTAATGCTTTATATATATTTTTAATTTTTATAGTTTTTATTTTATTTATATAATTTTCTGATTTTTAATTTCTTTTTGTGTATAAAGTATACAATATATTCTACATATATTTCTATATACATTATATATGATATATATAATAAATATATATAATTTCAAGAACGACAATTAATTATAGTCCTTTTTATTTTTTAGAGGTTTAAAATATATTAATAAGTTTTTATAATAATATAATTAAGATTAATAAATATATAAGTATATATATGTATATATTGTCTATATAGGGATTTATATTTATAGATATAGCTATATAAAACAAAAAATAGAACATATTTTTTTGTGTTTTTATATTTTTTCTCTATTTTTGTGATTTTTATTTATGTTTTGCTAATTTTAGGGATTTTTAAATGATTTAAATAAACAAAATGGGGTTAGTTTAAATAGATCGATTTTTTTGGTATAAAAAATAGATAAATAGGTCCAAAATTCCCAAAACAAGTTTTTATAGATAATATATATACTATGTAAAAATATAGAAAGAAAACACATTTTTTGGTTTTTATTTAATTTTGAATTTTATGAGTTTTCTAGGGTCATTCAAATTTTAAGGTTTTCCATTTGATTTTTTAGTGATTTTTGGTATGTTGACAGAACATAGCTAAATATAGGTACTCTAATTTTTTGGAATTTTTGGACACGAATATATATATATATATATATATATATATATATATATATTTGGATTTTTTAGTTCGATAGTGAGTAAGCATCTCCTAATTTAATTTTAGCAAGTGGAAAATCAAGTAAATGCCAAATCCAAGTACATAACGTGAATGAGCATGATTCAATGCATCTATATGAATTTCCTATAAATTTTCATGCATAGGAGCTATTTTTAATAAATAGAAGTTCAAAAATAAAAATATATACCTGCACAGGGACTAGTATGCAACTTTAACAAACTAAACATGCATTTTATAACATGTCAAAACCATCATGGGGAATATGTATAATTTCCACATATATTTCATAAAATACGCACATGGTAGGGATTGAAATGTAATATACAAAACATTCAAGGCCTTGCTTGCAATTTTACCACAAAGTGTTACACTAGAAATGCAGAATAAAGGATTGAATATGAATACAAAAGTCGAAGGGGCCTCGATGAAAAATTCCCCCCTTAGATGTATGGACACGTGAGTTGATGTGGCAGGGCCTCGATGCAATTACAACAAACTGTGTGGGTCTGAGCATAAATATGTCTATTTAATTTACAAAGTGGCTAACATATCTTGATAAATAAAAGGCAGCAGGGTATAGGAGCAATTTACTAAAAAGAGGGGGTGATCCAACGGTGGATGGTCATCTAATTATGCTCATCAATGGACAAGGTGGTGCGCCGCTTCACTTTGATTGAACGCTCCGAATCAGATCCGGAGTGAGGTTTTCATCATACGATGCATGGACTATCAGGAAGAATGCCAAGAACACTATTGGGTCTTGTCTTTGATTGGCGAATCTCACTTGCTTCCGATGAGCTCAGAAGCTCTGTGGAGACTTGTCGCAGCTGCTAGTAGGCGTCAATCATCCATATCCCATCATTAGGGATTTGAAAGGTCATCGGTCCGTGGCTACCTAGAGTGAGAAGGTCATTCTTGAATCAGCTCCGTGCACCTTCTCGTGCCTTAACCCTTGTAGCAAAAGGTTATAGAGCTCTAAAGAAATGCTCTCGACCTGTAAAGGAAGTTGAATATCATGGGTGGATGGTGATGAACCTTTGAGAATGGCTATGGAACAGGCTTTGATTCTCTATATCCTTACATGATCTGGGTTAGAAATATAGGGGTTTTGTGGAGAAGGCGATGAGGAAGGAGAAGGTGATGGAATGGCATCTCTCGTACAGTCGGATTACAGTGATGTGGGGACTGGAGCTAAAGCTCCAACATATGGAAGATCATGAAATTACCGTAAGATAATAACTAATTACTAAAATTGAAGTGTGAAATTAAAACCTAGAACTAACACTAACCTAAAGACGATGAAAAATGGCAGCTATTCGGTTTAAAAACCAATGAGGCAGAACCGCTCGGGGAAACTCTCTAGTGATGGCTGGATCAGCTCAGATGCTCCTACTCCTCGCTGCAAATCGACAGAGATGGCATCCTGTCACCAAGCACATTCCATGTACTCGATTTGAGGGGCTAAGAGGCACAAAAGGGGGATCAAAATTCAAAAGGGGGCGAAGATGGTATATTTATAAGCGGAGATGGGAGGATCTTGGAGAAGCAATGGCATACGAGGAGGATGGGGTAAGTGAAGCCTATGGGATGGGCGTGCACTAGGGAAGATGGAGCTGCAGAAGGACGTAGAGCTCGAGGAGCACGGAGGAAGGGAGGAAGACCAAAATAATGGAGAAACATGAGTGATCATGACTCTGACAGAAGTCAGAGGGGGCAGGGATTTTGGTTCCTCTACATGAACCAACTAGAAAATAGGAATCCCTGAATCATTTCTTAATTCTATTTAAAATAATAAACGATTTTATTTTTATTTTTCAAAAATAAAATTTGTTTGTAATCTTCTGTAGTATTTTATTATTATTTTTATTTATTTATACAAGTTAATTTATTAGATGTTAATATTTACATGTATACTTATAAGTATATTTACTTGTATTTATAATATTATATTTTTACTTTTGTATTTAATATTTTATTATTTTATATACATACTTTATATTATTATTATAACTTATTTACATATATATGTAAATATTTTTATTATATTTTTCTATGTTTATTTATACACTTAGTAATTAGGGATATATATTATGTAGGTATATTATAAGTATAGTGTACCTATATATTAATTATTTTTTCATGGTTTTATTTTATTTTAATTATTTACATGTGTTTTGTTTAATATTTATAAATAAATAAAAATATAAGAAACCTAAAAATATATTGAATAAATGTATTAAATATTATATACAGGTATATTGCACAATGAGAGCCCAAAGTCAACTTTTGCATTTTAACTCTAAATTAAATAAACCTACCTTCATTAAATAGATGATTTAATTTTATAAACAATAAAGGTGAGTTTGATTAATTTTGGATATGTATGGGAAAGATACATGTCTGTAAAGTTTTCCTTACAGTTTTTATTTTGTGTGTCCCGGACACACTGTGCATTATTTTTGAATGAAATAAATTTTGTATTTTTCTTTGTATTTTCATGAGCAATGTTCATATGGGGGTTTTATTATTTTTTTGTAAGAATAGGAAAATAAATTAGTTCCAAAAGACTATTATTGACGAATTAAAAATTAGGGTTTTTGTGTGATTTTCTACACAATTGGTTGCCATATCTCCTCGTACTTCATTCTTTGTCAACCAAGTCATCATGATGACTAGGTCTTGGGGTCTAGGGTCACTCAGTGTCTTGTAGATAACCCTAATTGTATAAAGGGATCTTAATTAAGTGCAAATATAAAAATTTAATTCACATGAAAAATAATAAATTTTGTTGCACTAATGAGCACCTAAGAGCTTGCAAAACCCACAATAATTTCATCAAGTATCTCTCAACACGATATTATTTGGCGGAAGGAGGTAATGCACACAAATGTAGCCCTCCAAAGAACACTTGTTTGCCTTTATCACACATTGTTAAGCAAGGTCCTTTTATGGGGTGGTTAGCTAAGTTTGGTATATTTATGGACCAAGATTCTCTACTTTGTGATCAGCTTTGTCATTCTAGAGATCACATTTTGGGGGATTGTACATCGGCAACCTGGCTATGGATGGAGATGTGTTTTGCACTTCGGCTCCCCGCCCTTCAACCATCGTATCAGTTGTTAAATCCTTATAGAACGAGTAAATACCTAGATGAACCTGTCGGAGCTGATATCAGAAATTTGAAAATTGCCCAAGTTGTCATTGTTTGGTGGCTTAGTTCTTTTTTAATTGACTGAACCTTGGATACAAATCACGAGAATTCATATTTAACAAAAGGAACTTAAGATGGAGACGTACTTGCAAGAACACCTACTAGTGTATCGTGGATCTTATCATTTTTATGCGAACACTCTGATTTTGTAATCATCATTAGTGATTCTACCTAAGAGGTGCGAGTGAACACCTTCCTTTTTTGCTAATTTCCAGACAATGTACTTTACTTCCCATGTGTTTTTCTTTTCTTTCTACTTTTGGTTTAACTCAAATAACTAAGGGCTTGTTCAGGTTGAGGAAAATCCATGCAAATTGAAAAAGGTTTTTAGTGCAACCTTCCTTTCTCTATCCCGTGGGGCCAACCAACCACCCATTTCTCTCTCATGTGGGACTCGCCTGACAACCTCTGTTTTCATTTAGTACATCCAATCCATTCTCTTCCTTTCTCTTTCTATCATTTAGACTAAAAAATGACAATATGATATCTAATCATATGAAAATGAGAAAATACTCAACATCTGATCATATTTTTCAAAGTCCAATAATATCACATCACAACATATCCATCCAATAACAAACTCGCCATTTAAATAACAAAACAAATAAATAGTTACCCACCATCCTCGACGAAATAAATCCTTGAATCAAACGCACCCTAACAGATGGGGTTTTCGTTACGCCAGCCATTTTGTTTATTTCAAGTAGGAAAAGAAAATACATACATACCAATATAAAAGAAAATCATTTAAGAAATGTTCTTGAGCCCGTGCAGTGGCATCCTCTTTTATATTCGCCGACGTGCATCCATATATTGATCCTCTGATTAGCCCTGTGTTTGTTTGGAGGATACCGAGACGTAGGTCTTGCGAACGCAACGAGGTGTTGTATTCCGGACAGAGACGTGTACTGTACTGTACAGGGAATGGAATAGAATAGAATGGAGAATGCGGGAGGGATACGAGGCGGTCGCTGACCGACGTCTTTCTCCGTAACCGATACGAACCGCGACAGCCATCTTTTGACTACTTACCTTGACCCATCAAAGGTTGCTGGTGCGACGAGCATATTGCAATCTTTGCAGTTACATCCAACTATTATTATGCTGTCGGAGTACCGATGGAAATCTTTGGATCTGAATGCTTATTTTATTCTTGCTGTAACTTACAATTTGATCATAAATATCCAACGTGCAACTTTGATACGATAGCATGCTCACACTAGATTATCGATTTTGATGTGGAACCTGCAAGCACTTTTTTCTGTTATTTACAGAGTGAGTTTATTTCCGTTTGGGAAAATTTTGGGGTAAATTGGACATAATTCAAGGGTTTAGATTTTGTACTAATTTAGATCATAAGACCAATGAAAGTGCATCTACCTAGATGTGGTTCGTACGAATGCGTCGATTTCCAAATTTATTATTTTGATATGGAATTCGTGATGTTGTCTACCTTAACTCCCTTACCCGAATATTAGATTGATGTTTTAAATTATATTCGTGAGCACATCCATTTATATACATTTATGATGTTAAATAACAACATGGATTTTAAGGGGATACTTTATATGCTTGATATGATTTTCGTGTCGTTTTAGTTTTTGTTAAGGACGCATCATTTTATTGCAAAGGTAACTTCCAAAAGATTTTTACATGCGGATTTGTTTCGGCAATCATTGATCAACATGCTCTCCATTTAGAAATATCCTAGTTCAATTTTTGCCTATCTATTTAAGTAAAGCTTCTATATCAAGAATTGATAAAAGTATCTTTTGTTTTATCTCTTTGTTCCTTATTTAATTGGATTAGATACCTGATGTCCAAAATTCCTGATGTCCTTAAGGAGGGGAAGAGTGGTCATATATGAGAGTCGAAAGAGGTAGAGGATAGGCAATCAATGGTAATCATGTCTCCACATAATCCTTAATTTAGATTATGTTTATGATATGAATAAGAATCGATATTAATATGTGATTTTATGATGTTCTTGCATATCAAAATAAATATGCTTCATTCTTTATTTCTACATGACATAGTAGATAATACATCTAAAAACAATTCATGAAGAAGTTTTAGGAGCACTTTTTATCATCTAACACAAGGAAGACAAACAACCCATCCCCTCCAATCTCCTCCCCAACCTGTTGGACATGTGAGCCCACGACAAGCTATTATGCAATAAATGTTATTGCAATTCATTCATTAATCTGAAATGAAGAGTAACTAATGTGCATAATAGGTCCCTTAGTATAATTAGGGTTATGTACCATGACCATCTTAATGATCATACAATTGTTGATTCAAATGTAGAATCATAAAGGCTGGTGCTTGGATGATATCTAAAGAGTTAGATTGAGGACTCATCAATCACCATCTAATGATTATTAAGAAAGGTTCTTCAGACTGAGAAGAAGATAACAATTCTTCTTTAAAGGCTGATATTTAATTGACCTCTTGTACATGTCCTCTGCATAGGAATAGAAATTCAGAGGTGTTAGATAAGTTAGGTCAAAGACTTGACTTAATGAGATCGAGATAACCAAGACCTATGTCTTATACTGTCATGATATAGGCACGCATCCTCTGATTGGAGACAGATGTATTACTATATATCTAAGTATGTTAATTTGACAGACCGATAGATTGATGACCTATTCAAGGTCTATACACCAACGAGCTGGTATGCATACAAGGACATATGAGTAATATGATCTCTCAAAAAGGGATCATACATGTTCATTACTGAACCAGAAGACATGAGCTCACTCATGAGATATTGGAATCAAATTCCGTGCACGGTCATCTCGCTTTAGAAGCTTGACTGAATTTGTAGGTATGATATATACTTTTGAAAAGTATATGATCAATACCTATGTATGATATATGTTTTTGGAAAGTATATGATCGATACAAACTACTAATTATTAAATGAGAAACTTAACGATAAATCCTTGAAGAAGACAATCTAAAAGTGATATAAAAACTTCTGGTTTTATCTAGATCTTCTGGTATGCAGGATGTATGGTATTAGGAATACTCGAGGGGTGATGTAATCGTAAACGATTGTATAACCATGATGCTTCCATTCCGGGGGAGTGATGAAAAGGTTTGGATTTTCATGACCCCTCTCATTAGAGGAGCAATCTAATCTAATTAGTTCAAATATTGGACATTGATCAGAATACGATTCAGATACAATGAGAAGATTAGATTTATGGCTTTTATTTAATCAAACATATTTGAGAAGTCCTCCAGATCTGGATTTGAGATATGATCTCAATATCCAAGTCATTATACCTGTACTATAGAATCGCCCTAACCTTATCTCCATGTATCTGAGGAGAAGGCAGATAATTATTGCAAGAGTTTGAGAATTGTTCCATGAGCATTTTTATCTAAGCATTGGAAAATTAGATAATTAAATATGAATTTAATTATCACAATTAATGTGCAAATAGATATATTTAGGATAATTAAATTGAATTTAATTATCATGGATAGGATTAATGTGGATACACTATACACAATAATCATGGATACTGGAGAGAGTTAATTTTGAATGAGATTCACAATTTATATGTTAATGTGTATTGGATTCACATTACATAATTCAACGTGAATATGATTAACATTAAATATTGGATGGAAGAATTAATTCTCAATGATTAATGGTATAATTGCAATTATTAAAAATAATTTGGAATTATTTATGACAATTCAATTATTCAATGAATTAATATATTGTATAATTAATTTTTTGACTCATTCCACCTTAGAGTGGACGTCCATGGGTTGTTTTCAACCATGGTGGATGCCCACCCTATTTCTAATATATGGATGATCTCTCTTAATTATCTTCGATTTATTGATTAATTATTTTATTTGTGATAATTTTGAAATTGTTTTTAAATTATGTCTTTCTTTTTTCTTTTGTATTTATTATAAACTAAAAGGAAATACAGATCAATATTAACCATTGATTCGTCAGAGCACCTGGATTGATATCCATGGAAAGAAACAAAAATCAATCTAAACCATTGATTAGTATGAGCACATGGATTGGGATCCATGGACTTCCAAAAATCTATAAAAGACAGGCCAACCCTAACCCTCTTTAGACACACAAGTTGAATGCAATGGTTAAATTAACAAAAACTCTCTCTCTCCACACATCCACTCTCTCTACAACCTTTTTGGAGATCGCGATTGTTGATGTGTTGTCGTTGTGGTGTCAGACTAATTTCTTGAGGAACTCAATCTTTTTTGGTGCCATGTTCTCGTGAAGAAGACAACGGATTTTGTGCGATGAAATCAAGAGGTTCCTTACTTGGATTGTTGCTCGGGATTGAGAGAATCACGTGACTCATCATCATGCCTGCAAGTGCATTCTCGTCGGATCAAATTTGGGTTATGAGGCTTCTTCCTTTAGAAGCCATTAACATCACAATCATGCATCAATAGGTAAGACTAATCTCATGTGATTTTGATGAAACTATTTGAGAAGTGTTCTCGAATCATAATGTGGTTTCATCATTTAAATGTTTTAAATTCTATTGCCCTTGCAACTAGTATGACTAGTTGCCCTTGGTTGTATTCGATGCAACCTTCACGCTTCCATGATGTGATAATGCCTAAACCATAGCCTTCACAACTCCCATACTCTCTTCAACCCAAGGAATCAAAATCCCATCCCTCCCTTCCCTCCCTAGGTTTTTCATCGACCACAAATTCCCTGGTCCCTTATTGCTAGCTTGTCATGACAAAATGGATATAATGGTAATTCTATGTATGCATCGTCGAGGAACATGTCTTTCATCCACCAATAGGTGGTGAATGACAAGGAGGTAGACTTGTTAATTGAAGCAAATCATCTTTCCCTCAAAAAATAATAGGGAAACACACTCATTTTTAACATCCTCAAGAAGAGGCCATTATTTAAAATATTATAGTATTTCACTAAAGAGTATTGGAAACCTACCAACACATATGAACTCCTCCCTTGAGCGAACATATTATTCTCCCTCAAAATCTTAAGTAGGAAATGATTTATTTGTATACTCTCAGAAGGCTTGTGGTTATCCAAAGTGAAGCTCGAGTCCTCCGCTAGTGGCATTCGTATCATCTGATGAATGACTAAATAGCTATTGTAATTAATTCTCATTGTAATATGTCCGCTTAACGGTCAATCAGAACTAAGCAGAAATCTCTGTGAGGAGTGGCTCGGCTAAAAATAATGGGCAAGTCTAGGGTCATATTCAAGCAAATTAGCTCCATTAATCTAGGATTAAATATTTTATTCAAGTGATTTAAGTGAACCCAGGTCAAATTATGTAAACAAAGAAAGCATGCACTTTTTATGGATTTTTCAATGCAAATATATAAGATAAACAAAATGATAATGACAATGATGCTAAAAACCACAAACACAAAATAGTACATACAATAACAAATACATTAATTCTCCTTATCTATCAATTTGTTAATTAGATCAATTAAGCAAAACAATTCCAGATTTATACACAATTAAGAAGATATAAAGATCTAATTCATTCAATGCACCACTTTATCAAGCAACACTTGTTTTCAACACTCATTTGCACCTTAATCAAAGATCAATCAGGAAATGAAATAAGAAATTTAAGTATCATAATTAATTAATACTATTTTAAGGATATTCAGGTTGTCATATATGCATTAAAATAGTTGAACATGACATTTGAGTTAATTAATCAAGTTTTGAATACAAGTAAATTCTATAAATTTTATTTACACATAAATAGAACAAACCAAAGATTTAAATACATTGTATAGAAGAGCATTAAAATACCTTCAACGTGATACTAATTTCATTCAATTTGGATAAAGTATGACAATGTTATTAATCTTTAAATCCATGGACATACATGAAAGAAAAATACAATTTATTAAACTTAAAACATCACAAACTTGTCTAAACATGGACTGAAATGTCAAATGAAAAAATTGCAAGAGGATACATACAAAATAACCTAATACGGGACTTATCTACAGAATCAAGAAGAGACGAGGACTTGGATGTAAAAATCCCTAGGCACGTGTCGTGGGGCACGTGAGGCTTGCTCGGAGCAATTCAGTGCTTTGGGACAGGTATCTCGAGGCGCTTGGAGGCTCGGGCCTACGTAGCATTGGCGAGAGCTTCAGCCCTAGTTTGGGTACATCGAGGTGTGAGGCTTAAAGTGGTGGCATGACATCGAATCAGGATTGTAGGATCAACCCAGATTAGGTGAGATATGATGGTTACTGCTCCTCCAGACCTGATCCCCGCCTCCTCGCAAGGCGAAGCATATGCGGTGTTCCTGCGAAGCAATGTTGGCTCCTCTAGTGCTCCTCGTGGAATGCTGAAGATACAGGTAACTTCTAATGTCCCTAGTGAAGTTGATGGTGATTCGAGGAGGCTCTAGGAGTGTCTGGAATGGCTGATAGATGTCTACTACTCGGAGGTGGAGGTCATCGGATAAGCTTTCTCATCTCCGACCATTGAAGTTCTTTGATATCCTACAGATATTAATCTTAAAGCTGAAGCACAAGGGAGATTTCTGGAGTGAAATGAGGTGACTGGAGGGATCGACAAAGATGGATCTGGAGTGATCCCTAATGGGCTTTTCCTCGAGCAGAGGAAGAAAGTGAAGTGAGGTGGGAAGAACTATCGAGTATGAGTTGGATTTGTCAGAAGTGATGGTGGAAATGAAAAGGTGCTGACAATGGTGGTAAGGTGCTTAAATAGATGATAGGGTGTTTGTGGTATGTGCAGAATAATAAAAAATGAGAGAATACTTACTTAGAGATTAAAGTGGAGATGGAGGAGAGCTGAGAAGATGGACTCGAGGGTGGTGAATCATCACTTCATCACCTTTATTCTTTTATTTTGGCCTTAAATCCCTTGTTAAATGCATGCATATATCATTAATTTGACAAAATAAACATACTTTATAAATTATACAAAATACTGCACAATTAATTTATTTAATTTCAAAATATAGGAACAAAGGAAGAAAAGAAAAAAAAATGCCAATGGTATTGAATGACCCTAGACCTTGAGACCCAGTCATCATGATGACTTGGTCGATAAGGAATAGAGTATGGGGAGATAGGGCAGAGAAATTATACAGAAAATATATCAAAACCATAATTTTTAATTAATCTATAATTGCATTCTAGGACCTATTTTATTTTCTTATTTTTACAAAATAACAAAACCCTAAACATGAATATTGTAGGTAAAAATACAAAGAAAAACATAAAATTGATTTCACTAAAAAATAATGCACAGTGTGTGAGAGACATGCAAAATAAAAAGCTAAAATAAATACTTTGCAGACATGTATCTTCTCCATACTGCATCGGAATCGACCAAACTCACCTTTAATTGTATATAAATTTATTAAGCTATTTAATGAAGGTGTTCATTCAATTTGGAGTTAAGATGCATAAGTTAGGTTTCGGGCCCCTATTGCGCAATATACATGTATATTATATTCAATATCTTTATTATTTATATTTTTCACTTTATTTTATTTTTATAAAATTTTAAATATTATACAAAACATACGTACATAACTAAAATAAATAAAATCATCTAAAATAAATAAATCTCTTATCATACATTGATGAAACATATATGCATATATCTATATAATAAACACCCATATTTACTTAAGTGTACATATAATCTCAGAACAATACAACAAAAATACCTAAATTTGTTATTAAATTATTTAAAAATATGTAAAATACATGTATATAATAACAAAACACAAAATGCAAATCGAAAATAAAAATACCAAAATTTAGTGTAATTATATATGTAAATATTAGATTACACTAAAGAGCCTCAAAAAATACAAAAATAGGAATAAAATATGATAAAAAATTACAAACATTTTTCATGGTCTAATAAAAAATTAATTAATTCATTTATTATTTATTATTAAATTTCCAAGGATTTTTCGTCATGGATTTTTCTGGTTGGCCCATGTGGACGAACCTGGATCTATTGACCTCGGGTCTTGACCCCATTCTCTCATCCTCGAGCAGTGGATGTGTCAGACCTGCAACTTCACCCTTTATCTACTCTAGAACAATGATGATATGTCTTGGTGTGTTGCGTGATTTGTGGAGATTGAGTCTCCTTGATTCACACCAAGGTCATAATGATATTCGTCGAATCCCTCGTTTGATCCATCGAAAATCACCTCCTCCAGCATCCTATAAAAAGAGCTTCTCTGCCCCAATTCCAAGTTTGGTCCCTCTTCTTCCAATCTTAGCCCCTCAGGACCTCGACGTGCCTTCTTCATGGTGATAGAAAGGATTTCTTTGGTTTTGCAGTGAGGAGGATCGGTGGAGGAGAAGATCCGATGCACCGCCGGAGCACCATCGACTTGTTCTGCCTCTTCGACTCTTATCGAATCGAGGCTTTTCTCTTTTATCCTTAGGTAAATCATAGGATAACTTTCCATTCCGCATTTCAATTTTTCTATTAAGTATCAGGATTAGGCATAATTTGATTTCCCCCTTTTGACCTGAAGCTTGAGCTCCAAGCTAAATTCGTCGTCTCCCGACTGTATCTCTACTAATAACCATCCAACTCTATTCCCCTTTATGTGCTCCATCAATCCCCCCATATGTTCATGAAGGATATGGGAAGATCCTGAAGCACATCACGGAAGAGTGAGGATCGCGTCGTATGCGATCGTGAGTGACTAGTCGTACTAGTTGCTCGCGACAACGGAGTTTAAAAATTTTTAATCCGATGAAACCACATTATCCAAGAACACTTCTCGGATCATTTCGTCTAAACCATAAATAAGTATTAGGTTTACCTCTTGAAGAGTGGTTGCGATTGAGTCTCTAAATGAAGAGACCTCATGTCTCAAGTCTGATCTGATGGAGGAGACGCTTGTGAGCGCGTTGATGAAACGTGTGCTCCTCACAATCCATATTGATGATCCAAGCGGCAAATCTCCTGATCTCGTCACACGAGATCCGACGTCTTCTTCTCGAGCGAGGCGTACAGAAGGAGATGGAAATCCATGAACAAATGATCCGACATTATAACGATGATGTTGCGGCGATGGTGACTCTCTCTAGGGCTCCATGGTAGATGGCCACAATGAGAGAGAGAGGACGTGTAGAGAATGAGAGAGAGAGAGCATATGTTATTTTAGTTGTTATAACTTGAAGAGCAAGGGGTGCCTCTTCTTATATATTATTCTGGGAGTCCATGATCTCAATCCATGTGCACACAAATCCAATGGATGAGATTGATTTGTGTTTCTTAAATCAATGTCAATGATTTGTTGCTCCAATATTTCCACGAACAATTATTAATTTAAATAAATCAAAATATATGCAATATAATTTTGAATTTATATAAATCAATTTGTGGAGAAAATAAAGGAAGGAGACCCACCCCATACAATGTATGGAGTGGACGACCATGGAGTCCCACTCCATGTACTGCCAACCCCATGTATGGAAAGGGGGATGCTCCTCTTTCTTACTGGACCAAATCTTGGAGATTTTCCAATATCAAATTATGCAACAATAATTGTTGCATATTTAGTGACAAAAAAAATTCTAAATTATTTTGAGACAACTTTAACCATGTCATTGAAAGAATGTGAATCACATTCACAATCCAAAATAAAATGTAAGTTACATTTTCAATTAATTATCTAATGTGAAATCAATTCACATCAACATTTAAATTGTAAATGTTATTTACCAATACCTCTCTCTTATATATTATAAATCATATTTATAATATATATGATTAATATGGATAGTACAATCCACATTATTCGTATCCATGATAATTAAATCACATTTAATTGTCTTGGATATCTATTCTCATGTGCCCAAATAATATGAATCACATTCACATTATTCACATTTTTGATAACTAAATCACATTTTGTTATCTTAGATAACTCTTTCATCATATGAATCAAATTCATATTATTCATGATAACTAAACCACATTTAATTATCAATTTTCTCAAAACTCGGATACATATATCAACAATGAAATTATCCTTGAACTGTTTCAAGGATAATGCGCTTTCTCCGCGGATACTTGGAGATAAGGACATGGTGATTGTATTGTTCCATGTATAGTGACTTGGATATTTAGATCATAACTCAAATCTAAATTTTGCAGACCTCTCATAGATGCTTGATTAAATCATGATCACAAATTTAATCTTCTCATTTCATCTGAATCACATTCAGATCAATGTCCAACATTTATACCAAGATCAGATTACTTCTCTACTGAGAGGAGTCACTAAAATCCAGACCCATTTCATCACTCCCTAGGAATAGAAATGACATGGTTTATACAGTCGTTTATGACCACATCACCCTCGGGTTTTCCTAATACCTGTACATCCTGCATACTGGAAGACCCATATTAAACCTGAAGTTTCAGATCTATTTAGATTGTCTCCTTCAGGGTTTTATCGTTAAGTTTTCATTGGGAGTCGGTATCAATCATATACTTTCCAAAAGTATATATAATACCTAGATGTTGATCATATACTTTCTAAAAGCATATATCAAACCTTACAAATTCAATCAAACTTCCAAAGCGAGACGACAGTGCACGGAATTTGAATCCCTATATCTCATGAGTGAGCTCATGTCTTCCGATTCAGTAAATGAACCTATATAATCCCTTTGAGAGATACTACTCATATGCCCTTGTTTGCTCACTAGTACGCCAGTGTATAGACCTTGATTTGGTAATCAACCTATTGGTTTGCCAATTGTACATACTCAGACATATAGTGACACATATGTCTCCAATTTGAGGATGCTTGCCTATACTGCAAAATATACGACATAGGTCTTTGGTTATCTTGATCTCGTTAAGTCAACTCTTTGACCTAACTTATCTAGCACCTCTGAATCTCTATTCCTATGCAGAGGACCTATATCAAGAGGTCGGTTAGATAACAACCTTTAGAGAAAGGATTGCCATCTCCTTCTCAAGCGGGAGATCCTCTCTTGATAATCATTTGACGGTGCTTGATAAGTCCTCTATCTAACCCTTTAGATATTCATCCAAGCACCAGCCTCTATGATTCAACAATTGAATCAACAGATGTATGATCATTAAGATGGCCATGGTACATAATCCTAATTGTACTAAGGGACCTAATTATGCACATTATTTATTCTTCATTTCAGATCAGGGAATGATATTTGCAATAACATTTATTGCATAATGGCTTGTTGTGGGCTTGCATGCCCAATAGTTCAACCCTGATCTCCCACTGATTAGGTGAATTGAACCTCGCTCTGCCACCCTTCGGTAGAGGTTCACCGCTTTCACCACCATGCCGCCTCCAGCTTCATCCCACAGATGAGGACGTAGCCCTTGAGCCCAGGAAGTTTTTGGTGAAGGTATTGGGCATGAAGGAGCCATCTGGAGCCAACGATCAAACCTGGAGCACCTCCAGATCGCCTGGAAACAACTTGAGCCCCTCAGAACCCTATCTGGACTCCTCAAGCTCATCAGAGTAGCCCTGCACATGCGGAGGAACCCCAACAAACTGTTGGGCCTGACAGAGCAAAGATTCACCACCAGAGGAAGGAGCACTAAGGAATCGAAGATTGTCGGAGGAGTGTTCTTCGACTGTTCTTGCAGACCACCTCTTGACCTTTCGATCAAGAACATGGCCCATATATAATCTGGTCTTTCTAGTTAAATCGAAGGGGTGCGTGACAACAACCTTTAGATTATCCACATGGTGAGAAGATAACAGTTGGATTGAGTAGGTTTAAGTGGGTAAATATGACATACCCCCTCCACATTTGTATTTCATAAAATGTTTTGTAATATTTTAACTATGTTTAAAAGACTATGGACAACTTACATGTGAGCCCCCAGACCTTTCGGATATTGCACATCAGTCCATTACCAGGTCACCTCGCATGACCCCCTACGTAAGTGGACATTTTGCATATAAGCCCCTTCGACTTTTTTTAATTCTGTTTTGTTATTTAAAAATCAAGTTTCAGTACAAAAATTCTAGTGTTTTTGCATGTAACCCCTTGGAGTTTATTTTAATTGCAAAGATGCCCCTACTAGTTTCTTGATTTTTATTTTATGCATTTCTATTTTCTATAAATAGCTCATGTGCTCCAAAAAAATTACAAAATAGGGTTAAATGATTGATTGAATGCTCATCCACATATGATATTTTATTTAGCACTATTCTTGCATTTTCTAGTTACTAAAAATAAAAATGTTATTTTATTCCCTTCTAGACTTAAACAATACAAAAATATTAAAAATCCTCTTCTAAAAATTCAAAAAAATTACCTACTATTTATTAGCCTATTTTATCACTACAGACCAACAATCATAAAAAATCCAAAGAAACTCAAAAAATAGAAAACCCACGCTAATCCTAAAAAAATATAAAATATTTTCAAAAATCTCAAAAAAAAGTTTTTTGTCCCATATTTTTATGTATATTATCTACTATATATTAAAATTGGTTTTGAGAAGTTTTGGACCCCATTTGTTTTTTTAATTCCCAAAACTAATCAACTTTTTAAATAGTTCCTGTTTTGAACTATTTCTGATTTTCTAAATATAAAAATGAGTAAAAATTTCCTAAAATCACAAAATTATAAGAATATTTAAAAAAACATAACAATATTTTATTTTGAAAATTTTGACTATATATATATATATCTATATTTATAAATAGACTACCTTATGTACCCTATATATACATATATATTATATATACTTATTATTATTAAATGTTATAAATACCCTAAATATATTTTAAATCCTTTTAGAAAATAAAAAGGACCACCCTTTTCTATATTCTTTGATTTTTATATATTATATATATCCCATTATTATACATATTATTACATATTACATATATATACTTATATATACCTTTATTATATATTTAAAAAAAGAGAAAAAGGAATTATAAATTAAAAATCTAAAAATTAAAAAAGTTTTAGTTAAAAATTAAATAAGCAGAAATCCACAAAAATATTGATTAAATCTAGTGCATATATGTACATACATACACATACACATATTCATTTAGAAATAAATAATAAACTTGCTACGTCCCTTGTTCCTTGAGTTCGACACCCTATGATACTTGTCCACTATACACACTTGTTTGTAGGGTTTTATAATAATTTTGACCCATCTCTCTGATTTGATTGTTTGATTATTTAGTTGTGGGTTGATTGTTGACTTAATTGGTCAGATCTCAAGATCGATCACTTCAGCAACGGAGGTCCACCTTGTGTTACATCACGATCGCATGTTGGTGTTTGATTGATTAATCAAATAGCGTCGTTGTTGGGAGCAATGGATAGCGTATTATTTTGTATATTGTGTACATTAATTTTCCTTTTATTTTCTGTTCATTTATTTTTTATAATAGATTATATGTTTCTGACCATATTTCTTTGTTGACCTTTCTTGCGAGGGATCGTCTGGTGACGATCGCTTCTTAAGAGGTGGACATACCTGAGCCACGAGGAGATTGGTGCTTCTCCTAGTGTGTCAATTGGAGAGAGTAGGAGAGAGAGAGACAGAGAGAGAAGAAAATGAGCGTATTCTTTTAGAACTTTTTTTGTTTTTATTTTGTGAGGAGAGTTCTCATTTTATTTTCACATAATTATTTGTAATAATCTGGACATTGGACACCGCCACTTCACGAGGTCCATTTCCTGGGTATCTGTTCACTTGGGGGCCTCGACAGATTTTTCGTGTTTTATCATTTTTATTTTATTTTGTTTCATGTATTTTGAGTTTTTTCTCCTTTCTTTTTATTTGTTTTGTATCATTTAGACTTAGAATAGGATTGTTTGCTTGATAGAATAGGTCCAAATCCCTAATTAATAGCATGTACCTATAGATTCATGCTTGGACTTAGATAAAATTAATTATTGATTATTTGGATTCGAAACTGTGTGCTGCGAGAGACTCCATACAACACTAGCAGGACCCATTGTGGTGAGCATCGAATAGTCTCCAAGACTGGATTTTAGGTTTCTTTTCCAAATACTCAGCACTTTGTTCTTCGCGCTAATAACAATTCTTGTTTTAGGATGATTTCATCGGATTGCATTTCCATATAGAGTAGGTTTTAATTCCTATCTAGCATTATGCACAAAGAGAGCTGGAGGCATGGTGAGCTTTTCTAACTGAGCACACATAATTGATTTTCGCTTGCATTGCTTCTCTAATCTCTTCCTCTGACTTTGATCACATTGGATACTAAAGGAATTGGAACCTCGTTAGGATTAGTGGATTCAAAAATAACAAAAAAATGATAACCAATAAAATTGGGACTATTAATTCTACTTGACCCTAAAGTAAACGTAAAGGAAAAATCATTATTTTGGAGAGAGAGTAACCCGCTTCTTGTACACAAGTTGCTTTCAGGCTGAGAGAGGCACGTACACCTAAGGATTAGAGCCCCCATCCCTGGACTTAAGCGCTTGGGTCGGCTCTTGGTACCTATTATTGCTGGAAGCACTTGCCTCTGACTTTAGTTGAAATGGTCTCGGTGTTCTAGTAGGTGTGCTACACTAACTACAAGACAACCACTCTAGGTGACTACGACTGTATTTGTAAATATTTGTCTTCTCACCTAACTCTAAAATTTGATAAGATAAAAGACTGAACTTTCACGGTCATCACTGTGTTGAGTTGGTGAATTGAGGGATTTGTTTGTTTTTATTTGCGTTTGTTTATGTGCGTGCTCAATCTACTCTGGGCATTTACACCTTTTTCTTGCATATTTTGACTTGACCATCATGATCTCCCAATCCCCGTCTTTTGTTTCGAAGATGGTAGATTGGGGTCATTTTTATCGAGACTTCACGGATCCTGCTTACTCTCCAGTTCAGTCCACCTCCATTTTATCAGGAGGACTTTTCTCCTGACATTTTTGTACATATGCACCTCATCCATGGTTTCAGGCATCAACTTTTTACCCATCACCACCATCCCATTTCCCACCATCCCACCCACCAAGACTGAGCTATTGGAGTCACCTCTCATGGACACCAGTCTCGAGTATGTGACCCAGGTAGTGGAGCAAATGAAGAAGAGGATAGATGACCTCACTAGTATCAATAAGAGCTGGCTTTACCTTCCTATGTCAAGGATTCACGAGAGGATACCCATGAGAGCATACAATCACCCAAAATAAAAAATAAGAAAAATAAAACTATAAAAAGATAATAATGGGAGACATCTAGCCGAGTCAGAATGTGAAGAGAGGGCACCCTTGCCATATCATATGCCCACACACACATTCACCATAGTTCCCACCTTCTTCACCCCCAAGGATGAAACTATACAGACTGCTCTTAGTCATCCTTGTATAGATCATGATTCTGATCTCTCACCTAGTATGAAGGAGAGAGAAAATCTTAAAAAAATGTTAACAAATGCTGAAGTGGTGGTAGCTATTTAGGATATATTGAAGCCCCACTTCTCTAGGCCATGAACCAAATATTTGTGCCCACATCCAAAAATAGAAAGTGATGAGCAGAACCGAACAACACATTATCACCATGGCCACTACCTACGCTGTCACACCGTCTGCTTAGTAGGAAAGGTGACACTAGTACACCCCTAGTGAGATGTGACATTTCTGACTACCATTATGATCATACTCTCCTTGACGATGGTGCATCGATTAATATAATACCCTTCTCACTTATATTGTCTCTTAATCTGGGGCCACTCAAGAAAACCATGATGATTTGTCAATTTGTTGATGGATCAATAAAGAGGTCAAGGGGTATTCTTGAAAATATCATCATTCCAATCCATAGCATGGGATTCATAGTAGACTTTGTTGTATTGCCCGTGGAGACCTCCATCTCTGTGGAGCACACTCCAATCATCCTGGGATATTCCTTACTCGCCATTGCAAGTGCCGTTATTGATTACGGATATGGAGAAGTACGCTTTCGTTCTTACAACAAGAGTGTCTTGATTGAAAAGATCACTACACCCACCACATATCAGAGACTCACATCTGACGAGAGTGTACCCGTGTCAACTACCCTGAGGACTATGATCTAGATGCTGATATCAGAGAGGTTTGCTTTATCATAGACAATACTAAGACCCGAGAATTCCTCTTTAGGGAGGAAGACTCAAATAACATAGACCTTAGAGTTCCCTCTTCTAGTGTGTGGCGATGTGTTGATGACATCTGCAGTATTTACACCATAGACACCTTAGTGCGGAGGACAGATTTAAGAGAGACTTCTTAGGCCAAACCTGACCACACTACTTCCACTGATGAGTTCGTGCCTTTTTGTTTTCCTCAAGACTTCCCAGGCCAAACCTGACCGTACTACTTCCACTGATGAGTTCATGCCTTTTCATTTTGTGATTGCTAAGGATATATACCATGTCGATCTTGATCAAGTTGTGTCAGCCGATGACTACAATATTGACTTGCACCTTGTTAGATCCATTCCTCAGTGATCGCACAAGAAGGCATGGTTTCTACCTTCTTGATCATTGTCTAGCTACCACTTTGTATATCTGCTTTCGTTTCTTTCATTCCATCTACCATTTCCCTCGTCCACCTTGATTCATATGTTTGTCTTATTTAGGACGTATTTTATCCTAGTATAGGGGAGGTGGACAAGTCGAGTGTTCTTTCTTCTCTTTGTTTCATCACTCCTGTTGTTTCCTGTACTAAGGGCTCTTTTACCCTAAGCATAGGGGGAGTGATGTGTATGTTCTCCCTACGTATTTTTTTCTTTTTATCGATTTATTGTTCTCCTCACTTGTGTCCTCTCCTGTTGATATTCTATCTACACGTAGGGATATTTTTCCCTAAGTATTGGGGGAGACAGGCCGTGCCGATGATTTGTTCATTCCTACCCTCGACCCTCCCATCTTTGTATACATTATACTATACTTAGGATTAAATCATCCTAAGTATAGGGGGACGTCGACTTCTCATTCTTTGGTCAGTCATTGTAGGATATACTTTCTTATACTTAGTAGAAGTTATGTCTTCCTTTTATATCTGATATATGAGTACATAGCTCAAGCTACGCATAGGTGGTCGTGTATCTGTTGTATATACTTAGCCATAACTCATACTTTTGTATTTTAAATAATATGGCTAATTAATAAAAATTAAAACACACATTAAAATTCTTTGTAATTATGAAATAAACCGGTTAAAAATATTTTGCAGAATGTTTGAAAAATGATTTGAAAACTCTTTGAACATCTTTTGTAAAAGCATTTGAAAAATATTTTGTAAAATTTTTGCAAACCTTTGTAAAAATATTTTGTTTTTAAAAAATTCTTATGTTTTATTTGTAAAAAAATATTTCTTTTGTTTGAATAAGATGTTTTGAAAATCTATTTGCAAATGGTTTTGAAAAATGTTGTAAAAATACTTTGAAAAATCTATACATATTGTATGAAAAATCTTTGCAAAATGATTTTCAAATTTTGTAAATGTTTGCAAAAATTATTTGTCAAATTATTTTTAGAATAAGCTTTTTAAAATGTTTATCAAAATGTTTTCAAATTATTTTGAGAACCGTGTACATACGTGAAGCAAATAAAAACTCTTTACAAACTCTGTATAAAAACCTATAAATACTAAGCGTAAATTCTTACTCCCTAATTCTTGTTAATAAAATATGCACTCCTGTGTAAAGAAATGCACATAATTCGGTTCTAACCTTTTTATTTTTCCAAATCACTAAAAAATTACAAAATAAAAAACCCATAAAAATCTGCAAAATGTTTTAAAATTTTGCGTAAAAATTTGCAAAACCTTTTTCAAAATTCCCATAAAATGTTCTAAACCAAAAAATTTCTTGACAAAAAGATTTTTATCTCTATTGCATAGCATTTGCATTCTTTGGATTGATAGTGACAATTGAACAAGTCTAATTACAATATAGAGATTTGAGCTTGGTTGGACCTTAATCCACTTAATCACATGAACCTTATAGGAACTGGAATTGAGGTGCTTCAGGTCTACTAGACTTATTTCTTTGAGACCACAAGACTAGGTTCAGTGTCATCTTTACTGCCTACGTAAAATATTTTGAAACGCATGCTTGACTCTTGTAGACGTGACTTAACTTGCACACCAACACTTTACACTCTGCTCAACTCAGTTGAAGTGGCATAGGGCTGGATTTGCTAGCATGAGACACAAGCGAATGGAAACATACGAAGTCATGATTCCATGGCCATTGTTCCCCAACCCAATCAAGTAGCCATGAGGTCTAATGACAGGATATTGTGGGTTGTAATAATGCTTTAAAAGAGGGATAGGCTACTGGCTCAAGAGAAAAAAGTCCATTTGTAAATGCTGCTATATATAATATTTGAAAAAATGCAAAATAAAAACTCTAAAAAATAGACGGGCAAAAATCAAAGAAAAATCGATTCTTGTTGGAGCATGTATGAAGTCAATAAGCAAGATTGAGCTTCAAAGTCAAAGATCCAAGTGAGCCTGCAGCCAGATGACTTGCCAACGCTGGTCAAGCATCCTACGATAGCTAGCTACACTCGCTACCGTCTATTCTCTTCTCCACCTTTTCTTCTTGAGTTGGTTGCACTTGAACTTCGAAGGGAATACCCCTCTTCTCGAGGAAAGAGTTATTGGATTGGGAAACTAGGGCCACCATGTTGGAGAAGCCGGACTTTTACAACTTTTGCCGATAGGAGCTACATATCACTAACACCATACATGATAGACTCATAGTCATAATGGATGCATATGATATTGACTTGTTCTGACATGTATTTTGAGGAGACTTGGCAGAGTTTTATGATTCGCAGAGGCCGTTGATTTCAATTCCGATTCCCAATAAGGTTCTGACCAAACTGAAAATCCAAAAGTTTGACTAAGATCCAAACTTTGATTTTGTCAAGACAAGTTTAAAAGTTAAAATCAATCCAAGTTTTTTCCTTTTCTTTCATTTATTTTCTTTTTATGCACTTATAGGCATATGTGTTTGCTAGGGACTAGCAAAGGCAATATAGGGGATGATGAATACTCACTTCATTACCTTTATTCTTTTATTTTTACCATAAATCCCTAGTTAAATGCATGCATATATCATTAAATTACAAAAATAAACACTTTATAAATTGTACAAAATACTATATAATTAATTTATTTAATTCCAAACTAAAAGAATAAAGGAAGAAAAGAAACATAAATGAAATATCAAAGGTATTAAATTACCCTAGACCCCGAGACCAATCAACATGATGACTTGATCGACAAGGGATAAATTTGGGAGAGATAGGGCAGAGAAATTATACAGAAAATACATCAAAAACCTATTTTTTTATTAATCTATATATGCATTTTGGGACCTCATTTATTTTTTATTTTTACAAATAAAATAACAAAACTCTCAACATGAAAAATGTAGATAAAAATACAAAGAAGAATACAAAAATGAATTCATTAAAACATAATGCACTATGTGCCCGAGATACAAAAAAGAAAACGCCAAAATAAAAACTTTGCGGACATGTATCTTTCTCCATATTGTATCAGAATTGATTAAACTCATCTTTAATTGTATATAAAGTTTAATTAGCTACTTCATAAATGTAGTTTCATTCAATTTGGAGTGAAGATACAAAAGTTAGATTTTGGGCCCCTATTGTGCAATATACATGCATATTATATTCAATAAATTTATTCATTATATTTTCACTTTATTTTATTTTTATAAAATTATAAATATTATTCAAAACATATGTACATAATTAAAATAAAATAAAATCATCAAAAAGAAAATAAAATAAATAAGTCCATTATCATACACAAATGAAATATATTTGTATATGCCTATATAATAAACACCCACACTTATTTAAATGTACATATATATATTCAGAAAAATACAACAAAAATACCTAAATATGTAATTAAATAAATTAAAATTTTATAAACACATGCATATAATAATAAATACAAAATACAAACCAAAAATAAAAATAACAAAATTTATGTATATTTGCTTATAATTATACATGTATTAACTTATAAAGAGCCTCAAAAAATAAATATAATTAGGAATAAAATACTATAGAAATTTACAAACGTTATTCATGTTATAATAAAAATCTAATTAGTTCATTTAATATTGAATTTCCAAAGATTTTTTACCGAGGAATTTTCTAGTTGGTCCATGTGGACCAACCAAAAGCCTGGATCTGTTGACCTCAGGTCAACTGACCCCCTTCTCTCTTCCTCAAGTCGTGTATGTGTCAGACCCGCAACTTCACCCTTTTATTCGCTCCCGACCAATGATGCTCTAGATTGGTGTGATGCGTGATTTGTGGTTTGAATCTCTTTTATTGACTCCAAGTCTAGAAGGATATGCAATCTTCATCGAATCGCTCGTTTGATCCATCAAAAATCGCCTCCTCCAATAGCCTATAAATGAGCTCCCCTGCCCCAATTCCAAGTTTGATCCCTCTTCTTACAATCTTATCCCCTCAGGACCTCGACGTGCCTTCTTCCTGGTGATAGCAAGGATTTGGCCTATTCTGTAGTGAGGAGGATCGGTGGAGGAGAGGATTCAAAGCACCGCCGGATGGTTCTGCCTTTTTGACTCCAGTTGAATTGGGGATTTTCTCTCTTGTTCTTATGTAAATCATATGATAACTTTCCATTTATGCATTTCAATTTTACCATTAATCATTAGGATTAGGAGTAATTCAATTCCCCCCTTTTGACCTAGAGCTTAAGCTCCAGGCAAAATTCATAGTCTCCCGACTGTATCTCCGCTCAAGCACCATACTCTATTCCCCTTTGTGTGCTCCATCTATTCCCCATCTGTTCAACCCAAATATCTCATTGATCAGGCGAATCGAACCATGCTCTACCACCCTTCGTCAGATGTTCACCACTTTCACCACCACATCGCCTTCAACATCATCCCACGATCGAGGACGTAGCCCTCAAGCCTAGGAAGTTTTTGGTGCAGGTATTGGGCACGAAGGTTCCATTGGAGCCAACGATCAGACCAGGAGCACACTAGGTCACCTGGAAGCAACTGGAACCCCTCAAAACCCTATCTGGATTCCTCAAGCTCATCAGAATAGCCCTGCACACGTGAAGGAGTCCCAACAAGCTGCTAGACCTGACAAAGGGAAGATTCACCATTGGACAAAGGATCACTACAGAATCGAAGATCGTTAGAGGAGTGTTCTTTGGCTATTATTGTGAACCCAAATCTAAACCGTTCGATCAAGAACATGACCCAGATCTAATTTGAGATGTCGAGTTAAATTGAAAGGGTGTGTGATGACAACCTTCAGATAATCCATGTTGAGAGAAGATAGCGGTTGGATCGAGTGGGTTTTAAGTGGGTAAATATCACATACCCCATCCTCTATTTTTGTATTTCAAAAAAAGTTCTGTCATATTTTAATTACATTTAAAAGATTGTGGACAAATTGCATGTGAGCCCCCAAAACTTTTGGATATAGCACATTAGTCCAGTGCTAGGTCACCTCACGTGGCACCCCTACGTAAGTGTAAGTTTTACATATAAGCCTCTACGGGTTTTTTAATTGCATTTTAATATTTAAAAGTCAAGTTTTAGTACAAAGTTTCTTGTATTTTTGTATGTAACCCCTTAAAGTTCATTTTAATAATAACTATGACCCACCAACTACTTGATTTTTATTTTATGCATTTCTATTTTCTATAAGGGATTTTTACCTGGCAGACCCTATAATCTTTGTCAATTACCTCCAGTACCTTTGAAACAACCTAATTCCCCCCCATAACCCCGTAAACTTGTTCCGTCTTACCCCACAGACCCTGCCGTCAATTTTAATTTTATTTGAGTCAATTTCTTGGGTACGTCTTGAGTTAATCTAACCAATGGAAATGCAACGGTGGATATTTTACCCCCATGTTCTTCCAAAGGCCATCATCTCCAACCTTTCTCCAAGCACACGATAGAGTCAACCTTTCTGGGGACGTCATCATACCTTGCGAGAAACGAGGCTATAGGAGAAGCGACAGAGGTGGAGCTGCGAGAGGAAGAAGGGCTCCACTGGAGCAAGTCTCACATCTAAAACAAGTCTGAAGAAGATCCATATTTTCTGGATGAACACACCATATCACAGCTTCAGTCTGGCTCCTGCAACCATCGCTTGAAGTCTGAAATATCACCGCCTTCTGCATCCGAGATTTGAGCTTCGAGTAATGTGAGCTTATTTGCAGGTGCTTGGGAGATCTATCGTTCATCCTCTGGAAATGATGGTTACAGTAACTGGAGAAATGGGTTATGAGATCCAAAGAGCTTCATCGAGAAACTTCAACATCTGGATGGATATACACAGTTTATCGAAAACCACCTATCAAAAAGCCGCACAGGTGTCATCCTTCCGACCATGTATCCTCAGATTCAAGCGCGCACTTTTCAACCTTCGATCCACGGGGAGACCATCATCAACATCCCACGATCTAATCGAAAACACCACATCTCTGTTTGAGTCAGATCAGCTACACTTGAATCATCATGTCGAAACGAAGTCATAAGTAAATAGAAGTTGAACTTGAAGAGAAGTGATGGATAGGAGACGTCTATCATCAAGCCTACATCTAAGATTTACCGCACATGAAGCTTCATCGGCGAATCGAGTTGCAGATAGAGATAAATATGATTTCCACCACATACTACCATAAAGAACAAAGTGATTTGGGGATGAACTCAACCTATAACACCTATTGGATTTGTTGAAGGAAATCCAAATGTAGCGGTTCAATCGAGGGGAGGAGGCCTGGGTGGGGAGGCGGAGGGGAGGAGGCCTGGGTGGGGAGGCGGAGGGGATCATGCCTGGGTGGGGGAGGCAGAGGGGAGGAGGCCTAGGAAGGGAGGCAGAGGGGATGAGGCCTGGGTGGAGGGGAGGTCGGGCGGAGGAGAGGTTGGGCGAAGGGGAGGAGGGGATGATGTGGAGGAGTCCTGGAGGCATGCGGGAGAAGGGATGGCATTTTTTGTAATTTTGAGAAACAAAATGGGTACTATGGAAAAAAATTCACGGAATTCGATTAGATTTAACACCCAAATGAATGGGGGTTAACCATAAGGTTTGCATGGTAAGGGTTAGCAAGTGTATGCGGTCGTGGGGGGAATTAGGTTGTTTCAAAGGTCGTGAAGGTAATTGACAAAGATTATAGAGTCTGTCGGGTAAAAATCCCTTTCAATAACTAGCTCATATACTCCATAAAATTTACTAAAATATAGTTAAATGCTTGATTGAATGCACATCTACATCAGATATTGTATTTGGCATTTTACATGCATTTGTTAATTATTTAAAATCAAAAGATCTATTTTGTTCCTTGTTAGCTTTAAAAAAAATACAAAACCTCTTCTAAAAATTCAAAAAAATTACCGACTGTTCATTAGCTATTATATCATTATAGACCAAAAATCACAAAAATATCAAAAGAAACTCAAAAAATAACAAACACGTGCTAACACTAAAAAATTATAAAATATTTTCAAAAATTCTAAAGAAATAGTTTTCTATCCCATATTTTTATACATACTATCTACTATATATATTAAAATTGATTTTGAGAAATTTTGGACTAATTTGCTATTTTCAACTCTCAAAATAATTCAACTTATTTAAATAGTTCTGTTTTGGAAAAATTTTTATTTTAAAATGCAAAAATAGCAAAAAATCCAAAAAAACTCACAAAAATAATAGAATACTTGAAACAACAGAAAAAATTTATTTTGAAATATTTGAGTATATATATTAATAGAATACCCTATATCCTATATATACATATATATTATTATATATACTTATTATTATTAATTATTATTATTAACTATTATAAATAACATAAATATATTTTAAATCCTTTAAATATTAAAAAGGACTATTCTTGTATATATTTTCTGATTTTTATATTAATATTATTACATATTACATATATATACTTATATATACCTTTATTATATATTTAAAAAAGAGAAAAAGAAACTAAAAAGTAAAAAATTAAAAAATAAAAAAGTATTAATTTAAAAAGAAAAACAAAACCCACTAAAACATTGATAAATATTGTGCTCATATATACATACATACAAACACATACACCTATTTTTTAGAAATAAATAATACAACTGCTACGCCCCTTGTTTCCTGAGTTCGACACCCTACTATACTTATCCACTATACGAACTTGTTTGTAGGGTTTTATAGTAAATTTTTAACCATCTCTTTGATTTTATTGTCTGATTACTTTAGTTATGGGTTGATTGTTGATTAATTGGTCGGCTCTAAAGATCAGCCACTTTAGCGACCGAGGTCCGTCTTGTGTGACCTCACGACCACCTCTTGGTGTTCGACTGATTAATCAAAGGGTTGAACATAGGATGAGGCTAGGACTTCAAGAGACTTAGGTCTTCGCTTGACTTTAGTGTGTAAGTGGGAAACGTTGAGCAGCACCAGGCAATGGTCTGCAACACAGAAAATCCGTGGATCTCGTCGTACATGAATCACCATCATCACATCTCTCTCAACCTCTCACTATCACCAAAGGAAGGGTATATGCTCGGGGATAGGTCTCACAATGAGAGAATCCCAGAGACAGTTGGAGGAAAGGGGTTTTTGTTTGGGTTTCCAGGCAGTTCACGATGGTTATTGGGGGTCATTCAGCTACTCGGATGTTGGAGCATGTGAGTAAGGTGATGGACCTAGAGGTTATGAGAGGATACGGGAATAAGGAGCTATGGAATGGTGTTGAGATCAGTTGGTTGGCACACGTGAGGAGATCGGAGGATAACAAAGATGTTGTCATCGCACAAAGAAACACAACCTTTGGGGGGAAGACAGTTGGAGGTGGAAGATGACATGTGGACAGTATGATTTGATCAAATGATGGGGGAATGAGCTCGTAAGGAAGATCACTACCGCTTAATATTTTGATCAAGTGACCCAAGGCGAAGCATAACTAGGGTTTAGGGAGTCGTCTGATCAAAAGATCAGATGATCCCAGACGAAGGCAGGGTAATATAAAGAAGCAAGTGAGGTGAAGGAACGAGATTGGGGCACGTGGCCTAATCTGAAAATAAATGAATGGTAAATTTTTGTAAAATTAATAAAAAATAGTTAAAGACTCCAAAATAAAAAATTATCTAAATGAAAAAAGAGCATCTTTAATGACTTACAACTTTTATGTAGACACTTAAGTCAAAATACACTATATACATACATATATTTTTGTAAGTATTTCCATAGATAAAAAATACTTCTTTTTTTCTTTTGTTATTTTTTGGATTTTTAAATATTAAATATTATACATATTATTGTTTACAATATTATATTATTTTTATGGGGTTTTTAATAAAGTTAAACACATAAAATAATAGAACATTTTAATGTATTTATTGATAAACAATAATTTGTGTTAAATATTTACAAAGGGTTTGTTGTTAATATCATTTAATTAATTAATAGATGAACTTAATTATTTAATATAGAGGGATAATAATAAAAAATAATGATGATAAATTAAAGATTTATCAATGGCATTCATGTCCATTCCTTGAAAATGGACTATATCAAAATTCTATCGTGTGTTCATTTTCACGACCTAAGCTTGACGCAAAATATGTAACTCAATATCTTACTTCCTTAATTAGCGTCTACAATATAGATGCAGAGAGGAGAATTTGCTCATTGTTGTTTCTCAGACTATACATACAACCAGGGGAAGAGCTAGAAAATTTTTATAGGTGAGGCCGATATTTAGTCAAATCCATGCATGTATAGATAATTGAAAATACTCGTATTGAGTTAAAGAGTTTTGAAAGTGATGGATAAAATCTAAGAGAAAATAATATAATTCAACGAAGTTCCGCTCGATGATTCTTCATTATATAGAAATCATCTATGACTTCTTCCACGATGGCATTTTCTGCTATTTCTTTTTTCAACGTAAGCAATCATACACCTGCTTCGATTTTTATGTTCCATGCATATCAGAAGGTGAAGGATTAACGGTAGGGATTAGACCAACATGTAAAATAGATAGACAACTTGCAGAAGATTGGTGCACATCTTTACCACAAATATCAACTTTTGGTTTCTTGAAATAAGAGTAAATTGTTCTTTTTACTATAATTGAACTTAAGTTTAAATGACACAATGTAAACAACTAAATTACTAAACTAAACTAAACTTACAATTAATTGGAAAAAAAACTACATCTACATGTAAAATGGCATACCCAAAAAAATGAAACTCCAAATCAATTCTTAGTTGGATTTTAATTAAGAATATACATAATGTAATATCTAATTTATAACCTCATGACTCTATCTCCGTGTCTTTTTTGTATTTAGGCTTGGTCCGATTGATTTAGATGGAGAGAATGCGACTTTTTTAAAAAAAAAATATTTTTGAGAGAAAAATTATAATAATAAATCTACCATTTTATCATGTGCTATTTTTTTAAGTATCTAATTATTGATAACTGCATACTTATATCAAACATGAAACCATATTACATATACAATCTATATTTTCACATATAATTCTAATGTTCTACATTTATACCCTATAAGTTTTATTATTGTTTCATTCAACTTCAATTTGATTTTTAATATCTCCGCTAACTTCTTGATTTAGTGGCAAATAATTTTATATCTTTCTGGTTGTTTCTCCGTCAGGTGAGATATTTAGCTTTGCGAAATTTAACCATGTAATCAATCATTTCCCATATATATTTGGCTAACCTCTCGAGTCCCAACCATTGCTTGGTAACCGCCACTACCATCTTTACGTTAATGTAATCAATATTTATAAAAAATAGAAAGAACGTTTGTAGCTTAATCTTAAACTTTTCCCTATGTATAGATAACACTTGTTGTGACTATTGTTGCAAATGTATTTAGCTATTTCAGCTTGAGACATTGATCCACACTAGTTATAGATACATACAGTAGATTCAATTCTAATACAATCTGCATTCCTTCCACAGATCAATCCTACACATGAAAAACCCAAATTTAATAGATTCAATTCTGATATAATATGCATTCCTTCCATAGATCAACCCAATACACGACAAACCCAAATTTTGTACCGGACTAAGGAATATGACAGATCAAAGTTTAGATTCTTACCGAACTTTCAAAACCAAATTACAGATCCAAAATCAAATGCTTGATGATGGCATCGCAGACCACCCAAACTAGATATTCGGGCATTTTTTGCTCCAGGAGTCTCTCTTCCGGCTAATTCCAGTCTGACTAAGGATCCTTTATTAGCACGACACATCAAGATATTGATTTTAAAAACCACAACATAAAGAAAACCAACATAAATCAACCAAATATAACAAAATATAATATTGTCGCAACTAACCATAGAAATATTGGCGAATTTAAATAATTTTAGAAAAGTAGCCGTCAAAACCTGATTCTGCGTAGCCACGGTCGTCCCTACTTATACATACGAACCCTTGGCCATGCGAAGCACACAACTTTTCCATAGACGGATGGACCACAGCCACAGCTCACAGCGTCTCACTCCAGTCAATAAGAATTTTTCAGTAAAGGGTAGAGTTGATGGGTAGAGAATTTGGGAATGGGGATTGGGGAGGGTTGGTTACTTGATTGGATTTTGGGAATGGAAATTGGAAAGGATGGGGAAGTCGAATCACAATTGCACACTTGCAGGATATTTGCAGATAATGGAAAAAAGAATGAGGGCATATCCATTCTATACCTTTCCATTTGGGAGGAGGTGCATGGCTCCTACTGGGCATATCCATTCTATAGCTTTTCCACTTGGGAGGGGGTACATGGCCCCTACTCGCAGTGGTGGAGCCAGAAAATTTTTATAGGTGGGCCGATATCTAGTCAAATCTATGTATGTATAAATAATTGAAAATGAAGGATATGGGAAGATCCTTAAGCGTGTCACGGAAGCGTGAGGATCGCATCGTATGCGATCGGGAGAGACTAGTTGTACTAGTTGTTCGAGGCAGCGGAATTTAAAAAAAATCATGCAATGAAACCACATGATCCAAGAACACTTCTTAGATCATTTCATCTAAATCACAAACAAGTATTAGGATTACTTCTTGAAGTGTGGTTATGATCGAGTCTCTAAACGAAGAGACCTACTGTCTCAAGTCCGATCCGTCGGAGGAGACGCTTGCGAGCGCGTTGATGAAACACGTGCTCCTCGCAATCCAAGTTGATGATCCAAGCGACGAATCTCCAGATCTCGTCACACGAGATACAACATATTCTTCACGAATGAGATGTACCGAAGGAGATGGAGATCCTCGAGCAAATGATCCGGTAGCATAACGACGATGCTGCGACGGTGGAGACTCACTCTAGGGTATCCATGGTGGACGGCCATATGAGAGAGAGAGAGGGCGTGTAGAGAATGAGAGAGAGAGAGAGAAGTTGTTTTTCACAACTTGTATCTTCTAACCAAGAAGATCAAGGGGTGTCTCTCCTTTTATATTATTTTAGGATACATGGATTTAAATCCATGGACAACAGAAATCCAATGGCTCACATTGATTTGTGTTTCTTTTAATGGCTATGATCTTGTTTCTAAAAACACAACAACAATTGATTTAATTAAGATTAAATATGTATTGGAAAATCAATCTAATTCAATCTCAAATTAAACCAATCAAGCATAGAGATTATGGAATGAAGATTGCGTCCTTCCATAATATAGGAGTTGGTGGCAATCTTATGTAATTTCATGATATTACATTATTCCATGGAAATCTCCAAGATTTACAACAACACTTATTGCAAATCATTCAACAAAAATAATTCATAATTATTTTATGAACATTGCAATCATACCATTGGAAAATTGTGAATCAAATTCACAACCCAAAATAAAAATGTAAATTACATTTTAAATTAATCGTCCAATGTGAATCCAATTCACATCAACATCTAATTAACAAATGTAAGTTACAAATAGCTCTCCCTTATATATTATAAATCACATTTATAATATATATTTATGATTAGTATGGATAGGATAATTAAATCACATTTACTTATCCATTTTCTCAATTCTCGGATACATATATCAACACTGAAATTATCCATGAACTCTTTCAAGGATAATGTACTTTCTCCGCGGATACTTGGAGATAAGGACATGGCGATTGTGTTATTCCACGTATAGTGACTTGGATATTGAGATCATATCTCAAATCCAGATCTTGCGGACCTCCCATAGAGAATTTGAGTAAATCAAAGCCGTAGATCTAATCTTCTCATTGCATATGAATCACATTCAGATCAATGTCCAACCATTGGACCAAGATCAGATTACTTCTCTACTGAGAGGAGTCACTAAAATGTAGACCTCTTTCATCACTCCCTAGGAATGGAAGCATCATGGTTATATAATCATTTATGATCACATCACCCTCAGGTATTCTTAATACATGTACATCCTGCATATTGGAAGACCTAGAATAAACCTTAAATATAAGATCAATTTTACACTGTCTACTTCAGTGTTTTATCATCAAGTTTCTCATTCAATCATTGGGAGTTGGTATCGATCATATGCTTTTCAAAAGCATATATCATACGCAGGTGTTTATCATATACTTTTCCAAAGAACATATATCAAACCTACAAATTTAACCAAGCTTCCAAAGCGAGATGACTGTGCACAGAATTTGATCTTCCCAATATCTCATGAGTGAGCTCATGTCTTTCGGTTCAGTAATGAACCTGTATGATCCCTTTGAGAGATCGCATTACTCATATGCCCTTACATGAACACCAGCGCGCCAGTGTATAGACCTTGATTAGGTCATCAACCTATTGGTCTATCAAATGTACATACTCAGACATATAGTAGCACATCTGCCTCTGGTCAGAGGATCTGTGCCTATATCGTGACAGTATACGACATAGGACTTTGGTTATCTGAATCTTGTTAAGTCAACTCTTTGACCTAACATATCTAACACCTCCGAATCTCGATTCCTATGCAGAGGACCCACATCAAGAGGTCGGTTAGATATCGGCCATCAGAGAAAGGATTGTTATCTCCTTCTCAAGCTGGATATCATCTCTTAATAATTATTTGACGATATTTGATGAGTTCTCAATCTAACTCTTTAGATATTCATCCAAGCACTAGCCTCTATGATTCAGTAATTGAATCAACGGATGTATCATCATTAAGATGGCCATGGTACATAACCCTAATTATACTAAGGGAGCTATTATGCAAATTAGTTATTCTTCATTTCAGATCAGGGAATGATATTTGCAATAACATTTATTGCATAATGGCTCACCATGGGCTCGCATGTCCAATAGATAATACTAGTATTGAGTTAAAGAGTTTTGAAAGTGATGGATAAACTCTAAGAGAAACTTATATAATTTATCGAATTTTCGCTCGATGATTTTTCATTATATAGAAATCATCAATGACTTCTTCCATGGTGACATTTTCTGCTATTTTCTTTTTAGATGTAAGCAATCATACAACTGCTCAAATTTCCATATTCCATGCATATCAAAAGGAGAAGGATTAACGATGTGGATTAGACCATCATGCAAAATAGATAGATAACTTGCAGAAGATTGGTTTACATCTTTATCACAATTATCAACTTTTGGTTTCTTTAAATAAGAGTAAATTATTTTTTTAACTATAATCGAACTTAAGTTCAAATAAAATAATGTAAATAACTAAATTGTTAACTAAACTAAACTAAATTTACAGTTAATTGGAAAAAAATCTGCATCTACATGTACAAATGACATACCCAAAAAAATGAAACTCCAAATCAATTCTTACTTGGATTTTAGTTAATAATATACATAATGTAGTCTCTAATTTATAACCTCATGACTCTTTATCAATGTCATTTTTTGGCTTTGTCTTGTTGATTTATATGGAGTGAATAAAACTTTTTTCAAAAAAAATATTTTTGTGGGAAAAATTATAATAATAAATCTACCATTTTATCATGTACTGTTTTTAAGTATCTAATTGTTGATAACTGCTTATTATATCAAACATGTTACTATATTACATATGCAAAATATATTTTCACTTATAATACTAATGTTACATTTATGCTCTATAAGTTTCCTTATTGTTTCATTGAACTTCTAGTTATTTTTTTATATCTCTGCTAACTTCTTGATTTAGTGGATAATAATTTTAGATATCTTTCTGGTTGTTTCTCCATCATGGTGGGATATTTAGCTATGCGAAATTTAACCATGCAATCAATCTTTCCCACATATATTTGTCTAATCTCTCGAGTCCCAACCACTGCCTAGAAACCACCACTGCCATCTATACATTAATGTAATTAATATTTATAAAAATTAGAAAGAACCTCTGTAGCTTAATCTTGAACTTGTCCTTACATATAGCTAACACTTGTTATCACTGTGTTGTAAACGTATTTGACCATTTCAGTTTGAGACATTGATCCACACTAGTTATAGATACATACAATAGAACAATTCTGATACAATCTACATTCCTTGCATAGATCAACTCGATACATGAAAAACCCAAATTTAGTAGATTCAATTACGATGCAATATGCATTCCTTCCATAGATCAACTCGATACACGACAAACCCAAACTTTGTGTCAGAGTAAGGAATATGACGATCAAAGTTTAGAATCTGACCAATCTTTAAAAATCAAATCACAGATCCAAAATCAAATGTTTGATGATGAAATCAAGATATTGATTAAAAACCACACCAGAAAGAGAACCAACATAAATCAACTAAATACGACAGTATTGTCACAACCAACCATAGAAATAATGGCAAATGTAAATAATTTTAGAAAAGTCACTATCAAAACCAGATTCCGTAGGACATAACCATCCCTACTTCCACTCACGAACCCCTGGTCATGTGTAGCGCACAACTTTTCCACAGACGGATGGACCACAACCACATCTCGCAACATCGCACGCCAGCCAATAAATTTTTTTTAGTAAAGGGTAGTATTATGGGTAGTGAATTCGAGAATGGGAATTGGGGAGGGTTGGTTACTTGATTTGATTCCGGGAATGAAAATTGGAGAGGAAAGGGAAGTCAAATCACAGTTGCGCACTTGCATGCTATTTGCAAATAATGGAAAAAATGAGGGCATATCCATTCTATATCATTTCGATTTGGGAGGGGAGGAGGCATGGCCCCCACCTGCCCCACATGCAACCACCCTACTCTTGCTCCATTTTGAGAAGAACATTTGATCAAGGTCCTATTAGAGTGGCATCCCTTCTTAGATGAATTGTTCATGATTTAGTGTAATGAATTTAATGAGTTCCTACCAATCGTGATTAATTAATGCCAAACACAAAAAATATATAGCAGCTTAGCACAAAAGATATACAAAATATGTAAATAGTAAGTTGAGAATATATCCAGATGAACTAGGAAATCTTCACACAAAATTTTGGGGAGTTTTGACACCACTACATGTGATTAAATAATTATTGTTTCTGTATTTATTTTTAAGGCCTTTAATGTTAACTAGTATTTATTGTTTTTTCTTTGAAAGTTTAGATTTTATTTGGTTTGTTTAATTATTTTTTTATAAGACAAGGGTTGAAAAAAGCTTGCAACTAATGTATAAATAAAACTAGACATAATATAAATAACTAGTATTTGTTGAATACATGTGTAATTTTTCCATAATAAACAAGATAAATAAAATAAAATAATGGACAAAATGTATTAGTAACATACATTTGTGAAATTACTCTTTTATCTTATGGGGAATGGAATGTAAACATCTAAGCTATGGAATTTAGAGATATAATATTCATGTATATAAAATAATAAAAAATGTTTAATTGCAAACTAAATTTTATAATAAACTAATTTAGAAAATTTTTTAACATTTTATAAAAATTAAAGTTATGTCCATAAGATGGCAAATAAATGAAGCGGGCAAAGAAGAAGATATTCTTCTTCTAGAGGGCCCTTAAATGGTAACAATGGGGACGAGTGGCTATGATGTAGAAACTTGGGAAGTGGTCAAACTCCTTGTAGAGGGGTCGATCTCAAAGGTTGTTCTTCGATGTCTTCTTACAGCAGTGTGAAGGAGAGACACACTGATGGTGACATGATTCAATGTGTCACAAGGGTGGTGACAATGGAAGATGTGGCTTGATGGCGGTGAGATGCCATGGGATGTTTTCTCGTTGGTGCATCTATACGGCCATGGCAAGAAGCACATAAAATGATGAATTATTGGAATATGACTTGGAGCCAAGCTCCAAGCAGAGATGCCAGTTAAGGGTGACTTGTACCGAGTGGATCTGAACTATTGTTTATTGAGGTCAAAGGATGATGAGGATGTAGGAATCCGCGGTGGTTATTTACAGAGGGTTGTGGTGCCCTTTATTTATCATAGTCATGGCTAATAAAGGTTGGATCCCACATCGTCAGTTCTTGATTTCTATATAAATAGTCGACAATAGAGCTCGTGTATATCGGAGATGAACTAATGATGTGTATCATCAGTTCTTATCAAAGTTAAGATGATTAAAGGAGAGTCCTGAGAGGTAGTGATCTATGATGAACCAGATACCATCAAGCACCTTGGGACACAAAAAAAGGTTTAAGTTGAGTTGTTGGTGCCATAAGGATCATTGCTTGATGAAGAGGATGTGCAGCTGCTCCTGAGCCTTACACATGAGTTGGTGGTTCTTAGTTTTGATGGAAAGAGAAGCTAGTAGCCTTTTAGGTCGGATATCTTGATCATAAATGGGTGGACTAAAATAAAGGAGGCCCATCAAGGTAATAGACTTATATAGACACAAAAAGAAGAATTGAATCAATAAAGTTTCATTCAAAATATGGTTTATATAATTTCAATTTTACAAATTGTTCTATTTTGTTTTATGTTTGTTAAAATAATATATCAATAATCTATGTGTTTATTGGAATTTAGTCTTATATAGATTATGTTCTTGAATTAATTTATGTTAATTATGTATTTAATCAGGTATAATTTCTATTATGTCCTAAATTTATTTACAATATTTTGGTTTATATTGTTATAGCCATTTGTAGAGTATATATATGTAGAAGAGCATTTATATATAAGACTTATGTTACATATGTAGATGATATACTTAAGGTGATTTATACTTATATGAAAAGATTATATTGTTGAAACATCTGAGTGTTTTGAATATTGAACAAAAGATTAAGTTAAAATAGGAAATAATTGTTTATGTTAGACCAACATCTTGTTGTATATATTGCAAAGTTCATTGTATCACGTCTTAAAATGCTAAGAGAAAAAATGACACAAACACTATTTGATAAAAGTTGCTGGTGATTATGATCTAGAAAAAGTGACTTTAGAAGACTTGTTTATTTGAAGTTATGTAGTCATTTTGTAATAATATAAATATAGTTTTATTTTATGTAGATCCTTTTTAAATAAAATCATTTACAAATACATTATGAGTATGTATTAGTACAAGTCATTATGGATCCATACATTCTTCAATACTCGCGATGTCGCATTTCAAATACAGTTGCACGGGTATGCAATCACGCACACCATTAGAAGCACGGTTACATAACCATGTATCTTGATAATCTACACATGCCTTAGTGAATTTAAATTCAAGTAAAAGCCTTACTATTAGATTAGTACACTTTTGTAAATTAGCCATTGAATTTACTCATTCCAAAGAGCTTTAAATATGAATTGAAGTTGCACTTGTATGTAAATTCATATACCAATGCATACTAGATGTTGAAATATTCTATAAGTGTATTTTTGTACTCATGCACATATATATGCCAAGATGTACTGGTGTACCAGTGAGTTAAGTTTTTTTTGCCCATTTCTTGAAATGACAAATTGAATATGTACTATTTTAAGGGATACTTCTGCCCTCTATTATATGTTATTTTGTATACTCAAAAGAAGATCTAACCTTGCTAAGAATTTTCAATTTTTTTTCATGACCTCAAGATTTTCACTCTCATAAGCCTTCTACTCCCATTCTAATTCAATTTGCATTTGTATTGTTACGTATTCTAGAGGCTTTATTAAAATAGTTTTATTTTACTCTATTAATAACTAAGAGGCTAAAGGGAGTTTTGACCTCACATATCACAAACATCATGGAATAGATGCATCATATCCGAAAAGTTTAGGTCATCGTATAACTGACATAGAAATCACAAAAAAATCATTGCAACGTGAAACCACATGTATACGGAAATGATTTTCACTATGTTTCACAAGCCATATGAGTAAGAGAATGTTACCTTTTACACATATAGTCTCTAACAAAGGAGACCTCCTGAATTGAGTCTAGTTTGATTATTATTGCATTCATGAGCATAATGAGAAATTCAGAGGCTTTTGCAAAACTATGAGATGACTCTTTCCTTCTTATCCATGCTAAATGTGATCTAGAGATGATTATCATGCTCTTTCCTGGATAAAGATTTCATCTCACGAATTCCTCTTCTTTTAGAGGCACGAGGCATGCAGAGGAAGATGACACCTCTTAGACATGCCAACAAGAACAAGAGGGAGAGAGGTAGGGCGACTGTAGGGAGAAGGAGAGGAGTAAGGGACGACCTTGAATAAGAAGAGAATAGAACTCTTCCGTTCTATTCTTTCTCTCTTATAAAGAGGACTTGATTTCTCAATGAATCGAATTGAATCATTATAAAATTCACACTCTCCCTTATATATATGGAAAAATGTATGTTCACTTTGGTTATTATGGGAATTTATCTCCATAATTACTCAATCTATTATTCAATTGCCACGTTAACTTTGTCTTTGATAAATGTGGAATTATCTCTATGTAATTACCACCAACTATCTTTTTGGAAAATTAGATTATGCAGTAGAACACTAAATGTAAATCATATCTAAATTTTATAATAAAGAATGTGAATCAAATTCATATTAACATTAGTATATTATGTGAATCATTTTCACATCAATCCTAGTGATAAATTTGAATAACATTCACATTAATTCTAATTATTGTGAATCCATATTCACATTAGTTAAGTCTCAATCATGTGAGCCATATTCACATACTTCAACAGATTAATTGAAAATACTAAGGATTTGTGATCTTTATTATTCTGATGATCAACTTCTAAAATGTGCGACCTCGAATCGGGAATCATTTGTTGCATTTACTTTATTAGACCATGCATAGTGACTTGGTACTAGATTAGATCTTAGTATCATGATATTTAACCACTTGAGATGGTCAAGCTAGCTACCAAACAAATTCTCCAATTGACTATGAATAATTTCAAATCAATTTTCAACTATTTGGGTCTAGATTTAGTTCTATCAAATGAATTTTAATCCAATTAAATCTCACTCATTTGATTTCTATGTGGATTCATAAAAATCCATATGGTTTCGTCATTCTCTTGAAAGAAGTGTCATGGTAGACAATATATTACGATCACATTGACTTCAAGTACTATGACTACTAATGTATCTTATATAAGGAAGACTTGATTCACCTGAAGTTTTTATCCCATTTTTGTAGGGTTTATAAATAGATTTGTCAATAAATAATTCGACAACAATATTAATCTTATGCTTTCCAAAACATATAATAACATTATTGCATTCCTATCTCGTTTCCAAGACAAGATGACCATAGACAAAAATCGTTGTAACCCCAATATCTCATGAGTGAGATATTGTCTTTCGGTTCACTAAGTATGAACATGTATGATTCCTTTGAGAGATCATAAGCCCTATATCTCCTCGTATGCACACCAATTCATCAATATATAGACCTTGTGAGGTCTTCAACCTATTGATCTGTCAAATGCACATAATCAGACTTATAGATGTATATTTATTTCTGTGAAAAGATGTGATCCTTCATGATAGTATACGACATGGGTCGTGTCATGTCGAACTCATCAAGTTAACTCTTTAACTTAACTCTTCCAATACCTTCGTATCTTTAGTACTTTGCAAGGAACCTGTCAAGTATAAAGTTTTAGAGAAGATTGTCATTTCTTCTTAGTCTGGAGATCCTATTCATATATCATTTTGAGATTCTAGATACGTCCTTAATCTAACTCTTTAGACCTATAAATCTACGTCAGCATCTACGATCTAATTATTTAAATCAATAAATACATGATGTCTAAACTAGAATATGCATCCTTATTCATAAGGAACTTAATAATAAAGAAAAGGCAATTATGTTTTATTTTAATTATAGAGTGAAAAGTGCCCAAGGGCTTATAGTCTAACAGTCTACCACTTTTCCTTGGAGCCATTCATTGACTACTCTTAAACCAATAATCATTATAGGCTAGTCAAAGACTTTTGTTTCAAAGGCCTGGTAAAAGGATCACCAATGTTGTCAGAAATGAAACCTTGGTGATAGTGATATATCCATGTTTCTATATCTGCCATATTATGTAATATTTCCACTCCATATTTTTTATCTTCTAATGGCACCTAGGTTCCTTCATTTTTGCTCTATGGCTGTTATGTTATAGTAGAGTAATAATATAGGAGAATCTCCTGATGAAACTATGCCCAGTTCTAGGCCATGCACCATTCTTAATAACATTTAATGCATCAATGTACCTACTTTTCGATTTTCAAATCAGTCACAGTGTCTTGCTTCTATAGCTCACAACTCCATTGTTGAACATGAATATGAACTGCGAGGTTGATTTACTATCATCCACATCAGATTGGATATTTCAATCTATATATCCTAAGATTTGGAGGTCACTATCTCCATAAACCAAGACATAATCTTGAGTTATTCTTAGGTATTTGAAGACTCTTTTGACTATTGTCTAGTATTATTCTCCACATAAGGATTTCGAGTGGCTAACCACTCCCATTGCATGGATGGTATCTGATCTTATACATCGCAAGGCATACATCAAGCTTCCCATATATGTATAAAGGCATCCGGCCATAGGCTTCTTATCCTAAATGTTTAAGGTGTCTTCCCTTTAGATTTGTTAAAATTACATCTTAATGGAAGGAATCTCTTCTTAGAGTTATCCATGTGGAATATTTCCATGATATTCTTGATATATCATTGTTGTGGTAGTCCAAATGCCCTCTTTTCTCTATTTTTGAACAACTTTAAATCCAACATATAAGTGGCATCCACATGATCTTTCATCTTAAAGGTACATGACAACTAGATATTATAATTGGTCATCATTCCTAATGAGTAGAAAGTTATCATAAAAAATGTAAGGAACTCAATGGAACACACATGAAATCATAACTCTTTATTGGTTTCATCGAATCTAGTGGTCCAACTATGAGAAACTTATTTAATGCCATAAATGGACTTCTTCAGCTCATATACTTTTCCTTCCTCTCCTCTGAAGCTTAGGATTGCTCCACAGAGTTATCTTAATCAATGTATCCATTGACGAATATAGATTTGAGTTACTTTCTGTCCATATAATGCATACATCTTTAGTTGATGGTTGGGCCGATTCAATGACTCTATACGAATTAGTAGTTTTTGACCCTTCTGACCCTGTTCTTGATCCAATGTGGGGACATGATTTGTTTGTTATACCTTTCATAACTCGTTTAGGAATAACTAATTCATGGGGCAGTTGGAGTATTAAAGGAGAGACAATAACAAATCTAGGTACTTGGAGTTACGAAGGTGTGGCAGGGGCACATATTGTGTGTTCTAGTTTGTGCTTTTTGAAAGCTATCTGGCATTGGGTGCATTGGGACCTAGAAATATTATGCAATGAATGTAGGAAAACCCTTTTTGGATTTGTCAAGTAGTGAAAATATTGCTAGCAATATCATGATTGATTTAAGCATGACCACATATGTGAATGTCTCATTTCAATCCATGACTTCTCTCTATGTGTAGCCCTTAGATACACCCCGTGCCTTGAAGGTCACTACCTTCCCATCAAGGCCCCTCTTTATTTTGAAGATCCACATACGTTAATGGGTTTAACCCCTTTAGGTGGATATTCTAGGGTCCATATACTATTCTTGTGCATGGAGTCTACTTCAGACTTCATTTTTAGCATATATCTTTTTATGTAAAGATTTGTTAATGCTTCATCGTATGGAACTTGGATCATCATTAGAATCTTCTGATACATGGAATCAATATCTATCATGTGATCTTAGCACCCTTGAATTCTTTCAAAGAGTTTTTAGGTGTGTCTTTCTAGGATTATAATTTCATCAATCTCACTAGACTCCATGAGTTACTTTACTTCATTGTTATCTTGACTCTTAAAGAGTCACCCTCTAAAGAAATTTTATGCCTCTAAAGATAAATACCTTTCGAGACTCAAGATATAATGTAGGTATCCTATATCATTCTTTCAATACCAAATGAAGTAGCACTCATAGATTTGAGATTCTAGCTTACTTGCATCCGCATTTCCATGGACCTAGCAACCCCAAATTATTAAGTGTATAACACATGGTATGGTCTGAAACCCAGTTCTATGAGATATTTTACATACTAATTTGCTTATAGTATTGATTAGGAAATAGGGTGCATTCTCTACTACGTGTCTCCGAAAATCAAGAGGTATGTGTACTTTACACATCATTAATCTTACCATGTCCAACATTTATTCGATTGTGTCTCTCTACAACTCCAATGAGTTGATAAATACCTCAAGGAGTGATATAGGAAGTAATTCCTCTTTCTTTAAGTTATTTTTTGAATTCATCTGAGATGTATTAACTATCTCTAGCAAATCAAATTCTTTCAATCTTCCTTCTTCTTTGTATCTCACCTAAAGTCATGAATTTTTGAGCTTGTTAAATCAGAGAAGGATCTACTAACCTAACAAGTTGTGCCGATAATCGCTATGTTGACCATTCTCTAGTTCAAACAACAAATAACCCACAAATGAATAGATAAGAGATCAATAAAGTGAAGTGTGAGTTAAAATTTATTATGACTTAGATAAAATTTGTGTACAGGTATAAGTAGTCTGAGTTATCGAACACTGGGAGCAAAAAATGTAGGTAATAATTATTAACTATTATTAATTAATAATAATGTATGTATGTTTTTTATTTTTGCCTTTCTTGTTTTTATGTTGGATTTTAAATTTATTTAATTTTTATAATATTTTTAATTGTTTTATAATATTTTTATTTTTTTTTATTTTTGTATTTTCTTCTTAATTTTGAAAATTTTTAATTTCATTTTTATTTTTAAAATAAGATATATAATTATATGTTCTTATATAGATATTATAGATATTATATAAGTAATATATAATAGATAATATAGTTATTTATATTTATAAGTAGATCGAAATATATCTAAATTTCAGAAAATAAAATATTTTTTGATTTTTATCTGTTTTTAGTGATTTTTATGGATTTTCAATTTTTTATGGGTCTTACAGTTATTATATACTCAAAATAGTGTACAAGTTAAATATAAAAGTTTGTTTTGAGTTTAATAAATAAATTGCAAAGTTCACTCAAAATGATTTTTAATATATGATATATATCATAAAGACAAATTACAAATATTTTTGGTTTTTTCTTTAGTTTTGCTAATTATTATAAAGTTTTTAGGGTTTTGTTTTTTTAGGTTTTATCTTTTGCATTTTCTAATAATTGTTTGGTATATGGTAGATTATATAATAATATAACTAATATTCTTCTTTTGGAATTTTTGAAAAAGTTATCTATTTTTTTATGATTTTTATTCTAAACATGGGATAAATACAAGTTTTATATTTTTACTAAATAGGAAAATGCGTCAAAATACCATAATAAAATTATGCAAGCTCAAACACAAGTCCAGACATTCAACATAATTTTCCTATTATTTTTATAGTAATAAAAATATTTATAATGAACAAAATAAAAGAAAATAAAATTCCATGGGTTTAGGAGCCTACTTGAAATTTATATAAACTTTAAGTCCATTTAATAACAGGTCCAACAACTACAAGGGCATGCATGTAATATTTATAGAGCCTCACGTGTAGCTACACATGAGGCAGAAGGGCCAAATGCAATTATAGACAAGTTCCATATCCTACATACAAAATAACCTAAAAATATTACACTTGTTTTAATAATTTACATGACTATTTATAAATACAAAAAGGCAAAGGGAGGATTATGCAATATAACCCTAAGTCTGTGTGCGGGACGTGTGAGCAGAAATGGACGGTTCATGTACTTCCACGTGGGCGCCACTTAAGATGAACAGCATGGAGAGGATGACATTTAGATTTTTACACTAAGGGCCCAGATTAGATCCAGGCATGTATTCTTAAAATGATGGTTTGGAGGCCCTCTCCAATAACAGGGAAGAGCCTCTTCCCCGATGACATTTGATCTTCGATCCCTCCCTGTTCCAGTGGTGTCCGGCTACATTGATTAGCCCAGCACCTCCCTGATGGCCTCCTGCACCTGTAGGTGCACTCCAGAAGGTCCAGGCATCACTGATCAAGGTTCGAAGGTCATTTTGCTCAGGCAACTTGGGTTTGTTGTTCTTCGATCAAATCGAGCCCCATGTGCAACGTTAAGTTCTCCTGCATAGGACAAAAGAGGGGACTTGAGGGGTATCTTCTCAGCCCATGATTGAAGCTATTTACATAGAAATAGGGGTGAAGAGCCGATCTTCGGCGAGTGATAGAGCGTGTGATCGATTTCATCGATTCTTACAGGATAAGGGTGAGTGGAGTGAGGGCTTTCAATGGAGAAGTGATCACGAAGAAGATGAGATGGTCAAGGGAGGTTCGGAATAGATGGAGGCAAGGTGGACAAGTAATCAGATCGTAGTGCTCCGAAAAACTACAGGTTGATGAAATTACACTAAATAATTAGATATGAACTAAATTAACACTAAATCTAAGATAAGGAACGAAATTACGATTAAAATATCCTAAATTAGCAACTAAACATGGGTTATGCCTAGAGAAGGAGACCATCATTGGAGGCGATACTCGATGAGGTGGATCATGTCACTCTGGCCACCTCCATCCACATCAATACCCTTGAGAGCTTGTTGTTGTCACCACAAAGTTCAATCACTTGAGGGCTTTGGGTTACATGTGTGAAGAATGGATCAACCTCAAAAATGGGAAATTGGTTTTACTTAAAGACAGTGTCGGCGACAACTTTTGGGTGGAGATGGCGTGAAGATGGAGAAGGGTAGGTGGAGGCTAAGAGTAGAGTGTCGAAGAGGGAGATGGGAACTGCAGGAAGCTGGGTTGCTCGAGGAAGAAGAGTGCATGGAGTAAGAGTAAAAAAATTGGAAAAGAAGGTCGTCTCGTTAGTCTGATAGGGGTTAGCAGGTCGGGGAAGGACAGTTGACCTGAGGTCAATAGTCCTTGACTTCTCATTATTCCATATAGGAACATATGAGACGAACCAGAAAAGAAAAACTCCATTAATTCAATAATGATTATTAAATGATTTTATTAATTTAAAATTAAAACACAATAAATTGTTTATTATTTTCAAACTATTTTTCTATGTTTTTTTATTTTTACAACATTATGTGCCAGGTGCTAAATTTTACACATATAAATATAGGTATGTACCTGGTATATTTTTATTTTATATTTTTAATATTTACTTTCCTATTTACCTATTTTGTATATTTATAATATAATTAAATACATGTTTACTTGTTTTATTTTTTTGATTTTATTTACAAACATATATATATTTACATGTATGCACATTATTGGTACAATATACATATATTTTTTGATGTATTATTTATTTAATGTTTGTTTAATGGTTTTATTTTGTGTTTATGTTTTGAATATATTTTAAATAATATATAAAATTGTTTTAAAATATAAAGAAAGTAAAAATATATTGAATAAAATATATGAATATTATATACAGATACGACACAACAATACCACAGAAAGTTGACTTTTGTATCTTAACTCCATTGTAATGAAACCACCTTCATTATATAGATAATTTCATTTGTAATACAATGGAGGTGAGTTTTGTTCAATTTGAGTTTGTATGGAGAATATATTGATATGTGAAGTTCGGTTTGCAACTTTTTCATATATGTGTCCCAATTGCATTATGCATTATTTCTCTTAGCAATTATTTTTGTTATTTCCGATGTATTATTATGTACAAGTTTCATGTTGAAAACTTTATTATTTAAGGTCCGTAAAATAAAGAATGAAATAGAGCAAAAAATAGTTATTTATAGAGCATGAAATTAGGGTTTTATACCATGTTTTTGGCCCTTATCTCCCCGTACTTTATTCCTTGTTGACAATTCATAACTCAGTCTCGAGGTTTAATTTCATTCAACATCTTTGATACTTCATTTATTTGTCTTTTTCTTTCTTTATTCTTTTATTTTAGATTTAAACATAAGTAATTATGTATTAATTACAGATAAATAATGAATATTAATTTGTACAATTTAGCATTATTTACATGGGTTTTGATAGGTATTTAAATATAAAAGGGAAGAATAAATGTAGATGAATGGCTATTCATCAGAGCTTTCAAATTATATGAAGTTAAATTGTACAATAAATGATCATCAATAAAGGTGACATAATATTGATCTTTGTTGTATTTTGTGGCACTGAACGAAATGCATACTTCACTATCTTTGAAGACTAGAATACCTTCACAACTTACAACTTTCTCGGAGAAGGGTTCCCTGGACATTTTGTCTCTAATACAATGCTCGAATGTAGATATATCATGCACTTTTAGAAAATATGAAGGTCCATCATTTACTAGTCAATTAATCCTTTTAGACACATGTTTAAGTCTTCGATGCCATGCCATAGTCAAATTGTCTCCATCATTCGTCGGTCTGTGTAGGTTTTTATTTACTAGTTTCATAAGATGTTCATGACATATCCATAAATATCCAAATCATAGACTCCATTGAGTGTTAAAAAACCATCTAATATAAAATATATAATTATGACTTGTGATAAGTTTGCCACATATTAGAAAAGAATATCAATGTATAACTAGCTTAAATATATTTAGTAAGTTCCTTCTAGAATCGAGAACATAAAGACATACTTAAATAATTAGAACTCTTGCACTCGATAGCGAGAGTCTGTAATTCTGGTAAGTGTTGCAAAATTGCATAAGATCACATAGTGTATGACTATCTTCCTTTGAACAAGTGTTCTAGTCTCCTGAAATAGATGCAACAGATTGAAACAACAAACAAAAGCACTAGAACCAACAATTTAACTACCTTTTCGTCCTATGAGCAAGTTGGTTTCAATGATGAATATAAATGTATTACATGTTGATGAATAGCTATCCAATCAACTTTATTCTTCCATTTTAGCTTTAAATCCCCAGTGAAATACATGTAAATATCACTAACTTGCATTAATTAACATATAACATTAATTTGTAATTATTGTGTAAATACATGCATTTGAATCTAAAATTAAATAATAAAGAAAAGAAAAGAAAAATAAATGAAGTATCAAAGATATTGACTGATCCTGAACCCCAAGACCAAGTCAAATATTGATTAGGTTGAACAAGAATAAAGTAGAGGGAGATAAGGTAAAATACTGTACAAAAATACCAAGTAACCCTAATTCTTTTAGTACAATCTATTGTATAAATAGCCCAATATTTCACTTTTTTATTCTTCATTATATACACCTCAAATAATAAATTGTTCAACACAGAACCTGTGCATTTTGATGTATAGAAAATTAGAAAAATATTTACTTAAATAAATCATGCATAGTACACTTGGTATACACCATTGAAAAAGCCACAAACATAATGTCATTGATCAACATAAACTCCATACGAACTAAAATTAAACCAAACTCACCTCCCTTATATTTAAAATTAAATGACGTATTAAATAAAGGCAGTTTCATTGAAATTGTATCTAAGATGCAGAAGCTGACTTTTTGGGGCATTATTGTACTTGGGCATCTATATATAAAGACAATTATTTTATTCTTTATATTTTTTATCTCTATATATTTTTGAGTTATTGTATATATTATATTATACATATGAGAAAAATAAATGCAAATAAAAACATTAAAAAGATAAATAAATAATAACGTTCAAAACATAGGTATAATATACTCATGACATCCATACATGTAAGTATTTATACATATAATTTAAAAAAAATATCTAAAATATGTAGATGTTATTAAATAAGTTATACATATGAAAAATATGTAAATATAATATTAAGTATAAAAGTACAAAATAAAATACAAATACTCAAAATTCAGGCATATATACCTATATATTCCATTGTAAATATTAATACCCAATAAATAAGGTTGTAAAAATAAATAAAAATCATGATAAACTAGTTTATAAATAATAAAAATATTCCTATTTTGAGTATTTAAAATAAAATAATTTACTTTTTTATTTTTAGTTATCTTTCTTTTCATTTTCTGTTTTGTCATGTCGTATCCTATGTGGACCAATGGAAGCGTGGGAAGTGTTGACCACCCAGTCAGCACCTCCTCCGCATGACCCCCTAGCCTCTCTTTTTGTCAATAATGCCAACTCCCTCATTTCTCCTATTTTTTACTCCACAACTATGCTCCTAATTGCCTCAATTCCTTCAGAAAAATTGTGTAGAACATCTTCCTCCATCTCACTATGTACATAGCCTCCACCAACCTCGATCATGTTGCACACAATCTCGATCGAAATGAACCTCCTTGTTTTCTCTATAAAATGAGCTCCACCCCTTCCATTCCAGTTTTGATCCATTTTCACCATCATAACCCCAAAATATCATCAGCTGGAGGTAGCCCCTTGTGACAGGAGGAGCATTCCCTTGTCTCGTGGTGAGGAAAAGGTGATCGGAGTGAGATCCAGGCCACTAGTGGCAAGCTACAACAAGTCTTCTGCTCCCAGGTCTTAGATCAGGTCAGAGCTATTAAATTAGGTTTTTAATTCCACATTTTAATCCTTAGCATGCCCCTGTATCTATGCCAGTTCATTTTCATTTTATTTAGGGTTAAAATCTCAAATTGTAGTTCATCTGAGTTCTAGGGTTCGGCCTCTATTCCTATAGTTTCATCCACTATTCTGATCATCCATGACCTCCGCCATCTTCTACTTCATATTCTCCATCCTCTTGAGCCATCAACTACCCTTAATCTTGCTTAAATCAAGGTCCCCGATCTCTTCCTTCACTGCTCATCAGAGATCTGACATTTGCACCTCACCCTGTGTTGTTAAAGATTCACAAGTGGTCGAGGACATTCACCCTCGAGACGTGAAAATATTTGTGCAGGTTAGAGCTTCAGAGAGGGCACTTGGAATGAGAATCGAGCCTCGAATAGAAGCTCCAGGTATCGGAAAAGGAATCGAGCTCCAAGCCTCCTCTAACAAGGCATGGACCCATCTAAACTCATCGGTAACTACGGAGGGGCCCTGACATCATTTTGAGCCATCTAGGAGCTTCAGTGGTGGCTCAAGAACAGAGGAATCAATGATCGAAGCTTAACTAGGAAGATGTTATTCCCTATTCATGCTGAGCACCAGTAGCCTTCCAATGAGAATCTAGGTCGTTGATTTAAGCAAAGTGCTGCATGCCTCGTACCATTGGATCAACTTAAGTAACGCACGCCATCTGTTGGATTGACCCACATTCCCCTCACGTTCCTCTGCATTTGCTTTATTATTTAGTCCTTTAAATATTATGTTGTATGTAAAATAAGTAGGTTTATTTACACAAGGACCCCCAAAATTTATTGTAATTATGGTCTACCACGTGAGTCACCTTTAGGTTATTTGTATATTTTATCCTAAACTTGCAGGACATGTTATTAGATGAATGCATAATTTTTAAATATTGCAATCATTGTGCATTTTATTTTCTTGTATAATGTTTGTATTAAATATTTTCATTGTGTCAAAAATTTTGGGAAAATTAGGATAGATGTCTGGAATAATAATATTACATGCATAAACTTGTTTGGCATTTAAGATTATATTCCTTTTTTAAAATATAAAAACATGCATATTTTCTCTATTTCACATTTAAAAATCCATAAAAATTCGAATATGTTTCCAAAAAATCCAAAAAATTATATTAGTTATATTATAGTATATTTTATCACATATCCAATAATCACTAAAAATACAAAATATAAAACATAAAAATCACAAAACCCTAAAAATCTTATAAAATTAGGAAAAAAGTCTATAAAAATCCAAAAATATATCTTTGTATTTATGAATTTATTTATTATTTATACTATTTATTAAAAAAGGGTTTGGGTTAATTTTAGACTCATAGATATTTATTAAACCCTAAACAATTTCACGGATTTATTAAATTCTTTTTTTTGTGTATTTTATCATTTTAAAAATCCATAATAATTAGAAAAATATCATAAAATTACCTAAAATAGAGAAAAAAATATTAAGAGCAATAAAACATTTTATTTTCTATAGTTTGACTTTATTTCTACTTTTTTAAAAATCTAAAAAGAAATATTATTTATATTTTACATATAATATCTATATTATCTATTTATTATTAATTATCTTTTTTAAAAATCAAAAGAAATTAATTTTTTTTCAAAATTAAAAGCAAAATATAAAATTAATAATTAAATATACAAAATACAAAACAATTAAAATATTTAAAGTTTAAATATAATTAAAATACACATAAAAATGAGAAAACGTTAAAAATCCAAAAAGTAATTATTATTAATTAGCAATAATTAAGTAATTCTCTACCCTGTTAACTTCCCAATGTTCGATACAATAATACTTACATCTATACATATTTGTGTAGTATTGTAATAAATTTTGACTTACATTCACAAATTGACTATTCACATTCATCAGAATGAATATTCCTTATAAGTAAATGACAATGTTCTGGGGAAAGCATAACGGTTTTAGGGTAGATTGTGTATATATCTCTACACATATCTTCTTTTATTTTATTCATTCTTTCATTTTTTGTATTTTGTTTGAATGTTCTAATCACTTGTCTTATTTGACTTTTTTGCAAGGGGTCGTGGAGCGAGGGTGGATTTTCTTGGAGATCCGAGTCACCCAAGAAAAGAAGAGGCCTTCTCTTTCAGATCGAGCCAGCATAAAAGAGCATTAAAAGAAGATAAAGAACCAAGAAGAGTAGTGTAGTTTAGTGTAGTCTAGATTTTATTTTTATTTTGTGACAGAGTGATTTATCAAATAATTTATAATAATTGAACAATCTGTAAACACTTAGATTCTCACAGGTCTATTTTACCAAATGTTAACTTGCGGACCTGATCAGATTTTATTGGTATATGTCGCCTTCTCATTTTTATTCTCCCTATTTTCCCTTTATTTTGTTTTACACATTTTGATTGTTTTACCTTCTTTTTTTGTTTGTATCTTGTGTTCTTGAGATCCTAGTTTTAGGTTTCTATTTGGCTGAGACATGTAGCACTAGGTCCAAACCCTAAATCAAGAATTCTGTACTTATAATTTGATTAGACATAGTCAAATAAAAAAATCTATGCTTCCTAAGTAGAAGTTCTTGTTAGGTCAGTTCTTGCTTTCACACATAGATAGATGTATTTTATACGTGGAACATATTACATGTAGGCTGCAAGAGTATGGTACGCATTTCTTACTCTGCATGCAGTCATAGATTGTTCCACATCATATTTTTCAAATTCCTTTCCTTGATTTCTTGGATTTAGTAATAAAAAAGAATTGGAAATTTCATTAGGCTTTTATCTAAAAAATATCAAAAAAGTGATAACCTAAATAAAATCGGGATTGCTAACTCTACTTGGCCCTAAAATTAAACATAATGTATTCATTGATTTATGAAGAGCAAATCCCTTATTGGACGCAAGTACTCTCCTAACCGGATGAGGCATGTACACTTAAGGATTAAGCCTAAAGCCCTAGATTTGTGCCCTAAGCACTTGGACTAAATTTTAGGTTCTATTATTACTGCAAGGACTTGCCTCAGACCTTAATTTAAGTAGTCTTGTTGTTAAGTAGGTGTGCTTCACTCACTTGGACACAAACTACTTTAGGATACTACACCTATGAGCTTGATTTAAATAACGACATGAATCACTTAACTCTAGAATGGAAAAGATAATGATCGAACTCTTATGATCATTACTGGGTTAAGTAGGTGAATTGGAATCATACTTTTTTGTTTTATTAAGATTTGAATATGTTGTGTTTCACTTCATTTGAGTGCTAGTAGTCTGTGAGTTTCTTTTCGTTTTTATTTTCCGTTTTGTTTTTATCTGTGTCATGATGTTGGGTCATTTCTCGTGTCAGCCAGATCTTATGGCTTCTTTTCACCCACTCTTTATACCCTATCGGTCGTCCTTCATAGCCCTAAGATCCGAGATCCTGACACAACCTTCATGGCCCCAGATCATAAATCCTTTGGTATTCAATCGGACGTTGCAAAACACCCCCTCCACCTTGAACGGTCAAGCCCCTCCTATAAATCAAACGCATCTGCCACACTTCCACCCCATCCACCAACCAAAGAGGTTGTGGCTCAGCTTCCTCCGCCCTCCGGTGACATCGGAGGGCGGTGTCGAGGCGATGATGACCCTACTCTCGGATGAGATCCGTAGATGATTTCCATGTACGATCTGCCCCTCCGACGGATGCACGAGCACCCAAGCACGGTCGCCCTCGTTGTGCGATGACCCCAAGCTGTACGCGAGCTCAGCCCATGCCACTTTGATCGCCATCTTCTTATCCTAGCATCCAGATACCTCCTTCCCCTTGATTCACGTTGATTTTCTCCAATTTTCCCGCAACCCACAACCACTCTCGCCATCATCTGACCATCCAATCACCTCATACGTATCACCCTCGCCTTTGCTGACTAATCCACTCACCCTCTTCCCTTCTCCACAACCTCCACCATGTCCGCCCCATGTTTCTTCTCCTCGCTGGAGAGGAACCCCACCAGGGCCTCGCCTCTCTCCACCCACGACCCTCCATTCACTTCACTTCACACTCATATGCTTCGGCTATATGCTAACCATGCAGGCATCTTCATTGGTCAGAGCTATGCAACCACTGTTGGTCTCCATTTATTACTCAGATCACCCTCCACCGCCTCGCATTTCCAGCTGCGCCCAGAGCCTCATTTCACCTCTAGATCCCTCTCAAGAGCCTCCTCCAGCTTCCTCGATCCTCAGGCGAGCATATGGAGCATGGAGGAGCATATAAGAGGCTGTTGGATCCCCACCTTCTTCGGTGGCCTGTGGCGGAAGAAGAAGATACAATCACCATCTGATCCTCACGATCGGACGGTCCAGATGATGCCATGTGGGTTGTACGAGCCTTACTTTTACCCTATAGGCTCGCCTAAACCAAACACCAGAGCACCAGATCCAACCACATGGCCCAAAGTTGCAACTCCCCCGAGCCTGCTTCTTCGCGTGCATGGCATGTGTGGGGTCTGGGCAATTTGCAGAAAGTATCTCGGACCTTTCAAGAATTAGAAAGAAGTCTAGGTGTGTGTGCAGTATGTGGGTGCCTGGACATTTTGCGATAAGTCCATGTCGAGTTTCATAAATTACAGATATGCCCCTACGTTAAAGGAAAAATTACAAAAGGCCCCAGATAGTTTTGCCAATTATTAATCCTTTATTTCTTCACATTTTATTGCATTTATGCACATGCACTATTTCTTTCATATCTTGAGCATTTTAGATCCAAATTGTGTGATTTTAGTGTCATTTTGAAGCTTGTTTCATCTTCTATTTTATCGCATAATTTTATCACTGATTGGAGACTTAATTAAATGAGCTAATTTTTGATATTATACATTGTCTCTTGTTATATAAGTCTTAACCATTAATAAAGCTTGCTCATAATATTTTATGCTCAAATCGACTCTAAAATTAAATTAATTTATGCTCATTACTTCCATATTCTCTATGGCATTTTTACAACTAATCTAGTGCATTTTGTCTATCTTCTACATTCATTCATACATTATGCTCATGCGTAGTCATATAATTGCATCGAAAAATTCAAATAAAATTACATGCATCTCTCCTTTCATTATTCAACCTGTATTTTGCCATGCATCTACTTGAAGACCTAAAATTGAGAAGATAATCACACAAATGACAAAATTTCGATAAATATAATAAAGAGGCTTGTGTCCCTATGTTCGACCATGGTACACTTACCAAGTAAAATAATGTCCACATATTTGAAGGTGTGGTCTTTTGTATGACCAAAATCCACCGCCTATACTATGACCATTACATCTCCTTAAAGAGGAGGATTTCATGTTCATCAAGTGGTGTCGTTGTCAGGGACATGGCTCACCTTTATTTATTTGTCGAATTTTGAGTTATTTTTTGGTGTGAATATTTTCAAAAAATTGCAGGTCTTCTCTTCATATATTTTTGCAGCATTTTTGTTGATTATTTTTCTTGCTATTTTCTAACATTTTTCATTTATGGAAGGGCCCTTGAAGATCGAGGATGCTTGATCTCCACAGAGTCGTGGAGTTGGGAGCTCTCGCTGAGAAGGTCGTTAAAGAAAGGATGAAGAATTCAAGGAAGATTAGTCAGCTCATCATGCACTTTCATGTTGAAAAAATGTATCATGCGTATTTTTAGCAATCCTTGTTCGCGGGCCCATTTGTGTAAAAAAAAGAGGGGAAATAGATCATTTAGTGATCTACCCCCCCCCCATACACACATGAACACTCACCCACCCCCCACCTTCTTTGTATGTTTCACACAATCACCCCTCCCCCCCTTACATCTTTATTTGTAAAAATGCACACTCCCCCTCTCGCTTCTTAATAATCATCTATAAAAACTCACCCCTTCCCTCTCCATTTATCTATGTATAGATCCCCTTCTAACCCTAATAGCCCCAGGTCCCCCAACTAATTCTAGATCTTTTACTTAGGCTATTTTTAGCCTAAGTATAGGGGGGACCCAACCCATCATTCCTCCATCACTCTATCTTCTTATACTTAGGTCATTTTTGACCTAAGTATAGCAGGACCCTCCACCTCAGTTCTGCTATATCACCCTGTATTTAACTAGAGATATGGCTTCATATCACTTGTGCTATGAGGACATAGCAAAAGTTAAGTATAGGGGGTATATCGTATATTACTTGAAAATCTTTTTAAGCTTTGTTTAAGTTTACCTGTGAACTAAGTTTTGTAAAAAATCATGTAAAAACTTTAAAAAAATGTAAAAAATTGTAATTAAAATAAACCTTTCTCAAAAACTCATAAAAATTTGAGAAGTTAAAAAATTGCATAGAGACTCTGACTACTAGGCTTAAAAATGAGTATCTACTCTTCAGTGAGGGAACTTCTGTCTCCCTTAGCAGAGTGGGTGGTTTAGAGGACATTGTCTATTGCTTTGTCCTCGATTAGCACATGTCCGTCTAATGGTCCGTACTTACACCCATACTGGCTAAGACTAGACGCAACTATTCATATGATCCTGAGTCGTTCATTGTCTCTCAAAGAAATAAAAAATGAAAAATGAAAAATTTAAATCCAAAAAAATTTGCAAAAATTTAGAAAAACACAAAAAAAATCACTAACTTTGGAGTTGATGTATTCCTGACTCATTCACATTCACTCAAGGCTTAATGATTTTGGGGATACTTGACTTCAGTGATCAAGAGAGTATGAGTTAGCCAGCCTTAGTTATTAGGGTTTTAAACTCAATAATCCACACTTCCCTAGTTTGAAAGATTTGAGTGCTATATTGCACTCTTCATCTCTACCCTCTAAAGAATATGATCAACACAACACATTCACAACTGCATGATTGATGAAATGAGTGGAGTTATCACTTGAGGAACTAGGACTGGTGATTTGAGTCTAGACCCGATCTAATGATACTCGAGGATGGGATAAGTTAATGAAGGCTTCAAGAAACCTAAGTGTCAGCAAAATCCTAGCCAGTATGTGAAAAAGTTCATATGCTATCGTTTGATATTTACCTATGTGCCAGGGTGTGTGCACCAATATTTGATAAAGCAATGGAGCTAGCCAAAAGAAAAGAAAAGAAAAGAAAAAAATATATTCAAAGAAAATATCTATCTTCAAAGTCAACTTTCAAATGAGCTTCCATCATGGCGAGCGCTCCCAAACATTTTCGAAGTGTCCATTTGGACCAAACTCTATTAGGGCCAAGGAGTCAGGCTGGTACCATAATATGGCTCTTCATCGTATAGTGATACAAGTCTGGGTGTTGAAGGTATCTTAGATACTCAAAAGAGACACACCCCGGTGTACTCCCAGAAAAACAAGTGCAGACGACTCTGATCTCTCTTGACGGACATATTGATAAACAAAATAAAAAATATACATGTGTTAAGTAATAAGGTACTCGAGAGGCCCCTTGTTCCAATGAGAGGGAGAGAAAAATAAACACAAACCTATGCCCTCCATCATCTGGTCGTCCATCTACACTTTCAAGTCTGACAAACTAAAGAGACGGTTGACTGAAGAAAGAATAGACTTATTCCATGGTGTTGAGGATTAGGTCTAGAGAAGAGTCTCCTGGACTAGAACTTTCGGTGATATTTTGATTCGACTCTCATGAATGTAGTACACTAAATTTCATATCCTTATATTTCATGTACAAACAGAGAGTCTGATAATTAGAGAAGTTTGATTCCAATTGACTAGAGCATGGTTGAGCCCAGAATTTTAGGATCACTCAAATTAAGGGTCTTCAAAGAATTGAGCCTTAAAATTTTCATATGAACTGTCAGGAATTAATCCGACTCCTTCATTCTTTAGATGCTTGAGGACGAGCATAGTTTAAGTATAGGGCCTGATGAATCTCATTGCATCATGTTAAAATCAATATATTAATCTCCTTGCTTAAATAAATCAATAAAAATCACTGATAATTCACTATTATTATCTTGTATAATATTGTATATAAATTGTGCATAATTAACCTATATTTATTGTATTTAACCTCCTTCTTTATTTTTCTTATTAAAAACCCCTAAAATTTAGGTTACTTGATTGTCTATAATTGTTGTAACCTTTAAAAGAAATTAAAAATACAAAAAAAATCTCAAAGACTAAAAAGTTGTGTTATTATCCCTTTAAAAATACACCCAAAAATACACTTTGTACAAATGACCTCTTTTGGTTTTCTATCCAACATGAACTTGTAGATCTCATCAAGATCTACAACTTTCATGTTTTAACTTTTCCCTAGCGTTGCCTCTAATTATTTATTTTGGAATTATCATTATATTAGCAATTCCTGATTTTTCTGGTGCAGCCACGTGGCACCCTCTGGGCTGCCCACGTGGCCGCTCCTCATCGCGCCATCTGCTGCTATGGCCGCCCTTGGATCTTCACTCCCATGCCTTAATCTTAGCCCTTTAATCGCACATCCACTCCAGTTGTTAGATCAACCCCTAGATCTAATCATCACCGTCTACATACACCTCAACCCCAACCATTAGATTCCTCCTATCCTAGGGCTCCCCATTTGACACATCACCCCTTCATCACAGCCACTCGATCCGCTCCACCGATCAGATCCACGCCCTCCATTCGCACCCTAATCTTGGACGTTGGATCGTAAGATCCTACAGCTACGACATTGTCTTCCTCCTCAATGCCTTCCCTTCTCCGTCCGTTATGCCTTGCTCCACCGCGCCCCCCCTTCCTTTATAGCAACCACTCCAGCCACCCTCTCCATACTCTAACGGTCGTCCTTCATAGCCCTAAGATTCGAGATCCCCGCACAACCTTCATGTCCCCAGATCCTAAATCCTTGGGCTTTCAATCGGTCATTGCCAAACACCCCTCTCCACCTTGAACAGCTGAGCCCCTCCTATAAATCGAATGCCCCCGCCACACATCCACCCCATCCACCAACCAAGGGGGTTGCGACCCAACTTCCTCCGCCCTCCGGTGACAGCGGAGGGTGGTGTCGAGGCGATGACGACCCTACTCCTGGGTGAGATCCATGGATGACTACCATGTACTCTCCGCCCCTCTGGCGGATGCACGAGCACCAAGGCATGGTCGCCCTCGTCGTGCGACGGACTCAAGCTCCAAGTGAGCTCAGCCCAGGCCACTCTGATCATTGTATTATTCTCCTACCCTCCAAATACCTCCTTCCCCTGGCTTCACTTTGATTTTCTCCAATTTTTCCCACAACCCACATCCGCTCTCACCATTGCCTGACCATCCAATCACCTCCACCGTATCACCATAGCCTTTGCCGACCAATCCACTCACCCTCTTCCCTTCTCCACAACCTCCATCATGTCCGCCCCATATTTCTTCTCCTCGTTGGAGAGGAACCCAACCAGGGCCTTGCCTCCCTCCACCCACGGCTCTCCATTCACTTCACTTCACACCTATATGCTTCGGTTATACGCTAACCATGCAGGTATCTTCTTTTGTTGGAGCTATGCAACCACCGCTGGTCTCCATTTATTGCTCCGATCACCCTCCACCACCTCGCATTTCCAACCACGCCCGGAGCATCGTTTTGCCTCCAGCTCCCTTGTGGAGCCTCCTCCAGCTTCCTCGATCCTCAGGTAAGCATCTGGAGCATGGAGGAGCGTATAGGAGGTCGTTGGATCCCTACCTTCTCCTGTGGCTTACGACGGAAGAAGAAGATACAGTCATCGTCTGATCCTCACCATCGAACGGTTCAGATGATGCCACGTGGGCCACACGAGCCTCATGCCAACCCTATAGGCTCGAGCAACCCGAACCAAACACCAGAGCACCAGATCCAACTACGTGACTGATGAATATGTGATTTATCACTCTAAAAGTTGAAAATAGAGCTTCATTCCCGAGCAATTAGCTGCATATCTCCACTTATATTGCATAATTAACATGTTATGTTAGATATCTTAGATGAGATGCAGATGACATGCTATATAGATGAATGAAGTGCTAGACACTTTTTTTGAAATGCAAGGATGATATGCAAGAGTAAATAAGAAGCCTCACTTTATTTTATTTTTTCTGTTTTTTTGGTATACCTCCTATTTTACAACAAATTTTACAGGAGTATAATTTTTTTACAAGAATTTTACAAATTATACAAGCATTATACAATATACAAGTATACATGTATTTTACAAAAAGTTTTTTTCAGTTTTTACCCACCCTGTAATTATAAAAAAAATACGTGAGAGTGTGAGCTATGGGTAAAGTATATATGCCATATACACACCCCCTATACTTAGCATGTGCTATGTCCTCAAAGCACGAGAAGTGAGTAAAAAGACATAGCTCATACTAAGCGTAGGAGAGCTAAAATAACAAAAAGTATAGAAGTCGCTCTACCCCCTATACTTAGGCTTTGGCAACCTAAGTGTAGAAGAAGATCAAAATGGGGCGGGTGAGGTTAAAAGGGGATATGGATGATTAATTATACAAGATGAGCATCGGATCCCCCTATGCTTAGGGTTTGGTCAGCCTAAGTCTAGGACAGGAGTGGGAGTGAGAACCGATGGGATCTGGAGAATGTACAGAGAATGATTAAGAGACCCGGGTCACTCTCCCCCCTATACTTAGGATCCGAGCTGAGGCAAGTGATTCGAATCACTGGGGAGGGATGGAAATAAAATATATACAAGGAAGAGTAAGAATATACAAGGATCAAGATGGTTTGTGACGAACCTTCTTACGGGATCAAGGAGGTGGATAATATACATATGTGTCGCTGTCGGAATTGTCCACATATGAATAATATTGAGGTGTAGGGATCATCCAACGGGGATCAACACACAGCTGCTTCCTCAGATATGGCTTAAGAATAGCTCACTCATATAAACCACCTCATCCGGACCTCATGAGTATTCCTCCGAAAATTCCTTCTCTGGTATGCTGAAGGAAACTTTTTTAGTCGGCTTTCTAGAACATGAATCATTGAGAGGGAGAGGAGAGCGATGCACCTTGAGGGGTTTGGGGGAACACCTCGAGGAATCAATTCTCGACTTCCTCTCACTAGATAATCGGCTAGAGGAGGAAGCAACCGTGTTTTTGGGTGGGGTCAATTTAGTCTTGGTTGTATCCTTTGAAGGTCCGGGATGTGGTGCAGTACTGACCATGGGTTCCTCATCAGATGAGTTGCCATATAGATTGTAATATTCCTGAAGGGTAACACCCGGTTCAGATAGGTGCCAGTAATCTTAGTAGGCTTGGCATTAGGAGTGATGCAAGTAGTGGGAGGTTAATGATGTGTGGGGAGTCTCTGATCTAATGGTCAGCTCGCCAGCCGGTATCTCAGGTGTAACAGAGAGGTGGGACTCGTCTTCCTCTCGATGGTCACGACTATCAGTAGCTTTGTTTATTACCTTAGAGTAGAGTGTGTCAAAGAATGTATCTGGTTGGAATGCTCTCAATACTTTAAAATCGATCTCCCCAGTTTTACAATCTATAGTCGCCTTAGCCGAGGCTAAGAACGGTTTCCAGAGAATAATAGGAGATTGGGTAAACTCTCCTTGGTGCTCAATATCAATGACTATGAAGTCTACCTGTAGTATAGCACCTTGGAAAGTAATGATGAATGAAATAGTTCCTCTCGACCATTTCATAGATCGACCAGCCAGCTGAAGGATCTCTCTCGACTTTCTGATTTACCTGAGTTTGAGATTGTCAAACACAAAGGTTGGGAGGATATTTATCGGTGAGTCATCATCGATTCTTGCATGGGTAATGTAGTGTCTTTGATTTCACATTCAACCCTACGCAACCGTTTCATTTTGCAGCTCTTGGTCTTTCTCCCCATCACCAAGGAGGTGGCCATAGACAGTAGATGTTTCTCATTCCTTGTCCTCTTATTGCCAGAGAATAACAATCAATGGCATTTCCAAGTTTATCCTAAATAAATTTATATCTCTTCACAACCCTAGAAATGTTATCCTCCAAAGAATAATCATAGCAAATCATTGAAGTATTTTGTCTACCTGGAGGATACTGCTGAGATCTTGAAGTCTCATACTCAACATGCCTAGACTCTAGCATGTAATACTGGGTTGAGTATGGACTATCCGAATGGCAGATATTGATCGGAAACTCGACTAATGGAGTCAATGAACGGGGGGCTGGTATGTCAGGCTGATGAGTCCAAGCATGTGCATGTGGAGGCTCTCCGAATGTGTGGTATGAAGGCTGGTCAATGTAGGCTTGATTACTTGGGTCAATCAAGTCGGGAAGATCATATGATGCAGGCCTCTCCATTCAGTTTGTTCGATCGATCATGTTATGTCCTAAGGTCAAGTTTGGATGTGTAAATGGGAATTGTTGTCTGATCCTAACTTGAGGTGGGGGTAAATAATTCTGCCAATCATTCATCTCAGCATTGGCTTTCTCTTCGATTTGTTCATTGATTCCAGCAAGAGACCGACTATAAGGTGAGTTAGCCCAGGTTGGAAGTGGGTCTGGAGTGTAAGAAGGTGGGGTAGGTGAGAAGTGCGAGGAAGTGGGAAAGTCAGTCGAAGGTCTGACTTCATAATCGGGTTGAGTGGAACCGACCACAGGTAATGGTCTCCCGTGGATGATGGGGGAAACATGGAAGAATGAGAAGGTGAAGATGAACAATATATGGTCAAAGAGGAGTAACCTGGATATGATAACCAATATCCCGACATCTTGAAGAGGAATGGATGAATGTAAGCAGATCGAGGTAGAAAACTGCAAGTACACAGGATAACATACACAGACATATACAAAACAAAGGCAAAAGCAAACCCAAATTCACCAACTCTACGCGTGAGGGCCGTAAAGGTTCGGCCGAGTTATCTTGTCAGTTTTAGTTAGTGATAAATGCAAGTCTTGAAAGATTAACGAGTTGTTGGGTGCATGTACTTCCCTACAGACTGTCTCGATTTGTACGAAACCTACTTTCAGCCAGTATAGGAGTAAGTGTGGACCGTATAAATGTGGCTACCCATTCCTTGAGGACAAAGCCTTATAAGGCATCCTCTAAACCTCTCATTCTGTTAAGGAAATCCGGACTCTTTATCGGATACCCATAGATCCTAATTAAAAATTGCCTAATCATTTTGAACCAGTAACTTATATGAAATCCGGGCTTTGGTTGTATCTTAGTGTCATCTCTCTCTCAATTGCAAGTAAATTAGATAATGACGGCATTGCTCTCCCGCAAACAAGGGTTAACTTTAGCAAATTTTTCGGTCCAATTCAATTAGTAGTCCTGATTTTAGATATTAGTTGTCACTGTAGTTAATCTACACAAGCAATCACGCCTACCATCCATTCCTAGTTCCTTTATCCTAGGCTAGAAAAACCAAGAGAGGGAATCGGAAAAAGCCGATGCGATCGAGAAAACAATGATGAATGCTTGAGTAAGAAGACTTACAGTGCCTCCAGCTCTCTATAATGCAAGATGCACAACTGAATTGAAATTTTTATACTAGATGGAATGCAAGCGAGAAAATCGTTCCTAGACAAGCAGTTCTATTAGAGAGTGATGAACAATTTAATTTGGACTAATAGATCAATGATCTAAGTGTGTCTCGTTAAATGTGATGTGTGGTCCTAGATTTTACGAGCACAAGTAATAAGATAAATGCTCTAAGAGCCGCAAGTGCAGGTCCTAGTCTACTTCAATCAACCACACGACCACGAAGGGTCCAATGTCTAGGGTCCGGGTAAACACGTGAGATTCCAAATGGAATCTGCTGTAAATATGAAATTATTAAAGATTATTTTTTAAAAAAAACTAAAATACTCTCTTTAAAAATCTCCTTGGCGTCTCAACAACCGGCTCGCTCCACGAATTTCCATCCTCTAATGCACTTCGAGATGTGTCAATTTCAAGAAAGCCGTTTCAAGTCCATCGGGCCCTCGCACAAAAAGACAAAAATTATGTAAGAGAGATACAAAATAGATAAAAATTAATTAAAAAAATGAAATAATTACAAGGTGGTTCAGGGGTCAGACTAGTCGAGTGAATGAAAAACGTAAATCTAATTTTCTAAAGTGAACCTAAGCCGTTTGCCTCCCCGACAACGGTTCCATATGATAATCCTGCAAAATTTCCCTCTTAATAGTGTTGAATTAATGCTCAAATTCCGTTGTAGGTAGGCAAAGTCGAAATTAATCAAAAACCACTTAATTAATTTCTCAATTAAACGCAAGCAATCAAATTATTTTACTTGGGCAAGCCCAAGGTCGAACTCAGGGAGGCCACTATCTCCTTAGGTTTATTTAAAGTCGATCTGGAGATTAGGTTTTCAAAGAGACTTTTTTTTAATTTTTAAATGCAATAAATTATTGACTTGATCTTCTAGCGAAGTTCAGAGACTAAAATGTAAATTACATTCAAATAGTGTCTAAAAATTTTCAAACTTTGAGAGAATGTAAAAAATGATGAAAATTGACTATTATAATTTTTTTAAATTTTTGGTTGCAAATGGAATTAATTCTGAATTAAATATGCAGACTTGTAGATTTTGAGTAAATTAATTTTAATAAATACCAAACATTAATATTTTCCAGAAATTAAATTATCTTAGATAGGTCTATGTAAAAGGTATCTAAATAATTTTTAATTCTTAAAAATACTAAGTAAAGAATTACCTTAACATCAATTACCAATATCACCTTTTCACTTAGTTTGACCTCGATATGCGTGCAAATGTGATGAAATTTGGGCACAATGTAAAACACCCTAAACTATAGCTAATATGAATTTTTAAGAATTTTCAGAATAATAATTAATTTAATATCAATTAAACATCACGTAGTGGTTAAAATAAGTTATTTTCCACAACAATAATGATATTAAATAAAACACTACTACTAAAAAAATATTTAATGTCCACGATAATAGAGCAAGAGTTGTTCTACTATATGAAATTTTTTTAATAATGAAATTATGCTAGATGAATTCTAAAATTAAAAGACAATTGCAGGGGCCTAATTGCAAATACATAATTGAAATTGAATAAAATAATAGCGCACAAAGTGCTTGTTTAATTACCTATACCCGCAGGGGCACTTGTACTATTTCTCCACGTGGCGTGTGCTACGCACGTGTTTCTGGTCAACGGGGGCATATTTGCAATATTCTGAAGTTCCAAGGTGTAATGTTAAATTTGCCCAGAAAGTGTTGTGTAGCATGTGCCTTAGAACAACAGGGGTACCTTATGATTCGGAGAATCTGCAAAGGGGCTCGATGAAGTTTTCCCCTGCCCACATGACTCGCACATGGGGGGGATGGGTGTTTGGCGTAGCACCCAACGGGGCGGCGATGAAACTCAAGAGGTAGTTATTATTTTAATATTATCATCTCAATCCCTAAAACTCCCAGCTCAAATAAAAAAATGTGTTTTTATTCACTGATCAAGTTACAAAATAATTACAAAAAAATGTGTAGCAAGAGAAATTTTGCTATTTATTTAACATGTATAGCAAGAGGATCGAACTCATGGAGGCAACAAATCGTGAGGGTTATTCAAATAATCGAAAAAAATCACTTAAAGAAAAAGGGAATCTCAAATGCTAACTACCTTGTTTTTTTGTGAATTTTTTATCTTCTTATTTTTTAAATTTTTTTATTTTCTGATTTTCATATTTTTAATTATTTTAATTTTGTAATTTTTTAAATTTTCAAAAATATGATTTTCAAAAAAAATTCATGCACAAAAGAAATGCAATTTTTCCTTTTTTGGTTTTTTCAAATATAAAAAAAATCTCAAAAATGTCTAGAGAAGATCTTTTTATATTTTTATAATTTTTTTATTGTTTTTATAAATTTTTAGAGTTTTTAGATTTTTTAGGATTTTCAAAAGGGATAAAAATAAGGAAAAATGCAAACAGTGAACGGACATGGATATTTTTCATTTTAGAAATATAAAATGATATCAAAAATTGTGGAAATTATTTTTCTTTCAAACTAAAGGAAAGTATCTACACAAAGGAACTGAAATAAGTATTTTTGGATTTTTTTCTACATTTTTTATATTTTTTTATGATTTTTAGTATTTTGGAATTTTTTAGGGTTTTATAAATAATTAATGCATGAAATTTAGATAAGAAATTAAACACATAAAAATAATACTACTTTAAAATTTTTAGAATTTTTGAAGCAATATTGGAATTTTTATAATTTTTCAAAGATCAAACAAGAAAAAAAGATGTCTTTGATTTTTTAATAATAGCGAATAAAAATAAAATGCAATGGAATTTTTATATAATGAAGGTGCACACAACAGGAATATACACAAATTTTTGTAGAATTTTCATCGTAATAAAAACAATTATTTCAATCAAATAAACATGCAATTGCAAAGTCTGGAAATGAAGTACTGAATTGCATCAATTTGAAATTTTTGCATCAGATGATAACAGTAAAAAATTCGTAAAAAAATGCAAATTACCTATTAAAAATGTATGTTGCATGTATTGAATGCTGGTAGGGACTTTATTGCAAATCTGGAAACTTTAGGGGGTGTTATTGTAAATTTTCCAATTTTTTTAATATCCCCTAGGGTTTCTCTTTGTCTTCTTCATTTCTTTTCACGTAAGGGGACAAGGGTGGCAAACCGCCCTTGTTGTTCTTCTCCAATCCCCATGGTGGTGGGCAGCTGATCACAGCTATTGCGTGGCGGATAGGAGTGTGGCTTGCAGGAGAGCTCTGCGGAGTGGATGGCAGACGGTCGGTGGGAGGTCAATAGGGTTTGATGGCGGTGAACAAAGACGCAGAACAGCTACAGGTGGCCTTGTGTGATTGAAATTCTTGGAGAATAAGCTCCTCTCGCTAAAGATTGATCAAATTGAAATGAGGGGGGAGGAGCCATATAAATAGAAAAAAAAAGAACTTGAAATCAAAATTTGAAATGAGATAAAGATAAGGAAAAATTTTTGAAACGAGATAGAGATAAGAAAGGAAATTAGTGTTAAAACTATTTACATAAAAAAAAATTTATTTATTTTCATCACTTTATTAAATTAAATAGTAAATGTTAGTTATTTAATTTTTTGGTTTGGTTATTTAAGGGAATTTGATTATATACATATACTATATACATATGGTACATTATATACATAGTTAAATAAGGAAATTAGTTTTTTATGTTTTATTTTTTATTTTTTATTTTAAATAATTAGTAAAAATATTTACAAATACAATATGTACAAATAAATGGTAAAATTGCACAAACCACCCTAGAAAACCGTAACTCCAAAAATTATGAAATCACAACCATTTTAAAGATAATTTAATTTAAAGTACAATGGAAGTGAGTTTGCGTCAATTTGAGTTTATACGAAGCCGAAGTTGGTCTTTCAATTGTCGCTTTATGGCTCTTTTGGAAGTGGTTACTTTTATTTTGTGCATGATTTTATTTTACAAACATTTTTATTACAACTTTTGCTTTGAAATATATTAAATTCAAGGTCAATTTATGTACAAATAAAATAGTGTAAGTGTACAAATATACGTAGAAAAATATTTACAACACATTTTTTTGGATTTTTGGATTAAGGACCCTATGTCCCCCTACTTTATTCCTGGTCGATCAAGTCAAGTCTTGACCTTCTCTCGGGGTTCGAGTCAGCCTGTATCTATTACATATATACAGTCTCTCTTTTTTTATTTTCTTTAATTTTCTTTTATTTATTTATTTATTTTAGGTTAAAATAATATGAAATGTACAATATTCACACAGTGATGCAAGTTAGTAAGAATATGGAGTTAGTAATATATACAAGTGCTTTAGAAGGGATTTTAAGATAAAATAAAAGAATAAAGATGATGAAATGCATATTCATCATGTGGTGATCGTGTTGTGTGCACCGGTGACAGGAGGTGTAGGTCCAACAGTGAGGTCGGTGGCATTGGCGATGAGCAGCTGGTGCGGTGGTGCGGACAGAAGGCGAAAAGGTTGCCGGCGGTGAAGCGAAGGTGGGATCGGCCGGTGGAGCAGGTGGTCGATGGAGTCATGCTGGTGGATGAGACATCGTGCAGCGAGGTCGTAGGCGAAAGGCGATTTGCGAACGAGGAAACATGGGGAGAGTAGTGAAGCAGAGGACAAAGAAAGGAAAGAACATAAAAGAAGGAAAAGATAGGAGGGAAAGATCTGGAAGAGGGTTCTCGCTAGAGAGGGGTGTGGAGCATGGTAGTACAGCTCCATTATTGTCACCTCGATTCAAGCTGGCAATGGCTTGAAGAAGCTCTGCAGCTTTCAGGAAGGTGCTACAACAAGGAGGTCGAGATCCTCCTTGGATCACGTCGCGCGGGAGGTGCTCGTCATCGCTTCGACGGGGGAGGGCTCACTATCATCGGTGCTTCCCTGGGGCTAGAGTTCCTATTGTCCCTTTGACGGAGGGCAGATCGAGGCTGCGGGGCCGGCGTGCAGAGATTACGAGCGCGGGGCAGCGTATACTGGAACGGGGGCGGGGACTGGAGCAGGGCACGGTTGCAGGGCGGTGGTTGTCACGTCTGGAGAAGAAGGGATGCGGTGTGCCCGCAACATACGGTGGTGCGTAGAGGCATGCGGGCGGAGCGCTACACATGGGCGAGGCGATGTGACTGACGAGTGAGGCTGCTCTGGAATGTGCGACAGCATAGCTATGGAGGAGAAAGGCCACAGGTGGGCGCTGGAGCGCAGCCGCTGCGAGGATGTTGCTGGTGGCGCGCAGCTGCGGCAAGACGACCGCTGGATGATATGGTGTGACCTGGCAGGACTACAAATAATTTTTTATTTTTTTGTTTTGATTTTATTATATATTTTTTCAAATAGAGAACAATGAAATGATGAGAATGTGGTGATGTGGTGAATGGAGATGATAATGGATTGAGATGATAAACAATGATTGTGTGGTGAAATAAGAAAAAATATTAGATAAAATAAAGTAACAAGGAGAATGAGATGGAATACATACATGAGATTTCACTAGAAAGACAGGATACGGTGCATGGCTCCCGTCGTGGCCTCAAGAATGTGGTAGAGCATGCGAGGCTGGGCAGCAACCTGGCAGGAACTGCAACGCAAAGCGGAGCTTCGCGGATCTCACCACGACCGGAGATGGCCAAGCTCGTCGTTGCTTAAATCGTCTTGTCTGTGATGTCATCAGGAACGATATGAGGGTTGGGCGCTCTCTCTCTCTCTCAAGAACGGTGGATAATGAAAAATGAAGGGGGGGAAGGGGGATAAAAAGAGGAGGAGGTTGAGGGGGAGTTGGAATAGAAGTGGGGTGGAAGTTGGAGGAGTGGTGGAGGAAGTGGAGAGAATGGGGAGTTGGTGGCTTGGGTGAGAAGTTGGAGTAGAGAAGAAGTAAAAGGGGGGAAATAATAAATAAATAAATAAAATAAGTAGGCTACTAAAAATAATGAAGAGAAAAAAAAATAAAGTAAAAGAGAGAAAAATATATTAAAATTAAATTAGATAGAAAATATTGGAAGAAGCCCCAGGAGCTAGGTTCTCCTCTGAGGCCTCTGAACTATAAATAAATAGAATTTCTCCGACTATAAAGACAGAATTATGAGAAGTGCATGCTCACCCATTGTGCGACTCGCGAAAATCCTCTCCCCGAGCGATACGCCTCGCTTTTAGTGAATCCCTCGGCGGGCTCACTTTCCCTCTGCTCACCTATCGAACTCAGTCAACTACCGTCTCGTACCCTCGTCACTATAAGCTCGCTGGTTTAAATTAATTATAAAATAAAAAATATAATAATAAATAAATAAATAATAAAATAAAATAAATAATTAGAAAATGGGGTGACACGTGGCGGCTTCAGGAGATGCCATGTGTCGCACCTAAAAAAATCAAAAATTAAATGTAAAAGAAATAATAAAGAAATAACAAAAAGGGTCAAATCAAAAAGTGCCAACACAAAAGTTGCTCATCTCGACGAGATCTACAACTTTTGTGAAGGATCAAAAATCAAAATAAATCATATGTACAATGTGTATTATGGGTGGTATCTTATATGTATAAAATACCAAATTTTTATCTTTTGCAATTTTTTTGTTATTTTAAAATAAGAGAAAAATCAATATAAAGTTAAAAAATATGAAAGAAATATTTACAAATTAATCTATTTTTTATTTTTAATAATAAAGAAAATAAAAGGATAAAATGAAGGGTATTTTAATCAATATGTACAATATACAATAGGGGCCTAAAACCCAATTTTCACATACGATCTCTGATTTTTTATGAAATTAATATTGTTTTGAAGGTCTTTGGATGTATATTACTTTAAAGGTGAGTATACCTAAATCAGACATTGTATGAGAGAGATGTGCGCATTTTATGGTTCATAGTCTCAAACTTGGATTTGGGTTTTATTGGACTGTTTTACAAGTTAGTATTTTTTGATATTTTTCCTTTATTAATATTAGTAATATATACACTATAGAGTTGATTTTATTGGATTTGGATTTAGTATCATTATATACAAATAAGTGATTTTATCTAATATACAAGTGAATTTGGCTTCTTATTGAATGCAAATATGCATGCTAAAATGCACATATTAATTCTAAATGCATGAATGCTAATGATGCGTAATAGATGGAAAATACAGCTAATTGCTCGGGAATGAAGCTCTATTTTGAACTTTTAGAGTGATGAATCACATATTCATCAACAAGCGGGAGAATGGAAGAAATTAAAGAAAATAAAAACACGAAAGAGAAAGGAATGAACAACATCACTCCCCCTATTCTTAGGGTAAAGGATCCCTAAGTATGAGCAACAACAAGAGTGATGAAACCAAACAAAAATGGAAAAACTCAAATCATCCACCTCCCTTATACTTAGGATAGAGTATAGCCTAAGTATAGCATACACACGGAAAAAAGCTGAATGATAAAAATGGAAGAAGAAAGAAAAAAATGAAAGGATATATACAAAAAGAATCAGCTCATGTATCAGACGCGGAGGATGTCAAAAAGCCATCGTTTGATACCACATATATGGAATCAACTACGGACAGGAATGTATCATGATCTAGATATGGCTTCTGTAGTTGTTCGTTCATAACAAATGGTTGTGTGTCAGGTGACAAACCAGATATAACAATACTACCATTGTCACGCACATCTCTCACAATCAACGATCCCGACCATTTGCTTTTTGATTTTTCAGGAAACAGCTTCAATTTCGTATCAAACAACCAAACTTTCTGATCAAAGGAGAAAGTCTTCCTTCTAATGTGTCTATAATGCCAACACTTAACTTCCTCCTTATATATGAGTGATTTTTCATATGCAAAATCTCAAAATTCCGGCAATCTGTTCAGATCTAGCTTCCTACTTTGTCATGCTTTCTCATAATCCAAATTGCATACACAGAGTACCCATAATGATTTGTGAATTAATTCAACTAGCAAGTGGCATGGCTTTCGTAAATCAATCTCTAAGGAGACATACCCAATGGAGACTTGTACGCCATCCGATAATCCCATAGAACTGAGTCAAGCATCTGGGATCAATTCTTCCTATCTGAGCATACAATTTTCTGCAATATTGTCTTTATATCCCTATTTGAGATCTCATCCAAGACGTTAGTCTGTGGGTGGTAAGGAGTCTCAACTCTATGCTAAATGGCGTACTCCTTCACAAGCTTCTTGACCTCTCGATTAATGAAATGGCTTCCCCCATCTGAAATGAGTATCTTGGGAATCTCGAACCTTGATATAATGTGATTCTTGATAAAGGAACAAACTGTACGACTATTAGTGGCTTAGGTGGGGATAGACTCCACCTAATGACTAACATAATCCATAGCAAGCAGGATGTACTAAAATCCCTGACTAAAAGGAAATGGGCCCACGAAGTCTATGTCTCGAGCATCAAAAACATCTAAAATCTGGATATATATATATATATATCAATGGCATGGTATCTTTGGAACCAATGGTTCCTCCCATTTTATGATAGTCAGTACAACCTCGAACATAATCTGTAGCATCCTTAAGTAAAGTTGGCCACCATAGGCCTCTCTGTAAAACCTTTGTTGTCGTGCGCTTCCCCGAATGATGCCTACCAGATTAATTTGTGATAATGCTAAAGTACACTGATGTATTCAACCTAAGGAATGCACCTCCTCTAGATACAATTTGTACCTTCAGGAAATAGGTATGGATCCTCCCATTGGCAAAAATGAATCTCTGACAGGAATCTGTTTACCTTGTGCTTCGGCCAATCATGTGGAACTTTCTTGGGGACAAGGTAGTTCACAACATCAACATACCATGGGAGTGAGTCCACAGACAAAATGGTCTCATTTGGAAAGGTCTCTAATATGGGAAGTATTGACTGCTCATAACTCTCTACATCTATGATCCAGTTAAGGTGATTCGCCACAACATTCTTTACTCCAGGTTTATTTTAATCTTTAAATCAAACTCCTGGAGAAGAAAAATCCATTTGCTTGGGCATGGTTTGGCATCATTCTTTGCCTCTAGATACCGTATGGCAGTGTGATCCATGTATACAATGACTGCTAAACCAAGGAGGCAAGATCTGAACTTCTCTAACGCAAACACCACTGCTAACATCTCCTTCTCTGTTGTGTAATTACACTTTTCCTCGTCCAGAGTCTTGCTAGCATACTGTATAGCAAATGATATCATATCCCTTCTCTATCCTAAAATAGATCAAACTATAAAATCAGGCATGTCCGTCATGATCTTGAAGGGTACATACCAATCAGGTGGCTGTAGGACAAGAGCACTAGTAACCATGTCTTTCATCTAGTGAAATGTAAGGACTTTCTCATCAATAATAAAATCACTATCCTTACACAGAAGGTCAATCAAAGGTATGGCGATTTTATTGAAGTCCTTAATAAACCACCTATAAAATCCAACATATCCAATAAATGACCTTAACTGCTTCAAATTCTGCAATGGCTCTAGTTTGGAGATCACATCAATCTTAGCGGGGTTAACCTTCATACCATGTTTGGAGATAACGTGGCCCAATACAATCTAGTTAGTTACTATAAAGTGACTCTTCTCCCACTAGAGCAGTAGGTTTACCTCACAACAACGTTAAAGTACTTGATCTAAATGCGCAATACATGTATCAAAGCTATCCCCATAGACTGAGAAATCATCCATTTAAATCTCTAGAAAACTACCCACCTTGTTGAAAAAAACCAACATACACTTTTGGAATGTAGCGGGGGCGTTACACAATCTAAAGAGCATCTGTCTAAAGGCATAAGTGCCAAACGGACAAGTAAAAGTACTTTTCTCCAGATCCTCAGTAATGATAGCAACCCGGTTATACCCCGAGCACCCATCCAAGAAATAAAAGAACGCATTCCCTGCCAACCTCTTGATAATCTGATCAAGAAAGGGCAGTAGAAAGTGATCTTTCTTGGCAGTTTAATTCAGGTACTGGTAATCTACGCAGACACGCCATGAAGTAGGTACAGAAGTCGGAATATCCTCAGCACGGTTATTCTTTACAATAGTAATCCTGGATTTCTTCAGGACCACATGTAAAGGGCTGACCCACTTGGAATCTGAGATGGGATAAATAAAGCTAACATCACACCATTTTCTGATCTCTTTCATGACAACATCCCAGAGGTTTGGATCGAGATGAAGCTGACACTCACATGAGGGTTTACTAACATCCTCTAAGTAGATATGATGAGAGCATAAATCTAGACTAATCACCCGGAGATCCAAAATATTCCATTTAATGGCCTTGTGGTTTCTCTCAAGAAACTCCAGCACACAAGATTCTTGTTCCTCGATCAACTATGAGCTGAGGATGACGAGAAACATATGGGGTGTCTTGTAAGGAAGGCATAATTCAACGTTAAAGGTAAAGCCTTGAGTTCAGGTGGGGTCTGAATCGTCTCTGTGACAACCGCTGCAACTGTACTGGTACAAGGTATCTCTGCACTGTGTATACTATCCATTGTGGCTACTACTAAACAAGTACAATCTTAAAAAGATCTCCAACGAATGATCTATGCTCGGAAAGAAATGGCTCATCAGGATGTTCAGAATCATCAACAAAAGTGTCGAAAATCTCAGTAGGAGGTACCTCGCCAATAATCTTAGAAAAGGAATTGTCTCGTGAATCTCAAAATGTACCTCCTATATCTCAGAATGATCCTTAGAATACAGGTCAAACTGTCCATCAACAAACAACCCAGAATTGTCAACAAGGTAACTCAAGAGTGATTGTGCTTTCCAGGAGGTCCTTCTGAGAAAGGAACTCCTAGGTCTCCATGAATCAGTAAGTAGATCTGTATCTCAAAACTCAGCAAGAAAATCACAATCCTCAAAATCTGGTGTAACTATCTCTCTGTCATCTGTTTGCTGCTAGTGGTAGTGATGGCCTAGTATCGGGAATCATCTCAATTTTCACCTTATTACTGTGGGAATGAAAGATCATCTCTCTGATATTATAATCAACTAACGCTTCCGTCATTTGGAGGAACGACCAACAAAGTATGATGGGGGTATGGAGTAACGTTGTAGAGGTATCCATATCCATCATAACAAAATCAACTGGGAATCTCATTCCTTGCACCGTTACAATAACGTCCTCTAATATGCCTCTCGACCTCTTGATTTCTCTATCAGCAAACTGAAGGATCATATTGGTGGATCTAAGAGGCCCTAACCCAAACTTAGTGCGTAACGAGTATGGCATGAGATTAATGGAGGAACTGTATCGAGAAGAGTACGATCAAACTCTTGATCAAAGATGTGAGATGCTCCCTTATCTTTCTTTTTGGGCGGGAGGATGCTAATGGCATGAACTGTGGCCATGGTTAGGATATGCTTCTCTATTTTCTTTCACCTGTTCTACTTTGGTTGACACTTTTGAGTACATGCTTCTTGTTGTACATGCGAGCCCAAGGCAAGCCATTATGCAATAAATGTTATTGCAAATATCATTCCCTGATCTCAAATGAAGAATAACTAATTTGCATAATAGGTCCCTTAGTATAATTAGGGTTATGTACCATGGCCATCTTTATGATTACACAGTTGTTGATTCAATTGTTGAATCATAAAGGCTGGTGCTTAGATGAATATCTAAACAATTAGATTGAGGATTCATCAAGCACTGTCAAATGATTATTAAGAGATGATCTCCAGCCTGAGTAGGAGATGGCAATTCTTTCTATAATAGACTGATATCTAACCTACCTCTTGATGAAGGTCCTCTTCATAGGAATAGAGATTTGGAGGTGTTAAATAAGTTAGGTCAAAGAGTTGACTTATCGAGATCGAGATGACCAAAGACCTATGTCCTATGCTATCACGATATATGTGTGAATCCTCTGACCGGAGACAGATATGTTACTATAATGTTTGAGTATAAACATTTGGTGGACCAATAGGTTGATGGCCTAATCAAGGTCTATACACCGGCACGCTAGTGCACATGTAAGGGCATATGAGTATACGATCTCTCAAAGTGATCATACAGGTTCATTTACTAAACCGGAAGATATGAGCTCACTCATGAGATATTGGGATCAATTTCCATGCACGGTCATATCTCTTTGAAAGCTTGACTGAATTTGTAGGTTTGATATATGTTTTTGGAAAGTATATGATCAACACCTAGGTATGACATAAGCTTTTAGAAAGTATTTGATCGATACCTACTCCCAATGATCAAATGAGAAACATAATGATAAAAGCCTAAAGTAGACAATGTAAAATTAATCTAATATTTGGGTTTAATCTAGGTTTTCCAGTATGCAGGATGTACATGTATTAGGAATACCTGAGGGTGATGTGATCATAAACGATCGTATAACCATGACGCTTCCATTTCTAGGGAGTAATGAAACAGGTTTGGATTTTAGTGACTCATCTCAAAAAAGAAGTAATCTGATCTTGGTCCAAATGTTGGATAGTGATCTGAATGTTATTTAGATGCAGTGAAAGGATTAGATTTACGGTTTTGATTTAATCAAACATCTATGAGAGGTCCACAAGATCTAGATTTGAGATGTGATCTCAATGTCCAAGTCACTATACGTGGAACATACAATCGCCATGCCCTTATCTCCAAGTATTCACGGAGAAAGCGCATTATCCTTGAAAGAATCCAAGGAGAATTTCATTGTTGATATATGTATCCGAGCATTGAGAAATGGGTAATTAAATGTGATTTAATTATCATGAATAATATAAATTTGATTCATATTATTTGGCCATATAAGGGGAGTTATCTAAGATGATTATGTGATTTAATTATCAAAGATATGAATAATGTGAATGTGATTCATGTTATTTGGGCACATGAGATTTGAGATCTTAGATAATTAAATATGATTTAATTATCAGGAAATGATTAGTGTGGATATTACTATTCACAACAATCATGGATATTATAAATATAATTTATCATATGATGGGGAGTTTTAATTGTAAATAGAATTTATAAATTATATGTTGTTGTGAATAAGATTCACAGTAAACAATTAATTGTAAATGTAATTTACATATTATGTTGGATATATGAATATAATTCATATTTTTCAATGGCATGATTGAAGTTTTCACAAGTTTTAATTTGGAATTATTTTTGTAAGATAAATGCAATAATTCTTATTGCGCATTAGTTAATTTATATATATAAAGGAAGATTTAATCCCATTATGGTGGTCGTCCACCTTGACTTGTTCAAGAGGGGGACGACAACACTATTTATAATAAAGAGACTTGATTGTCACATTATCTATGTATATTGATTAATTTTAAAATGAATTAATTATTATCTTGAAAAGGATATAGTTAATTTATTTTAAACTAATTGTTGTTGCATTTTTGGAGCAACAAATCATGGTCGTTGATTAATAAACTTTTAATCTACTACGTAGATTAAGAGAGCACATGGATTGAGACCCATATGCATCCAACTAGTATAAAAGGAAGGGTAGCCCTTGCCTTTGATGATATGTATAATTCCAAGTGGAATTAAACTCTCTCCATCTCTCTCTCTCTCTCTACACCAAGTCTCTCTCTCATTGTGGCCGTCCACCATGGTGCCCTAGAGAGAGTCGCCATCACCGCAGCATTGTTGTTATGCTGCCGGATTGTTTGCTCATGGATCTCTGTCTCCTTCGATGCACCTCGCTCGTGAAGAAGATATCGGATCTCATGTCATGAGATCAGGAGATTCACAGCTTGGATCAGCAACATGGATTGCGAGGAGCACACGTTTCATTAGCGTGCTCGCAAGCATCTCCTCCGTCGGACCAAACTTGAGACAGGAGGTCTCTTCGTTTAGATACTCGATCGCAACCACACTTCAAGAGTTAAACCTAATACTTGTTTGTGATTTAGATGAAATGATCTGAGAAGTGTTCTCGGATCATGTGGTTTCATCGTTTGAAAATTTTTTAAATTTCGCTGCCTTGAGCAACTAGTGTGACTAGTCGCTTTTGATCGCATACGATGTGATTCTCACACTAACATGGTGTGCTTTAGGATTTTCCTATATCATTCATGTGGTATCAGAGCCATATGTCAGAGTTTTAGGATATGATCCTTAAACAGAAGATGACTTGGGCATATTTGGTTGTACGGGCTTTCATCGCTTTTTGTTCACGCAGACCTATTTCGTTTGATTTTTTCGCCCTATTTAAAAGTTTTTAAACTCAAAATTATCACTGTATAATTTTCTCCATTAAATAAATAAACCGTGAGACTTGAGTTTGTGTGATTTGGAATTTGTTTGCTCAAGTTATGATCTTTTTTATGAACATGTATCCATTGTTTCAGGGATGACGAATCTTGACATAATTAAAGAGTTAATTATGGTTTTAAAATGCCTACAATTGTATGAAATGTACTTGGGTTCTTTTATGAATCAAATTACGAAACTTTGAAAATTTATTTTGCATGATTTGGATCTAAATTGATTGAGATATGCTAATTTTAGTAAGTGAGGGTCACTGTTGAAAATTACTTTTCTAATTAAGAACCTTGTGATTGTCAATCTATTAATGGAAATTAATAGTTAATTTCCTAAAATAATTGTTGATAAATATTTTATAAAATATTTAAAGATGATTATTTTCTTAAATGACATTACCTTAAACAAAACTAATTAGATATGATCTAGATCACAATGGGTTACATAAACCTTCCAACAAATATAGTTGCTTGAATAGGATTGGGGATTTGTTTAACAGATTTCCTTATAATATTAATCAAATGATTTTGATAAATATTATATTGTATAACTTCGTTTGAAAGACTGATTATCATCTCAAATACAAAATTATCCTTAACTGAGGCGGATATGTGTCTAGTCGGAGAGCATCAGGGTAGTAGGTTGCTCCGTGAGTGGTCTCTCCCACTCCCGTCAGTACTAGCCATGACAGCAGGTAAGGAAAGGATAATGCTTGAAGCAATCATGATGTATTTTTCTAATTATTAAAATTCGAATAATATGTATTTTGAGATTATACCATCTGTCAAGTAACAATTAAAAATTATTTATTAGTTGATTGATTGGATTGATAATTGATTTAATATGATTAATTAATTATATCTAATTAAAATTAAACTCTCTATTATGAAAAAGTAATATTTCCCTAGGAAGAATTAGTTATGTGAATATGATATATAATAATTAACTAAAATTTGAATATGATATATAATAATTAATTAAAATTTGAATATGATATGGAGGATCACATAAGTGACATCTATGGTCTTCCGTCAAGGTGAAGCATTCCGTTGCTAGGGATTATATGTAGGAGACGCATGTCCGAAGTGATAGCTCCTACATACAAGTGCATCTGGATCGGGCTCTTTTCTTCTCGAAAGAGTAAGGTTGTATGCATAGTGACTCCAATAGGTCCTCATATTATTGGGGTGATATTGGATTGCGCATAGTGAGCGTTGTTCCTGCTGACGGTTGGTTCAATTAACGAAGGGTCAACATCACCTTAGGGGTGGTGGGCTCGGGTGTTAAAGACCAAATTGGGAATGCATGTTGGACTTGCAAGGCGGAATGTGTTCCTTCTTCTTTTTACCTGAGTTGCAGTTTCTCATATTATTGGTATGTAACAAAGATAAGAAAGGAGATCTCAGATCTTGCTTGAGATATAATGGTACGTATATCTCTTACATTTAAAGTGATTAAGGGAATGAACATTCAATTTTGCAAGCAAGACAACTTTGATATAAAAATTCCTAAATCAAAGTAAAATATATTTACATATATGTTTGCAAATTTTTTATTTCATAGAATCCTCATTGAATCCACTCAATACTATACTAAATAATGATCGGTAAAATATTATGGATTGGATCCATGATCAAGATATTGTAATTGTAGTTGGACAGATAATACATGTGGTTGCAATATGCAAGTTTCTTCGTAATAATGAGGAATGACAACTAAATAGATAATAGGACATCAACCTAGTCTATAGTCTTGATCTCGCATCGAGTATGCTTTGGAAGTATCATGTTGATGATGATCGTAAATGTCAATTAATCCTTATAAAATGTAAGAATATGTTTTGGTATGCATATGTGGTCTCAACATTTAATCATGAATGGCATGGTTCACTGCATTATGCATAATGGTGGCTCTATACGAGATGATGTATTCAAAATGTTTGAGTACCTACTTGAACCTTTTAGAGTTTAGATGGATGTAGATACGATGAGTGCCATCATTCTACTGTCTATACTCAAGTCATTCATAAAGCTTCGTAATATGCATATTGTTTGTATTGGATGAAGCATTTATAAATGTTGAAGTGCTCTTATATTGAAGTGCCTTGTGGATATGTTGAATGTAAGAGTTCCTTTATCTTATGTAATGGTTGTTTATAGATGAAGGAGCGCAGTGGAAGCATGGGTCTAACCCAAGAAAGAAGGAAAGTCAAGGAGTTGACTGTATTTCTGTAATTTCCATATGACATTCAAAGAGTTGGATGAATGTCAATACTGCAATAAGCTGATATGTTGATAGTATGACTATCAAGTATATCTAGAATCCTTAAAGAAGGACTCGGATAGTACATCAAAATAATCTACATCTACATATAATCATTGAAACTAACTTTCATATTTGATAAGATCAAAGTCTGATAATTGTATCTCATTCTTATAACACCTGCAATTGGTTGCGTATGTTTTGGAAAACTAGAAAATTTAATCATAAGGTTTAATAGTGATCCATGGATATTGATGCAATTGTTGTAACAATCTCTATTGGATAGATAGATGTCATATTTTGAGTGGGAGAGCCCTTAGTCTTAGAGAATGTCTATATGACCTAGATATTAGAATACACTCATTGTTTATTTCTAAATGTTGGAAATGAATATGAATTCTGGAATAAACCTATCATAAAGAGTTATGATGGATATATTTCAGATAGTATTCTAATATATAGAGGACTCTACTAAATTAGAATATTAATGAATGGTTCATTAACATTTCTAATGCTGGAAATTAAACCTTTTAAGATCAATAGGAGGATGAAGATCATTTGATAATGATATGGCATCGAGTCTTGGACATATGTCTGTTGATGAGATCAATAGACTAGTAAGAGATGAAACTTTAGATTGTCTGAAATTTCAACTCTTACGTACTTGTGAATATTGTATTCAAAGTAAAAATGTCCAATGCACCCTTTTTTAGGAATGGTTTAAGATGCCAAGGTATTCAAGATCTCATACATATTGATGTATGTGAATCATCTATATCATAATAAACATTGATGATATGTGATAACAACTAATTATTTTTGTGATATGAGATTTCTTCCCTTCACCTTAGAAACCTTTGAAATGTTGAAAATTTCATTTTTGGTTTAGAACCAAAGTTTGAAGGAAGATGAAATGAATTTGATCTAACCTAGGTTACCCATACCTATTAGATGAATTCAAAGAATACCTTATGGATATATGAATATCATTCCTATCTCACTCCTCATAATACACCTTAGCTCAATAGAGTTGTAGGGAGATATATCTGGATCATGTGTGACATGATTTAATCAATGATGACTCTTAGCATAATTACCTCGTAGTTTCCAAGTATATATGTAGTAGAGACTACAATATATATTCTTAATAAGATTCCATGTAAATCTAAACTCGAAATCCCTCATAAGCTATGGTTTGGAACCTTAGCTAGTGTTGGACACTTGAGGATTTAAGGTTGCTTGGTCCATAACTTTGTCATGGATGCAAGTAAGCTGGAATCTAGCACTAGAGAGTACTACTTCATTAGGAAAAAAAAGAATGGTATTGGATTCCTACTTTATGACCTTTAGATTCTTAAAAAGATTTCATATCTGTGAATGTAATTCTTAGAGGATGACTTTCTTGAGAATCAAGATGAAAATGAAGTGAAGGAACTCATTTAATCTTGAGAATATGATGAGGTTCTTGAAATTGGAAACTAAAAGGACAATTAAAGATGAACCACTAATACCTCTTCAATTGAGTTTGAGGATGGATTCCATGTATCAGTTAAGTGCGACAATGATCTAACTTCATGTGATGAAGCTTCTGAGTATCATGACATGGAAAGATGGATGTTAGCAATAATGTCTAAAGTAGACTTGTATACAAGTGTTGTATATGGACCCTTGAGGATTTACCTATAAGGGTAAGACCTATTAGGTGTAAATGGATCTTCAAGAGAAAGAGGGAACCTGGTGAGAAGGTGGAAACCTTCAAAGCATGGTTCGTAGCCATGAGCTACACATCGAAGAGAAGACATCGCTTGCGATGAGACTTGCTCTTCAGTGGCCATGCTTAAACCCATCAGAATATTGCTAACTATAGCTACACAACTTGACTATGACATCTTCAAGATGTAAGTCAATATTGCATTCCTCTATGAATTCCTCATCGAGGATATTCATATGAAGTAGCCCCATGGCTTCATGGATGGGGAAAGTAAGATGTGCAAGCTAAAGAACTCCATCTATGGACTCAAATAAGCTTCTTATAGTTGAAACATCAGATTTGATGAAATTATAAATGTTGTGATTTTAGATAGAATCTTGATGACCATGTGAAGCTTAGTCGGAGCGCCATTGTGTTCATAATACTAAATGCAGATTATATCCTAATCATTTGGAATGATATAAGTATGATAATAAGTGTTTTATAATATGGTTATTCCATACTTGAGATATGATATCAAGGATACCTCTTAGATCTTATTTCTGAAGATGTTCATAAGCAAATAGAATAGGGTATTGGGACGGTCGCATTAGTGGTACGCCTTGGACATGTTCCATTTTCTGGAAAATTCCAAGAAAGGCTTCTTTCTCTTAAGATATGGTACTGACCTATCTAAAGGGATAACACCTCAAAGAGTTAAGGATGTGAATATCAAAGCTACATGCTCTAGTGCATTAGCTATTGGAAGCTCAGTATATGCTAGATGTGTACGAAAGCCAAATGTCTACCATGCAGTAGGAGTAGTGAACAGTTACTAATCCTACTATTGGAAATAAAACACTTGATTGTAGTCATAACAATATCTTCAAAGAAGACAAGACTTTCGAGATAGTTATCTCTAAGTCTTATCTTCAAGAACTTAAAGACTTTATAGATAGTGATCTGAAAGGTCTTAACTGTGGATACCTTATAAGACATAAGACTTGGTCTTAGTCTAAGGAGATAGAGATCTCCAGGAATAAGGGAATTCTGATAAGGATAATAGAAATTACATATAAGTTATAGTGATTATTAAGTTGTAGTGTTAGAGACACTATAACTTCCTTATATTGAGTATTGGTTGTATAAGATGAAACAACCACATTGGATGTGAGCACTGTTACTAGGAGATATGCAATAAAAGGACTTGGCGTAGTCTCTCAAGAACAGAGTGACTGATCAGCTTACCTAGCTATTTTTCTAAATAGCCTATGATTGTCACATGAGTGTGGGTTTAAATATTAGCCCATTAATGGCTCTTTGGGATAGTGGGAGATTGTAGGACATGCGAGCCCACAGGGAGCCATTATGCAATAAATATTATTGCAAATATCATTCCCTGATATGAAATAAAGAATAAGTTATTTACATAATAGGTCCATTAGTACAATTAGGGTTATGCACCGTGGCCATCTTGATGATTATACAGATGTTGATTCAATTGTTGAATCACAGAGGCTGGTGCTTGGATGAATATCTAAAGAGTTAGATTGAGGACTCATCGAGCACCGTCAAATGATTATTAATAGATGATCTCCAACCTGAGTAGGAGATGCCAATCCTTTCTCTAATAGGCTGATATATAACCGACCTCTTGATGCAGGTCCCCTACATAGGATTAGAGATTTAGAGGTGTCAGATAAGTCAGGTCAAAGAGTTGACTTAACGAGATCGAGATAACCAAAGACGTATGTCGTATGATATCACGATATAGGCACGCATCCTCTGATCGGAGACAGATATGTTACTATATGCCTGAGTATGTACATTTGGTAGACCAATAGGTTGATGGCCAAATAAAGGTCTATACACTAGCGCGTTGGTGTGCATGCAAGGGAATATGAGTAATATGATCTCTCAAAGGGATTATACAGGTTCATTTACTGAACCGAAAAATATGAGCTAACTCATGAGATATTGGGATCAATTTCCGTGCACGGTCATCTCTCTTTGGAAGCTTAACTGAATTTATAGGTTTGATATATGCTTTTGGAAAGTATATGATGAACGCTTAGGTATGATATTTGCTTTTGGATAGTATATGATCGATACCGACTCCCAATGATCAAATTAGAAACTTAATAATAAAACCCTGAAGTAGACAATGTAAGATTGATCTAATACTTCGGGTTTGATCTAGGTCTACCAGTATGTAGGATATATAGGTATTAGGAATACCTGAGGGTGATGTGATCATAAACGATTGTATAACCATGACGCTTCCATTCCTACGGAGTGATGAAACAGGTTTGGATTTTAGTGACTCCTCCCAAAAGAGAAGTAATATGATCTTGGTCCAAATGTTGGATAGTGATCTGAATGTGATTCAGATGCAGTGAAAAGATTAAATTCACGGTTTTGATTTAATCAAACATTTATGAGAGGTCCACAAGATCTGGATATGAGATGTGATCTCAATGTCCAAGTCACTATATTGGAACGTACAATCGCTATGTCCTTTTCTCCAAGTATCCGCGGAGAAACCGTATTATCCTTGAAAGAGTTCAAGGATAATTTCATTGTTGATATATGTATTCGAGCATTGAGAAACGGATAATTAAATGTGATTTAACTATCATGAACAATATGAATTTGATTCATATTATTTGGCCATATAAGGAGAGTTATCTAAGATAATTAGATGTGATCTAATTATCAAAGATAAGAATAATGTGAATGTGATTCTTATTATTTGGGCACATGAGATTTGAGATCCTAGATAATTAAATATGATTTAATTATCAAGGATATGATTAATGTGGATATCACTATCAACAATAATCATGGATATTATAAATATGATTTATAATATGATGGAGAGTTTTAGTTGTAAATAGAATTTACAAATTATATGTTGTTGTGAATGGGATTCACAATAAACAATTAATTGTAAATCTAATTTACATATTATGTTGAATATATGAATATGACTCATATATCTGGCGTGATTGAAGTTTTCACAAATTTTAATTTGAAATTATTTTTGTGAAGATAAATACAGTAATTGTTATTGCATATTAATTAGTTTTTTTATATATATAAAGGAATTATATAGTCCCTTTATAGTGGTCGTCCACCTTGACTTGTTCAAGAGGGGCGACAACCACCCTATTTATAGTTAAGAGACTTGATCTTCACATTATCTATGTATATTGATTAATTTTAAATTGAATTGATTATTATCTTGAAAAGGATATTGTTAATTTATTTAAACTAATTGTTGTTGCATTTTTGGAGCAACAAATTATGGCCATTGATTAATAAACTTTTAGTCTACACTATAGATTAAGAGAGCACATGTATTGAGATCCATATGCATACAACTAGTATAAAAGGAAGGGTAGCCCTTGCCTTTGATGATACTAATAATTCCAAGAGGAATTAAAGTATCTCCATCTCTCTCTCTCTCTACATGCCAAGTCTCTCTCTCTCTCTCATTGTGGCCATCCACCATGGAGCGCTAGAGAGAGTCGCCATCGTTGCAGCATCATCGTTATACTATTGGATTATTTGCTCGTGGATCTCTGTCTTCTTCAATGTGCCTCACTTGTGAAGTAGATGTTGAATCTCGTGTGACAAGATCAGGAGATTCGCCGATTGGATCATCACCATGTATTGCAAGGAGCATGTGTTTCATCAACGTTCTCGAAAGTGCCTCCTCCGTCGGATCGGATTTGGGGCAGGAGGTCTCTTTGTTTAGAGACTCGATCACAACCACGCTTCAAGAGGTAAACCTAATACTTGTTTGTGGTTTCGATGAAACTATCTGAGAAGTGTTCTTGGATCATGTGGTTTCATCGTTTGAAAATTTTTTAAATTCCGTTGCCTCGAGCAACTAGTGTGACTAGTCACTCCCGATCGCATACGATGCGATTCTCACACTTACGTGATGCGCTTAAAGATTTTCCCATACCGTTCATTTCTTTCATTCACTTTTTTATCGCAGGCATGGATTGCATGGCTTTAAGGAGTGGCATCTCTAGAATGATATTCTGAAGGATCTCTACCACTCCAAGATCAGATAGTGTTGTTTTTATATTTTGAATTTTTCTGGTTTTATTCAAAGCTGAAGGAAATGGAACAGAATGAAAAGAAATATCATGCTGCTCATTTCTCTTATTAAAAATAGAGTTATCATATACATGTGTACAACCATATTGAATATGTACATTGTTATCAACTACAAGAATAGAAGGAACAAAAGGAAAATTGGACGGGCTGCTTGGTCTGTTGGTGTAGAAGAACAATCCACGACAGGTATGTTCTCCTTCACAGATGACTTGGCACTGCATCTTTCTTTATTCTCTTTTTTGTCTTTTCTGAACAACTCTAGTGAAGAAGGTGGTGGTGATGGCGAAGAAGAAGATGGTGAAACTCCAAGATCTGGTTCTACTAGATAAGATCCTTGCTCAATTGGTGAAGAAGATGATGAAGTCGGTGAATCTCTCTCAGCGGCTCTCTCCAATCCTAACTGATGTGTGGGCAGCTGTAATCTCCTACTGCTCCTAAGATGAATGGCATCAGATAAACATGTAAATCAAGGGCCATACCTGTCTCGGGTGTGGATAGATCATGGTCTACATGCTCCTTGCATCTGAAATTGTTAGGATTGGCTTCGACCTTGGATGGAATCAGTGTCTTGGTAGTGGTCAGGTCGTCAAGCCTCAGAGTCAGGTCATTCATATTCTTCATCAGTAAAGCAAGCTGATCTATTGCAGGATTCACAAAAGATGCCTTGGGATGCTCAATGACTGGTTGTCATTGAAACTGATAGTGAGGAGGTTGTTGGCATCTATATGACTATGGCTGATAAAGATGAGGAGGAGGAGGACGTGAAAACTTCCCATGCGATGCATACTGCTGCTAGAAGTAAGGCTGGTGAGGATATGCAGGTCGCATCTGATGTTGTCCATGTCTCAAGTTCTGGAAGTGTGGTGGAGATGAGAAGGGAGGCGGTAGCTGTTGGTGTTGGGGTGTGGTCTCCCTCCCTAAAAATGGTGGGCGGGTCTCTAACTCTGCTGGGAGCCAAACTGACCATGCCCTGATGGATGAGGCTGGTTGCGATCTCGTTCAAACCAAATACTGTTCACCTCCTGAATGAGAGGTTGAGGAGGAGACTGATGCTCAGGAATATATAGAAGTTCATGTCAGTACGGTACAATTTGATGTGATTGATGATGGACATGTTCAAGGGTCTGCACATAGTAAATGTGTTGTACTATAGATGTTCCTATGGTACTCTGTTGTGCTGAAGTGGAAGAAGTCTTCTCATGAGTAGAAGTATCAGTTGTTGCACTCGTACTCTAACATGCACTGATCGTGCTGACAAAAAGCTCAAATGCTTCGTAATCTCATCCATCTTATACAAGTTATTTGTCCTCTATTCAATCACTTGTAGCTTCTCAAGCTCCTTGGATTGTTTCTCAACTATGTCCACTTTGGATATGTGATTTCCTATGATGGTGAGATCTACAATGTCCACCCTATCCACGTCATATGATGTCATCATGTTGATAGCCTTGTGGGGTACTGAAGGAGATGTAACGAGATGCTTTTGAAAAGCACGTGAAGAAGAAAGAGATGCAGAGCTCTCTACACTCTCCTCAAAAATCTGATAAAGGACATCCTCGTCCTTGTTGAAGTGGGAACCCCCACAAGGGGCGTCTACCAACTTCTGGTTCCCAATGCTCAAACCTCCAAAGAAGTTCTGTGCAAGGCTTGTCTTTGGAATATCGTGATGGGGCACATCTCCTTTAAATTCTTGAATCTTTCCCATGCTTGTGAATAGGCTTATGGGACATTTAGGAGATTTGGCAATCAAAGATCGCATTTGATTGAGACATCCAAGTAGATAATACTTGCTTAAGAAAGTGGATCTCAACTCTTCCCAAGTTGTGACAACCCTTCCCAAGTGGTTAATCCAATATAATGTCTTGTCCATGAGATTGAATGGAAAGTCTATCATCTTCACTACCTCTAATGGAACATTTGGGTAGTGTATTATGCCACAAATTCGATCAAACTGTTGGAGGTGTACATATGGTTCTTCATTGATGTGTCCATGGAATATTGGGAGGAGTGGTAAAATTGTGGATTTTAGCTCAAAATGCCCATGAATCGCAGGGATCCTAATCCATGTGTTTGTCTCTCCTGCCCCTGGATTATAGGCATCCTTTAGTGTAAGCTTAACCACTGGATAAATAAGTGGATCTTCTCCTCCCCCATTCCCACCTCCTCCAGGGTTTATATCCTCCTCTCTCCTATCTTGTCCGTCATTCCTCAGCTGTAAGATCGTGTCTCTCAATCCAGCTTAGATGTCAGCCTGTCTCAGTAAACTATGCTTGAATGGCTTGTATGGAGGCTAACATCATGTTGTTGATCTCGCTCTACTCAGCCATGGAACCTTTTCCTTTGGGTGGAATCAAGTGCTCTGTCTCATTTTTGAAAATGTATATGGCACTGGATTAGTCCTAAAAAATGGAGTCTCAAATGATAATTCAAGATTAGACTCAATCTTGATCAATGGAGTGATCGATGTGGTGAATGGTGAAGTGGAGAAAGAGGAATACTCAAGAAGTGAGTCTTCCCGAATAGAAGATGATCGAATCAAAGTATGAAATGAGTTCACAAAGTCCGAATGAGAAATGCTCCAATCTGACATTTTCGATAACAATAGGAAAGATGCGAGAACATGAAAGTCAACACATGAAGAAAATGAAAAAAAGGCACAAAGGACACGGAAGGATCTTTACACTAACAAATAAACATAATCCCTCGATTCACCAACTGGACACAAGTGGAGACCGTAAGAGTTCAGTATTTTATCTTTTCAATTTTAAGTATAGTGAATCTACAAGAAGTTACTTGCTACCAAGCACACAGGGTGAGTCGCTTCTATCGCCAAGCATACATACTCAGACCTCCCCAATAAATGGTACCATCTTCCCGGTCTATTGGGATCAATATCAGACCCAAAGGGAGATAAGAGGATTAGCACACCAAAATGATTTCTACGGTTGGAAGTAAGTGCTTGCATCTCAATTGTGCACCAAAGAGTAATGCACAAGAGAATAGGGCACAAGTCCAGGGATTTGGGCTCTATCCTTACGGTTGTGTCCTCACCCACTCTGTTTGGAGGTAAGTACCTGCAAACAATGAGGGGGTTACGCTCCTCAAAATAATGATTTTGTCCATACGTTTCTTTTATGGTTGAGTTTTCTTTAACAGTCTCAGTTTTATACAGCTATCACTTTTTTGGATTTTTTCCAAGTAAATCCTCTAACGAATTTTCCAATTCCTTTTGATCTTATGTGAGTGAAACCGAGGCAGGATTTCAAAAAAAACCGACGCGTAATGAAATCAATTATGCATGCAAAGGAAGAGATGCATACCTTTTGTCAGCACTCTACATGCAAGGTGATCCCTGCATAAAATAAATACAGAAATAAAAATAATCTAAATGATGCACGAGAACTGTCCTAGAAGTAGCCTCTATTAGCGGGCAAGAACTAATTAATTTGACTAAGTCCAATCCTATAATCTAGTCTATAGGAACATATATTCTTTTAGCGGCTTTTGACCAAATCGTTTACCTAGTTCAAATTTTCCAACATTTTTCAAATTTTAAAAGCTTCCAAATAAATGAAAAATGAAAATAATGTAAACAGATTACAATATGAATATTTTTGAATTTTTAAAATAGAAAATGTAATAAAAAGTTAATGAAATGTTCACGAACAGAAATGTTATTTTTTTCTATTTTCCATAAAGATATTTTGTGATTTTTTAGAATTTTTTATATTTAAAATGACTTTATGATGCTTTTAAATGTTTTCCTATTTTTTTTTGTTTTTATGAGGAATATTAATGAAAAAATGGTACTGAAATTAAAACAAATAAAAATAAACGGACATGAATTTTTTTAAATTTTTTTGAAAAATATTTTATTATATTTATCGAATTTTAAATACAAACATGGAATTTTTTTTATTTTTGAATTTTTAAAAATAAGAGAAATGATGAAATACAAAATAAAAATTAGAGATGCAAGAACTAATTAATATGAGGTTTAAATGAATTTTTGGGATTTTTCATAGATGTTTTGCTATTTTTTGATGCATTTTATCATGCAAAATAAATATGCAAGTTTATAGGGGCATGGATGAAAAGAATAATTGTTTATCAACTAAATGAATAACATAGTAAAGAGTAAAAATGAATAACATAGTAAAGAGTACCGAAGCCAAATGTCCAGAAACACACGTGCGGAGGCACGTGAGTCACGTCGGATTGGACCTACTTGCAATTAACTTAATTCCAAGGGCCAAATAATAACAACAAACATGTAGGTTTTTATTGCAAATTTCATAAAATATCATGTGCAAGGCACATGCACAGTTCAAGCAGGACTATAATGCATAAACTAAATCACAGGGAACAAAATGCAAATGTTCAAAAATGTGTAGTATGACACGTGTCCCTTGAGGGACTTATTTACAAAATAAAACACGGCAAGGGATGGAGCGCAAAATTACCCTTATTACACGTGGAAGCTCGAAGGGTTGATCTTCATTTGATGCTATCGAACGGCGGATGTAGGGAACATTATCGAATGGCTAACCTTCGATTGGATGTTTGTTCTTGATCGTATGAACGAGGATTCCTCTGGAAGAACTGATTTGAAGGCGAGTTCCAGCGAAGTTCAGTCGATAAAGGCTCACTCAATCTCCACCTGATTCAGCTTCAGATGGATGCTATGGTTTCCTGTCGTGCCCCTCTAACGGAATATGAGCTCCAAGATCTACGTTGAAGATTCGAATGAGATCTAGATGTCTGGAGGTGTTCAGCTATAGGCAGACCTCCAACTTGCTCCTTTTGCTCCCTTGTGCGCTCCTAAGACCTACAATGATCTCCACGCTTGGAGGAGATGCTCCAACGAGCTTATTGAAGAAGAAAATGAGGGGAATGGAGAATGGGTGTGGACCTTTGGTGAAGATGGTCAGAGAGGAGGTCATTCCTCGGATCTAGGGTGACCTAAGGGGGCTCAGATGTGGAAGGAGGCAAAGAAGGGTCGTGTGAATGTGATGGTGAGGTCGGAATGGGAGGGGGTCATCAGATGGAGCTCTGATCTTGCAAATCGGAGCTAATGGTTGAAGATGTAAATCGAGGTTAATGATAGAATTCATAACACTAAATTAAAAGCGAAAGCAAACAAAATTAAACTAAAGCATTTATGGTGGAAGGGGATGAAAATCGGCCTCGATCTTTGTGACAGGCGGAGAGGCGAGACTACACCAGAGGAGGTCCGACGATAGTATGGATCGCAACTGAAGCACTCAATTCATGCTCTCGATTAAAGATGTGCTCCTCTGTCACCGGAGTTCAACCTCTTTCACTCAATCTCGGGTGAATTAGGTCCAAAATAGGATCAAACAACAACGGGCATTGATTTCGAAACATATATAAGCATAGGAACAACCATATTTGAAGTTCAAATTGTGAGTGATTCAAGGCATGATTGAAGTATCATATGAGGTGGCGAAGGCGTCAGTTGATTAGGCTGAAGATTAGGAGAAGAAGGCGGAAGAATTTAATGACCAGGACGCATGGGAAAATGGGTGAGGGAAGGCTCGCGAGCGAATTGCATGGAATTCGGCAGGGATTGAGGAGTTGACCTGGGTCAACATACCCGAGATTGACTAATAGTAGCCCGCTTAGAATAAGATAGATTAGGGAAAACAATAAAATATCAATAAATGTTAAATAAATTAGGTTAAAAATAAAAAATGATTTAATTAAACAATGTAAATAAAAAATATCAAGGACTAAATATAGTTAAATTAGGAGATTTTTAATTAAATAAATAAGGTATATACATGTCTAAAAATAATTAAAGTGTGTTATATACAAGTATATATACCTATGTATACATGACTATGATTTTTAATTAATTATTTTTTACAAATATACATATAAATTAATAATTTTTTAACTTATAATATTTTACAAGGATTTTAATAATATGTTTATTTGATATTTACGAAGTGATTTATTAGGTTAACTAAATAGGTATATTTTCAGTATATACATAGTGGTATATAAACAATACATACATGGTTTTTTTGTTGATTTTTATTTTGTTATTTTTATTCGTATTTTATATAAGTCAAGTACAATATATACAAATAAGTAAAAATACAATATGTACAAATATATACATGAAAATGAATAAATAATATATATAACATACATAGGTGTATTATACAATAGCACCCCCAAAAAGCCACATTTCATACATTAACTCTGATTTTTATGAAACTACGTTCATTTTAAATATTATTTAATTTGAAGTACAATGAAAGTGTGTTTGATTAATTTTGACTTTTGGTGGAGAAATATTGATATGACAAGTTGAGTTTTGCATCTTTTTCAGAGTGTTGTAATTTGCATGTACAGGGATTATTCTTGCAATTATTTTTATTATTTACAACATATTTTTATGTACGAATTTCAAGAAGGAAACAATTTTATTTGAGGTTACTTTGAGTATAAATGAATTAGTTTAAAGAATGTGTATTATATATAGTAGTGTAGAGATGATGAATATATACAAATGAAGGTTGATTTTCTAAATTTTTTGTATTCAACATTATCTCCCCTTACTTTATTCTTGATCAATTAGGTCAAGTCTTGACCTACTCTCATGGACTAAGTCCACTTGTATCTATTACATATACACAGTCTTCTATTTTATTTATTTTTCCTTTGTTTCTTTATATATTTATTTTAGGTTAAAATAGTGATAAATATACAATATTTACACAAGAATAAGGGTTAGTAAAAGAATAGATTTATTGATATTTATAGGTATTTTATAAGTGATTTTAAGATAAAATAAATGAATAAAGATGATGAAATGCATATTCATCAGTCGTATGTCGGTTGTATACATCTGGAGTAGGGTCTTCATCATCCAAGAGATCGAGAAGAAGATAAGGCCAGGAGTGAGTTACATCCACCTTTAGATAAAGAATTGGGATCATCCACACCATCGGCATTCTCTCAAAATGCAGCCCTTGGATCAACCTCATCGTACGCTATAGATCAATTTTCGAGCCTCGGAGATGAGCCTCTTACCTTGGACTCGACGAAGCACTCAGAATACAATGCGTGGAGGCTCGGGCATCCAAACCTATATGCCGCCCGAGCTAGCCGGGGTCTCGTGTTGCATGCATGCACTTGAGAATATTTTACAACTAAACCCACAAATCTTCTTTGATTTACAGAAAGACCAGTCACGTACATATTCCACGTGAGCTGGTAATTTTCTAGTGGTGCTCTACAGAATTTTTTTAAAATTGCATTTATACCCTTGCCTAGGACTAATTTCACAAGTACCCCAGAGGCTTTGGTCAATAATAGATAAGTTCATGCAATAACTCAATTGAGATAGAAACTTAATTCTTTTATTGCATTTTAATCCCTGGAACTTCATTTTAGCTTATCTTTCTCATTGAAACTCCATTTTTATCGTATTTTACGTCATTTTGAAGCTGGTTCTATGCTCTGTCAATTTAGATATCTTATGAACAAATGGATTAAATTGAAATATTGTTTGAGGATACCTTTGATCTATTCATGCTTAATTTGACATATGTGTGCATTAATCTTTAAGGAAAGATTGTTCTCTTCTGTGAGGGCTTCATTAAGAAGGATTAAACTCTATATACTTGATATTTTTTATGATTAAATTTTTGAGGACTAAATTACATGGAAAAATAGGGGTCAGGTCTTCTTGAGAAATATTTTTCGCTCTAATTATTTGCAGGATTATTTATTCATTGATTAATCTTCTAGATTGCAGCTTGGATTTAATTTGATAAATATTTCTTAAACAGGTTATTTATTTAGGTTTGTTATTAATTATTGAGGATTAATTAATCATTTTATTAAGGATTGAAAATAATCACAACTCATGTATTTCACTGCTTTCTCTGTTTATTTTTGCATTACACTTTATTATTGTTTAGTTCTTTTTACTTTATTTTCTGACATAGAAATTCTTCCTGCAATTAATTAATTACTTAGATTGATTTAGAACCACGCAACTAAAAACTTTTATTCCCTGAGTTTGACCTTGGTATAATGAACAAGTAAAAAACACTACACAATATTCAAAATTTGTGGTTTTTGTTGATCTGATTTCCATCTCCTATACTACAATTTACTATTTTTAAAGAGGCGTAATTACGGTTCATCAGATGGCACCGTTGTTGGAGATAGCATATTTTTTAGATTTTAGATTAATTTTTAATTAATTATTGTGTTTTTATTTATGTTTCTTTTTCCTTCATATTTTTCTATTTTTTACATTAAATATTCTTATTTTCCTTGTATTTCTTTCTCTCGTAGAAGCTAACCACATCTTCTCTCTTCGTAGATAGCTCTAGAAAAATTTTGGAAAAAATCAAGCTACTACAAGATTTTTATCAATTTTCAGTTTCTGTGAGAGAGAGCTTAGTTTCTTTTTGTAATTTTTCACAAGACTCTCTGAACCCAAATCTCTTTAACAACTAGGACTGAACTCTTTATGGTGTACCTAGTATGTTTCAACCTCATATGTGTAGTTGGGACCTGACTTGAGTGGTGTAAAAATTAGGTGCACATATGCTAGCTTAGATATTTATTTTTAGTTGTGCTTGTAATTTTTAGGTTGCACATTTTCACTAATAAGATGCACTAGTAAATCGTGCGAACATAGCCAAATCAAAACCCAAATTCTTCATGCTAATAGAATTATCTGCTTAGGGTGATTTCTCTATGCATATCATATAGTGTAAAACTTTAATTACTTGTCTTGTATCTTGCATGAAGAATGTGGGGAATTAATGTAAGTCTTCTTCTTAGCATGCATCATTGATTTAACGCTTGCATCAACTTTTTTCGATCCTCTACACCTCACTTTTATAACTTAGGAGTTCAAAGGGAATCGGGATTTCTTGTTAGACATGACATTTTTGTGCTCGGATAAGACCTAAGTAATAATCTTTAAAATTGGGAGTGCTAATCAAGGCGATTGAAAATAAATTGACATCAAAATCAATCTTGTGTTTGGTGGAGAGCAACCCACTCATGTATGTAGGAGAGAATCGTACACTTAGGGTAAAGCCCAAAACATGTCCTCTGCGTACTCTTAAGTTATCAAAGATTGTTTTACCACTCAATTCAATTGAAAAGATAATTTGCCAGACTCTTGCGGCCTTCACAACTTTGAGTTGGTGAAACAACTAGGTTTGACTTGTGTTTGTAATGTGTGTCAAAGTCTTTATAATTGTAAGCAAATCAAGGTTCGTAAATCATTCTCCATCTCTCTCTCTTGAGAAGATGTCAACACATTAGACTTCATATCCAGATTCCGTGGATCCCTATTTTCATGACTATGTCCTGATCTTCTCCTCTATCATTCCAGGGGAACCCTCTCTTCGAAACAGGTCCCGTTCAACCATCATTCTCCTCCACCCCAGCCCATGCCCACACTTCTTTATGGATTAGACCTTTCTTACATTCTAACTTTCACATGAACCCAATAGAGCAAGCAGATTTGAGGATGAGAAATAAAGAAACTGATTTCGATAGAGAAACACAACTCTCGCTTACAATGGACTATACGTCGTTTGAATCGTCCTCTACTCAGGGTGACTCTCTTCCCGAGTATGATAAATTTTCCTTTGACAATTCAAAATAGATCAAAAATCAAGGAAACATGACTCATGGACAGACTGTAACGACTTGGAATAATTAATACTGCTCTTAGAGCTACATGTTAGAATCACAGCATGTGGAGTACAATTATTCAATCCCAAGCTATGAGGCACTTGAGGATGAAATTGCTCGGAACAAAAATAGAGTTGATGCTTTAACAGAACAAATATATAATGCCATCCAATCAATGAAAAATCAAGAAGAAGTGAGGATGTCACTAATCGAACCAGAGATGCATCATGTATCACACACTCAACCATCTCTGACCTCTGACCAACCTACTAACCATTACACTGAAAACACTAAAAAATTTGAAAAACCATAAAATTCGAAAAATGGACAAATTTGAAATAAAAGCATTTTGCAATAGTCTGATCTGAGAACTTCCATTAATCAAGGCCATATAATATGTTCCCAATCTTAAGAGATTTACAAAGAGTCGATAAACCCTAAAAAGATGGGAAAGAATCGATCAAGGATTGAATTTCATATAATATCTATGGCCAGTTCTGTGGTGATGAATCATAAAACTAAAAGCCACAAATTGAAGCGGTTGACTTGGATCACATCTGAAATTAAGGATTTCATATTCACTCATGTTCAAATAGACAACTCCATGTTAAACATCCTCCCAAAGCTCGTCTTTGATCAACTCAAGCTCAGATAACTCAAAAAGACAAGGTGATCATTCAACGACCAGATCGATCTACCAAAAGACCAAAAGGGATTGTTTCAGTTGTCAAAAACTTCCAATGTGACAAACATAGAATGGACTTTATTGTCCTTGACACTAAGCACTGTAGAGATTTGTCTAAGTCTCCTATCATTCTAAGAAATCAGTTCTTAGCCTCTACTAAGGAAGTTATTGATTATGAGACTTAAGATATAAGATTATAAAGCTCGGACCACAATGAACAAACACTCAATGACATGAACCCAACCATCCACCAATAGTCCTGACCAGGAGAAGACCAGTTCACACGATCAGACCTCTCTGCATGAAACGCACACAAACCATAGGAGAGACACCTAATGAGATGACTGTGAAGCCGACAAACAAAGATATCACCTATAAAGATTCAAAACCACAAGGGATATACATGATTACGAACAGAAATTGTCCCTATCCCTTATGGAAATCTCCTATGTTACCAAAACTTCAGAACATTAAAAGGTGATATCTTCATCCTCGGCCATCACTCACACTGCCACCAGGAACGTGCTCACAATGCCTAATGAAACTAAGGAAACTCCCCCGAGACGTGTCATAATCCTACAGGAGTGGGACAATGAATACGATGATTCATCTGACGAGGAACCCATAAATTCCACACCTTCCAGACTGGTTAATCATGATACACAGAAGAACTCTGACCTTCCTCCTCCCAATACTTCATACAGAAATAAAGTGGCTAAGAAAGTCATCTCCGACCATAGAAACTAGGTGACTTCTGAAGAGTCCTCATCAAGTTCCTTATCTAATCCTGAAGTGGTAGATCAGGTAAGTGCAATCATGAAATTGTTATCAAAGGACACTTACAATAGTTGGAGATCCTCTGTGTATGACTATTACTCTTCCGAGGATGACTCTGACGATGGTTGGACTTCATGACCTCCCCCCTCTTCACCGCGTTCTACATCTTCATACTATCTCCCACCATACTCCCGTAGGAAGGTTTATCGAAAACTCCCTTGACCCCCTTGTATATCCATCTCAGATCTACTCGGTCCCCCCACTTGTAATTACACACTCACTCTTAGGCTGACTTGAACTTATGTATATGGTGACTGACATCATTGTGAATATATCACTTCTATTCTTTCTTCTCACCCTATACCGTCTCATTTCTTTCTCTCATGTTGTGTGTAGGCCCTCAAAGCCTAACTATATTTGGTACAAACTAGGTCTTTATTCCACTTTGTGCCATGGGGACATAACACATGCTAATTATAGGGGGATGTGTATATTGTATATATTTACTTTACCCATAGCTCGTACTTTAACTGTTTTCAAATCAAAAAATGGAATTGGGAAATTTTTGTGTATGATATGTATACTATACAAAATTTTTGTCTATATAATACTTGTTTTGAAAACACTTTGTAAAAATTAGGGGGTATAAAAACTTTTTGAAAAATAAATAAAAAAATTCTTTTAGTGACTTCTTACTACTGAATTTAAAAATGACTAGCTACTTCTCAATGAGGGAATTACATTCTCCCTTAGCGATTGGATAGTTAAAGGGAAATGTGTAAGGCAACTTCCTAAAGTAATACGGGCAGTCGTTATACGGTTCGTACTTTACTCATACTAGTTGAAAGTACAAGAAACTAGCCATATGAATTCGGACCAATCATTATGTCACTCTAGTCTTCAGACTTGTTAAAACAACAACAAAAGGGAACAAAAACAAAACTAACTAATTTAAGGTTTTATCCTTGACACTTTCACTTCACACAAGACTTGTGCATTCCAGACTACTTGGTTTAGAGTGTCACCTGAGTCTGAGTTGAATCACTCTTGTTCATTAGGTTCCAGAGACTTAATTACTCAACATCCCTGATTAAAGGATATATGTGCTATATTGCATATACAATCTCAAAAGCTTCAAGGAATTTGACCAGCACAACACTTGCATGATGACATAATATTTGTGATGATTAATTGTTTCGCCTGATGAACTAAGATGAGAAGCTTGAATTTGTATCTGATTCTTGAGGATGGGACTTGATTGAGGGTCGCTTTATGAAACCTGAGTGTCAGCACATAAGCCAGTATGGGGACAAGGTCATGTACTAATCTTGACTTAACCCAGGTCCTAGTATGAGTTAAAAACTAAAATTGTGGATCATCATGTGCCAACTTGGTAAAAGTAGTGGAGAGATAACCAGACAAATATCATTCCAAAAAGTCAAAGAAAGATCTCAAAGTTAATAGGGAAAATTCAACAAAAAGAGCTGAATAACTAGTGAGCACTCCAAACCTTTTCAAAATGTCCACTTTGATCAAAGCTATTAGGGCCATAGGAGTCGTTCTAGCACCCAGAAATGGATCTACATCGTAAATGCTACAAGTCTGGGTGTTGAAGGTATAATGGGTACTCAAAAGAGACAAACCTTGGTGAATTCCCAAGAAAACAAGTGCATGACTCCAGAATCTCTTGACTGACATGATGATTCACACCCAAAAATATGTGAGTGTGTGATAAGGCATTCGAGAGATCCTTGCTCCAATGAGAGGAGAAAAGAAATGGCACAATCCTACTTCCTCAATACTTGACATGGTCGTCATTACACTTTCAAGTTCGGCAACTAAAGGACGGTGAATTAATGGGAAACTTGATCATTGTACCAGAGCCGAGAATTGGAACATTAAGAGAGCTTATTAGACTAGGGCTTCAGACGAAGCAAAGACTCTACGCAAGAAAATGAAGTCAACACCTTAAAATCATATCTTCTATACATATATGTGTCAAAGGAGATTATGATAATTAGAAATGTTGGGATCTTTTTGGATAAGATTTGGTTAGAATTAGATTTAAGGAGTCGCCTGAAATTCATGGACTGGTCTTCAAGTCTTTTATTCACACTTACACAGTCAGGGATTCAACCTTCTAATAAAAGAAAACTTTCTTGGGGACAAGTAAAGATCTAAGTATAGGGATGTGATGAATCCATGACTCATCTACTCTATATAGAAATTTTAGCAAAATCTCCTAACAAGTCACAAATCAAATCCCGTAGAATGTGTTAATTAGCATTCACTAACATTGCAGGAAATTAGTGTTAGAATCTGTAATTAAATAACCTTTGTTTTGCATAACTTGAACCTAGAATTTTATGCATAAAGATTAAGTAATTTGACTTAATTCTTTCCCATTTATATTCTTTAATTAATCAACTAACTTGACATTAAGAAACAAATTGCATAAAAATAACAAAATCCAGATAAAAAGAGAAATTCTGAACATGTATATTGTATAAATAGTTTCACTTTATTGATTTTATTTCACCGTTTTCTTAACCTATAAAAATCTTTAAAAATTAGATTAACTATGTATATATAATATATAAATTATTCCACTAATTAAAATCAAACTAAAAGTACAAAAAGGCACAAAATACCAAAATACATGGTTAATTGGCAATTAATCCTTTTACAACAATGTATTTTATACATATTACTTCTTTTAATTTTGGATCCATCATGAAAGTTGTCGATCTCATTGAGATCAACAACGTTCATGTAGGCCAATTTTTAATTTGGCCCTTCCTTCAATTTCTTTTCCTATTTTTCTTTTATTTTCCTCCTTGGTCAATGTTCTAGTCAACATTTCCGCCACATGGTGACCACTCATTGGGCCACCTCATGCCCAGTCAGCCATGCATCTTGACCTTGTCAACACGCTTTGTCCAGTAGTGGCCAATGGCCTTGATCATTGGATCAATTTGATCTAACGATCTAGACTTCTCCCACTCAAGTCATCCCGACCTCGCATGCATCATACATCGCTCCCATTCACTACCTTCAGTCAGTGGATCTAGTATGATCCAATGGTACCTATATTGTCATCTTCCTTCCACCGACTGCCATCCCCACCTATCTCCTCCTCCATCGATCACCTCACCATCACTATGACCATGACTATGATTACCGCCCCTCTCTCTCTGATCATCGTCTCCACCAAATCGACCTCCCTTCACCTCTCTAACTTTATTCCAACACCTCTCCATCGCCATCGACACACCTACAACTTAACCCTGGCAGTTACATCTCCTCCTTGAAACTGCCCAACACCTGCATGTAAAGCCTCCCTCCTCCATCAAGATCGTTCACACTGCCCCATCTATCTCCCCTTCTAGCCATTATCTCCTACTCCTATAATTCCCATCCTCCTTCTCTAGTATCGACTTTCGTTGTCTTCGACCTCAGAAAAAATGGAGAGAGAGAGAGAGAGGAGAGGGGGAGAGCTTCGAGAGAACGGTTGGTGACAGTAGCGTCTCCCTCGAGCGGAGACCCCCCTAATCGATAAGATCCAAGGAGGAATTCATCCTTGTCGCTGTGATGAATCCTCATTCATCACTCTTTATTCTTTTATTTTAGCTAAAAACCTTTGCAAAACACCATGTATATGTTTGTAAATATAATAATTTACCAAATAGCATGCATTGTGTAAATAGCCATAATTAGCATGTTTTTGTGCAAAAATAAAATAATAAAGAAATAAATAAAAAGAGGGAAATATTTAGAATAAATATTGAGTGACCTGAACCCAAGGGAGGGCTCAATAAGAGCCTGACCGCAAAATAAAATAAGTAGAGAGAGATAGGGTGACTCAACCTTGTACATATACTCCCTCTTATGTAAATATTTTATTTTCATAAAATAAAAATATTTATGTGTTTCTCACATTTTGTATATACTTATAAAAATAAAATAAAAATAGGAAAAATTAATAATTTCTCTCTCCTCAGTGTATATATACCATGTATATATGAATAAAAGACCTATTTATTTTACCCTTGTAAATAATTAATAAAAATCAAATAAAAATATTTTTATATTCCAAATTTTATGGTGTAAATAAATAAAATATAAAATTGGGATAGTTATACATAAATAAAATAATTAAAAATAAAAATAAAAAATACATAAGTACATATACCTGTATATAATAATATATAATGTATATACATAATTTTTTTTCAAAAAAATAAATAAAAATAACTAAAAGATACTTTGTAAATAAATAAACATTTTTTATTTTGTAAATATTTTGAAGACCATCGGAGATCCTGCATCTCCTCCACAGACGACCTTGATCACCAGGTAGCCCTTTTATCCTTTATCTTCGCTTTAATTTCGATTCTTAGTTTTTGCGTCGTCGGCCGATTCCGATTATTTACTCATCGATTCAACCATCCGACCACACGAACACCTTCACGAGACCTCTCCACACATTCTACGCCCTCCGATCATCTTGGTTCGCCCCGGAACCAGGACTTAGGTCTCCTCCGCCGTCGGCTCGCCGGAGACCCACGCTCCGCCTTACCCACGCACCCTTTCTGCCCGCTAATGGGTCGAGGTAGTTTGCCCTCGACCCCTCTTGCTTCCTGTGCAGGTTTCTAGGCTTAAGAGCCTCGTCTAGAGTTTCGAGTACACAGGAACAGGAGTCACAGGTCCTCGACGTCGCCGGAGCACCCCGGTGGCTCCTAGCCTCATCGAAGACCCCCACCAGCTGCGGAAGACCACGAGCTTTGAGTTCCCCACCTCAGCAGCCTCAGAGGATCTCCCTAGCGCGCACAGTAGCCCGGCGAACCTCGCCGGCGAGCTGTTCTTCCAGGATCCTCCAGAGCCATCCGATCGAGCCTCGCACCTCAGTTCAGATCTTAGCCACTCGTTCGTGAGGGGCTCGTAACCATACGATCCATATGAGGATCGGATTCGAGACGTCCATCGCCGAAGGGGCATCCACCATCCACATCCATCAGTTCACACGTGGACGCCTTGCAGCCGTCGGATCATAATAATGGGGTAATATCACTTAGGCCCCTCTTCTTTTTGCTTTTATAGTTTAGTCTTGTAAATATTTTATATAGTTGTTTTTATTTTAGGTAATTTGCACTTTTGACCCTAGTATTTTGAGATATTACGATTTAGTCCCTTTGTGTGTGGAATACGTGCTTCGATACGTGAATTTTTGGGTAAATTGCATGTAAAGGGCTTGGACTTTTTAGCTGTTATGGATTGATATTTTATAAATAGGAATGACACTTTAGTCCCTGTAGTGCAAATCACGTACTATCCGCGTGCCCTTTTTGGCTTTTTGCAGTTTTAGCCCCGGATTGATTGTGCATGTTATTGTTTGGATGAAAGGTTTTCGTTAATTGCACTTTGGTCCCTGTGTGTTGTGCCCTTTCCATTGGTTGAATAAAACATCAAATAAACTCCAAATCTTGTGAAATTTGGAAACTTGGCTTCTTCCACTATGTAAACATTTCACAAATTTTTTGGGATATTTTTATTATTGTTTGCTATTTTTAAAAAATCAAAAACTCCTATTTTTGCTACTGTTAGAAATATAAAATCAACTAAAAATATTAAAAACCCTCAAAAATTATAAACAAAAATTCCTTATTGTTTTCCATGTGTTTACTTGCTCTAGTCCAAATTTCACTTGATTTGGACTTGTAAAACCCTTAAAAATCAAAAAACCCTAAAAACCTTATAAAAATTATTAAAAAGTTCTATAAAATTCAAAAAATTACAATTTCTTTCCCTGTACTTAGTTTTTATTTCTAGTTTTCATAAAAAAAATATTCAGAATTTTAGAGGACAACTATATATGTTTAATTAGCCTTTCAAATCTGGTTGCACATTAGTTCCCTGTTTTTAACTTTTTCTATTTTTATAAATCAACTAAAAATCACAAAATTCTGAGAAAATTGCTCAAACCACTTAAAACTTATAAAACAACAAAAATAATTTTATTTTAATTTTCTGGTTTGTTTTTGTATGTTGAATAAATTGTTGAAGTTGCTCCTTTTAGCCATTTTCTTTATTTTCTTCATAATTAAAAATACAAAAAAATAAAATACACCAAAAATATTTTTCTTTATTATTTCTAATTCTGACTACTTCGTAAGTCACTTGGTCAACCGTGCTCCTTGAGTTCGACCCTGGTCGTTATACCATGTTAAACAAATAGCGAAGACCGCTATTCGATTTTTGATTGTTGATTTCTTTTGGAGGTCTGATTTTTCTAGATTGGCTGATATTCGAGATCTGGGTCCCAACGACCCTTGTTTTTTATACCTTCACCTGGATTTCGGATTGATTTCTCGGTCACCAGAATGGCACCGTTGCCGGGGAGCATGGCTTAGTAGTCTTTTATTTTTGTTTTTGTTCGGTTTTCAGTTTCACGGCTTTCTATCTTCTTTTGTTTTCTTTTTATTTTCTTTTCTTTTGTTTTGTTTGTTTTTATTTTTTTGTTTATTTCCATTTTTATATATATTTTCTTTTATTTTATTTTCCTATGTATTTTTATAATAACTTTGTCTGGCATTCTTCTGTTTGATTTCTTACGAGGGCCTGAGGACCGAGGCGGCTTTCTTCGGAAAGCCGAAGCAACCGCGGAAGCCGGAGGTAGCTTCCTTCTGTACGGAGCCGCAGGAGAGCGTGAGGAGTTGAGTAGGAGAGAGAGGAGAGGATTAGCTTAGCATAGTTAGTTTATTTTCAGTCAGACTATTTGTTATTGTAATAATACATGGACAGAGACTTTCAAAAACTTTGGTGATTGTCGGGGTCTGTTTCGTCGAGCACCGGTGTGCTCGGGGGACCTCACCGTGTTTTCGCCGGTTTTGAGTTTTATCGCCTTTTACAGCTTATCTGATTTCCGAGGACTTAGCCTTAGCCGTAGGATTTTCACTACTTGCGACGTAATTAATTAGGACCCCGGCCTAATTAGATTGCATGCTCCTATAGATCGTCTAATTGGACCAGATTAATAATTAATAAAGAAAAAGCTAACCTGGTCACTCGAGGGGTCATGTACCGCTAGAGGCCGTTTACAACACTGGCAAGATCCGTTGTGGCGGACACCGATCAGCATCAGAGACCAGACCCTGACCCCTCCCGTTGACCCGTTAGCTACTGTTCTCCCCGTGTAGAAAGTGCTTCGTCTAAGGCCATTTTCCTCGTGCATCATATAGGTAGTTTACTTTCTGTCATTATTTTTATGCGCGGATCACTCTACATGTAGACTACTGGAGTCAGGTACGCATCTCTTACTCTGCATGCATCATTGATTTCTTCGCGCATCAGCTTTTTCGTCTTCTCCCCCTTGTTTTTGGACTTAAATAAAATTAGGAGAACCCGAAAAATTCGTTAAGAGATTAATTTCTTGAAAAATACCTAAAAAGAAAAATCATAAAATTTGGGACTGCTAAAGCAAATTAAACTTAAAATTCACCTCACCAAAAAAATCTTGTATTGGGACAGCAACCCCCGCCTTGTATGGTTTGATTGGGCGAGAGAGTGACCCGCACACTAGGTAGAGTCATATCTGACCCTTCTTCAGACTACTGCTTATGGGCTAGTCGTTCTCCAGTGAGGATCGCTCCGATCTTCGGTAAAGCGGGCCGCGATATCCTTAACAAAGTAAGCCGATCGGGTAGCTGGTAAATGATCTGCGGCTTGTACTGGCTGGGAAAGATCTAGTTCGAGATCAGGACAGTCTCCTGGAGGCGTTGGATTCCCAACAGCTCGCTTAATCGCTCTGTTAGACTGTATAATCACCAAAAATAAAAAAGATAAGATAAAAGACCAAACTCTTACGGTTATCAGCTCGTGTTGCATTGGTGAATTTGGGGTTTGCTTGTTTCATCATGTTTGCTTTACAGATCCCATCCGCCACACTCGCCAGATCACGATGATGGGTCGGAGGTCCCTTAGGCAGCCTCTGTCTGCACCGCTTACGAGCACTCCGGTCCGTTCATCTAGGTCGGTTCGTGAGAGCCGAGACCCGCTCTCCGAACCTGAGTTCGCTTCCATCATGTTTCTCCCCTCCCCCCCGACCACCTTTCTTCTGACAGTCCCGAGGTGCCCGATCAGATAAAGCAGCAGGCAGATTACATTTCGGCACCTGAGCTTGGGTCTTTTGCCTTTGCAGAGACCATGGCTGGCAGCTGTGATGATGCACCGGAGGCCCGAGAGCAGAGCAGACCTATGTACTGGATCAGGCTGCGATCAACAACACCTTGATAGCTTCCCTCGAGATGATGCAGCAGAAGATTAGAGACCAGGGAGCTTTCATGGTGGAGATGAGGAGAGAGATGGAGAGGCTGAGGACAGAGCGAGAGCAGCCGAGAGCCACAGGGGTGGGAGAGATACCAGATCAGCCTGACGAGTCGGTTCAGCCAGCAGCAGCAACAGTAGTGAGACCGATGCGGGAGTTGCACAACCCCGGATCGATGCTTACAAACCGGTGGATCGTGCTTCTGGCGATCGTGGGGGACTTCAAGTTCCCCCCATAGACGATTCAGCTTCTTCCCCATTTCCATGCGCTCGCGACTGAGGAGCCCCATCTTCATCTCCAGGAGTTCGAGATGATCTGCAGCACCATCCACGATCGGTAGGTGGATGAGGACACCATTCAGATGATTGCCTTCCCTTTCTCCCTTGTAGACAGAGAAGACAACTTGCTGAAGCATTTGGGGAGATTTGTCACTACTTGGGAGCAGCTCTGCACTGAGTACTTGAATAGGTACTATCGACTCGAGTGGACAAACACAGCGAGGGCCCTGATCTGCAACTTCTCCATGATCCCCAACGAGCAGTTCCATGAGGCATGGGAGAGGTTTAGAGAGCTTACCGACAGATGCCCGCACCACGACATCTCGAAGCTGAACCTAGTTCAGAGCTTCTTTTGCAGGCTGACACCAGAGCTACACGGCTTGGTGAACGCTTCTTGTGGCAGTTCCTACATCGCCAAGGATGAGGATCAAGTCTAGGCCATCTATGAGGAGATGGCCGAGAACTACACCGTGATGTCTCAAACCTGACTTTACACTCAAGGACGCCCCCAGCCACAGGACATGCAGTTCCAAAGGATAGCGCAGGTCGATGCCGATCCTTCCACTTCGTCGACGGCCACCGACATGGGCATCATCAGCGAGAAGATGGACCGGATCGAGCTGATAGAGAAGAAGAAGTGTCAGGTCATGACGCAGATTGACCAGATGGCACAGACGCTCAGTAACCTAAAGACACAGATCATGTGTCTCCAGGAGGCATAGATGGCTTCTCAGCCTTGTCTCAGGTAACGAGGTGATCCAAGCAGCAGTGGTAGCTCGTCCCAGTACTCCAGTCAGCCTAGATAGGTTCACCTTGTACAGGCAGAGTCATACTAGCAGCCACCGAAGTTTTACCAGCCACCACCATCCATGGATACTCAGATGGTGATGTACCAACCGGATCAGCCCCTGGCAGTACTTCCCCTGCCCTCGTACAAGAAGGAGCCATTGATCGATGTTAATGGGATATGGTACGACCGACCCCAGCCCGATATCCGATGAGACCATCCCAGATTTCGCTGGTCGGCCGGAGGCACCAGTTCCCAGCAGCAGCCTCTAGTTCAGGGTGGCCAATACGTCCAGCAGCATGAGCAGCCCCAGCCCCCAGTTCAGCAGCAGCAGTTATTCCACAGAGAGCAGCACGGTCCTCGTCCCTATCAGCAGGGACAGCATTGGAGGCGAGAGCAGCCTCAGCAGCAGTATCATCAGCAGTACCCTTCTCACCCTCACCGGCAACAGCAGCAGCCTCACTACCAAAGAGGCCACCCGTCAGGTTCTCATGGGCCGACCTATGAGAACCCCTCCTTGGATGATCTAGTCCGCTCATGTTCGAGCAGTAGGCTACCTTTCGACGGGAGATGGACGAGTTCCTCAGGAGATGAGGGAGATTGTGAGAGGGAAGGTCGCCATACCTGCCCAGATCAAGCCGAACCCGAACAGTCTGAAGAGGAAATCTGAGAAGGTAGAGTTCACTGAGATTACCACACCTAGTGCTTCACTTGGTGATGTTTCTACATATATGTTTGATGCTGATTTTGTCACACTTAGGAGCGGTAGGATGCCAGCAGGCGGCGCCTTGTCTGAGCGACGACTTGATGCTACTTCAGGAGCGCCAGGCGAGGAGGAGAGCGGTGTTGATGCCGCTAGAGATGACGAAGGTGGTGCTAACGCCACCAAGGAGGATGATCCAGTCGACGGTACTGAGGCCGTCGCTTCACTAGATCGAGGAGGTACTACTGATGCCACCAGACGAGTTGTCGAGCCAAAGCACGGTATTGATGTCGCGGTTCCAGATGCCGAGGGTGGTGCTGAGGCCACCATTTCTACTTCTGCTAGTCTTGTTGTCTTTATGTCAGTTCATGTACCTCAAGACATTTCGGTGAATAAAGGAAAGGGTTTGATTTTTTATGATCTACCTGTGGTGATTGATGATGTATGTGTGGATTCTGTCGTGCTTGAGCAGCCCACACCCTCTCCTAGTCCTTCATCTGAGAAGGACCCAGCAGTCCCCTTTCCCCAAGCACTCCGCTTGGCTAAGGGGACAAAAAAAGACCCAGAAAAGTCCCACAATTTAGAGTTCATCCAGCACATGATGGACAGATTTCAGATACAGCTGACTCTACAGGAGGCCTTGGAGCACATACCTCTCTTCCAGAGATCACTCAGAGACAGGACCATAGTTCGAAGGAAGAGGAGGAACCACCAGTCATAGATCCATGTGCTCACTCGCACCACATGCTTCACGATCCAGAACCGTCTGCCTGCCAAGAGGCCAGATGCAGGAGCCCCATATGTCAGATGCCATATTCAGGAGCAGAGGTTCGATCGTACTCTATTAGACAGCGGGTCTTCGATCAACCTACTTCCGACAGCCCTACTCGACCGCTTCGAGTTGGGCCCTCTACGACAGAGCAGGACGGTCCTTCAGTTTGCTGATCGATCTGTCAAGAGGCCGAAGGGGTTGCTGAAGGACGTTGTCATCACGATTCAGGGCCTGAAATTCCCCATGGACTTCATTATGTTGGACATGGAGATCCCTGAGTCCGTGACCGATACCCCCATCATTTTAGGATGCCCATTCTTGGCCACAGCCAAGGCAGTGTCCGATCATGATAGAGGGAAGGTATACTTTCACATTGAGGGAGAGAGTATACAAATAGAGACGATCGAGGAGACTAGAGCTAGAGATTCAACTTGCTCTGAGCTGACTTCAGATTCAGAGCAGATGACAGAGGCAGGGCGAGACATCCACCAGGACTGCGACTTTATGATCACAGATGACGAGGTAGTTTGGGCAGACCTAGTAGCACATGCCATCCTCTCACCTTCAGAGTTCGCTAATGCACAGATGCCAGCAGAGGAGAGCTTAAATAGCGCACCCCTGGTCCAGGATACATCTCAGGCAGCAGACCCGGTTCCCGATCGTGAGGCAGGTTTTGATTGTGATTCTGATACAGATCCCTTGGAGTCAGATTTTGACTGGGCAGAGTTTGATGATTTAATACCATATATGACTTCTACTGAGCCTACAACTAGGGAGGAGGCTGATTCTACACAGAGGAGAGACACACCAGCATAGCAGCCTTCGCCAGATTCAGATTGCGAGCGACAGTTCTTATTCTCCCATGCAGATTTGGCCGCATTCACTCAGACCTTTCAGAGGCCAGATTCACCAGCACCATGTTGTCCAGAGCTGAAGTCGCTTCCGTCATCGCTGAAGTATAGTTTCCTTGCGGGCGAGCATGAGATGTACCCAGTCATTATCTCAGTAGATTTGACTGGAGAGCAGGAATCTCGTTTGATGGGGGTTCTTGAAAAGAACCGCAAGGCGGTTGTATGGAGCGTAACCGATCTCTAGGGGATAATTCCAGCCCTGTGATCCCACCATATCTATCTTGAGGAGGATGCGAATCTGTCGCGTGAGTTCCAGCGGCGACTGAACCCGAACCTTCGAGATGTTGTCACGAAGGAGATCTCGAAATGGTGGAGCGCTGATTTTATCTACCCCATCTCCGACTCCAAGTGGGTCAGTCCATTGCATATGGTGTCCAAGAAGATGGGCATCACCACAGTTGTCAGTGAGTCTGGAGAGGAGATCGCTACCCGGGTACCCACTTCTTGGCGGGTCTATGTGGACTACAAATGATTGAACCAGGCCACCAAGAAGGATCATTTCCCGTTGCCTTTTATTGATCAGATTATAGAGAGGCTGGCAGGGAAGAGCTAATACTATTTCTTGGACGGGTACTCCGGATACAACCAGGTGGCGATTTCACCCGAGGACCAGGACAAGACTACCTTCACCTGTCCCTTTGGGACATATGCTTTCAGATGGATGCCCTTTGGATTGTGCAACGCTCCGGCGACATTCCAGAGGTGCATGTTGTCCATCTTTTTGGACATGGTGGGGGAGTTCTTGGAGGTCTTCATGGATGATTTTTCAGTCTACGACGACGATTCAATTCTTGTCTTGACTTCCTAGATCGCGTCCTCCAGTGATGTATTGAGGTGCACTTGGTGCTTTCTTGGGAGAAGAGTCACTTCATGGTGACTCAAGGGACGGTGCTTGGCCATATCATCTCCAACAGGGGCATGGAGGTTGATCCGGCCAAGGTCAATATCATTAGGAAACTCAGTCCACCGTCCAACTTGCGGCAGTTACGGACTTTTCTGGGGCAGTTTCTATCAACGACTCATTCATGATTTCAGCCGGATTGCCCGACCGTTGATTGATCTGCTGATGAAAGACACCGAGTTCATTGTGGATGATAAGTGTCTAGCGTCATTTGAGACTCTCAAGAGTCTAGTTGTAGAGGCTCCTGTCCTCCAGCCGCCTGGTTGGTCTCTCCAATTCGAGATCATGACGGATGCCTCCGATTTTGTCGTAGGGGTCGTGCTGTGACAGAGGAGGGAAGGAGTTCCCGTTGCTATTCGCTACACTAGCCAGACTTTGGATGCCGCTCAGCAGAACTACACCGTCACTGAGAAGGAGATGCTAGCCATAGTCTTCGCCCTAGATAAGTTCAGATCTTACATCATTGGATTTAGAGTGACCATCTATACTGATCATACCACCATCAGGTACCTCATGGCAAAGAAGGATGCCAAAGCCATATTGACCAGATGGATCCTTCTACTCCAGGAGTTTGATATAGAGATTAAGGACAAGCCTGGAGTCAAGAATGTGGTGGCGGATCATCTCTCCCGATTGGAGTATCTTGAGGGTTCTGAGCAGATCGAGCCTATTTGTGAGACCTCCCCAGATGAGGCGATCCTTGCTATCGCCTCTCTCGCGTGGTATACCGATGTTGTGAACTTTCTTGTTGCCAAGAAAGATCCACAAGATTGGCCCAGGCAGCGATTTGAGACCTTCCTTGTGAAGGCCAATTTCTACCACTGGGAGGATCCCGTCCTTTATCATGAAGGAGGGGATAGCGTCTGGCGTAGGTGCATTCCTCAGGAGGAGCACCATAGCATCCTCACATGCTGTGACAAGCTTGAGGCAGGAGGACATCACTCTGGGAGGAGAACGGCACAGAAAGTGCTCCAATCTGGCCTATGGTGGCCTACCCTCTTCAAGGACTCTGATGAGTTCGTGAAGAGGTGTACTGATTGTCAAAGGATGGGCACTTGTGGACAGCGTGATATGATGCCGATGCAGCCCATTCACTTCTGTGAGGTTTTTGATGCATGGGGCATCGATTTCATGGGTCCATTCCCTAAGAGTCAGGGATTCGAGTACATTCTGTTGGCCGTGGATTATGTTAGTCGTTGGGTTGAGGTCATCCCCGCCCGAACCGCAGATGGTAGGACTGTTTGCATATTTTTGAGGAATAATATCATTTCACGGTTCGGGGTTCCTAGAGTTTTGATATCTGACGAGGGGTCTCATTTCGTCAATGATAAGGTAAAGGCCCTTGCTAGCGAGTTCAGCATAGACCATTGAGTAGCCATACCGTATCATCCTCAAACCAATGGCCTTGCTGAAGTGTCGAACATGGAGATCAAGACTATATTGCAGAAGGTCGTCCGCCCTGACCGAAAGGATTGGTCACAGCTTTTGGACTCGGTCTTGTGGGCATATCGGACGTCCTTAAAGACACTGTTGGGCACATCTCCCTTTCGCCTCGTTTATGGCAAGCCCTGCCATTTACCTGTTGAGCTTAGACATAGGTCACTTTGGGCAGTCACAAACATTATTATGGATCCAGTGAGTGTAGGAGATCAGAGGAGGGCAGAGTTAGCAGCCCTGCAGGAGCTACGTGATGCAGCCTTTTCGAGCAGCCTTCAGTACAAGGAGAGAGTGAAGGAGTGGCATGATTCTATATCAGCCACAAGCAGTTTGAGCCAGGACAACCAGTATGGTTGTTCGATGCCAGGTTGAGATTATTTCCAGGGAAGCTACAGAGCAAATAGAAGGGACCCTATCTGGTTCGAAAGGTACATGACAATGGGAGTATTGATATATCTGAGTTGTCTTCTGAGAGAACCTTTCGTGTTAACGGGCAGCGGTTCAAACCATATCTAAATCATGAGCCGCTGGTCATTGACGTTGCCCAATTCACTTTACGTGAGATGTGGTCTCTTGACTCACATCTATTGCATCTCACTCCTGATTATCAATGTTCTCCCGACTTGTGTAGATCCAGTTGTCCATATCACACTATTCTTCAGTCCAACACCCCATTTGCATCTTCGACGTGGCTATACTTTGGGTGCACTTTACCCTAAGTATAGGGGGGTGTGAGACTTTTGAGTTTCTTTTGATTCATTTCTACCTCTGTTTTGCTGCCTATACTTAGGGATATTTTACCCTAAGTATAGGGGAGGTAGACCCTGTACATTCTCCACTCGGATTTTCCTTTGTGTACAGCCTGCTATACATAGGATTACTTAATTCTAAGTATAGGGGGAAACCCCCGAGATTCTCTTTTTCATTTCTATTCAATCATTCGTCTTTGAATATAGCCTTTCTTTTCACTTCCCTGTACTAAAGCACGAGTTATGTCTTCTTCATCGCTCTTGACTCTGAGGACATCGTTCGAGCTAAGTATAGGGGTGTCGTATATATTTCATATATACTTTAGCCATAACTCGTACTTTTTGTGAGTGTGTTAATAAATAAAAATGGCTAAAAACCTAAAAATCCATAAAAATTAAAAAATTTTCTTGTAAATAGGATTCTTTTATTGCACATACATAGCTATGTACAAAATTATTTTTGTAAAAATGTTTGTAAAAATCTTTTGTGTAAATAGTTTGTAAATATTTTGATATCTAAATTATGTATATAGTACACAATTTTTAAATGTTTTGAAAATCAAAAGTTTGCAAAAACCTTGTGTAAATTTGTGTATATATTTTGTAAAACTTGCATTCATGCATACATCCATGTTTTCAAAATATTTTTCAAAAATTTTGCACATTTGACAAATTTTGTAAATTGCATCTTTGTAAATATTTGTATAGTTTTTCCTGAATTATAATTGACATTTAAACTAGCCTAGAATTAAATTGAAAAATGGAGCTTGGTTAAGATCTTAATCCACCTAATTCTAAGAGGAACCTTATAGGGCTTAGGGTTGAGACTTTTCAGGTCCATGGCGACTTAATTCTTTGAGTCCACTAGGCTATGATCATATATCATCTCGATGAGCCTAAGTAGAGCACTTAACAATGCACACATGACTCTTACAGACAATGGCTTTACTTGGACCAGCACTTTACACCGAGCTCTCTACAGATGTGGTGGTGAGGAGGCAGTCTTCCTTGACTTGGGGTAGCATATGAGGGTAGTACTTGTAGGCAGAACCTCTCTTCTTCTTATAGTGAAGGAAGTGCGTCTCAGCTTGGTATGGTCGCCATGAGGTCTAACAACAGGAGTTGTGGGTTGCAATAATGCTTCAAAAGATGGATACTCTACTGGATCAAGAGGAAAAACTCCTTATGTATATATGTTGCACTTTGTAGATATGTTGTACAGATGCGCATCAAAAAAAATGCAAAAATAAAAGAATAACTCCAAAAAAGTGGTGGGTCTGATAGAAAATGATAATCCCACCGGAGTGTATATAGTGCAATAAGCAAAGCTTGGTATTCATGTTCCATCTCATGTAGCTTGCAGCAGGGAGACTTAGCTACACTGGTTGAGCTCCCAAGGATACATGGCTACACTGGCCATGGTCCATTCTCTTCTTCCCCCTCTTCTTGAGCCGGTTGAACCTGAACTTAGAAGGGAATACCCCGCTCCTCAAGGAAAGAGTTGCCAAACTAGGACATTAGAGTTACATTGTTGGGGAGGGTTGTCACTTTGCTACTTCTGAGGTGGGGAGCTATACCTCACTTACACAGTACAAGAAAAGATTCATGGTCTTCAGGGTTTGTGTATGTAGACTTGTTCTGATCTGGATTATTGAGGAGTCTTGACTATAGATTAGTGGAACTTAGAGGCTATTAAGTTTTAAACCTAAGTCCAAATAAGGTTCCAACACATTAATAATCCAAAGATCTGACTAAGCTCCATACTTCAATTTAATGAAGGCAAATTTAATAATCAACATTGATTCATTTTTCCCCTCTTCTTCTTTTTCTTTCCTTTTTCACTTCTTTTTCAAATAAGTGTTTGCTAAGGGACTAGCAAAGTTAAGTATAGGGGGGTGATGAATCCTCATTCATCACTCTTTATTCTTTTATTTTAGCTAAAAACCTTTGCAAAACACAATGTATATGTTTGTAAATATAATAATTTAGCAAATAGCATGCATTGTGTAAATGGCTATAATTAGCATGTTTTTATGCAAAAATAAAAGAATAAAGAAATAAAGAAAAAGATGGAAATATTTAGAATAAATATTGAGTGACTTGAACCCAAGGGATGGCTCAATATGGGCCTGACCGCAAAATAAAATAAGTAGAGAGAGATAGGGTGACTCAACATTGTACATATACTCCCTCTTATGTAAATATTTTATTTTCATAAAATAAAAAATATTTATGTGTTTCTCACATTTTGTATATACTTATAAAAATAAAATAAAAATGGGAAAAATTAATAATTTCTCTCTCCTCAGTGTACATATACCATGTATATATAAATAAAAGACCTATTTACTTTACCCTTGTAAATAATTAAAAAAATCAAATAAAAATCTTTTTATATTCCAAATTTTATGGTGTAAATAAATAAAATATAAAATTGGGATAATTGTACATAAATAAAATAATTAAAAATAAAAATAAAAAATACTTAAGTATATATACCTGTATATAATAATATATAATGTATATACATAATTTATTTTTCAAAAAAATAAATAAAAATCACTAAAAGATACTTTGTAAATAAATAAACATTTTTTTATTTTGTAAAGATGCACGCCCGCCATTCCATTTAGGGGTCCGAGCTTTGGATTATGCGCCCGATCTCCTTCTTTCTCGGAACCCTGCTGTATAAAGCTTCTCCTCCTGCCGCATATTCACGCACCTTAGGCCATCATCTTTGATCCTCGTGACCTCCACCTTCTTCCTCGAGTGACAGCAAGTGCGGAGGGTGTTATAGAGAGCGATTGGAGGCGTTTGCCCCAGGTCTGGCGACCATCGTCATCGAACTCCGCCACCGGCGCAGCCCGAGCCTCTGGAGGCACCGCTCCATTGAGGCGAAAACCGTCGGAGATCCAGCATCTCCCCCACAGACGACCTCAATCACCAGGTAGCCCTTTTAGCCTTTATCTTCGCTTTAATTTCGATTCTTAGTTTTTGTGCCGCCGGCCGTCGCCAGCTGATTCCTGATCATTAACTCATCCGTTCGACCATCCGACCACACGAACACCTTCACGAGACCTCTCCACACATTCTACGCCCCTCCGATCATCATGGTTTGCCCCGGAACTAGGACTTAGTCTCCTCCGCCGTCACCTCGCTAGAGACCCACGCTCTGCCTTACCCACGCACCCTTTCCGCCCGCTAATGGGTCGAGGTAGTTTGCCCTCGACCCCTCTTGCTTCCTGTACAGGTTTCCAGGCTTAAGAGCCTCGTCTGGAGGTTCGAGTACCCAGAAACAAGAGTCCCAGGTCCTCGACGTCGCCGAAGCACCCCGGTGGCTCCCGGCCTCATCGAAGACCCCCACCAGCTGCGGAAGATCACGAGCTTCGAGTTCCCCACCTCAGTAGCCTCGGAGGACCTCCCTAGCGCGCACGGTAGCCCGGCGAACCGCGCCGAGGATCCTCCAGTCCGATCGAGCCCCGCGCCCCAGTTCAGATCTTAGCCACTCGTTCGTGAGGGGCTCGTAGCCATATGATCCATCTGAGGATCGGATCTGAGACGTCCATTGCCGAAGGGGCATCCACCATCCACAGCCGTCAGATCACACGTGGATGCCTTGCAACCGTCAGATCATAATAATGGGGTAATATCACTTAGGCCCCTCTTCTTTGCGCTTTTATAGTTTAGTCCTGTAAATATTTTATATAGTTGTTTTTATTTTGGGTAATTTGCACTTTGGACCCTAGTATTTTGAGATATTGCGATTTAATCCTTATGTGTATGGAACACATGCTTCGACACGTGAGTTTTTGGGTAAAGTGCATGTAAGGGGCTTGGCCTTTCTGGTTGTTATGGATTGATATTTTATAAATAGGAATGACACTTTAGTCCCTGTAAGTGCAAATAACATGCTACCCGCGTGCCCTTTCAGGCTTTTTGCAGTTTTAGCCCCGGATTGATTGTGCATGTTATTGTTTGGCTGAAAGGTTTTCATTAATTGCACTTTGGTCCCTGTGTGTTGTGCCCTTTCCATTGGTTGAATAAAACATCAAATAAACTCCAAATCTTGTGAAATTTTGATACTTGGCTCCTTCCACTGTGTAAAAATTTCACAAATGTTTTGGGATATTTTTATTACTATTTGCTATTTCTCCTATTTCTACTACTGTTAGAAATATAAAATCAATTAAAAATGTTAAAAACCCTCAAAAATTATAAAAAACTTCCTTACTATTTGTTTGTGTGTTTACTTGCTCTAAGTCCAAATTTCACTTGATTTGGACTTGTAAAACCCCTAAAAATCAAAAAACCCTAAAAACCTTATAAAAATTATTAAAAATTCTATAAAATTCAAAAACTTACAATTTCTTTTCCTGTAGCTTAGTTTTATTTCTAGTTTTCATAAAAATTATTTCCAGAATTTTAGAGGCTAATTATATATTTTTAATTAGCCTTTCAAATCTGGCTGCACATTAGTGCCATGTTTTTGCCTTTTTCTTATTTTTATAAAATCAACTAAAAATCACAAAATTCTGAGAAAATTACCAAAAATACTGAAAAACTTATAAAACACAAAAATAATTTTATTTTAATTTTCTGGTTTGTTTTTGTGTGTTGAATAAATTGTTGAAGTTGCTCCTTTTAGCCTTTTTCTTTATTTTCTTCATAATTAAATAACAAAAAATTTAAAATCCACCAAAAATATTTTTCTTTATTTTATTTCTATTTCTGACTACTTCGTAGGCCACTTGGCCAACCCGTGCTCCTTGAGTTCAACCCTGGTCGCTATACCAGGTTAAACAAATAGCGAAGACCGCTATTCGGATTTTTGATTGTTTGATTCCTTTTGGTGGTCTGATTTTTCTTGATTGATTGAGATTCGAGATCCGAGTCGCAATGACCCTTGCTTTTTATACCTTCACCCGGATTTCGGATTGATTTCTTGGTCATCACGCTGCTCCTGTGTGAGTAGCAAATCTTCGTCGTGTCTCCGCCCACGGTTGAGGTGATAAACAAGAGAAGGCCTTTGGCACTCCCATTTCCTAGGTGTTTCCCCTTCCAAGCATTGACCACATCTACCCAAGTACCTCCCTATGCCATGTTCTTTTCATTCTATTTGTTCTTTGTCACAATCCAACCCATCGACTTCACTCATTCCTCTGCTACATGTACGCCTCTGCCGACATCGCATTCACTCCTCTGACCTCCACGCCTCAACTACCTTCATGAATTATCACCTCTATTGGAGATATCCATTGGAGTTACGCTCATTCTTCCCTCACTTCTAACATAAGAAGTAATCCACCACCCCTATTCTCCTTGTGTGTCACAGTACGACCAAGTGCGAGCTTGAGCCACCTATTTCCTTGCATGTCTCTACTAGGTCCATCACCTTCATAGAGAGAACTGCCTCGATGGCCATATGTCGGTCAAATACATCTGGAGTAACATCTTCATTAGCCAAGAGATCGGGAAGAAGATAAGGCCAAGATAAAGTTACAGCCACTATCATATAAAGAGTTGGGCTCATCCACACCGTCAACATTCTCCCAAAAAGCAACCTTTGGATCAACCTCATCAAATGCTCCAGATCAATTTTCGAGCCTCGGAGTCGAGCCTCTTGCCTTAGACCCGATGAAGCAATCAGAACACAACTAGTGGAGGCTCAGGAATCCAAACCTATCTGCCACCTGAGCCAGAATGAGTCTCGTGTTGCACGCATGCACCCAAGGATATTTTGTAGGTAAACCTATGAATCTTCTCTGATTTACAAAAAGACCATTCATGTGCATCTTCCATGTGAGCTGGTAATTTTGAAGTGGCGTTCCACAGAGTTTTTTTCTAAATTGCATTTATGCCCCCATCTAGGGCTAATTTCACAAGTACCCCAACAGCTTTGGTCAATAACAAATAAGTCCCTGTAAGGACTCAATTGTGATAGAAACGTGATGCTTTTATTGCATTAGTCCCTAGAACTTCATTATAGCATATATTTCTCATTTGAACTCCATTTTTTTGTATTTTATGTCATTTTGAAGCTTGTTATGTACACTATCATTTTAGATATTTTGTGAACAAATTCAGTTGGATTAATTTGAACTATTGTATGAGAATACCTTTGATCTATGTAGGCTTAATTTGGTATATTTGTGCATTAAACTTTGAGGAAAGACAGTTCTCATTTTTAGGGGCTTAATTAAGGAGGATTATAATCAATATCCCTGATAATTTTTATGATTAAATTTATTTGAGGACTAAATTATAGGGAAAATTAGGGGTCAAATCTTCTTGAGAAATATTTTTGCTCTAATTATTTGCAGGATTATTTATTCATTAATTGATATTCTAGCTTGCGGATTGGATTTAATTTGATGAATATTTCTTGAACATAATATTTCTTTAGGTCTGTGGTTGATTAATTGAGGATTAATTGATCATTTTATTAAGGATTGAAAATAATTACATCTCTTGTGCTTTACTGCTTTCTCTGTTTATTTTTGCAATGCAATATATTACTGTTTAGTTCTTTTTACATTATTTTCTAACATAAAAATTCTTATTATAATTAGTTAATTATTTAGATTAATTTAGAATCGTGTAACTGAAAATCAGTATTCCCTAAGTTTGACCTTGGTACACTTACCAAGCAAAAAATACTCTACGATATTCTAAATTTGTGGTTTTTATTAATCTGATTTCCATCTTCTATATAATAATTTACTATTCTTAAAGACGTGGATATATGATTCATCAATGGACAAAAGAGACAGAAGACAGAAAAATGAGTAAACGGGGAGTTAGAGTGAGATGGGAGTGGAAAGGCTGAAACTATAGTGCTACTAAATCTTCCATGATCTGAATCTCTTCCATTGCTATACTTCATGCAAAGTCATTTGGAATGACATCAAAGTTGTCACTCTGTATGAAAGAATTCTCCTCAATATGGACTAACTATCCATTTGATTCTATGAAGTGTTTGAGTAGTTGTCCATTCAGTAGAACGTACAACATCTGTGAGATCATATATCTCTACATTGTCATTGCTATACACTTCTGATTTTGCATACAGACTCGTCCATTTAGACTTTAACTTACCATGAAAGATATTGAACTTGGCATTGAACAACCATACCTTATGTCCCGAAACAAACTTCTTGCACATGAATCTTAACCTTATCCTTATAGACCACACCATTGTCGTATGCTCTATTTCCAATCTCAATAAGCTCATTCAGATCTAAGTCTCTACCCTTCTTTACTAGGTGGTTATTCCAATTTATTTTCCTTATTGCCCGTCAGATTTATGCACTAATTAAGAGGGCAAATGGCATGGCTTGCCATAGATCATATGAAATGATGAAGTTCCAAGTAAGGTCTTGTAGGTTATCTTGTAGGCCCATAGAACTTGGTCCGAGAGCTGGGACCAATTCTTCCTATTGAGATGAACTAGCTTTTGACGTATACTTTTAACTTCCCTATTAGATACCTTTGTCATGTCGTTCGACTGTGGGCGGGAAGTACTAGTAACTCGGTGATCAATTCCATAGTCCTTAGCAAAGTTCTTCATATAATGATTCTCGAAGTGGCTACCCCCATCTGAATAATAAACTTAGGAACTCCAAACCTAGAAATAATGTTATCCTTTAGAAACTTACAAATAGTCTTGTTGTCGACGATTTGGGTTGGGATAGCCTCAACCCATCTTGATAAATAATCAACTAATAACAAGATGTGGTCCTACACATTACTATAAGGGAAGGGACCTATAAAATATATGCCTCATGCATCAAAAACATCACAAAATATCATAGGTCGCATGGGAATAACATCTTTCAAACCAATTGTCCCTCCCATTCTCTAGTAAATTTGACACAACCTAATAAAAACATAAGCATCATGAAACAATATCGACCAATAAACCCATATTGAAGCACTTTATGAGCAATTTGTTTTCTCGAGTGATACCCTCCTGCCTCCAGAGTATGGTAGTGATTGAGGACATTATGGTATTCCTCTATAGGAATACACCATCTCCCGACAAAATCTGGTCCCTCAAAGAAAAGAAACAGATCATCCTAGTGGTACCTCCTCGAGTCCAACTTCAGTCGGCCAATGTTGTTTCTAGTGCAACCTTGGGGAACTTGCTTGAAGATAAAAAACTTCACCATGTTGGCATACCAAGGAAGTGAGTCGATAACATAAATTGACTCATCGACGAAAATCTCTCAAATAGACTCAAAATCAAGGGAATCCTTTAGCTCAAGTCGGTATAAGTGATCAACCACAACATTCTTGACTCATGATTTATCGTTAATCTCCAAATCAAACCCCTGAAGTAACAAATACCACCTAAGAAGACATGCCTTCACCTCGTTCTTTTCCATTAAATAACAAATTGTTGTATGATTGGTATAAATAGTCAGCTTAGGTTCCAAAAGATACGATCTGAATTTCTATATGTCACAAACAATGATGAGAATTTCCTTTCCAGTCATTGTATATTTTTTCTATGTAGGATCCAAAACTTTACTCATGTAGTGCACTGCGAATTAAATCCCATCGAATTTGTAACCTAACACCGCTCCTACAGCAAAATTAGACGCATCAGTCATATCTCGAATGGAAGAGACCAATCAAGAGCTTGTAGAATATGAGAATCTATGATCTTTCCCTTTAAGAGCTCAAAGGCCTCTAGACGCATGTGATATACAATAAACTCAATGTGTTTTATTAAGAGTTCAGTCAGTGGTTGAGCAATCTTTGAATAAACTTTAATGAATCTCCTATAAAATCCAACATGCCCTAAGAACGAGCGCACTGACTTGATGTTGGTTGGTGGATGTTTTGTTCTCACATCTAACTTGGCAGGGTCAACCTCAATTACGTTCTTGGAGATTACATGTCCCAACACGATACCCTCATGTACCATAAAATGACTCTTCTCCAAGGAGAGAGATAGATTAACCTCCCTATACCTTTGAAGTACTAGATCAAAATGTAAAAGATAAAAATCAAAAGAATCTCCATGAACTGAGAAGTCATCCCTAAATACCTCCAGGAAATATCTCACCATCTCGGCGAACACAGTAATCATGCATTGTTGAAAAGTACACAGGGCATTACATAACCTGAGAGATAAATACTTGAATGCATATATGCATAATGGACAAGTAAAGGTGATATTTTCCCGATCCTCAAGTGTTATTGCTACTTGATTGTAGGTAGAGTACTTGTCAACATAATAGAAGAGCTCATTCCCTGCTAATCTCTCCAAAATCTGATCAATAAAAGGTAAAAAAAGTGATCTTTATTGGTCACTGCATTCAGTCGTCTATAATCAACACATACGTGCCATGAAGTGGGTACTCGTGTTGCAATCTCTTCTCCCTCCTCACGGTGACCATCTGAATTCATGACTTATTCGTGACCACATATAGAAGGTCCACCTATCTGGAGTTAGAGATGGGATAGATAAGCTCGACTCCACACCACTTTTCAATTTCTTTCTTAACAACTTCCCTTAGATTCGAATTCAATCTTCTCTGACATTCGCGGGAAGATCTATCATTGTCTTCTAGATAAACGTGTTGTGAACATAAAGCAGGGTTAATCCCAACGAGATCCGACACTCTCCATCCTATTACATTGTGGTTCTTTTCTAAAATCTTAAGCAAACTGGACTCATGTTCTTCAGTGAACTGTGAGCAAATAATGATAGGAAATCTCTTCTCTAGTCCCCACTAGAAGGCATGCTTAGAAGTTGAAGGTAATGGTTTATGATCTTTTAATAATGAATCATGTAACATGCCTGACTTAACTGTATCTGAATCTGGTTCTATGTTGTCAGAAGGTGGTAAAATATGTGTTACGGTGGCCACCAACTGAGTTGGGTCTTGAATCAGATTACCAAAGATCCTCGATACATCAGCCAAGGTCGCGTCCAACTCGTAGTCCTCATCCTTCGACTATTCTGAGAGAGAAGGAACTGACAAGTCAAGAGTGACTTTTATGTCATCAAAAGAGTATAGGAATGCATATATCAAGAGACTAGGCAACATCTCGTAAATTGCTTCGTGTACACTATCCTCTCCATATGAGAGGGTATCATTGAGTACTGTTGTGATCTGTTTCCATAGCCCAACTGTGTCTATCACTCTGCATTCTGCCTTAGAAGATGAATGATTTGTGATGAATTCTAAATTAAGTCTCTGCCATATAGTTTGTTGCATATCTAGTTCCACTTCTCCGCTTAGAGAGCGGAACTTCATCATCCTAGCTTGATAATCAAATGAAGCATTGGTGGTCCTAAGGAAAGGTCATCCTAAAATGATATGGGATACTCTCCAATGATCGGGGAACTCCGTGTCAAGGACTATAAAGTCCACTATATAGTCATCTCCTGCAATCGAGATAATAACATTCCTAACCTCCCTTAGACCTCTTGGTAGATTTATCTGAAAACTGAAGCAGAGCCCTTGAATTTCTGAGAGGCCCTAAGTTCAACTTGTTGTACAAGGCTAGAGGTAAGAGGTTAATGGAAGAACCACTATTGAGGAGAGTGCATGCAATTGCAATGTCGATATGACTCAACACATAGTATATACCCATATCTCTATTCTTTTCGAGGAAGTTGTTGGTTCTTGATACAATAAGTAGTGGCAACTATTAACACATGTATCTTTACTTGACTGGTTGGTTTCTTCCTACTTACTCTAGTAGGTGTAGATCTCATCTTAAGCTACTTTTGAAATACAAGATTGTTGTCCACATACTTGTCAAATAGCACCTTAACAATGATGTTCTCATCACAATACTGTGACATATCAGGATCATATTTCTAAATCTTGTTTATGTTTCTTTTTCCCATCGTAAGAGCGTGAGGGAAAGAGAATAAATCATAAGAAGTACAAAAATCAGAATCGTAAATTAAAACATGCAACTTGTCATTTTTAGAAAATAAGTTCTTCATACAAACTAAACCTTTTACAAACTTCGAATTAAAATTATCTAATACAAGTAGGGGAATGTTTGTTGTTGATGCATTCTCCTCAATTGGTGGTGCAAGGTCCTCAATAAAATCTGAATCTCTTGAATGATGTGTCTTAGTGCTCTTCATTATCTCTCTTTCTTGCAATGTCCTTATCTCATGCTGTTGAAGGTGATGTTGTGTCTGACGATGCCCTTCCTCCTCATACTCTAAGGACTCCTCAGGTGGAGACTCATAGACATCCTCCTCCATGTATCGTTCCCAATTATATACAACCACGATCCTTCCGCTCTTGAGTGACATATGGTAAAAATTAATAAACAAAACTATCTCATGCTCATATTATGTGAATCTAAGAATAATACATGATTATTGAACTAATGTGGTCGACTCCTGTTCAGACTATTGGGATTAGCTTAACTTGGGCTGAATGAAGGTAAGTGGTGTAGATCTCTCATCTTAATATTTGGAGATCCAATGAGGTCGACCCTCATGTCATGGATCTCATTCTGATAAGATTGAATCTTGTCAAGAATATGGTACTGAAAGTCTGATGGAGATGAAGAAAATGACCTAGGTTTTTCCTAGGTTGACCTGGTTGAAAAGAATATCGTGAAAATTGGCATTGTTGACCCTGATGTTGTTGTTGTTGTTGGCTCTGAATGGTGCGCCTTGCTGGCCCAATTGGTACTACTATTGACACATATGTCGTTGTCATTGAGGTTGGAAGAAATAGGCTCTAGGGCGTGGTTGTGATGGTAAAGGTACATGGGTGAAATTGGTGTTATGGAGTGTTGGACAACATTGGTATACTAACTGTCCTCGATTCATGCATTTCTATTGGCAGGATCATGTGTGTATCATACACCATTCACCTCCCACATCTGAGGATGATCTTCAATAATTGTCTCTGTTGATTTATCATGTTGAAGATGATTAGCATAGAAGTATTCCTTTACCCATGTAGATTGAGTCGCTGACATCTACTTCTCATGTACATCGTATAGACAATATACATGGGCAAAAGATGCAGACACGGCATATATCTTCATCTTAGACATGTTCTTAGTAAGTTCCTCCATCTGCTTAGGAAGCTTGGACAAGCTCTCCAATTCACTTACTCTCTTGTTGATCTGCTCAACGAGTGTCACCTTATCAGCTATGGTTCCCATTCTAGGAGTCAAGTCCTCTGTGAGATCAACTACATCATTCTTACCCCTCTCCTTAGATAGTAACGCAAGAGGGGTATATATGATGTTTTTCTTGTGGTCTATGAGTGTCTAGTGTCAGCAATATGCTCGAATACCTTTCAGATGAGTTACGTCCCCTTAGATGTATAGCTTCCTCCACATGCAGCATTGACTAACCCATGCATCTCAAGGGTGACTGCACTGAGTAAAATCTGAACCTAGATATTGTTCTCCATGCCATGATAAGGAAACTTCTGCAGTAATTCCTTAAACCTCTCTCAAGTATCATAGAATGGTTCATTGGGTATTTGGGGTGAAGTTTATTATGTAAGTCCTCGTTTGATTTTTCCTACTAAGAGGTCGACCTTCTTCAGGAATAGTTCTGGAACTGAGCACAGGTAGTTAAAACTACCCCGATTTTCTTTAGCCAATACTATGCATTATATCCCAAGGAGAAAGGAAGGGCTTTGAGCTTAATATAGTCTTGGATATCCCTAGGATGTCTAAGATTATCACATATAAAGTCCAAGTCTCTAAGGAATGTATAAGGTTCCTCAGTAGTAATCCCATTATACTTCGGTAATAAAGATAGAAAATGAGGCTTCAATGCATACTCCACATCCGATGTAGTTGGACTCAACCAATTCAGATTTTGATAGTCCCAGGTTGTCGGTTGCTTCCATCGATTTGTCAACTCCGACATTTATTTAGCCCATATGTATTCTGACTAAAGCTTTCTGATGCTCAACCGCGTCCAATCAGGCTAAAATAATTTGTTAGGGATCATCATGATCCTCCTCCTTTAGGTGATTCTTTGGAGACATCATTTCTACTGAATATCTATCACCTTCATCAGAAAAAGGGCTGAGATTAGAAGAAGATGTGGAAATCAAATCAAACTGACCAAGGAAAAAGGCATCCTCTATGAGAAGGGAAGAACGAAAGGGGTTGGTCAGAATATGACCATTCCCTAAGAATGTAGTGAACCTAGACTCAAGAAGAGAATCATCCCAAGTCCAGAGAGGTCCACTAAGTGTTATATCATGAACCTTGACATTTGAGGAGTTTAATAAGAGGTCCATAAAGTCCTAACAAACTTCTCCCCAAATATTCATCTTTGATGTCAAATAAGGATATGAATTGAGCACGAATATGAATCAAGAGATGTTATCACACTAGGAGGCACTTGAATGTGAAATATATGAACTCACACAATAGAAATGCAATACCAAAACCCCTTTTTACCAACTTCATACATGAAGGCCACAAAAGTTCAACCAATTATCTTGTTTGGTTTATTGGTGATAATACAATTTTGTAGTAATGTGTCTCCCTAATTCCTACTAGCGCTTCTACTAGTCCACAATCAAAAGGATGATCTGGCCAAGATGCCAAGTTATATCATACCCTTAAAGTAGTAAATAGACCCATACAACCAAAATGTCAACTAAGGTAGGAGGCAAGCACTTGCAGCTCCCAAATCCACAAAAGTCAGAAATGGAGACTTAGGGAGCACGCCCAGAGTTTTGGGCTCCATCCGTAAGGATGTGTCATCTAGGGGTGTCATAAATACCGGGTCAATGGGTACCCGACCTGACCTGTTCATTTTGACCCTAAACCCTCGGGTACCCATTTGAAAATGATGGCTCGGGTACCTGCAATGTCATGACATGTGCCCCCATTCAAAAAACATGACGGGTACCCACGAGTACCCAGTTGGAAGTTTCTAGTATCAATTGATTCACAAAAAAATGGTTAGATCCAAATATCAATATAGATGTTACATTATTTTTATCTATTTTAAAAATATAGAAATGGATGCAGATACAAATATCTGTGAATATGGAAAACATATTGCTGAATCATTAAAATTGAATATAGGTATGAAATGGATGCAAAATAGGTAGAAAAAATAATAGAATCAAAATTGTACGGATAAGATTAATTTATATGTATAGGAGGACTCATATATGTATCCATTTTGAAATCAAAATATATATGTCAAATTTTGAATTAACATATATGATAACGAATCGGATACGATCCAAATCGATATGCATAAATCCTAGCATCCAAACATGATGATAATGAATACAATTGAATATGAATTGTATCGCACATGCACTCGTGCACGCGCACACATGCACCCACCCACATGCGCATCAGCATCCGCGTCCATGCAAATGAACATGCCCACATGCACGTGCATACGCTCACATCCACACCCACACGCACACGTGCACACACATAAGAGCGCGCGCACACACATTGCAATAACCAATTGCGATTATAATTAATATAACCATTTACGAATAGGAATATATACTTATATATTGTTTGTCATGTTGTCCTCAGATTATATATATTTGTGTATCTTTTATCCGTATTTGATTCATTATGATGATGAACCTAAATGAATGTGTCATTATTAGATCCGTATTTGATAGTATTCCTTCCAATTGCATATATTCATATGGTTTATAATAATTGCATAGTTTTGTATATCTTCATTAATTTATTTATCTATGTTTATATATCTCTATCTGAATGCATTACGTACCATTTAGATTTCTATATCCGGCATTATCATTATGAATATGGTATAGATACAAATATATATAGTTGGACATATCGTTTGCATTTTAATATATGTCACCTTTCACTTGAAGTTTCTCTCTTTATCCCCACGGGTACCCGTGGGTAGCCAACATCTATTGCCATTAAATGGGTACCTGTTGCAATTGGGTACCTGTTGGAATGGGGCGGTGATGAATCTCAAATTCATCACTCTAAATCTCATTAATTAAGCTCAAATCCCTCAAAATCATCAGCATTTCTGCATCTATTATGCATAATTAGCATTCATGCATGTTTTAATAACAATTGCATTTTAGCACACATTTCTGCACAAAATAAGAAGCCAAAAATCCCAGCCAAAATTGTCCTGTAAATAGCCTAAATTCACTGATTTTTAACTAATTCATGCTAACTCCGAATAACCAAAACCTCCTCCACTGTATACATATCACTAACAAGAATAAATGAAAAATTCAAAAAAATCACTAACCCAAATAAGTGGACCAAAAACCCAAACCCTGGTTCTAGGATTTTCAGCCTAAAACCCTCAGATCTTCCTCATCCAGTGTCCGTTTTAATCCTACTCACTTTTCAACTAATGTACATTCAATTACCTTTAAAATAAGACCAAGTTCAAGTGAATCGAAGCTCGTATGTGAAAGTTGGGTTTTGGGCCTCTTTTGTACAATTTGTATTTTAGCTGATTTTGACCTAATATTTTATGTGCATAATTAACCTATTTTATTTTATTTCTTTATTATTTGTCTTCTTTGATAAAAAGTTTTATTAAAATACGCAAAAATCCAAATCCAAACTGAGCTTGAAATCAAAGAAACAAATTGAGTCCAAGTCTTCATTAACTGTCTGTACAAAATCGATCTTTTTCGTGTTTTGTTTTATTTTCTTCTTTTTCTTAATTAATAAAAATATAAAAAATTAGATTAATATGTGAATAGCTATATTTGATTTTATCATATTTTTCAAATTTTTATCTGGTTTAAAAATGACAAATAAATTATAAAACCCAAAATATAGGTATTCTATGTACATAGGATACCCCAAAAATATAACTTTGTGCAATTGATCGATTTTGATTTTAATGTCTTCATGAACGTTGTAGATCTCATTGAGACGAGCAATTTTTGTGAAGAAACTTTTTCGATCCGAGGTCGTTTGCTATTTCTTTTGGATTTTTTAAAGGTTTTATTTTCTGATTTTTGTGGGGCTGACATGTGGCAGCTCCTGGAGTCGCCACATGTCAACTATTTTGTGGTTTTTATATATTCATTTTTTATTAAAATAAATAATTAACATAGCACGTGCGTAGCCGTTTAAGAATGATGTCGCCCCCAATCATCCGCATCAGTCGATTGCACAAGGAGCTCCTTCGCGGCGGTGACAGCACCACGTCCTCCTCCCCGGTGAGGTCCGAGGGCCCCTTTCCCCCTCGTCGCAGCACCTCTACTGGCCCCCTGCTCCAGCTCTGGTCTTTCTATCCGTTGAGCCAACGCCGACCACCTGCTTCAACTACGTCATCACCAACAACATCAACCATCTATGACATCAACGCTCCAGTTATTGATCAAGCCTCGCCTGCCAACTACTTCGTCGGACACACCTTGTCATCAACATCTGACCGTCAGCAGCCGGCCCTTCTTCCCGCAGGAAGCAGTGCGCCTGCATCCTCGGCCGGAGAATCCCCTACAAGCTTACTCTGTTTTTGCCACGTGTCTCAAGTGGAGCAGACGACAACTCCGGTCACCGAACCTCCGCAATATCGCCTCCAACCTCCGCCAGCGACCCGCCGGGCTCCAGACCCGAGTCCCCCCCCCCCCCGCACCTGCTTCGCACGTGCGTGGGGGAATGTCTCCTAGCATCCCAGGGGTCACGTGCAAAGCACGTGACCTGCTGGGTAATTTGCAAAGCAGCCCTCCAGTGTCCCCCGAATTACATATCAGTCCACTTTACACAGGGGTCACGTGCATCGCACGTGACCTACTAGGAATTTTGCAGAAAAGCCCCCAAGAGTTCGCCTATTTACACCACAACCCCCGCCGACCAGAGGGCACGTGCACAACACGTGCCCCTCTGGAAATTTTGTAAGAGGCCCTCGCCTTTATTGGTAATTACACCTTGGTCCCCCTACTTATTTTTATATTTATTTTATTTATTGTAATTACATCTATACCCCTATCTTTCCCCTTTGTTTTGGATAGCTAAATTACACTATTTTATTCATCCAAAAATAGCATGATGTTCATTGATTAATTCTCTACATTATAACATATGTTTGACATTTTCGTGAGTAGTGGTTAATTAATAATTAATTATTTTGTGGAAAATTGCATATTTTGCCCATCTTGTGTCTGATTTTTATCATTGATTAATCATTGCTCTAGAAATTCTCGAAAAATCATGGATTATAGAATTAGTTGTGTTTAACATTGTGCCCAAAAAGAATTGCATTTGCATTTATACTTTGCCATATAAAAATCATTTTGTATATTTCTATGTTTGATTTTCAATAGTTATCGAAACTTGTATTTTCGAGGTTTAGGATTTTTCTGAGATCCATCACCTAGTGATAGATCTTGGATAATTTTATCCCTTGAAAATAATTTGGTTTAATATTTATTATAATTAAATATTGAAATTCGCATCCTTTGCATTTAAAAATTCATAAAAAAATCATCTTGCATCCAAAATTTCCAAAAAATTTACAGTGCATTCATTTCATCATAATGGCCAAGTTTCATATTTTTTCGGACATTGTTTGATTGATAATTGCATTTTAGTCCCTAAAATAGGCTGAAATTGCATTATGCATCCTTTATTGTATTAAAAATTACAAAAAAAAAGACCGCCTCAAAAACCACGCACAAACTTTGATATACATAATTCTAGGTTGTTCCTTTGCCTCCTTGTATTCAACCTTGAGAGTTGCCCAAGTAAAATAAACATAAAACCACGCAATAAAACTTGAAAAAATAATTGTGGTTATTTCTTGACCGATTCCGATTGACGCCTACAACGAAATGACATATATTATTTTTTAAGCAAACGACAATACACGATATTATTTTTAAATAGCGCAATCTCAAACTCATCAGGCGGGTCGACCCGTGACCCAATACCAATGGGGCAGGGCGGGTCGCGATCAAATGGGGCGAGTACCCACCCCATGGACACCCCTAGTGTCATCACCCACTCTGTCTGGAGCTGCGAGCAATGAGGGAATTATTCTCCTGTAAGACAAGGTGAATTTTATTCCAAGTTATTAGCTTGACTTGCACTAATAGTCCCTATTTTAATTTTGGTTATCACTTAAGTCTTTAGTGAACACAACAATGTACACCTAACATCAGTCTTGATTCCTTTAGTCCTAAGTTATAAATCTAAAGAAAGAGATTCGAGAAATCAGAATGCAAGCAAAGAATCTATGATCAATGCTCAACTTAGAACAACTTACAGTGACTCCCAACACTCTCTATGGGGGATGCTTAACATGATATTAAAATCTATCTATATTAGATGCAAGTCGATAGAAATCCGTACTTAAGCAAAAGTTCTGTTAACGGTGAAGAAAGGAGTTAAGTTTGAGATAATCAGAACGAGCTACAATGCTTGTATTAGTGAATCTTTTGTGTGGCCTAATTAACTGATCATAAATAGGTAACTTTATTAGCTCTAAAAGTTGTGTGCCTTCGTAATTGAATCACCACTCAAGTTGAGCCTTGCCCTCTAATCAAGGAGGAATCATGTCTCGACACACCACAATAATAGTTCAAGTCTCTACTACACTCATGAGAACTCAAGTGAGAACCATTATAAAGAGAAAATTAATTATTACAAACTTTGGACAAGAATGAAAAGATGAGCAACTAAATAGTTATACTACACTATCTCTCCATTTTGTAAAGCTCAAGTGTGGTCTTCTCAGTGAACAGCTCCAAGCATCTTACCTCCACGTAGTTTCAACTTTCCTCAACTCATTGGGCCATGTCCATAATAAAGCTTTGTAAAATATGAATCACAGAGAGATAAATGCAAAATGAATCATTTAGATGAAAAGAAAGCAAACAATACTCAAACATGACAACAAAGTAACAAAGGGATGATGATTGACCTAATTAACATCAAAATCACATAAAATAAATATTTAATCCCATTTATAAAACATAAATACATCATATTCCCAGCAACTACGCCATCTGATGAGTTACTAAATCATTATTATAAGGTCGTCAAGTTGTAGTACGAGTGACGAGAAAGTCAATCAGAGCCATTCTTAAGGTATCTCAGTGAAGAGAGTGTGGTGTTATTATACATGGATAAGTCTAGGGCCACACAAAAGGACCATACAAACAGACACAAGTGATTAATTTATCTAAATTAGGGACTAAATATCTAAGCTATTCAATGTAGTAAAATCTAAGTTAACATGAAAATGTATGCATGGTACTTTTTATCATTTTCTTTGCGGTGTTAAATGATATGACAAGTATGAAATGGAATGTAACACAATTACATACAATAGATACAAAAAGACTCCTGAAATATTTATCCCAAATCTCTAAATAGATCTACATGAATTCATTCAATGCTTCATATGATAATTAGATCTCGAAATGACTAATCAGTCACAATTAAAATCAAAGCATATAAGCTCCTTAATGGATTAGTATCTATTCCCTTTTAATGGGGATCAAAGATGATTCAAAATAGATCAAAATTCAATTAATCAGGGAATAAATTCAACACATATTAATTTGTCTATTTTAATGTAGTTTATTGACATAGATGGGATCAATGGAAAATTTAATAAAATGAAATAAGAAAGGAGTTTGCTCTTTAAATCAATCTCTAACCATGCATCAAATCAAAGCTTATAGTACATTAATGAACAGAGAATTAATTTATGAATCCAATACGATCAATTTCACTTATTTTGGATTTATAATGCAAAACTTATTAATGAAATAATGCAGTGGTAAAAATGCAAGAAAACTTAAGTAAAAATACATAATAACAATGCATACATGTCCAGATATGGGCTAAAATATAAATACACAAAGTTAGAGGGCTTATATGCAATAGGTCAGGCATATAGGGGTGGAAATGCAAATATGAGAACCCAGCGGACAAATGGCACAAATAACCCAGGCAGCATGTGAGTGGGGCATGCGAGCAAAGGTTTGTATGGAGGCTCGAGGTGCGAGGCTACTCGAGAGACGTGGAGCTCTGTTGTCACTTCAGGCAAGATACGGTTCTACCGAAGCTGAAGACTAGGAGCGATGGTCGGGGATGCTGCTAGCCATAAGATCAAATCCAATAGATTAGTTCCAACGACATCTAATACTCTGCTCCTTGATGCTCCTCCTCGAGCGGTGAAGTTAATTGGGCTCCAACAGTTTCCCAAAGGTTCCTCCTTGGTCGTGGATTGCTAGCAAAGATGGAGGAAGGTCGATGAAGACTGGACGATGGCTGGATCACCGAGATAATGGTGTTGTGTCAATATAGAAGATTGTGATCAGAGAAGGGGTATCGACCATTGACCAATGAGATTTCAATGGACCTGCAGGGATTAAGTCCATTTAATGTGATGGTTAAATGGATAGAATGGAGGGATGTAGCGGGAGGTCCGATGTGGAGCCCTAATGGGTTCACCTTTTGTTCAAGAAGATGAAATGATCAGAGTGGAGGGAGGTCGGTAGAAGGAGAAGAGATGAACGGTAGTGTACCCATAAACGGGGAGTGATTTGTGAAGGTGTAGAGCAACTCAGATCGATGTGAGGGTGTATGCATGTGGAGAGAGAAAAAAGGGAGAAAACATGAAAGGGGAGAATACTGAGATTATCTAGAAATGAATATGTAGATTGTCATAAATATGGAGCATGGGCCGAAGCTTTGGAAGTTCCTGGTCCTTGATTGACATGCATGGCAAGGGCGTGAAGCTCGAGAAGCACCTTTTAAAGGTCTACAATACGGTTCAGCAATAGTGGATTTCACCGAAGGAGTTGATCATCATCACTGGACTAGACCTTCTCTCTATCACATATGGGAAGCAAGGAGCTCGTGCATTCCTCTCATACGCGTGAATCGGGTCAATTGTCATCCTCCATCGAGGTTTTGATCAAGGAATGGTTAGGAAGAGGTGGTGGTTTAAACTACTATGAGGTGGTTGTGTTGGTGTAGGAGGCCACAGAGAAGGAGTTGGCGAAGAAGAGGAACAAAATGGCAATTGAATGCTATCGGAATCGAGGCATAAGGACACATGGAGGTGAAGTGGTTATTCGAAGAAGTTACACTAGCGAAGGTTTGCGTCTGAGGAGGGAGAACCACTTGGAGGTTGGAGAAGCACACTAGTCGTTGGAGGATCCAATGACCCTGATTTAAGCATGGATGAGAGGAGGAGACCCATCTCATCATTTAATCAGTTGATAAGTGGGGCTGAAAAGTTGTGGCCTGTCTTATCAAGAGATCAGACAGTGGAGATTGGATGTGGGAGTGTATAAAGGGTCGGGCCACATGTCTAGCCTAGAAAAGGCCACATGGCCTTATGAAAAAAATAGATGAATGTAATAATAAAATTAAATAAAAATCAAAAAGTAAATGAATTCAAAATAAAAAGTGTTCAAAATGTAAGTTGTTTATTTTTTAAGATCTACAACATTCATATAGAACCCAAAATCAAAATACAACATATATATAAAATAATATTTTTGTAGATATTTTTATAGTTATAAAAATATCAATCTTATTTTTTGTATATATTTTCCCTTTTCTGAAAAGGAATTAATTTAAAAAATATTATTTACAATATTACACTAATTGTTTTGAGATTTTAAATATGTAGGAAACATAGAAAATAAATAGAACATATAAATACATGTATACAATACATAGAAGACTTTATTTATTTACAAGAATTATCATTAATTAATTACAAGGTATATAATATTAATTATATCTAGTTAGGTTAAGATAGAGGGTTTAGTACTCAATATAATGCTGATGAATATGAGATTCATCGCTCGTACATTATGATGTTAATATTATGATAATAAAATATTATTATCGTGGATATAATTATCCAAGAATAGTGTGAATATGATTCATAACTTTGATCATTAGTTAATATTAATTTCATTTTATATTAATTAATATTTATATGAATATGATTCACATATCATTTCAAGGCATATATGAACATGATTCACATTCGAAAATTAAAGATGAATTGGATTTGTAATTTATATTTTATTTGTAAATTTGATTCATAAATTGAGAGATTGCTTTTATAAAAACCCCAATTATGATATTTTTAATTTAATTTATCAAAGGATAATTATATTAGAGTATCATGGGCATTATTGGAATAAGTAAAAAGGGATAAACCAAGGTGGGAATCCACAATGGAGAGCCTAATGAGATTAACGCTCTCCTTTGATGTATTTATTTTAGATGATAATTATGGGATAATGATAGTCCTATTGCTTGAAGGTTAAGGGTTTGATTCCAGACTTTAATCATCCAATGGTCCATAGGGTGGATGTCCACTTAGAGAGTTGGACTTTCTATAGACGTCTACCACTAATATATAAGAGAGGAGAGAGCTTGGCCTCTATCCTATTGCTACAACATAATATTATTCCCTGATCAAGAGTGCTCCATAATTGAAAGTTGAAGAGAAGAGAGAGTACAAGACTATCTACTTGGTCATCCCATTCTCTTCAAAACTCCTTGGGCATCTACATCAAAGTTCATGGGAGACTATGTGATTCATCTTCGCACTGTGAGAGAAGCTTTGTTGGTTCAGACCTAATTTGGGAGGTCTCTTCATTTAGAAACTTCTGATTCAAAGATAACCTTATTACTCCTACGGTTGTGCAAAATAGTTTGGAAAATGTTTCATATACCACATGGTTTTGCAATAAAATTTTTGTCATGCTTTGTTTCGATGTTCATATGATGAACATACTTTTCTGTAAATTTATTTGAACATTTCAGCATTTCTTTGATGTGCGAGTTATGAGCTCCTTCAATTACAAGTAGAGCGGAAGGACATAACTAGAGCATGGGAGGGAGCAATAAGATAAGTCGGATCTCCCATGGCAGAAAGGAGGGTTTACATTGCCTCGAGGAGAACCCTCATGAATAGGAAGGAATCGAAGAAGGTCACAACTTCGTAGAAAGATTCATGGTGAAGGTATGTCACCATGAGATACTGGGTCTGCAATGAGTCATTTGAGATAACATGTTGTGGTACAACCAAGACCCAGATACAAGTTAGGGTGGAGGAATTACTCGTGTTCTAATATTTCCTCCATGTTCAATGAAGGAAGTCCACTTCCTACACAACACCATAATACCAAATAGTATTAGCTGAGCTATCCGCAGATCCAGTATTGTCAACAACAACAACACGACCAATCACAGTGTCACCAAGGACTCCCGCCATAGTAGCAACCACAGTAACAATAGTATTACAAACAAAACCCCCATAACCACCAACAATACCAACTGTAGAACTAAACCGAGAAGAGTTGTCATCAGCATTTATTGATGTAGGATCTTCGAGGTTTAGTTTAAGTGATATATGAAAGTGTCATTGACCCCAAGAAAATCCCGCGACAAACAAACAATTTTTTTCTCGCTGTAAAATAATTACAAAGAATAATGTAGAGCAAGAGAAATTTTTGCTACTTATTTAACTGTATAGAGGATAGGATCTAATTCATGGAGGCTACAATTCCAGAGGATTATTCAATTAATCGACAAAAAAACAATTAAGAGAAAAAGCAAGAATCTCAAAGGCAAACTATCCTCGGTTCTTGTGGAATTTTTCTCTTTTTAATTTTTTTTATTATTTTTTTATTTTTTTTATTTTCTGATTTTCAAATTTTTAGTGATTTTCATTTTGCATTTTTTATTTTCAAATAATGAACAATATGCACAAGATAAGAAAGACCCGCACCAAAATATTTTTGTATCTTTCAATTTATATCAAAAATGATCAAAAAAATACAGACAAACTATTTTTGGGTTTTAAAGACTTTGAAATATTTCTGGGAATTTTTTGTAGAATTTTCATATGTTTTTGTATTTTTCTAAAAATCAAACATTGGTAAAAATGAAAAATAGTGCACAGTCTAGAGTAATTTGCAACTTAAAAATATTTTAAGTGTCAAAACTTCTGACAACTATTTTTATGATGTAATATATGTAAATATCTACAAACAGGAATTGAAATCATGCTTTTTGGATTTTTGTAGAATTTTTTATGATTTTTATAAGATTTTTCATGTTCTTCAGTTTTTTGGGTTTTGTAAAGAGTTATTGTGTGAAATTTGCAAAGAAATTAAAAGAAGATGAAATAAAACTACTTTAATTTTTTGGGAATTTTTAGAGCAATATTCAAATTTTTATGAATTTTTGAATTTCAGGAAGAGAAAAAGATATTGTTTCTTATTTTTAAATAATAATGATAAATGAATTTAAAATGCAATGAAAACTTAATGCTAGAAAGATACACACATCAGGAACATAGCATGATTTTCTGGAGATTTATTGACCAACAAAGACATTTATTTCAAAAAAGAAAAACAAACAAATTAAAGGTTTGGAAGTCAAGGACTGAAATGAAATTATTCAAAGTTTTTGCTTGAAAAATCAATAAAAGTCAATTCTCAAACAGAAATTAAAAATTACCCAAAATGACTCATGCATCGTACGTGCTTGAAGCTTTGGGGTCTTCTTTGCAATATGTAGAACTTCTGGGTGTCCTCCCGCAATTGTTGCTTAATGTTGGTGGGACTGATTTGTAATTTCATAAACTTCCTAGGATTTTGTGGAAATATTTCCAATTTTTTAGTCAAGTCCCCTAGGGTTTCGTTCCTCTTGGTTGTTCATTCCAACTCAAGACACCACCGTCGTTCTTCAAATTCACAGGGGACACAAGGGTGGTGCCGACGTTCTCGTCTTCACCAAGCCGCTGGCGGCGACGATGGAGGAGTGGGGTCATGGGTGCTTCATGCGATGCGAAGGAGTTCTTCAGGCAGTGGCTCACCGATGGCGAACACGCGTGCTGGGGGGCCATGAATGGTGTTGAGGATGGAGACAGAGACGTAAGCACGTTGGACTCGCGTTGCTTGCGATGGCAGGATCGGTGGTGGAGTTGGGGTCGGTGGCCAATATGCGAAGGGCTTCGTCCTGTCGCGCGGCTGGCGCGAGGGGAACGCGCACGGTGGTGAAGTTGTTGGGAAGGATGTCGAAGTCGAGGTCGTGGCTGTTGTGCGGGGGTACGACTGAAGACGTCCGGTGGTTGCTGGGCAGCGACGGAGATGGCGAGCGACGACATCCATTGGCGGCAGCCACGGGCGGGGCCGTTGTGTTGGGCAGCGGCGGTGCCACCTGCGTTGTTAGTTTTTTTTTGTTTTTTAATTTTTTTCAATTGTAAACAGTAATCAGAAAAAAAATTTTGTAAATCCTAAATAGGGAAATTAAAAAAAGAAAATAAATTTTTTTTATTTTTATTTTTTATTTTTTTACATGATCCTGCAAAATAAATGTTAGAGAGAAAGAACACAAATATTTTTTTGTTTTTTAATTAATTTTTTATTTGTAAACAATTAGGATTCAAGCATGATGACTTGATCCCAAAAATCAAAATGGAAGATGTAGATGAGTGCGGTTCCGAAGAAAATGGTGAATGGAACCGGATCTTCGACCACCGTACGTGGTCAGAGGTGAGAAATCGCACGAGGTAGAAATGAAGGCGTAGAGATCGAGAAAGTGAGATGAAATATCAGATCGTTGGCAAATCAAATCGTGATGATTTTTAAAATCTAGAAAAAAATGACAATGAAGGACAAATGTGAGAAAATAAAATACGATTAACCTAGGATAAAAATAAGAGAAAAAATGTGGATCTCACCTTAGGAGCGGAAAAGACCTTGATCACCTCGACGAAGGCCAACTCGTTGTCACCGGGACGGCTCGGAGGCTAGGTACCCTTCTGTGATAAGAAGACTCTCAGAGATCGGGCTCCTCTCACCAAAGATTGATCAAGTTGAAAAGAGGGACGAGGAGCCATATTAATAGATAGAATGAAATTTGAATTTCTGAATTTTTGGATGAGGATAAGAGATAAGAGAAAAGAAATTTGAAATGAGATAAAGATAAAAGCAATTAGTGTTTAAAAAATATTTACAAAAATTAACTATTTTTTTGTATTTTCGTCACTTTATTTATTTGAAAATTAAATGTGAATTTTTTATTTTTTTGTGATAGTTAGTTAAGAAAATTAACTTCATACATATGTTATATACATATATGATATTATATACATGGGTAAATAAGCAAAATAGTTTTTTGTTTTAAATTTTAAATTTTTTATTTTTTTAAATAATTACTAAAAATATTTGCAAATCTTTACAAAATACAATATATACAAATAAATGGGAAATTGCACAAGCCACCCCTGAAAACTAACTTTTCACCCGTAACTCCAAATATTATGAAATCACAGCCATTTTAAAGATAATTTAATTTAGAATACAATGGAAGTGAGTTTGGTTCAATTTCAGTTCATGTAGAGCCAGAATTGATCTTTTAATTATCGCTTAGTGGCTTTTTCTAAGTGCGGTTATTTTTATTCTGTACATGATTTGATTATACAATTATTCTTATTAATTAGAAAATATTTTTATTCACAACTTTTGTTTTGAAAATTATTTTGTTTAAGGTAATTTATGTACAAATAAAATAGCGTAGTATACAAATATACGCGGCACATATTTTTTTTGGATTTTATGAATAAAGACCCTATCTCCTCCTACTTTATTCCTCGTCGATCAGGTCAAGTCTTGACCTTCTCTCGGGGTTCGGGGCAACCTGTATCTATTACATATATATTGTCTTCCTTTTTATTTTCTTTTTCTTTCTTTATTTATTTATTTTAGGTTAAAATGGTAAGAAGTGTAAAATATTTACACATAGATGCAAGTTAGTAAGAATATGGAGTTAGTGTTACAGGTGTTTTATAAGGGATTTTAAGCTAAAATAAATGAATAAAGATGATGAAATGTATATTCATCAGCATCCACATTCCTCCCACCCACCTGATACACAGAGGCCAAAGGTCATCTACATCTGGCCTCTCTAAGCTCCAGAATCTTACGAAAATGATGAAGAGGTATCGTGCCAACTAGTAGGAATATAAATATATATTGGCTAGAGTTCACAACAATTTGTAGAGTTGATCAAGCCCAAGACAAAAATTCCCACACAAGTCAAGATGAACACCAACAACCTAAATCACTAGCCCAACCTTGATTAACAAGACCATGTATATGGCAACCCAACTCCATATGACATCCTATTACATGATTTAGATAATCATATTTCTTTTAGGAGTCGTAGGACTGTTTAGATTTCAGATTGGGCAACAAAGTGTGAAGCTATTAAGGAGCCTATGGAGGAGTAAGATGACAAGTACCATCACCATAAAGATCAATAAGAAGAGGAATTGGGCCCTCAAAAATAACAAAAAAAACAACAAAACAACAACAACAACAGAGTCCATGGAACCTGGATTCAGAAAAGGTGTGCAAGCATGTGAAAACAAGTACCTGATTCTGTCGTGAATAGTGTTCTGGTCAGAAAACACCTGTTATTTTTATTATCGCAATTTTCTTCTAGTAGAAGTAATGTAAATATTGAAATAGACATATGAAGGTATGTCAAAGTTGAAAGAAAGTAGAACAAACTTATTACAACAAATATACGAGCTTTTCAAAATGAAACAATGGGAAAGTATCAGGGAGAAGTACACTCATTTGACGGAATGTGAACTCACTTCAAAATTTGGATGTGGAGATAAAGGAACCAGTACTCGTCAAGAAACTTCTCAGATCGCTTATTATCGAGTGGAGGAACACAACTACTATGATTAAGGAAGCAAACAACATAGATACACTACCTTTGGATGAGGTAATCGAAAAGCTCCTTACCTACAAGTTGAGAAGGAACATAAAATGAAAGCCCACTGCATGTTCAAATGATATAGCAGCTTCAACTTCTAGTGAAGATAAAGAGGAAGAAATACTTACTTCATGCACCATTTCAAGAATTATTTGAAAAGACGACATGAATTGAAGAGAAAAAGGAAGGTACAAGAATGTTTTCAATGATTTGAATGAACATATTTTTCGAACATGTCTCAACTCCTCCAATAATCCCTTTCATCAATGCCTTATTGACTAGAATGAATAAAAGTTTCAAAAAAAGTGATGATTGTGACATAGAGAGCTTATGCAAAAACCTTATCATGGTTAAGATCTCTCTCCATCAAGCATTGAAGCACATCTCTACAAAGGAAAAGTACTTGAAAACCCCAGGCACATCTTAGAGGAAAACTAGGAGAAAGAATGGCAAAACAGAGACATATGTGCTATCTTTCACTACTTCATATGCGGGCAAGAACATCCTCCCACCAAAAAGGAAGGATTTAAGGGCACACTAAGTTTCAAGTCAGATATTCCAAGCCATAGTAGATCACACTTTACTAGATAATGATTCCTTTATTAATCTAATGTATTTTACTATGCTCAGCAAGGTAAATCCTAGACCTCTTAACATGTCCAGAGCGATCCTTCACTTTGTTGATAAATTAGTTAAAAGGTCCAAAGGAGTACTAAGTAACATTATCGTGACTATTGTGGATCTACAATTCCTAGTGAGCTTTACTGTTATGTTCATGAATTACCTTAAACAGTTAAGTTATGCACCCAAACATACTATATTCAAGAGTCCTTTCTTGTGCATCATGAGGATCTTTTTCGACTATGAGATTGGGAAGGTATGTCTTTCTATATAGGGTAACAGTGTATAAGTAGAGATGTAGGACATACTCCGCATACACTTTACTCAAAGACGAGTTGATAGTGTCATAATTCAGATACCAATTGCCACTACATGGACACATTAGAACAACCGCAGCTACTCAATGAGGATTCAGAGAATTCCCACTCTAATGGAGATGATAGTCTTGGTGCGGCAGTCCGTGAGGTTTTGTGGGTAGATTTTGGTAGCAAAGAGCAGATCCACCAAGATGCATCGCCTCCCTCCATTTCTACGACTCAAAAATCAACTTGTGTATGTTGGACTTGTTTCACTTGAGTCAATTTGAAAGCAAGGTAGAGAGGAAGTTGATTAATGTTGTTTCCTCTTTTCTTGACATCTTCTGCGATCTGACTCTAGAGTAGTATATATGTGGAAGAAATACAACAAACTATACATTCCACTACTGACATAGATCCCAAACAGATAGAGCCAGATATTACATATTCTTTATCCATACTTGAGCTCGGTACACTATCGCATAACTTGAAGTAAGCTTTCACTAAGGACAACCAAAATAATTATGGATCATCATCGGTTGATGATTGACTGAGAAGAAGGAATCTCACTTCTTAGAAATCTTAGAGAATAACCGTAAGGCAATAGGATGGAGCATGTTGGATATCCAATGGATTAGCCCCGACATGTGTTAACAGCATATCTACTTGAACGATGATGCCAAACCATCTCGCGAGTTTAAACATAGGATAAATTCAAATCTATGAGAGGTTGTGAAGATGGAGATGGGGAAATGATGTGAGGAGGGATTCATTTATCACTTTTTCGATTCCAAGTGGGTGGCCCCTTCATGATATGTCATGGCATGTTTGTGTTAATTACATGCACACTACTACAAATTCAGGTTTTTTCGACGTTTGGAAATGTCGACTTAGGTCTAAGAAAACGTCAACCAAACTCTAAGTTGACGTTTAAAAACGTCCGAAATATATGTCGACCTAGTCTTGTCGGCATAGGTATAAGCCGATGTTTCTCCAGAACGTCAGTCTTGAATGCCCTTTTTTGACGCTAATAAACGTTGAACCAAGGAGTCCTTGGCCGACATGTATTAACGTCATGAGAGATAAGCAGTTTGCTTGACATTGGATAGCGTTGAGTAGATTCTGTCGACATTTCTCGATGTCTACTCCGACGTTCTTTAACATCTATTTAAGTCTACCTTAACCGACATTTGAATGTTGGCATAGGTAGATGGAAATTTTGATGCCTACCAATATATTATATACTTCTTATTGTAACATAAAGGATCTTTTATGTCGATATCTCTAAACTTCCTCAATCTGGAAGCAATATATTAATAACCAAACACCACATAAGCATTTCCTTCTAACATAATATTTCTAACATATTTATATTTCAACTTTAATAAAAGTTTAAATACACTACAAAAGTTGATATACATGAAGTTTTACAAATGAAAGATAGAATGACACATTCAAATTTAAAAAAAAGTATTTAACTAAACTAATCTTCTTCTTCTGTTTCTGCATTAGGATCAACACCTCCACCACGATGTACATATTTTGACCTTGCTGAGAAGTGTAAGTATCTGGTGAAGACAACAAGGCAAAAAAATACATGTTAGATATATAAAATAATATAAAATAAACATAATCATATTTGTTTAGTTGAATACCATAAAATGTAGGTTGAGAAGGAAAAGATGGTGTTCCCTCAGATAAAGGATAGTTTTTAAAATATGCCATTATTCCAACATGAAGTTCTTCATTTCTCTTTTCCTGATCTGCCTTCCTTTTCAATTCTATAGCATACTTCATTTCTTGTCGAAACACGGTCATCTTCTTCTTATATTTACTCTATATTTCTTAACGAAGTTCTATAACCTTCCTATCATTATACGCCTTCATTTTCGACTCAATCTCAGACTCCACTTCTTGTCAATATTCGATCATCTTCTTCTCACAAGTTATTTCGATTTCTTGACAAAACTCTCTCACCTACTTATTATTTTCGGCCTCTATTTATCTCTACCATTTTTTTCTCAAAATCATTCTCTAGAAAATATGCATATCTACGATGACCTCCCCCTTTAAGCACAAATCCATGCCCTCTACCATTATAACTATCAGATCGTCCTTCATTTTGCCAAATGATATTAACTATTTCAACATCAGTAATGCATCTCCCTTCTGCGTCACCCTCATCATGCATGCTTACTAGTGTAATCTATAAAATAATAAATGGTTGCCTATAAAAGTAAAAATATGTATCATGAAAAAGTAAAATATCAATCATGGATGCAACATACATATGTATGTCTTGCTTCAGGTGTAGACCAATGTCCATGTTGTCCTGTAAGGGGGTCCAATGGTTCCTTGCCCTCCTTGTCAACACTGAACTTTGTCTTCTTGAACAGTAGTTTCTCCCCACATGGTCAATCCTCAAGCTCATCACGAGACTAATACATTTAAAACAAATTTTCATAAGTTCATGAAAAATTATTAAAGTAAATAATAACATAGGTATTTCAACATTCACAATCTAATTCTTCATAACTGCATATGACTTGGCACCAATAGTTCAGAGATTTTTGACTTGTATAGTGTGTGTCCTTATTTGTTTGACACTTCTCCTAATTAATCATAATTAATAAAGTAACATTATAACAAGTAGATAATTATTATTACATGCTTACTTGATGGCTTGGTTGTTGCCATATTTGAACCATGTTCAACGCTCAGTTGACACATTCGGTGGCCTCGCTACATCTCCAACTTCCTCCCACTCTTTCTTTAAGCTGTGGCGATGCTCCTTAAGATGTTTTTCTAATAGACGGTTGATGGCTTTCTTGACTTACGCCGGTATCAAAATTGACAACATCAACAAAGTTCTATCAAAAAAGTAAGTATTAGACATGTTTCAAGAAGATATTTTTTAAAAGAATGAAATTTATAAACCTTTATTCGTTCATATGCAGGTCAAAGATATGCATCAGTTAAGCATCTAAAGTTCGGAACTAGTGAAATATCCTCCCTTGCTGCTATACCACAAATAAGTTGTAGAGCACTTGCTTGCTTAGCATCTAAAGGTCTTCCTTCATCCATATCTATCATGATAGTAGTTCTATGTCCTGTTGTTGTTGCATGCTTGGCTAATGGTATACCTCTTGATTTCCCCCTACGATGAACTGTATTTAATTTAGCACAACTAATTATAGAATAAACTAAAATATTATATTGATAAGAATAGCATAATCACCTGATTTTATGGAAGTAGATGCTTGTTGTTGTGAGTCCAGTGGAGTGCTTTGTGTCAGTTTCGGTATCGAATGAGATTGTCTACTTAGCAACGCAATCGATTGTAAGATTACTTCGATTCCCATGCATTAAAGAATTGCACTCAGATATTTGTGCATGTGTTGGTTGTGCATGAGGTTGACTTTTCTCTTTGTCAAGACATCTCTACTGCTCATAAACTATTAAATGAGGTCGACTACTTTCACCACTAACTTTTCTCCTATTTTTTTCCAAATGAGAATGGTCCAATCATAGAAATAATAAGGTTGATTACCTGCATAAAATGACTGCCCAAATTATGAGTTAGACTACCATACATGAGTTGTTACGAGACTTTTCTCTGAATGTATCTTTATTTTGATCATACCATTTGTGTATTGTTCATAGAATTCATTTCACGTTGATTATCATAAGCTGTCTTATTCCTTTTTCTTTGTTTGATATTAAGACAACCGATCACGATGATATTGTTCCTTGTTCTTTTTCTAATGGATCCATAAATTAGAGATGAACTATTCTCGAGTAACTAGTAGGAAAAATGAAAATGTTAAAATGGAGATAAATGTTTATTTATTTTATATGAATTTTGTTAAGTGTACACATGTTGATATAGACATATGGCTTTTGTGATGTGGCTTTCTATACTTGGCTTGGTATTTGTAGCTCATATTTGTGGCTTTAGTTATATGACTTTTATTTTAAAATTATCAAACACACATACATATTCGTTTTGCAGACATGACCTAAAAATGGTCACTGATTAAGAAATCAAATCTTCCTAAAATCAAATCTTCTTTGAAGCAAACATAAGTCTTCCTGAAACCAGATCTGTAGGAACTTCTATTGAAGAACATGGTTGGTATAAAATATCTATTCGAGAAAAATAAGACCTAAAAAATTTAAAAAGGTTTGCAAATATGATATTGATAAAGAAACAACCATGGTTCTTACCTCCGTCGATGTCAAAATCGAGGGCCTCTGTGTGAAAGAGACTAACACGATGGGAGAAAGTTTGCTTTGTTGAGGAAGATGGGCAACCATGAAGTGGGAGAGGTTGGAGAAGCTTTCATCGTTAGAGGGAAATGAAAAGGAAGAAAGGGTTTCTAATGGGTTCATTGGGAGGGAATCTAAAATGGCAATGGCGGGCTGCAAAAATAGGAATTAACCAATTATGGACGTTAAAAGTGGAAGGACGGTAAAGATAGGAAGTGTGCACATCAAAACAAATTTAACCTATAATTCAATTTATCCCAACGTTTTTGGTGCGAGAATGTCAACTAAAAAGTTATTTGTTGTAGTGGCACTAGAATGCCACGATAAAGGGCTATTTCCTATTTTCGTTTCTTGGTCAGAATATTGAAAGGTTAGCATGGAAGATGTCATTATCTTAATAAAGAATGTCTAATTTAAAGGATAAGAGGTTATTTAATTATGCTTCATAAGTAAATGGGAAATTTGAAGTAGAATGGATATATATCAAGATAAAAAGCATAAGAGAGGTTCAAGGAATATAAAACTTAAACAGAGACATCCTTATTGCGATAGCACCAAGTTTTAGTTTTAGAACGCGGGGATGTGATGATTAGATATCCATATTAGATTAAACATTTAAATAATAAGTATACTAACTAGGACGACCCGTGGTCGGATGGGTACAAACAATGTATTATGATATGCATTTTACAACGGATATGGTTACTTGTGAGATATGAGATTGCATATGGTTAATATGTCATACTTTTTTGCATCTCTAATACAAACTTGACAATAATGTAGTACAAATAAAAAGGTTCAATACGATATCTTAATTACTGATAAAAGATCGTAAATATTTTTTTCACAACTTTGAAAACATAAAATTCGGAGGGACCGTTCTGTAAAATTCATAATTTTAAATATTTTATAAAAATATTGCATATTCATTTAATTGTGCAGGAGACTATTGTTCTCTGAATGTGTGCCCAAGAGGAGGTAAGGAATTACCATCCACTTCATACAAAAAACATTCAATCTCTTAACTTTAATTTTGGAGAAGATAGTGAGAACAATGAAGAGAGGGACGTCTTCTTCTCGGTTTTGATCCTTGGCAAATTAAGGTAATTTATTTCCCATATTTTCATGAATGTATATGCATTCAATCTCATTCTTGGATGCAAACATGTAATATTAAATTTTATAGCAGTAATTAATGAAATTTCAATGCACATGTTCATTGCAAATATGATTTTAATAATTATGGCAGAGGAAATAGTTTGTTTTTAGTCTAAATGTAGACGACTCTAAGTACTTAGAATTGTTGTTGTTGTTGTTATGGTGTTGGTGGTGATGGTGGTACAGATGATCGATCAGGGCTTATCGACCAGCTTCCAGAGGTTGAGCGATAAGCCTGGACTAGGGCTTGAAGAAACTCGATTTTGGTGGACTATCTCTTGCTTCTTAAATGCATGAGAGAAGAGGAAGGCTTGGGTATGTATTTAGAGAGGTCTAGAGGGCAAGTAAGAGATCAAATCTCATCTTTTGAGGGATCATGAAGTGTCCATTCCAATTTTAAAAAGTTAAGATACTTGATGTGTCAAGGTTTTGGAAGGTGTCATGTGTATAGATCAGAAAATTAAGTCTAGGCGTGCCCTAGTACTATTTTTAAATTTGCCTTCATGCCAAAAATCCAAATTTCAAAATTCAATGAGTGATCACTACATGTAACATGATTCATCAATGCCATACTAATGATCGATTAGGGGTGATTGATTAGACCAAACTTTATGATCAATCAGATGTGCCCTAATTTCATATCCTTTTTGTGAATTTGATATTCAACAAGCATTACTCAATTGTAAAATGCCAAGTCTATTCTAATCGTCTCAAGCTGAGGTGAAGCTAAGGGCCCGTTCGGTTCGGGAATAAGCAGGAATAAGGATTGGGAATAAGGAGAATAAGGGTCTATTCTTTGTTCGGCTGGAGGATAGGAATAAGGAGAATAAGGTGAAATAAAGGTAGGTAAGGTGGGATAAAGATAGGAATAAGAGTGAAATAAGATGAAATAATGGGGAATAGTCGTACCACGGGGAACCATGTTGGGAGGAAAATGGCCCCTTATTCTCCTCTATTCCGGATCCTTATGCTTGTACCGATCTTCGAGTTGTATGTCAGTTGAAACGTAGTCCAAACATATTTTACCTTTCAAGACATTTTCTCTAAAAAAGTGATGCCTAACATCAATATATTTTGTCCTAGAGTGATTGATCAGGTTCTTAACTAAGTTAACAGAGCTAATGTGTCAAACAGAATTCTACTCTTGCTAAAAGTCAAACCAAAGTCTGAGAGTGTATTTTTCATCCAGATCATTTGAGAACATGCTAGTGACGTAGCTATATATTTCTATTCAGTAGTTGAAAGAGCCACACAAGTTTCTTTTTTCGAAAATCAAGAAACAAGGCATCCCCATTGAATTGGTAATTTCTGCTTGTACTTTTCCTATATATATGAGTGCCAGCATAATATACGTCGATACATGCAAATAAATCTAATGAATGCATCTTTGGGTAAAACAAATCTAAATCCTTTGTAAAAACAAGATAACAAAAGATTCCTTTTCTTGCTTTTAAGTAACTTTCTTTTGGTGCATATTGAAAATGTATTGCTAAACAAGTATTAAATAGTATGTTGATTCAGCTCACAGTTAGATTAAGTAAAGAATCGATTATAAAGCTATGTAAAACCTTTTGGTCAGCAAACTTTTTAGATTCTTCAAGGTCGAGGTGAGTTGCTGGAGGAATCGGAGTAGACTTCCCCGAATCTTTATCAAAACCAAACTTTGTTAGCATCTCCTTCATGTACTTCTAATGTGAAAAGAAAGTATCGAACTCTATCTAGTTGATATGCAACCTAAGAAAAACTTTAGTTCTCTCATTATATTCATCTTGAATTGTTCCTGCATGGGTTGAGAAAAATCATTGCAAACACTTGCATTAGAGGATCCAAACACTATGTCATCGACATAAACTTCCACAACCAATAAATCATAAAAAAATGACTTCACAAACACGGTACTATATACTTCACCTACTGTGAAATCTGAGGTGAGTAGAAATGTTTTAAGTTGCTTGTACCATGCTCGAGGAGATTGCTTAAGTTTGTAAAGGATTCACCAGCTTAAAGATGTGTTCTGTTCTCGAGAGGCCTTCAAAATCAAGTGGTTGCTTGACATTAAAGTTTTCTTTAATGAAGCCATTTCTGAAGGTACTTTTGAAATATGTTTGATACAGTTTGATTCTCTTGAAGCAAGCAAATGCTAACAACATTCTGATTGACTAAATCCTTGCAACAAGTACATAGGTTTTGCTGAAATCAATGTCTTCCTGTTGAGTATATCTCTGAGCAACAAGTCTTGCCTTGATCCCAAAAAATATCCCCGACTCGTCTATTTTTTTCTTTAAAGCCCACTTGATTTCAATAACTGCGTGGGTTTTAAGTTTAGGCACAAGTTCTCACAGCTAGTTTGCCTTAAATTGAACAAGTTCATCTTGCATTGCCATTAACCAAGATTTTATGTTTCAAGCCTCATCAACGGACTTCGACTCCACTAAGGATACAAATGCAGATAACACAAATGAATTTACGTGTGATATTCTTTCGATTCCTTAGAGATGTCCCCAATCACCAACTTCGTTGGGCGATATCCGACAAAGCTAAAATCATTGGGTAACCCATGAGAATCGCTATTCTCAGAGATGCTAGAAGGAACCATTTGAGCATCTTCCTCAATTTGTAATTCCTCAAGCCGAGGAGTCTTGTTGAAGTTATCATCAAACGAAATATTAGCTGCATCTACAATAATCATTGCTTTCTTAATGAATAGCATGCAAGTTTTGCTTCGTGAAGAGTAACCTAAGATGATTCCTTCACTTTTCAATTTAAACTTGTCAAGGTTGTTAGCATTTACTTCAGAAAACATCGAAATAGCCTATCCTTAGTTGTCGCCCAAAATAAAGCTCAAAAGGTAACTTCTTTAATCTTGATTGGATCAAATTCCTATTTGAGACATAGCGGGTTGTGTTTATGGCCTCTGCACAAAAATATCTACGCAGATCAAATTTTCATAACATTGTACAAGCGCATTCCTGAAAAGTGTGATTTTTTTGTTCTATGATGTCGTTTTGAGCTACTGTTCTAGGTAAATAAAATTCATGCTCGTTCTCAGCCTTAAGATAGTAGTTAGAAAAATTCTCGTTCTCAAACTCCTCACCATTATCACTTTTTTAACTTAGTGGTGATAGATCCTTGTTCTTACTAAATCCCTTTTGCAAGCTTCTCAAACTCGGAGGAAACTAAGTCCTTGGAAGAAATGGACAAAACTAAAGTGTAACATGAGTAGTCATTTACTATAACAAAACAGTAACGACAACCACTTAAACATTCAAATTTCATGGGTCCAAATAAATCTAAATGTAAAAACTCTAATGGTCAGCTAAGGTAATGTGTTTTTTGGACTTCAAGTGTTTTCAATGGAGTTTTCCTAGTTCACATGATGAACACATGCTTACATTCTTATAGAATAGTTTATGAAGGTCTTTAATTAAGCAAAGTTAACTAATTATATGGATTAAGTTCATGTGAATGTGACCTAACCTTTTATGCCAGAGTAAGGGTTCTTCTTGTGCTACCAGAAGGCAATATAACGATGAACACTCATTGAATCTAAGTGTGTATATGCTTTTGTACCTATCTCCCTTAAGCAACAAGTCTAGTGTGTCTTCCTTGAGAAATTCACAACCAAAAGAATAAAACACTACTTTGAAACCCTTATCACGAATCTGAGACACACTCAAAATATTGTGTTTCAGACTGTCAACATGGCTAACATGATTAATATAAATTAAAGGGTTTTTGATTGTATCTTCGCCAATTATCATACCTTTGTGGTTGTTGCCAAAAGTGATAGTACCACCAGCTTTGGGTTTGAGGTTGAGGAAGAGACTCCTCTAGTCGTGTGTTATGGACATCTGTTATCCATGATCCACTTGCCAGTGTGGTCTCGCTTATTATCCTGTGGAATACGATATGGTCATGAATCGATACTTTGGTCTTTTGTGATTAACATCGGGATCTGCAAAACAAGTAATGAGTTTCTTTGGTACCCATTACTTGCAGGTCTTTGGATGGTTAGGATGGTTCTTTTTCTCCTTGGTTCCATGGCCTTCTTGTCTTTAACTTGGCTTTGAATTTTCTTAAGAGGTAGAATAGATTTCTCAATCATAATAGATTTAGAACTACTTCCCTTTTTGGGTTGCACCCTAACCCATACTTAGTTCTGCTTTGTTAGTTACCTCATAATAATTTACCTAGGTTCTCCTTTCCTTTAGCGAACTTTGTTAGATCATTAAATAGAGTGGTTGTGTTCTGTTTAAGCTTACATACAGTGGATCCTAAGTTCTATATGTTTGTCTTGAGAAATTAAATCTCATATTCATACTACTTATCAGAAAGACACAAACTAGATTTGAGTTCTCTAATGATATTTAAGAGAGATAGTCTCTTTTGAATGATCTTCTAAGGTGATGCGTGCAGTTGCTTTTAGCACTTTATTTTCCTTTTTCAACTTAAAAATTAAACTATGCAACTTAGTAATAAATTCTTGTAAGTCATATAAAGATAGTTCTTCGAAAGTTTCCTCTTCATTTTCTAGAGCCGTGAGCCCAAGCAAGGTTTTTCTTTGTTAGAGTCATATGATTCACTCTCAGAAGATGTTGACATGTCGAAGCCGGGATGGAAGAGTCCCAACTAGCTTGGAAATCTTCCCTCTTAGGATACTTGCGATGGTGTATGTGACCTTTTCTCCTTTCTTCCTTCACTGGCTTCTTGCCTTTGCTTGAATCGAGGCTTCATGGTTCTTGAGCACTGCTTCTTTTGAGAAGTGAACAATCTTTCTTGAAATGCACCTTGTTCTTGCAGTTGAAGCACTAGAGATTACTTCCTTTCTTCATGGTGTTTCTCTTAATGAACTTCTTGAACTTCCTAGTGAGCATAGTCGTGTCTTCATCTAAGCTATTTTCTGAAGTTGATTATGTGGCCTAAAGTGCAATACCTTTACTTTGGCTTCTACTTCAGTTGTTTGAGTATTCTCAACTTCATAGATTAAGAGCTTGCCTAAGAGTTCCTCAACGAGGAGGGTTGACGTTGATCGCTTCTTTGATGACAATAGTTGTTGTACTCTAGATAGTTGTAAGAGATCTTAGTACATTTTTCACCTGTTCTGGTTTTTTGATATCAACCTTAAGGTTTCTAAGGTTGTTGATAATTGTTGAGAACCTTGTATACATGTCAAGGATAGTCTCTCCACTTTCCATCTTCAACAACTTTTATCTATGTTGTAGACTGACTTGTGATTCCTACAACATTGTTGTTCCTTCGTAAGTGACACTGAGCTTGTTCCATATCTCGTATGAGGTCTCACAAGCTGACACTCAATTAAACTCATCTACTGCGATCACACAGAAGATTGCGCTCATTGCCTTGAAGTTGTAATTCATTTTCTTCTTATCAATGTCAGATAGGATGCTCTCAACAACTGGTCTTGTGTAATTAGTCTCTATGATATTCTAAACAACGATATCAATAAATTCTAAGAAGATATGCAATCTAACCTTCCAGATGTTGTACTTCGTGCCTTTGAAGTGTGGTGGCCCGACGATGGACTGACTTTCGAAATCCTTACTTTCGATAGATGACATATGTATCGTCAAAGAGTGATTTCAAGATACTGATCCAAGCCCTGATATCAAATGTGTTTTCAGGGATTGTGATGCCATTAAAAGGGGGTGAATAATAGTTCGAGGAAATTTTACAGCAAGCATAGAGACAATCAACCAAGCAATACAATCTTTGCACGACACATCGGTAAAAAACCACGACCCGAGTCTTCTGACTCGGGCTTTCCCGATTAGGTGAGCTCTACATCATTAAGGTATGAGATATTTATATGGATATCTCAATCGTTTACAAAGATGACGCTTCATAATCTTGGATCAAACACCAAAACACTACATATCAAACATTGTAGCTCAAACAGAAGAACATATGAGCTCTGACTTTCTTCGTGCTTCCTTGGATATATCAGTCCTAATAGCTTTACTTTAACTTAGGGCTAGACACCAAAAATTATGCAGAAAGATGTTAACCGAAAATGAAAGAATATAACAATAATATTTTCCAGAGAGACTTTTACCTTCACGGATATCCAAATAGTTCTCCAATAAAGAATAGTGATATCTAAATATAAATTAACAAAATATAATTGTACTAAGATTTAAAAATATAGAAAAATATTTATATCATAGATAGCACATGTGAATAATCAATATCAGATAAAATAATAAATATCACCTTGCTGATAAGGCTACCAAAAGTGTTCAGCTCTAATCATGGAACTTGGAGAAGGCGAGCAATTAAACTCTGATGAACCAAAAAACTTTGATTCACGGCTATCAATGGAAAATATTCTTCTTGAAAGATCGAATGAGCCAATGAACAGGAGAAAGAATATCGAGAAAATCATGCAGAGAGAATTTCTTGCTTTTCTAAAGAAAGTAGGAGTGATTACTCAAGTTGTGTATCTCTCAACAATAGGTATGGGGTCCCTTATATAAGGGTCCAAGAGAATATGGTCATTGGAAATAAATAGTAATAAAACAGTGATGATTTCCAGATATGATCGAGACAAAATAGATGATCGATCAACTACAATTGATCGGTCAAGTCAAAATCGATGATCAATTGATGACAGTTGGAGGGAATTAGAAATATGATTGATAAGGTCAACAATAGATGGTTGATAAGGCATGATCGATAGGTAAAAAAGGCATGCTCGATCAGTGATGATCAATTAGTGACAAAAGGATGATTGATCAGTTCATGAATGCCTGATGTCCTGATTGAAAATTTTCAGTTGAAGCTTACTTGAGGTTACAACTTTTCAAAACAATACAAATAAACAATACAACAAATTTTAAACAAAGACAAGCAACAAAGACGAGCTTCTGCTTCACTTAAAGTTGACGAATCTTCGTAGTCGTGTTGAGCTGAAATCCATACTTGCATCTTGCAATCACAAAAAATATGTGAGCGACTACAATATAATCTTTTTTTGTGTGTCATCTTTAAAATCACATATAAACAAAGAACTAACACATGCTAGTACCAATAAAGATATTTTATCTTTCACCAATGATCGTGCACATCCTTTACCAATAAAATCTTTACTAGCAGGTCACATGTATTCGTTAGCTAATGCCATCTTTTCTTATTGGAAAATAGACTCTCGTCCCATCTTGTAGTGACAACATAGAGAAAAGTAGAGGAATTCCTAAGATCCAAGGAGTAATAGGTGATAAAGACATGTGAATGATAATACCTTAGAATTAGATCTTGTGATCATCTCCATACTACAATCGGGAATAGCTAACTTTTTTACACAAGTTTTTAATTGAGTCGAGGTTAAATAAGAATGCAAATTCAATCAAGATGTGATGAAGTAAAAGTGATGTAGGATATTATAATGATTAATATAACTTTGATATTATTTAAACTAAAATGATAAACCTAAAACATCCACATGCCAATACCAACCATACTCTTTTTTCATTTAGCTCTCTATACTTTTTAAGTGTATCCTCCACAAATCCTTTGTAGAATATATAGATTAACTCCTCCACTTCGACAACTTGTGTTTGAATACTTGGCAAGTGATATAATACTATCTGCAATTATGATAACATGTCCTAGTTTTCATCTATTTTAATAAGTGACTTGATTGGAAACTAGCCAGATTTAGGTATGTCGGAGTGATGATATTTGGTTTAACAAGTTATAACCCCACATAAGGAGAAATCCAACTTTATGTCACATAAGAGTCCTAATGCGTTTACATCGCTTAGAGAAAAGCAATCCCTAACTAAGTTGTTTTTAAAGCTAAGAAGTGATTTTTGTGGGTGAGAAAGAGATAGCTGATTTGAATTGCAAATCCTGAGACCTAAAACCTCGCAATCACCATGATTCCTGAACCAAACCCTAAGCCCCTCATATAGTGAAATCCTCCAATTTGAACTCCAAAACTCTAGCTAGCCTAATCATAAAAAGCCCAACCATGTCTGAAACCCAACTAATTGGCTCGCATCTTGATCTTCTACACAAAGCCCTAACTAGTCAGACACTAGACTCATGCTCACCAAAATAGCTCTTCAACCAAAGTCAAAACCTTGAAACTCATCCTAAGAAGATCCTAATCCTAACATTGATTCTAAAACCTACCTTTCTAAACCCTAACTTAGATCCCATCAAAACATAGTTTGGGACTAACCTTAGGTTACTTATTGTCATCATACTACTATACTCGAAATCTCGATCATGACATTTGACTTGACCAATATTGACATTGAATTGATGTTACTTCTGCCCTGGATCTAATGTGACCAAGGTCCCATCTCATTTAAGATAGACCAAAGCTAGAATAGGATGGTCTTAATTCATTTGAGCTGTCCTCCAAAATTGGTGTTCATTTGATGGAATGTCCATTAAGATTATTTACTTCTTCAGCCTCCAAATTACAATGTGGTCCTGAGGAGTAATCAAACATTTCACTTCTTCTCACTTAAGTGAAAGGTATGCAGTTGCATGATCTTTTGATAAATCTCCAGATCTCATCACCATGCACATTTCTACGGTTATCCACTAGAAATCCTACACTACACTTGTGTTCCCCCTTTCTTATATTCCTCTCACATGTTTCTTATTGTATGGAAAGAAGGGGAATGCACACCTATAGCATGGTGTTGGTAGGAAGCATGGAAAAGTGAGTGAGAGTTGATAGGGAAGCATGTGAAGGCCGTTTGGAATTTCAAAAGAGAGGTGCGAAGATGCACGATGGGAGAAATGATTCAAAAGAGATTGCTAGCCATCTCACTCTGGTGACCAGGTTGCGGATATCCCACTAAGCCATTGTCTCATACAACATTTGATATATTTTTTCCTAACTCGAGCATTATAAATATTTTTGTTCTAGTTTAGAGCTTGTTGCATGATATGAATAACGACAATAAGCAATTGATATAGATAATATTTCATAATGTGTGTAGAAATAAGCAATTGACAACTATAATGTATTTGTTATGATTTTATTCCTATTATTATATGTCTTAGTAGTTCTGATTGCAGGGATCCCCCCAAACGAAAAGTGCCAATACCCATTTTTGGTAAATAGAAAAAATTCTTATTCTTTTTCTAACATCATATGTTTACATACTTTTCATTCTATTGTTGGATTACCTATTTCATGTGGACTGTGCTCCTATCTTCTATGCATTAATTCTTAATCTTCTATTCATTAATTCTGAAATGGGATACTTTCCTCATTTTGATACGGATGAATGTGTCATGTATGTGTTTATGGTTTTGATATCCAAGTTAAGCGAATCCTAGATGTCACCTTTCGTTGGGGTGAAATACCGCAAGAGATGGTGTTAGAGATATGAAATCTCAAACCTTATTCTTCGCGTCTAGGAGAGAGAACCTCCACAATTCACCTCGTGTTTATTCAAGCCTTGATTTTAAACTAACTAGAAGAAAAAAGATTTTATTCCATTCTAAACAGAGCCCATTATGATTAACAACATCATGAATTCTCATTAATACTTCTTCATATGGTGTATGCTTCACTTTTAGGAGAGGAAACCTCCGTCACCCGCCTCACATTCTTTCAACCCTTGATTATAAGTTACGTAGAAGAAAAGCATACTTTGTTGTTGTGTTCCTATTCTTCTCTCATTTTATGGCTACATCATCTGTTAAACATGTCTTTCACCTTCTTCCTCTTAACTTCTCTCATCTTCCTCACTCCCGTTCTTTTTCTTCCGTCTTCGACCTGGATAATAAGCACTTCCCGGCAGTGGCGTTCAACTAATTTTGTCCATTGCATTGTGAACACATTAAGGTACAAAGGTGTGATCTAAGATTAACTTATACCCGGATTAAGGACAGTATGAGAAAGCAACAAAGGTAACTTTCACCCGGTAGCCCTTCATTGAGAAGAGAAAACAGACGGGTCACGACCCGTTAAGGAATGGGCAGTAAATCCTCAAGAGAAACCTGATTAATAAATACAAACCATTTTGTCTTAATCTATTAATTCCCAAGTGCTTATATCAGTAATCTGCATTATCTTGGTGCAGGATTCTTTCACTCTCAAGTATGCTGCGACCTGCAACATTAATCAGAAATGTTGAAGAAAACAAAATAAAAAGTTCCAAATATTTTGAAAGACATCAGGTTAGAAGCACAAAACCTTCAAAACGAATCACGCCAATTGCAGGCCCCATAATTACAATGCCATCATCTCTTAGCAAGACAATGCCTGAAGCATCTATTAGGAAAGGGAATGCCAATGGAGGAGACACTGGGGATTTCGCCACCTTTATAAACCTCGTACCTGAAGTGAAGTTTTAGAACTTCAAAATAACTTATAAACAATGTTGTAAAAGTCGCTCGACTGGCCTGACTAGTAGGTCCGACTAATCTAGTCAGTGGGGTGGCTGGCCGAGTACCGACTAATTCCGACTAGGCACACTAATCGACCAATTTTTGCTTGGAGATACCATACTTTTTTATGTTTTGCTTTTTTATAAGCAAACTTATTATAATACGCTTAATGTTTTATTTAAATTCAATTACTTTTTTATTTTATTATGATAGTATAAAAATCTACAAAATGTATGTAAATATATGTATAAAAATGAGTTATATATTTAAAATAATCATAAAATTCAAAGCCGATTAAAGTCCGACTAAATCCGATTAGTCGTCCGACTGCCGATTAGTCCTTACCTTAGTCAATGACCCGACCGACCGAGTACCGACTACCGACTTTTGCAACCTTGCTTATAAAAAGGTTCCCAAAATATTTCTCCCAGGAATTTAAAAACTACTATCCAAGTTATTTTAGGATTAGATATAGTGCGACATCAACCCAAACTATGCCATTTCCCGTGTGTTAAAATGTGGTCGACTATATTCGTTCTCCTGCACTCTGATATCTCTTTCAGCAATTCCTCAACCCTTACCGTGGGGCTCAACCTACCCAAATGTGAAAGCTTCAAAAATGGTGCAATCCAAGCATTAGCTAATATTTTCTTTTCCGAGGATAGAGAACCATTTAGCAAAACTCAGAGATATGCATACCCTTGTGTAAACCGGGTAGTGTAGAAAACTATAACCCAATGAGAGGCAATGAGTAAACGAGTTACAATCAGACAGGATTATGATGCCTTGAAGTTCTCATAATCCACATGGCACTCTTAGAAGCACAATATGCCATGTAACTCATTACATTGGGATGCCTGTGTTTTTGTAACATGAAGTAATTTTTAAAATGAGGTAATTAAATACATAAGAGAATGATGGTCTGCAGTTGAGTTTCCTAGATGTGCCCCCCTTATAGCCCATTCTAATGTTAACTGAACATGGTCATCCATAATCATTCTTTTTTGATATTATTGTCATGGCTGCAGAGAAAATGTAATATATCCCAATCACTTGGATGAGAAACCCTATGTAGTCCCCCCTGACCACATAATCATTACTGCTCATCCCAATATTCAACTTGGACAAGCAGCCAGTCAAATTACTTGATTACTCTACTAAGTGATCTATCTTTACGTGGACATTTTATAGTCATGCCTTTATTGAAGAAATAATAATCAGTATGCATCATCACATTTATTTTGCCCTCGTTTTAGGTATATTCGTTATTGACTCGTGATATTTACAGGTATTAAAGATGTTTGTCCCTAACATTGACCATTTCCTATGTTAGCTATATGAGCTCGAGGCGAACTATTTCTGCAATAAATGTTTGTAATTTTTGAAATACTAATAAAAGTTATTGATTTATTTCACTCCATGTCTGAGATTAAATGAATGAATGCACTATAAGGTCCCTTCATATAATTAGGGTTATGTACCATGGCCATCTTAATGATTGTACAGTTGTTGACTCAATTGTTGAATCATAGAGGCTGGTGCTTGGATGATATCTAAAGAGTTAGATTGAGGCTTCACCAAGCACCGCCAAATGATTGTTAGGAGATGATCTCTACCATGAGAAGGAGATGGCAATCCTTCTCTATAGGCTGATATCTGACCGACCTCTTGATACAGGTCCTCTACTTAGGAATAAAGATTCAGAGGTGTCAGATAAGTTTGGTCAAATAGTTGACTTAACGAGATCGAGATAACCAAGACCTATGTTGTATACTGTCACAATATAGGCATGGATCCTCTGACCAGAGAGTCAGAGACAGATGTATTGCTATATGTCTAAGTATGTACATTTGGCATACCAATAGATTGATAGCCTAATCAAGGTCTATAAATCAGTGAGCTGGTGTGCATACGCGGACATATGAGTAATACGATCTCTCAAAGGGATCATACATGTTCACTAGTGAACAGAAAGACATGAGCTCACTCATGAGGTATTGGGGTCGATCAAATTCTATGCATGGTCTCCTTGCTTTGGAAGCATGACAAGAATTTTTGGGTATGATACATGCTTTTGAAAAGCATATGACGATACCAACTCCCAATGACCGAATGAGAAACTTAATGATAAAACCCTGAAGAAGACAGTATAAAATTAATCTAAATCTTCGGGTTTATTCTAGGTCTTCCAGTATGCAGGATGTACGGGTATTGGGAATACTCGAGGGTGATGTGATCATAACGATTGTATAACCATGACGCTTCCATTCCAATGGAGTGATGAAACAGGTCTGGATTTTAGTGACTCCTCTCAGTAGAGAAGTAATATGATCTTGATCTGAATATGAATCAGAGGCAATGAGAATATTAGCATCTTTGAGAGGTTCCCGAGATCTGGATTTGAAATGTGATCTCAATATCCAAGTCATCACTATACGTGGAATGTACAATCGTCATATCCTTATCTCCAAGTATCCGCAAAGAAAGCGCATTATTCTTACAAGAATTCAAGAATAATTCCACTATTAAAACGTATATCTGAACATTGAGAAATGGATAATTAAATGTGATTTAAATATCACGACAATGTGAATGTGATTCATATTGTTTAGATGCATGAGAATGATGATACAAAATAACTAAATGTGATTTAATTATCACTAATATGAATAATGTGGATAGTATTATCCATATAAATCATATATATTATAAATGTGACTTATAATATATTAAAGAGAGATATTTGTAAATTGATTTATAAATTAAATGTTAATGTGATAATTGGATTCACATTGGACAATTAATTGAAAAGACAATTTACATTTTATTTTGGGTGTGTGAATATGATTCACAATTTCCAATGGCATGATTGAAATTGTCACAAAATAATTTGGAATTATCTTTGTGAAATAATTTGCAATAAAAGTTGTTGAAAATAATTAAAGGATCATGTGAGATACACAATCTCACATTATTGGAAAAGAGGCTTCTCTTCCATATAGGGAGTGTAGACAGCCACCCTTGAGTCCTAATTCAAGGTGGTTGTCTCCCTCTTAATAGGAAGGATCTCGTCTCCTTTCCTAATCCTTTAATGTGTATTGATTTGATTGATATAATTTATATTGATGATTATTCAATATATTTAATTTAATTTAATTAATTGTTTTTTTGTATTTTTGAATAATAAAATCATGGTCATTTAAAGAAACACAAAACAATCTCAACCATTGATTTTGTGTTGTCCATGGATTGTGATCCATGACCTCCCAAAATATTATAAAAGAAGAGCAAGAGGCAACCCTAGCTATTCTTTTACATAACAATATTCACAAGCTCTTTCTCTCTCTCATCATCACACACGCTCTATCTCTCTCTCAAGAGTGGTCGTCCACCTTTTGACCTAGAGAAGATCATCGTCGCTGCTACGCCGTCGTGCTACTGCTTCAACCGCTCGTGGATCTTCGTCTTCCTCAGTGCTTCATGTACACGAAGAAGACCTCAGATTTCGTGTGAGGAAATCTGGAGATCCATCGCTTGAATCTACATCTTGGATTGCGAGAATGACACATCTCATCAACGTGCTCGCAAGCGCCTCCTCCGTTGGGTCAGACTTGAGACATGCGACCTCGTGCTTTAGAGGCTTCGATCGCAACCACGTTTCAAGAGGTATCCCGATATCTACTTTGTGGTTTAGATAAAACGATTCAAGAAGTGTTCTCGGATCATGTTAAATTTTTTAAAATTATGTTGCCCCGAGCAACTAGTATGACTAGTCGCTCCTGATCGCATATGATGCGATCAATACGCTTCCGTGATGCGCTTAAGATTTTTCCCATAACCTTCAAGTGGTATCAAAGCCAGGATTGAGGTCTTAAATATGATCCAAAACCCTAGGTGAACAAGGTTTCTATTTCATATACGCGGGGACTTGTTTTGCATTGGATGCAAGATTCGAATTGGTTTTTCGCTAAAATAAAAACCTATTGTTTGTGCATTGTTTGGGTTTTTTGTTATTAAAATATATTTAGAACATCTAAATATGTCCCAAAAAGAGTAGCCTATTATTAGTACCAAAAGTGCACAATTAAAATTCGAAGAGTTCCCGCTACGAAATTGTTTTTGCATGTATTTGTGGATCTATAAGAAAATAATTTTTAGTGGAGATAGGTTTGATGATGATTAGAAGAGAATCAAACCAGCAAACTGCTCGAATTTATTTCGCGTGATTCCAACTCTGTTTGTCCTAGGTATTCCATATTTAGTGGAAATAGGTTTGATGATGATTAGATCATCAAATCTTTTTGCTTAATGTGTTTATCATTCAATGGAAATCATGGAAATTATGATTATACCTTGATTAAATTTTGATGCCTAATAATTATGAGAACAATTGATTAAACATCATTGGCCATTGAATGTATGTTTAATAAAAATCCTAGTTTATCCTACAATAGTTGTAGGATAACTTTTACATGCAAAACATGGTTGCTTGATATGCTTAGAAATTTTTAGGATCTCAAAAATATTTTAAGATGCCTAATATTTCTGAGTGATTATTATATAGTATAATACCAATCATCAAAGTTGATCGATAAAACCGTAAGTACATTGGCAATATTTTATATTATTCTTGTTGAGATATTTGTATCAATATTTTATATTATTCTTGTTGAGATATTTGTATCTCTTACTATCTATTGTTCATTTCTATTTTCTTTATGTACCTTTCATGTAATTAACCCGGGGATTTTCTCCTATATAAGAGAGCCCTAGGGTCTCTTCTAATGCAACCAAGTATTTTCCTCTAACATGGCATCAGAGCAACTGTCCTAGACCGGGGTTCCCATATCCCACCAACCCTAACCCTACACGCTCCCCGTGCGCGCCGTCGACACGCCCCCCCCCCCCCCCCCGGTACCCCCGCCACGCGCAGCTCACCCATCGCGGGGCCTCCCATCGGCTGCCGAGTAGCAGCCCGCCGCCCAACAGTTGTTGAACCGACCCCTCCCAACGCCGACTCACCCCCGCCTTCACGGTCCTGCTACAGTTTGGTCATGTCAACAAGCCGCTACAGTCTGATTTTGTTCGTATTTCGTGATTTTCAACCTATAATACACATCTTCTGACTCTAGACTGCAAAAACAATTGATGACGATGGTTGTATGAGTCTACAGGTATGACCAATCCTCCATATGGTTGTGTAGACTCACTCAGAGAAGTCTACCCCTCAATTTTGTTCCAAGTATCAGCATTCTTCTTACCATGTCAGAGAACAAGGGTGATGTTTTTCATCGTCCGGTGTCTTCAAGGGCCCGGCTCCCATCGTGAAGATAGATGTGACCAACTATGAGTTGTGGTTATGTAGTTTCGTACCCTGATGTAGTGCCATAACAAGGAGCACATCCTGACGGATTCAGTGGTGGTGGACAAAACTGGGGCTAATGCTTCTTGGAAGCAAGACGATGCATATGCTCGCATTTGGCTCTCCGGGACACTCACCATGAAGATTGCCAACGATATTGTCAATCAACCCACAACAAAGGTTATGTGGGACATCTTAGCAGGCACATATGGGCAGGCAAAAAATGAGAGCAAGATTCTACAATCGTAGTATGATATTTTTTTTGACCAAACAGAATGGTCGACCTCTTCATGCACATTTCTCGTATCTTAGAGGCATGTTTGAGCACCTGCATAGCTTCATGCCTATTACTACCAGCACTGAGCAGCAACATGCATATCGAAATGCCACTATGATAGGAGCCTTTCTGTCATCTCTTGACTATGAGTACGATGCAATACGTACTCAACTACTTACTGGAGAGACGATGCCTCCAATGGAGGAGGTCTACGAGAGGCTGAGCAGGATCACTACTTCATCTACTACTATGGCTCAAACTCCCTCTGTTATGGCAGCTTCTCATGGCAGAGGGGGTACTTCACAGTTTCGCAGGCAAGGACCATGTGGTCGAGGAGGATGTCATCGTGGCCTATGTCCACATTGCCACCGTCTCGATCATTCCGATGAGACATGTTATCTAATGCATGGGTATCCTGCGTCTGCCCGTGTTGCTGAGCAGACCAAGCCTACTTCTGCTCTTGCTCATGATACGTGTTTTGATATTGTTTCCATACTGAGAGCGATGATTACTCCTACCACTTCAGCTGCAGGGTCTTCATATGCCGCAGTTACTGCCAGAGCCTCTTCGAGTTCGTCAGGTATTGCTTATGCACTCACCAGTTGTAGCAGTTCAGATTTGTCTGATTAGATCATGGACTCTGGAGCATCTCATCATATGTGTGGCGATCGAGCACAGTTTAGTTCTTACAGGTCTATCCCTCCTGGTAGATCAGTTGTGATTGCTAATGGGGCTCATCTACCCATTGTTGGTCAGGAGGAGATTGTTCTAGCTCCCTCGATGCGTCTGCGGAATGTCTTACATGCTCCAGCATTTCAGATGAATCTTTTGTCGATTAGCCAGATTACAAAAGACTTATATTGTCGTGTGATATTTAATCCTTCTTCTCTTGTGTTTCAGGACATACTCACGGGCAAGGTGATTGGATGTGGCTGTGACCAGAGAGGACTTTACAGACTTGTCCAAGCTCCATGTGTTGGTGTTATCACTATTCCTTCAGGATATGTTTCTCCTTTCATGTGGAATCTTCGCTTTGGATACCTTCCTCTGCAGAAGTTGTGTCATGTTTTACCTCAGATCTCCATTCGTGCTACCTTGGATTGTGAGGCTTGTCAGCTTGGGAAGCACCATCGTTCTTCTTTTCCGAGTCGTCAGAATCGTCACAGTAATCAGTCGTTTAAGTTGTTCCATTTTGATATATGGGTCCTAGTCGTATTCCCGATCATCAGGGACATCGGTTCTATAAGGTTGTTGTGGATGACTTTTCTAGATTATATTGGGTGTTCTTTTCAAATAGAAGTTTGAAGCAGGTCCTGTCATTAAATCATTTCTTATTGAAGTTAAGAATATCTTTTCTGATAATATGAAGTTTATTCGTACTGACAATGCCTTGGAGTTTCCATTTTACAGCTATCTGATTTTCTCCGATCTTTTGGTATTGTTCATCAGACCTCTTGTGCTTATACTTCACAGCAGAATGGTGTTGTTGAACGCAAAAACCGTCATCTTCTGGATGGCACGAGGACTCTTTTGATTCAGAGTCGACCTCCTCATTCGTTCTGAGGTGATGTTGTTCTCACTGCTTGCGACTTGGAGTTGGTGATCCGCGAGCCTTCTACTACCCTTAGAGAAAATGTCCCCTTCTTGATTGCATTTTCCAAGAAGGATCTATTCTCCCTTACTCCCAGGGTTTTTGGGTCTGTGGCATTTGTCCACAAATTCACTCCTGGTCGTGACAAGCTCTCTCCTAGAGCTGTCAAATATATCTTTGTTGGTTATTCTCGTACCCAGAAAGGGTATGTATATTGATCATGTAGGGAGAAAATATTATGTTAGTGTTGATGTCACATTTTTTCAGTCTATCATGTATTTTTCTTCTACAGGTGTCAGGTTGTCTAACGCTGATTCTGGTGAGGAAGTTTGTATTCCTCTACCTTCGTTATCCACCATCTACACCCTATGTTGAGTCTCAGTCATCTCCACCTCCACCTCCTCTACCACCTCCACCTCTGTCTACCCTAATGCAGCAGTTCCTACCACGGTTTTACATTCACAGGTCTTCTACTCGCTACTCTGCTCATGTGCCTTCCACATCATCCAGCACACCTCAGATATGTAATGAACACATTGTTTCTACTGATGGCACTGGAGATTTGAGTGTTCCACAGGATACTGCACAGGAGGAGTTGATACCAGTGTTGTCAAAGGCGTGAGGCGCTCTAAGGCACTACGGGTCCAAAACGCCTGCGGCGCTAGGCGCTTGCCTGAGACAATAGAGGCGCTAAAGAAATATTGTATGTATATATAATATATGTACACATTAAATTATATATATTACTTATTTCAAATAAAAATATACCACAAGTATAGCATTAACATGCAATGAATATCATTCAAACATATATTAGAAAAAAATAAAACTTCAAACACTTATAGAAATTGTTTAAACGTTCAAATTACGCAAACAAAGCATTGTTTTCATCTTCATCATTCAAACATATAACTAAAAATTGAAATGTCTATGGATCTGTAAGTTCTTCGTCTTCATCATCACCAAAATTGATTTCACCAGCATCGTCTTCATCTCCACCTTCATTCCCCTCAATCTCTTCCATTTCTTCTTCTTCGTTGTCTTGTGAAGCAAGAACTCGTCTTGAAGAAGATCCCGCAATAGGTGCTCCATGCTTTGTACGTTGCCGCGTATATGTTTATGCTGCAATTCCAGATGCTCTTGTTACATCTCCCCATGTCAATATATCATCTTCAAAGACAAAATCTTCCTCTGCATAATTCGTCTCCAATTCACGTAGCAACCATTCATTAGCATCATCGACCTCAGTAAGAGCGATCAGATCTACGGTGTCTCGTAAGTCATATCGATCCTTCAAAGCATGGTTAGATTTGATGTACACCAAATCTTGCAACCTTTGATGTTCAAGCCTATTTCTTTTCTTTGAATGAATCTGCAAAAATGTTCGCACTATAAGAGTTAAAATCAAAGACTCAAAAGTCTGGATTAACATAAAGTAACTTACTTGCTCAAATACACTCCAATTACGTTCACATCCAGATGAACTGCATGTCGAGCTCAAAATCTTTATAGCTAGACGTTGCAAGTTTGGAGCTGAACTTCCGAAAGAGCTCCACCATTCCACTACATTATCATATGAAGATGTTAACATCAAGAATTAAATCAATTTGAGTTTATCAAATTGTAATGGTACCTGGAGATTTTGAATTTACGAAACGAGCTGCAAGCTAGGGTTTGTAAGGTGAATAGTTTGAGGGTCTTTGTAAATCTAATCGGATCTCCAACAGGGATCCGATTAGACCCTAAAGAAATCAATATTTTATCAGGCGCTCGCCCGAGCGCCTCACGCTTTCCATCAAGGCGCTCGCTTCTGTCGCGCCTGCACCAAATCGCTTCGCCTGACTCCAAACGAGGTGCCATGGCCTCGCCTCGCCTCGCCTTAGCGCCTAGGCGAGCGCCTGGCTCGCTTTTGACAACACTGGTTGATACCAGAGAACAGAGAGCCTGATGACCTGGATGTACCTATTGCATTGAGGAAGTTGCATCGTCATTATGCCACTTATCCTCTAGATGCACATGTTTCATTGAACCATCTTTCATAGGAATACAGGAGGTTTGTTGTGGGACTCTCTGTTTTTACTATCCAATGAACATATCAGGAGGTCGAACAGGATAGTAGGTGGTGACTTTTCCATGATACGAGCAGGAGGTCGTGCAGAATCTGAGTACAGGACCATGACACAGGGAAGCACAAAGATGACGTGGGTTAAATCTGTCTTGACTAACCTTGTTGTTGAGGTTCCTCTTCCCATGCAGCTTTTATGTGACAATCAAGCGGCTCTATTTATTGCCAATAATCATGCATTTCATGAACGGACCAAGCATATAGAGGTGGATTGCTATTATACCAGAGACATGATCCAGAAAGGTGTCATATCCACCTCCCATGTTCTTATTAGAGATCAGACGGCTGATATTTTCACCAAGGCTCTTGCAAGAGGTCCATTTCAAATGTGTTGTTCCAAGCTGAGCATGATAGACATATATGCTCCAACTTGAGGGGGAGTGTTGAGATATTTGTATCTCTTACTATCTATAGTTCATTTCTATTTTCTTTATGTATCTTTCATGTAATTAACAAGGGCTTTTCTCCTATATAAGAGAGCCCTAGGGTCTCTTCTAATGCAAACAATTCTTTTCCTCCAACAGTTCTCAATCGGAATGGTGAATGTGTCTAGTCCGGGTATGCTGGTTTGCTTTACTAGTTAGTGCCTTGCATGTCAAGGAAATGCTCCCTCCCATCATAACTCGAGTATGCTGGCCGGATCCATTTTTTAGGAAAGAATAATATGAGTAAGTCAAGTTGTACTCTAATTATTAAAATACAAAATAATGCGTAAACCTTAATTGTTTTGTTGGTTGATTGATATTAATTTAGTATGATTAAATTAATTAGATCCAAATAAAGACTCCATTATGAATAGAGTTGTATTTACCTTGGAAGAATAAATTATGGGAATATGATTCATAATAATTAAAATTTAAACATGATATGGAGGATCATATAAATGACATCCATAGTCTCATGTCAAGGCGAAAGGTTCCGTCTCCAGGGATTGTATGTAGGAAATACATGTCCGAAGTGATAGCTCCTACATACATGTCCATATGGATCAAGCTCTTTGCTTCTCGAAAGAGTAAGACCGTATGCATAGTAACCCCAATATCAGTTCCTCATTTTATTAGGTGATATTGGATTGTGCATAGCGAGTTATAATCATGTTGACGATTGGTTCAATTAACAACAGGTCAACATCTCCATAGGAATGGTGGACCCGGGTGTTAAAAATCGAATTGAGAAATGCAAGTTGGACTTGCAAGGCAAAATGAGTTCCCGCTTCTTTTTATCATATTATTGGGATGTAACAAAGGTAAAAAGGAGATCCCAGTTCATGCTAGAGATATAGCGATGAGCATATCTATTGCTTTGAAAGTGAATAAGGGAATAAACTTTCGAGTTGAAAAGGCAAGACTGATTTGATTAAAAATCCTTAATCAAAGAATTTAATTTTTGAATATATAACTATTTATATGTTCTAATATAGTGCATTCTTAATTTAAGACAATGAAATCCATGAACTCACTCAGCAGGCTCCTGGAGGTCAACCAGTTGATCGGGACAAATTACTCGGATTGGATCCGTAATTTGGATCTTGTTCTCTCTGCAGATCACATCTCTTATGTGTTATCCAAGAACATGTACACAAACCCTCAAACACTGAAAGAAACCAAGTTAATAAAAAATATGATGAAGATCATACATCGCTCGATGTTATATTCTGAGATCTTTAGCCAATACGCTTCAGAAGCAACATGTGGATTTGGACACTTAACATGATATAATGCTGAATCTCAAAGAGATGTTCGATGATGTTAACCGCACTCAACGCTAATGTTATGAAAGAGCTTATTCGCTGCAAAATTCAGAACGAGACTTCCGTTTGTGAACAAGTAATCGAAATGTTTAGTTATCTGTCTGACTGGAAACTCTCGAGGTTGAGATGGATGCAGAAATGCAATCTGACTTCATTCTGATGTCTCTCCCCAAGTCTCTCATAACTATGTGATAATGTACCACATGAACAAGTTGAACTTGACTAACGCTAAACTCATGGCTTCAATAAAGTATACACTCTACAAAAGACGTAATGAAGAAGGAGAATCCCTCTAGCAGTGCAATGGTTGCACAGGTCAAAGAGAAGCGCAGTCGGAAGCAATGGTCTCGGAAGGGTCTGGCCCACAAGAAGAGTCAAGGTGTTGGCTCATCTTCTAATGCTTCCACACTTATGGCATCTAAGAAGACCAATATCTGTCATCACTGCAAGAAGCCAGGGCACTGAAGCGTAGCTGCCCAGAGTACCTTAAATCTGTAGAGAAAGGTAAAACCCCAGCAAGTATAAATTCTACTTTCATCATTGAAACAAATTTTTTCATTGGACAAGAAGGTAGTTGGATCATAGATTCTGATGCTTATGTTCATGTATGCAATATGTTGCATCTATTTCAGGAAACTAGGAATCTTGATGAAGGAGAAATAGTCATTCAGATGGGATCTAAAGTAACTGTTGCAACAGTTGTCGTCAAGACCTGCAGATTATCATTATCTAGTGGAAGAGTCCTACTACATAAAGAATGTCTTTATGTTCCAGATGTTGGAAGGAACTTAATATATGTATCTAAGCTTGTTAGAAATGAATATTCGTTTCTATTCTGTAATAAACTTGTCATAAATCGTTATGATAAATATATTGTAGATGGTGTTTTAAATTCTAGTGGACTCTGAATTGTGCATTGATGAATCTGTCATAATTATTACTGCCACTAATAAAAACCCAAAACAACTAGAGAGGATGGAAATTATTCTAACATGATTTGACATCAAAGGCTTGGTCATTTATCTGTTGATAAGATCAATAGATTGATAAAGGATGGATTCTTAGATTTTCTACAGGTCTAAACTTTGCCTACTTGTGAACATTGTATTCGAGGTAAAATGACTAGGAAGCCTTTTTCATAACAAGGTTACAAGATGCGAAGGTATTATTATCCTAATAGATACCGATGTATGTGGTCCCTTCAGTACCGCGACCCGAAAATGGATATCGATATTATTTGACGTTTATTTATGATCATTCGCAATACGGGTTTATCTTCCTACTACGCCATAAATCTGAAAATTTTGAAAAGTTCAAAGAGTTCATGACTTTGGTTGAGAACCAAACCGATATGAAAATTAAACGGATTCGATCTAACTAAGGTGGCGAGTACCTCTCAGATGAATTTAAGGAATAACTCAAAGCGAAAGGAATTGTCTCCAAACTCACTCCTCCTGGAACTCCCCGACTTAATGGTGTTGCTGTAAGATTTGACAGTACCATTATGGACATGGTCCATTCATTGATGAGTAAAGCACATTTGCCTCTTACTTTCTGAGGATATGCAGTAGAGACTGCAATATATATCATAAATAAGATTCCTAGCAAATATGTGCCTAAAACTCCTCATGAGCTTTGTTATGGTACCAAACTTAGTGTAAGACACTTAAGGATTTGGGGTTGCTTGGTCCATGCGAAGAACGTGGACGCAAGTAAGCTAGAATCCCGCACTCGAGAGTGCTACTTCATTGGGTATGTAAAGGACGATATTGGATACCAACTTTACGACCCTGAGACTCAGAAGGCCTTCATCTCTAGAGATGCAAAAGTTATTGAGGATAACTTCCTTAAAAGTCAAGACAAAAATGAAGTAAAGGAACTCGTTGAATCCCCTAAAGATACTCGGCTACCTGAACCAGAAACTGAGGAGGTAAATGAAGATGTGGTACGCATACCTCTTCGAAGGAGTTCGAGGGTGGTTACACCACCTAAAAGGTACGGACTCCATGTGTCAGGTGAAACTGACAATGATCCAGCTTCATTTGATGAAGGACTCATGGATCATGGCATGGATAGATGGATGCTAGCAATGAAGTATGAAATAGACTCCATGCATAAGAATGATGTATGGACCCTAAAGGATCCATCTAGAGGGGTAAAACTCACTGGTTGTAAATGGATCTTCAAGAGAAAAAAGGGACTCGATGGGAAGGTCGAGACCTTCAAAGCACGACTCATAACCAATGGCTACACACAAAGACAAGGCATCGACTATGATGGGACATTCTCTCATGTGTCTATGTTTAAGTACAACAAGGCACTGCTAACTATAGTTGCAAATCTTGACTACAACATCTGCCAGATGGATGTCACGATAGCTTTCGTCAATGGATATTTCGAGTAGGATATCTATATGGAGAAGCCCTAGGGCTTCCTAATGAAGGAAGGTAAAGTATGCAAGCTGAAGAAATCCATCTATGGGCTCAAACAAACTTCTCGTAGCTGGAACATCATATTCGACGAAACCATAAAGAGTTGTGATTTTGTTCAGAATCTTGATGAACCATGTGTGTACAAGAAGCTTAGTGGGAGTGTCATTGTGTTCATCATGCTTTACGTAGATGACATCCTTATCCATTGGGAATGATACATGGATGATGACCAGTATTAAGATTTGGCTATCTCATACGTTCGAGATGAAAGATCTTGGAGAAGCCTCTTATATCTTGGGTCCGAAGCTATTTAGAAATAGAGAAAAGAGGATTTTGGGATTGTCACAACATGGATACATTAAAAATATCTTGGAATGTTTCTATATAGAGAATTCCAAGAAAGTTTCCTTCCGTTAAGACATGGTATCCACCTATCTAAAGAGATGGCTCCTCAAACTGTTGAGGATAAGAAAGCCATGGCTAGATGCCCCTACGTATCAGTTGTGGGAAGCCTAATGTACGACATGATGTGCACAAGGCCAGATATCTACCATGCAGTGGGAGCGGTAATACGAATCATGTTATGGAGAGCAACACTGGAAGCAGTGAAGAACATCTTTAAGTATCTAAGACAGACGCAAGATTACATCTTCGTCTATGGAGATGGCGATCTCCAAGTCTTAGGATACACAGATTCTGACTTCCAGTCTGATATTGATGATCGAAAGTCGACATCAAGGTTTGTATTCCTATGGAACGGTGTTGTTGTGAGCTGCAGAAGCAAGAAGCATGACACTACAGCCGATCCAACAATAGAAGTCGAATACATTACTGCATTGGATGCTGCAAAGGAGGTGGTGTGGTTGCGCAAGTCATCATGGAACTTGGCGTAGTATCCTCTGATACTCTCATCCCACTACTCCGCGATAACACGGGAGCCATAACTCAGGCGAAGGAACCCATATGGCATCAAAAGAGCAACCACGTGGAAAGGAAATACCACATTATTCGGAAGATACAAAAGCTTGGTGACATCGTCATTACTAAGGTGGCCTCTGCAGATAAAGTTACTGATCTCCTTACTAAACCATTGACACAGAAGGTTTTCGACCAGCATATAATGATCATGGGTTTAAGGATTGTACTTGAATGGTTCTGAGGGCTAATGGGAGATTGTTAGCCATGTGAGCCAGAAGCGAACCATTTCTGTAATAAATGTTATTGTGAACTTTGATATATCAATAGAAGATATTGATTTATTTCACTCCCACGTTTGAGATTAAATGAATGAATGCATTATAAGGTTCCTTAGTACAATTAGAGTTATGTACCATGGCCATCTTAATGATCATACAACTGTTGATTCAATTGTTGAATCATAGAGGTTGGTGCTTAGATGATATCTAAAGAGTTAGATTGAGGACTCATCAAGCACCGTCAAATGATTGTTAAGAGATGAACTCCAGCCTAAGAAGGAGATAGTAATCCTTCTCTATAGGTGATGAATATGCATTTCATCATCTTTATTCATTTATTTTAGCTTAAAATCCCTTATAAACATGTGTATATATCAATAAATCCATATTCTTACTAACCATCAACTTTGTGTAAATATTTATATTTTAACCTAAAATAAATAAATAAACAAAGGAAAAATAAAGAAAATAAAAGATTGTATATATGTAATAGATACAAGCTTAATTAGACCTCGAGAGAAGGCCAAGACTTGACTTGATCGACAAGGAATAAAATAGGAGGAGATAAGGCCTAAAATCAAGAAAATACTTGACACCTATATGTATTTTCCTCACTTGTATAATATTGTCTATATTACACACTATTACATTGATTTATTCATAGCTAAATCCCTTCTGGGAAATTGTGTATAAAATTCTTTTCTAAATAATAAAAATAATTTCAGTAAAAACTTGTAAATATTGTGTAAATAATATCACTCTTCAAAAGACACAAAGTACAAGCTTCCAATATCAATATCTTCTCCATCAAGAATCCAAATTCATCAAACTCACTTTCATTGTACTCCAAATTAAATCTATAACTCTTACTAAAGCTTAGTTTTTTCCTCAGCTTTAGCCACGTGGTTCCTTTACATCCTCCCCGCGCTTACCCGTCTCCTATCCCCTCTCGTACTCTCCCTTTCCCTCTTCCTCTAACCACGTGTCTCTCTCCCTTTCTCTCCCCACCCTCTCTCCAATTCCAGGTTCTCTCTCACTCCCTCAATTCACGTGGTCCCCCTTCTCTCTCCTTCCCTCAAATCACGTGGCTTGATTCCCAAGACAATCCCTCTCTCCCCGCACTTATTCACTCTACGATTCTCTCTCCCACGATACCACATTTTCTCTCTCCCCCTCTCTCTCTCTCACCCCCTCTCTCTCCACACTATATATATACACGAACCCCACCCTCCACTCTTTCTCCCCCCACTCATCTTATCCTTTCTTATATATGTAATTTCTCTCTCTCCTCTCTCTATGTTTCAAATCTTCTTGATATATACTATTAAAAATATCTATCTCTTTAGATTGTTTTTGTAAAATAAAAATAAAAAAGTTTCCCTACCTCTCATTTGATTTCTCTCTCTAGATTAGTGTTCAAAAATGAATTACTTTTTATTTTTAAACATTTAAAATATATCTATTATGATGTGAATATATTATAATTCAATAGTTACGAACAACTAATCTAAAATAAAATTAATTTCATATATTAAAATCTTATAGTAAAATGATATAGTAAAAATTTAGAAACTAATAGTACATAATAAAAATAATTAAATATTTAATACAATTAAGAGGAATTCAATAAATATACATTCTTAAAATAATGAAAAGATAAAGTGATATAATATCAAATCTTTAAATATTGTAATAATAAAAATAACTTTAAAATATAATTAAAAATAATTTTAAAATGTAATATATGTATACATATTTGACTTATTTTTCATCATATTATGAGATCAAAGAGACAAGTAGATTGTAAATTTCATTTATATATATCCATCAATTGAATGAATCTTATATCTATATTTTTTACATGTTATTTATCCTTTACTTAAATTCTCATGGATTTTTAAAGTATACCACGTTTTAAATCTTCTTGACATATAATATTCAAAATCTCTCTCTCCTTAGACTATTTCGAAAAAAAATAAAAATCTTTCTACCTCTCTTTCAATTTCTCTCTCTATATTATCTTTCAAAAAAATTTCATTTTTTTATTTTTAAATATTTAAAATATTTCTATTATGATGTTAACATATTATAAAAATATCTATCTCTTTAGAAAGTTTTTGTAAAAAAATAAAAAAAATCCCTACCTCTCATCTGATTTCTCTCTCTAGATTATTGTTCAAAAATAAATTATTTTTTATTTTTAAACATTTAAAATATATCTATTATGATGCTAATATATTATAATTCAATAGTTATGAACAATTAATATAAAATAAAATTAATTTCATATATTAAAATCTTGTAGTAAAATGATATAGTAAAAATTTAGAAACTAACAGTACATAATAAAAATAATTAAATATGTAATACAAGTAAGGGGAATTTAATAAATATACATTCTTAAAATAATGAAAAGATAAAGTGATACAATATCAAATCTTTAAATATTGTAATAATGATATATTTAAAAATAACTTTAAAATATAATTAAAAATAATTTAAAAATGTAATATATGTACACATATTTGACTTATTTTCCATCATATTATGAGATCAAAGAGACGAGTAGATCGTAAATTTCATTTATTTATATCCATCAATTGAATGAATCTTATATCCATATTTTTTACACATTATTTATCCTCTACTTTAAATTCTTATGGATTTTTAAAGTATACCACGTTTTAAATCTTTTTAACATATAATATTCAAAATCTCTCTCTCCTTAGACTATTTTTGAAAAAAATTAAAAATCTTTCTACCTCTCTTTCAATTTCTCTCTATATTATCTTTCAAAAATAAATTATTTTTTCTTTTTAAATATTTCGAACATTTCTATTATGATGTTAAGTTGTTAACATATTATAATTCAATAGTAATTAACAATTAATTTAAAATACAATTAATGTCATAGATTCAAATCTTATAGCAAAATGATATAGGAAAAATTTAGAAACTAATTCTAAATTAGTATATACATATTACGTAATAAAAATAATTTAATATTTAATAAAATTAAGAAGAATTCAATAAATATATATTTTTAAATACTGAAAAGAATAAGTGATATAATATCAAATCTTTAATTATTAATGATAATGTATTTTTAAAAATAACTAAAAACAATTAAAATAATTTTAAAATGCAATATATATGTACACATATTTGACTTATTTTCTGTCATATTATGAGATAAAGGAGACATACAACAACAACAACAACAAAGCCTTTTCCCACAATTAAGTAGGGTCGGCTAGATAAAGGAGACATATAGATAGTAAATTTCATTTTATTTATATCCATCATATGAATGAATCTTATATATTTTTTAGTTATTATTTATCATCTAATTTAAATTCTTATGGATTTTTAGAGTATATTTTGGCAATCCATCATCATAGATTGATATAATTGTGGTACAACTAGCAACGTAGATAAAACTAATGTGAAATATATAAAAATATAAAAAAATATTGAATAGATATTTTAAAATTTTTAGCATATGCTCTACTTTATGTAATCTTTTTTTAATATATAAATTTTATAATATTCGATGCATGTTAGTTAAACGTGTGATTTATATTTGAAATAAGCTGCGTGCATATAATGTGGTTGGATAGTTTTAATTTGTTATCAAAATTCTTATTTAGTAATGCTAGCATATACATCTTTTTTAAAAAATATATAGTTTTTATAAATGTAAATTTGTTATTTTATAATCAATGATTAATAATTGTTCTATGTGAATTGATGTTTCACGATACAATAGGAATGCTCCTAAGATGTTCCATTTACTTATCTATTTTTGTAAAAAAAGTTGTAATATGATATATTTCTTATTTTCTATACTTCTAAAAATATTAGAAACAAATGTATTTCCTTCAACCCGCCGCGAAGCGCGGGCAAATACACCACTACTCTTTAAATGGAGGTATTTTCATAAAATTCCGAGTTAAAGTGTAAAATGTGGCCAACTGGGGTATTATTGTATGATAAACCTATGTATACTATGTATATTATTTAATACATTATTTTTCTTGTGCATATTTATGAAAATTGTATTTTTCAATACTTATAAATATTGTATTTAACTCATATAAATTATAAATAAAAATTAAAAAAATCAAAAATTAACAAAAATAAAATCATGTATTTATTGTAAATGTAACATCATGTATATATTGTACATATGCCTATTTAATTAACCTAATAAATTAACTCTTAAAAATCAAATAAAAAATATCATTAAAATCCTTGTAAAATATTGTAAATAAATAAAATACTAAATTATGTATATATGTATCAAAATAATTAATTAAAAAATCAAAATACTGTGTATATAGGTACATATACCAGTAAATGACACCTTTTATTTATTTTAATCCTTGTAATTATATTATAATTGATTAAAAATCAATAAAATTAACTTTAATTTCTTCTTAACATTTTTTACTAACATTACTTAATTTATTTAATTCATTTTCGATTTTTTATTGAATTATTTAACATTTTATTGTATTTTTCTTGTGTAGCCTATTTTGTTTGCATCTGCGGCGCGTCCTGATTTGCCAAACCCAAGTCTGTTGACCCGAGTCAACTCCTCATCCGCGCCCTCCGCCCACTAACTCCACCTTCGGCTATTTCTTCTCACTATTTTCCCTCATGCTTCACACGCTAACCGTCCATGATTCCTTCTCCATTATTGTCTCTCGATCATTCATCTCACTCGCCACCACCTCCGATCCACCTGTTGCTCCGCGGATTGCTCCCATTTTGAATTTCAAAACCCGCCGGAGCCATGCCTATAAATAGAAGCCATTCACCTCTGACGAGTCTTGAATACATCTTTTAGCCATTAATTCACCTTTGATCGAGTGGGAGAGGTTCTCTTCGGTGACAGCGGGGTTTATCTCCGATCTTGAGGGCGACTTGAAGGTTAGATTACGTGATTCAATCACTCCTCGGAGTCCTCCGCTGCGAGTTTCCGCCTCTCCGCCACATCGTAGATCGAGGCGTTTTCCTATCCCCTTTCACCCGTAGGTAATCATAGTTAGTTAATCTATAATTTTGCAATTTTAATTCTGCAGTTTAATCCTTACTTTAGCATAGATCCGCAAATCATATTAAACCACTTTCCGACCATGCCAATACCTCCACCTGATCATTCTCCAACCCGTCCATCCTCTGCCCACCTCCAGTTCTTCATAGATCTGGGGTTCGACTCCAATCTGACCATACTTCGTCGGAGTCCCCACCCAGTCACCTCCCTTACTATTTTTGGACCTAATCCTTTGGTCGGAGTCCTATCTGAGCATAAGAAACCATTTGCAGGTTAAAGGAGCTCCAGGGATCGCGTGAACAGCAAGGATCATATCTAGAACATGTTCCTGGAGCAGCATAGTTTGACTACCTTCCAGATCCTCGGTCTGGTGTTTTCTCGCCGATCTAAGATGTACATCAGATGAGGAACATCTCAAGTTATATTTTGAACAAGATTTAAGAAGACGCGGTGTTGAATCGAAGGAGAGTAGCCCGATTGAAGTTCGTCAGAGATCGCTTGCATCCCAGTTCTTCCAGAGGCATTCGTAGCCGTCAGATCAAGAACGCCTCCTCCAGATTTGATCCTGACCGTCAATAAATCCCCAAAAGTCAGTCGTAGATCAAGAGTCCAGAGCTGATCATGACCCTTCTCTCCAGATTCATTATAGTCCTCCGGTCAAAGTTGCAGTTCATCAGGGCAGTCTAGTGTTCCACATCATTTAAGTGTACTTTTGCATCTATATCCTCCTTTTATTCGTCCTTTTATTCACAAATAAGTCTCTACGAGGACGCATTTTGTTTTGCCATTTATTTGAACAATTGCCATCTATATCCTACATTTATTTTATTTGCAAATGAGTCCTTTTTGAATTGTAACGTGTGCATGTCATGTGACTTTTGGGTATTTTGCAATATAGAGTATGCAGTTTTGAGTTACTATCTGGACCTCAGAATTAATTTATTTTCATTTTGGTCCAATCCAGCAGGGCACGCGTGCCTGTGCGTGTGACTTTTTGGGAAATTTGCACATTAACCCCCTTGTAATTTTATTTCTTATTATCATTTAGTCCGCATTTACAAAATAATTAATTTTTTTGGATTTTTAATTGAATTTATATGATTTTTTTATGTTTTTTATTGTTTTGCGATTTTTATGGTTTTTATAGATGATAAAAATATGAAAATTGGATAGAAATTAAAACAATGCAAAATATGCAAATAGTAATTTTTTAGTATATTTTTGAAAGGGTTTCTATATTTTTTATTGAATTCTCAATGAAACAGGATATTTTCAAGAGGTTTTTAAATTTTAATAAATAATAAAAATAAAGAAAATGTGAAATAAAAATTATGGATTAAAGATGAATGCAACAGGAAATGATATGAATTTTTGTGGAATTTTTAGACGCATTTTGATTTTTTTATTTGATTTTAAAAGGAAATTTAAATGTAGACTAACAGGGTTTAGGGTTAGCTAAAGATAAAAATTCCAAAAAGAGTGCAATATCTCATTTGTTTATTTTCTTTTAATATTCCATTGCTTGAAAATAAATAAAATATATCTTTTGCAATATAAAAAAAATAAATAATGTAAAATTAGAAAATCGAATAAAAAATAATAAAATAAAAACCAATAAAAAGTACAAAATTCAAAAACAAGCATAGTTTGACTTAGGAATTCCTTTATTCTTTGCATTGATTTATTTCAATTATTAGAATAACCTTCGAGATTTTTGTAGCCTCCCTGAGTTCAATCCTATTAGCTATGCAGGTAAATTAAATAGCAATTTCTCTTGCTACAATTTTGTATTTATTTTTGGCTTGAGAATAAATAGTTTTTGTTTGACGCTTCTTTGGGTTGCCAAGACACTTGTTAATAATTCATCCAAATAAAAAACCCAAAGATTGTCGGCCAACAAAATGGCATCATTGCTGGGGAGGCACGACGAGGGTAGTTATGTTTCTCTTTTGACCTTGCTATTCTTGGTTGTACATTTTTTGCCTATATTCAGTCACTTCATTGTTAATATTCATTTCATTCACTTCCATTATTTTTTCTAAGACTTATAACAGTGTCTCTTACACATTCTTTATTTCCTTTTTCCAGCGAGGGCCCGACGAGCGAGGGCAGCATTCTTGGGGGGCTGGTGCACCCAAGCGAGATGGAGGCGACTTTATTATTCACCAAGTCGCAGGAGAGCGTAGGAAGAGGAGTAGAAGATTTTGGAGGAGACAATCATTTGGAGCTTAAATAATTTCTTTGATTTATTTCATTTATTTATTCATTCAAACTCTTGTAAAAAGGACATTACACACTTTGTTTGCGGGGTCTGTTTCACCAAGTGCCGGTGCACTTGGGGGACCTCACCGAATTTGTTTTTATTGCCTTGTTTTCCTTTTGTTTTCACATAGTTTTATGTGCTTGAGCCACTAGCGATTCCTTTAATTAACTTGTTTGAGTCAGGTAATTAATTAGGTACAAAGCACTAAACAAGAATTTATGTACCTATAGAATAGAGCATAATTGGACTTAGTCAAATTTAACGGGTTCTTATCTGCTAATAAAAGTTATTTCTAGGACGGTTCGCGCACATCATTTAGATTAGTTTTAATTTCTATATTTAAATTTTGTGTGGATCACCCTGCATGTAGAGTGCTGGCGAACAAGGTACGCATCTCTAACCCCTGCATGCATCATTTTATTTAATCGTGCATTGGCATTTCTGATTTCCTCTCTCGTTTTCACTCACATAATTTAAAAAGGAATTGGACACTCGATAGGCGATTCATTGTAAATATTCAGAAAGAGTGATAATTTCATAAAACTGGGATTGGTAAAGAAAACTCGACCTTAAAATTAAAACCTAAAGGTTTGTTTGGTAACTGGGTTGGGTTGGGTTGGGTTGGAGTAACCTCTTGTGAATAGTAGCTGTATGGATGGTTGGGAGGGTTGGAGAGGGTTGGAATGATAAATGTGATGTGACGTGACATTGATTATGTGTTATATTAACTTTTTTAATGATTATAATATGTTTTTTATGTTAACTTTTTTTATTTGGACATGGTTAAAAAATATTCTAACAGATAAATTGTGTGGTCCATACAACTAATTCCAACTCAGGAATTCAGGAATAGAGCAGGGGGTATGGTGGGTTACCCCGGGGTAACCTGGCAACCAAACGAGGCCTAAGGAAAAAATCATTGTTTTGGGGAAAGTAACACCCTCATTGTTTGATTTCTTTGCAAAGTGAGAGAGGGATGAACACTAGGATAGAGCCAAGCTCATATTTTCATATAGATTATTGGTTCTATAAAAACGATTAGCTACTTCTCAGTGAGGAAATACGGGTAGCCGGTAAACGGTCCGGATTTCCTTAGCAAAGTGGGCGGTTTAGAGGACACCCATGGGCAAGATCTGGGGGGGGAGAAGTGGAGCAAAAGGGAACCAAATTCAAAAATGGAGAGGGGATGGAGTTACGTAAATGCGAGCAAAGATCGAGGTGAACGGCTCGATACAGAACTCCTTAAATCGAAGCAAGGTGTTGGCGTGAAAGGCCTTCGCTCGAGGAAGAATGTCAATGAAGACTTCATTTCAAATCGATGATTGCATCGATTGGAGAAAAAGGGAGAAGAACGATCAAATCCTCTAACGTGCTGCAGGCCTAGGTCAAGGGTCAATTTGACCTGAAGTCAACGGATCATTGGACCTCGTTGATCCAGTCACGCAGGAAGACAAAAACTGGGGGAAAAGATAAATAATTAAAAATAAAATAACAAATGAATTATTTAAGTAAAAGTTATAAAATAAAAATTGTTTATTATTTTATGTACTATTTTAATCTGATTTTATTTATTTTTATGGATTAATTTATTGTGAGCTACTTTTTACAAGTATCTTTATAGGTATATTTACCTATATATTGCATATTTTATTTTTATTTTCTATTTTAGATTTTATTATTTTATATACATTATTTATATATTTATAACTTATTGTGTTTTTCTGATATTATTTGTACACTTAAATAAATATGGGTATTAATTATATAGGTATACGTATAGTATTTTCATCTATGTATTTTTGTATCTTTATTTATTTTAGTGTATTTTTAATGGTTTTATTTTATTTTTACATTTTTTATGGATTATTAATAATATTTACAAGGGTATAAAAATATAAAATAAATAAAAGAATAAAAGAATAATCTACCCTTTCTTTTATATACAAGTATTAATATATACAATTCATCTATACATGATATTAAACTTATTTATTTTATCTTATTTTTGATGAATTTATTCTATTTTAATTATGTATATGTGATATATATAATATTTACAATTTTATAAAAATATAAAGATGTGAAAAATATAAAGAATAAATAAAATGAATGTTTTATTCAGGTATATTGTACAATAGGGGTGCAAAAGCTAATTTTTGCATCTTAACTCTAAATTAAGTGAAACCACCTTCATTAAATAGCTCATGAAAGGTTATATACAATTAACGATGATTTTGATGCATTTTGAGTTCATATGGAGAAGATATAGGTCTGGGAAGTTTGATTTTGGATTTATATTCTGAGTGTAGAATTAGGGGTGTAACTAGCCAAACCTGAGCGAACCAACCCAAGCTTGGTTCGGTTCGTTTAGCATACTTTTAGGTTGGGTTCGGTTTCGCTCGATAAAACGAAAATTGTAATCGGGTTCAGTTCGGCTCGGGTAAGGTTCGTAAAGGTTCGGTTCGGCTCGTTAAAGGTTCGTTTAAGAATAGGAAATCACCATAGCCTGCAGGGGAGGGTTTTGTGGGGGTTTCGGCAATAGGGAATACAGACTTAGGGAGTGGATGACTGGTGGATTTGGGAAAATAAGGGAGTAACCCTTATATTATGATAGGAAGTTTTTTTCCTTATATATACAATATGTATGTATACATACTTTTATGTATGTATGCGTGTATATAATCGAACTTTTAACAAATCGAACCTGAGCGAACCTATGTTTTTGAGGTTCGGTTCGTCTATTTAATCGAGCCTAAACTCGTGTTCAAGTTCAGTTCGTTTATTTTTGAATCGAATCCGAATCGAACTTTTAGCGAGTCGAATCTGAGCGAATGTTAAACCTGAGAATTTCCTGACAGTCCTATGTAGAATGCACAATTTGTATTATTTTTGTGTAAAGTAAATTTTGTATTTTTCTATGTGTTTTTATCTAAAACTTTCATGTACAAAGTTTATTTATTTGAGGTATAAATAATAAAGAATAAAATGGGTCCCAAAAATGAATTATTGAAGAATAAATAATTAGGGTTTTTACTGTGTTTTTGACCCTTATCTTCCCTACTTTATTCCTTGTCGACACAGTCATCATGATGCCTAGGTCTCGGGGTTTAGGGTCATAAAATACCTTTGGTATTTTATTTCTTTTTCTTTTCTTTTCTTTTCTTTATTCTTTTATTTTGGCTTTAAACACAGTATTTTATACAGTATTTATACAATAAATAATGAATGTTAATTTATGCAAAATATGATAAATGCATACACTTAGATAGGGTTTAAAGGTCAAAATGAAAGAATAAAGGTGATGAAATGGAGATTTGTCAACTATGTGCTTTAGTCTCATTCATTCAAGGTGTTCATCAGTCATCAACGAAAAAATCATATTCTGAATAAAGATATGTTGAAAGAGACGGACAAGGATTATGACACATGGTATGTGGACAATTGACAGGTCATCACTTGGATGACCAATAGTATCGAACCGAACAATGCTACGAATCTTCTCTACAAGGACTCAGCCAAGGAGATGTCGGTAGATCTGGAACAAACTTACTCTCAAAAGACGATCAAGTCTCACCTTGTAGACATTTATACATGGATCTAGTCCGCAGATAAGGAGGATTCCAGTTTCGTTGAGTACTATCGACATCTAACCAGCATGTTTGAGGAGATTCGGCTTGTTGTACTAAACAGGTACAAAAGCAATCTGAATGGCAAGTCTATCGAAGGTACAAAAGCGATATGAATGGTTGGTCTATCACTTTCTTTCTGGACTAAATCCACGATACCAAGCAGTGAAGGAGTCGTTTCTGACGACCGATACCATGCAACCAATCCAGACTATCTTCGATCGCCTTCAGGAACTAGAGACCTTTATTGGGCGTACCTCTAGTCTGCCTCTCACAAAGAACTCTGCTCACTATGCATCATCTGGGAAAAGAGGATGACAGAGCTTTCGAGGAGGTCGAGGCCGTGACTTTGGTTGTGGTTGTGGCGTAACTCAGGATGATGATGAGATTTTTATCGTGGCCATGAGCATGCTTCTCCACAATACCCACAACGCATTCATTGTGAGTGTCGGAACCATCCATCAGAACACTTTTGGGCAAAGTTTGGCATTTAGCCAAATACTATCAATGCCTATGAGACGACTTATGATATTGTAGAGGACTTCTTTGATCAGCATCCTGGTGGATCAACACCATTGTTTAGTGCCTCAAAGTACTCTTGTCTGATAAAGTTACTATAGAATTCCAGCACCTTCAACCGTGATAGTACTCCTAATGCAACTACCACTAGTCTGGCTACAACTTCAAGTACAGTAGCCCATTCTGCCGCTACTTCTGCTCATGGATGGATTATTGACTTTTGAGGATCTAGGCATTTGACAAGAGAAGGTAGTTTTCTAAGTTTTCTAACCTTCTCACCCTCTGCCTCTGTGAAGTTGGTTCGGGTTGCCAACAGGAACACTCCCCTGTTACTGATGTCGGAACTTTGGGGTTCTCCAATCTCCAACTCACTGAAGTCCATTGGGCACCTGCTTTTCCTCTTAGCTAATTATCAGTCCAGAAACTTTGTACTAACATCCAAAGGGGCATATTTTTTGTAGAGGACATGAGAAGAATGACCTCTACTATCTTGTTGTTCCTCTAATTCAAGTTTTGTTGGCATTGTGTCTATCTCTGACGATCCCTTCCTCTGGTATCTTCGCCTTGGTCATCCTTCTGCCAAAGCTAACTCAGTGATGTTCATTGAACTTTGTATGTTGAATCCCTTTGAGTGTAAGGTGGATCAATTCGAGAAACATCATCAAGCATCTTTTCTTGCATAGGCTGAGCCATATCATGATGTTCCTTTTACTCTAATCAATTGCGCTATCTGGAGACCCTGTTCGAACCAAACTCTGAGTGAACACAAATATCTTATCATTGTTATTGATGATTATAGTTGATCTTCTTGAGTCTATCTAATAAAGTAATGTTTGGAGATTAATAAAATTGTCAAAAAAATCTTTCAATACATCAAAGCATCATTTTCTACTTGTGTTCAGATTTTTTGTACTGATAATGTTTTGGAGTTTACCCAACAAGACTTGACGCCTTTCTTTTCTTCTCAAGAGATTGTTCATTAGACTTCCTATCCACACACCTCCCAACAAAAAGGGGTAGCGTAAAGGAAACTTAGACATACTTGACTTTCATCGGTCTCTTCTCACTCAGATGAAGGTCCCAAAGACCTACTGAGGTGACGCCATTCTTATTGCCGTCCATCTCATCAACAGATTCACATATTCGGTTCTTAAGGGAAACACTCCATTCTCTTTACTTTACCCCAATGAATTGCCTTTCCCGTTAACTCTGACGATTTTTGGTTGTATTACTTTTGTTCCTAAATTTCATACAGCTGATAAGTTGTCATCCAGGGTAGTAAAGTGTGTTTTCCTTGGATATTCGCGTACTCAAAAGGGTTATAGGTACTATGATCTCATTGGGCACCGATACTACATTTCTGTTGATGTTACCTTCTTTGAACAGAGTAGCTTCTTTACTTAATATGTCACGGATATCCCCTTGGATCTACCTCCACCATCGATTTGCTATAAGCGCAAACACATTTCTTTACCTACTTACGCGCCTTTGCATGTTCCTCTTCTGCATAACGATATGCCATCTTCGAATGCTCCCACCATTGCTGCCTTGAATGTGCCTCAGTAGCTTCCTATAGCTCTCTGCAAGATAAAAAGGCAATGTACATTCCACCCTATGTCACATTTCACTTCTACGGATGGCTTATCTAGTTGTGACAAGAGATATGAATATGCTCTCATAACCATCTCTATTCTTCGAGATCATCGCAATGCTTTGCAGGATTATGAGTGGCGACAAGCAATGAACGAGGAAATGGATGCACTTACATCCTAGGGCACATGGGACCTTGTAACGTGCACCACGAGAATTAGACTTGTGGCTTGCAGATGGGTCTTCACGACCAAACTGTTATCGGATGGGTCCATTGATAAATTAAAATCCCAGCTGGTTGCCAAAGGGTTCACACAAACTTATGAGGTCAAATACTTTGAGACTTTTTCTCCGGTGGCAAAGTGGGATCAATACGTACTATTCTTTCAGTTGCAGCTAATTAGGGATGACCCATCTTTCAGCTCGTTATGAAGAACACTTTTCTCTATGGAGACCTTGAGGAAGAAGTTTACATGATGCAACTTCTAAGTTATGAAGTCAAGGGGGAGTGCATGTGCCGACTTCGCAGGGTTATCTATGGCCTAAAGCAGAGTCCTCAAGCATGGTTTAACTTACTACTGAGATCATCACTCTTGGCTTCCAGAGGATGATATTTGACTACTTTGTTTGATTTTTTTAAAAAAATATGTCATGTGCACGCTTCAAAATAATTCAGCTTATAAATGAAATAAATACATGGTTTAGTATTACTATGGAATTCGTAGAACTAATAATACTACAATATTTTTTCCCACGTTAGGTGCAAGCAGTTAGCAAAGTTGCGGCAATGATGAAATTTCTTGACTTCTTCGAGGAGGTGTATTATCCCTCAGTGAAAGTATCAAACAAGAAGATGAGTTCAATATCTTGGTTTAAGATGACAAGATAATTTGATGATCCAACTACCTGATGTTGTATGCATTTCAAGAGACAAAGAAGTACCGAGAATTTCCCTGAGAGTTTTAAACAAAGGACACTGCAAGGATATTATTACCCCAGTCAGCATACTTACTGTTGATATCAAGTTAAATGGAACTAGTCACTTCCCTAGAGATGATAGGAGCCACAAGATTCACGCTGGAAAATAGATTGTTGTGATAATTAAAGAATAGGGTAAATTAGAAAAAAGGTCCTGACTATGTCTAAATTATCAAATATGGGCCTCATTTTTTGAAAGATACGAAGAGGGTACTAAACTTTCAATTTAAGGGTTTAATGTCAACATAAAAAGATCACGGAAGCTTGTAGAAGGTTGGTAGATAGTACATAGGATATAGAAAACCTTAACCCTACGAGGGTCTATATGCGTACCCCCCTTATAGACAAATCCCCCTTAGACAAATGGATTCACTAATCCAAATACATATATGATTTGTAAATTGAATGTTGCTTCTAGGATGAGATCCCTATTTTGGGACGGCAAGCTTCGCCTTAACAATGATGGGAAGTTGCATGATGGACTCTTTAAATTATCGAGGTGAACATATTATGATGCTCCGCCTTTGTGGGAAAGTTGCGGACACCAATGTTCGACACCCCAAGATCTCCAATACTCAGCGAACCCCTCTCACGCACATTAGATCCACATTAGAAATATGGTATTCACAAGATAAGAGAAAATGAAATGAAACTATTACATTCACTCTAATTAAACACATCCAAACTATTATCCATGTCCACAAGAGATACATCATGCATAAATGCAATTACAACAGTATGCTCTCAAAATGTATCTTTCTACAGTGTCTATCAACAAAAGTAAAGCTCAAAACAAACTAAACTACAAAGAAATGGTACATCTTGTGTGGTGTAGGACTGGCAGTGAAGCTCGAACTCATGACGCTACCGCTGCAATTGTTCAAGTACAATTGTTGGATCACGAGCAATTATGCAAAAATAGTGCTAACACCAAGAGTAACAAGAGTGTGTAAGAGTTGTCAAGGGTACACGCATTTACGGCGAAACAGGCCTTTATAAGGCATATCTCAACTAACACCAGGACACACACCCAACAAATGTATCAATTCTTCAATTATTGATAACGTATGAAAATCCATCGCATACCTACCTAAGTCCACTATCCATCAGTAAGGGTACTCAATGGCATGCGACATGAGTTAGGGCTCTCAAGTCATTGTTCACGTCTTTATCTAATAAACGAGGAAAAGTCCCCAAACATTTGTTATTTTTATCCCGATATAGGAAACCAATTCGTGTATGAGATCTCGAATGGGTAGAAAGTGTGCAACATATCCGATATAATCGGGTAATAATAAAGAATGTTTGGGGACTTTAGCTTGACTGCCAAGTCCTTCTAACACATCACTTGTATGGGATCTCAAACATACATCTGTAGGTCAGACACATATAACATGTCATACACACCCACCAGGTGTAAGGGCTACTTTGTATGTATCCTTCCTAATACATGCTAAAATCTCGAATAGACCAATAAATGGCGGTGTTTTTTTATATGATGGGATGGACCTCTTATAGAGGCTCGAACCGTGGTCTCCCCCGTGTGGTTCCATAGATACCCAATGCCGCCAACAGACCACTCACTTGGTTGTAGCACAATCCTCCTCTTGAGTGTCCCTCCTGGGATTCGAACCCTGATCTTTTGGGTGGTAGACACATTGTACTACCACTAGACCATTGAGTGGATTCATGAATCATGGTTTAACTTGCACTTAAGATTGAATCTTTGAATAGGTCTGAATAGTTTGCCCTTCTTTCGAGATACCTTTATTAAAATCGATTCCCCCAACACTTATAATCAATTAACTTTTCTAACGATTCTATATGGTCAGCAATTTCTTTTCGGTTGCCTCTATGGCCTTTGTGGTCTCCTCAATGATTTGGTAGTGTCAGAAGTTATATAGAATTCGAAAAGCTATTTATGACCTTAAGAGGCGCCGCAAAGCATGGTTCCAAAAGCTCCCAAACCTAATAGAGCAGCATGGCTTGAAGAAATCAAATGTAGAGTCGCAGATCACTCGCTCTTTGTGCATAGAGCATCATGAGGTATTATCATTATTCTAGTCTATGTTGACAATATTATTATGACATAAGATGATTTACATGGGATCAGTGAGGGTAAGGATTTCCTAGACAACAGTTTGTCACCAAGGACCTTATAGAAAAGCAATACTTCATTGGGCATGAATTTAATAGGAATCAAAGAGGTCTTATGATGACTCAGAGGAAGTACGCTACAAATCTACTTTTAGAGACTAGGACGGTAACTTGCAGACATGCCACTACTCCTACAAATCCCAACATGAAGCTTTACGATGATGATACATATAAGATGGACACGAGCAGATACAAGGAACCCGTTGAAAAGCTTCTCTATGTGGCTATCACTAGGCTAGATATCTTTGTTCAGTCAGTTTATGGAGCAACCATGTTAGGCTCACATGGATGCGGTCTCCATGATCCTAAAGTATCTAAAGTCTTCTCCAAATATGGGATTGTTATTCAACAAAGGGACATCTCTTGATATCACAGCTTGTGCAGATGCTAACTATGCAAAGATGGGAAGTTCACCTCTGATTTGCAATGTTCACTGGGAGCTCATTGGTCTCATGAAAAACAAACCGCAAACTGTGGTTGCTATGTCTAGTGTAGAATCCAAGTACAACCATGATGCAACGAAGCACTGAGATGATGTTGCTCATGTCTGTTATGACTGACCTAGGTATTGAAGCATCTCTTCCCATGCAACTACTATGTGACAATCAAGCTACATTATTCATTGCCAACAAGCCAACTTTCCATGAAAGGGGACCAAATCCATGGAGGTGGATTGCCACTACACTAGAAATGTGATACATAAGGGCTTCATTTTTACTTCTCATGTTAGCTCAGGGAAACATACAACATACATTTTCACCAAGGCTCTAGCCAGGGGCTGAGTGTGATAGATATATATGCTCTAGCTGGAGGGGATGTTACAGGAAATAGTATTTATGTATTTCTCATTTCTTTTTTATGTAATTTCCTTGTTGGTTCTTAGCCCTCTAAGGTTTCTCCTTTATATAAAGGAGCCCTATGGCCATCGAATAAACATCTCATTCATTTATTTTGCGACGTTGGTAGAGGTTTTGATACATCTTGTATTGCTTGGCTTAACGATAGTTTGGAATTGCGTGCCTCATCCAGGGTATCTCTCCTCAACTCCTTATTTTCGAAAACACAAATACAAACATCTTTCCACATAATGGACTCAAGGACTCTAAATATGTCAAACTCATCCTTTGGAAAACAATGGTAAAAATCCTATATCTTATGGTTTCCTACTGACCCTGTACGATCATGTCTCAAATCCCACTATACTTGGTTGGTACAGTAACAATGTCTGATGAGCTATCAAATGGATGACACTCACTATGTGTCATGAGCACATCTCAAGTCAGTAGCCATATTGCACCATACATTACACGTGATTGTTTCCTCAAGACGTATGCCACCACATTTGTTTTACCAAAGTGGTAAGAGATCGTACAGTCGCACTCCTTCAACAAATCCATCCATCGTTTATGCCTCATATTCAGCTCTCATTGGTCAAAAATCTACTTAGGCTCTTGTGATCCATAAAAATCTTGAATGTCACCTTATATAAGTAATGGTACTGTAAATTCAATGTGAATACTACAACCACTAACTTGAAGTTATGTGTGGAGTACTTGTATTCATGATTTTTCAACTATCGTAACATATATGCCACAACAACCTGCTCTCGTTGAATTGAGAATCAGAGTAGTAGTCAAACACTCCTTTATAGTGCAGAAGCTCAACTTGCACTTGTCCCTCCAGACGAAAGATATGCGCTTCTATGTCAACCAAGTAAAAGGTAGGGTTAATAGAGAGCCCTTTAACAAACCATCTGTAATACCCAACGAAGCCAAAGATACCGCAGATCACTCTAACCATCCTAGGCTGCTCCCACGACAAGACAACCTTAATCTTTGTGCGGTCAACCACCACAACCACACCTGAAATTGTATAACCATGGAAAGCCACCTTAATAAGCCAGAAATCATTGTTGATGCGCTTCGCATAAAACAGGCACCTCATAAGAATCTCAAGCATAATGCAAAGGTGTGAGTTGTGTCTACGCTCATCGTGAGGGTATATCAACATGTCATCAACGAACACCACCTCGAACTTGTCCAAGTATGGATGAACGATCATGTTCAGTAAGTCCATTAATGTGGTAAGATGCATTCGTAAGTCTAATTGGCATCACTACAACTCGTACTCACCGTATATGGTGTCGAACGTGGACTTTAGCATATCAGTATCCTTGATCCTCGACAAATGACAGCTAGATTGCAGATCGATCTTGGAGAACACATTCTCTTAACTGATCAAAGAGATCGTCTACTTTTTGGGAGTGGATAATGGTGTATGGCCATTATTTTGTTCAGATGTCTAAAGTCAATACATAAATGATTAACACTTCTAAGCTCTGACACCATTTATAATGCCCTACTCTTGTGAGGATGAGAATATACTGTGAAATTCAAGATACTAGAGAAAAGGGTAAGAATCAGGGCAGTAGTCAAGCACTCCTTTATAGTATCATCATCTTATATGTATCATCTTATTTGTTCTCTGACTCGATAAATCTATCTCATGCATATTAGATCCACATTTAAAATATAAAATGACAACAGAAATATTATCTATCCAAAATATTGTAATGTTCACAAGAGATACATCATGCATTTACATAAAACTATAACAATGCATTCTCAAAAGGTATTTCTGTATAGTGTTTTTCAACAAAAGTAAAGCTAGAAACAAAGTAAACAGCACAATAAGTGCAATCTGGTGCGGGTTTAACGGCTAAGCTCATATTCATGGCCACTACTAATGCGGCTGGTCAAGAACTCTTGCAAGGATCAAACAAAAGGGTAATGTAATGAACAATTGCCCAAAAAAATGATGTCAACACTAATAATTGGTGTAAAGGTAACAAGAGTGCGTAAGAGCACTCAAAAAACATACACAATCACAGTGAAATGAGTTTCTACAAGGCATATCTCAACTCACAACGAGTCTCACATCCAACAGGTGCATCAATTCTTTAATTATCTATAACATACAATAATCCATCGTGTAGTTGCCCAAGTCCACTACCCATTGGTAAGGGTCATCAATGACGTAGGACATGAGTCATGGCTTTCAAGTCATTGTCCAACTGGCTATCTCATAATCATGTAAATCGAACATTGTCAGTTTTTCTCCAGTTATAGGAAACTGGTTCTTCATTCTCCTCTATCAGTTACCAAGTTACCACATCACGGAACTTCCCTCATAGGGTCTATACTTTGAAAACCAATTGATGTGAACAAAACACCAACAAATATCTAACTCCTAACTCCATGTATGAAAGCAAATCTTAGACTACCAGTTGCGTCACTTGGTATTAAATTATGTTGAGTAGATACCGAAATGGAAGATCGGGTGGCGGGGCACCAAGTGCAAAGCGTCACCTAACACATCTGTTGGGGTGGCCAACAAAATTTCTAATTTGGGGCCCACAGATGCATGCCATACCTTGAAGCACACATCTACATCTACCTGCACACCATAGGAAACACATCCATGGGCAAAACGAAGGTTCAACGTGGAAAAAGTCATCTACGAAACAGGAACAACCACTAATAAATGCTAACGACCTGTTATTCGATTCGTTTGGGTACCTATACATTACACAACATCCGGTCGTGATACTCACATTTGATGTATCCATTGCCCCTCATAAATTCTTTTCAATCCCTTGGGATCCATTTAATCCATCAATACATGTGCTACATACATTTACTCATATATATACTCATTAATGTACTCATGGGTCTACAGATACACGCTTTGTCGCACAGGTGCAACGTTAACCTGAAATAAAATAATAATTAAAAAAATCCGACCAAATCTGATTAGTCATTTGTGCCAAATAATCCTTAGTCAGTGACTTGACCGATTAAACTACTTGACCGACTGAACAAAAACTACCGACTTTTGCGATCTAAATCATAGTATTATGTTCCAAAATGTTAGTGTATTGTCCAACTTTTTTCGCATAAAAATGCCATGAAAGGTTTTCCTTAATGATCAGTCTCCCACATGCCATATTCTCTTTCATCAGTAACCTCCCCAATTTTATCTTAAGCATCGACTTTTGCAATCTTAATTCTCGCTAATAAATTTTTCCAATTGTTTTTAGGATTTTGTTGCAAAATAAACATGATAATATGAGGTTGGAAATATGCTCCAATTTCCATAGCCCACAGTATGTGAACTACTTCAATAGTGCAGCAAAGACTTGTGCCATATTTCCATGTTACAGGTTGATTTCTAAACACGGCAGTTCTGTATTTTTCCTTTCCATGAAAAGCATGTGAGTAGCACCCTAAAAACAATTGTTCATCATAAAAATGCTCGTAGGACAGTCTTCCTAAACAAACCTGAGCAAGAATCAAGTATGAGACGTACAGTTACAGCATGAGCCCATTGGATCCCTAAAGCAGCAACTAGATGAGAATTAATACTTTCAGAGTCTAACAATAGGCTTCGTCTACACCCTGTAAGAATATCTTTCAGAATAGCTGGAATAAAGTTTCAGCAATGAAACAAAGTTTTGACATCATTAGGCCTTACCTTCAAAAATATAATGAACGGATTCATCTGCTTTCTGACCTCTGACTTGATTAGTTACTACAATTGGAACCCGTGAAAGTTCAGCAAGTGACCTTTCGTTCAAGGAAGTGACAATAAGACACCAAATAACATAGAAAACAATAAGCAAACATTTTATAGAATACTTCAAAATTATGATCCCAAACAACCATTAACAAAATACCAATCTTACTTCAGGTAAGAACTTGGACAACCTGATGACCACCGTCTATTTTCTCTCCTGCTCTTCTCTTGTTCCCTGGAGTTTTACTTGTCGCATCAGCAGCAGTTATAATCACATAGAAGTTAAATTAATACGATTAATTGAATTGAAGAAAAAGGCAAGCACACATTCACAACAATACTAACTATATAAGTGTGCTGAAAAACGACATGCCTCCTCAGATATAGATACTTAACAAAAGGTTTCTAAAATAAAATTATTTTTCCCACAATTTATGTAAGCCATCCATGCAGTCATTGGCACGAAACTGGTCCACTACCCCCACAAATTCCAACAATCCACTCCACCGTCGTATCGCCAGCCCAAAGAGATGACAACAACATTTTTCTCTCTTAGACCAACACCAAGATATTGACCTTCGCAGATATTCTGAACATTGTTGCCAGACCTTGCAAATTTGCAATAAAAACCAACCACCAATAGCTCTCTGCCAATTCAGCACTCTTTTTATGCTCAATCATGTGCCAAAGTTCTAAAAATATGCCAAGCACCAATAGTCATACACAGCTTGAGCACCTGTTATTGCCTAATCTGCCACTTAAAGTTCAAGGCCCCATATTTTCGAGGATACCCATGTTTGGAACATAGGTGAAAGGATAACAAAAACCAAGAAAGAGGGGTTCTAGGGATAGAGAGATCATGCTAATCCATCAGGAATTTAGTCAAACTCTAGTATTCATGACATTTTAAGGGAGGTCCTGCAAAAAATAACTCAATTCCCGAATAAAAAAAATCTTGAAGATCTTATTTCACTATGACTATTAAAATATGAAAAGAAAAATGAACGGAATGCATGTTTCTTGGAGAGAGAGCCATAATCTTTCCAAGTATTTTGTTGGACATTTCCATCCTTACTCGTGTAAGATGCTAACACCTCAAAAAAGGATTATCCACGTAACTTTCCTCACTAATCATGCCTGCCTCCTAGGGACCGGCTATCATCTTGGCATGTCAATACCATGCTATCATATTTTAAGCATGTTCAACACCCCCCCCACCCTTTTGATTTTTCCCACTTTGTTTATTTTGTTGAGGCAAAAAACGTGGAAACATGCAGAGGTGTATGCCGCAGGATTTTTGCCTCCTTGTACAGTTAATTTGGGCATCCTTTCAACATAACAACGAATAGCAAAATGATTTTGGATAAAAACAATTGTTGATCAAAAGGTTGGGATCCTTTATATGGGGGAACGAGATCCAAAACCAAGCTGTCGAACTTACCTAAATAGGATTTGCCAAAGAAGGAATTCATTATAGGAAAATGAAGAAAAAAAACAAGCACAGCCATCATGAGAAAACACCAAAACTTATGAGCTGCAAGACAATAAGTATGACTGTTTACTCCATGGGAGGACTCAAAGGATTAGAATTTCATAATATTCTTCTCACGTACGAGGCATAATATGGGGTTATACAGATGTGTCAACCAACAAAAGTCCCAAATCTAAGAGATGTAGGGTAAAGAAGAAAAAAAAGTTAGTGGATCTTAGAGAGATCCAATTACCCTTTTAATTTATGATGTAAGTGTTGGACATGCGAGCTCACGGCGAGCCATTATGCAATGAATGTTATTGCAAATCATTCCCTAATCTGAAATTAAGAATAACTAATTTGCATAATAGGTACCTTTTTTACAAATATGGTTATGTACCATGGCCATCTTTATAATCATACAGTTGTTGATTCAAATATTGAATCATAGAGGTTGGTGCTTGGATGATATCTAAAGAGTTAGATTAAAGACTCATCAAGCACCGTCAAGTTATTGTTAAGAAACATGGAAGGCCATATCGATTTCGATATCGTGTTGATACGATATTTCGGTGATATATCGTTGAAATATCGTCTATATCGACGCAATTTTGTGAAGGAAATGCCTGAAAAGGAGGATATATCGCCATATCGGTACTCATATCAGTCACATCTCGATATCGATATATCGGCGGTATATCGTTGATATATCGTGATATTTCCTTCCATGTTAAGAAATGATCTCCAACCTGAGAAGGAGATGGCAATCCTTCTCTAAAGCTTGATATCTGACCGACCTCTTCATGCAGGTCCTCTGCATAAGAATAGAGATTCGGAGGTGTCATGTAAGTTAGGTCAAAGAGTTGATTTAACGAGGTTGAGATAACCGAAGACCTACATCGTATATTGTCATAGGCATGCATCCTCTGACCGGAGACAGATGTATTACTATATGTCTGAGTGTGTACATTAGGTGGACTATTAGGTTGATGACCTAATCAAGGTCTATACATAGGCGAGCTAGTGTGCACACAAGGGCATATGAGTAATACGATCTCTCAAAGGGATCATACAGGTTTACTACTGAACCAGAAGACATGAGCTCACTCATGAGATATTGGGACCAACCAAATTCCATGCATGGTCGTCTTGCTTTGGAAGCATGACATGATTTGTAGGTATGATATATGCTTTTGGAAAGCATATGGTTGATCCCAACTCTCAATGATCAAATGAAAAATTTAATGATAAAACCCTGAAGAAGACAGTTCAAATGAGATAAGAACTACGGGTTTATTCTAGGTCTTCCAGTATGCAGGATGTACGGGTATTAGGAATACTCAAGGGTGATGTGATCGTAAACGATTGTATAACCATGACACTTCCAAATTCCGAGGGAGTGATGAAACATGTTTGGATTTTAGTGACTCCTCTCAATAGATTGGTAATCTGACTTAGTCCAAATGTTGGACATTGATTTGAAAATGATTCAGATGCAATGAGAAGATTGGACTTACAGTTTGATTTGATCAAACATCTTTAAGAGATTCCCGACTGGATTTCAGATATGATCTCATTATCCAAGTTACTATACATGGCATATACAGTCGTCATGATCTTATCTCCAAGTATCTGAGGAGAAGGCAAACAATTTTTGAAAGAATTCGAGAATTGTTCCACGAGCGATATTATCTGATCATTGGATAATTAAATATGATTAATTATCGCAACTAATATGGATAGAGATATCTAGGATAATTAAATTAGATTTAGTTATTATGGATAGGATTAATGTGGATAACACTATTCACAATAATCATGGATAATGTGGATATGATCCACAATATCCTGGAGAGAGTTAATTGTGAATGAGATTCACAAGTTAACAATGCCACGCCCTTTAAGAAAGGCGGTCTGATTGAGGCTTGTGTTAAAGTGGAACGGATTCACATTACATAATTTAATGTAAATATGATTTACAATAAATATTTGTTGGAAGAATTTAATTCTCAATAATTAAAGGTATAATTGCAATTATCACAAATAATTTAGAATTATTTGGTGATAATTCAATTATTCAATTAATTAATAATGGATAAATTAATTTGACAGAGTCCAGTACTTAGAGTGGATGTCCATAGGTTGCTAAAACCATGATGGATGTCCACCCCATTTTTAGTAAATGGATGGAGCCTCTTTTAATTAAATCTATTTATCAATTAATTATTTTTAATGAGTTAATATGGAAATTATTTTCAAATTATATTTTTGTGTTTTCTTTTGTGTTTATTGAAAATTAAAAGGAAACACAAATCAATATTAACCATTGATTAGTGAGAGCACATGGATTGAAATCCATAGAAAGAAATACAAATCAATCTAAACCATTGATTAGTGTGAGCATATGGACAGGGATCTATGGACTTCTGAAATGTTAAAAAAAGAAAGGCCAACCCTAGCCCTCTTTACACAAGTTGAATGCAATTGTTGCATTAACAAAACTCTCTCTCTCTCTCTACACATGTCCATTCTCTCTCTCTCTACAACCTTGGTGGAGATCGTGGTCGCCGTCATGTTGTCATTGTGCTGCCGGACTAATCGCTCGAGGAACTCAGTCTTCTTTGGTTACTCGTGCTCGTGAAGAAGACAACAGATTCCGTGCAACAATATCAGGAGGTTCCTTACTTGGATCATTGCTCAGGATTGCGGGAAGCATGTGACTCATCATCACACCCGCAAGTGCACTCTCTTCGGATCGGACTAAGTCGGGATGCTTCTTCTTTTAGAAGCTCTAAGGATCACAACCATGCTTCAAGAAGTAAGCCTAAACTCATATGATAGGAATGAGACGACAAGGAAAAGGTTCTTGAGCCATGTGGTTTCATTCCTAAATTTTTTTGCTTTTTCGATGCCATGCCAACTAGTACGACTAGTTGACATAGATCGAATTTGATCTGATCTCAATGCTTCTGTGATGCGCAAGGCTAACAACTTGCCTTCAAGTGGTATCAGAGCAAGGTTGAAAGGACTTGGATGTGATCCAAATCCTTAGCAAACAAGGTTTAGTATATCGGATGTGCAGGGACTCGTTGTTTTGTATATGATACAAGTTTCAATTTTTTTCGCTAAAATGAAAAGCTATTGTTTGTGTACTATTTGGATGAATTTTTTGGATAATAAAATGTATTTAGATTGTCTAAATATGTCCTTAAAAATAATAGCCAATTGTTGGCTACAAAGGTGCATAAATAAAAATTCGAAAAGTCATCGCAGTGACATTATTTTGCATGTACTCATGGATCTGTAACAAAATTATTTTTGATTATTGTTTTCCTGTCATGAAATGTGAAATAAACACTTTAATAAAGTAAAAAGTTAAACCATCAAAACATACGATTTTATTTCGCACGATTCCGACTCTGTTTGCCTTAGATATTCTATATTAGTGGAGACGGATCGGATGATTATGAGATCATCGAACTTACTTTTTTAAATGCGTTTGTCATTCAATAAAAATCAAGAAAATTATTAATTTTTCTGATTAGTTTATGCTTAATATTTATGATGATATTTGATTAAACATCAACGACCATTGAATGAGAGTTTCATGACAAAACCCTAGTTTATCCTACAATAGTTGTAGGACAACTTTTACATGCAAAACCATGAACATGTTTGCTTGATATGCTTAGAATTTAAGGTCATTAAAATGTTTTAAAATGCCTAAATTTTTAAGTGATTACTATATAGTATAATGCCGGTCATCAAAGTTGACTGATAAAACTGCAAGTACATTGATATTATTTTGTATTGTTCTCAATCGGAATGGTGAAGGTGTCTAGACCGGGTATGCTGATTTGGTTCCTTAATAGCCGCCTTGCACGTCAAGAAAATAATCCCTCCCAGCATAACTCGAGTGTTCTAGTCGGATCCTTTTTGAGGAACGAATAATATGAGCAAGCCAAGTTGTACTCTATTTATTAAAATTCAAAATAATACGTACTTGTGAGAGCTAATGCTATATAGCAATATCAACCAAACCCTAAATGTCTGTTGGTTGATTAGATTTATAATTGATTTAATATGATTGAATCGAATTAGATCCAATTAAAATAAACACTTTATTATGAATAAAGATGTAATTCCCTTTGAATGGGATATAGAGGATCATATAAATGACATCCATGGTCCCCCGTCAAGGCAAAGGGTTCTGTTGCCATGGATTGTATGCTGGAGACGTTTATCCGAAGTGGTAGCTCATACATATAAGTATACATGGATCGAGTTCTTTGCCTCTCGAAAGAGTAAGGTTGTATGCGGAGTGATCCCAATATTAATCCTCGTATATTGAGGCAGTATTGGATTACGCATAGCGAGTGCTATTCATGTTGACAACTGATTCACTTAACAACGGGTCAACATCACCTTAGGAGTAGTGGGTCCGGGTGTTAAAGATCGAATTGGGAAATGCAAGTTGGACTTGCAAGGCAGAATGAGTTCACGCTTCATTTTATTTGAGTTGCAGTTTCTCATATAATTGGGAAGTAACAAAGGTAAAAAGGATATCCAGGTCTTGCTAGAGATATAACGGTAAGTATATCTCTTGCTTTGAAAGTAAATAATGGAATGAACATTTAGAGTTTAAAAGGTAAGACAACTTTGATATAAATCCTTAATCAAAGTAAATATATTTTAATGCAAATTTTCTTATTTCAGATAGAGCCTTCATTAAACCCACTCAAATCTATACTCAATAATAACCAGTAAAATATCATGGATTGGATTCATGATTAAGATGTAGTACTTGCAGTTGAACACATAATGCATGTGGTTGCAATGTGCAAGTTTCCTCATGATGATGAGGATTGACAATTGAATAGACAGATAAGACAACAACCTAGGGTTTGTGTATCTCTACAGTCTTGATCTCTCATCGAGTGTGCTTTGGAAATAACATGTCGATGGTGATCGTAATTGTCAAGATCATTCTTAAAACATAAGATGATATTTTGGCAAACATATGTGCGCTTAACATTTACTCATGAATGACATGGTTCACTGCATTGTGCAGAATGGCAGTTCGATAAGAGATGTACTCAAAATGTTTGAGTACCTGATTGAACTAAAGACCTTTAGAGTTAATGTAAATGTGCATATGATAAATGTCATCATTCTACTATACCTTCTCAAGTCTTTCATGAAGCATCATAATATTCATATTGTATGAATGGGATGAAGCAAGAATAAATATTGAAATACTCTTATATTGAATTCCCTTAAGGACATGTTCAATTTAAGAGATCTTTTATCTTAAGCAATGGTTGTTTAAATGTTAAGGAAGTATACTGGAAACATGGGTTCGATCCATGTAAGGAAAGTCAAAAAGTTGAATGTATTTCTGCAACTTCCATACATATGACATCTAAAGAGTTGGATGAATGTCAATACTACAACAAGCTGATGTATAGATAGTATGACTATCTAGACTATCTATAATCTTTAGAGAAGGACCCAAATAGTGCATCAGGATATTCTATATCTACTTGTCATCATTGAAATCGACTTACTTATTAGATAAGATTAAAGTCGGATATTTATATCTCATTCTTATACTATCACTTGCAATTGGTTGCATATGTTTTAGAAGATTTGAAAATTCGATCTTAAGGTTTATTAGTTATCCATATGGGAGTTGATGCAATTGTTGCAACAATCTTCATTGGATAAACTCCATATTTTCAGTGGGAGAGCCCATAGTCTTAGAGAATATCTCTATGACCTAGATATTAGAATACATTTATTGTTTATTTCTAAGTTTGTTGGAAATAAATATACATTCTGGATTATACCTATCATAAAGAGTTGTGATGGATATATATATTTCAGATAGTAATTTAACATCTGCAGGACTCTCCTAAATTAGAAAATTAATGAATGGTTCATTAACATTTCTAAGACGGGAAATAAAACCTTAAAAGATAAAAAGGATGATAAAGATCGTCTCACAATGATGTTGCATCAAGCCTTGGACATATGTCTGTTGATAAGATCAATAAATTAGTGAGAGATTGAACTTTAGATTATCTGAAAGTTCAAAGCGTACAAACTTATGAATATTGTGTTCAAAGTAAAATGTTTGATGCACCCTTCTCAGGGAATGGTGTAAGATGCACAGGTATTCAAGATCTCATACATATTGATGTATGCCGCTCATCTATACCATAATGAACATTAATGATATGTAATATCCATTAATGCTTATTTGTGGTATGAGATTTCTTCCTTAACCATTGGAAACCTTCGAAATATTCAGAGATTTCACAATTTTGGTTGAGAACCGAACTTAGAAGGAAGATGAAAAGAATTTGATCTAACCAAGGTAGCCAGTACCTATTAATGAATTCAATGAATACCACATAGAGAAAGGAATATCATCCCTCCCTCGCTCCTCCTAATACGCCTTAACTCAATGAGGTTGAAGAGAAATGCAATTGGATCATGTTTGACATGATCAGATCAATGATGATTCTTAGCATAATTACATCCTAGTTTCTGAGTATATGCAATAGAGATTGATGTATATACATCCTTAATGAGATTCCGACAAATTTGAACCCAAAAAAAACCATCATAGACTATGGTTTGGAACAAAGCCGAGTGTTAGACACTTGAGGATTTATAGCATGGATGCAAGAAAGCTAGAATCTAGCACTTGAAAGTGCTATTTCATCAGGAATATAAAGGATGGTGATGGATACCTACTTTATGACCTTGAATTTTTTTTAAAAAATCATCTCTAAGGATATGATTCTTATAGAATGACTTTCTTGAGAGTCAAGATAAGAAAGAAGTAAAGGAACTCATTGAATACTAAGAGGATAATGATACTCCTAGAATCGAAAACTAAAAGGACAATTAAAGATGAAACACTCATACCTCTTCAAATCAGTTTGTGGGTGGTAAGACCACCTAAATGGTATGGATTCCATGTATTAGATAAGTTTGACAGTGATCGAACTTCATATGATGAAGCTTCTGAAGATCATGACATGGAAAGATGGATGTTAGCAATAAAGTCTAAAGTAGACTTCATAAACAAGTGTTGTGTGTGGACCCCCGAGGATCCACCTATAAGGGTAAGAGACCCATTAGGTGTAAATAGATCTTCAAGAAAAAGAAGAAAACCTGATAAGAAGGTAGAGACCTTCAAAACATGGCTCGTAGCCAAGAGCTACACACGAAGAGAAGACATCGCTTGCGATGAGACTTGCTCTCCAGTGACCATGCTTAAACTCATCAGCATAATGCTAACTATAGCTACACAACTAGACTATGACATCTACAAAATAGAAGTCAAGATTGCATTCCTCTATAAATACCACAACAAGGATATTTGTATGAAGTAGCCACAGTGCTTCATAGTTGAGGAAGGCAAGGTGTGCAAGCTAAAGAACTCCATCTATAGACTCAGATAATCTTCTCGTAGTTGGAACATCATATTTGATGAAATGATAAAGGTTATGATTTCTGATAGAATCTTGATGAACCATGTGAAGCTTAGTGGGAGTGCCATTGTTTTTCATCGTGCTACATGCAGATAAAAAATCCTAATCATTGGGAATGAGATAAGGATGATAATAAGTGTTCTATAATATGGTTGTTCTATACCTTGAGATAAAAGATCTCAAGGATGCCTCTTAAATCTTAGTTCTGAAGTTGTTCGAAAGCAAAAAGAAAAGGGCATTGGGACCAGCACCTTAGTAGTACATCTTGGACATATTCCATTTTGGAAAATTCCAAGGAAATCTTCTTTCCCTTAAGATATGGCACTGACCCATCTAAAGGGATAGCACCTCCAAGAGTTGAAGATGTGAATACTAAAGCTGCTTGCCCTAATGCATTAGCTATAGGAAGCTCGTTGTATGCTCGATCTGTAAAAAAGCCAGATGTCTGCCATGCAGTGTGAGTAGTAAACTGTTACCAATCCTATTATGGAGATAAAACACTTAATTGCAGTAATAACAATAGCTTCAAAGATGACAAGACTTTAGAGATAGTGATCTCAAAACTTTATCTTCAAGAACTTAAGACTTTATAGATAGTTATCAAAAAGGTTTTACTTACAGATGCCTTATAAGACTTAAGACAGGGTCTTAATCTAAGGAGATAGAGATCTCCAGGCACAAGGGTATTCTGATAAGGATAATAGAAATTACTTAATGGTTATAATGATTATTGAGTTGTAGTGTAAAAGGCACTATAACTGCTTTAACAAGATTGAGTATTGATTGCATCGATAAGATGCAACATTCGTATTAGATGCGAGCATTGTTACAAGGAGATATACAAGTCTGTAAAAGGACTTGGCACAGTCTCAAGGGAACAGAGTGACTAGTCAGCTTACCAAACTATTTCCTAAATAGCCTATGACTAGCAAATGAGTGTAGGTTTAAAGATTAGCCCATTAATGGCTCTTTGGGCTACTGGGAGATTGTTGGACATACGAGCTCACGGCGAGCCATTATGCAATAAATGTTATTGCAAATCATTCCCTAATCTGAAACTAAGAATAACTAATTTGCATAATAGGTCCCTTTGTACAAATAGGGTTATGTATCATGGCCATCTTAATAATCATACAGATGTTGATTCAAATATTAAACCATAGAGGCTGGTGCTTGGATGATATCTAAGAAATTAGATTGAGGACTCATCAAGTACCGTCAAATGATTGTTAAGAAATGATATCCATCCTGAGAAGGAGATGGCAATCCTTCTCTAAAAGATGACATTTGACCGATCTCTTGATGCAGGTCCTCTGCATAGGAATAGATATTCAGAGGTGTCAAGAAAGTTAGATCAAAGAGTTCACTTAACAAGGTCAAGATAATCGAAAACCTATCTTGTATACTGCCACGATATAGGGGTGCATCCTCGGATCGGAGACAAATGTATTATTATATGTCTGAGTGTATACATTAGGCAAACCATTAGGTTGATGATCTAATCAAGGTCTATATACCGAAGATCTGGTGTGCACACGAGAGAATATGAGTAATACGATCTCTCAAAGGGATCATACAAGTTCATTACTGAACTGGAAGACATGAGCTCACTCATGAGATATTGGGACCAACCAAATTCCATGCATGGTTGTCTTGCTTCAGAAGAATAACATGATTTGTAGGTATGATATATGCTTTTGGAAAGCATATGATCGATACAAACTCCCAATGATCAAATGAGAAACTTCATGATAAAACCCTGAAGAAGACAGTTCAAATGAGATCAAAACTCTGGGTTTAATTCTAGGTCTTCCAGTATGCAAGTGTATGGGCATTAGGAATACTCGAGGGTGATGTCATCGTAAACGATTGTATAACCATGACACTTCTATTCCGAGGGAGTGATGAAACATGTTTGGATTTTAGTGACTCCTCTCAGTAGATTGATAATCTGACTTCGTCCAAATGTTGGTCATTGATCTGAATGTAATTTAGATGCAATGAGAAGATTAGATTTACATTTTGATTTGATCAAACATCTTTGAGAGATTCCCGACTGGATTTAAGATAGATCTCATTATCCAAGTCACTATACATGGCATATACAGTCGTCATGACCTTATCCCCAAGTATATGAGGAGAAGGCATACAATTCTTGAAAGAATTCGAGAATTGTTTTATGAGCGACATTATCTAAGCATTGGATAATTGGATAATTAAATATGATTTAGTTATCGCAATTAATGTGGATAGAGATATCTAAGATAATGATATTGGATTTAGTTGTCATCGATAGGATTAATGTGGATAACACTATTCACAATAATCGTGGATAATGAGGATATGATCCACAATATCTTGGAGAGAGTTAATTGTGAATGAGATTAACAATTTATATGTTAATGTGGATTATATTCACATTACATAATTTAATGTAAATATGATTTACATTAAATATTGGTTGGAAAATTTAATTCTCGATAATCAATGGTATAACTGCAATTATCACAAATAATTTGGAATTTTTTGGTGATAATTCAATTATTCAATTAATTAATAATGGATAAATTAATTTGACCCATTCCACTATTTAGAGTGGACGTTCATAGGTTGTTAAAACCATGGTGGGCGTCCACCCTATTTTTAGTAAATGGGTGGAGCCTCTTTTAGATAAATCCATTTATCAATTAATGGTTTTTAATGAGATAATTTGGATTTGTTTTCAAATTATCTCCTTGTATCTTTTGTGTTTATTGTAAACTAAAAGGAAATACAAATCAATCTTAACCATTAATTAATGAGGGCACATGGATTGAGATCCATGGAAAGAAACACAAATGAATCTAAATCATTGACTAATGTGAGCACATGGATTGAGATCCATGGACTTCCAAAATGCTATGAAAGAGAGGCCAACCCCAGCCCTCTTTACAAAAGTTGAATGCAACCTCTCTCTCTCTCTACACACGTCTACTCTCTCTCTCTCTCCACAATTTTGGTGGAGACCGCGATAGTCATCGTGTTGCCATTATGCTACCGAACTAATCGTTGTCGGTCTTCTTCGGTGACTAATGCTCGTGAAGAATCATCACACCCGTAAGTGCACTCTCGTCGGATAGGACTTGAGTCAGGAGGCTTCTTCCTTTAGAAGCTTTGAGGATCACAACCACACTTCAAGAGGTAAGCCAAAACTCATGTGATCTAAATAAAATGGCAAGGGAAAGGTTCCCGAGCCATATGATTTCATTCCTGATTTTTTTATTTTTCTGTTGTCATGCCGACTAGTACGACTAGTTGACCTAGATCAGATTTGATCTGATCTCCATGCTTCTGTGATGCGTGAGGCTAATACCTTGCCTTCAGTAAGTGATTTTCTCATAGTTTTGGTCTTAACTTTCACAATATTAAAGTCTATTTTTTCTTCTTAAAAGTTAGGCTTACACCTCGATCGTCTTAAGGCTTATGCCTCACCTCGGTGATGGGAAAATCGTCTCCTACGCCTCACGCTTTTTATAACCTTGCTCGCACATTATATTTAACATGGGGAAGGAAAAAAATATTTATTTTTAATACAAAGTGTTTCAGAGGAGACATTCAAAATTGTTCAAATTACAGAGGTATCAAGCTGATGAGTAAAACTATGAAAATTTGGGAACGTGTGATCGAAAGAAGGTTGAGGCAAGTTTCCAAAGTAAAAGAAAACTAATTTGGATTCATGCCAGGTCGCTCAACTTTTGAAGCCATACATTTGCTGAGAAGAACAATGGAGATTTATATAGCTAAAAAGAAGAACCTCCATATGATCTTTATTGATTTGGAGAAGGCTTATGATTCTGTCCACGAGAGATATTGTAGAGAGTTTTGGAGAAGAGACAAGTACATGTCCTATACATTAACCTCATAAAGGATATGTATGATAGGGCTTTATCTTATGTAAAGACCCCGTCTGGGAAGACTGACTATTTTGACATCAACATTGGTTTACATCAAGGTTCAGCTTTGAGTCCATATCTTTTTACTTTGATTGTGGACGAGTTGACAAGTCACATTCAAGATGAGTTAACTTGGTGTATGTTATTTGCTGATGATATTGTGTTGATTGACGAGACTAGAGATGGAGTAAATGAGAAGCTTGAGGTCTGGAGACATGCATTGGAGACTAAAGGATTTCGTATAAGTAGGGCTAAGACAGAATATATGGAGTGTACCTTTGATGGAAGCAATGGTGAATGAATTCATGTAAAGATTGGTGAAGATAACATTCGGAAGAGAGGTTCTTTTAGATATCTGGGATCTATTTTGCAACATGATGGGGAAATTGATGGAGATGTTATTAATAGAATAAATGCAGGTTGGCTAAAGTGGAGAGGAGCCTCTGTTGTTCTCTGTGATAAGAAAATTCCTTTAAAAATTAAAGGAAAGTTTTATAAAGCAACCATGTGACATGCTATGCTCTATGGATCTGAATGCCGGCCTGTGAACCATAGACATTTGCAGAGAATGGCAACAGAAATGAAAATGCTAAGGTGGATGTGTGGACACACAAGTAAAGACCGGATTTAGAATGATGCAATCAGAAAGAAAGTTGGTGTAGCTTCGATCGAGGATAAGATGCGAGAAAACTGCTTAAGATAGTTTGGTCATCTACAAAGAAGGTCAACTGATGCACCAGTTAGGAGATGCGAGTATTGGGATGTTGAGCCGGCTAACAGAGGGCAAGGACGGCCCAAGAAGTGTTGGAAAGAAACTATACAAAGGGATCTTAGTTTTTTTGGATAAAAGCCCGAGATTGACCCAAGATAGATCTGAATAGAGGCAGAATCCATGAAGCCGACCATGTTTAATTGTGGGAAAAGGCTCTGTTGTTGTTGTAATATAAAGTGTTTCATAACATCCCCAACTGCATATTTATTATTTAATAAAAAAACCCATGCATTCTTTAATTAAAACCCACGCAACTCAAGAAAACTCATCTTCGGCGAAATGATAGAATCGATGACCCTAAAGATCATGACATGTCATGCACTGAAATGGAATCACTCATAACATAATTATTGGTACAAATGGCGCTTCCCTTGATGACAAGTCCTGCACTGAAACTCGTACTAAGGAGAACCTAACGAAGGACGCGACATATTTTCTGAAGAGGAAGATATCTGCATACAAGTGTCAAATGCAGGAGAATGTTGATCCAATCAGTATATGAGAAAAACTTGCAAAAGACGACTAGTCCACTCTATAAAGACCTTGCTCACGGTTACATCCAATCACACTAACAGCAAGTATGTACTGAAACGCAAAAGTGACAGTCAAATGGGTAAAATCACAAAAAAAGTCTCAATTATGCATCAATTCCCAATTAGGGGCCTCATTTTTCAATTGCAATAAAGACGTGCCAGATCGTATGTTCTTGTCTCAAATACAGGCCTTCACAAGCTTGAGCGACCAATGTTGGCGATAAACCCTAAGTTGAAATTTCAAGCCCTTATTTGTTACAATTGAAAATTGAGTTCCCTAATTAGGAAGCAATGTATAGTTGGGCCTTTTTTGTAATTTACCTAGTGACACAGTATTTTAATTTGACATAGTCGAAAGTAGGCTCAAAGGAAAATCTAAAGCATGTAGAACTGACCCCCAAGACCAACTCAGCATGAATTGGTCAACAACAATAAAGTAGTGGGAGATAAGGCAGAAAACCCAAATATAACTGACCACGTACATAACACATTAAATTATATTTATTTATTATATATATATATATAATCTTCACATAATTATATTTAATTCATATATATTTTTCACCAAACTCTTCATCGTTGTGTAGATAAAAATATAAAAATAAGTAAAAAAATCTAGCATGCATATAAGACAAGAAATCAGAATTGTCAATTTCCCAAATTCCGAACATCATACCTTCATCATATGAACACCAATTTCTCTACTCATCTTTAAAGTTCAAGATATTAAATTCTCTAATTAATGAAGGTGGTTTCATAGAAAATATAGTCTGTTTGCAAGAAAATCGATTTTTGGACCTAATAACAATGGAGTTTCTGAGCTATTTAATTTATTTTGTACATACTATTTACAGTACAACCAATTTAGCAATTTTTTATTATTTTATTGATCTTGTAATTTATTTATAAAATAGAATCCGAAATTAAAAACCTTATTTAATAAAAATGGTGAAACCCTCTCCTACTATAAGTAGGATCGGCTACATGGATTCTTGCTCAAACTCAAATCCATGTTGAAAAATTCGACTATTCTTTATGATGGTTGTCGACTACCTAACGCAACCCCTACAAGGGGAGATTTGAATCCTTCCCTTTTGGGTGTAGGCACACTGCACTACCACCAGACAATTTAAGTGAATAAATCAAAAACTCCTAAAACAGGTAAAATTGAACTACACTATATATACCTGTATTTATTAATATATGTAAACAAAAATATTAAAATCTATAAAAATTTATACAAGCCCTATTTATTACCATATAAGTCAATAAAATATAAAAATAATATTTATTTATTAAAACTTTCAATTAAAATATAAATACTACTTATAAAACACATTGTATGTATATTTATTGATATTATATTATATATCATAAAATATATTTTATTTATATATGTAAGATAAACCATAATTAGATAATTTAATTTTCTACATTTTTCATTTTTACACTTTTCTAAAATAACCTTATTAATTATTTAATATATAATGTATAAAGTATTTTGTTCTGGGAATTTTGTGGTGCTGACACGTGTCAGCACCACATTCATCTTCTTCAAGAATCGATTCCGTTTAATTGTTTCCATGGTATTAAAAGGCGCGCCTCGAGGCGATCGAGGCGTACGTCTCGAGGCGAGGCGGACCTTTTTAGCCTCGAGGCGTACGCCTCGGCCTTGTCCAGTAAGGCGCACGCCTCGAGTGGCTGAAGCGTAGCCTCGAGGCGTTCCGCCTCGAGGCGGTCGAGGCGTTTTCCAAGGCGTTTTTATGTTTTTTAAGATTTTTTTATGATTTTAATAGTTCACATGGTGGTTTGAGAAGCTTATAAATATATACTTGTTTAGGATAATGATTATACACGTTAAATGCCTAAATCTGATGTTTCTTTCGTACCCATAACTCCAAATTTACTATTAATTATGTGTAACTATTTCAGCAAACTGCTTCATATTTACTATTATTATGTCTAACTATTAATTTATGCAAAATGAATGCTTAAATTTGACCTCTTTCATATTCATATGCTTGAATTTGACCTCTTTCATATTCATATTTACCATTAACATGCCAAATTATTTTAGTGAACGCTTACTATTACATTCTTAAACATATAAAAAAGTGTATACGAATTCGAACACTCATATAAGAAAAATAATTTGGGTATGGTATGGTGCAACAGGAGGGATGCATACAACCGTTCTTCACCTGGGTATAGCAGAACATATAGTTAGGATTCAAATCATATGATTCATATCAACAACTTGGATATTTATGACAACTTGGATATTTTTTTCGTGATAGTTATAAGTTATAACCAATGATTTCCTTTTGATTAGGTAGAAATTTAGAAAGGTTTATGGCATTGAGTCGTTGACATATCCTTTTTTCATGTTCTTATCTTCATAATATCATCATATATTACATTGTTATATACTATATGTTTGTCAGATTATATTATTTCACCAATAAATATATTTATTATATATTTTATAATTATTTTTCTATACAAAACTGAGGCTTACGCCTCGACCGCCTCGAGGCTACGCCTCGCCTCGCTTCCAGGGAAAATGCCTCGTTCCGCCTTTCGTTTTTTCGAACCTTGGCTGTTTCAACGACCCATCTTCACCCATTTCTCCAGTCTTCAATTCTTCATCTGCCTCCAATCTAATCTGTTAATGTTCTAGCTTGATCAATCCTGATCCACACCCTATATTCACATCACCCTAACCATCTCCCATTTCTCCTATTTAAGACGCCAAAATTGGCGATTCTTCCTCCAGCTTCAGTTCCAACTGAACGAGATTCCAACTTCCAAGTTGTAGATCTTCTTCCTCGGGTGACAGACGAGGGTGCTTGACCATCAGCAAGGAAGAGGGGTGATCGGAGAAGAAATTCTAAGGTCCTCTTTGGCCATGCATCATGTGTCGCCACGTGTTAAGCTCGGACAAGTGCTGGTCCTCGAGCGACTACTTTAAGGTCCGATACCTTCAATTTCCCAAGTACATTTCACCCGCCAAATCACAGCTTTTTAAGCCGTTTTTAGATCAATTAAACATTGTCTTAGATACCTTAATCATCCATCTCTTGATTCGTTCAAAAGCCCCATCCAATTTGGTTTATTTCTTTGGTAAATCTGATTCAAAGTCTGCTTCTTCTGAAACAATAATGTACGCAAGAATATTCCATTTTCACTAGGTCGAGACGAGTAGAATCGAGCCCATAATTCTCTTGCAGGTATCTCCATTGAAGGATATGGAGAAATCCTCAAGCGCATCACGGAAGCGTGAGCGTCGTATCGGATACGACGAAGAACGACTAGTCGTACTAGTTGTTCGGTGCAGCGGAATTTTAAAAAAATTTATTCGATGAAACCACATGATCCAAGAACCATTCTCGGATCGTTTCATCTATAACCACAACAAGTATAATGCAATACCTCTTGAAGCGTGGTTGATCGAGTCTCTAAGAGAAGAGACCTCCTGTCTCAAGTCCGATCGTCGGAGAGATCGCTTGCGAGCGCGGGGATGAACCGCGGTGTCCTCGCAATCCAAGAAGTTGATCCAAGCGCGGTTGCTCCTGATCTCGTCGCACGAGATCGAACGTCTCCTTCGCGGGCGAAGCACTCGAAGTAGACGGAGAACCGCAGAGCGTCGAAGCGGTAGCACGAAGGCGAGGGCGACGACGATTCCCTCCACTAGGGTGGACGGCCACCAAGAGGAAGAGGGAGAGAGGGCTGTCGAGTATGAGAGAAAGAGAGAGAGAGTTTTGCTACAATAGCATGTGTAAAGAGAGAGCCAAGAGTGCCTCTCTATTTATAGGGTTTTGGGATCCATGGATCTCAATCCATGTGTCATATAAAATCAATGGATGAGATTGATTTATGACAATCCAATGGTCAAGATTTTTATTGCTAAAAGCCAACAACTTATGATTTAATTTTGATTAAATATATTTGATAAATCAAATATATATTAATACCAAATCAAACCAACTAAATAAGGAGTGGAAAAACAAATGAGAGCCTCCTTCCCTATTGGGAGGAGTGGACGGCCACCAATTCCATAAAGGAATTGGTGCCGCCCCCCTCTTCCCATATGGGGAGGGCAATCCCATGGATTCCCATGGGATTGCATATCTCCTTGTTTTTCTCTCAACTTATTTTCCAACAATTATTCACCAAAAATAATTCTCAATTAATTTTGGGAATATTGCAATCTTGACATTGGAATATTGTGAATCACATTCACAACCCAAAACAAAATGTAATTTATATTTTCAATTAATTAGACAATGTGTATCCAATACACATTAATAATTAATCTACTAATATAAATTATATTTAAATCTCTCTAATACATTATAAATCACATTTATAATATATTAGGAATAATTGGATATTACTATCCACATTATTCATATCCATAATAATTAAACCACATTTAATTATATTGGATAATATCTCATACATCATGATAATTAAATCACATTCAATTATCAATATCTCTTTGCTTAGATCTCATGGAATTGTTCTTAAACCATTTAAGAACAATGCTATTTCTCCTCAGATACTTGGAGATAAGGACAGGGCGATTGTATTGTTCCACGTATAGTGACATGGATATTGAGATCACATCTCAAATCCAGATCCCATGGACCTCTCATAGATGCTTGATTAAATCAAGACCGTAAACCTAATCTTCTCATTGCATCTGAATCTCATTCAGATCAATGTCCAGTAAATGGACTAAGATTAGGTCACTTCTCTAATGAGAGGAGTCACTAAAATCCAGACCTGTTTCATCACTCCCTCGGAATGGAAGCGTCATGGTTATACAATCGTTTATGATCAAATCACCCTTCAGGTATTCCCAATACCTGCACATCCTGCATACTGGAAGACTCATGATCATCATGAAGATAAAGATCACTTTTACACTGTCATCTTCATAGTCTGATCATTAAGTTTCTCAATCTTGGTCCTTGGGATATGGTACAGATCATATGCTTTCACAAAGCATATATCTTACCTTCAAATTCATATCATGCTTCTAAAGCATGATGACCATGCATGGAATTTGGTCAATCCCAATACCTCATGAGTGAGCTCATGTCTCCCGGTTCACAAGTGAACCTGTATGATCCCTTTGAGAGATCATATTACTCATATGCCCTTACATGCACACCAGCTCGCCGGTGTATAGACCTTGATTAGGTCATCAACCTATTGGTCTGCCAAATGTACATGCTCAGACATATAGTAATATATATGTCTCTGGTCAGAGGATGTTTGCCTGTGATGTGACAGTATTCATCATAGGTCTTTGGTTATCTCGATCTCGTTAAGTCAACTCATTGACTCAACTATTCTGATACCTCCGAATCAATATTCCTATGCAGAGGACCTGCATCAAGAGGTCGATCAGATATCAGTCTAATGAGATGGGATTGCCATCTCCCACTCAGACTGGAGATCACTACTTGTTAATCATTGATGATGCTCGATGAGTCCTCTATCTAACTCCTTAGATATTCATCCAAGCATCAGCCTCTATGATTCAATCATTGAATCAACAGCTGTATGATTATCAAGTTGGTCATGGTACATAACCCTTATTGTACAGAGGGACCTTATAGTGCATTCATTCATTCAATATCAGAAAGGGAGTGAAACAAAACATCAATAACTTTTATTGATAAATCATTTATTACAATAACATTTATTGTAGGAATGGTTCGCCTCGGGCTCACATTGCTAACAATCTCCCACTAGCCCTCAGAACCATTCAGGAACAAGCCTTAAACCCATACTCATTACATGCTGGTCAAAAACCTTCTGTGTCAGAGGTTTGGTAAGAGGATCAGCAACGTTGTCGGCGGAGGCCACCTTGGTGATGATGATGTCACCACGCTTTTGAATCTCCCGAATGATGTGGTATTTCCTTTCTACGTGCTTGCTCTTCTGATGCCATCTGGGTTCCTTCGCCTGGACAATGGCTCCCGTGTTATCACAGAGTAGCGGGATGGGAGTATCAGAGGAAACTACGCCAAGCTCCTGAACGAACTTGCGCAACCACACCGCCTCTTATGCAGCATCCGATGCAGCAATGTATTCGGCTTCTGTTGTTGAATCTGCTGTAGTGTCCTTCTTCTTGCTTCTCCAGCTCACAGCACCACCGTTCAACAGGAACACAAACCCTGATGTCGACTTTCGATCATCAATATCTGATTGGAAGTCAGAATCTGTATATCCCAAGACTTGGAGATCACCATCTCCATAGACCAAGATGTAATCTTGCGTCCGTCTTAGATATTTGAATATGTTCTTTACTGCATTCCAGTGTTGTTCTCCATAGCAGGATTGGTAACGGCTTACCACTCCCACTGCATGGCAGATATCTGGCCTAGTACACATCATGGCATACATTAAGCTTCCTACGGCTGATGCATAAGGACATCCAGCCATGGCTTTCTTTTCCTCAACAGTTTGAGGAGCCATTCCTTTAGACAGGTGGATACCATGTCTTAAGGGTAGGAATCCTTTCTTGGAACTATCCATACGGAATCGTTCAAGAATCTTCTTAACGTATCCATGTTGTGACAATCCCAATATCCTCTTCTCTCGATTTCTGAACAACTTCAGACCCAAGATGTAAGAGGCTTCTCCAAGATTTTTCATCTCAAAGGTATGGGATAGCCAAATTTTCACACTGGTCATCATCCCTATATCATTCCCAATAATAAGGATGTCATCTACATAAAGCACGATGAACACAATGGCGCTCCCACTAAGCTTCTTGTACACACAAGGTTCATCAGGATTCTGCACAAAATCATAACTCTTTATGGTTTCGTCAAATCTGATGTTCCAGCTACGAGAAGCTTGCTTGAGCCCATAGATGGATTTCTTCAGCTTGCATACTTTGCCATCCTCAGTCATGAAGCCCTGGGGTTGCTCCATGTAGATATCCTCCTCGAGGTATCCATTGAGGAAAGCCGTCTTGACGTCCATCTGCCAGATGTCGTAGTCAAGATATGCAGCTATAGCTAGCAATGCCCTGATGGATTTAAGCATAGCCACAGGAGAGAATGTCTCATCGTAGTCGATGCCTTCTCTCTGTGTGTAGCCCTTAGCTACGAGCCGTGCCTTGAAAGTCTCTACTTTCCCATCCGGTCCCCTCTTTCTCTTGAAGATCCATTTGCACCCAATGGGTTTTACCCCTTTAGGTAGATCCTCTAGGGTCCATACACCATTCTTATGCATGGAGTCAATTTCTGACTTCATTGCTAGCATCCATCTATCCATGTCATGATCCGCGAGTGCTTCATCAAATGAAGTAGGATCACTGTCAGTTTCACCTGACACATGGAATCCATACCTTTCTGGTGGTGCAACCACCCTCGAACTCCTTCGAAGAAATATGGGTGTATCATCTTTATTTACTTCTTCAGTTTCTGGTTCAGGAAGCTCAGAATCCTCAGGAGATTCAATGAGTTCCTTTACTTCATATTTATCTTGACCCTTAAGGAAATCATTCTCCAGAAATTTCACATCTCTAGAAACAAAAACCTTCTGAGTCTCAGGGTCATAGAGTTGGTATCCAATACCATCTCTAACATACCCTATGAAGTAACACTCACGAGAGCGAGATTCTAGCTTGCTTGCATCCACATTCTTTGCATGGACCAAGCAACCCCAAACCCTCAAGTGATTAACACTAGGTTTGGTTCCATACCAGAGCTCATGTGGAGTCTTAGGTACAGATTTGCTAGGAATCTTATTCAGGATATATATTGCAGTCTCTACTGCATATCCCCAGAAACTAAGTGGTAAATGTGCTTTGCTCATCATTGAACGAACCATATCCATGATGGTTCTGTTGCGTCTTTCAGCAACACCATTAAGTTGGGGAGTTCCAGGAGGAGTGAGATTGGAAATAATTCCATTCTCTTTAAGGTATTCCTTAAATTCATCTGATAGGTACTCGTCACCTCGATCAGATCGAATTCGTTTAATCTTCCTATCGGTTTGGTTCTCAACCAAAGCCTTGAATTCTTTGAACTTTTCAAAGGTTTCAGATTTATGACGTAATAGGAAGATAAACCCGTATCGCGAATGGTCATCAATAAACGTCAAATAATATCGATATCCATTTCGGGTCGCGGTACTGAAGGGACCGCATACATCAGTATGTATTAGGTCAATAATACCTTTACATCTTGTAACCTTGTTACGAAAAGGCATCCTGGTCATTTTTCCTTGAATGCAATTCTTGCAAGCAGGCAAAGGTTGAACCTGTAGAAAGTCTAAAGGTCCATCCTTAATTAATCTATTGATCTTATCAACAGACAAATGACCAAGCCTTTGATGCCAAATCTCATTTGAGAGATTTTCATTCTCCCTGGATCTTTTAGGGTTTTTATTAGTGCTTGTAACATTCATAACACATTTATCAATGCACAATTCATAGAGTCCTCCAGAAGTCAAAATACCATCTGCAATATATTTATCATAACGGTTTATGACTAATTTATTACAGAACAGGAATGAATACCCACTTCTAACTAACTTAGATACAGATATTAGATTCCTTCTGACTTCAGGTACATAAAGACACTCTTTAAGTACTAGGACTCTACCACTAGATAATGATAGTCGACAAGTCCCGACGGCGACTGCTGCAACACTTGCATCAGATCCCATCTGGATGACTATCTCCCCTTCTTCAAGCTTTCTAGTTTCCTGAAACAAATGCAACAAATTGCATACATGAACAGAAGCACCAGAATCAACTACCCAACTCCCTTCTCGTCCAACGAGAAAGCTGGTTTCAATGATAAGAGTAGATTTCATACCTGCTGGGGCTTTACCTTTGTCGACCGACTTCAGGTAATCCGGGCAATTACGCCTCCAGTGCCCCGGCTTCTTGCAGTGGTGACAGACGTCGGTTTTCTTCGACGCCATTAAAGTGGATGCATTGGAAGATGAGGCAACACTTTGTCCCTTCTTCTTTCTCTTCTGGGCTGGGCCCTTCCGAGAACCTTGCTTCCGACCGCGCTTCCCTTTGACCTGTGCAACCATTGCAGTGCCAAAGGGACCATCTTTTTTCATTACGTCTTCTGCAGACTTTAATGCAGCAAGAAGCCCAGCATTTGTCAGTTCCAGCTTATTCATGTGGAATGACACCACAAAGTTATTGAAAGATTTGGGCAATGACAGCAGAATGAAATCAGATTGCATGTCTGCATCCATCGTCGCCCCCAGAGTCTCAAACTCCGACAAGTACCCAAACATTTTGAGTACATGCTCGCGGACCGAGGTCCCTTCCTGCATCTTGCAGCGAATGAGATCTTTCATAACATTGTACCGCTGGGTGCGGTTAATGTCACCAAACATATCCTTTAGATTCTGCATGATATCCTGGCAAGTACTCATCTCCACATGTTGCTTCTGAAGAACATTGTAGAGAGAACCTAAGATATAGCACCTAGCCAAGACATGATCTTCATCATATTTGTCATTATAGGCTTTGTCTTCCTTAGATTTAGGATTTTCAAGTTTGTTTTTAGAGAGCACATAACTGATACGCTCTGCCGAAAGCACAAGCTCCAAATTACGGATCCAATCCGAGTAATTTGGTCCGGTCAATTGGTTGACCTTCAGAAGCCTGTTCAGTGGGTTCATGGCCTTCATTTTCTGAAATTGAGAATGCACTATATTAGAACATATAATCATATATTCAATTTAATTTTATTTGATTAAGGCATTTTAAATCAAATTAGTCTTGCTATGTCAACTATGAAAGTTTATTCCCTTATTCACTTTCAAAGTAGGAGATATACTTACCGATATATCTCAAGCAAGAACTGGGATCTCCTCTTTATCTTTGTTACATCCCAATAATATGAGAAACTGTAACTCCAATAAAGAGAAGCGGGAACACATTCCGCCTTGGAAGTCCAACTTGCATTCCCAATTCGGTCTTTAATACCCAGGCCCACCACCCCTAAGGTGATGTTAACCTGTCATTAATTGAACCAACCGTCAACAGGATTAGAACTCGCTATACGCAATCCAATATCGCCCCAATAATATGAGGATCTGATATTGGGGTCACTACGCATACGGCCTTACTCTTTCGAGAAGCAAAGAGTCCGATCCAGATGCGCTTGTATATAGGAGCTGTCACTACGTACAGGCGTCTCCTATATACAATCCCTGGCGATGGAAACCCTTCGCCTTGACGGGAGACCATGGATGTCACTTATGTGGTCCTCCACCTTTTATTCAAATTTAATTAATTACTATGAATCACATTCATATAATTAATTCTTCCAAGGGAATTATTAACTCTAATCATATTAGAGTATTCTCAATTGGATATAATTAACTTAATCATATTAAATTAATTATCAATCCAATTTAATCAATCAAACTTAATTTTATGCTTGAATATATATATATGATATTAATCTCAAAGTACATATTAATTCGTATTTTAATAATTAGAAAAATACATCATAATCCCTCGGACATTATCCCGGCCCTACCCGCTGTCATGGCCAGTACCGACGGGAGTGGGACGGACCACATACGTTGCAACCCGCTGACCAGCGATCCCCGACTAGACACCATATCCACCTCGGGAAAGGATAATGCCAAATTGATTATTTTGTACTTGAGATGATCATCGGTTCTTCAACCGAAATTATACCATATAGTAATCAAAACAATTTTGATTTTAAGGAAATTTGCTAGGCAAATTCCCAAGCCCTATTCAAGCAAGAAGTTTGATGATTGTAATTCCAATTAAGGTTTAGATCAAATCTAATCAACTAATTGGTTGGGGCCAAGTCAATTAGGCAAATAATCATGTTTCAATATTTCACAAATATTTTTCAAGATTATTTCACGAAATTAACAATTAATTTCACTAATTGACAATCACTTGGTTCTAGATTAGGAAAGCAATTTCAGCAGTGACCCCTACTTACTAAAATTGGCGTATCTCAATCATATTAAATCCAAATTAAGCAAAGTCAATTGCTAAAGTTTGCTAATTTGATTTACGACAGAACCTAAGTGATATTTCACGCATTTCGAGGCAAGTCTAAACAGTAATTAACATTTTAATCACGTTCAGATTCACAGTTCCCGCAACAGTGCATACAAGTTCATTAAAACGACCATATCTCGAGCATACGAAATCCGATTTACGCAAACTCAGATCCTATGGTTTCCTTATTTAATGGGGAACATAATCCAAGTATAAAATTCGTGTTTAAACAATTTAAACAGTGCCGAATTTATTTACTAAACAGATCTGCGAAATCAAATGCGATGAAAACTTTCGCGACCTAAACGAACCCAAGTCGTCCTCGGTTAGCGAATCACTATTCGAAACCGTCGACCTATGGCTCTGATACCACTTGAAGGATATGGAGAAATCCTCAAGCGCATCACGGAAGCGTGAGCGTCGTATCGGATACGACGAAGAACGACTAGTCGTACTAGTTGTTCGGTGCAGCGGAATTTTAAAAAATTTTATTCGATGAAACCACATGATCCAAGAACCATTCTCAGATCGTTTCATCTATAACCACAACAAGTATAATGCAATACCTCTTGAAGCGTGGTTGATCGAGTCTCTAAGAGAAGAGACCTCCTGTCTCAAGTCCGATCGTCGGAGAGATCGCTTGCGAGTGCGGGGATGAACCGCGGTGTCCTCGCAATCCAAGAAGTTGATCCAAGCGCGGTTGCTCCTGATCTCGTCGCACGAGATCGAACGTCTCCTTCGCGGGCGAAGCACTCGAAGTAGACGGAGAACCGCAGAGCGTCGAAGCGGTAGCACGAAGGCGAGGGCGACGACGATTCCCTGCACTAGGGTGGACGGCCACCAAGAGGAAGAGGGAGAGAGGGCTGTCGAGTATGAGAGAAAGAGAGAGAGAGTTTTGCTATAATAGCATGTGTAAAGAGAGAGCCAAGAGTGCCTCTCTATTTATAGGGTTTTGGGATCCATGGATCTCAATCCATGTGTCATATAAAATCAATGGATGAGATTGATTTATGACAATCCAATGGTCAAGAATGTTGTTGGTAAAAGCCAACAACTTGTGATTTAATTTTGATTAAATATATTTGATAAATCAAATATATATTAATACCAAATCAAACCAACTAAATAAGGAGTGGAAAAACAAATGAGAGCCTCCTTCCCTATTGGGAGGAGTGGACGGCCACCAATTCCATAAAGGAATTGGTGCCGCCCCCCTCTTCCCATATGGGGAGGGCAATCCCATGGATTCCCATGGGATTGCATATCTCCTTGTTTTTCTCTCAACTTATTTTCCAACAATTATTCACCAAAAATAATTCTCAATTAATTTTGGGAATATTGCAATCTTGACATTGGAATATTGTGAATCACATTCACAACCCAAAACAAAATGTAATTTATATTTTCAATTAATTAGACAATGTGTATCCAATACACATTAATAATTAATCTACTAACATAAATTATATTTAACTCTCTCTAATACATTATAAATCACATTTATAATATATTAGGAATAATTGGATATTACTATCCACATTATTCATATCCATAATAATTAAACCACATTTAATTATATTGGATAATATCTCATACATCATGATAATTAAATCACATTCAATTATCAATATCTTTTTGCTTAGATCTCATGGAATTGTTCTTAAACCATTTAAGAACAATGCTATTTCTCCTCAGATACTTGGAGATAAGGACAGGGCGTTTGTATTGTTCCACGTATAGTGACATGGATATTGAGATCACATCTCAAATCCAGATCCCATGGACCTCTCATAGATGCTTGATTAAATCAAGACCGTAAACCTAATCTTCTCATTGCATCTAAATCTCATTCAGATCAATGTCCAGTAAATGGACTAAGATTAGGTCACTTCTCTAATGAGAGGAGTCACTAAAATCCAGACCTGTTTCATCACTCCCTCGGAATGGAAGCGTCATGGTTATACAATCGTTTATGATCAAATCACCCTTCAGATATTCCCAATACCTGCACATCCTGCATACTGGAAGACTCATGATCATCATGAAGATAAAGATCACTTTTACACTGTCATCTTCATAGTCTGATCATTAAGTTTCTCAATCTTGGTCCTTGGGATATGGTACAGATCATATGCTTTCACAAAGCATATATCTTACCTTCAAATTCATATCATGCTTCTAAAGCATGATGACCATGCATGGAATTTGGTCAATCCCAATACCTCATGAGTGAGCTCATGTCTCCCGGTTCACAAGTGAACCTGTATGATCCCTTTGAGAGATCATATTACTCATATGCCCTTACATGCACACCAGCTCGCCGGTGTATAGACCTTGATTAGGTCATCAACCTATTGGTCTGCCAAATGTACATGCTCAGACATATAGTAATATATATGTCTCTGGTCAGAGGATGTTTGCCTGTGATGTGACAGTATTCATCATAGGTCTTTGGTTATCTCGATCTCGTTAAGTCAACTCATTGACTCAACTATTCTGATACCTCCGAATCAATATTCCTATGCAGAGGACCTGCATCAAGAGGTCGATCAGATATCAGTCTAATGAGATGGGATTGCCATCTCCCACTCAGACTGGAGATCACTACTTGTTAATCATTGATGATGCTCGATGAGTCCTCTATCTAACTCCTTAGATATTCATCCAAGCATCAGCCTCTATGATTCAATCATTCAATCAACAGCTGTATGATTATCAAGTTGGCCATGGTACATAACTCTTATTGTACAGAGGGACCTTATAGTGCATTCATTCATTCAATATCAGAAAGGGAGTGAAACAAAACATCAATAACTTTTATTGATAAATCATTTATTACAATAACATTTATTGTAGGAATGGTTCGCCTCGGGCTCACATTGCTAACATCCATTTCCTGGAGCTAATTCCCAGAAGCATTTGCGATGAGTTCCTTGCATCTTTTAGAGAGAATTTCTGACTCAAAGCTGCGAAAGGATGGGTTCACCCTAATTCAATACCTGGAGCCCTAGAAAGCTCTTAATCCTCCATCCTCAATACATCCTCGCAGCAGCCAGCAGGTGAGCTCGAAGGGGGAAGGCGACCCCCTTCCAACCATGCCTCATCTGTATCAGTCACTTATGTCGCCGCACAACGCTAGAGATCCACTTCGTTGCTGCCACCCTTTGCTAATTTAGGAAGAACATCAAGAACGCCAGACTGTACAGTTGCTCGATGCGCGTCCAAGACGTGCGGCCCAGATCGCACCCCGTGCATCTAATCCAGACTGTTCACAACAAACCAGTGGAAATTTTGCATACTAAACTCACTGAAGTCCGGATATTTTCATGCGCCTCCAGAAGTTGTTCTATTTGCAGTTAGGTCCCTACGCAGGGACTTAAACGCAGAAACACTTTATATTTTCTAGACTTTTTATTTCATTTGTAGCCCTGTAATAATTGTGACATTTGGACACTCTAAATACTCTAATTTTCTTTGAATTTTCTAGGGTAGTTACACAACTACTCAAGCTAGGTTTTCTTACATTTTCGAGGTTTTTCACCGCTTGTTCAATTTGTTTTGATTTTCTGAACATCATCTTTGTTTTGATTTTTCTTCGCGTGTTTCTTCGAGCACGTTGCTCGATTTTCTTCCCCGTTCTTATCTATATTGTATCACTTATACATATTACACATATATACTATATAGTAAATGATTTTGAAAATATGTTGTCCATTTTCAAAATAAAAAAAATCAATTTCTTTTCTCACAACTTTAAGCATTATATAGAATAGTATATTACATTATATTCTACCTACTATATAGTATCATTCTTTTCCAAATTAATTACTTGTGAAAATTAAATAAAATTTCAAAATAAAATAAAAATAAAAAAATTGCAAAATTAAAAACCAAATAATAATCACAAAAGTTAAAAAAATAAAAAGACTTAATGAAGAAGAATTCAATCACAAAATCGGTCTCAAATTCCGAGTATACTTCCTGCCTCCTTGTGTTCGACCAAGGGACACTTACAAGGTAAATATCAAGTGAAAAAGAGAGACTTTTTCTTATATTCATCTATCATTTTCCACTCTCCTTTATTTCTTCTGATACACGCTTCTCTTCGCGGGTACTAATCCGACGAATCAAAAGCCGTGAGGGGGAGCGTGCTTTATCATTAACCTAGATCGAATTTGATCTGATCTCCATGCCTATGTGATGCACGAGGCTAACATTATGCCTTCAGTAAGTGATTTTCTCATAGTCTAGTCTTATTTTTCACAATATTAAAGTCTGTTTTTTTCTTCTTAAAAGTGAGGATTACACCTCGATCGCCTCAAGTCTTAAGCCTCACCTCAATGATGGGAAAATCGCCTCCTACGCCTCATACTCTTAATAACCATGCTCACACCTGACATATTTAACATGGGGAAGGAAAAAATCTTTATTTTTAATACAAAGTATTTCATAACATCCCCAACTGCAGATTTATTCTTTAATAAAGAAATCCATGCATTCTTCATTTAAAAAACCCATGCAATTCAAGAAAAATCATCTTCGGCAAAATGATAGAATCGATGACCCTGAGATCATAAACACGTCATGCACTGAAATGGAATCACTCAAAACATAAATTGTTGGTACAAGCGGTGCCTCCCTTGATGACATGTTCTACACTGAAACTCGTACTAAGGAGAACCTAAGGGAGGACGCAACATATTTTCTGAAGAGGAAGATGTCTACATACAAGTGCCAAATGCAAGAGAATGTTGATCCAGATAGTGTATGAGAAAAACCTGCAAAAGATGACTACTCCACTCTATAGAGACCTTGCTCATGGTTACATTCAATCATACTAACAACAAGTATGTCCCGAAACGCAAGAGTAACAGTCAAAAGGGTAAAATTACAAAAAAAAGACCTCAATTATGCCTCAATTCCCAATTAGGGGCCTCATTTTTCAAATGTAATAAAGATGTGTCGGATCTTATGTTCTTGTCTCAAATATAGGCCTTCATAAGCTTGAGCGACCATTATATATTGGCGATAAACCCTAAGTTGAAATTTCAAGCCCCTATTTGTTACAATTGAAAAATGAGGCCCCTAATTGGGAAGCGATGTATAGTTGGGGACTTTTTGTAATTTACGTAGTGACACAGCAATGTAAGTTGGCATAGTGGAAAGTAGGCTCAAAGGAAAATCTAAAGCATGTAGAATACTTGATAACAACTTATGGGGAGTTATTTGGGCTTCCCCTATCCTATGATAGGTGTATGATGCCCGTCGACTAGCATAACTAATTGTCCTAGAGAAGATGTCTTGTGTATATTAAATTGTCTCTTTCTTCCACAAAGATGACTGGAAACACCTAATTAACTATTCATTCAGCATTATTTCCATTCATAGGAGCAAGGTTTGTACCCGATGGGCTAGTAACAATGATAAAATCAGATGATGTAGATGGTGTGGTAGGGAAGGGAGAAACAACCATCTCCCTTGGATGGAATAATAAATTCTCATATTGTTGATCATGTGTAATAGATGAGCTAGTTTGTTCTACTATACCATGCACCGAGGCTATTCTACCATGCTTCTACAATCATGTTCCTTATGTGGGCCCAAGTCTCTAGAAATACATGCAATGAGGGCGGTCTTTTATGACCTCTTCCCTCACTTCTTCATCCACACCCTTTGCCTGCAGTGAATCCTCCTCTACTATGAGATGCAATCATGGCAAAAGAAGCATGTGAAGTAGTAATAGAAACGATAATCTTACTAAGCCTATTAGAAGTGTCCTCCATCAATGGAATAGTAGCACTAGTAAAAGGCCTGCAAGAAAATTTCCTACCATGAGTACTATTCATGTGTGCCTTCTAATCATCACATCTGCAAAAAGGAAGGTGGCTATGCAACTTTGCGAACATGCCTTTCAAGGTTGCATAGTATGTATGCAGAGGACGACCATCTTGCTTTGTAAGATGAATTTCATGGTGCAGTCGGACTATCCCAATTTCATCTTTGGTCTGAGAATAGCTTGTGTCCAAGATATCCTACATGACTTTTATTTTAGCGTGATTCATAAAATCATTAGCAATTCCAAAGAACCCATCAACCATACCTTTGCACTAGCATTGTCTTATTTCCATGACTTACTAACTACAGTTTTCTCAACCACTTTGAGTTGTGCATTCACATATTCATTGTTGAAGATTTCCATTATACTCATGAATTGAATGGCCTAGTTCCATCCATCTTGACAATTACGCTCCTCGCCTTCGTGGATTCGAGCAATGGAATGATATCTTCTTTATGATCTCCCAATGCAATAAAAAAACCAAACCAAGATAGAGATAAGACCACAAAGTGGAGAAAGAAAATTAAGGTCTTTAGCTTAGATCATCAATCAAAGTTTTGCAAGGTCATTAACCAGTGATAATCGAGTCACCGGTTGACTTCCAACAAAACGACACACCATTGTTGATGTGTTGTACGGGTCGTGTTATGGTTACAACCCCAACAGTTGCTATTCGCAGCTCCTCCAAGGTTGTGGCACCAACAGCAGCAGTTAGTTAGCGAAAGAGAGGGCAACACTACTCATGGTTGGTTGAGCAGTGAGAACGGAGGGGCAATGCCACTTGAGACTAAAGGAGGGGGAGGAGAGGCTCCTAGATGTGACTATGTGAGAGATGAGTGCATCGATGGTGAAAATGCCTTAGGTCTATGGCGGCTTTGATACCATATGGAAAGAGAATGAATGTTTTTCTATATTATGAATGGGAACCCCAACCGTCCTTATCTGTGGTATTTGTTTGATCAGGAGGTTTGATGCGAGTAAGAGGATATGGGGTGAAGTATGCTAGAGTATATGCGTATTATGCCATTTGTTATACAGAAATAAATAATAATAAATATAATAATAAATTCAAATACTATAGATTTGATGTGATTTCAAGTAAAACATAATAACATATATAAATCAGATGATGGATCACACCTATAAAAATTAATTTGAAACCATCACAATGTAAATAATAATTAGCATTTGAAGTGACTACAAATTATAAATTATCAAAAAAAGTATTTGTATGCATGCTGTAAAAAAATGTGATTACAAATTCTGAGAGATGGTTCTTAATCATGCATATAACATCTTAAGTGAATATTTAAAACAATAAAGGATGAAAACATGCTGGAATATGGGGTGGAGTATGTCGAAGTATATACAGATTATGTGGTTTATAATACAACAACAAAGCCTTTTTCCCACAATTAAGTAGGGTTGGCTACATGGATTCTTTGACGCCATTCAAATCGATTTTGGGTCATCCTCGAGCATAAATCCAAATAACTAAGATCCCTTCGGATAGTCTCATTCCAATACTTCTTGGGCCTTCCTCATCCTCTCTTAGCCGACTCAACATCCCAAATCTCGCATCATCTAACCAGTGCATCAACTGACCTCCTTTGCAAATGGCCAGACCATCTTAAGTGGTTTTCTCCCATCTTATCCTCTATTGGAGCTACACCAACTTTTCTTCAAATTACATCATTCCGAATCCGATTTTTTCATGTATGACCACACATCCAATTTAGCATTTTCATTTCTGCTACATCATTTCCTGCACATGTTTATGATTCGCAGGCCAACATTCTAAACCATAGAGCATAACAGGTCTTGTGGTTACTTTGTAATACTTTTCTTTAAATCTCAAAAGAATTTCCGAATCATAAAGAACAGTTGAGGCTCCTCTCCACTATAGCCAACCTATATTTATTTTACGAGTAACATCTCCATCAAGTTCTCCATCCTGTTTCAAAATAGATCCCAAGTATCTAAAAGAATCTTTCTTCGGAACGTTATCGTCTCCATTCTCCGCCTCAATTCCTTCATCATTACTGATGAATCTCCCTTTTATCATCTTTATTCTTTCATTTTGACCTTAAATCCCTAGTTAAAAGCATGTATATATTATTAATTTGTTAAAATAAACACTACATAAATTGTACAAAATATTATATAAAATAATGTATTATTTATGTATTTAATTCCAAAATTAAAGAATAAAGGAAGAAAAGAAAAAGAAATGAGACACCATAAATGTTGAGTAACCCTAGACCCCGAGACCTAGTCATCACGATGACTTGGTCGACAAGGAATAAAGTAGAGGGAGATAGGGCAAATGAATTGTATAGAAAAGACACAAAAACCCTAATTTTTAATTCATTAGTAATAGATTTTTGGCACCTATCTTATGCTATTGTTTTTACACTTCAAATAATAAAACCTTCAACATGAACATTGTAGATAAAAATGCAAAGAAAAATACAAAATTGAGTTCATAGAAAAATAATGCACAGTGTGCCCAGGACACTCAAAATAAAAAGATAAAATAAAAAATTCTCAGACCTGTATCTTCCCCGCTGTATCAAAATGGACCAAAATAATCTTCAATTGTAGATAACTTTTAACAAGCTATTTAATGAAGGTGGTTTCATTTAGTTTAGAGCAAAAAAGCAAAATTTAAGTTTTGGGCCCATATTGAGCAATATACATGTATATTTTAATCATTATATTTATTCTCTATATTCTTTAAATTTTTTATTTTTACAAAATTGCAAATATTATTTGAAACATATGTACATAATTGCAATAAAATAAAACCATCAAAATAAAATGAAAATAAATAATACATTACAATACATAAGTAAAATATACATGTATATACCTATAATGTATATATACACAATTAATTATATATACATATAATGTATATAAACATAGTTAATTAAGTGTACAGACATTCAGAAGAATGTTAAAAATATTTAAATGTATCTTAAAATAAATTAAAAATATATAAAATACATGTACAAATAAGTAAAATATATATTGCAAAATAAAAATAAAATATGCTAAATATAGGTGTATATATACCTATATAAATACATGTAAATATTAGCACCTAATAAATTAACTTGTAAAAATAAATAAAAATCATAATAAAACACTACGTAAACAGAGAAACATTTTTTAAATATTTTTACCAAAAATTAATAAAATCATTTGCTAAATTTTACCTAATTAATAAAACATTTTGGTCTTGCATTTTTCTGGTTGGTCCATATGGACCAACCAAAAGGATGCCTTTGTTGACCTCCGGTCAACTCCCCTTCCCAGGCTACCCACCACCGTCAGAGATGGCGACTCGCCATCTTCTCCCCCTTTTCTCGGGCAATCAATCACTCGAATCAACTCGATCTTTCACGTAAACCTATTGTCGATCATCCCTAATGCCCGCTTAATCTTTAGATCCCTTGTGCATAGGCCCGATTTGATTAATAATCCCTGTCAAATCGCATCCTCGCAATGTCTATAAAATAAGCTCCTCCCCTTCCTTCTCGAGTTTGATCACTCTTTGCATACTCTTTTCCCCTCAGAGCCCACTAACCACCATCCCATTGGTGACAGCAACCGGAGATCTCCGCCCCCCCCCCCCCCACCAGAGGTTCTACTTTGTCGGCCTTTGGCCAATTTGAGGCCATTTTCTTCTGCTTCCTAGGTAAATCTTCTGTTCTATTTCAATTCCCGCATCTTAATTTTATGTTTAATTTCGTCTTTAGCTATAAAATCAAAAATCCCCAATTGACCTGGAACTCGAGCCCCATGCCAAATCATCTCTCTCTGACGATTATTCTGCTTCATTTTTCATCCCACATCACGCCCCTACGCATTCTCCACCAATTACCATATCGGTTCAACCTGAATCCCTCATGATTCAGCTATTCGAGTCTCGTTCCGCCACCCCTTTCCGGAGGCTCGCCGCTCCGCTCATCCCAGTGCCTTTCAGCTTCACCTAGAGGTTGAGGAGATATCCCTTGAACTAGGGAAAATTTTGATGCAAGTTCCAACGCTTGGAGACCCTTCTGGACCCAAAGAGTACCTAAAACGAAGCTTCAGGTTACCTGGAGCTATTCAGAGCTCCAGATCATCGTCTGAACCATCTCTGTCCCACTAGACGAGACCAGCACGTGTGGAAGGACCATAGGAACGTCTAGTCACTTCCAGATCGAAGATCCACCACCAGATAAAGGAGAACGGAGCAATCTAAGCAAGCTCCACCAAGTGACCTTAGTTGTTCATCCAAACACCTTCGAAGGCGTAGGATCAAGAACGTGGCCCAGATCTTATCTGGGTCATTCGTTCTATTCGAACCATTGCCGTCCTCCAACCGTCAGATCGTCTACGTGGAAGCCGAAGAGCGACCGGACGCAATTGACTTATGTGGTGAAACTTGCAAAACCCTCTGCCTTTTTGTATTTTATAAATAGTGATGTAATACTATAATTAAGTACAAAACTTTTAGGACAAATTGCATGTATTTCCTGGTAGCTTTTTAATATTGCATTTAAGTTCAGTATCAGGTCACCTCACGTGGACCCCCACGTGAGGGGACATTTTGCACGCGTACCCCCCCAAGCTTCTGTATTTATTATTTAGTCTATTAAAATCAAGAGTTGAAGTTCAAACTTTTGGGTTGTTTCGCACTCGTGCCCCTGGAAGATATTTTATTTGCAAATATACCCCTTCCAGCTTGATTTATTTTTATTTATACATTTTTTATTAAAAAAGCTCATGTACTCTAAAAAATTGCAAAAATAGGTGTATGTGCATGATTGGATGCATGTTCACGCTATAAATTTTAATTGCCATTTTGCATGCATTTATCATTTATTAAAATCAAAAAGATCTATTGTATTCCCTATTTGACTTAAAAATACAAAAAATATAAAACCTTTTCAAAAAAATCCAAAAAATAACTACTGTTTATTAGCATATTTTCTCACTCTGGACAAAAAATCACAAAAAAAATCTCTAAAGAAACCCGAAAAATTAGCAAACCCTTGCTAACACTAAAATATATAAAATATTCTCAAAAATCCCAAAAATATTATTTTATGTTCTATATTTTTATTTATACATGTTAACATGTATAGTCGACAGCAAGCGTAAAAAATAGTCGAATCTTTCGACATATATTTGAGCAAGAATCCATGAAGTTGACCCTACCTATAGTGGGAGAAGGCTTCGCCACATATTAGCAAGTATTACAATTGGTTTTGAGAAATTTGAATCCTTTTGCTATTTTAATCCTCAAACCAATTCAGCCTAATTAAAAAGTTCTTATTTTCTCTTATTTTTTATTTTAAAAATACCAAAAAAAATTGCAAAAAAATCCCTAAAAATTCACAAAAATAAAGGAATACTTTAAAAACACTTATTTTCTTTTGTTACTTTTGACTATGTTTATCTATATTTAGAAATAGTATACCTTATATAGCCTACATATACTTATATAGTATTATATATGGTTTATATTATTACTAATTATTATTAATACCTTGTAATTATTTTGAAACACTTAAAAAATCAAAAGGACTTTTCTTGGGGATATTTTCTGATTTTTGTATATTTATTATATATATCCTAGTTATTTTATACATATATTACCTTATATACATATATACTCTTATATATATTATTCCTTATTATATATTCTTGTATTAAAAAATAAAAATCAGAAAATGAAAAATTAAAAAATATTTATTTAAAAAAATGAAAGACATTATTTTATTTAATTTTAAAAACCCATAAAAATATTGATTGATATTGTGCATATTTATATACACATACACTTACATTATTTATTTGTTTAAATAATTCGTGCTACATCTTGTGTTCCCCGTGTTCGACCCTTACCGGCTTGTCCACTATACACTTGCATGTATGATATAATAAATTTTGATTCACACTTGCCTTGATTTCATTGCTTGATTCCAATATTGTGTGGGTTAATTGTTGAAAGATTAGTTAGAGGTCCTTGCAAGAGGTCACTTCAGCGATTGTGTAGCTCGCATTGTGATCGTGCACGACCTCCTCCTTGCACCTTCGACTATTTCAGCTGCTTCCATAAAATGTGCACTCCATATATTCAGTCTTAGCCCTGCTTATATGAAATTCTTTAGTCTCTAAGGCATGTCTCCAAACCTCCAATTTCTTATTTACTACATCTCTTGTCTCATTAATCAACACAATATCATCGGTGAATAACATACACCAAGGTATCTCATCCTAAATGTGACTAGTCAACTCGTCCATGATAAAAGTAAAAAGGAATGGACTCAAAGTTGAACCTTGATGCAGAACGATGTTGATGTTAAAATAGGCAATCCTCCCAGACTAGATCCCTACACTAGATAAAATACCATCTTACATATCCATTATAAGGTTAATGTATAGCACAAGTACTTGTCTCTTTTTTAAAACTCTCAATATCTCGCATGGGACTGAATCATAAGCTTTCTCCAAATCAATAAAAATCATATGGTTCTTCCTATTATCTCTATAGATCTCCATTGTTCTCCTCAACAAGTGGATAGCTTTGATATTTGAGCGACCTAACATGAATCCAAATTAGTTTTGAATTACTTTAGAAACTTGCCTCCACCTTCATTCAATCACATGTTCCTAAACTTCCATAGAATGACTCATTAGTTTGATACCTATGTAATTTGAACAATTTTGAATGTCTCCTTTATTCTTATAAAAGAGGCATCACGATGCGTCTCCTCCATTCTTCATGCATTTTCTTGCTTCTCCAAATAACATTGAATAAATTTGTGAGTCAAGTCAAACCACGTTCACCTAAACTCTCCAAACTTCCATAGGAATGTTATCATGTCCTACCCCTTTCCCAGATTTCATAACCTTTATAACTTCCTCAACTTCCTTCCTTAGTATTCGTCTATAGCTTGGACGATTCAGATAACATTCATTACCAGCAATATCTCCCAAAGTAATCTCTTTATTCCTTTCCCCAATGAAAAGTTTATGAAAATACAGCTTCAATCTAGTTTATATATCTGAGTAACAAGCACATATCCTTCCTCATCCTTAATGCATCTTACTTGAGAAGGATCTTTGGTCGTTCTTTATCTTGCTTTGACCAATATGAATGTATCCTTATGGCCTTCCTTTGAAACAGTTTTTTGTACAAAACTTCATAAGCTTTCGACTTAGCCTCACTTACAGCATTATTTTCTTCCTTCTTTACTATTTTGTAGTTTGTGACAGTTTCCTCTGTTTTAATATTATGCATGACTTTAAAGCAAGCTCTTTTATGTTGAACCATCTCTTGCACCCCTTCAATCCACCACCAAGCCTCCTTTCGACTTGAAACTCCTACTTTAGACTCTCCTAGCACCTCTTTGGCTACCCTCCGGATACAAGATGCTACCACCTCTCGCATCTCATTTACACTTCCATTATGGGTGTGGGGCTTCTTATATAGCCCTCATTGAGTATCCAAGTCCCACGAATAATAGATATGGGACTAAACATAAATGGGTGTAATAAAAGGATCCTGGAGGGATCCAATTACCCACCTACACATGACGCATACTCCAACACTTTCCCTCAACCTGGAGCATGCAATGCTCAGCTTGGACACAAAGAAAGAAAGCACTCAAACTTACAATACAAGGCACTGACGATATCAACTTAATGCATACACAATTAGCGGTTGATGTCAAGGATGTTGCTTTTCATGTCGTGCAGTGAGGAGGAACAAACGGGCAGGAGTGTAAGTCGAACTGGGTCTCCTCGTTGGAGAACACATGCTTTGTACTGCGCCTGTCAAAGTCATTAAAACTGGAACGAGTCTCCACCTGGAGAACTCTGGCCAACAACTGCTCCATCTTGAAGGGACGAACTGGAAAAGGTTGTAGAAACATCCTCGTCGGAGTCCACGATCGCTGAAGAATGTAGTCTGAAAGTCTCCTCGTCAAAAAATCAGGTCTCTCCCATACTGGCTTAAAGAATGGGATCTCTACTCTGGAGTCCTTATGAAACCACATGAAAACCCTAGCACACAATGGCATAGAGAAAGGGATCTCTATCTGGAGTCAATATGGTTCACATGAAAACTCTGAGATCAAAAACAAAGATGGGTACCACACAATAATGATCGCAGACACGTGTGCATCATACTGAAGGCTTGGAACCAATCTGAACGTCGATTCTGAATCTGAATTGTAGAATCTGAAATTTGGTTGGTCTGGAATATGGAGAATATGAAAATCTGGTCTGTAGAACTCTACACAATACGCCCCCCTTTCTCCCATACTTGTTGGAAAAACAATGACATCGACAAAGTTGGGAGAAGCGGGAAAAGATAGGGAGTAACAAAAATCCACATAAGCCGATCTCAATTTTTTCAGCTTTTCTTCTCAAAAAAAATTTCAAAACATTTTTTCGTGTTGAGATATTTGTTATCTTTATTATTGTTTTCTTATTTTCTATTTCTTTTGCCTTCTTCTTGTAATTTTCCAAATAGATTCCTCTCCTATATAAGAGAACCCGAGGGCCTCTCATTAGTACAATTCATTCTTTTCCCCCTATATGGTATCAGAGCGACGGTCCTAGACAGAAATTCCCGTATCCCACCCTAACCTTACCCGCCCCACCTCCTCCCTGTGTCACCACCGCTGGTGCTCCAGGATGTCGCCGCCTCCCAGGGCTTTGACCCTTGGCCGCCCAGCCCAGGCCACTGCCTCAGGCTGTCGACCGGCCCTCCCCGGCCCCCCTAGGCCACCGGCTACTGCCCCTCGACAGTCTCGAGCTGCCGCCCGCTCTCCTGTGCCCCTTTACGCATCCCTATGGCTTGATCTATTGTTTGATTCGGTCTGATTTTGATCGGAGAACGCGATTTCAGACCTAAAAGTCGTGTTTTCCGACCCTAGCGAGCAGCGGAGATTGATGAGGATGGTTGTATGAGTCTACACATACAACCAATCCTCTGTATGATCATGTAGACTTGTTCTAATCAATCTACTCCCTATATGAGTTCCGTTAATAGGGATGAAAAGGGATGAAAACGGATCGGATATGGATCGGATATGACTATTTCCATATCCATATTCGCTTTATCTCTATCGAATACGAATGCGGATACGGATATGATTCATATATGCATTATGGAAACCATATCCTTAAAAATACGGATACGAATCAGAATCAGATATTTATCGAATCCGAATAGGGATCGAATAAAGAGCGGACCCGAATACCGATCGAATAAAGAACTAATCCAAATATGAATAGAATGAAGAGTGAAATCCAAATATGGATCCAATAAACATGGAATCTGAATACGGATCAAATAATGACCACAAACAAATATGAATTGAATTTTTTTCAAAGTTTATAATGATTTTAAAAATGACAATGAAATATAAATAAAGTGCATCATGACAAAAAGGAGTGTCGAGGCGACATGCATTCTTGATTGTAAGCAAAACGAGGGATAAGATTTCGTAAGTTTTGTTTGTGCCCATCCCTAAATAAACATAAATTTATTAATATCATTAATATATTGTATTATATAATGTATAATATTAATATAAAAGCACGGAGTTGTGGCTTATATTAGATTACCTGATATATAAAATTATATTAAATATTGTATTCGGATATCCGGATCCGGATATTCAAGTCATTACTATATCCGTATCCATATCCAGAAAATTTTTACAATCCATATCCATATTCGATCCATATTCGATTAATATTCGAATACGGATATCCGTATCCGGTAATTTTTCGAATACGGTAAACAGATATTCAGATATATTCATATCCATTTTCATCCATATCCGTTAACCAGGCGTTTTTCCATCATGTAAGAGAACAAAGGTGATATTTTTTCATTTGGAGCCTTCAAGGGACCGGCTCCCATCGTTAAGATGAATGGGACCAACTATGACTTGTGGCTCATGCAGCTCCTCACCCTCATGCAGTGCAACAAAGAGCACATCTTGATAGATCCAGAGCCAACGGATAAGACTGGGGCAAATGCTTCTTGGAAGCAAGATGAAGCATATGCGTGTATTTGGCTTTTTAGGACCCTCACCACAGAGATAGCCAATGATATTATGAATCGACCCACCGCTAAGGCGATGTGGGATATTTTGGCATCTACCTATGCTCAAGCAAAGAATGGGGCCAAGATTCTTCAGCTATAGTTTGATATCTACAATGTCAAACAGAATGGTCGTCCTCTGCACATGTACTACTCTTCGCTTCATGGCATATTCAAGAAGCTTCATAGCTACATGCCTATTACGACATCTACTGAACATTAGAAGATGTATAGGAACTCCATGATGGTTGGAGTCTTCATGGTTGGACTTGATATAGAGTATGATACTGCGTGTACTCAGCTTCTTACCAGAGCTACCATACCTCCCATAGAGGAGGCCTATAGTTGTCTCAGCCGGATTATCATGCCTTCTACAACCACTTCTTCGCCCTCTTCAGCGATGGCCACTTCTCGTGGTCGAGGAGGGACAATCCAGTCCAAAGGATGCACCCCTCGTGGAAGAGGTGGACGCCAGCGTGGCCTTTGCACTTGTTGTCATAAGCCTAGACATGCAGAGGATACATGCTACTAGAAGCATGGATATCATGCTTTTGGTAGCATGGCAGAACAGATTGTGCCTTCAGAGACTACAGCTTCCCATACCGATCCTCGTCCAGATGATATTATCTCTCGTATTCAAGAGATCATGACTCCTACCGATGGCACCACCACTACGAATACAGCAACCGCAGCCAAATCCTCTTCGAGCTCCTCAGGCGTCGCCTATGCATTACTGGTAAACTGGTGCAGACATAACAGAGTGGATTATGGATTCGGGTGCTTCACACCACATGTGTGGAGACAGAGCGAAGTTGAGGTCCTACAGGATCATACCACCTGGTTGATGGGTTGTCATTTCTAATGGCGACCACTTACCCATTATAGGACAAGGGGAGGTGCATTTGATGATGTCCATGCGCCTTTAGAATATTTTATATGCTCCTGACTTTCAGATGAATTTACTTTCCATTAGTCAAATTACTAAGGATATGCATTGTCGTGCCATTTTTTACCCTTCGTCTCTTATGTTTCAGGACATACTCACGGGCAGGGTGATTGGATGTGGTCGTGAGCAGCGGGGGCTTTATAGATTGGTCCAACCTCCTCATGCTAGTGTTTCTACTATATCTATTGGACCAATCTCACCATATCTGTGGCACCTTCATTTTGGTCACCTTCCTTTGTAGAAGTTGTGTCATGTTCTCCTTCAGATCTCCATGAGATCATCATTCCAGTGGGAGGAATGCCAGCTTGGGAAGCATCACCGTTCCTCATTTCCATCCCGTCAGAGTCGGAGCAGTTCTCAGCTATTTGAGCTCCTACATTTAGACATTTGGGGTCCGAGTGGTGTTCCTGATCACCAAGGACACCGTTTTTATCTATTTGTTGTTGATGATTTTTCTAGACTTTCCTAGATCTTTTATTGAAGAATAAGTCTGAGGGTGGATCTATGATCAAATATTTTATTAATGAGATAAAGAATATTTTCTGCAAAAGTCAAATACCTTTGTTCTGATAATGCTTTAGAGTTATGCACTTTACAGCTTTCTGAGTTCCTTAGATCTCTGGGCATCGTTCATCAGACCTCATGTGCTTATACTTCCCAGCAGAACGGTATTGCCAAGCGCAAACACCATCACTTAATTGATGTGACCAGAACCTTGTTGGTACAGAGTCGTGCTCCTCATGCTTAATGGGGAGATGTTGTCCTCACTGCATGCTATCTAGTGAACCGCATGCCCTTGTATGTGTTGGGAGAGAATTCCTTTCTCAATTATGTTTCCCAAGAAGGATCTTTTCTCCCTTACACCCCGTGTGTTTGGTTATGTTGCATTTGTTCATGATGTCTCTCATAGTCATGACAACCTCTCTCCCAGAGCTGTCAAGTGCATTTTTGTCGGCTACTCTCGAACCCAGAAAGGGTACCGCTGCTTTGGCAAAGGCGGAAGTACTTTGTTAGTGCTGACGTCACTTTCTTTGAGTTTGTCATGTATTTTTCTCCTACATGTGACAGACTAGCCCTATCTAACTCTGACAATGAGATCTACATGCCTTTACCTCCTACTGTCATACCACCACCACCACCTACACCTGCTCATGTAGCTCCACCTTCTATAGTGACTCAATTTTTGCCACGTGTTTTTACTCATAGGTCTTGCCTGGTTCCCCTTGCTCACAGGTTTTGCCCGTCATCCAGCACGCCTCAAGTATGTAATGAGCACATTGTTTCTACTAATGGACTATTGAGTTATCTGTGCAGCATGATTCCATAAAGGATGAGCAGGTGCCCTCTCAAGAGGGGAACTCGTAGGTTACAGACTTGGCAAATGATCTTGATGTGTCGATTGCTCTATGCAAGCTGAAATGTAAGTGTGCTACTTATCCTTTTGCAGCCCAGGTTTCCTAGAGCAGGTTGTCAGAAGATTTCAAGAGATTAACCTTGGCACTATCAGACATGGAGATACCATGGACATATCCGAAGGCTATTCAAGACAGTTAGTGGAGGTTAGCCATGGAGAAGGAGATGGTCGCGCTACAGTCACATGGTACGTAAAGTCTTGTTTCTGCTCCAGCGCATCCATTGTGGAATGCAAATGGGCGTTCACTGTGAAACACCATGTGGATGGTAATGTGGATCGCTAAAAGGCGAGACTTGTGGCACGCGGGTTCACCCAGACATATGGAGTGGGCTATCAGGATACTTTCTCTCTAGCTGCCAGACATTCTACTTTGTGTATTCCACTTTATGTTACAATGACACGAGATTGGCCCGTTTACCGGCTTGATATGAAGAATGCCTTCCTCTATGGTGATCTACAGGAGGAGATCTACATGCAGCAGCCACCTGGATTTGTTACTGAGGAGTGTCAGAAAGTTTACAGGCTACACAAGGCTATCTACGTCCTTAAGCAGAGTCCAAGAGCATGGTTCCAGAAGCTCTCGAACTTAATAGAGCAGCAGGGGTTTGTGCGATCGACGAGTGATCACTCCTTGTTTGTGCAGAAGGACCCAGAGAAGTATTATTGCCATTCTTGTTTACGTTGATGACATTATTGTTACAAGGGATGACGACCAGGGCATTCAGAGTGCCAAGGACTTCCTAGGTCAGCAGTTTGTGACCAACGACCTGGGGCATTTACATTACTTCCTTGGACTGGAGTTTGCCAGGAACCAGCGAGGTCTTGTGATGACCCAAAGGAAGTATGTTACAGATCTTTTTTCAGAGACAGGCATGGCAGATTGCAGACCTGCCACTACTCCTATGGACCCGAGCATAAATCTCTATGATGATGACACTAAGGATGTCGACAAGAGGAGGTACAAAGAGCTTGTTGGCAAGCTACTATATGTGATTATTACCACGCCCGACATATCCTTGGACGTGAGCAAAGTGAGTCAGTTTATGAAGCAACCCAGACAGGCACATATGGATGCAGCCCATATGATTTTGAGATATCTAAAGACTTCACCTGGTACAGGACTTCTTTTCAGCGGAGGCACATCTCTTTCAGTTACAGCATGTGCAGATGCAGATTATGTTGGGTATTCAAAGGATAGGAAGTTTACATCAGGCTTTGTTGTGTTCATAGGGAATTCCCTGGTTTCATGGAGGAGTAAGAAGCATACTGTGGCTGCCAGATCATATGTTGAGTCAGAATACAGGGCCACGATGCAGGCTAGCATAGAGATGATGTGGGTCAGATCTGTTCCTACTGGCCTGACCATAGAGGTACCTCTTCTCATGCACCTTGATGCAGCACAAAACTAAAATATAGGGCTTGATATTTTTACCCATTAATTTTATTTACGTTTATTCGATTGTCGCATTTTTATTTAAATAAAAGAGATCACGTGTGATCTCTAATTAGTTAGGTGGTTTCAGTTTGAATTTCAAATTTAATTAGTTAGAGTTAAATTAGGATAAGTTGGGATTTGGATTTTGATTTTGGTTTCTATTTTTGTAATCTCATCCCTCTTATATAAAGGGATGATAGTCTATTGTTTTAGAAAGGTCAGATTATATGAAAAAATCAAGTTTATCTCTGTCTCTCTCTATCTCAATCAGTGCGATCTTCGCGAGTCTTCTCTAAAACCCCGCGCAACTGGCGCGTTGTTCTCTTTCTCCTTCCCCTCTTTAAATTTCTTCCATCAAAATCAATATTTCCACCGTTGCAAACTCTTTTTGCATCATTTGGTATCAGAGCATGGAAACCGAATCGTTCCTACGATTCGACGATCCTGTTGCATATTGACGTTTAGAGTTTCATCTCAGCCGCCTATCTCATGCTTCGCACTCGCATTCGCGTTCAAAGAAGTTCCAGCAACGACTTATATCATGCGTCAAGGTGCAAGCATGGTTAGGCGCGCAAATCGATGAATATTCGCCTGTCGACAACAAAAATCAACACGTTGTACCCGCAGTTCAAATAGCTTTCAACCAAGAAAATGAAGGTATTTTCAGTCCTAATAAAGATTTTATTGATACAATCGTTGTACAAGACAAGGAGGACATGGGACCAATATTTGATGAAGATCCAGCGAACGAAGACTACGAAATCGTCGGCTTTTTAACAGTACAAGTTGCTGTCCAGGGGGATAATATACCATCGGGCCATCACTGACTACCCCGACTCAACAATCCATGGTCACCTTAAACCCCTTGATTGCGCAACGGCCTCCCCCGCACCACTACCCAGGCCCTTACCGCTGTCATGCATGTCTCAAGCATGATCGTCAACATCGCGTAATGAAGAGCTCACGCGACTGCCACAGCATCTGGAGGGGGTGATTCCACCACCTGTGTCTCCCTAACAACGGAGCGAAATCCTCCGCTCGATCTACTCGTATCAGCAAGTGCCACCACCGTCAACGGGGGCACGATAGGCGAGGGCGGCATCGCTGCAGTCGCACCCGAGCGCAGAAAATATTCGTCAGTCGTTGGTATCTCCACCGCCGGCGCCTTTGCACGAAGCCACGACACTCGCAACGTTGGAACCCAAGACTTAGGGTTCGACGCCGAAAATGATGGAAAGAAGAAAAGCACCCACGTTGGGCCCCTGAATCGGGGTCGTCGCACCCCCATCGTCGTCTCGGCCTAAGGCTTCTCAACTCCAGCCGATGTTGTCATTATATCTATGCCCGATGCCAATGTTGGAGAAATCAAAGTCGTAGGATCTGGCGCCGTCCAAGACGAGAGAGAGAAGTCCCAAAAGGGTTTCCGGATTTACCTCCCATAAAGGGGCGATCCCGTGGAATTGGGGATTGGAAGGTGATGTGGGGAAATTTCAGTGAGGGCCCTTCTTCAAATGCCTTTTTATCAAAATAACATGTTCCAGGAAGGCTACTGGAGTTGGTATAAAGGAAAAGATAAATTTCAAATATACCCTGCAGCAAAAAAATATTACGAAAAACGGGCTGAGGAGAGAGAAAATATGCACCCCTCAATTTCAAATTGGATTAGGAGTATGGGATTCATCTATATAAGGACCCTATGGGTTAGTTCATTGTCCACATCTCCTCTCATCCTAGGTTTGTGCCGCACATTTGTTATGGGTTCTCCGAAGGCTATGTTGTTCATGCCTCATCAATTTTTCGATCACCGCAATAAGGAGACAAAGTTCGTGGAAATGCCGCCTTCTGCGCCACATATGTTCTTCCGGCATGGGGTTGACGACTCCAAATATCTCACCAAAGAAATCGGGGATCCGCCATTTGGCCCACACCTATTCTTCCAAAGGTGATCAAGAACGTTGATATCAAGCCATCAAGCATCGAAGATAAAGCAATTCGTCATGAGACGAATTTTTCAAGCGGAGGAGAATTGATGCAGCACAAAATTAAAATATATGGCTTGATATTTTTACCCATTAATTTTATTTACGTTTATTCGATTGTCGCATTTTTATTTAAATAAAAGAGATCACATGTGATCTCTAATTAGAGGTGGTTTCAGTTTGAATTTCATATTTAATTAGTTAGAGTTAAATTAGGATAAGTTGGGATTTGAATTTTGATTTTGGTTTCTATTTTTGTAATCTCATCCCTCCTATATAAAGGGATGATAGTCTATTGTTTTAGAAAGGTCGGATTATATGAAAAAATCAAGTTTATCTCTGTCTCTCTCTATCTCTTTCTAGTGCAATCTTCGCGAGTCTTCTCCAAAACCCTGAGCAACTGGCGCGCTATTCTCTTTCTCCTTCCCCTCTTTAAATTTCTTCCATCAAAATCAATATTTCCACCGTTGCAAACTCTTTTTGCATCACACCTCCAATGTGACAATCAGGTTGCTCTTTTTATTGCCAACAACCCAGCTGGTGGACTGTCACTACACTCGTGACATGATACAAAAGGGTCTTATCGCCACTACGCATGTCAGCTCTGGAGACCAGACAGCAAATGTTCTTACTAAGTCCCTAGCCAAAGGGCCTTATTAGAGATGTTGTTCCAAGCTGAGTCTGATCGATGTCTACGGCGCTACGCTCCAGCTTGAGGGGGGTGTTGAGATATTTGTTATCTTTATTATTGTTTTCTTATTTTCTATTTATTTTGTCTTCTTCTTGTAATATGTCCAATAGGTTCCTCCCCTATATAAGAGAACCCGACGACCTCTCATTAGTACAATTCATTCTTTTCCCTCTACATTTCGGCTTTTTTTTAGTCGTCTCATCCTCTCTTTTTCTCACGTACGTTTTTTTGTACGCACTTTTTTTGTGAAACACAACCCAATTTGGGGCCAAAATACAACTCAGCCCAATTAGGCTTACAAAAATTGGGCCCTTCCTTTTTTTTACTAGACCCTCCTTTTTCCTTTTTTTATAGCATAGAAGCAGCCCATATTTTAGCCCAAAATAAACAAGACCAATTTTTTTAATGACTGGAACCGGGCCCATCCCCATATTTAATGAGATAAAAATAGGCACCCCCCTTGGGCCCAATATAAGCACATTTTTCTTTTAATGCAAGAGCAGAATCAAATAGGGTTCTATTTGAGAACTCATGGTAGGGTTCATCAATGAGAACCCAATTTCGCATCTCTCGCCTCCCCTCCTGTTCGGGCTCTTAAGGGCGTTGGGCGGCATGGGGCTAAACTGGAGATGAACGCGGTTGCAGCAGCGTAATCAAGGCGGTCGGTGACGTACATACAAAGATGGAGATTCCTAGAGGTGTGTGCAGCTTGGAGCGGTGCCACCTTGATGAGCATGGAGAGGCACCGATGTCGCAGGAGGGTTTGGAGCACCCATCTATATAGAAAGTGGTGTTGCACGGAGGTGTTGAGTCATGGTGTGCCGCCCCGATGCCAGGAAGAATGATACAGATGATCAAGGTTTCCTTGCCACGAGATTGTGAGCCTAGAGAGACCGTTCCATGGGTTTTTGAAGCCCATTGATGATGCTACTCGTTGACAATCGCCTTGCCACCCCTTTTTTTCTTTTTCGCAGCATGAGAAGAGGCACGCACATGAATCTAGAGATATTTGCACCTTGGAGGACTCGATAGAAGGCATGATGGTGGAGCACAAGATGGTGATCCTTCTTTTTCTTTCTTCTTTCTTCAAATAATGGTGGAACTTGTGTGTGAGGATGATGTGTACAGTTGCCTGGAGTTGTTGCCGCGGAGAAATCTGTTCATAGGATGCTCCAAACATGGAGGGTTGCGCATCCTTCATCTTCAAGTCTGGGAGTTGTGCACAGAGAGATAAGCGTTGAATCGCGCATGCCTGGATGATTAGGGTTTCATTAGGAATCCTAACCTTCCTTGATCTTCGATGAAAACATGATCGTCTGAGTGTTAAACAGATCAGAACTCGCACTAATGCATAATTAGGGTTTCAAAAAGAAACCCTAGAACTTGTTCTTGAACAATCACGATCCACGGACATGAACATCATAAAGATCTTCACGAATAAATCGCCTGAAATCGAATCTTCAAGAACAGAAAATCCAAGAACGGAACCCACTCCGATACCATGTTAGAAAACTACAATGCGGAAGCGTAATCAGAGATAAAGAATAAGAACAATGAAGAACATCGGGATTTCTACGTGGAACCCTACTCCGTGAGGAGCGGGATGAAACCATGGGAGATCGCCTCAAAAGGATGATGTTGCATTCAATTTTCTCATCTGGTACAATGGGCATGTGACTTCTTATATAGCCCCCACTGAGTCTCCAAGTCCCACGAATAGTAGAAGTGGGACTAAACATTAGTGGGTGTGGTAATTGAACCTTGGAGGGATCCAATTACCCACCTACACATGATGCATACTCCAATACGTTACAACCCTAAGAAAAGTCTTCTAAAACCTTCTCTATGAAGCTTGATTGCGTCAGTTGAAGATTCCACCATTTAGTTCTAATGATCTTGGGAGCCATCCTTTTCTTTACCAATCCTTTTATTTACATATCAATGACTAGCAAGCGATGTTGAGATGTCAAGCTCTCTCTTGGGATTACTTTGTAGTGCATCACCATTCATCTCTTCTTCTCATCGCAAAGCAATCTATCTGTGTTTTTATCGGACCACTCTTATAAGAAATCAAATGCTCTTCCCTCTTCTTGAAGAGAGTACTTGCTATGAAAAGGTCATAAGCCGTTATAAAATCCATAATGATTTTCCCCCGTTATTTCTATCCCCAACCAAAGCCATGGCCTCCATGAACACTAGCATACCCTAAAGCATTCTTTCCTACATGTCCATTAACATCTCCACCTAGACAAATCATCTCTCTTTGTGGGATTCCTTGCATAATCTTATCCAAATCCTCCCAAAAAACTTGTTTAATCATTTCCTCTAAACCAATTTACGGTGCATAAACTGAGAATTATATTCATCATTTCGTCCTCCGACACCAATTTTGGCAACATAATCCAATCTCCAAATCCTTGCACATCAACACACCATCCTTCAAATCCTTGTGAACAACCACTCCAACATCATTTCTACCCTTCTCTTTGTGATGATTAAAGGTATTGGGACAAAGACCGTCTAATTTAATCGGGTAGGGTTTCTTCTTATGGTTGTGCAGGGTCAAGGTCCTAATACATATGGGGCTGCAAATGCACTTTTATCGCATATTGACCGAATATGGACTATGCATCACGCTCTAACCCTCGACTATGCATATGCGACCGCATATGAGGTTGCCTAGACCGACTTTCTGAACATTGGTCCTTATATAGGGAAAACTAGGGTTAGAATTACACCTAAGAGTCGTTAATTATACACCCTAAGGGTTTTTTAGTCAAAAGAGGGGGAAACACGCAAAGGTGTCCGCCTCGGAAATTTTATTAGAAGGTTAAGAAAAGCACTTACAGGACAAGACTCGAGGAGAATCTAAGAACGAAGGATTACCCGTTCTACAATCATGCAACAAAAAAACCAACAAGAACTCTCAACCATGATCCTCCCTACTACTAAGATCTCTGCAGCGAATGCCCTGATGAAGCATCAAACAAGGGAAACCCCATCATAGATCGTCAGATCATATCATAATTATGCTCGAACCACCTACAACAGTACAAGATCACGGGGCTCCACACCCCTCACACCTCGATACACCTGAGGTGACCTCATTTAAATGCTTTCTTCCTTGAGGATTGGACTAGGCCCATCATTTATGCTATGGTCAATCGAAAAAGGGTGTTCTCATCCAAAGCTTCCTCTTACATAGCGTAAAGACTCTCCCGATCTTCTCTAGAATTCTTTGTACTCACCTAATCACTCTAATTATGGCCTTGAGCAAAATTTTAATTTCATTTATTATAGAATTTGTCTTTTGCCTAGAACGTTCCCAACAATCAAGCTCTCATTCGAATCTCCCAAAATAATCAAAACCACAACCTCAGTGACAAGCTCGAAGGAGATTGTAACCACAATAGACTTCACCTCATCAAAAACACCATATGCAAGTGGAACCTTCACTGCAAGGGTTGGTCTTCCTTTGAAGATGGATCATACACCCTTCCCACAAGCTCTGGAGCACCAACATTCACGGTAAAGCTAAGAAGCAAACCACCGAACGACGACACATCATATCTGTCCGCAACGAAATGGACGTCATAAGCCAAAGAGAGTCCTCTCTCAAACTCAGAAAAGTCCAAAGCAGCAGAGAGACTTAAAAGGAGATGTGTGTCCCAGCTCAACTCGGTGGAGCCTGAGCCACCCATAAACGAAGCAACTAGCATGCTTGGGTCCTTAACAAGTCCCACCATGTCCACAATTAAATAGATCGGATTCAATCCAAGCTTCGGGCACTCCTGCAGGATCGGATCCTTCCCATGACCCGAAGAGACCGCTTCAAACCGGGTCGGATCCTCCCTCGGAGTCCAATACTATCCTTCCAATACCTCGCGAGCAACTAGGGCATCAAATGAAACCCTAATCTCAAATGTCGCCTCTGCCAACTTCGAATAAACAAAACCCTCGTGCATTGGTGATTCGACCACCGGGATCTTCATGATTTCAAATATATTTTGAGTGATAGACCCCAACTCCACATCGTAGGACATGGTCTCCTCCATAATCTTCGGAAATTCGAACGAAGCCTCCAATAGCTGGTCCAAAAACTCCTTTGTAATCCTTGCAGAAACCAATGAATCCTCTACCAGCCTTCTGTAATCTCCACTGCAAACCCCACAAAGGCAAAAGACCTTGATTCCGACCGTTCGACCAACTTCGGCAGTCGAACAACCACCTTCTCCAACAGCACTTCCGTCCCCACTAGTGACGAAGTTGCCCTGGCCTCCACGACTCCCACTACAGGATACGTATATACCCCAACCACGCTAGGTGGTAACAGAGGAAGGATTTCCTTTGCCTCCACGAGGAAAGCAACACGACCAACCCAAATCTTACATTCCTTTGTAAATTTGAGCGACCTCTTCCCTTTGAGTGATACAATGATCGCAACACCATCTGTGCCAGGTAACCAACCATCGGAAAGAAGTTCCACCACATCGCCCAGATCCCTGAGGGCCTCCCTCAACCAACTGAGATTTCTGGACACGAAAGGCACCCCAGTGATCCTCACCATTCGAGGGCATACTCCCGCATGCTCCCCGCCAGTGAAATGAGGTCTTCGCCACTTTAGCTCTCCCCCAGCATGTCTTCTCGTAGAAGCAACTGACACTCCGAAGATAAGAGACCACACGCGCAGCAAGTTTGCTCATCACGAGGAGCGACATCCCCACAGAAGCCCTCTCCCAAGCGCCCCTTCACTTCTGCAATGACATCGTCGAAACCATGTTCCTCTCCCAGCCGTATGCCAATGAGGATGTCCTCCTTTGCTAGGTTCAAAAAGGTCCCGACGATACCGATCACCACAACTGCAAAGGAACGAACAGCCTCAAAATTGCTCCCAACGAAACCCAAAGGTTGTTGTGGCAGATCCATGTTACGTGTTTGCCCACGGAAAGTGGATCGTAACGATGTGCAATTGAATCTCCAATGTACCTAGCCGCTACATGCGAAGCATCCAAGTGGGGCAAGACAACCAGAAGCACAGTGACCAAGAACCCTGCAATAGAAACATTGCAGCCCAGGTTAATCATGTTTCCAAAGACTAACCCAATGTCAGCCCTCATCGACCTCCTTCACGAACCTCGACTTTACACCAACCGTTTCAATTTTCTCTACCCTTCGATGAAAACACCCTCTTGAATTGCATGAAAGCAACCGCTCTCTCTCTCTCTCTCTTTCTCTTCATCTCCCATAGACACAACTAGCAAGGGAGGAGGAGGTGCATACCTTAGATTAGATCGAGGCGTCGTTGACAGGGATAGGTGGCAACATGTTTAGTGGAGCGTGCATCAAGGACAACGCAATATTGTCATGGCAGAATCTAAAGTGTTGTTGCGACATTGAGGGGGAGGGGCGAAGTGTGAAAGCAGCGGTGGTGGCGTGGGATGGTAGGGTGAAGTGGAAGGCTGTGGAGATAGCTGGCCTAGGATGGTCGCAAGAGGTAGGCAGTGGCGCAGGGATGCAGGTGTTAGAATGTTCGTGCTGCCGCGGAAAAGACTGGGAAGGGCGGCACCGACGAGGGATAGTAACGTTAAGTGGTGGGGAGGAATGGCAAGGCCAAAGAGGTTGGGCGACAGCAGCAGTGGGAGGAAGGGCACCGGTACAAAAGCAATGGCTCTTGTAGTTGCCGACTTATTATGGATCACCCTTTTTTTTAAAGTAAAAGATATTTCTCTTGGTAGTGTCTCAAACAATTAGTCATATCGTCCCTTATATAGGGTTGGCCTCAAAAGAGTCATTGGTGTCCAAAAATGGAAAGTCCAATGTTCTGATTTTCAAAATCCATGAAATGATCGATCATAAAAATAAAGTGATCGATCATGGGTGATCAATCAGATCACAAAAGTGGTCGTTCAATTTGACCATCGGTTTGGAATTCAAAAGTGATAGATCATGGTCAAAAGGATGGTCGATCATGGTTGATTGATCGTGAGAAACAAGATGGTCGATCATAGGTGATCCATCAGAGGTATTAAGGTGATCGATCATATGTCCAAAAATCAATTTGTGAAATTGATTATTCTAGCTTAATTTTGCTTACCAATCAAGAATATGCAAAAACTATAAAATTGCTTTTCCACATAAAAATCATGTAATGTTATATTGGTATCCAAAGTCTTCAAAACTTGAGCTTTTGGAATTGAGTCTTTATTTGATTCCTTCTGCAATATGATTCTGATCGTCGAACCTTCAAGCTGAGTCCTTTATAATCACTTTTAGGCTTTTTGTCGGTTTCTAGCTTTTCTACACTTTCCATCAATGAGCTTCTACGAGCTTTTAACTGAAAAGCAAAGTTGCAGAAGTCGACAGTCAGTACTTAGTAGGTCGCGTCACTGACTAAGGATTAGTCGGTAGTCGGGCGACTAATCGGATTTAGTCAGGCATTAGTCGGTTCTAAATTTTTTATTATTTAAAATATATAAATTATTTTTTATATACTAAATCATAAATTTGCATAGATTTAGCAATTTTCAATTTTACAAAATCTAAAAAAAGAAGCATTAAAGGAAAAAAAGTAGCAAGTTAAGAACAAATGTTAGCTACATGACATTAGCTAATGTTCACAAACAGATACAACATGTCAAAACAAAAATAATTCAAGCAGCAAAAAGTCATTCATCTCTATCAAGGTCATCATCCAAATCAAGCTCTTCTTCTTCATTATCTCCATCTCTCTTCAGGAAGAAATTCCTCCCCTTCTTTATTTATAGGTGCAATGTTTGAGCTCGAAGATGAAGCTTCCTTACCACGTTCACCTCTTTGGCTTCTTCTCAGCTCCAAACTCTCTTCAGCGCCACTTGCATGAGCCACTGCACCCTAAGTCAATCCGGAACCTGGAAAGACCCACTGCGCCCCAACTTGAGCTTCACCTAAATGTGTACGATCACGGGAGGAAAGAGGATCTTTTTCTTTCTCAAGCTAATGTTCCATCAGGTTAGAATTGAAACGAATGTAGACAAGATCATTTAGCTTCTTTGTCTCCAACCTGCCTCTCTTCTTGTTATGGATCTGTAAGCAACATTACAAACATTGTGACTATATCAATTATTAATTTACTACTAGTATTTCTATTATGTGGGTCAGTAGAGTCGTTACCGAGTCAAATGTTCTATATTGTGCTCACATCCAGAGGATACAGAAGTCAAGCTCAAGATCTTGATGGCCATGTCTTTCAAATGTGGTGTGTCACTTACATAATTATATTGCCAATTAGCTAATAAAATTGAGAATTGGTTAATTCAATGGAATCAAATATTATCTAAATGACATTAATTGAAAATAATGCCCGAAATACCTGGATTGAAATTTTCATCATTTCCCATCCTTTGTCTCACATGCAATGGCTTGCCAAATTCCCTACGACCATGTCCGTAATCAAGAAGCTCCTTTGTGGCGATGGCGCCTTGTATATCCAAATCTAGATAAAATCTCTCCATGCAATCCATAAAACATCTCTTTACCACAATATATGCATCACCACCACACTCTGTATAGAAGAAGTTTGGGTACAAAAAGTAAGCTGCTAGATGCAATGTCAATCATGCCCTTGGTCGTGGAGATAATAGTGTCCACAAAAAACTTGTAAGATGACACCAAGCTATTAAAAGCCGCAATTATCTCTCTCTTTGCCTCTTCAAGCCCTCCATAAACAAAGCCAATGGATGGACGCCGATCTGCATTAACCGCACGCAATAGACGAACCAAAGGCGTAAAAAATTTGATTGCAAATGCGGTATGGTTCCAAAAAGTAGCACTGATGACAATAGACGTCGCTTGTTCTCCCTGTTTGGTCTCGTACCATTTGCAGGTCCACTCAACTAATGAAAACCTGATTGCCCGTATTTGTTGTATATTGCTAAAAGGTCTGTGTCAGCTCACCTCACGTGGATCCCTACGTTAGTTGAGACATTTTGCAGCAAGGCCCCTCCAGTTTCTTATATTTTTGTTTAATATTTAACATTTGTAAATAAGTGTTAACTTTTGGGGTAATTTCCAGGAAAGTCCTTGAATTTATTTTTCATTGCAAAAATACTCCGTCCAGGCTTGTAATTATTTATTTGCTATTCTATTTTTAGTAAATATTTCATGCACTACAAAAATTATGGGAAAATTATTGCAGGTGCTTGATATATTGCTCATTCACGTCCTATTTTCATTTTGGCATTTACTTGTATTTTTCCATTTATTAAAAATAAATTAGGAGTTATTTATATCATGTCTAAACATAAAAATACAAAAAAAATAAACACTCTAAATATTCCAAAAAATAGACTATATATTACTATATATTATAACTCCAGATCAAAAATCACAAAAAAATATAAAAGAAAATACTAAAATTTAAAAAACCTAAAAAGTTTACAAAATCGGTAAAAAAATCTATAAATATCCAAAAAATAGTTTTTTGTCTCTTATTTTTGCTAATACTATATACAATATATTAAAAATAGTTTTAGGAATTTTTGGACTTATTTTCTATTTTTAAAATCCAAAACAATTCGATCTATTTATTATAGCTATTGTTTTGTATATTTAAATCAATTAAAAAATCCAAAATTTAGCACAAATTATAAGAAAATCACAAAAATAGAGAAAAAGTATAAAAAACAAAAAAACATTTTATTTTGAAAAATTTGACTAGATATAGTTATATTTAAAAATATAAGACCTTATATAAATTGTTTATACTATATATTACTTATATACTTATTATAATTATTATTATTATTATCATTAATTATCAATAATTTATATATTTATTAAAACCTTTGAAAAATAAAATGATTGTTCCTGTATATATTTCCTATATTTTTATATATTTATTTATTATATATCCATATATATTATTTGTAATAAACATATTGCCGTATAGATATATATATATATACATTATATCTTAAAACAAAAGGAAACTAAAGATTTGCATATTGAAAATAAAAACAAAAATTTAAAAGATAAAAAAATAATATATATATAAGAATTAAAAATCCATAAAAATTAAATATAATTAAAATCCCGTAAAAATCAAAAGGCTAAAAAAAGAACAAAAATAATTATTATTTATTTTTATTAATTGACAATATACCTATCCCCATTGCTCTTTGTAGTACCACACTCTACATACTTATACACTACACACATATATTATGTAGAGTTAAAATAAAAATAAATTTTGACTCACACATTTGCATTACATTATCATATATTGTGGGTTGATTGTTTATCTGATTGATTGATAACGTTCCGAGCACCGTGAGAGCGACAGATACAGCGATTGTCGGACCCGACTTGTCAAGCACCACATGCCCTCCAAGAACGGGGGTTAGGAACCCCTTTTTCAGTCAATCAACACCAACTTACTCGCCACAAAGAGAATACCAGGGAATGAGTACACCGCGGCCAAACGGGACTGCACCGGATACACCCTTATGATGAAGTACGAGTCTTCGATGAGTGTTGTACTAGGGACGCAGACACACCGACAGCATCCGTAGCACTACGCTCAACCGACAGAGACGAAACACACCAACAAAACCGTAGAACTAGAACTAACACCTAATCTAGGACTCACCGGGACCAAGAGAGTTGCGCCCCACTCTCGGACATACTAACTTATCTATGCATAACTAACCAATGCAAACAAAACATTGATAAAGTGAATTTCAATCTTAATATCATTTATTAATTTAATATTTACTTAAGACTAACATCACACAAATCTTAGGATTTCTTCATGTGGGCTAGAGTCACCGTGGTGTCTAATTTCAAACATTCATATTCACTCATAGATTATTTATTTCACAAACAAGCATCTGCCAATCATACGAAAGTTATCCAATTTATCTGTCTATCCCCGACTAAAACAGACATCCATTTTGAAAATTATATTCTGAAAATAAATTTCATTAATGTTCATTTACTGCTATTAGTTATCTACAAACCATGCAATATATTATTGTCATCCCAATATAGTTCTTGCTCCCTAAATACAGTGATAATGGGATAAATAAGTTGTCAGTACCTCCTTACGTTGTTCACCTCTAGAGAGTACAGGAAAGGTCCAAGCGAAACTACGTGGCTTGAACAATATAAATATATATACATATTTTCCTTTTTTTTCTTCATAAACCTTACTGCAACAGGTGATCATATACAAATGTTTGCACGATTTTTAACACCTTCTGCATGTAGTAATTAGCAAGCTTTCATCATTACACCATCTTATTATCTACTATATGTAAGCAGGTAATTACGATCTGTAAATACATAGAGAATGTGGTTCCTTACTATAATGGCATGTAAGTGTAATATTCAAATAAATTTGCATGCTAAATATTGATATACAGGATTACATCTACAGTTTATTTGGTTAAAGTGCGATCAATCCCTTGTTTATTTGGAATAATCTTAATCCTCATTGGAGATGTGAAAAATTCACTGCACAGGTAATTAACGTTTTCAGGAATAAAATATACGTTGAATGATTGGAGTAACTTCCCCTCATTTTCTAATATCGTTAAAAAAACGAAACGTAAGTAATTTATGATTTTCTCTTCATTGTCTTAAGCAATTACTAAGCAAACAATTAATTAATATATAAACGGGAAGGCCGTATTAGTTTTAAAACTGTAACGTATGACATTTCTACTAATGTCTAGTGCCCAAATTTACTATATAGATTTAAGATCTGGTTTGCTTAAAAAACTGTAAGGTATATGTTCATTCTTAAATTACCAAAATCACGCAAGTCTTTATAAATCCATAATAGCCTATTATGAATAACAAGGTAGAATTTCATGGCATTCCATTATCTACTATTCATCCGATGTAATAAACTACAATCGTGAACGGCGTGTCTATAGCAATTTTAACTAGCAAAGAGCATCGAATCTTAGCCCCAACCCCAAAACTGTAAGGATCGGTCTTGTTGGTTATGATATGGACTTAAGGTGAAGCTGACATTGCTAGGAAAAGAAAATATTCTGCATAATTCGACATAATAAAATCATCTATAAATCATATTACAAGCAAACCTAAGACTATAAAAGCGTTCAAATCTAGGATCAATAATCGTGTGGAAACCGATGATATTGAATATCATTATGCATACACATTCTCATCCGAGCATATTTAAGTGTTTTTTTATAATCATAACATAGATATAATCCACATATTTAACGACAATATCACTATTCCACCTTCCATTTCAACCATTTCAACTTAATATGAAAATTGATTTACCAAACTTCTCTTTAAATTTCTTTTATATCTTTAGGAACATGAACAACCAACAAGCACCATACTAATGGGGGAAACCCATCCAGCAAGAGGGACGTGAAGGTCCATGGGACACATGTAAAACAAAAAATCAGAAGTAAAAAGGAGAGGTGACCGTACCTACATGGTGCTCGCGCATGCGATGATAAACCCCCGTTCTAAGTCATCTATGTGCATCATCGTGACCATGGCAACCTCTAAAACACAGGAAACCCTCTTTTAGGTCTAACCCATAAACAAAATAACGAAATACATGAAAAATGATATGTGATCTTACATTTCTCATGGTAGATCCTTGTAGAGGATGATGAGGGGAATCTCCTCTCCAAAAAATGGTGGTGATCCACCACCTCTGTTGACGCTCCGACGGAGCTCCGACCAGCTTTGGAGATGGGAGATGGTGGGAGGTGGTTGGGTGTGCAAATGAGAGGAGAGAACAGCCCAAGGGATCGTTTATATCCCAAAAATTGGATTTGGATGGATCCCGCTCAAATCATGTATAACCACTTAAGAGTTGAACCCTCTTTACTAAAATGATCATATCTCACTCATCCAATGTTCGATTTGCAAAATTTCAGATGCGTTGTAATCTTAACGACACGCATCCAACAAGCTATTTTATTCTACAATCAGATCAAATTTGGATTTTCATAAATTTCTTAATGGACTACAACTATTTGACCATCATCAACATGACCAAGTTGTGGAGCTAAAACCAAAGGTTTTACATCATAACAATCTTAAAATAAATCTTGTCCTCGAGACTTTAGGAACTAGCACGGGTTGTAGTCACCATCTATTCAGACCATATGTTATATCCATATGTGATATCATAACCAATATCCATTACATTGTGTAGGATGCATGTCTATTGCGATCTGCAATAGACTATCTATAAACCTTAAGGGTGTGTTTGGTAGTCGGGTTAGCTCGGATTAAACTGGAGGAGGGTAAACCGTTTTTGTGTTTTGGTTTGGATAGATGGTTAGGGGTTGAGTGGGTTTGTTGTGATGTGATTGTATTGAAGTTTGGAAAAGTGAGTAGTTATTGTGATGTCATTGTATTGAAGTTTGGAAAGGTGAGTAGAAGTTGAGTAGTTTATAATTTTTAGATGATATGATGGTATAATATATTAATTTTTTGATAGAATCAAGGTTTTAAAAAGCGTGAGGCGTATCGAGGCGTTTTCCCAGTATTGCCTCGAGGCGTAAGCCTCGAGGCGTATTGAGGCGTAAGCCTCATTCGTGGAAGAAATTTTTTCATAAAACATCATAATTAACCATAATTACAATTTTCAAGTTCTAGAAATTTAATAGTTATGAGTAAATACATAACTCCATGACATTTTAAGGCTAATATCATGGTTTAAACATCGAAGTTGTTATATAACACTCTTTTTTGGACTCTAAATCAGTAAGGAGTCGAGTAAATATAAATATGCAAGCACAATAATAGGTAACTCTCTGCAAAATTTAAAGTCTTGAATAAAATTTACTAAAGGGGCTAGATGTAACACAAGATGCATATTAAGAGTAGAGGCATTAGATTTAATATCTCAAGATCCAAAATTTTGTTCATGTTGATATATAAAGAACATGCATAACAAAGTAAAAATAAGCTCAATACTTTAATAAACTAAAAAAATGCATTTTAGTGAATTGTGAGCTTAAGGACTTGAACATACTTGTCTATGAAAGATGAAAAGCCCACAATCAAAAAGAAAAGAAAAAAATATTGCAGAAAAAATTCAAAAAATCAGCACATAAATGAGGCTACGCCTCGAGGCGCGCCTCATAAGCCTCGAGGCTTAAGCCTCACTGAGACTGCATAAGGCTATAGCCTCGAGGCGTTTTTCCTTGAAAAACGCCTCGAGGCGTACGCCTCAGCGCCTCGAGGCGCGTTTTTAAAAACAATGGATAGAATAGATGAAAGAGAAATGATTTATTTAATGTATAAAAAAAGAGAGGGAGTGGGCCCCACAAGCGAGAGAAATATTGGGTTTTGGGGGGTAAACCCCCCTGAGGAGGGGTTAAACCCCCAACCGAACATGGCCTAAGGTTATCATTTTTTAAAATTGTTAGAGTATTTGGTTGTGCGCAGGTTGAGTTCTAGATGGGTAAATGGAATCCTCCAGGATCCATTTACCCCATCCATGTGTTTAGTCCCCCATCTACCAGTGGTGGGACTTGGAGGCTCTCTGGAGGCCATATAAGGAGCCCCAGACCTCCTGTATCTATTGAGAAAGTTGAATGCAACATATGGCCCTTTGAAGTTGAATGCAACATATGGCCCTTTGAGGCCTTCTCCTGCGTTTCATCCCACTCCTTAGGGAGTAGGGTTCCACGTAAAAAATCTTATGTTTCATGTTTTATCTTTCTACTTCACGCTCTGCTTATCATTCCACTTCCGCATTCCTATTTTCTAACATGGTATCCGAGCGGGTCGATTCTCGAGGTTTTCGTGTTCTTAATTTTATTCGAGATTCGATTTTGATATTGAAGATTATTTTGAGAAGTTCATTAAAGATTCAGTTCTAGGGTTTCGTTGGAAACCCTAATCATGCCTTCGAAGCACGCGAAGCCACAGGCGTTCTCTCTCGGATCTCCTTGACGAGATTTCCCAACAGTAACCTTGCAGAAGACCAAGTGCCATCTTGCGCCTCCAACCATCTTCCAGGCAGTCGCTAGCAGGCGGTGCATATTCCAGGCCCATTGGCGGCACCACCATGCCCAGGCATGCGAGCCCTAATCCCAGGGCTCCTTCTTCCCAGGTGTGTTGCTCTAACGATCCAGACCCGTCAAGGGGTCCTCCAAGCGCGCAACAACGCATTCAAGTCAAGGGGTCCTCCAGGCACGCAGCAGCACATTCGAGCTTCCTCTCCTCATCGCCAAGCGTCGCATCTCCAACGATCCTCGACAGCGGTGCTTAATCATGGCTCCATGCGGAGCCTCTTCCAGGCGCTTCTCTCCACGCGCAGACCTCCTCCTCGCACGGTGCCTCTCCACACGCAGACCCTCTCCTCGCGCAGTGCTCTCATGCGGCGAGCCCAGATCTCCGCGCCCTCCTGGAGACAGCTCCAGGCGATTCCAGGCGCAGGTGTCGCCTCCCCAAGCCCATCTTCTAGGGTTGCATCCTTCATTCTCTTCAGCGCGCGGGCTCGCCGCAGCCCAGGCGGTGGCGGCATCAAGGCGGCGGAGCCCTTCCCATCAACAGACGCACATCTCCCACGAGAAGTCCCAGAGAGGCAGAGCCTCTCTCCTGGCGAGGGGGCGGCGCAAACGTGAAGGCCCCTTCAGGGCGGTGATCTTTTCCAGAGTGGGTTCCCATCGTGGGAACCCTAAGTAGAGAGGGAGCCGATGGCCCTCTTTATTTAAATATATATTATGGGGTTATTTTGTTTTAGTCCCAAGTGGGTCGTGCTCTGATCATATAGAAAAAAAGGCTGTTGCAATATCTTTGGGCCCGATGTTGGGCATGTTTGAAAAAAAAATAAGCAAAAGTCTTTGGGCCCTTTGGGTCGTAATATCAAAAAAAAGCGTGTACAATAAAAAATCATACGCAAAATATTTGCAAAAAAAGAGAAAAAAAACATGACTTATTTTGAAAAAATGTCACGGCTATATAAAAATGGAAATAGTCGAAAGAAAAAAAAGAGAAAAAATGTAAGAAAAGCCGAAAAAATATATAAATGACGGCTTATTTGGTTTTTCTCTCCAAGTTCTTGTCTTCTCCCAGCTTGGTCGATGTCATTGTTTTCCGACAAGTATGGGAGAAAGGGGGAGTATAGTGTAGACTTCTTTGACATTATATGGCATCACCACTTTCAGTTCAGATCTAGACGACTATCCAGACTTCAGAGATTTCAGTCTCCATATGCCAGTGCAGATTCCAGTCCAGATGCCTCCAGATTGTTCAGACTCTACGGTTGTTCGGACTCAACGATTGATTCCGAGTCTTCAATTCAGACACACACATGTATGCGGTCTTCTTTCAAATGAGCACATGTATGACATCTTTCGTCGTGGTCCCCATCATTCTTGTTGTTTCGGCCAAAGTTTTCATGTGAGCCATAAGGACTCCAGAGTATATAGGACCATTCCCTATGCCATGTTGGCAAGGATTTTTATGTGGAATCATAGGGACTCCAGAGTAAAGTATCATTCTCTGAGCCAGATGGGAGAGACCCAGGTCCCAGAGTACTCCAACGAGGAGACTCATTTCCAGTTGCAGTGACTTTGACAGGCGCAGTACATAGCACATGCTCTCCGACAAGGAGATTCAGTTGACTCACACTCCAGCCTGTTCGTTCTCCTCACATGCATGTCATGAGAAGCAACGTCCTTGACAACAACCGATAGTTGTGCGCGTTGAGTTGATATTGTATGTAGTGTTATGTATTGTGAGTTGAGTTTCTTTCTGTTTATCCAAGCTGAGCATTGCATGCTCCGGCTTGAGGGAGAGTGTTGGAGTATTTGGTTGTGCGCAGGTTGAGTTGTAAATGGGTAAATGGATTCCTCCAGGATCCATTTACTCCATCCATGTGGTTAGTCCTACATCTACCAGTGGTGGGAATTGGAGGCTCTGTAGAGGCTATATAAGGAGCCCCAGACCTCCTGTATCCATTGAGAAAGTTGAATGCAACATATGGCCCTTTGAGGCCTTCTCCCAAGGTTTCATCCCTCTCCTTAGGGAGTAGGGTTCCACGTAAAATATCTTGTATTTCATGTTTTACTTCGTGCTATGTTTATCATTCCGCATTCCTATTTTCTAACAAAAATAAAAAATCATAAAATATATCTTTCTTAGCTCGGAGGCGATAACAATCTTAAAATAACGCTTCATGTTTCTTCAAAGGATGTATCCACATTCGCACTCAACTTATCACGAAAGTGATAATAATATTAATAGAATCTTTTTCAACACGATCGACGATAACAATCTTGAAAGATCGCAGTTAGCGCCTCCAATTATAACAACCTTAAAATATTCCCCTTATTACTCAAGGAGAAGCATCCATATCAAATTTCTTCTTATCACGAAAGTGATAACAATCTTAATAGGACATTTTTATCGCGATCAGTGATAACAACTTTAAAAGGAGTATAGCCATCACTCAACGATAAGAATATTAAAACGATAAAGTTATCACCTTCAATTATAACAAAAAAATAGTATTATCATAGCCAGCGATAACAATCTTAAAAAGAATCAAGCCATCTCTATCAGTCATTGGGCTTGTCTTACAAATTAGTATAGACTACCTCTATATCACATCATTAAGGTTTGGCACTTATCAACCTTTTGAATCATTTCGATTATCATATTTTAAAAAAATACAAGGATATTTGCATTGTCACAATTATAACCATCAAAATCATATAATCCATATGCCGTTATTTTCTTGTTAACATACTCTATACTATCAACCAATCCAAAAATAACAATGTTGGGAAAAATAGAAAGAGATGTTTATTCCTTAAGCCTAAGGCTCTCTTATGTAGGGAGAGACCTATGGGCAAATTACATACGGTAAACAAAGAAGAAAGAAAATAGATAAAAGGTACACAGACATGAAATAAACTTCTACGCTCCCCTCAAGATGGAGCATATATATCTATCATGCTCAGCTTGGATAAACACGTCTGGAAGGGCCCCCTAAGTAAGGCTTTGGTAAAAATGTCTGTTGTCTGGTCTCCTGAGCTGACAAGGGATGTAGAAATGAAGCCTTTCTGGATCATATCACGTATATAATGGCAATCAACCTCGATGTGCATTGTCCTCTCATGAAATGCAGGAATATTAGCAATGAATAATGCAGCCTGATTGTCGCATTTCAGCGACATGGGAAGAGACATCTATATGTAGATCTGCCAGGACTGCCCGAACCCACATCACTTTTGTACATGCTTGGGCCATAGCTCTATACTCAGATTAAGCACTGGATCTAGCAACCACGGTTTGCTTCTTACTCTTCCATGAGACAAGTGACTACCTGACAAATATAGCTAATCCTGATGTAGACTTCCTGTCCTTTGGGCACCCTGCATAGTCTGCATCTGCGCATGTTGAGATCAAGGTTCAGGAAAGCGGTATGCGTATGCATTCGGACAGGTCACTGAATACTGAATAAGCGGTATGCGGGGGCATAAGCGGGGTATATGCGGTTCTACGCGGTTTTCTAATTTTTAATTTAAAAATAAATAAATATCTATGAATAACATTACCACTGAATTTATGTATCTAAGTGGAGTTAAAGAAGAATTAAGAAAAACGATTCATGCTAGATGGGTGTTTATATGCTTTTAATTGCCTCATATTTAATCACAAAAAATATTTACCATAAAAACTTCACATATTAGATGATTCGTGGTAACAAAACTTCAATACACATACATTCACTACATGAGTAAAACCTCAATCCGCATTAATAAAAATATTCAACGATATATTACATATACTTGTAAAAACAATACATGAGGAAAACGTAAAACATTGCATATACATAATGGTATAATGCATTGCAATTGTATACAAAATGCATGTCACTCTTACAATAGAATGAAGGAAGAGGCAGAGTTACGAAATTAAGGACCTGAATGAGAAGATTGATTAGTTGGAGCTGCTGGAGGAGTATGCGGGGCATATGCGGGATATGCGGGGCATATACGGGCCGCATATACGGGAAGGGTGCATAATGCACTGATTAATGTAATCGGTGCGTTCTGCATGTCGCACGGGCATATGCGGCTGCATATGCGGCCCGTGCGGCCGAATTCATGAACACTGGCTGAGATAGTAATAGTGTCCCCCTTTTGAGACAACAGCCCTGCACCTGGAGATCATTTAAGATACCTTAGTATCATATGTATAGCATCCATATGTACCTGACGAGGTTGTTCCATGAACTGGCTCACTTTACTGACTGCAAATGAAAGATCAGGTTTGGTAGTGGTAACATAAAGAAGCTTTCCCACCAGATCCATGTATCTTCTCCCGTCAACATCATCAATATCATCATCATACATCTTCATGCTTGGATCCATGGGTGTAGAAACAGGTCGACATCCAAGCATACCTATGTCACTTAGCAAGGTATTTTTTTGAAGTCTAAATAGGGGGAAACACTCAGTGGTGCCCGCCATTCAATATATTAAAAGAAAAAAAGGAAAAGTAACTTTACAAGGTACCAACCGCGATACCAAAAAGGGAACTAGACCAACGACCAGTCATCAACTAAACGAGTACAGTGTAACAGCACATTCTCTTTGTAAAAACGCTGCCCAGTAAAGATAGCATCATTTCGGCCAAGCCAAATTGCCCAAACCTTCGTCAAGGGCCGCAGCAACTCCCTACGCTCCCTGCTCTTGTTTGCCACCATCGATCCCCAGAAAGAAGCCAGATCCGTGAAGCACACCACAGGTATCAGTCGCCTCCTCCCAAACACCCATCACTGCCGGGCACGCGAAGAAAAGATGCTCCAGAGATTCAACGGCATTGTCGCAAAGAATACAGCTATCAGAGATAGTCCCAATCAGCCTCGCGCAGCGATCCCTCGTCATCAATCTCTGTCTCCGAACCAGCCAAAGGAAGAAGACCACTCTCTCTGGAAGCCTCAGACCCCATAAAAACCGCAATCGCGCACCATCGCCTCCGGCCCGGGAAGAGGGGAGGAAGAAACCGCCACAAACGTCATCCTGGTCGAGAAGGGCCCCCCCTCCAGGCCCAGTGATCCCTCCCGCCCGAGGGCTGACAGGCACCCTCGAGGGCCTCCAAAAGCCGGAGATAGTCGCGAAGCCTCTGCTTCGAGAGGTTATCACTGAAGAGAGGGAACCAACCGGCCTCAGACTAGTAGGAGGCCACGCAAGCATCTCCATCAACCGCCAAAGCAAACAACTGAGACATATTTTCTCTGAGTCATCACAAGCCCTTGTTGATTTCTGGCAAACTCCAATCCCAGAAAGTATCTGAGCACTCCTAGATCCTTGGAAACAAATTTACGGCACAGAAATTCTTTTGCTCTTTTTATTCCCTGCATATCATCTCATGTAATAAGTATATCATCAACATACACCATAATGGCAGTCGTACCTCTGGAAGTCCTATGTACAAAGAGAGAATGATCTGCATTTGACTGTTTGAACCCTTGCTTCTCAACAAATCTGAGAGCTTCTCGAACCAAGCTCTCGGGCTCTACTCAAGGCCATAGATTGCTTTATGAAGTCTACACACTTGTAAACACTCCCTCTCAGCAGCGAACCCTGGCGGTTGCTGCATGTAGACTTCTTCCTGAAGATCTCCATACAAAAAGGCATTTTTGACATCCAATTGAAATAGGGACAAATCTCGAATCACAGCAACAGATAAAAGAATCCGTAAGGTAAAATGACGAGCAACTGGAGAAAATGTGTCAAGATAATCCACCCTGTACGTCTGAATAAAGCCCCGAGCAACCAGTCAATCCTTGTACCTATTAATGCTACCATCTGCATTTTGCTTCACTGTAAATACCCACTTGCAACTTACTATAAAAGCCCCAGTCGAAGCTGGAACAAGGCTCCAAGTACCTCTCGACTGAAGAGCTGCCATCTCTTCCTCCATAGTCAGACGCCATTATTGGTGGAAATGAGCAATCTGTTTTATTCCATAGAACCCTAGGCTTTCTTATATAGAGAGGACCCATGGATAAATTACATAAGAGTTCTCGGGAAAACAAAAATAAAATAAATGATACACCGACTACATAATATTCTCTACACTCCCCCTCAAGATGGAGCATAGATGTTAATCATACTCGGCTTGGAAGAACATCTCTGGAAAGGTCCTCTGAGCAATGGCTTGGTGAAAATGTCGGCAGTCTGCTCCTCTAAACTAACATGTGAAGTAGATATCAAACCCTTCTGGATCATATCTCTAGTGTAGTGGCAGTCTACCTCAATATGCTTTGTTCTTTCATGAAATGTTGGATTATTGGCAATGAACAAAGCATCTTGATTGTCACACTGTAACTGCATGGGTAGAGGTACATATATATGCAAGTCTTCTAGTACAGCCCGAACCCACATCATCTCCGTGTTTGCTTGTGCCATGGCCCTATATTTAGATTTAGCACTGGATCTAGCCATAACAGTTTGTTTCTTACTTTTCCAAAAAATCAGAGAGCTACCCACAAAAAGTGCAAAGCCTGAAGTAGACTTACGATCCTTAGGGCATCCTACACAGTCTGCATATGCACACGCCGAAATAGATAAATATGTGTTCTTTCTAAACAGCAATCCTGAGCCTGGAGAAGACTTTAGATACCTTAGTATCATATATATAGCATCTACATGATCTGTCTTAGCTGCTCCAAGAATTGACTCACTCGACTTACTACAAAAGCAATATCGGGTCGAGTTATAGTGATGTAAAGAAGCTTACCCACCATCTCTCTATATCTTCTCATGTCAACCTCTTCAGTATCCTTGTCATATAATTTCATACTTGGATCCATAGGAGTGCTCGATGGTCTACATCCAACCATGCCCGTTTCAACCAGCAAATCTGTAATATATTTCCTTTAGGTCATCACCAGACCCTGTGCATTCCTGGCAAACTCCAGCCCCAGAAAATATCGTAGGGTACCAAGATGCTTCGTGACAAACTGACGGCCTAAAAATGCTTTTGCCATCTCTACCCCCTGAGCATCATCTCCTGTAACCAGAATATCATCAACATATAGCATGATGACAAAGGTACCTCTAGAAGTCTTATGAACGAACAACGAGTGATCCGCATTTGATCTTTTGAATCCCTATCGTTCAATTAGGTGGGAAAGCTTATGGAACCACGCCCTTGGGCTCTGTTAAAGGTCATATATCGCCTTGTGAAGTCTACACACCATATGATTCTCCCCCACAGCAGCAAACCCCGGTGGCTGTTGCATGTACACTTCTTCTTGTAGATCGCCATACAAGAATGCATTCTTGACATCAAGTTGAGATATGGACCAGTCACGTACCACAGCAACAGATAGAAGAATGCGAAGAGTCGAGTGATTAGCCATTGGAGTTCCAAATAGTCCACACCATATGTTTGAGTGAAGCCTCTCGCCACTAGTCATGCCTTGTACCGGTTAAGGCTCCCATCTGCGTGGTACTTCACTGTGAATTCCCATTTACAGCTAACAATAGATGCGCCGGATGAAGCGATAACCAAGCTCCATGTACCCCGGGACTGTAAAGCAGCCATTTCTTCTTCCATAGCCAACCGCCAGCAATCAATTTTCATAACATCCTGATAATTCCGTGGTATCTCCACGGAAGACAAAGCCGCAGCAAATCTCTAGAAGTCTCCTATGAGACGGTGAATGGAAACCTGTGAAGCAAGGGGATAAGATGCGCAAGTCTGTTTCTGCTTTCGAATAGCAATAGGGACATCAAGATCATCATTCATTGTACTCGATGGTGCACACTCCTCCTGCAAAGAAGAATCCTGCACAAGCACACTATCCGACCCATCGTTAGTAATACCACCTGAACATATCTGAGGCGTGATGGATGATTGACGTGCCGCCTGAGCAGGACCTGACCGACGTGTATAGAATTTAGGTAATGGCATGATAGGTGGTTGTGGTGGTGGTGGTGGTGGAGATGACGTTGGCGTGACAACCGGGACAGGAATAGACAAAGGTGGACTCAGACTAGGAGGAGGAGGAACATAGACGTCATCATTAGATGTGGAAGAGGCCAACCCGCCACCTGCAGGGGAGAAGTATATAACTGACTCAAAAAATGTAACAGCAGCACTGACAAAATATTTCATGTTTACAGGGTCATAACAACGGTAACCCTTCTGAGTCCGAGAGTAACCCACAAAGACACACTTGACAGCTCTAGGTGAGAGTTTGTCAAGTCCAGGAGATAAGCGGTGAACAAAAGCAACGATACCAAAGACACGAGGGGCAAGAGAAAATAATTCCTTCTCTGTAAAAAATAACAAAAAGAGGGATTTTCTCACCAAGTACAGAGGACGGCATACGACTGACAAGGTAGCAGGCCATAAGAACAGCATCCCCCCAAAAAGTGATAGGCATACAACTCTGGATAAGCAGGGTTCGAGTAATATCAAGGAGATGACGATGTTTTCGCTTTGCCACTCCATTCTGTTGAGATGTGTAAGCACAGGTGGTTTGATGAATAATACCTTTGCACGAAAAGAAATGGGAGAGAGAGCGAGTGCAGAATTCCAACGCATTGCTCGTACGAACATATTTGACAGAAGAGGAAAAAACATTCTGCACTTCCATGATAAGATTTCTAATAACATCCCCTGCTTCAGATTTATTCTTTAAAAGAAACACCCACGATACATGAGAGAAGTCATCAACAACTACAAGATAGAACATGTCCCTGATGATCAGGAACACGACTCGGACCCCAAATATCAACATGAAATAATTCAAAAGGAGAGCTACAGCTCCGACACTGACGACTAGGGAAGCTAGCTCGATGATGCTTTCCCAACTGACAGGCTTCACATCGAAACGACGAACTTGGAGAAATCTGAGGCAAGAGATGGCGCATCTTTTGAAGCGGGAGGTGAACAAAGCGTAGATGCCAGGTGTACAAAGAGACTGATCCGGCTGAGTAGGAAGAGACGCCAGCATATGAATTCCAGACCAGACGATAGAGACCATTCTGCTCAGAACCACAGCCAATCACCCTGCCCGTTAGTATGCCCTGAAAAATGAGAGAAGATGGGTCAAATATAGCGCGACAGTGCAAATCCTTCGTAATCTGACTAATATACTGTAGATTCATGGAAAACTCAGGAGCATGTAGAACATTCTGTAAATGCATGCATGGTGACAAGGTAATCTCCCCCTGTCCAACGATGGGGGAATGAGTCCCATCAGCTATGAGCATAGAGCATCCAGGTGGAATGTCTCTGTATGACTCAAGTCTATCTCTGTCGCGGCAGAGATGATGGGTTGCGCCGGAGTCCATAATCCAATCTGAGAGATCATGACCGGATGTAAAAGCAGAAGCACTACCTGAGGTACTGGCAGGCGGCAGAAGTACTGGCAGATGTTGAAGCAGCAATATCTGAAGAACCTCCTGGAGAATCTGTAGATGGTTGAGGCATAATATCACGCAATCGCGCGACAAGATTCTCAAACGGGTGATCTGAAGCGGATGCCGACGGAGATGTAACATGCTCGGCTACACGCGTCGATGTTGGAAACCCATGCTTAGAATAGCATGTATCCTCGGAGTGACCTGTGCGATGGCAGAAAGTGCATGGTTGGCGAAAACGACCTCCTCGGCCACGAGGTCCACGTCCACGGAATGAAGACTGACCACCTCTCTCGCGCGACACAGCCATCGCCGAAGGTGGTGGAGTAGAAGTGCAAGAAGGAACAGAGATGCGGCTAAGCCTCCGGTAAACTTCCTCCATAAGGGGAATGGTAGCATCGGCAAGTATCTGAGATCGGGCTGCCTCATACTCAGGATCAAGTGCTGCTAGAGTACCCCCACCATAGTAGCATTCCGGAAGGTCTTCTGCTGCTCAGAGGTAGCCGTGAGAGGTATAGTACTGTAAAGTTTCTCAAACATCCCCCGTAGGGATGTATACAATGAATGTAGTGGCCGGCCACTCTGCTTCATGGTGAATATGTCATGCTGGAGCTGTAACATCTTTGTTTCATTTTTGCACCTGCGAATAAGTGGCCGCCAGGATGTCCCACATCACCTTAGCGGTGGGTTGATGGAGGACATCATTTGCAATCTCCATCGTCAACGTGCCTGAGAGCCAAACTTTGGCATATGAATCATTAGCCTCCCAGGAGGCATATATCCCAGTCTTCGCTGTCGGTTCTTCCACGGTAAGAATGTGCTTCTTATCGTTCGACTTCATAAGGCTCATGAACTGCATCGCCAGAGCTCATAATTCGTCCCATCCATCTTGACTATAGGTGTGGGACCTTTGAACGCGCCGACGGAGGGTATATCTACTTTGTTGTCAGACATCACACCGGAGACGAAGAACTAGGATCCATAGACCAAAATAGAATTGTCTACATCAACTGGACGGGATTTGAGTGCATATGTAGACGTTACACACTCAAATCCATGGAGAGAGAGAAGCTGATGGAGGAGGAGACGCCGACGTTGGGGGAGGAGCCCCTACAGTGGAGGGCTCCCTACGGTGGAGAGGTCGGCGGCATGGAGAGGCCAGCGGCGGCAATGGCATGGGAGGGGCGGGGTGGCAGAGTGGCGGCGGGAGAAGGGGAGGGGTGGAGTGGCGGCGGCAGCGCCCTAAGGTGAGAGGCGGCGGTGGCGCTTCGAGAAAGGGAGGGAGAGAAAGTGGGGCGACGGTGGTAGGGTTTTAGGGTTAGGGTTAGGATTTTGGCTTTGATACCATGTTGGTGGAAATGAGCAATCTGTTTTATTCCATAGAACCCTAGGCTCTCTTATATAGAGAAGACCCATGGGTAAATTACATAAGAGTTCTCGAGAAAACAAAAATAGAATAAATGATACACCGACTACATAATATTCTCTACAGCCATCTACTATCTGTCAATGCCTCATGGTAAATCCGTGGTATGTCCACAGCGGACAAAGCAACTGCAAACCTCCTGAAGTCCCCCGTTAGACGCTCAAAGGTGACATGAGAAGCAATCGGATATGAAGCACATGAGCGCTTCTGCTTCCTCAGAGCAATAGGCAAATCAAGTTCTGCATCTTTTGTACCATCGTTCGTATCATCCCCTTCCTGAAATAGTCCCTGCTAAGAAATACCATCAGACCCATCATTAGAAGTATGTTGTCAGAACAAACCTAGGGCATGCTTGATGATCGACCATGATATGAGTTGGGGTTGGCCGCCGACTGTAGTGATGTGGTAGAGGAGGAACCAAAACAATGGGAGGAGGTAATGCTGGTGGAGGTGATTGTGGTGGAGGTGGTGGTGGAAGTGTTGGAGGTTGTGATGGTGGAGTTGATGGTGGATACATGGGTGGAGGACGAATGTAGATCTCATTATCTGAATTTGATGGTGCCAACCTGTCGCCTGTAGGAGAGAAGAACATGACTGACTCAAAAAATGTGACATCTACACTGACATAATACCTCTGACGTAACGGATCATATCAATGATAACCCTTTTGAGTCCTGGAATACCCAACAAAAACACATTTGACATCCCTAGGAGAGAGCTTGTCAATCCCAACTGATGGACGAACACAGCGGACCCAAAAACACGAAGGGTAAGGGAGAACAACTCCTTGTCAGAAAAAACAAGGGAGAAGAGTATCTTCTCCCCCAACATTGATGAGGGCATGCGGTTAATGAGGTAACATGTTGTGAGAACCGCATCGCCCCAGAATAAGTGCGGAGCACAACTTTGGATAAGGAGCGTACGAGTGACATCAAGAAGGTGACGGTGCTTTCTTTCTGCGACACCGTTCCGTTGGAACATATAAGCACAAGATGTTTGATGTAGAATGTCGTGAGATGAAAAAAATGAGATAGTATATGGTACAGAATTCAAGAGCATTATCAGTTCGCACGATTGTGACATAGGTGGAAAAAATATTTTGCACTTCTTTAACAAAATTCATAATAGTATTACACGCTTCTGATTTATTCTTTAACAAGAAAACCCAAGACAAACGACTAAAATCATCCACAGCAACTAAATAGAACATGTGTCCCTGATGATCGGGAACACGAATTGGACCCCAAATGTCTACATGAAAAAACTCAAAAGGAGAGCTACTTCTCCGACTCTGACGACTAGGGAAGACGGACCAATGATGCTTCCCTAACTGACATGCTTCACAATTGAACGACGAGCGAGGTGAGATTTGAGGAAGGACTTGACGCAATTTCTGAAATGGAAGATGACCAAAGTGCAGATGCCATAGATAAGGAGAGACAGGTCCAGTAGAATGAGATGATGCTCCAGCATAGGGTGTTTGGACCAGTCAATACAGCCCGCCATGCTCACGGCCACACCCAATCACGTTGCCCATGAGAATGTCCTGAAACACAAGTGATGATGGGTCAAATATTGCTCGACAATGTAAATCCTTAGTAATCTGACTAATTGATAGTAAATTCATTGAGAAATTAGGGGCATGCAGCACATTCTGCAACTGCATAGAAGGTGTCAAGGCAATCTCCCCCTTGTCCTGTGATGGGAGAATGAGTCCCATCTGCTATGACCATTGTCCTTCCTAGGGAAACATGCTTGTAGGATATGAGCTAATGTCTGTCTCCACACAAATGATGTGTGGCACCTGAATCTATAATCCATTCTGAGGTATCTGATCCCTTGTAAAAGCTAGAAGTATGAGCACTACCTGAGGAACTAGCTTCTGCAGTAGCAGCAACGTCCAAGCTGCTTTCTGAAACAGGTGGAGGAGTATTGGCTGGGGGCATGATATCTCGCAGTCGAGACACAAGTTCATCATATCGTGGATCTACTGCGGGTGGAGCGCCATGATGTTGAATCTATTCTGCGGGCAGATGCTGGAAAACCATGCTTGGAGTAGCATGTATCTTCTGTACGACCAGTCCGATGACAGTAAATACACGGTGGTCCACGGCCACGACCACCTCTAATACTTGGTCCTCGTCCACGAAAATGAAATGGGCTACCTCTTCCACGAGAGGCTGCCATAGCAGAAGAATTTGGCACAGGAGTCGGGCTTGAGATGTTGATTCAGCTCAATCTCCGAAAGGCCTCCTCCATGGGAGGAATGGTAGCATCTGCCAAAATCTGAAAAGAAGAAGCCTTATACTGTGAGTCTAGAGAGGCTAGAAAAACTCTCACCATCGTGGCATTTCGGTATGTCTTCAACTGCTCTGGAGTAGCTGTGAGGGGCATGAAGGTATGAAGCTTCTCAAACATTCCACACAATGTAGTGTAGTGAGCATGCAAGGGTCGACCATTCTGCTTTATCGTGAAGATGTCATGCTGAAGCTGTAGGATTTTTGTCTCATTCTTGGCTTGTGAATATGTGGCAGCAAGAATGTCCTACATGGCTTTGGCAGTGGGTTGATGCAAGACATCGTTCACAATGTCTGGAATCAAGTTACCAGACAACCAGACCTAAGCATATGCATCATCAGCCTCCCATGAGGCATACAACCATGTCTTCTCCGCCGGCTCGTCCTCGGTAAGAATGTGTTTCTTACCCATCAACTTCATTAGGCTCATAAACTGCATGGCCCATAATTTGTAGTCTGACCCATCCATCTTCACAATAAGCACAGGACCTCTGAAAGCGCATGTGGTAGGAATCTCTACCTTGCTTTCTGACATGATGACCGGAGATAACTAGGGTTGTAGACTAGATATACTTTTGGTCTATACTGACATGAAGAGGTTTGGTTGCATGTGTAGACTTACACAACCAAACCCATCAACATGGAGATGCGGTGTTGGTGGCCGAAGGATGTCAGGGTCGTGGAAGGAAGCCCCTCGAGGATGGTGGTGGGACCCGAGATGGCGGGACCTGAGGGGCCGTGAGGGGCTGCAAGACGGAGGCGGCGGTGTCGCTAGGTGGGGTCGCGAGGCCTGGTGCAGCGAGATGGAGGCGGCGATGCCGCTAGGTACAGCGAGGCGAAGAGCCCAAGGCGGCGAGCCACGAGGCCCGCGGCGGTGGTGGCGAGAGGCTTGAAGGTGGGGGATTAAGGTTCGGTAAAGGAGCTCCGGTCTAGGACCGCCGCTCTGATACCATGTTGGGAAAAATAGAAAGAGATGTTTATTTCTTGAGCCCTAGGCTCTCTTATATAGGGAGAGACCTATGGGCAAATTACATACGGTAGACAAAGAGAGAAGAAAATAAATAAAGGTACAAAGACATGAAATAAACTTTTACAAACATCATTCATGTTCAAATAGACAAAACACATTGTTTAACAAGATTTTTCATTTAGAAAGATAAGAATGTTTACTAGTCCTTAAAACTCGTTACATTAGCCACATACCTTGAGTACAATTTTGTTCCCTTTCATCAACATGTGGACACTTAACAGGTGCAAAGACAACGCCACTATTGGCTTACCGAGAACATTCAGCTTGATTATGGCTCCTCTGGCCACAGGTATAACATATTCGAGATCGAGTACTTCCCCTTGGTCTATTTGTAGTGGAACTTGTTGTAGTCTCATGCATTGCTTCCAAAGCTAGGGAACCATTGTTACTGGTTGAATAAGGCATCACAATTTCGTGTTCATCTTTGTCAATTTCATGTAAATGTCATTTTCAATCTCTTGTCATGATTTAAGTCTTCCATGTGAGTCATGACTTCGCAGATAGTGGATGGTCGACAAGAAGAGAGTCTGTTGAATATCGAGGTGAAGTCCACACCAAAACTTTAAGATTTGTTCATCCTCACACATTTCAAGCATTGGCGAATGGAATGCCAATTCATCAAATTTGATCTGATATTCTCTAGCTGACATCGATCCTTGTTTCAGCTCATCCAATTCTTTCCTTTTTCTCCTAACCCAGAAATCAAGAAGAAATTGTTCTCTAAATGACTTCACAAAATTGTCCCAAATCAAGGGATGTGGTAAATGACGTGACAAAGCGCTTCATCACCGCTTTGCATGCCCTCTCGAGAGTATTCAGCAAATGGCACCCAACAGTTTTCGGGTGCTTGAATAATCTTGAGAACTTTCTCAATCTTTTCTAACCAAGCATCAGCATCCTCAGGAGTAGTATCTCCTGCAAACTCTGGTACTTGACCCTTGCAATAGAGTGTAAAGATTTTCTGATGTTTTTGAAAATATCCTCAGTAGATGGAGGAGGAAGTGGAACTCTAGTATTACACTTGCTCTGAAGGATACGAATAGATTCTTTAAACCCATCAAGTGTATGCTCTCTGGTACCTACTTTGAAGCATGTCCATCATCGTTGCCAATTGCCTGGCAATCTCAACATTGGAAAGCGACATGATCCTGCATGAATCAATTGCACTCATCAGTGTCTAGATATCTAATATCTCACATCTTAGGACTCTTTTGAGAAACCATTCATGTTGGACTAAATATCAGAGTTAGAAGACTCTAATATAATCCAGGCATTCCAAATACCATTAATAATTGCAGAGATATTTCTATATTCTATGTACTTTTTCTGTTACTTTTATTTTTCATGTTTCTATCTTATGTAATTTACTTATAGGCCTTCTCTATATAAGAGAGCCTAGGGTTCTCGGAAATCACCAACGAATCCTTTTCTTCCAACATGGTATCAGAGCCCCAGCCGCCCACCTCCTCCCCTCTCCTCTCGCCGCCATCCGCCAACCCCCTTCCCCCTCTCCTCTCGTCGCCCCCCCCCCCCTTTCGCCCCCCCTTCCTCTCTTCCCGCCGCCGGCCCCAAAAACCCCCCTTCACCCTCTCTTCCCGCCGCCGACGCCCCCCCTTCCCGCCGCCAGCCCCTATGGGTTTGAGTGCATAAGTCTACATATGCGTTCAAATCCTCTGATGTTTATGAAGACATTTGTTCCTTGGTGTACAAACCTTAGTTCTATATCTCCGGCAAAATGTCAGAAAACAAGGTCGATATGCCCTCCATAGGCGCTTTCAAAGGTCCAGCGCCCATTGTCAAGATGGATGGGACGAACTATGAGCTCTGGGCTATGCAGTTCATGAGTCTCATGAAGTCGAATGGCAAGAAGCACATTCTTACTGAAGATGAGCCGGCAGAGAAAACTGGGGTTTATGCCTCCTGGGAGGCCGACGATTCATACGCCAAAGTCTGACTTTCAAGTACACTGACGATGGAGATTGCTAATGATGTACTCCATCAGCCCACTGCTAAGGCAATGTAGGGCATACTTGCAGCAACATACTCGCAGGTGCGAAATAAGACCAAGATCCTTCAACTCCAGCAAGGCATATTTACCGTCAAGCAGAACGGGCGGCCTCTTCATTCGTTGTATACATCCTTGCGAGGCATGTTTGAGAAGCTCTACAACATCATTCCCCTTACGGCAACACCCGAACAGCAGAAGACCTTTCGGAATGCTACCATGGTGGGGGTCTTACTTGCGACACTTGACCATGAATATGATGTTGCTCGCTCGCAGATTCTTGCAGATGCTACTATTCCGCCAATGGAGGAAGGATACCGCAGGCTTAGCCGGATTGTAGTCTCGTCCAATGCTCCTACTCAGCCTCCTTCGATGATGGTGGCCTCCAAAAGCAGAGGAGCCTTTTCTTCGTTATGTGGCCGTGGACCTTGTGGTAGAGGTGGCCGCATCCGGCAGGCCTGCACCTTCTGCCATCGCCCAGGACACACGGATGATACATGTTATTCTAAGCATGGTTTTCCGGCCTCGGCACATGTAGATGAGTATATTGCATCTCCACCAGCATCTGCTTCAGACTAGAGGTTTGAGGAACTTGTTGCCAGATTGAGAGATATTATGCCTCCTGCCTCTACAGAATCTCAAGGAAGCAACTCAGATATAGCTGCTTCAGCCTCTGCCAGTACATCAGCTACTGTAGCACCTCAGGTAGTGCTTATGCCTTTACTTCCTGTCATGGATCTGATGTTTCAGAATAGATTATGGACTCCGACGCGACACATCATATTTGCCGAGACAAAGATAAACTTACATCCTATAAGGAGATTGCACCGAGGCGATCTGTTGTGATAGCCAATGAGACTCAATCCCCCATCATTGGACAGGGGGAGATCAGTTTATCGCCTTCTATGCGTCTACAGAATGTGTTGCATGCTCCAGATTTTTCAATGAGTTTATTATCTATCAGTCAGATTACGAAGGATTTGCATTATCGCACTATATTTGACCCATCGTCTCTTGTTTTTCAGGACATTCTTACAGGCACGGTGATTGGTTGTGGTTGTGAGCAGGATGGTCTTTATCGTCTAATCCGAACTCCCTATGTTGGCGTCTCCTCTTAGTCAAGTGGACCAGTCTCTCCATTTACATGGCATCTACGCTTTGGCCACCTCCCTCTTCAGAAGATGCGTCATATCTTGACTCAGATTTTCACCGAGCTCTTCCTTTCAGTGTGAAACATGTCAATTGGGAAAGCATCATAGATCTGCTTTTCCTAGTCGTCGGTCTCGGAGCAGTAGCTCCCCTTTTGAATTATTTCATGTTGACATTTGGGGTCCGAGTCGTGTTCCTGATCACCAGAGACAGGTTTTACCTAATTGTTGTTGATGACTTTTCTCGGTTGTCATGGGTATTTTGTTGAAGAATAAATCTGAAGCAGGGGATGTGATCAAAAATCTTATAAAGGAAGTGCAGAATGTTTTTTCCTCTACTGTGAAAGTTGTGCGTACGGATAATGCTTGGAATTTTGTACTCATGCTCTTTCACATTTCTTCTCGTCTCGAGGCATTATCCATCAAACAACATGTGCTTACACATCTCAACATAATGGAATTGCAGAGAGAAAGCATCGTCATCTTCTTGATATCACACGGACTCTACTTATCTAGAATTGTGCTCCCATTTCCTTTTGGGGTGATGCAGTCCTTACGGTATGTTATCTGGTGAATCGTATGCCATCCTCTGTCTTAGGTGAGACAATTCCTCTTTCCGTTGTTTTTCCTGACAAGGAATTATTCTCTCTTACTCTTCGTGTCTTTGGCGTTGTTACCTCTGTTCATCAGTTGTCTCCGGGACTTGACAAGCTCTCACCTAAGCTTGCTAAGTGTGTATTTGTTGGGTACTCTCGGACTCAGAAGGGTTACCGATGCTATGACCCTATAAACAGGAAATATTATGTCAGTGTCGATGTCACATTCTTTGAGTCTGTGATGTATTTCTCCCCTGTAGGTGACAGGTTGGCCACATCCACATCTGATGATGAGATCTATGTACTACCTCCTCCTCTCTGTCCGTCTTTGCTGGTACCAGTTCCCGTTGTTCCACCACCATCACCACCACCACCACCTCCACAACCACAAGTTTCACCTTTACCGAAATTATATACCCGTCGGTCTGTTCCTGCTCATGGTACTCGTCAATCATCCAGCACGCCTCAGGTTTGTCCAGATATTATTACTAACGATGGGTCTGATAATGTGCAAGTGCAAGGATCTTTGCACGAGAATAGCATACTGGCGAGTATTGTGTCTGATGATCTGAATGTACCTATTGCCATACGAAAGCAGAAGCGTACCTGTACATCATATCCGCTTGCTTCACAGGTTTCCTTCCATCATCTCACAGGGGACTTTCAGAGGTTTGTTGTGGCCCTATCTGCCGTGGAAATACCACGGAATTATCAGGACGCCTTGAAGGTCGGTTGTTGGCGTTCAGCCACGGAGGAGGAAATGGTTGCTTTGCAGTCGTGGGGTACATGGAGCTTGGTTCTCGCTCCCCCAAGAGCATTTATTGCCAGCTGTAAATGGGTATTAAGTGTCAAATATCATGCAGATGGCAGCCTTGACCGTTACAAGGCAAGGCCAGTGGCGCGAGGGTTCACTCAAACATACGGCGTGGATTATATGGACGCATTCTCTCCAGTTGCGCGTCACTCGACTCTACGTGTCCTCATGTCAGTTGTTGTAGTACGTGATTGGCCCTTGTTTCAGCTTGATGTTAAGAATGCCTTTTTGTATGGGGATCTGCAGGAAGAAGTCTACATGCAGCAGACTCCGGGGTTTGCTGCTGAGGGGGAGAGTCAGATGGTTGTGTATACTTCACAAGGCAATATATAGCCTTAACCAAAGCCTGCGGGCATGGTTTCAGAAGCTTTCTGACCTAATTGAAAGGTAAGGGTTAAAAAGATCAAATGCATATCATTCTTTATTTGTCTAGAAGACTCCCTGAGGTACGGTTGTTATCATGGTGTATGTTGATGATATACTTGTTATGGGAGATGATACGCAAGGGATAAAGATGGCAAAAGCATTTCTGGGTCATCAATTTGTTACTAAGGATCTTGACACCCTATGATATTTTCTAGGGTTGGAATTTGCTAGGAATGCGCAGGGTCTTGTGATGACCCAAAGAAAGTATATTACAGACATGCTTGTTGAGACGGACATGATCGAGTGTCGACCCTCGACTACGCCTATGGATCCTAGCATGAAATTATATGATGATGATGATATAGATGAGGTTGACAAGAGAAGATATATAAAGAGATGGTGGGAAAGCTTCTTCATATTACTATCACTAGACCTGATATCGCTTTTGCAGTGAGTCGGGTGAGTCAGTTCATGGAACAGCCCAGACATGTACATATGGATGCCATATACATGATACTGAGATATCTAAAGTCGTCTCCAGGCGCAGGACTACTGTTAAGGAAAGAAACAAACATTTATGTTTCTGCATGTGCTGATGCGGACTATGCAGGATGCCCTAAGGATCGGAAGTCTACTTAAGGTTTTGCGGTGTTTGTTGGTAGTTCTTTGGTTTCTTGGAAAAGCAAGAAACAAACAGTGGTGGCTAGATCTAGTGTTGAATCTGAGTATAGGGCTATGGCACAAGCAAGTACTGAGATTATGTGGGTTCGATCTGTGTTAGAAGATTTGCATATAGATGTACCTCTACCCATGCAGCTACAATGTGATAATCAAGCAGTGCTATTCATTGCTAATAATCCTGCATTTCATGAAAGAACAAAGCATATTGAGGTAAACTGTCACTATACTAGAGATATGATCCAAAAGGGCTTGATTTCTACTTCCCGTGTCAGTTCAGGAGAGCAGACTGCCGACATTTTTACCAAGCCATTGCTCAGAGGGCCATTCCAGAATTGTTCTTCCAACCTGAGCATGATTGACATCTATGCTCCATCTTGAGGGGGAGTGTAGAGATATTTCTATACTCTATGTACTTCTTCTGTTACTTTTATTTTCGTGTTTTCATCTTATGTAATTTACATATAGGCCTTCTCTATATAAGAGAGCCTAGGGTTCTCAGGAATAAACAACGAATCTTTTTCTTCCAACAATAATCATAACATATAAATGATGGCTAATGGAATATCATTGCTTTGATACTATTTGTGATGCCCTGTCCTGCGGGAATGGCATTGGATCCAACTCCCTAGGATCTAGATATTCAACAATAGCCACATTTATACATCATGATTAACATTCGGAATGTAAAGCAGGAAAATTAAATTATAAAATGTCCAATGACATTTATATATTCATGGTTCAGAAAAATTCATCAATTTGCAATAAAGTCCACAATATTATTATTACATGACTAACAGCTTAAACGGTAGGAACTACAAAAGTATAGCAGCAACTAATACACCTCTACGAGTGAAAATGTACCCCAGTCTGATACAATCTGCGGAAGCTCAAATCACTATGGCTGCTCAACAACCTGCAAATCTGGATGGGTTTCCAAAGAGTTGCGTATGAGCAAAAAGCTCAGTACAACTAAAAGTCTAAAACATGCTAACATTACACTAAGCACAAGTGCAAGAGTAAAGAGAGTGATATTCGTGGAAGGATTGAAATGAACTGAATGAAGTTACCGTAGCCTTAGAGCTCTCTTATATTGGAGGAAAGCTCTAAGGGAAAATTACAAAGAGAGACTGAAGAAATAGAAAAAAATACAAAGTAAAGATAAAGAGGCATAAATGTCTCCACACTCCCCCTAGCTGGAGCATATATGTCTATCATGCTCAGCTTGGAACGGCAACGATGGAAAAGGCCCTTGGTAAAAGCTTTGGTAAACATGTCAACAATATGATTGCCTGAAGCAACATGAGAAGTGAATATAAGACCCTTCTGGATTAAATCACGGGTGTAATGTCAGTCAACATCAATGTGCTTTGTTCTTTCATGCAAAGCTGGATTATTAGCTATGAATAGAGCAGCTTGACTATCACATTTGAGGTGCATAGGAAGTGGCACCTCAATAATTAGGTCAGTCAGAACATACTTGACCCACATAATTTCCGTGCTCCCTTGGGCCATTACCCTATACTCTGATTCAACGTTGGATCTAGCTACAACTGTATGTTTCTTACTCTTCCATGAAACCAGTGAGCTGCCCACAAACACAGTGAAGCTTGAAGTAGACTTCATGTCCTTGGAACACCGAGCATAATCTGCATCTGCACATCCAGAAACTGTGAGAGACGTGTCTCTCCTGAATAGAAGTCCTGCACCTAAAGAAGACTTCAGATACCTCAAGATCATGTTGATTGCATCCATATGAGCATGCCTAGGCTGCTCCATAAACTTGATGACCTTGCTGACAGCAAACAATATATTAGGCCCGGTAATAGTAACATATAATAGTTTCCCTACCAGCTCTTTGTAATGTCTCTTATACACCTCTGTAGAGTCATCATCATAGAGCCTAGCATTGGGATCCATAGGAGTAGTAGCAGATCTACATCCTGCCATGCCCGTCTCATATAGAAGATCAATGACATATTTCCTTTGCGTCATTACCATACCATGTTGATTTCTTGCAAATTCTAGGCCAAGAAAATAACGTAGCTTACCAAGGTCCTTGGTCACAAACTGTTGTCCAAGGAAATCCTTAGTTGCCTGAATACTCTGCTCATCACTGCTTGTAACAATAATATCATCAACATAAAACAGAATAGCAACAGCACCTCTCTGGGTTCTCTTAACAAAAAAAGAATGATCCGCAGTAGACCTGGCAAATCCTTGTTGCTCAATCAACTCTGAGAGCTTCTGAAACCAAGACCTCGGGCTCTGCTTAAGGCCATATATGGCCTTATGGAGTTTACACACCATACTGGACTCCCCCTCAACAGCAAACCATGGTGGCTGCTGCATATAAGCCTCCTCCTGCAAATCTCCATACAAGAATGCATTCTTGACATCTAATAGGAAAAGCGACCAGTCACGTACCACAGCAACAGCAATAAGAATCCACAATGTAGAATGACGTGCAATGAAAGAAAAGGTGTCCTGATAATCCACCCATAGGTTTGGGTGAACACACGAGCAACCAATCTGGCCTTATATTTGTGCACAGAACCATCTGCACGATATTTCATTGTAAACACCCATTTACTACCAACAACAGAGGCACCTGGAGGAGCCAGAACTACACTTCACATATCACGAGATTGTAATGCTGTCATCTCTTCCTCCATCGCCAGACGCCATGGGCTACTTTGCAGTGCTTCCTAATAGGACCTCGGTATTTCCACAACTGACAAGCCTACAAAAAACCTCTGAAAGTCCTCAGAGGGTCGGGTCAGGGAAACATGGAAAGCAAGAGGAAGCATAGTGCATGCACGCCTCTTCCTCCGTAGAGCAATAGGCACATCCAAGTCCGCAGTATCCTCAGAAGGTGTATCATCTAAGACATCCTACACCTCAAGATGCACATTCAAATCACCAGTGTCATTAGTAAAATTCAAATGCTCATAACATATTTTGCGCGTGCAAGATGATGGAGGAGGCACATGAGCACAAGGCCGGCGCTGGTAAACCTGCGGAAAGAAAGTAGGTGTAGTAGGAGGTGGAGGAGGTGCCGGGGTGATGGTGGAGGAGAGGGTGGTGGTGGTAGTGTAGGCGAAACCAGAGTTAGAGGCATATAGACCTCTTCTCTACTCTCAGAAGGAATGAACTTGTCACATGTAGGAGAGAAATACATAATAGATTCAAAGAAGGTGACATCAGCGCTAACATAGTACTTTCATTGAACAGGGTTAAAGCAACGATATCCCTTTTGGGTCTTGGAATACCCAACAAGCATACACTTGACAGCTCTAGGAGAGAACTTTCAAGACCTAGAGACATCTAATGAACAAAGGCAACCGAACCGAAAATACGAGGCGTGAAAGAGAAAAGATCTGTCTCGGAAACGCAAACGAGAACGGGATCTTCCCCCCCAGAACCGATGAGGGCATACGATTCACCAGGTAACACGAAGTTAGAATCGCGTCCCCCCAATACAAATGAGGAGCACGGCTCTGGATCAAAAGAGTCATGGTAACATCCAAAAGATGGCGGTGTTTCCGCTCAGCCACCCCATTCTGTTGAGGCGTATACGCAAAAGATGCCTGATGCACAATACCATAGGATCTAAGAAATTGAGAAAGCTGAGTACTACATAATTCAAGTACATTATCAAAACGTATAAACTTGACATTTGCGGAAAACGCATTTCTTATTCATTAATAAAGGACTGAATAACATGACTAGCATCAGACTTGTTCTTAAGAAGAAATACCCACGACAATCTAGAGAACTCATCGACAGCAACAAGATAAAATATGTGCCCCTGATGATCTAGGACATGACTAGGAACCCAACTATCAAAATGAATTAACTCAAACAGACCATGACTACTTCGACCCTAACAACTCTGGAATGTGGACCGATGATGCTTCCCAAGCTGGTAGACCTCGCACTGAAAAGTAGAGCGAGGAGAGATTTGTGGAAGAACGTGACACAGCTTTTGCATAGGAAGATGGCCAAATCGAAGATGCCACACATAAGGGGAAACATATTCAGTGCGAAAAGAAGAGGCACCAGCATAAGGAGATTGTACCAGTCTGTAGAGGCCTCCTTACTCATAGCCAGATCCAATCACCTTGCCCGTAAGAATGTCCTGAAACACAAGATCAGAAGGGTCAAATATGGCACGATAATGTAAACCTTGGTGATTTGACTGATGGATAGTAAATTCATAGAAAACTCAGGAGCATAAAGTACATTCTGAAGCCTCATTGCAGGAGTTAATTGCACCTCCCCCTGACCAATAATGGGAGAGTGTTTCCCATCTGCTATGACAACTGATCTACCTGATTGAGTTGGGTATAAGTACTAAATTGTCTTCTGTCACCGCAGAGATGATGGGAAGCTCCTGAACCATAATCCATTCTAACAAATCTACCATGTAATAGCAAGTACAAGCATATATTATACCTGATGTGGACACAGAAGCTGAGGCTACTACCTCTGATGATCCTGACGGAGAGCTAGTTGACCCAGGAGCAGGCATAATCTCCCTGAGTCGCGCTACTAGTTCATCAAATCTCTGATCAGACAAGGCTGAAGAACCGCCAACCGGATGTACCTGCTCTGCCACACGTGCTGAAGCTGGAAACCTATGCTTAGAATAGCATGTTTCCTAAGAATGACCTGGCTTGTGGCAGTAAGTACAAGGCTGACGAGGGACGACTACCTCCTCCCCTGCCACGACCACCTCGACCAAGATACGGTGTAGGGCCCCCCTACCACGAGATGCTGCCATGGCTGAAGATGTTTGTGGCAGTTGAGTACGAACAGAAGATATGGAGAGCATGCTCAACCTGCGATATGTCTCCTCCATCGGAGGTATGGTGGCATCAGTAAGAATCTGTGCTCTAGAAGCATCATACTCAGAGTCGAGTGCCGCTAGGAAAACTCTGGTCATCACCGAATCCTTATATGACTTGAGCTGCTCTAGTGTGGCAGTCAAGGGAATGTAACCATGTAACTTCTCAAACATAACCCTTAGAGAAGTATGAAAGGTATGGAGAGGACGACCACTATGTTTTGACATGAATATGTCATGCTAAAGTTACAGAATCTTCGACTCATTCCTACCCGGAGAGTATGTGGCGGCAAGAATGTCCGACATAGCCTTCGTCATGGGCTGACTCAGTATATCATTGGCTATCTCCATGGACACAGACCCAGAAAACTACACTCATGCATAGGCATCGTCTGCCTCCCGTGAGGCATTAAGCCCAGTCTTGTCACCAGGCTCCTCCTGTATGAGGATATGCTTCTTGTCATTACATTGCACTAGACTCATGAACTGCATGGCCCATAGTTCATAGTTCGCTCCATCCATCTTCACGATGGGTGTTGGACCTTTGAAGGGACCTACAGGTGGAACATCTGCTTTGTTGTCTGACATGACGACAACAAACTCCAAGACTGGGTTGCATACTAGAATACCTATGCCTACACAGGAAGACGGCTGTGGGTGTAGACTCATACCACAACCTCTTACATCCACTAGAGGCTTCTTTAGGTACCTAGGATAGTTTTAAAAGATAAAAAACCACACCCTAGGAACTAAATCAGACCTAGCAGGGCCCACAAGGAAGGAGTTGCGACAACCTTTCCAAAATAGGCGACCTCCTTTGACAGTCGACGACGGCCGGCGGTAGCTGTAGTCATTGTTGCTGCTGGCGGCGGCCGGCGGCTGTGGTCGCTGCTGCTGTTGTTGGCGGCGGGCGGCGGCAACTTGGGACCGCTGCTGGTGCTTCTTGGCGACAGCGGCTATGGTTGCTGTTGTTGACGACCACAGCGGCGACCGCGCGAGGGCGAGTTAGGGTTTTGGTGGGTGGGATTCTAGGGCACAGGATCCAGTCTAGGATTGTCGCTCTGATACCATGTGAAAGGATTGAAATGAACTGAATGAAATTACCGTACCCCTGGAGCTCTCTTATATAGGAGAAAAGCTCTAAGGGAAAATTACATAGAGAGACGGAAGAAATAGGAAAAATACAAAGTAAAGATAAAGAGACATAAATGTCTTAACAATATTTATGTTCCATTATTATTACTGTCATTATCGTTCACTATCCCAAACATCTGTAAAACAATTATTATATATTGCACACAAACTATTACTTGTACTTTGCGAGTGCTGATATTATCATCCATAGATGAGCTCATCAATTTTACATTTACCTACATGAATCGTTGGGGGTTAATCATATACGCAATTGTACATAGGTATACTGTTAATTCAAGACATATTTCCATCATCTAGTTACTGAGTTCAAATAATAATAACATCATTTCAACAGTACATCATGTGCACTGGAGCAACCAACCCCAACTTCAACTTCAACCCATTTTCCCAGCTTACATGCCACAAGGAAAATACCTGGGAACGAGTACACCGTGGCTAAAAAAGACCGCACCGGATACACCCTTATGACGAAGTATGAGTCTTCGATAAGTGTCGTACTAGGGATGCAGACACACCAACTGCACCCGTAGCACTACGCTCCACCGACAGAGTCGCAAAACACGTCGACAGACCTGCGGAACTAGAACTACTACCCAATCTAAGACTCATCGGGAACACGAGAATTGCGCCCCACTCTCGAGTATATTGACTTCTTTAGGCATAATTAGCGAATGCAAACAAACATTGATAAAGTGGATTTCAACCTTAATTTCATTTATTAATTTAATATTTACTTAAGAATAATATCACATTGATCTTAGGATTTCTTCATGTGGGTTAGAGTCATCGTGGTGTCTATTTTCAAACATTCATATTTACTCATGGATTATTTATTACACAAACAAGCATATGCCAATCACAAAAGTTATCCAATTTAGTTGTCCACCCCGACTAAAACAGACATCCATGTTAAAAAATATATATCGAAAATGAATTTCATTAATGTTCATTTACTGCTATTAATTATCTACAAACCATGCATTATATTATTGTCGTTCCAGTATAAATCTTGCTCCCTAAATACAGTGATAATCGGATAAGTAGTTTATTAGTACCTCCATATGTTGTTCACCTCTAGAGAGTATAGGAAAGGTCCAACGAAAACTATGTGGCTTGAACAATATAATTATTTATATATTTTTTCCTTTTTCTTCATAAGCCTTAGTGCAACAGTTGATCGCATACAAATGCTTACACGATTTTTAACATCTTCTACATGTGGTAATTAGCAAGCTTTCGTTATTACACCCATCTTATTATCTACTATACGTAAGATGGTAATTACGATTACATAGAATGTGGTTCCTTACTATAATGGCATGTAAGTGTAATATTCAAATAAATTTGCATGCTAAATACTGGATTATGTCTACGGTTTACTTGGTTAAATTGTGATCAATCCCTTGTTTATTTAGAATAATCTTAATCCTCATTGGAAATGTGAAAATTTCACTGCATTGGTAATTAATGTTTCCAGGAATAAAATCCACGTTGAATGATTGGCGTAACTTCCCCTCATTTTCTAATATCGTTAAAAAAACGAAACGTTAGTAATTTATGATTCTCTCTCCATTTTCTTAAGAAATTCCTTAGTACACAATGAATTAATATATAAATGGGAAGGCCATATTAGTTTTAAAATTGTAACGTATGACATTTCTACTAATGTCTAGTGCACAAATTTACTATATAGGTTTAAGATTTGGTTTGCTATAACAACTGAGGTATATGCCCATTCTTAAACTACCAAAATCATGTGTCTTTATAAATCCATAATAGCCTATTATGAATAACAAGGTAGAATTTCATGACATTCCATTAGCTATTATTCATCTGACGCAATAAACTATGAACGGCATGTCTATAGCAATGTTAATGAGCAAAGAGAATCAAATCTTAACCCACCCCCAAAATTGTAAGGATCGGTCTTGTTGACTGTGATATGGACTTAAGGTAAAAGTGACATTGCTAAGAAAAGAAAATATTTTGCATAATTCAACATAATAAAATCATCTATAAATCATATTACAAGCAAACCTAAGGCTTTAAAAGCGCTCAAATCTAGGATCAATAATCATGTGGAAACCAACAACAAGGATGATATTAGATATCATTACGCATACACATTCTCATCCAAGCATCTTTAAGTGCTTTTTTATAATCATAACATAGATATAAACCACATATTTAACGACAATGCCACTATTCCACCTTTCTTTTCAACCATTTCAACTTATTATGCAAATTGATTTACCAAACTTCTCTTAAAATTTCTTTTATATCTTTAGGAACATGAACAACCAATAAGCACTGCACCAATGGAGGAAACCCATCAAGCAAAAGGGACACGAAGGCCTATGGGACACATGTAAGACAAAAAATCACAAGTAAAAAGGGGAGGGGACCGTACCTATATGGTGCTCGCGCGTGCGATGCTAAACCTCCGTTCGAAGTCATTTTGTGCATCATCGTGACCATGGCAACCTCTAAAACACAAGAAACCCTCTTTTAGGTCTAACCTATAAATAATGAAATACATGAAAAATGAGATGTGATCTTACATTTAGATTGGTAGATCCATATAGAGGATGACGAGGGGAAGCTCCTCTCAAAAAATGATGGTGACCCACCACCTCCGATGACGCTCCGACAGAGCTCCGACGAGCTTTGGAGGTGGGAGATGGTGGGTGGTGGCTAGGGTTTGCAAATGAGAGAGAAGAACCCAAGGGAACTTATCGGATTTCTGGCAGATCTCTTAGGCGGATCCCTCTCAAATCTCGTATAACAACTTAAGAATTGATCCATCTTTACTAAAATGATCATATCTTACTCATCCAATGCCCAATTTGCCAAATTTCATATGCGTTGGATTCCTAATGACGACACGCATCCAACAAGCTATTTTATTTTACAATCACATCAAATTTGGATTTCTCATAAAGTTCTTAATAGACTACAACTATTTGGTCATCATCAACTTTACCAAGCTGTGGGTCTAAAACTTGACGTTTCACAATAATTCTCTCAACAATATTTTTAAATGGATAATTAGATCTCTTCAAAATCTAATTACACTACTCTCATGTTTAGTTCCACATTATTTGATGGTAGGATTTGGGTGTATTTGTGGGGTCATATAGAAGATCACATACCACTTGTCAGCATTGCGAAGCAAAATATGAAGATCTTAACCATAGGGTCACTTAACTTGTGTATGTTAGAAAATAGGAATGCAGAAGCGTAACAGAATAAAAGAGAAAATCTTTAAGAACACACGAGATTTACGTGGAACCCTACTCCCTAAGGAGCGGGATGAAACCACGAGAGAACGCCTCAGAGGGCTTATGCTTCATTGCTTTTTCTCAATGGATACAGGAGGTTTGGGCTCCTTATATAGCCTCCACAGAGCCTCCAAGTCCCACCACTGGTAGATGTGGGACTAAACACATGGATGAGGTAAATGGACCGTGGAGGGATCCATTTACCCTCCTATTACATAAGTGACGCATACCAATATACTTCAACACTCCCCCTCAAGCTGGAGCATGCAATGCTCAGCTTAGACAAACAGAAATAAACCCAACTCGCGCTACAAGATACTACAGACAATATCAACTCAACGCGCACAACTGTCGGCTGATGTCGAGGGCGTTGCTTCTCATGTCGTGCAGGTAAGGAGGACGAACGGGTTGGAGTGTGAGTCAACTGAATCTCCTCGTCGGAGAGCATGTGCTCTGTACTGCGCCTGTCAGAGTCACTGCAACTGAAAAGTCTCCACCTGGAGAACTCTGGCCCGCCACAACAATGTGGACAACTGCTCCATCTCTGAAAAAGGGTCGAACTGAAAAGGGTCGTGGAATGCAATCCTCGTCAGAGTCCACGGTTGCTGGAGAATGGAATCTGAAAGTCTCCTCATCGGAGAATTGGTCTCTCCCATCTGGCACAGAGAATGGTACTCTACTCTGGAGTACCTATGATACCACATGAAAACCCTTGCCAACATGGCATAGGTAATGATCCTCTACTCTGAAGTCCCTATGGCTCACATGAAAACTCTGGACGAAACAACAAGAATGATGGGGACCACGACAAAAGATGGCATACACATGCTCATCTGAAAAGAGAGACCGCATCCATGTGCGTGTCTAAAACTGAAGACTCGAAAACTTCTGAATGTCGAGTCTGGACACCTGATCATCTGTAGAGTCTGAACAAACTGGCTGGTCTAGAATGTGGAATCTGTCATCTGAATCCGGAATAGACATGTGACTCTACACCATAATCCCACTTTCTCCCATACTGGTCGGAATAACAATCGTCGACCAAGTTGGAAGAAGACAATAAAATGGGGATGAACAAAATCAAATAGTCGATCACAAGTTTTTTTCCAGCTTCTCAAATCATTATTTTTTTAATCATATTTTTTAAGCCGTTTCATTCTTCTTCTTCTTCTTTACGACTTTTGCAACACACTATTTTTTGCAAATATTTTGCGTACGACTTTTCTTTGTACGTGCCCCTTTTCCCCCTTTTTTCAACAAAAATCTCTCCTCTTTTTTTACAAATATTTTTGCGTGCGACTTTTTTCTTGTACGTGCCTCTTTCAAAAGATGATGATTTTTTTGAAACTTTGCGGACTCCCCTTTTTTTCTTTCTTTTAGCCCACTTTGGGCTTATTTTCTCTCACCTCTGTTTTTTCGCAAACAAGCCATGATTATTTCCCCTTCGTTTAAAAAAAACAGCACAGTCGAATTTGGTCTTATTTAGGGTTCCCCTATCGGGAAACCCTTCTCCTCGCTAAGCCGCCCCCGATGGGGGTTTCTCTTGGTGCAAACGCCGCCACCATGGACTTCGGGGATGAGGGGAAGGCGGTGCTCGTCGCCTGCTGCTGGAGTCGAAGCCGCAAGTGGGAGGGGGTTCGGAGGGCAATGCACGGGGGGCTCTACTTCAATCTGTGCTGCCATCTGCAGCATCGGGCTCCGCCTGCGCCTGGGTGGTCCGCACGCCGCCGCCTGCGAGGGACGTGATGGAGATGCACCGCCACTGGAGCCGCCTGCAGCTTGTACGCGAAGGGAGGCGGTTCGTGCACTGTCTGGAGATAGAGGATACCACTAAGAGGAGGTGATGCGGTACCCTGGAGTCGCCTGGAGCCCTGGGAGGAGCCCTCGGCGGCGCGGATGCTGCTTTGTCGCCGTCGTTGCTGGAATGAGGCACTGAACCCTACTTAGGGGCGCAGAGCCAGATATGCTCGAGCGTTTAGAATAGAGTTCCTACGAACCCAATATTGAGATCTGCTTGAGCGTACGTGGAGGAGAAGCGCCACCTGCTTCTTCTTCGTTTGTTTTTTTTGTTGATCACACATTGCCTGGAGATTAGCAGTATCGTCTGGATTTTGTGCGACCAAGGAGTTGTGCCGCCATTGCCTGGACTGCGAGCATCGACCTCCAGAGGATGGCTACTGCCATTTTTGGTGTTGTTGCCATTAGGGTTTCCAAAAACCCTTAAAAACTTTGAACCACTCCAGAACATTCTGAAAAACTTAAGGCAGATACATACTCTTCAGAACTTCAATCACAAATATGAAGAACAGACAACCGAAAAATCGAATCTCGAATTAATAATCAACATAAAATCCTCGAGGATCGACCTGCTCTGCTCTGATACCATGTTAGAAAATAGGAATGCGGAAGCGTATCAGAATAAAAGAGAAAAACTTTAAGAACACACGAGATTTACGTGGAACCCTACTCCCTAAGGAGCGGGATGAAACCACGGGAGAACGCCTCAGAGGGCTTATGCTTCATTGCTTTTTCTCAATGGATACAGGAGGTCTGGGGCTCCTTATATAGCCTCCACAGAGCCTCCAAGTCCCACCACGGGTAGATGTGGGACTAAACACATAGATGAGGTAAATGGATAGGATCCATTTATTCTCCTATTACAGAAGTGGCGCATACCAATATACTCCAACAATGTAGGACGATCACTGTGACCTTCACAAACCATGTAAATTCATGTTTTGTTTCTCTTGTTCTTTGATATTGTGCATTTTGTTTATTACCACACTGTCCTAAACTATCAGTACTATAATGCAAACTCAAGGATATGAAATTTAGGAAGATAATATGTGCCTTGAATAACTGCTCAGATAATCACATTATGCAAAAACCACTACCCTGTAATGAGAGCAGCCATACTATCAACAACAAGCAACTTCACCTCATGCTGGAATAGTGATAACTTCACTTGCTGCAACCTGGAAAAAATTCAACAATCTTGTTTGAGGGCCCATGGAAAGAAAAATGATGGAACAAATTATTCTGGGAGTTGTGTGCACATTTTCCACTTATCCATGCAATTGAGATGAATCCGATTGTTTTGCATCAAAAGAAAAACTAAAATATACTAGGCTTTGCGCTTATTTCATTGTTCGGGTAATGGGGAAGTTATACCAAATACTATCCATCATGTTCACAAATGACCTCTTCATTGTTAGTTTTATGTCAACCTTATAACAAGGTTCAAATATTCGGTTTTACTTTGCACGCTATCCGAGTTGCTTCTATGCATGGAATGAAACCAACCAACCTGAATGTTAACAAAATGTAAATCCGTAGATCCAACACCTTGACGGTTATTTCCTTTTATCCTTAACTCATTTTTCCATTACGTGTCTTAGGCTAATCCCAATCCACTTTACATAAAATATTATTGGAAAAAGTACAGCTATACTCTTTTGAAAAAATGGCGAAGTCTTCTTCCACTTTGTTAGAAATCAACAATGTGGAAGCGTAATATTAGAGAAATAGAATAAACATGAAGAACATCGATATTTTACGTGGAACCCTACTCCGAAAGGAGCGGGATGAAACCACGGGAGAATGCCTCAAACGGCTTGTGTTTTCTTTCACCTTTCTCTCAACAGATACAATGGGTGTGGGGCTTCTTATATTGTTGGAGTATAAGTTGTATGCGCCTATTGTGTTGTAGCAGGGTAAATGGATCCTGGAGGAGATCCATTTACCCCATCTAGTGTTTAGTCCCACATCGTCCAACGGTGGGACTTGGAGGCTCTGGAGAGGCTATATAAGGAGCCCCAGACCTCCTATATCCATTGAGAAAAATGAATAGAATATCCGCCTCTTTGAGGGCTTCTCCCGTGGTTTCATCCCGCTCCTCACGGAGTAGGGTTCCACGTAAAATCATGGTGTTCCCATGTTTATGTTTCTTGTTCTTATGCTATGTTTTATCATTCCGCTTCCGCTTCCGATTTCTAACATGGTATCAGAGCGGATTCGATTCTCGAGGAGTTAATGATATTTTATTTTTTTTGTTCGAGATTCGAGACCTAGGGTTTCTACCCTAGTTTTGTTCTTGAAGATTATTGTGAAGATTTGTTGTTCGTATTCGAGATCTGTTCAGAAAATCTCTATTGTCTTTCACATCTATCTTCAGGCGGAGATTTGTTTCACGGTTTTCGTTTGAAACCCTAGCCGTGCCTGGTTCAAACGTGATCGAGCGCAAAATCCATGGCAACACCCGCTAGCGCAGATCTCCGCTAGCACAACACGAAACTCCTGCGCGCAGGCATCGCGCTTCTCTTCCGCAGCGGCACCAGGCGACATTCAGCCCCGAACAATAACGGAATCGGCGTGCTTGGCTCCTGGCGGCACCTCCAGACTTTCTCTTCCAGATCTGTTCAAAGAGGCGATGCACGCATCTCCCAGGCAGCCTCCAGGCGGAGCCCCAGTCGGCCCTGTCGGTGCCGCCCTCGCCTGGAGGCTCCTGCCCTATCTTCCTCTCTTCGGTGCGCATCCAGGCCGCGCGAGGCGCACCCTTCAATCTGCCCTGGCACGCAATTCCAAATGGGGCTCGAGATAGCCCTAGCCGCATCTTCATAAAAGGCGACGCCCCGGGCAGCGCACCCTCCAAGCGAAACCCTCCTCGCATCCAGATGCGCAGGCGGCGCGTGGAAAGACCCCTCCCCTCCTTTTGTGCGGCATCTAGGCGCGCCTCACGCGCAAGCCCTTGTCCCAGGCGGCGCTCCTCTTCTTCTCGACACCTAGGCGGCGCTCCATCTCCTCCAGAGCCTCGCGCGCAGCTCCAGAAGGGCGGCGCGATCCTCCAGCGTGCGATAGACCTAGCCCCAGCGGTGGTTCCCCTGCGGCGGTGGCCTCCAGGCGGCACCACCCCTATACTCAGGCGGCTGTACTCGTCGTTCTTCAAGCTCCAAGGGCGGCGCAGCCTCGCCGCTCTCGCCTCCTTATTCTCCCAAGCGGAGCCCCCATGCTCCCAGGCGCATCGACGGCGCAGATCTTCTCCAGCCGATGGTGGCACCTCTCCCAACAGGTGCGACGCAACAGACAGGCGGCGGCGCGCCTCCATCGTGAACGGCGCAACCCCGCGCGCAGCAACTCCTCCTAGATGGCGCTCCCCACAGGCGGCGGCGTCCGCACGAAGACAAACCCCGATCGTGGGGGTCCAAGCGAAAACCCTAAGCAGGGATGCCTATATTCGAGGCCCTAAGTGGGCTGTGCCCATTTATAAAAAAAAAGGGAAGGCATTATTTTGCAAAAAAAAAGGAGGCTGCAAATATTTCGGCCGGTTGTGAAAAAAAAGGAAAGAAAAAAAAGAAAGAAATTCGAAAAAAAAAGGGCCGCGTACATGAAAAAGCCGTACGTTGTTGAGGAAAAAAAGTCGCATACAAAGAAAAGTCGTACGCAATTTTAAAAAAAAAGAAGAAGTTGCAAAAGCCGATAAAAAAAAGGTCAAACGGCTTATAAAAAAATGAATAAAAAAATGATGAATGTTTTGAAAAACAGACAAAGTTGTGATCGGCTAAGTGGTTTGTTTTTGTCCCCATCATTGTTGTCTTCTCTCAACTTGGTCGACATCCATGTTTTGCGACAAGTATGGGAGAAAGGGGGAGTATATATGTAGAGTCACAGGTGTAGATCCAGATTCAGATATCAGTCTCCAGACTAGCCAGATGATCAGACTCTACAGTTCGGTTTCAGACTCGACGATCATTGTTCCGAGTCTCCAGTTTCAGACACGCACGAGTTTACGGTCATTTTCAGATGAGCATATGTTGCCATCATTTGTTTCGAGGTCCCCATCATTCTTCTTGTTGTCAGGCCAGAGTTTTCATGTGAGCCATAGGGACTCCAGAGCAGAGGACCATTCCCTTGAGGGCAAGGGTTTTCATGTGGTATCATAGGTACTCCAGAGTAGAGTATCATTCTCTGAGCCAGATGGGAGAGACCCAGTTCTCCGACGAGGAGACTTCAGGCGCAGTTTCAGACTCGGTGGTCAGATTCCGAGTCTTCAATTGACTCACACTCCAGCCCGTTCGTCCTCCTCACCTGCACGGCATGAGAAGCAACTTCCTCGACTGCAGCAATGTGCGCGTTGGGTTGATATTGTCCGTAGTGTCATGTAGCGTTGAGTTGAGTTTCTTTCTGTTTGTCCAAGCTGAGCATTGCATGCTCCAGTTTGAGGGGGAGTGTTGGAGTATAAGTTGTATGCGCCTATTGTGTTGTAGCAGGGTAAATGGATCCTGGAGGAGATCCATTTACCTCATCTAGTGTTTAGTCCCACATTGTCCAACGGTGGGACTTGGAGGCTCTGGAGAAGCTATATAAGGAGCCCCAGACCTCCTGTATCCATTGAGAAAAAGGAATAGAATATCCGCCCCTTTGAGGGCTTCTCCCGTGGTTTCATCCCGCTCCTCACGGAGTAGGGTTCCACGTAAAATCATGGTGTTCCCATGTTTATGTTTCTTGTTCTTATGCTCTGTTTTATCATTCTGCTTCCGCTTCCGATTTCTAACATATATAGCCTATACTGACTCTCCAAGTCCCACAAATAACCGATGTGGGGCTAAACCATTGGATGTGGTAATTGGACCTTGGAGGGATCCAATTACCCATCACTACAATGACGCATACTCCAACACTCCCCCTCAAGCTAGAGTATGCAATGCTCATCTTCGACAAACAAAAAGAAAACTCAAACTCACAATACAAGGCACTACAGACAATATCAACCCAACGCATACTCTATTGTCGATTGTTGTCGAGGAAGTTGCTTCTCATGTCGTGATGGTAAGGAGGAACTAAAGGGCTGGAGTGTAAGTTGAAATGGGTCTCATCGTCGAAGAACATGTGCTCTGTATTGCGTCTATGAGAGTCACTGAAACTGAAATGAGTCTCCACTTGGAGAACTCTGTCCCCCAACTGCTCCATCTCTCTGAAGGGTCGAACTGGAAAAAACCATGGAAACATCCTCGTTAGAGTCCACGGTCGCTGGAGAATGGAGTCTGAAAGTCTCCTGGTCGGAGAACTGAGTCTCTCCCATACTTGCTCAAAGAATGAGATCTCTACTCTGGAGTCACTATGAAACCACATGAAAACCCCCCCTCACAATGGCATAGAGAATGGGATCTCAACTTTGGAGTACTTATAGATCACATTCCGACCAGATCATGTATGGGGACCTCTCAAACAATGACCGCATATATGTACGCATCAAACTGTAGATTCTGAAACAATCTGAATGTAGAGTCTGAATCTCAACTGTAGAGTCTGAAATATGGCATGTAATTTGATCCGAATCTGACCTGTAGAACTCTATAATACTCCCCCTTTCTCACATACTGGTCGAAATAGATGACATCGACCAAGTTGGGAGAAGACCTGAATCTGGAGGGGGATCACATAAGCCAATCCTTTTTTCGGCTTTTTAGCCCCTTTTTTCTCAAATCAATTTTTTTCTCGGCTATTTTTATTTTTTTAGCCGTCCCCCCTTCTTTTTTAACGTACAGTTTTTTTTGTACGCTCCTTTCAAAAAAATTTGAAATATGTGGCCCACTTTGGGCCCAAAAGTCATGCACCTCTTTTTTTAATAAATGGCACGTTGGGCCTCAAATAAGCAGCTCCCCTATTTTTTTAACTGTAGCCCCGGTTGGGCACAACACTTCTCATTTACCTGTATCATTTGCCTCCCATGAGGCATTAACCCCAATCTTGTCGGTGAGTTTGTCCTGCCTCAAAATATGCTTCTTACGATTGCACTGCATTAGGCTCATGAATTGCATAGCCTATAACTCGTAATTAGTCCCTGTTAGAAAATATAACGCGGAAGTGGAATCAGAGATAGATAAAATAAAACATCAAGAACACGGGATTTAACGTGGAACCCTACTCCCTAAGGAGCGGGATGAAACCACGAGGAGAACGCCTCAAACGGCTGATGTATGCATTGCACTTTCTCATCTGATACCGGGGTGTCTGGGGCTTCTTATATAGCCTCCTCAGACCCTCCAAGTCCCACCACTGGTAGATGTAGGACTAAACATTGAGATGTGGTAAATGGATCTTGGAGTGATCCATTTACCCATCTACATGATAAGTGGCGCATAGTCTAACACTCTCCCTCAAGCTGGAGCATGCAATGCTCAGTTTAGACAAACAGAAAGAAATCTCGACTTACAATACAAAATGCTACAGACAATTCAAGTCAATGAGCACAACCGTCGGTTGCTGTCGAGAATGTTACTTCTCATGTCGTGCAAGTGAGAAGGACGAATGGACTGAAGTGTGAGTCGAATTGAATCTCCTAACTGGAGAGCATGTGCTATGTATTGCGCCTATCAGAGTCACTACAACTGAAAATGAGTCTCCTCGTCAAAGTACTCTGGCCCGCCACAACATGTGGACAACTGTTCCATCTCTGAAAGGGTCGAACTGAAAAAGTCGTTGAGACATCCTCGTCGGAGTCCGCAGTCGCTAGAGAATGGAGTCTGAAAAAGTCTCCTCGTCGGAGAACTGGGACTCTCCCATACTGGCTCAGAGAATGTGATCTCTACTCTGGAGTCCCTATGAAACCACAAGAAAACTCTAGCCCACGCAGTATAGGGAATGGGATCTCTACTCTGGAATCCCTATGGAACACATGAAAACTCTGACCAAAACAAAAGATGGGGACTATAACAAATGATGGCAAACATGTGCACATCTGAGAAGGAGTCTCTCTCTGGAGAACTCGAAGAAAATAGGTCACTCAAAGATGGAGTGCCTCGAACTTGGACTATGAACCAATCCGCAGAGTCTGAAACTGAACTATAGAGTCTGGAAAATCTGGCATGGAATCTGACATCTGAATCTGGAATCTGGAGAATCTCTGGCATGTAGAACTCTACACAATACCCCCCTTTCTCTCATACTTGGCGGAAAATAGTGACATTGACAAAGTTGGGAGAAGACAATAAAATGGAGAAAACATGAATCACATAAGCCGATAATCTTTTTTTCGGTTTTCTCAAAAAAAATATTTTCTCAGTTATTCCAAAACCTTTTTTATAGTCATCTCTCCTTTTTTAAAATAAGCCATTCACATTTTTTTTCTTGACCTCCCTTTTTTGCATTTTTTCACTGAGTAAAGTTTTTTTGTACACACCTCTTCTCCTTTTTTTAAATACGGCAGCCGCATGCCCCTTGGGCTTCTTTCCTTTCCTTTTTTTAAAAAATAACATGCGACCTGGGACCTTACAAGAAAATAAACTTTTTTTAAACTTCGGTCCAACTGGGCCACCTTTATTTAGGGTTCGACCCTTTTAGGGTTCCTCCTATGGGAACCCATCCTGATCTGTGTTGCCGCCCTCTTTGGATAGGATGGCTGCCACCTGGAGTCGCATGGAGGCTTCATCGATGCTGTAGGAAGATGTGTCGCCCTGGAAGAAGAAGCTGGAGCTTCGCTTGTCGGTTGCGCGCCACCCAATGAGGGGCATGTTCTTGTGTACCGCCGTCGATGGGGATAGGGAAGCTACTGGATAACAGAAGGATGGAGGCGGGGCAGTGCTTGTATGTGACGGTAGTCGCCTAGAGATGCCGCCTGGAACTGGGTGCGAAAGAAGCGCACGGATGCGCTTGGTTCCTCTGAGATGGCCTAATCGTAGCTGCAGATGGCATGATCAAGGAAGAAGAAGGCATCGCATGGGGCTGCTGCTTTCTGTTGTGCGAGATGGGAAAGGCTTCAAAGCATGGAGATTGGAGCGCCGCCACATTGGACTGGACCAGGGAACAGAACTAGGGTTTCTTTGTGAAAACCCTAAATATGGCCAACCACCACCTATTGGAGTTGACCGCAAGGGAGGTGCGGCAAATGATACGTCGTCTTGCACGAAGGCTGCTCCGGGAAGATGATTGCGACGCCTCTGTATCTCAGACGAATTTCAGAACTTCAACAAGTTATTTGCAGGAGTAGAGTTTCAAAAAGAAGCCCTAGAACTTAGAACCCCAAAAACGAATTTCGAATAAAAATAAACTTGAAACCCTCGAGAATCGACCTGCTGTGATACCATGTTAGAAAATATAATGCGAAAGCGGAGTCAAAGATAAATAGAATAAAACATTAAGAACACGGGATTTAAAATGGAACTCTATTCCCCATGGAGCGGGATGAAACCACGGGATATGCATTGCACTTTCTCATCTGATATAAGGGGGTCTGGGGCTTCTTATATATCCTCCTCAAACCCTCCAAGTCCCACCACTGGTAGATGTGGGACTAAACATTGGGATAAGGTAAATGGATCTCGGAGTGATCCATTTACCCATCTACATGATAAGTGATGCATACTCTAACAGTCCCATCCACCATTACAATAAGTAATGGACCTTTAAAGGCACCTGAGGATGGAACGTCGACCTTAGAGTCGACCCTTTTGTCCGACATGATGATGACTACTATGAAAATTGGGGTTGTAGACAAGGAAAAATACGTCTACAAAGACATACAGGAAGATGGTTATGGGTGTAGACTCATACCACAACCTCTTCCATTTGATAAAGTCTTCTCCGGGTAACCAGGGTGATTTAGATGATCAAAATCACCATAAAAAACCCAAAATCAGACTGAATAGTGGACCAAATCACTCCCTTTGGGCGGCGAGGAAGTCGCTAGTAGGCCTCCCCACTCGGAGCGACAGCAACGACAATCGGATGTTGCAGTTGCTGATGCACACGACGGGCGGTGGCGACGTCGATCGGCTGTTGATGATGCTTTTGACAGGTGACGGCGGCGATGATTGGTTGCTGGTGCGGTTGCTCGCAAGTCGGTGGTGGTCGCGAGCAGCTAAGGATTTAGGTGAGGTAAGATGCAGCTAGGGCACAGGCTCCGGTCTAGGAGTGTTGCTTTGATACCATGTTAGAAATCGACGATACGGAAGTGTAATATCAGAGAAATAGATTAAACAGGAAAAACACTGGTATTTTACGTAGAACCCTACTCCATGAGGAGTAGGATGAAACCACGGGAGAACACCTCAAAAGGCTTGTGTTTTCTATTCACTTTTCTCTCTCATCAGATACAATGGGTACGGGGCTTATTATATAGCTCACATTGACTCTCCAAGTCCCACAAATAGGCGTTGTGGGACTAAACCATTTGATGTGGTACTTGGACCCTAAAGGGGTCCAACTACCCATTACTATAATTACGCATACTCAAACACACTTTAAGTAGGGTTGACTACAAGGATTCTTGCTCAAATCAATGTTGAAAGATCCAACTATTTTTTACAATGGATGTCAGCTACTTAACGCAACCCACACTAAGAGGGATTTGAACCTTTGTTTTTTGGGTGGTAAGTACAATGCACTCTCACTAGACAACAACAATAAACAACAACAAAGCCTTTTGCCACATTAAGTAGGGTCAACTACATGGATTCTTTGCCTCCATTCAGATCTATCTTGGGTCATTCTCGAGCTTAGATCAAGAAAAACTAAGATCCCTTCATATAGTCTCATTCCAACACTTCTTGGGCCTTCCTCGCCCTCTTTTAGCCGGCTCAACATTCCAAAACTCGCATCTTCTCATCGGTGCATCAGATGGCCACCTTTGCAAATGGCCAAACCACCTTAAACGATTTTCTCGCATCTTATCCTCGATCGGAGCTACACCAACTTTCCTTCTGATGGCATCATTCCGAATCCGATCTTTACATGTGTGTCCACATATCCACCTTAACATTTTCATTTCTACTACTGCCATTCTCTACACATGTCTATGGTTCACAGGACAACATTCAGATCCATAGAGCATAGCAGGCCTCACAGCTGCTTTGTAAAACTTTCCTTTGATTTTCAAAAGAATTTTCTTATCACAGAGAACAGTAGGGGTTCCTCTCCACTTTAGCCAACCTGCATTTATTCTATTTGTAATATCTCCATCAATTTCCCCATCATGTTGCAAAATATATCCCAAGTATCTAAAAGAATCTCTCTTCTTAATGTTATCATCACCAATCTTAACCCTGATTCCTTCACCATTGCTTCTATCAAAAGTACACTCCATATGTTCAGTCTTAGCCCTACTTATACGAAATCCTTTAGTCTCCAATGTATGTCCAGACCTCAAGCTTCTCATTTACTCCATCTCTAGTCTCATCAATCAATACAATATCATCAGCGAATAACATACACCAAGGTATCTCATCCTGAATGTAACTTTCCAACTCGTCCATAATCAAAGTAAAAAGGAATGGACACAAATTTGAACCTTGATGCACTCCCCACTAGACCATCGAAAAAATACAACTATATTATTTAAAAAATAGCAAAGCCTTCTCCCACTTTTAAGTAGGATCGTCTACATAGATTCTTATAAAATCCATGTTGAAAGATCCAACTTGTTTTTGTGTTGCTTGTCGGCCACCTAACGCTACCCTCTAATGGGGATTCGAACCTTGATCTTTTGGGTGGTAGGCATGTTGCTCTACCATAAGACAATTGAAGTGGGTACGCAACTATATGCTTAAAGTTATGGAGAACAGCGAACATACAAAAAAATACTAACATAAAGCACTTGAGAAAACGAAAGAATTTTGGCAGATCCAAAGAGGGTTTAGGGTTGAATGAGCACCATATCCGTGCAAAAATAGGCAAGGAAATAAGAAGGATGAGAGGGTTAGGCGATAGGCGTTGGAGAGAGCAGGTTCGGTGGGAAATCGAAAGGGGCAAGAAAGTTTGGCAGCGTAAGGAGGCGATCCGTGATTGCGAGGCCGTGGGAAAGGAGGTCGGGGAGGGTTGGATGTTCGTCTCGCATAGGAAGCCAGGGAGAAAATGTTTCCAGCGCGGAGGTCAGGGGCACTTGGCTTCGGCCTGTGCCCTTCCTCCGAAGTGCTTCTCTTGCGGCCGTGTCGGGCATCGCCATTTCTCTTGTTCGACGCACGGCGTTGCCCCTGCCATTGCTCCGAGGGGCGTAGCTGATATGCCCCGTAAGGCAAGAGAACCACTCCATCCTCGATCGGATGTTTCTCGCAACGGTCAGATTGTTCGCCTCGGGTTCAGTCTGCCCGGCAGCAGGTGGCCCGACTGGTCTTCTCATGGGCTCCTGTAGGACTGACTCAGTGTCTGCAGCGTCGATTAAGGCGGAGCTCTAGATCTTGTTTGGCGAAGCTTTCTCGGGGTATGTGGTCCCTTTGGGGGTTGGAAGATGCTGTGTTCGTGGTTTGGCGGGGCAACAGAAGGAGATTCTGTTGGGTTCTGTTGGGGGTATCGTTGAATGGAGGTTGTCGCGCTTTGTTGATGGTTCCCTTGATCGCTCTGTCGCGCAGGTTGCGGAAGTGCAAGGGATCCCTTTTCTCTCCCAAAATCTGAGGTGCTTGGAGCCGGCATTGAGGCACCTTGGCTCGGTGCTCCGGGTCTTGGAGGATGGCTCGGACTCCTGGATCTGACCATGTCGTTACTTTTCTTGCGATGGAATGCTCCGGTGGCGTGCCCCTGGTCTCTGACTCGCTCTTGGTCGTCGGTCGTTCTCCTTTCGTCTGCAGATCCGCCTCTTGGATCCTCTGCCTCCGCTGCCGCAGGCGGTTGGTGGCTTTTCCTCTTCTTCTCTGGCTACAGAACAGTCGGTTGAAACCGTCTCTGACGTGATTTTCGAAACAGGCAGCAAGGAAGCTCTCGAGATGCCTCTTCATATTATTGATGATTCTGATGTGGCGCTTGGCCTCCCCCGCATTGAGGCGGTGGGTCCGCGTCCTGGTTCGCTCTTCTCGCACTTTGCGGACACGGACCCTCAAGTTCGGATCGTTCAAGTAGATATCCTGCTTTCCTATCCCAGGCGCGCGAACCCGATTGTGTCTCTCCTTTCGGTCGTGAGCGCTCTTGATCCGGTTAACTTGGTCGCGTCATTTCACGGGCGGGCTCGATCCGTTCCTGTGGCCCATCTTGGTCGAGCCCCTGATGCGATCACGACCCGGGCCTTTACTAATCCTTTGCTTCTCAACTCTGTTGAGGGGCCGAAGACGCAAGGTTCCTGGGACTCGAGCCTATCTGTTGCTGCCTTCACTCATGGTCTTTCTCCGGCCATGCAGTCTTATCCTTGCCCTGGCTCGCAATGTTTGATTTCAATATCGAATGGGGCTTCTCAATCCGAGTGTATTGAGGGACCTTTTTCCAATATGCTTGACATCGGGACCCCGGGTCAGGTGGTTGTTTCGGAAGGAGCAGATTCTATCCCCATCTCGACGAGCGATAAAGGGCATGGCAAAAGATATAGGAGAAGAAAGCGTGCAAGGGATTTTGTCGTTGATCTTTCGCCTCCCTCTGAGCGGAAGGCGTTGATAACAGAGCTGGCGGGAGTCGTGCGCGTACGAGGGCTAAATGCCAGTTCTAAATGAAGATTTTATCCTGAACGTGAGGCATCCGGGTGACCCGTTAAAGAGGACGCTGGGGTCGAGATTTTTGGAATGGGGCTGCGATATTGTCTTCTTACAGGAAACAAAGTTGGAAACCGTATCAGATATGATATGGCGCACTTTTGATGCGGGTTCGCTAAATGAGCATTCGTCGATCGGGCATTGGGTTTTGCGGGTGGTTTGCTTGTGGCTTGGAAGAGCTACACTTTTGCACTCCAGGCGGAGCTTAAGGGCACCCACGCCCTCACGGTGCTCTTGGAATGTCTGGGCTCGGGTGATGTGATCGCTCTTTCCTGCGTTTATGGGTCGTGCCAACATTCATTAAGGCATCAGGTATGGCGGACCTGCGCGCAGCTGAGAGGCTTTCCCCATGATTGCTTGGTTGATTGGTGGGGACTTCAAAGTCACGTTGCTTTCTTCGGATAGGCCGAGACTTCGGGGCGGTCAGGATCCTGGTTCGGCTGAATTTGCGGAGTTTACGGACTCTTTTGGATCTGGAGGTTCTGGGCGCGGCTGGCACGAAGTATTCCTGGCAGAACTCGGGATCTCGTTCTCGCCTCGACTGTTTTCTGACATCTAAGGAATTGTTGGAACTTTTTCCTTTGGCCTTTGTTGTTGGTAAACAAAGAACGAGATCGAACCCACTCCGATTCTTTGGGAGTCGGGCGAACACTCGCTGCCGAGGGGTTTTTTCGCTATGAGAAGGCCTGGCTTCTGGAGGACTCCTTTAGGGAACCGGTCTCTTCCTACTAGTCCAATATTTCTGTTTCCGGTTCCGCTGCTGCAAGATTCACGCAGAAGTTGGCTTCCTTGCGTGGTCGGCTATGCGAGAGTTCAAGCGAGCTTCTAGGGAGGCTCGTCCTGCGGCCAGGGTGGCGGCCGAGGAGGATGTCAGCAAGTTGGATGCCATGGAGGATGAAAGGCCTCTGAGCGCTGTTGAATTGGTGCTTAGGGCAGTGGCTCAGCGGAAGATTGCTGACGAGGACTTGAAGCGTGTGGTGGAGTGGAAGCAGAGGTCTAGGCTCGCTTGGAATCAAGGAGGGTGATGCAAATACCGCTTTCTTCCACAGAATTGCTTGTGGGAGGCGTCGTGGTAATACCATTCGGTCGCTTGTGATTGATGGCGTCCGGGTCGACAGCAACAGGGAGATGGGAAGGGCGATAGCTGACCGTTTTCATGACTTCTCCGCGAGAGGCCCGTAGAGTCGCTGGAGGTGGACGGGATTGGGCGTCGTGCGGCTTTCCTGTCGCACATGCTGCTAGCTTGGTTCAGGAGTTCACCTTGACGGAGGTGAAGGCCGCGGTTTGGTGTCTGAACTGCGACGGTACTCCGGGACTGGACGGCTTTCCGGTCGCTTTCTACAGAGACTTCAGGGACTGGTGGGAGCTGAGGTGCTGGAGGTCTTACTGGAGTTTTTGTCGTGCAATGCGGGGTTTGATAGACTCAATAAGGCTCTCATTTTTCTCCTTCCTAAGTGCGAGACTGCTAAAAGGATTGAAGACTTTAGACCGATCATGTTGTCCAACGCTCTGTATCTCATAGTGGTTAAGATTCTAGCTATCAGATTGAGCAGGTTACTTGAGCACATTATCTCCCAATCCCAATCGGCTTTTGTTCCTGGGCGGCAGATTGCCGACTGCTTGGTATTGCATCTGAGATTATTGCTGATTGGAAGAGGCGTAGAATGACAACGTTGCTTTGGAAGGTTGATTTCTCGAAGGCTTACGACACTTTGGACTGGCATTTTCTCTGGGCGGCTTTGTATAGGTGGGGTTTCCCTGAGATCTGGATTTCTTGGATGAAGCGTTATGTCATGACCGCATCACTTGTTGTTCTCGTGAATGGGCGCCCGGAGGGTGGCTTCTTCCGGCCACAGAGGGGCGTCAGACAGGGCCGCCCGCTTGCTCCTCTGCTTTTCATCATCGCTTCAGACGTTCTAGCCTGCATGGTGGCTCGATTGCAGGAAGTGGGATCACAAGTGGTTATTCAAGGGAGGCCATTAGGATCCCTCTTCTCCAATACACTGACGACACCATCTTCTTCATTGAAGGCGGTAGGGACGAGGCCAGTGCCATGGCAAACACTCTTGAGCTTTTTGGTGAGATGCCGGGGATGGTGCAGAATGCAAACAAGTACACGGTGGTTCTGTTTGCTTTACCTGATGAGGAGGCACGCCACTGCAGCCACGCGTTAGGTACGGAGTGCGGTATTCTCCCCATTCGCTACTTGGGGATTCCTCTGACTAACGGCAGGACAAAGCTGGGTGATTGGTTACCTGTTATCGAGAAGCAGGAGAAGAGGCTCGCGGGATGGAGATCCTCGCTCCTATCTAAGGGAGGTCGTCTTGTGCTGTCGAAGGCGGTGAGTTCTGCATTACCGATCTTCTTCATGTCTGCGCGCCTCATACCGATTGGTATTCGCACGAGACTCGAGAGACTAATGCGAAAATTTATGTGGGGCAAGAACGGCCTGGAGGAGGCTGGCATGCACCTTGTTGATTGGGAGACAATCACCCTTCATAAGGGTGAGGGTGGTCTAGGGGTCAGACGCCTTGAGGCAATGAATGAGGCCCTGTTGTTGAAGTGGGTGAGCAAGATTTGGGGGAGCAATGTCGACCTCTGCACTGATTTTATCCGTCGGATTTACGCGGTGAACGGTGCCTCTCCGGAGAGTTGTGGCGGTGGTCTCAACTCCTTCAGCAGATTCTGTAATCTTCTCTTCCTAAGATTTTTCTTTTGAATTTGCTTCAGCAGATCTCGTCACAGGAACGACCATAGCCTCCACCAGTGCATGCTCCTCCAGCGAGACAGTCAATAGCGAACTCACGGCGACATCTCCTTGATCAGGCACTAAATGCGGCGACAATGGTGGTGGAACCACATGGACCAGCTGTTAGAAAATTGGAAGCGGAAGCGTAACATGGAATAAGATAAATAAAGAAGAAAGAACAGCAGGATTTAACGTGGAACCCTACTCCGTGAGGAGCGGGATGAAACCACGGGAGAAGCCCTCAAAGGGGCGTGTTATGCATTGCACTTTCTCAACTGTTACAGGAGGTCTGGGGCTCTTTATATAGCCTCTCCAGAGCCTCCAAGTCCCACCACTGGACGATGTGGGACTAAACAACTGTGTGGGGTAAATGGATCTCCTCCAGGATCCATTTACCCTGCTACAGCACAATAGGCGCATACAACTTATGCTCCAACACTCCCCCTCAAGCTGGAGCATGCAATGCTCAGCTTGGACAAACAGACAGAAACTCAACTCAACGCTACAGGACACTACGGACAATATCAACCCAACGCGCACATTGCTGCAGTCGAGGACGTTGCTTCTCATGCCGTGCAGGTGAGGAGGACGAACGGGCTGGAGTGTGAGTCAACTGAAGACTCGTAACCTGACCATCGAGTCTGAACTTGCGCCTGAAGTCTCCTCGTCGGAGGACTGGGTCTCTCCCATCTGGCTCAGAGAATGGTGCACTGCTCTGGTGTACCTATGACTCACATGAAGACTCTGGCCTGACAACTAGAAGAATGATGGGGACCTCTGACAATGATGGCACCTTATGCTCATCTGACAATGACCGCACACTTGTGCGTGTCTGAAACTGGACTCGGAAGACAATCGTCGAGTCTGAAACCGCTGAATCTGTATAGTCTGAAAATCTGAACTGGTCGGACGAATCTGATATCTCTGAAATCTGGAGAAGACCTGTGACTATACATATACTCCCCCTTTCTCCCATACTTGTCGGAACATGAACATCGACAAAGTTGGGAGAAGACAAGATGAATAGGGGGTAAACAACAAGAACATGAAACTTGCGGCTTTATCAAATTTTTTTTAATAGCCGTCATGATGATTTTTTTTTCCAAGCCGTAGCCATTTTTTTTATCGGCTTTTGCATTTTTTTTTAAATTGCGTACGACTTTTCTTTGTACGCGGCTTTTCAAATTCTTTTTTTCTCTCTCTGATCATTTTTTTTAAAAAAAACAGCCCAAAGAGGGCTCAAACATACACCCCCTTCATCATTTTTTTTTCCCGGCTATATCACCAATTTTTTTTTATAGCCATGACATCTCCCCCTTTTTTTTTACGGCTCTGCTTTTTTTTCTTTTTTTTTATTCATCTTCATCATTTTTTTAAGAGCCCATTTGAGCCTCAAACAAAACTTGCCTCTCAATCGGGCCCATCAACTCCCCCCCCCAATTTTTTTTTAACAAATACAGCAGCCCTTTTTTTTTTCTTTGCCGCAGGTCCATTGGACGATTCAAAAAAAAATTTATATAACGAGCCATTAGGGTTCCCCCGTTGGGAAACCTCTCCTCTTCCACTATTACCGCCGCCGCCCCAAAAAGGAGGGGGAGTATAAAGGGGTCTGGAGCTTGAACTTGGACATGATAGAGATCGATGCAGGGGCCGTCGCTTCTGGATCCCATACCCCATCTCGCCGCCGAGAATGAAGATGGGGCCCGTCAGGGGTTTTGTCTCTTCGAGAACGAGTGCTGGCTACGCTGCTGGGAACATGCATCTAGGGTTTCAACAACGAAACCCCCTTTCCAGAAACCTCTTTCCAGATATCGGAATAATCATAACATAATCTTCATAAAAGAACACTAATTGAATCGAAGTTAAACAAAACATAAACACCTCGAGAACCGAACCCGCTCTGATACCATGTTAGAAAATTGGAAGCGGAAGCGTAACATGGAATAAGATAAATAAAGAAGAAAGAACAGCAGGATTTAACGTGGAACCCTACTCCGTGAGGAGCGGGATGAAACCACGGGAGAAGCCCTCAAAGGGGCGTGTTATGCATTGCACTTTCTCAACTGTTACAGGAGGTCTGGGGCTCTTTATATAGCCTCTCCAGAGCCTCCAAGTCCCACCACTGGACGATGTGGGACTAAACAACTGTGTGGGGTAAATGGATCTCCTCCAGGATCCATTTACCCTGCTACAACACAATAGGCGCATACAACTTATGCTCCAACACCAGCAAATAGAATCGTGCTCGACCCACCTTCACGATGATTGGGAGCCACAGCCTGACGCGCAACGGTGCAAGGGTTTCCTTACGTGACTAGTGCAGTAGTGCTCCTTGGGTCGTAGAGGATGGAGATCTCATGCCATCGACGCCTTACGCCATCTGGGATCACCAGAGATGGGGTCTCCTATAGGTTGTGTGCTGGTCATGGGTTGAGCAGCAGAACCTGGACGGTGGCAACGACCAACGAGAGGAAAAGCCATCTGGGGAGCCCAAAGGAAACCTTAGGGAGGTGAAGACGGGTGTGAGCAGACCTTAAAGCGAGAATCGCAAGGTCCAAGGACCGATATCGGTCCTTGCTGCAGTGATTTTCCTCACGTGATTTGTCGACCCAAAAGAACACAAAAATGCAAAGACCACTCATGTGATTAGCCTCACATATAGGAAAATTTATAGACGTACCCCTAATCTTCCTTGGAACTCATAAAGCTCCTCGCGAATCCACTATATTAAATTATTGAGTCCATTATCTAAATTATCGAGCCCCTTATCGAGTTATCGAGCTGAGCAGGACTTGGCTCGGACTCGGCTCGTTAAGCTATCGAGCCCAAAATTTTGGCTCGGGCTCAGCTCAATAGCTTAATGAGCCAGGTTCACGAACCATTATCAAGTTGAGCTCGAGCCTGGCTCATCGAGCTGTGACTCAATAGCTAGCCTTAACTGGATGGGTGGGGGAGAGCTTTGTAACCGTTTTCCGCGCATGTTTGCCCTGGCTGTTGATCGTGACGTCCGTGTTGCCTCCTGCTGGAACGACGGAAACTAGATGTCGCTTTTTCGTGCTAGCTTTTCTGACCAGCGTCTTGAGGAGTTTCTTCTCCTGCTTGACTCCTTGAGAGCGCTTGGCGGTCCTTCCGAGGAGCGGGACCACTGGGTGTGGACGGGGGATCCTTTACGGTCAAGAAGGTATACACGGCGATCTCCAGGTCACCTCCTTCGTAGTCGGTCGAGCTGGTTAGGGATTGTCGTTTCTTGTGGGGACTCAGGCTCCCAGAACGGGTTGGTTTCTTCCTATGGCTGCTCAGACGCAAGAGATTGATGATGCGTGATCGATGTGCCAGACTGCTTGGGACGGTCTCTGACAGGTGCCTTCTTTGTGGCAACGGGATCGAATCAGTTGAGCGTCTCTTTTTCCTTTGCCACGAATCAAGGTCTATATGGGATGTTTCTGATCTGCCCTGGGTTGGGACCGAGAGACTGCTCTCGTTCTGCAAGTCCTTAATCCTCGCCAAGCACCGCCCGAGGAGTGAGCTGCTCCACCTGTTGGCCATCATTTGGGCCATCTGGTTGGCTAGGAATGCTTTGCTTTTTTCAGGTCAGAGAATCTACAGGGAGAATGTTTGTATCCAGGCAGAAGGTCTGGTAGAGGCCTGGAGCATGTAATCTGTTTTTTCTGTATTTCCTATTTTAATTTATTAATGCAATTCTGGGGCGAGCACCTTTGAGTGTTTCCCTCTTGTTTGGCTTCAAAAAAAAGCACTTGCGAAAAAACAAAAAAAAATATTGTTTATACTGACCCTCAAGCTTGAGCATAGATGCCAACTACGTTCAGTTTGGGAACACTGACAAGAGAGGACTATAGAAATGCACTAGTGAAGATATAAGCCACCATGTTCTCAAAAGAAATCAGAGGTGTGAATAAGCCCCTGCTAAATAAAAAATCTGGTATAATATTAATCCACTTCCACATGCCTCATCGTTATCATATCATTGTTGTGGAGAAAAAAATGATAAGTTGTTTATTCAAGAGACCCTAGGGTTCTCTTATATAGAAGAGAGATATGTTGAAGACAGAAAGAACATAGAATACATAAAAATAAAAAGATAACTAATATCTCAACACTCCCCCTCAAGCCGGAGCGTAGATATCAAGCATGCTCAGCTTGGAAGATCTCTGGTAAGACCCTTTGGCTAGGGCCTTGGTAAATGCGTCTGCTATCTGATCTCCTGAGCTAACATGAGTAGCGGATATGAAGCCCTTTTGAATCATGTCTCGAGTGTAGTATGCTTGGTCCTCTCACGAAAGGCTGGGTTGTTGGCAATTGTAGAGATGGAAGAATGAATTGCATTATTGAGAGGCCCTAGGGTTCTCATATATAGGAGAGGAACCTGTTGGACAAATTACAAGATGAAGATAAATGAAATAGATAATATGAAAACAATAAGAAAGATAACTAATATCTAAATTCTTCCCCTCGAGTTGGAGCGTAGTTATCGATCAGACTCAGCTTGGAACAACATCTTTGATAAAGCCCTCTGGTTAGGGCCTTAATATGAACATATGTTGTCTGGTCTCCAGAAGTGACATGCTTAGTGGCGATAAGACCCTCTGTATCATGTCATGAGTGTAGTGACATTCTACCTCTATGTGCTTGATCCTCTCATGAAAGTTGGGTTGTTGGGAATGAAAAGAGCAGCCTGATTGTCACATTGAGGTGCATGGGAAGAGGCACCTCTATAGTCAAGTCAGTAATAACAGATCTGACCCACATCGTCTCTGTGCTAGCATATGCCATGGCCATGAATTCTGACTCAGCACTTCATCTGGCAACCATAGTCTTCTTCTTGCTCTTCCATGAAACTAGGGAATTCCCTATGACATAGCGAAGTCTGAAGTAGAGTTCATATCCTTTGAACACCCAGTATAATATGCATCTGCACATGTTGTAACTGAAAGAGATGAACCTCTGCTGAAAAGAAGTCTCGTACCTGGTGATGTCTTTAGATATCTCAGAATCATATGGACTGCATTCATAGTGCATGTCTAGGCTACATCATAAACTGGCTCACTTTGCTCACGGCAAAGGGTATGTCGTGCCTGCTAATAGTCACATATAGTAGCACCAACAAGCTCTTTGTACCTCCTCTTGTAGACCTCCTCGGTGTCATCATCATAGAGCTCCATGCTCGGGTTAATCGGAGTAGTGGCAGATCTACAATCTGCCATGCATGTCTCTAAAAGAAGATATGTAACATACTTCCTCTGGGTCATCACAAGACCTCGTTGGTTCTAGGCAAACTCCAGTCCAAGGAAGTAACGTAAATTACCAAGTTCCTTGGTCACAAATTGTTGACCTAAGAAGTCCTTAGCAACCTGAACGCCCTGCTCGTCATCCCCTGTAACAATAATGTCATCAACGTAAACAACAATGATAATAGTACCTCTCAGGGTCCTGTGCACAAACAAAGAGTGATCGGCAGCTAAATGCACAAACCCATGTTACTCTATCAAGTCCGAGAACTTCTGGAACCATTCTCTTAAACTCTACTTAAGCCATAGATAGCATTGTGTATTCTGCAAACCTTCTGATACTCCCTCTCATCAGCAAACTCAGGTGGTTGCTACATGTATACCTCTTGTTGTAGTTCACCATAGGGGAAGGCATGCTTCACATCAAGCTGGTAAAGAGGCCAATCTCATGTCACAGCAATCGAAAGAAGAATACGCTGAGTAAAATGTCTGGCAACTGGAGAAAAAGTATCATGATAGTCCACCCCATATGTCTGGGTGAACCCATGTACCACAAGTCTCGCCTTATAGCGATCCATACTGCCATCTGCACGGTGTTTCACAGTGAACACCCATTTGCATCTCACAATGGATGCGTCAATTGGAGCAAAAACAAGACTCCACGTACCACGTGATTGTAGCGTGGCCATCTCCTCCTCCATGGCTAACCTCAACTGGCTTTCCTGAAGAGCCCCGTGATATTTTGTGGTATTTCCACGGCTAATAGTGCCAAGGTAAACCTCCTGAAATCCTCTAATGGTTTGCTCAAGGAAACCTGAGCTGCAAGAGGATAAGTAGAACACGCATGTTTCCGCTTTCCCAGAGCAATCGACACATCAAGATCATCTGCCAAGTCCCAAGCTTGTAAGTTTCCCTCTTGAGAGGGCATCTCATCCTGTATGGAATCATGTTGCACAGACAATTCAGTAGAGTAGAAACAACGTGCTCATTACATACCTGAGGCATGTTGGATGATGGGCAAGACCTGTGAGCAGGGGGAACAGAGCGAGACATGCGAGTAAATACACGTGGTAAAAACTAAGTCACAGTAGGAGGTGGAGCCACAGGAGCAGGTGTAGAGGCAGGAGTAAGTGTAGGTGGTGGCGGTGGTGGCAGCTGAGGAGGAGGTGGTAGAGCAGGAGTAGAGGGAGGTGGTGGTATGACAATAGGAGGTGGAGGCATGTAGATCTTAGCGTCAGAGTCTGATGGGGCTAGTTTGTCACCTGTAGGAGAAAAAAACATGACAGTCTCAAATAAAGTAACGTCAGCACTGATAAAGTATTTCCGCATGAGCATATCAAAACAATGGTACCCCTTCTGGGTACGAGAGTAGCTGACAAAAACGCACTTGACAATGCTGGGAGAGATTTTGTCACGACCTGGAGAGACATCATGAACAAATACAACAGAACTGAACACATGAGGTGTAAGGGAGAAAAGATCCTTCTCAGGAAACGCAATCGAGAAAGGAATTTTCTCTCCCAACACAGATGAGAGCATGCAGTTCACAAGATAGCATGCAGAGAGGACTACATCGCCTCAGTAAGCGTGAGGAGCATGACTCTGTATCTATAAGGTTATGGTCACATAAAGTAAGTGATGGTGTTTGCGCTCAGCAACACTGTTCTGCTGGGATGTATAAGCACAAGAGGTCTGGTGAACAATGCTAAGAGATCTAAGAAAGTCAGAAAGTTGTAAGGTACAGAACTCTAAGGCATTATCAGAACGAAGATATTTGACATTGGCAGAAAAAATATTTTTTATCTCATTAATAAAAAGTTTGATAAAAGATCGAGTCTCAAACTTATTCTTCAACAAAAATAACCAGGAAAGTCTATAAATCATGGACAACAACTAGATAAAAACGGCATCCCTAGTGATCAGGGGCACGACTCGGACCCCAAATATCCAAATAAAGGAGCTCAAATAATCGGGAAATGCTCCGACTATGACATGATGGAAATGAGTAATAGTGATGCTTCCTAAGCTGGCATGCCTCACACTGGAAGGAGGATCTCGTGGAAATCTAAGGGAGAACATGACACAGCTTCTGCAGAGGAAGATGGCCAAAACGAAGGTGCCAACAGCCACATCCAATCACTCTGCCCGTTAGTATGTCCTAAAACAGAAGAGATGTAGTGTCAAACATGGCACGACAATGCAGATCCTTTGTAATCTGACTAATGGAAAGTAAATTCAGCTAAAAAAACAAGAACATATAAAACATTCTGAAGGCGCATGGACGGCTTCAAATGCACCTCTCCCTGTCTTATAATGGGCAAGTGGTCTTTAGTAGCAATGACAACCCATCTACCAGAAGGTATGGTCCTGTAGGACCTCATCTGTGCTCTATCTCCACACAGATGGTGGGAAGCACCAGAGTCCATAATCCACTCTGTCGTACTGTACCACTAATACCAGTAAAGGCATAAGCGATACCTGAGGAGCTCGAAGAGGCTTTGAATGCAGTTGTGGTATCTGCAGTGGTAGTTCCTGTAGTAGAGTCATGATATCTCGAATACGAGAGACAATATCATCCAGGCGACGATCGAACTAGGAAGTCGAAGTCTCTGAAGGCTCAATTTGTTCTGCCACGCGACCAAAAGCAGGATATCCATGTTTTTAGTAGCATGTATCCTCTGTATGTCCAGGCCAACGACAGTAAGTACAAGGGTCACACTGACATCCGCCGCCTCTGCCACGCACGGTGCGTCCTCTGGACTGGATCGTCCCTCCTTGGCCACGAGAAGTGGCCATCGTTGAAGAGGATGGAGGAGTGGTCGTAGAAGGCATGCTAATCCGGTTGAGACTGTTGTAGCTTAGGTGAGAAGCTGTGTGCGCGAAGCATCATACTATGTATCAAGTCCGGCCATGAAACTCCAACTCTCGTAGAGTTCCTATGTCTTCTTTTGCTCAGTAAATGTCTTAATAGGCATGTAGCTATAAAGCTTCTCGAACATGCCACGGAGAGAAGAGTAGTGCACGTGCAGAGGACGGCCATTCTACTTGGTCGTGTAGATATCGAACTGTAGCTAAAGAATCTTTGCCTCATTCTTCGCTTGAGCATAGGTGGATGCAAAAGTGTCCCACATCGCCTTGGTGGTGGGCTGATTTAGAATATCATTGGCTATCTTCGTGGTGAGGGTCCTATAAAGTCAAACACGCGCATACGCAACATCTTGCTTAGAAGAAGCATTGGCCCCAGTCTTGTCCATTGGCTCTGGATCTGTCAGGATGTGCTCCTTATTGTAGCACTGCATGTGTTGAGATTGTTGAGATAATTATGGTAGTTGTTGAGATAATTATGTTAATTTTCTATTTTTGGTATGTCTCTCTTATGTAATTAACCCAGGGCTTTTCTCCTATATAAGAGAGCCCTAGGGTCTCTTCTATTGTATGAAAAACGTTTCTTCCAACATGGTATCGGAGCAACGGTCCTAGACCGGGGTTCCCGTATCTCACCCAAAACCCTAACCCTAACCCCCCCCCCCCCCCGCCTCCTCTCGGCGCCGCCAACAGCCCAGCTAGGGCCCTTCCCCCGCCGACCGTTGCTGCCCTAAGGCGGTCCAGCCCTTCTGCGTCGCTGCCTGGGTTTTCCCCAGCCACCTGCGCCGCCGCCAGGGCCCCTCCAGCCCCCTGCGCCGCCGCCCGGACCGACCCCTGCTATCCCGAGGTGCCGCAAAAGCCCCCCCGCCCTCCTGTGCTCGGCTAGGGTGTCCAGCAAGTGCCGAGTGCGCTCCGGTTGACTTCTCGTGGTCTGAAACTGGTATTCCAGCCCCTGTTTTGCAATCAATTGGTCTGATTTTGGTTGTTGGTGGTGTTTTTGGTCTTCCATATCACATCTAAACGCCACTAGACCTTAATAAACTGCATAGGAATGGTTGTATAAGTCTACATATACAACCACTCCTCTTCATGCTTGTGTAGACATTATTCGGTTGATCTACTCAGTTGTCCGAGGTTCATTTCATTGATACAATGTCCGACATTAAAAGTGACGTGTTCTCTTCTTCTGGTGCATTCAAAGGACATGCACCAATAGTCAAGATGGATGGGACCAATTATGAACTATGGTCCATGCAGTTTCGCACTCTTATGCAGTGCCAAAACAAAGAACACATTATCACTGAATCCGAACCGGCGGACAAAACTGTGGCCAATGCTTCGTGGAAGCAAGATGATGCTTATGCTCGTATTTGGCTCTCCGGGACGCTCACCACGGAGATTTTTTTTTGAAAGCTCAAAGAAAGGGGGAGTCACTCGATGGTGATCGCCCCAATATATTAAAAATAAGGAAATATACAAAGGAAAAAAAGAGAAGAAGAGAAACTGTACAAAGACTGCCCACAGAGAAGAAACCCACTACCGAAGGGGCCCCCCAGAAACCAATAGAGGACTAGCCATTGTCTCAATCCTTTAAGAGGCGCTTGGCACGAATAATGATATTCTCTTTGTAAAAACGTTGTGCGGAAAAAATCGCCTCGTTCCTCCCAAGCCAGATGCTCCACACCTGAGCGATTGGATGCAGAATAAGCCTCCTGTCCCTGCCCCTAATGGAGATCAAGCTTTCGCAAAACGCTGGTAAAGAGACGTGATATTGTCAACCACGGAGATTGCCAGCGATATTGTCAACCAACCCACCGCAAAGGTTATGTGGGATATATTAGCAGCCACATATGGGCAAGCCAAGAATGAGAGCAAGATTCTTCAGTTACAGTTTGATATTTTCTCGACCAAACAGAATGGTCGCCCGCTTCATGTGCATTTTTCTCATCTCCACTGCATGTTTGAACGTCTACACAGCTTCATGCCTATCACTGCCAGCACCGAGCAGCAACAACAGTATCGGAACGCCACTATGACAGGGGTGTTCCTATCCTCTCTTGATTCCGAATATGATGCAGCACGTACACAGCTTCTAACTGGAGAGACGATACCCCCTATGGAAGAAGTATACAAGCGGCTCAGTCGGATTACCACTACTCCCACTACTGCCGCTCCGAATCCTTCCGCTATGGCCGTCTCACGGGGAAGGGGAGGATCTTCCCAGTTTCGAGGACATGGTCTTCGTGGTCGTGGTGATGGCCGTCAGCGTGGCCCGTGTTCTTATTGCCATCGTTCTGGTCACTCTGAGGAGACATGCTTTCAGAAGCATGGATATCCAGCCTCTGCAAGGGTTGCTGAACAGACAGAACCTACCTTGGCTCCATCCCAGGATGCTCGCCTGGATGATATTATTTCTAAACTTCGTGAGATGATGTCCGCTCCCATTATTTCGGCTGCGACTTCCTCTGATGCTGCGGCTACTGCCAAAGCCTCGTCTAGCTCCTCAAGTACTACTTATGCTCTTACGGGTTGTAGCAGCTCTGATTTGACTGATTGGATTGTGGATTCGGGAGCATCTCATCATATGTGTGGAGATCGAGCACAGTTTACTTCCTACAGCCCAATTGCCTCTCGTCGATTCGTGGTGATTGCTAATGGAGTTCGACTACCTATTGTTGGTCGGGGGGAGATTGTTCTAGCTCCTTCTTTTCATTTGCAGAATGTTTTACATGCTCCAGCCTTTCAGATGAATCTTTTGTCTATTAGTCAAATTGCAAAAGATTTACATTGTCGTGTCATATTTGATCCATCTTCCCTTGTGTTTCAGGACATACTGACGGGCAGGGTGATTGGATGTGGTGGCCGTGAGCAGCGAGGATTGTACAAGCTTACCATACCATCTCATGCTGGGATCGCTACTATTCCTTCTGGATCTGTTTCACCGTTCATGTGGCATCTACGCTTTGGACATCTTCCTCTTCAAAAGATGTGTCATGTTCTACCTCAATTATCTACTCGTACTACCTTGGATTGTGAAGTCTGTCAGCTTCGAAAGCACCATCACTCTTCATTTCCGTCTCGTCAGAGTCGTGACAGTAGTCAGTTGTTTGAGTTATTTCATTTTGATATTTGGGGTCCTAGTCGTGTTCCTGATCATCAGGGACATCGTTTTTATTTTGTTGTTGTTGATGATTACTCTAGACTATCTTGGGTGTTTTTGTTAAAACATAAGTCTGAAGCTGGTGCTCTAATCAAGTCTTTCCTTATTGAGGTCAAAAACATTTTCTCCGCTAATGTTCAAATTATTCGTACGGATAATGCCTTGGAATTCTCTACCTTACAATTATCTGCATTTCTCAGATCTACTGGTATTATTCATCAGACCTCTTGTGTTCATACGTCACAGCAGAATGGTGTAGCTGAACGCAAACACCGTCACCTTCTAGACGTCACACGGACGCTTTTGATTCAGAGTCGAGCTCCCGATTCTTTCTAGGGGGATGTTGTTCTTACAGCCTATTACTTAGTAAACAGTATGCCTTCCACCATGTTAGGAGAAAAGGTTCCCTTCTTGATTGTGTTTCCCGAGAAGGACATATTTTCTCTCACTCCCAGAGTTTTCGGTTGTGTCGCCTTTGTCCACAATTTTGCTCCTGGTCGTGACAAGCTCTCACCCAGAGCGGTCAAATGTGTTTTTGTTGGATATTCTCATACCCAAAATGGGTATCGTTGTTTTGATCCTGTAGGACGGAGATATTATGTGAGTGCTGATGTCACATTTTTTGAGTCTATTATGTATTTTTCTCCTACAGGTGACAGATTGTCCAATGGTAGTTCTGAAGAAGATGTGGTTGTTCCTCCACCACCTCCTCCTCCTCCAACTCTGCCTACTCCATCACAAATCTCTCCACCTCCACTTCCACCTCCACCTCAATTCTTGTCACGTGTTTACACTCGTAGGTCTTCTACTCACCCCACTGCTCATATGCCCTCTACATCATCCAACACGCCTCAAGTATGTCATGAAGATATTATTTCATCTGATGGTCTTTTGGATGGATCACAGGCTGAGACAATTATACAGAACAGTGTGGATGATGACATGGAGGTTCCCATTGCTTTGAGGAAGCCTCGTCGTCAGTGTGCTACTTACCCTCTTGCTGCACATGTTAGTTTGGATCATCTTTCAGAAGAGTACAGGCGCTTTGTTGTGGGACTATCTGCAGTTACTGTCCCACGAACATATCAGGAGGCGTTACAGGACAATAGGTGGCGTATGGCCACGGAAGAGGAGATGGCAGCCTTGCAGTCGCGGGGTACATGGAGTCTTGTGCCTACTCCTTTGGGTGCCTCCGTAGTCGGCTGCAAGTGGGTATTTACAATTAAGCACAAAGCAGATGGCAGTGTGGATCGCTAAAAGGCGAGACTTGTGGCACGTGGGTTCACCCAAACCTATGGGGTGGACTACCAGGATACCTTTTCCCCAGTAGCCCGACACTCTACGCTTCATATCCTTCTGTCAGTTGCAGCTTCCAAGGATTGGCCTCTTTATCAGCTTGATGTGAAGAATGCATTCCTATATGGGGATCTACAGGAGGAAGTTTATATACAGCAGCCACCAGGGTTTGCTACTGAGGGGGAGTCTCAGAAGGTATGCAGGCTCCATAAGGCGATTTATGGCCTTAAGCGGAGCCCTAGAGCTTGGTACCAGAAGCTATCGGAGCTAATTGAGCAACAGGGGTTTATACGGTCTACTGCAGATCATTCACTTTTTGTCCAGAAGACACAGAGAGGTACCATTGCTATTCTTGTCTATGTAGATGATATCATTGTCACAGGGGATGATGAGCAGGGCATTCAGACTGCCAAGGAATTCCTTGGTACGCAATTTGTGACCAAGGATCTTGGCACTCTTCGATACTTTCTTGGACTGGAGTTTGCAAGGAATCAGCGTGGTCTTGTGATAACCCGGAGAAAGTTTGTTATGGATCTGCTTTCTGAGACAGGTATGACAGAATGCAAACCTGCAACTACTCCTATGGATCCAGGTGTGAGATTGTATGATGATGATACTGAAGAGGTTGACAGCAGGAGATACAGAGAGCTTGTTGGGAAGCTCTTATATGCCACCATCACCAGACCAGATATTTGCTTTGCAGTGTGCAAAGTTAGCCAGTTCATGGAGCAACCCAGGAAGGTGCATATGGATGCGGTTCAGATGATTTTGAGGTATCTGAAGAACTCACCTGGTACTGGTCTTATCTTCAACAGGGATACATCCCTTGAGGTGACTGCATGTGCAGATACAGATTATGCAGGGTGCCCCAAAGACAGGAAGTCTACTTCTGGCTTTGTTGTTTTTGTAGGCAACTCCCTTGTTTCATGGAAAAGCAAGAAGCAGACAGTGGTTGCAAGATCCAGTGCAGAATCTGAATACAGGGTCATGGCACATGGAAGTGCAGAGATGATGTGGGTTAGATCCGTATTGACGGACCTTGCTGTTGAGGTTCCTCTTCCTATGCAGTTGTTATGTGATAATCAAGCAGCTCTGTTTATTGCCAATAATCCTGCTTTCCATGAACGAACTAAACATATAGAGGTGGATTGCCATTACATTAGAGACATGATTCAGAAAGGTCTCCTATCCACCACTCATGTTTCTACTGGAGATCAGACAGCTGATATCTTCACCAAGGCACTTACTAGAGGTCCTTTCCAGAAGTGTTGTACCAAGCTGAGCATGATAGATATCTATGCTCCAGCTTGAGGGGGGGTGTTGAGATTGTTGAGATAATTATGGTAGTTGTTGAGATAATTATGTTAGTTTTCTATTTTTGGTATGTCTCTCTTATGTAATTAACCCAGGGCTTTTCTCCTATATAAGAGAGCCCTAGGGTCTCTTCTATTGTATGAAAAATGTTTCTTCCAACAACATGAGAGCGAGAAACTGCATGGACCACAACTCATAGTTGACCCCATCCATCTTAGCAATGGGAGATAAGCTCTTGAAGGCTCTGGACAAAAATATATCAGCCTTGTTCTCTGACATGATTGTAAAACGATCGAACAACGGAACTTAACAGGGGAGTAAACCGACATGAACGAGTCTACATGGTCATACGGAGGATCGGTTGTACGTGTAAACTCATACAACTATCCTCATCAATCTTTGTTGCTCGCTAGGGTCGGAAAACGCGATTTATAGGTCTGAAATCACGTTTTCCGGTTAAAATCAGAATGACTCAGATTGTAGTTTGAACCGCAGAGTGTATGGAGGCGAAAGGATGTGTACGGGAGAGACCGGCGACGACCAGGGGACCTGGGCGACAGCCGGAGGGCGGCTACGCCTGGGGAGGGGGTCAAGTAGGGTTAGGGTGGGATACTGGAACTCCGGTGTAGGACCGTCGCTTCGATGCCATGTAGAGATGGAAGAATGAATTGCATTATTAAGAGGCCCTAGGGTTCTCTTATATGGGAGAGGAAACTGTTGGGCAAATTACAAGATGAAGACAAAAGAAATAGATAATATGAAAATAATAAGAAAGATAACTTATATTTCAACAGCAATGAAGGGTGAAGCATAATTCTTGCATTGGAGGTATATAGGAAGAGGCAGTTCAATTGCTAGGTCTGTAAGAACCGATCTGACCCACATCATCTTTGTGCTAGCATGTACCATGGCTCTATACTCCAATTCTGCACTGGATTTGGCTACCACTATCTGCTTCTTGCTCTTCCATGATACCAAGGAACTCCTTATGAACACTACAAAACTAGAGGTGGACTTCCTGTCCTTGGTACACCCCGCATAATATGCATTTGCACAAGTTGTAACGGCTAAGGGATGTCCTCTGATAAATAGAAGACCAGTGTCGAGTGAGGTCTTCAGATACCTCAGAATCATACGCATCCATATATGCTTGTCTAGGTTACTCCATGAACTGACTCACTTTGCTTACTATGGTCTGGTGATGGCTACATATAGGAACTTCCCAATGAGTTCCTTGTACCTCACTTGTCTACCTCTTCAGTATCATCATCATACAGCTTCATGCTCAAGTCCATGGGACTAGTGGCAGGCCTGCAATCAGCCATGCCTATCTCAGAGAGAAGATATGCAACGTACTTCCTCTGGGTCATCACAAGACCTCGAGGGTTCCTGGCAAACTCCAGTCTAAGGAAGTAGTGTAGACTGCCAAAGCCCTTGGTTATGAACTGTTGACCAAGGAAATCATTCGCAACCTGGATGCCCTGCTCATCATTCCATGTAACAATGATATCATCAACATGAACTAGTATGACAATTGTGCCTCTCTGAAACCTCTGAACAAATCGTGAATGATCAGCAGTTGATCTCACGAACCCTGGTTGCTTTATCAGATCTGAGATCTTCTAGAACCATTCTCTTGGACTTGCTTAAGGCCATAGATTGCCTTGTGCAGCCTGCAAACCTTCAGACACTCCCCCTCAACAGTGAACCCAGGTGATTGCTATATTATACCTCCTCCTGTAGTTCACCATAGAGAAATGCATTCTTCACATCTAGCTGATATAGGGGCTAATCTAGTGTCACTGCAACAGAAAGAATACTATGCAGTGTGGAATGCCTAAATGCAGTGTAGAATGTCTAGCCACTGAGAGAAAGTATCATGATAGTCCACCCCATATGTCTGGAGGAACTCACGTGCACAAGTCTCATCTTGTAGCGATCCACGCTACCATCTACATTGTGCTTCACTGCAAACACCCATTTACATCCAACAACATATGCTCTTGTAGGAGTTGTAACAATGCTTTATATGACATGCAACTGTAGCGCAGCCACCTCCTCCTCCATGGCAAGACACCACAGATTGTCTTGTATTGTCTCCTGATATGTCTGTGGTATCTCCACGGCTGAAAGTCCCACATCAAATCTCCGAAAGTGCTTTGAAAGTCAACCCAAGGAAATTTAGGTTGCAAGAGGATATGTAGCACAAGTACGTTTCTACTTCTGCAGAGCATGGGCACTAGCATCCAACAGTGGATGCTCATGTAGGAACTGTAACAATATTTTATATGCCATGCAACTGTAGCGCAGCCACCTCCTCCTCCATAGCAAGACACCCCTGATTGTCTTGTATTGCCTCCTGATATATCCGTGGTATCTCCACGGCTGATAGTCCCACAACAAATCTTCGGAAGTCCTTTGAAAGTCGACCCAAGGAAACGTGGGCTCGAGGATATGTAGCACAAGTGTGTTTCTGCTTCTGCAGAGCAATAGGCACATCAAAATCACATGCCTCCTCCTGAACCTGTAAACTACCCTCTTGAGAGGGCACTTGCTCATCCTGTACAGATCCTGATGCGTAGATAGATCACAAGTGCCATCAGTAGAAACAATGTGCTCATTACTAACTAGAATGTACTGGATGATGGGGAAGGCCCATGAGCAGGGGTAACAGTGTGAGACCTGCGAGTAAACACATGTGGTAAAAATGAAGTCAAGGTACTGGGCAACGGTCCCGGGACAGCCACAGGAGCATATGTAGGTATTGGAGGTGATGGTAGTGGTGGAGGAGGTGGTGGAGGCAGAGTAGGTAATGGAGGTGGTGCAGGCGCAGGATGAGGAGGCATGAAAATCTCCTCACCTGAGTCTGACAGAGTCAACCTGTTACATGTAGGAGAAAAATACACAATAGACTCAAAGAAGGTGACATCGGCACAAGCAAAGTATTTTCGTCAAAGCAGATCAAAACAACGGTACATTTTGGGTACAAGAATAGCCTACAAAGACACTTGGGAGAGCTTGTCACAACCATACGTCAGGTTGTGAACAAAGGCCACAAAGCTAAACACTCGTGGTGTAAGAGAGAACAGGTCCTTCTCGAAAAACACACTCGAGAAAGGAATCTTTTCTCCTAAAACAGAAGATGGCATGCGATTCACCAAGTAGCAAGCTGTAAAAACCGTGTCACCCCAGAAAGAGGGGAGGGGCATGACTCTGGATCAAAAGGGTCCAGGTCATTGTCAACTACATGATAGTGTTTGTGTTCGGCAATATCGTTCTGTTGGGATGTATAGGCACACGAGGTCTGATGTACGATGCCAAGAGATCTGAAGAAATCAGATAGTTGTAAAGTTCAGAACTCGAAGGCATTGTCAGAGCGTAAAACATGATAGTAGCAGGAAAAATATTCTTTATTTCATTAATAAATGATTTAAAACAGACCCAGTCTCAGACTTCTTTTTAATAGAAAGACTTAAGAAAGTCTAGAGTAGTCATCTACAACAACAAGATAAAACGGTGTCCCTGTTGATCAGGAACACGAGTGGGACCTCAAATATCTAAGTGAATAAGCTTAAATAACTGAGTACTGCTACAACTCTGATGACTAGGGAACGAAGAGTGGTGATGCTTCCCAAGCGAGCAAGCCTCGCACCGGAAGGAAGATTGCGTAGAAATCTGTGGGAGGACATGACTTAGCTTCTGCATAGGAAGGTGGGTCAAAACGAAGATGCCACAAGTAGGGTGAGACAGGTTCAGTGGGAATAGTAGAGGCACCAGCTTGAGGAAGTTGGACCATTATGTAGAGCCCATGTTGCTCACAGCTACATCCAATCACCTTGCATGTAAGTATGCCTTAAAATACAAGAGAAGAGGGTTCAAAATGACACGACAATGCAGATCATTCGTGATCTGACTAATAGAAAGCAAGTTCATCTGAAAGTCAGAGCATATAAACATTATGTAGGTGCGTGGATGGTGTCAAATGCACCTCCCCCTGTCCTATGATGGGTAAGTAGACCCCGTTCGCAATGACGACCCATCTACCAAGGGGTATAGACTTGTAAGAGCGGAATTGTGCTATCTCCACACATATAATGAGAAGCACAAGAGTCCATGATCCACTTACAAATTGTAAAAGCACATGCTATACCTGAGGAGCTCGAAGAGGTTCTAGCAGCAGTTGCGATATCTGGGGAACATGTAGTGGTGTCGACATGATTATCTCCCCTCAAACGGGAGATAATATCATCAAGACACGGATCTACCTGAGGAGCCAAATTACCTGGAGGCTTGATCTGCTCGGCCACACGAATAGAGGCGGGGTATCCATGCTTCTGATAGCATGTGTCCTCAGAATGACCTAGACGACGACAGTAGGTGCAGGGGCCACGCTGACGTCCATCTCTCCTGCTACAAGGATCACGCCCTTTGAATTGTGTAAAGCCTCCTCTGCTGCGAGATGCAGCGATCGCTGAGGCGGTCTGTGTGGTGGCAGCGTGTGGGATAAGAAGCATGTTGAGGTGACTGTAGGCTCCCTCCATGGGAGGTATGGTCGCTCCTGTAAGAAGCTGTGTGCATGCTACCTCATACTCTAGATCCAATGCTGCCAAGAAAACTCCCACCATCGTGGAGTTCATGTATGTCATATTTTGCTCTGTGGAAGTGGTAACCGACATGAAGATGTGGAGCTTCTCAAACATGTCTCAAAACGAGGAGTAGAAGGTATGCAAAGGACAACCATTTTGCTTGCTCATGTCTATATCAAATTGAAGCAGCTGAAGAATTTTGGCCCCGTTTTTTGCTTGGGCATACGTAGCTGCCAGAATATCACGCATCTCCTTGGTGGTGGGTTGGTTCACAATGTCATTGGTGATATCTGTGGTGAGGGTCTCAGAGAGCCAAACACGCATGTATGCGTCATCTTGCTTTTCACGAAGCATTGTCCTCGATCTTCTCCGTTGGCTCGGTCTTTATCAGAATGTGCTCCTTGTTATTGCACTACATAAGGGTCAAAAATTGCATGGGACCACAACTCCTAGTTCGTCTCATCCATCTTTACGATGGGAGTCAGGTCCTTGAAAACACCGGACAAAGGAAAGATATCACCCTTGTTCTCTGACATGATGAAAAAGAAGGCTGAAACGGAACTCGATTAGGGAAGTAGATCGATCTGAGCGAGTGTACATGATCATATTGAGGATTGGTTGTACGTGTAGACTCATACAACCATCATCGTCAATCCTCAATCCATGTTAGGGCCACAAAAGGTGATTTATAGGTCTGAAATCACCTTTTTCTGCCAAAATCAGACAGAAATAGGAGCTCTGGATGATGCACCAAGGTATGGCAATGCCAAGTAATGCCCTAAGCAGGTTGGCTAGGGCCTGACAGAGGCTTGGGGGGCATGCAACGGTCTACAGAGATCTGGGTGGTGGTTTCTTGGTGCCTGCAACGACTTGGGCGATGATCCAAGAGGGTCACGCAGCAATCGGGAGGCTCGTCGTGGTCTAGGCGGTGGCCTAGAGAGCGCCGCGAGGGGCTGGGCTAGGTCCTGGCCTTGTGCGCAGACCTCCGGCGATGGTGGTGGTACGCAAGGAGAACTCCGACAGCGGTGGTTGAAGAGGGCGACGGGTGGGGATTAGGGTTCGGGGTACGAGACTCCAGTCTAGGACCATCGCTCTAATACCATATGGAGAAAAAATGATAAGTTATTTATTCATGAGGCTATAGGATTCTCTGATATAGACGAGAAACATGTTGGGCAAATTACATAAAAGACAGAAAGAACAGAGAATGCATAAAAGAATAAAAAGATAACTAATATCTCAAAAGTTGCAATATAATAATCTGCCCAGAATAATATTGTATCTCCAAGGCACGATCAAAGTATAAACGAAAATCTTGAATAAATAAAAAGGATCGAGGTTAACCCCATCATGGCTAGTCATTGCTCGATAGGTCAACTCAACACTACAACAAAAATACAAAGGCGCGCTTCTTGTTTCACCAAGAAAATGAGATTGGAAAGAGAAATGTATGATGTATCCCGCATCTATGAATAACAAAACAAGCCAGTAAAGGTGGGCCTAGGGAGTTGGGATTGGAGCATATGTAATTGATATATAAATCAAGGTTGCAGAAAGCGGTAGTCGGTACTCGGTCGGCGGGGTCACCTACTAAGGATTATTCGGCAGTCGGGCAACTAATCGGATTTAATCGGTCATTAGTCGGTTTTGAATTTTTTATTATTTTAAATATATAAATCATTTTTTATAGATATATTCTTATATATACATATATTTGTACATTTTATATGCCATCATAATGAAACAAAATAAGTAATTGACTTTAAATATAAAATTGAGCATGATAGAATATGTTTGCTTTTAAAAAAATGAAAAAACTAAAAAAAATAAAAAAGGTTGTTGTAAAATCCGGCCGATTAGTCAATCGACTAGGCTGATTCGTCGGCCTGACTAGGCCGATTAGTCGGTCCGACTAGTCGGGTGGACCGACTAAAGGCCGACTAGGCCTAGTCGAGTCGGCTACACCCCCCCCCCCCCCGACTCGACTAGTCAGTCTAGTCGGCCGACTTTTGCAAGCTTATATAAGATGAAGCAAGCTCCACTTGAAAAGGAGATGCAAAGTCCAATCACTTGCATTGTCAATTTGTGAGTGTGGAGAGGATGGGTCTGCGGCTTTCAGGTCACCGGAACGTATCCATGCCATGCTTGTAGAGTCGCTGCGATATCAGGTCACCGGAATGTATCTCTATCGTGTCTGCAGGTCACCGAAACATATCTTTGTCGTGTCTGGAGAAGAATCGCTGTTGAAGAAGTCCAACGCGGAGTAGTAATCAGATCGTAAAAGAAGTATACGCCCTGATGAAGAAGTCAATGCTCGGTGAAGATGGATGATCTGAGTAGTACTCAGAAGTGTTGGTCTGTCAATCGTGGTAGGGCAGCAGACGTCCTAAAGAATCATCTCTGACTCCCCCTTTCTCCCATACTTGATAAAATAAAGAGTATGGAACATCAAGTTGGGAGAAACAATCATTGTATCAGACGTATTATCGAACGGATGCCACTCACTAAGTGTCGTGAGTACATCCCAAGTCTGTAACCATGTTGCTGAAACCATGGCATGTGCTTGCCTACTCATGGCATCTACCACCACATTCCCCTAAGAGATAGTACAATCATAGTCCTTCAGCAGCTCCATCCATTGTCTTTATAAGTATGGAAACAAGTACTAATACCGTGATTTTATTTGCAAAACCATGCCTCCTCGAGTTGACTCGGACATAGAACAGTTGGCCTTACTGGTGCATATTGTATATAGTATACAGTAGCTCAAATAAGTGACTAGTTATATGACTCTGACGATCAGGAAAAGAAGAGTGGTGATGCTTCCCAAGTTGGCAAGCCTCGCACTCAAGGTAGAACATGTGAAGATCTATGGGAGGACATAACACAGCTTCTGAAGAGGAAGGTGGCTAAAGCCCATGCCCGTGAGTATATTCTGAAATACAAGAGAACATGGGTCAAAAATGGACGACAATGCAGATCTTTAGTGATCTGACTAAAAGAAAGTAAATTCATCTGAAAATCATGTACATATAGCACATTCTGCAAGCGTATGGATGATGTCAAATAAAACTTCTTGTTGGGAGAAACATTTTTCATACTATAGAAGAGACCCTAGGGCTCTCTTATATAGGAGAAAAGCCCTTGGTTAATTACATAAGAGAGACATACCAAAAATAGAAAACTAACATAATATTTATCTCAACAACTACCATAATTATCTCAACAATCTCAACACTCCCCCTCAAGCTGGAGCATAGATATCTATCATGCTCAGCTTGGTACAACACTTCTGGAAAGGACCTCTAGTAAGTGCCTTGGTGAAGATATCAGCTGTCTGATCTCCAGTAGAAACATGAGTGGTGGATATGAGACCTTTCTGAATCATGTCTCTAGTGTAATGGCAATCCACCTCTATATGTTTAGTTCGTTCATGGAAAGCAGGATTATTGGCAATAAACAGAGCTGCTTGATTATCACATAACAACTGCATAGGAAGAGGAACCTCAACAGCAAGGTCCGTCAATACGGATCTAACCCACATCATCTCTGCACTTCCCTGTGCCATGGCCCTGTATTCAGATTCTGCACTGGATCTTGCAACCACTGTCTGCTTCTTGCTTTTCCATGAAACAAGGGAGTTGCCTACAAAAACAGCAAAGCCAGAAGTAGACTTCCTGTCTTTGGGGCACCCTGCATAATCTGCATCTGCACATGCAGTCACCTCAAGGGATGTATCCAAGTTGAAGATAAGACCAGTACCAGGTGAGTTCTTCAGATACCTCAAAATCATCTGAACCGCATCCATATGCACCTTCCTCGGGTTGCTCCATGAACTGGCTAACTTTGCACAATGCAAAGCAAATATCTGGTCTGGTGATGGTGGCATATAAGAGCTTCCCAACAAGCTCTTTGTATCTCCTGCTGTCAACCTCTTCAGTATCATCATCATACAATCTCACACCTGGATCCATAGGAGTAGTAGCAGGCTTGCATTATGTTATACCTGTCTCAGAAAGCAGATCCATCACAAACTTTCTCTGGGTCATCACAAAGACCACGTTGATTCCTTGCAAACTCCAGTCCAAGAAAGTATCGAAGAGTACCAAGATCCTTGGTCACAACTGCGTACCAAGGAATTCCTTGGCAGTCTGAATGCCCTGCTCATCATCCCCTGTGACATTGATATCATCTACATAGACAAGAATAGCAATGGTACCTCTCTGTGTCTTCTGGACAAAAAGTGAATGATCTGCAGTAGACCATACAAACCCATGTTGCTCTATTAGCTCCGATAGCTTCTGATACCAAGCTCTAGGGCTCCGCTTAAGGCCATAAATCGCCTTATGGAGCCTGCATGCCTTCTGAGACTCCCCCTCAGTAGCAAACTCTGGTGGCTACTGCATATAAACTTCCTCCTATAGATCCCCATATAGGAATGCATTCTTCACATCAAGCTAATAAAGAGGCCAATCCTTGGAAGCTGCAACTGACAGAAGGATACGAAGCGTAGAGTGTCGGGCTACTGGGGAAAAGGTATCCTGGTAGTCCACCCCATAGGTTTGGGTGAACCCACGTGCCACAAGTCTCGCCTTGTAGCGATCCACACTGCCATCTGCTTTATGCTTGACTGTAAATACCCACTTGCAGCCGACTACGGAGGAACCCAAAGGAGCAGGCACAAGACTCCATGTACCCCGCGACTGCAAGGCTGCCATCTCCTCTTCCATGGCCATACGCTACCTATTGTCCTGTAACGCCTCCTGATATGTTCGTGGGACAGTAACTGCGGATAGTCCCACAACAAAGCGCATGTACTCTTCTGAAAGATGATCCCAACTAACATGTGCAGCAAGAGGGTAAGTAGCACACTGACAACGAGGCTTCCTCAAAGCAATGGGAACCTCCAAGTCATCATCCACACTGTTCTGTATAATTGTCTCAGCCTGTGATCCATCCAAAAGACCATCAGATGAAATAATATGTTCATGACATACCTGAGGCGTGTTGGATAATGTAGAGGGCATATGAGCAGCGGGGTGAGTAGAAGACCTACGAGTGTAAACACGTGGCAAGAATTGAGGTGGAGGTGGAGGTGGAGATGGAGATGGAGATGGAGATGGAGGTGGAGAGATTTGTGGTGGAGGAGGCAGAGTTGGAGGAGAAGGAGGTGGTGGAGGAACAACCACATCTTCTTCAAAACTACCATTGGACAATATGTCACCTATAGGAGAAAAATACATAATAGACTCAAAAAATGTGACATCAGCACTCACATAATATCTCCGTCCTACAGGATCAAAACAACGATACCCTTTTTGGGTACGAGAATATCCAACAAAAACACATTTGACCGCTCTGGGTGAGAGCTTGTCACGACCAGGAGCAAAATTGTGGACAAAGGCGACGCAACCAAAAACTCTGCGAGTGAGAGAAAATAGGTCTTTCTCGGGAAACGCAATCAAGAAGGGAACCTTTTCTCCTAGCATGGTGGAAGGCATCCTGTTTACTAAGTAACATGCTGTAAGAACAGCATCTCCCCAGAAAGAATGGGGAGCTCGACTCGGAATCAAAAGCGTATGTGTGACGTCTAGAAGGTGACGGTGTTTGCGTTCAGCTACACCATTCTGTTGTGACGTATGAACACAAGAGGTCTGATGAATAATACCAATAGATCTGAGAAATGCAGATAATTGTAAGGTAGAGAATTCCAAGGCATTATCCGTACGAATAATTTGAACATTAGCGGAGAAAATATTTTTGACCTCAATAAGGAAAGACTTGATTAGAGCACCAGCTTCAGACTTATGTTTTAACAAAAACACCCAAGATAGTCTAGAGTAATCATCAACAGCAACCAAATAAAAACGATGTCCCTGATGATCAGGATCACGACTAGGACCCCAAATATCAAAATGAAATAACTCAAACAACTGACTACTGTCACGAGTCACGACTCTGACGAGACGGAAATGAAGAGCGATGGTGCTTTCGAAGCTGACAGGCTTCACAATCCAAGGTAGTACGAGTAGATAATTGAGGTAGAACATGACACATCTTCTGAAGAGGAAGATGTCCAAAGCGTAGATGCCACATGAACAGTGAAACAGATCCAGAAGGAATAGTAGCGATCCCAGCGTGAGATGGTATGGTAAGCTTGTACAATCCTCGCTGCTCACGGCCACCACATCCAATCACCCTGCCCGTCAGTATGTCCTGAAACACAAGGGAAGATGGATCAAATATGGCACGACAATGTAAATCTTTTGTAATTTGACTAATAGATAAAAGATTCATCTGAAAGGCTGGAGCATGTAAAACGTTCTGCAAAAGAAGGAGCTAGAACAATCTCCCCCTGACCAACAATAGGTAGTCGAACTCCATTAGCAATCACCACGAATCGACCAGAGGCAATCGGGCTGTAGGAAGTAAACTGTGCTCGATCTCCACACATATGATGAGATGCTCCCGAATCCACAATCCAATCAGTCAAATCAGAGCTGCTACAACCCGTAAGAGCATAAGTAGTACCTGAGGAGCTAGACGAGGCTTTGGCAGTAGCCGCAGCATCAGAGGAAGTCGCAACCGGAATAATGGGAGCGGACATCATCTCGCGAAGTTTAGAAACAAAATCATCCAGGCGAGCATCCTGGGATGGAGCCAAGGTAGGTTCTGTCTGTTCAGCAACCCTTGCAGAGGTTGGATATCCATGCTTCTGAAAGCATGTCTCCTCAGAGTGACCAGGACGATGGCAATAAGAACACGGGCCACGCTGACGGTCACCACCACGACCACGAAGACCACGTCCTCGAAATTGGGAAGATCCTCCCCTTCCCCGTGAGACGGCCATAGCGGAAGGATTCGGAGCGACAGTAGTGGGAGTAGTGGTAATCCGACTAAGACGCTTGTATACTTCTTCCATAGGGGGTATCGTCTCTCCAATTAGAAGCTGTGTACGTGCTGCATCATATTCGGAATCAAGAGAGGATAGGAACACCCCTGTCATAGTGGCATTCTGATACTGTTGTTGTTGCTCGGTGCTAGCAGTGATAGGCATGAAGCTGTGTAGACGTTCAAACATGCCGCGAAGATGAGAGAAATGCACATGAAGCGGGCGACCATTCTGTTTGGTCGAGAAAATGTCAAACTGTAACTGAAGAATCTTGCTATCATTCTTGGCTTGCCCATATGTGGCTGCTAATATATCCCACATAGCCTTTGCGGTGGGTTGGTTGACAATATCATTGGCAATCTCCGTGGTGAGCGTCCCGGAGAGCCAAATACGAGCATAAGCATCATCTTACTTCCACGAAGCATTGGCCCCAGTTTTGTTCGCCGGTTCGGATTCGGTGATAATGTGTTCTTTGTTGTGGCACTGCATAAGAGTGTGAAACTGCATGGACCATAGTTCATAATTGGTCCCATCCATCTTGACTATCGGTGCAGGTCCTTTGAATGCACCAGAAGAAGTGAACACGTCACTTTTAATGTCGGACATTGTATCAATGAAATGAACCTCGGACAACTGAGAAGTAGATCAACCGAATAATGTCTACACAAGCATGAAGAGGAGTGGTTGTATATGTAGACTTATACAACCATTCCTATGCAGTTTATTAAGGTCTAGTGGCGTTTAGATGTGATATGGAAGACCAAAAACACCACCGACAACCAAAATCAGATCAATAGATTGCAAAACAGGGGCTGGAATACTAGTTTCAGATCACGGGAAGTCAACCGGAGCGCACTCGGCACTTGTTGGACACCCCAGCCGAGCACAGGAGGGCGGGGGGGCTTTTGCGGCACCTCGAGATGGCAGGGGTCGGTCCGGGCGGCGGCGCAGGAAGCCCTGACGGTGGCGCAGGTGGCTGGGGAAAACCCAGGCAGCGGCGCAGAAGGGCTGGACCGCCTTAGGGCAGCAGCGGTCGGCGGGGGGAGGGCCCTAGCTGGGCTGCGACGACGCCGAGAGGAGGAGGGGGGAGGGGGGTTAGGGTTAGGGTTTTGGGTGGGATACGGGAATCCCGGTCTAGGACCGTTGCTCCGATACCATGTTGGGAGAAACGTTTTTCATACTATAGAAGAGACCCTACGGCTCTCTTACATAGGAGAAAAAACGTTTCTCCCAACATGGTATCAGAGCAACGGTCCTAGACCGTTGCTCCGATACCATGTTGGGAGAAACGTTTTTCATACTATAGAAGAGACCCTACGGCTCTCTTATATAGGAGAAAAGCCCTGGGTTAATTACATAAGAGAGACATACCAAAAATAGAAAACTAACATAATTATCTCAACAACTACCATAATTATCTCAACACTCAACACTTCTCATGTCTTGTAATAGGTAAATGAAGCCCGTTGGCAATAATGACCCGTTTATCGGGGGTATAGATCTGTATGAACTGAATTGTACTCTGTCTCCATACAGATAATGTGAAGCATCATAGTCCATGATTCACTCTGTCATATCTGCCATGTTACAACTGGTAAAAGCATAGGTTATACTTAAGGAGCTCGAAGAAGCTCTAGCAGCGGCTGCAGCATATACGGGACTTGTACCGGTGCCGGTAACATGAGTCATTATATCCCTTTGACGGGAGGCAATGTCATCAAGACATGAATCTGTATGAGGAGTTGAACTATCAAGAGGCTCAATCCAATAGCATGTATCCTCAAAATGACCCAGACGACGGCAATAGGTTCAAGGACCACGCTGACGTCCGCTTCCTCTATCACGGGGACCGCGTCCTTTGAACTGAATAGAACATCCCATGCCATGAGATGCAACCATCACTGAGGAGGTCTGTGTTGTCGTAGGTGGTGTGACAAGTAGCATGCTGATATGATTATACACTTCCTTCATGGGAGGTAAGGTTGCACCGGTAAGAAGCAGTGTGTGTGTTGCCTCGTACTCAAGGTCAAGAGCAGCCAAGAAAACTCCAACCATCGTGGAATTCCTGTATGTCATATGTTGCTTAGTAGATGTGGTCACGGGCATAAATTTGTGAAGCCTCTTGAACATGCCATGAAGCAAAGAGTAGAATGTATGCAAAGGACGACCATTCTTCTTGGTCATGTAGATATCGAACTATAGCTGAAGAATCTTGGCATCATTCTTCGCTTAGGCATGTGTGGCAGCCAGGATATCCAACATCGCCTTGGTGGTGATCTGGTTCACAATGTCATTGGCGATCTCTGTGATAAGCGTACCAGAGAGCCAAACACGCGTGACGCGTCATCTTGCTTCCACAAGAATTCTCCACAGTCTTATCTGCCAGTTTTGGCTGTTTTAAAATAAGCTCCTTGTTCTTCCATTGCATGAGAGTGAAGAACCGCATGGACCACAACTCATAGCCGGTCATATCCATCTTCATGAATGGAGTCAGGCCCTTAAAGGCACCGGACGACGTCACTCTTGTTCTCTAACATGATGGAAAAAGGAGGCCGAAAGGGAACTCGACTGGGGTAGTAGACCGATCCGAGCAAGACTGCACGATCATATAGAGGATTGGTTGTATACGTAGACTCATACAACCATCCTCGTCAATCCATGATCTGCGCTAGGACCGGTAAAAAGCGATTTATTGGTTTGAAATCACCTTTTTCAATCAAAATCAGACCACACGGCAGGTCTCAGCAATGCCATAGAGGATTAGAAGATCCCTAGGGCGCCTACCGAAGGCCTAAGGGGCCTATCGGGGCCCAATGGAGGGCCTAGGGGGCGCTGGGCAGCACCAAAAAGGCGTGGGTGGGGGTGGGGGTGCAGAGGATTGGGCGGCAATGCTGCAGCCCACCGGGGCTGCTGTGGCGGAGCAGGAGCACTCCAAGAGGGGGTTGGGGCTAGTAGCGATGCCGAGAGGGGGATGGGGCCTAGTGGCGACGTTGCCGCCAATGCGTGGAGGAGAGAGGTGGTGGCGCGCGTAAGAGAAGGGCAGCAGGTGGGGTTAGAGCACGGGGTACATAACTTCGGTTTAGAACCGTCGTTCGGATACCATATGGAGAGAAAATAATTAGTTGCTTATTCATGAGGCCCTAGGGTTCTCTTATATAGAGGAGAAACATGTTGGGTAAATTACACAATGTAAATAGGAAGAAAAGAGAATACATAAAAAGGATAAAAGATAACTAATATCTCAACATATAATAAAAGTGTGCACGTCAAAAACTTCAAATAAAAATGATTAGATTAAGAAATCGAACGTCGAACATGGACATCGTCTACAAGAACAAGAAAGAATGAGTGGTATGTGATGGTCATGACGAATACACTCTCTATCGGAAAAGGGATCGTCTAGGTTAGATCTTCGTATTATACTTTTCAAAATCTCACCACTAGATGATATGGGACTAAAAACATGTGTAATTATATCTTAGACATATCCAATTACCCTATTAACTTAATCCTCTCTATTCTCAACAATTAAGCATGGAACTTTAAAGTATATCATTGAATTCAAAATTTGGACTAACCTACAGGTTGCTTGAGCACCATAATTTCTCTTGAAGTAATATGGCTATGAGCATGATTTAAGATTTTATCTCTATTAACATTTGCTAATCTTAGATGAGCGATTCACAGTGACAGATTTTTGGTGACTAAAAGCTCCACTTGCTTTCAATTATAGTTGAATTGATCAACGTCAAGTGAAATTCAACTCATGAGTCGCTTTAAAGTTCTCTTATTTTTAAAAGCCAAACAATGCCTATCCACGTTAGATATGCATTCAAAATCCATTCAATTAAAAGTCTACAAAACTGTGATATGATACCATTATATATACAAACATACCTACTAGGCATACGAGACACTTGCCCTTAACACTGCATTACGAAAGATTCGAAGGGAATTTAGAAACGGTTCATAATTAATTGTGACTAACGCTGATCAATCTCTCACTTTTTATATGTTAACAAAATTATTCATTAGTTTGTTGCCCGAAAACATCCTCGTGCATTGTTTTTAATGATAGAAAAAATATACTTGGACAACATTTTCTTAGGAAAGAACATGGACGAGATTTGGATACAATCAAAATCTCAATGTGTGTTGGATTCTGACGCCTGCATTAGCGTGATTTATATATAAATTTTGGCATTGCACGTGAAGCTACATCCATACCTGTCTGTAAACTCAGATAGTTTTGCTAACCGCATAACTATAATCCTACTAGCCACCTGAAGAAAACCATGGAAATTTGCTTCATGAACAAAAACTGATTATTTTTTAATATCATGCAACTGTTGTAGATGATGTGCTGCATGCGAAAAGAACCATAAAAATCAATTCAAATGCAGCATAATTGTTGTTAAGCTTGATAGGGGAATTCCTTTTACTAAATCAATCATTTTCATAACACAACAAAAATTCGAACTATTGCTTTATGTTTTCCAACCTCCTTGGCCATTCCTTCGGTGTTAAATATTTCTGGAAAGCTGGTTTCTGCAATTTCCATCATCCTGGAGAAAACGAAGTCATGTATAATTAATCAACAATAGAAAATAATTTCACCAATATAAAGGCATGGAGGTGTTAACTCTAATTACCTTCTTGAGCTAAATTTGCATTCCGTGTCAATGTAAAGTACTCGACCACCCACACCTCCAACAGAAGCCGGTAAGGCAGTTAACAATGCCAGCTTCAAGCAGAACTGCATGAGTGTTTTTTTTTGAAGCCGGTAAGGCAGTTAACAATGCTAGATTCAAGCAGAACTGCATAAGAGCGTTTTTTTTTGTGGTGGCAGTGTGGGTATTTTCAGAAAAAACAGGGGGTGACATTTAGAAAGGATTTAGGGGTGACATTTAGAAGGATTTAGATTTTTTATGAAAGCAGAAAAGTACAATGTGCAAATTATGATGGCAAACTGTAATGACATTGATACGTATAAGGCAATTATTATGAAATTTGCGCATAAATATATCGCTCCGCTGAATTAAAAACAAGCATTTCTAACATTCCCTTGACTTTACGTATAACCTCCAACAGAAGCTAAGCAACTCTTCATCCCAACTGCTTTAAAGAATGGAAAATAACAAAGACATCTGCTTCCCTACAGGCGATGTAACAATTTTACTCCAACCAAGTTATCTATAGATGTGCTCCCAACATCTGATATTTTTCTACATGAATCCTTAATATACATCATTTTAATGAGAGCAGAACAATAAAAAGCACTCCTTTTGGTCCAAAAAAACTCGCAGTCATTTATATGTTCCATTCAAATATAAGAGGCAGGGGTAACTCAACTCCTATAAGCTTGTCGCAAGTCTCATCGACCTAGATCAGATACAATTCGATCTCCACGCTTCCGTGATGCGCGAGGCACTATCGCCTCCATTCACTAACATTTTTTAAGATAGTCCAAAAAAAGATCTCGCCAAGCCTTCCATCTCTTGTAAACCCCTTTTGACAACGTGTGCGAAAGCATGTAAAAGATGATATAAATGATAATACAAATTTTGGTATTATTAGCATTAGCTTGCCTCCACTCAACGTACGATAGACACTTTGCTCTCCAACCAGCTTATGCTACATCTTTTTTGGTAAAGGTCACACTTAGTATTATCTCTACTATGTTTTCGGTTTAGAGGCTTCAAGACTTCATGAGGTTAACAAAGGAGTTGTACTCAATAAGGAGATCTTCCCTACCTATAGAGACCATTAGGCCATGTGATAAGGGGACTTAGGGGAGTTCTTAGATAAAAAGGCATATAAGTCATTATGCAGGAAGACTTCAAAAATAAAATCATTATGCAGTATAATCAAGGAAACGGTACTCTAACGAGCAACATGATCTAGACCCATAGTTTGAAAAGAGTAGTCTCGAGGCGTTCGAGGCATATGCCTAGACAACCACCTCGAGGCGAGGCGAGCCTTTTAAACCTCGAGGCAAATGCCTCATTTAGTTTTGGAGAGGTATGCACCTTGAATGACCAAGGCGATCTTGAGGTGGTAAGGCGAGGCAAGGCGAATGCCTCGGATATAGTATTTTGCATTCTTTTTTGTTCATCCACCTCAAAAACTTGAATCACATTATCGTTATCTTCACCCTTTAGTGTTTCTCACCATAAAGGAAGACACGTTATGGCTACGTAAAAAATGTGCACAAATTTCCAATTGAACCAACATATGAAGACTCTTTATAAAAAACAAATTTGAATTTCAAGTTATTAGCTTATTATAAAGAGGATGGGGAGCTTGCACCAAGGTGCATGTAACTGCATATGCATCGGTGCCAAAAGCGTCCATTATGTATTATTTTTTAAATGAAACCTTGGTGGATTTATTTAGTATTATTAGTGGAATGTGTGTTTCAAATTTCGTGTAAAACAGACAGCTCAATTTCAGCAATTCTGAGACCGTTAAAATTTGGCAGTCTTGATGGAGGGGTTAGAAGTCTCGAGTTTAGTTGAATTTCAATTACATCATGGTGATATATGGTGATCCAAATTCCACATGAATTCATTTCAAAAAATAATATATAATGGACGTTTTTGGCACTGGTGCATATACAGTTACATGCACCTTGGTGCAAGCTCCCCATCCTCTATTGTAAATATCAAGTATTATATATAATATATCATTGGAAGAGCTAACTATTGAAAATAAACTTTAGGAATTCCACTCAACAACACCATTTTTTACAATACACATATTTTTTAAGAACTCGAAAAAAATAGTGGATAACTTTCATATTATAGATCTAAAGTTTATATAAAAAGCTCCCCAAGCGCAATGTATCGAACCATTTATTCCCTTTTAATATTGAAGAATTACACTAAAAATCATTTAATTACTTTAAATATGTATGGATTGTGTTATAATATAGTTTTCTTAATATTATACATATTTTTTGTTAAATTGTAAATTTTTGGAAGAAAATGAGGCATATGCCTCCACTGCCTCGAGGTTGTGCCTCTCCTTGATTTCACAAAATCGCCCCATTCCACCCTTCTTTTCAAACCTTGTCTGGAACTCAAATGATTCTTGTTGGTGGAAATGAGCAATCTGTTTATTCCATAGAACCCTAGGCTCTCTTATATAGAGAGGACCCATGGGTAAATTACATAAGAGGTTATCGAGAAAATAAAAATAGAGAAAATGATACATCGACTACATAATACTCTTTACACTCCCCCTCAAGATGGAGCATAGAAATCAACCATGCTCAGCTTTGAAGAACATCTTTGGAAAGGTCCTCTGAGCAATGGCTTGGTGAAAATGTCGGCAGTCTGCTCCTCTGAACTAACATGTGAAGTAGAAATCAAGCCCTTCTGGATCATATCTCTAGTGTAGTGGCAGACTACCTCAATATGTTTTGTTCTTTCATGAAATGTTGGATTATTGGCAATGAACAAAACAGCTTGATTGTCACACTGTAGCTGCATGGGTAGAGGTACATCTATATGCAAGTCTTCTAGTACAGCTCGAACCCGCATCATCTATGTGCTTGCTTGTGCCATAGCCTATATTCGGATTCAGCACTGGATCTCACCACAACAGTTTGTTTCTTACTTTTCCAAGAAACCAGAGAGCTATCCACAAAAACTGCAAAGCCTGAAGTAGACTTACGATCCTTAGGACATCCTGCATAGTCTGCATCTGCACAAGCCGAAATAGATAAATCTGTGTTCTTTCTAAACAGCAATCCTGAGCATGGAGAAGACTTTAAATACCTAAGTATCATGTATATAGCATCCATATGTACATGTCTTGGTTGCTCCATGAATTGACTCACTCGACTTACTACAAAAGCAATATCGGGTCAAGTTATAGTAATGTAAAGAAGCTTACCCACCATCTATCTATATCTTCTCCTGTCCACCTCTTCAGTATCGTTGTCATATAATTTCATACTTGGATACATAGGAGTGCTCGATGGTCTACATCCAACCATGCCCGTTTCAACCAGCAAATCTGTAATATATTTCCTTTGGGTCATCACCAGACCCTGTGTATTCCTGGCAAACTCCAGCCCTAGAAAATATCGTAGGGTACCAAGATCCTTCTTGACAAACTGACGACCCAAAAATGCTTTTGCCATCTCTATCCCCTGAGCATCATCTCCTGTAACCAGAATATCATCAACATATACCATGATGAGAACCGTACCTCTAGAAGTCTTCTGAATGAACAACGAGTGATTCGTATTTGATCTTTTAAATCCCTGTCGTTCAATTAGGTGGGAAAGCTTCTGGAACCACACCCTTGGGCTCTGTTTAAGGCCATATATCGCCTTGTGAAGTCTACACACCATATGATTCTCCCCCTCAACAGCAAACCCTGTTGGTTGATGCATGAAGACTTCTTCCTGCAAATCGCCATACAAGAATGCATTCTTGACATCAAGTTGAAATATGGACCAGTCACGTGCCACAGCAACAGATAGAAGAATGCGAAGAGTAGAGTGACGAGTCACTGGAGAGAATGTATCCAAATAGTCCACACCATATGTTTGAGTAAAGCCTCTCGCCACTAGTCGTGCCCTATACCGGTCAAGGCTCCCATCTGCATGGTACTTCACTGTGAATACCCATTTGCAGCTAACAATAGATGCACCGGATGGAGCGGTAACCAAGCTCCATGTACCCCGGGACTGTAAAGCAGCCATTTCTTCTTCCATAGCCAACCGCCAGCAGTCAATTTTCATAGCATCCTGATAAGTCTGTGGTATCTCCACGGAAGACAAAGCCGCAGCAAATCTCTGGAAGTCCCCTGTGAGACGGTGAAAGGAAATCTGGGAAGCAAGGGGATAAGACGCGCAAGTCCGTTTCTACTTCCGAATAGTAATAAGGACATCAAGATCATCATCCACTGTACTCGATGGTGCACACTCCTCCTGCAAAGAAGAATCTTGCACAGGCACACTATCCGACCCATCGTTAGTAATAGCATCTGAACATACTTGAGGCGTGATGGATGATTGACGTGCCACCTGAGCAGGACTTGACCGACGTGTATAGAATTTAGGTAATGGCAGGATAGGTGGTGGTGGTGGTGGTGGTGGTGACGTTGGCATGACGACCGGGACAAGAATGGACAAAGGTGGACTCAGGCTAGGAGGAGGAGGAACATAGACGTCATCATTAGATGTGGAAGAGGCCAACCTGCACCTGCAGGGGAGAAGTACATAACGGACTCAAAAAATGTAACATCAGCACTGACAAAATATTTCATGTTTACAGAGTCATAACAACGGTAACCCCTCTGAGTCTGAGAGTAACCCATAAAGATGCACTTGACAACTCTGGATGAGAGTTTGTCAAGTCCAGGAGACAAGTGGTGAACAAAGGCAACAGCACCAAAGACACGAGGGGTAAGAGAAAATAATTCCTTCTATGAAAAAATAACAGAAAGAGGAATTTTCTCACCGAGTACAAAGGACGGCATACGATTGACAAGATAGCAGGCCGTAAGAACAACATCCCCCCAAAGGTGATAGGCGCACAACTCTGGATAAGAGGGGCTCGAGTAATATCAAGGAGATGACGATGTTTTCGCTCTGCCACTCCATTCTGTTGAGATGTGTAAGCACAGGTGGTTTGATGAATAATACCTTTGGGCGAAAAGAAATGGGAGAGAGAGCGAGTGCAGAATTCCACCGCATTATCGGTACTAAACATATTTGACATAAGAGGAAAAAACATTCTGCACTTCAATGATAAGATTTCTAATAGCATCTCATGCTTCAGATTTATTCTTTAAAAGAAATACCCACGATACACGAGAGAAGTCATCAACTACTACAAGATAGAACATGTATCCCTGATGATCAGGAACACGACTCGGACCCTAAATATAAACATGAAATAATTCAAAAGGAGAGCTAATGCTCCGACACTGACGACTGGGGAAACTAGCTCGATGATGCTTTCCAACTGATAGGCTTCGCATCGAAGCGACAAACTTGGAGAAATGTGAGGCAAGAGATGGCGCATCTTTTGAAGCGAGAGGTGACCAAAGCGTAGATGCCATGTATACAGAGAGACTGATCCGACTAAGTAGGAAGAGACGCCAGCATATGAATTCCGAACCAGACGATAGAGACCATTCTTCTCAGAACCACAGCCAATCACCCTGCTCGTTAGTATGTCCTGAAAAATAAGAGAAGATGGGTCAAATATAGCGCGACAGTGCGAATCGTTCGTAATCTGATTAATAGACAGTAGATTCATGGAAAACTCAGGAGCATGTAGAACATTCTGTAAATGCATGGACGGTAACAAGGTAATATCCTCCTGTCCAACGATGGGAATGGGTCCCATCAGCTATGAGCACTGAGCGTCCAGATGGAATGTCTCTGTATGACTCAAGTCTATTGGAATGTCTCTGTATGACTCAAGTCTACCTCTGTCGCGGCAGAGATGATGGGTTGCGCTGGAGTCCATAATCCAATCTGAGAGGTCATGACAGGATGTAAAAGCAGAAGCACTACCTGAGGTACTGGCAGCGACAAAAGTACTGGCAGATGATGAAGCAGCAATATCTGAAGATCCTCCTGGAGAATCTGTAGATGGTTGAGGCATAATATCGCGCAATCGCGCCACAAGCTCCTCAAACCGGTTATCTGAAGTGGATGCCGACAGAGATGTAACATGCTCAGCTACGCGTGTCGATGCTGGAAATCCATGCTTAAAACGACATGTATCCTCGGAGTGACCTGTGTAATGGCAGAAAGTGCATGGTTGGCGAAAACGACCTCCACGGCCATGAGGTTCACGTCGACGAAAGGAAGACTGACCACCTCTCCCTCGCGACACAGCCATCGCCGAAGGTGGTGGAGTAGAAGTGCTGGAAGGAACAGAGATGCAGCTAAGCCTCCGGTAAACTTCCTCCATAGGAGGAATGGTAGCATCGGCAAGTATCTGAGATCGGGTTGTCTCATACTCAGGATCAAGTGTTGCTAGCAGTATCCCCACCATGGTTGCATTCCGGAAGGTCTTCTGCTGCTCAGGGGTAGCCGTGAGGGGTATAGTGCTATAGAGTTTCTCAAACATCCCCCTCAGGGATGTATACAAAGAGTGAAGCGGCCGCCCATTCTGCTTCATCGTGAAAATGTCATGCTGGAGCCGTAACATCTTGGTCTCATTCTGCACCTATGAATATGTGGCGGCCAATATATCCCGCATCGCCTTAGCGATGGGCTGATGGACGACATCATTGGCAATCTCTATCGACAACGTGCCTGACAGCCAAACCTTGGCATATGAATCATCAACCTCCCAGAAGGTATAGATCCCAGTCTTCTCCGTTGGCTCTTCCTCGGTAAGAATATGCTTCTTACCGTTCGACTTCATGAGACTCATGAACTGCATCGTCCAGAGCTCATAGTCTGTCCCATTCATCTTGACTATTGGCGTTGGACCTTTGAATGCGCCTATGGAGGGCATATCGACTTTGTTTTCTAACATGTCGTCGGAGACGAAGAACTAGGGATTGTAGACGAGAAACAAGTGTCTACATAAACTTGATAGGATTTGAGTGCATATGTAGACTTTACGCACTCAAATCCATGGAGAGAGAGGCCGACGGAAGAAGGGGCGTCGTCGTTGAAGGGGAGGGGACCCGGCAGTGGAGGTCCCCTACGTTGGAGAGGGGCCGGCGACGGAGAGTCGGCGGTGGAGGGCCGGCGGTGGAGAGCTGGCGATGAGGGGGCCGACGGCGGCGGGAGAAGGGGAGGAGCGGAGGGGCGGTGGTAGTAGGGTTTTAGGGTTAGGGTTAGGGTTTTGGCTCTGATACCATGTTGGTGGAAATGAGCAATCTATTTATTCCATAGAACCCTAGGCTCTCTTATATAGAGAGGACCCATGGGTAAATTACATAAGAGGTTATCGGGAAAATAAAAATAGAGAACATGATACATCGACTACATAATATTCTCTACAATTCTCTAAGGCGAAAATCTTCATTAGGCACCAGCAGAGATCTAGGGTGTTATTGAGGACACTAATGGCTCACCACTTCTCTACCATTGACATTGCATGCCAATTTTTATTGAGTGGTGTAGAGATTTATGTGATGTAATATTATGTTATTCTATATCGTTTCTTATTTTCTATTTTTGTCTGCTCTTATGTAATTTACCCATGGTCCTCTCTATATAAGAGAGCCTAGGGTTCTATGGAAAAAAACAGATTACTTATTCCACCAACATGGTATCAGAGCCAAAACCCTAACCCTAAAACCCTTGTCCCACCGCCGCCCCCTCTCTCTCTACAACTCTCGACGGCACGTCGGTTCCTCTTTCTCGTCGCCGCCACCGCCGGTCTCTCCAGCCCCGCCACCGCCCCCTGTCGTTCCCGCCGGCAACCCCCCTCCGGCCGGCAACTCCTCCCTCGGCCACTATCTTTTCATGGATTTGAGTGCATAAAAGTCTACATATACACTCAAATCCCATCAAGTTTATGTAGACACCAGTTTCTTGTCTACAATCCCTAGTTTTCGTCTCCAGCAATATGTCAGAAAGTAAAGTCGATATGCCCTCCATAGGCGCATTCAAAGGTTATCCAACGCCAATAGTCAAGATGGATGGGACGAACAATGAGTCTATGAGCTCTGGGCGATGCAGTTCATGAGTCTCATGAAGTCGAACGGTAAGAAGCATATACTTACCGAGGATGAGCCGGCAGAGAAGACTGGGATCTCTGCCTCCTAAGAGGCCGATGATTCTTATACCAAGGTTTGGCTATCAGGAACACTGTCGATGGAGATTGCCAATGATGTCCTCCATCAGCCCACCGCCAAGGCGATGTGGGATATACTGGCTGCCACATATTCACATGTGCGGAACGAGACCAAGATGTTACAGCTTCAGCATTATATTTTTACGATGAAGCAGAATGGGCGGCCGCTTCACTCTTTGTACACGAACCTGCGGGGGATGTTTGAGGAACTATATAGCACTATACCACTCAACGCTGCTCCAGAGCAGCAGAAGACCTTCCAGAAAACTACCATGGTGGGCATACTACTAGCAGCACTTGATCCTGAGTATGAGGCAGCCTGCTCTCAGATACTTGCCGATGCTACTATTCCTCCTATGGAGGAAGTTTACCGGAGGCTCAATCACATCTCTGTTTCTTCCAGCACATCTACTCCTCCCCCTTCGACGATGGCTGTATCGCGAGGGAGAGGTGGTCAGTCTTCCTTTCGTGGACGTGGACCTCGTGGCCGAGGAGGTCGTTTTCGCCAGTCGTGCACTTTCTGTCATTGCACAGGTTACTCAGAGGATACATGCTATTCTAAGCATGGGTTTCCAACAACGGCGCGTGTAGCCGAGCATGTTGCATCTCCGTCGATATCCGCTCCAGATCACCAGTTCGAAGAGCTTGTGGCACGCCTTCGTGATATTATGCCTCAATCATCTACCGATTCTCCATGTGGGTCTTCAGATATTGCCGCATCAGCATCTGCCAGTACTTTTACCGTTGCTAGTACCTCAGATAGTGATGCTGCCTTTACATCTTGTCATGATCTCTCATATTGGATTATGGATTCTGGCGCCACCCATCACCTCTGTCGTGACAGAGATAGACTTGAGTCATACAAGGACATTCCTCCTGAACGCTAAGTGCTCATAGCTGATGGGACTCATTCCCCCATCGTTGGACAGGGGGATATCACCTTGTCACATTTTATGCATTTACAGAATGTTCTACATGCTCCTGAGTTTTCCATGAATTTATTATCCATTAGTCAGATTACAAAGGATTTGCACTGTCGTGCTATATTTGAGCCATCGTCTCTCATTTTTCAGGACATACTAACGGGCAGGGTGATTGGTTGTGGCTCTGAGCAGAATGGTCTCTATCGTCTGGTCCGGAATTCATATGCTGGTGTCTCTTCCCATTCAGCCAGATTAGTCTCTCCGTACATCGGGCATCTACGCTTTGGTCACCTCCAGCTCCAGAAGATGCATCATCTCTTGCCTCAGATCTCTTCGAGTTCGTCGTTTCATTGTAAAGCTTGTCAGTTGGGAAAGCATCATCGTTCTAGCTTCCCTAGTCGTCAGAGTCGGAGCAGTAGCTCCCCATTTGAGTTGTTTCATATTGATATTTGGGGTTCGAGTCGTGTTCCTAATCATCAGGGACACAGGTTCTATCTGGTTGTAGTTGATGACTTTTCTCGTGTATCCTGGGTTTTTCTTTTAAAGAATAAATCTGAAGAAGGGGATGTTATTAAAAATCTTATCATCGGAGTGCAGAATGTTTTTTCTTCTTCTGTCAAATATGTTCGTACGGATAATGCATTGGAATTCTGCACTCGCTCTCTCTCCCACTTCTTTTCGTCCAAAGGTATTATTCATCAACCACCTGTGCTTACACATCTCAACAGAATGGAGTGGCAAAGAGAAAACATCATCACCTTCTTGATATCACTCGAACCCTGCTTATCCAGAGTTGTGCGCCTATCACTTTTTGGGGGATGTTGTCCTTACAGCCTGCTACCTTGTCAATCGCATGTCGTCCTCTGTTCTTGGTGAGAAAAATCCTCTTTCCGTTATTTCCCTAGATAAGGAATTGTTTTCACTTACTCCTTGTGTCTTTGGTACTGTTGCCTTTGTTCACCACTTGTCTCCTGGACTTGACAAACTCTCTCTTAGAGCCATCAAGTGTGTCTTTGTAGGTTACTCTCGGACTCAGAAGGGTTATCGTTGTTATGACCCCATAAACAAGAAATATTTTGTCAGTGTTGATGTTACATTTTTTGAGTCCGTTATGTACTTCTCCCCTGCGGGTGACAGGTTGGCTGCTTCCACATCTAATGGTGATGTCTATGTTCCTCCTCCTCCTAGTCTGAGTCCACCTGTGTCCATTCTTGTCCTGGTTGTCACGCCACCACCGTCACCACTACCACCACCACAACAACAACAACCACCTATCCCATCATTACCTAAATTCTATACACGTCGGTCAGGTCATGCTCAGGGCACGTCAAGCATTCATCACACCTCAGGTATGTTCAGATTCTCTTACTAATAATGGGTCAGATAATGTGCATGTGCAGGATTCTTCGTTGCAGGAGGAGGTTGCACTATCAAGTACAGTGGACGGTGATCTTGATGTCCCTATTGCTATTTGGAAGCAGAAACGAACTTGCACGTCTTATCCATTTGCTTCCCATGTTTCCTTTAACCGTCTCACGGGAGACTTTTAAAGATTTGTTGCGGCTTTGTGCTCCGTGGAGATACCACGAACTTATCAAGAGGCTATGAAAATTGACTGTTGGAGATTGGCTATGGAAGAAGAAATGCATGCTTTACAGTCCCGCGGTACATGAAGCCCGGTTACCGCTCCATCTGGCGCATCTATTGTTAGCTGCAAATGGGTGTTCACAGTTAAATACCATGCAGATGGCAGTCTTGATCAGTACAAGGCAAGACTTGTTGCGAGAGGTTTCACACAAACCTATGGTGTGGACTATTTGGATACATTCTCTCCAGTGGCTCGGCACTCTACTCTTCGCATTCTTCTATCGATTGCTATGGTACATGACTGGTCCATATTTCAACTTGATGTCAAGAACGCATTCTTGTATGAAGATTTGCAGGAAGAAGTCTACATGCAGCAGCCACTGGGGTTCACTGCTGAGGGGGAGAATCATATGGTGTGTAGACTTCACAAGGCGATATATGGCCTTAAACAGAGTCCAAGGGCATGGTTCCAAAAGCTTTCCCATGTAATTGAACAACAGGGATTCAAAAAATCAAATGCGGATCACTTATTGTTCATTCAGAAGACTTCTAGAGGTACGGTCGTCATCATGGTATATGTTGATGATATTCTGGCTACAAGAGATGACGTTCAGGGAGTAGAGATGGCAAAAGCATTCTTGGGTCGTCAGTTTGTCACGAAGGATATTGGTACCCTAAGATATTTTCTGAGGTTGGAATTTGCCAGGAATGCACAGGGTCTGGTGATGACCCAAAGGAAATATATTACAGATTTGTTGGTTGAAACAGGCATGGTTGGATGTAGACCATCGAGCACTCCTATGGATCCAAGTATGAAACTGTATGACGATGATACTGAAGAAGTGGACAGGATAAGATATAGAGAGATGGTGGGTAAGCTTCTTTATATCACTATAACTCGACTCAATATTGCTTTTGCAGTAAGTCTGGTGAGTCAATTTATGAAGCAGCCAATACATATTCATATGGATGCCATATACATGATATTGAGGTATCTAAAGTCTTCTCCAGGCTCAGGGTTGATGTTTAGATAGAACACAGATTTATCTATTTCAGCATGTGCAGATGCAGATTATGCATGGTGTCCTAAGGATCGTAAGTCTACTTCTGGCTTTGTCGTTTTTGTGGGGAGCTCTCTGGTTTCTTGGAAAAGCAAGAAACAAACTGTTGTGGCGAGATCTAGCGTTGAATCTGAATATAGGGCCATGGCGCAAGAGAGCATGGAGATGATGTGGGTTCGAGCCATATTAGAAGACTTACATATAGATGTACCTTTACCCATGCAGCTTCAATGTGACAATCAAGCAGCTTTGTTTATTGCCAACAATCCAGCATTTCACGAAAGAACAAAGCATATCGAAGCAGACTGCCACTACACTAGAGATATGATCCAGAAGGGCTTGATTTCTACTTCACACGTTAGTTCAGAGGATCAGACTGCCGACATATTTACCAAGTAATTGCTCAGGGGACCCTTTCAGAGATGTTCTTCCAAGCTGAGCATGATTGATATCTATGCTCCATCTTGAGGGGGAGTGTAGAGATTTATGTGATGTTATGTTTTGTTATTATGTACCGTTTCTTATTTTCTATTTTCGTCTGTACTCTTATGTAAATTACCCATAGGTCCTCTCTATATAAGAGAGCCTAGGGTTCTATGGGAAAAAAACAGATTACTTATTTCCACAACAAGTGGAATATGAGAATAATGATCGTATCTTTTTTCTCGTGTAAGTTTGCTTAGAAGATTTGGAGGGTTGAATGTGGGCTAGGAGGGCTCATCTTCATCGAGGCTTTTCGAGAAGTTTTAATGATGCACCCTATTAATCAAAAAGGGAGATATAAAGATATCTTTTTACGTTCTTGGGAGTGTTGTGGTTATCCATAATTTAAATGTGGTGATTTTTGTGATGAACATCTATACATGGAGAATGTTTTCGCTCGTAAAAGATTTATTTATGAGTCGATATTATGAAAGTGAACGCGTACCCGACACTTTCCCAAAATAAATAAGTGTAATTTTGCTTTTGTCTTTTTCCTTTGGTCGTGGTATATTGTCAATTATTGTAACAATTTTCATTAAAGGGGCCAGCCTCCTCTTGTGCTTTTCTCCACTAGCATATTAAGTTGTTTTCCTGTGTTAGCGAGTTGACATATGAGAGAACTGAAAAAACAAGAAAAATAATTTTGAATAATCCTTAAAAGCAAATATGGTGCTGCAAATTCCAACTTTCCCTCGTTCTTCTCAACTTGATAAATTCTAGTATGTGTATCTTGCATCCAAGCATACTTGATAAAGTTGCCTACATGTCGCCTTAATAAAACTGCCAATTTTCCACATTCAATCATAGAGAAACTTCATGGATAAACATCTCATCAGAAACCACGAGACAGAGAAATCACCTCCCATACTTACATAGCTTTTGAAAGAAATAAGGGAGGGCCACCACTTAATAGTGACCTCCCAGAAGTCTCCATATTATTCCACAAACTATCTATTTACAAGTATGTTTTCCACTGATTACAAATGTAAGACGTATGCGCCAGAATATTTGCTGTATAGTGTCTAGTTCCTTTGAACACCAAAGTGTTCCTAGCGATCCAAATGGTCCAGCAAACACCGAATGCCCTGATCCTATCATACTGCGAGTGATATGTTGGTGCTCGCATACTCACATTTAGTTCCATCCACGTGATCCAGAAAACATCTCCACCCCCCCCCCCTGCTTTTCTCCACCAGCATGATGTAGGTTGCTCTTTTTATTTATAGCAACAAGACTGAGGGGTACCCAACTATTCAGAAGCACCCAAAAAAATAGAATCTCTATAAACAAAGAAAATGACGTAAACTACCAAGTTTTCCTCTTTCATCCGAACTTGATACTCTATGACTGCTTATCCTACAAACTACCTTAAGTAATCTCTTGATCTTGTGTCCCTCCATCCACACATTCCACATTTATAATCCACTCGCATGTGCAACTTTGATTCAATGTCAATCGTAAAGAATCTTCGACCACGAGGTAAAGAATTCAACCTCCGTACTCATATTTAACCGCAACAAAATTGTATTATCCTCGACATTTAAGGACCCTAACCCTTGTCCGCTACAAACCACCCAGACTTTCGCAACTAGAGTCTGTACACATGGATGTATGTACTGCATTTTGCTCCGTCAATTATGCAAAAAAGAAATGATTTGATCAATATCGGAACATCAAAGAAAAAGATGCAAGAAAACTCCCCAGTCTACCTGTGTCTTGCCAATTCCCGCAGGTCCGACGACCTCCGTGATTCCTCCGAACGGCAATCCTCCACACAGAGCCTCATCCAGACCCTTCAACCGCGTAGGGAGGTGACCCCCAGCGCTCTCGCCCCGCACTCTATCCTCCATCAATCTCAACACCTGATAGAATTACCACATACACACTCATAAGCATGTCCAAGAATCAGATATAGGAAGGGATGGATACAGAACTGTTTATCAGTGGGCGGTATATTATTAAAGATTCTGGGAATGGTGAATTGCAATAAATTAAACCAAGCACACAAGTACTGAAAGTGGGGATGAACTAAAGATGGGGTGGGCGTACGGATCGGCAGGGAGGACAGGCGGCCTCGCTGATTCGTGCGAGAGCGGACCTGACGTCGGGGAGGCCGATGCCGAGGAGCGCCACGAGCTCGAACTCCGGGAGGGAGAGGGCATCCTGCAGGATGAGGAGGACGGTGACGGGCTAAGGTTTAGCGTAGGAGGATTTCCGGTTATTTGTTGTGGCAGTGGGGGTGACCTTGGCGGTGCGGATGTTGCGAGCGGCAAAGATGTTAGCGATGGATTGGGGGAGACCCATTTGGCTTATGAGTTTATTCGCCATCGTTTTGCACTGCTCTTCCGCCACCACACTCTCCTCGAAGCCTTCTTTCCTTCCCGCCCTTTTTCTTCTCTTCTCTGCGCTTCTTGCCCAAATCCTTTGTACTCTTGGTTGGAGGGAATTTCCCATCCCATCCATTATATAGATATAAATCCCATTCCATCTATTATATTCCATTATATAGATACAAGGGAAAAGGGAGTATGCACCGGCGGGTGCAGCTAATTAGCTACATCCGATTATTTTTGTTATTGATTTTTTTTATTTTTTTGAAAAGAACTTATGGAGATTTACTTAATTTATTGACAAGAATATGTGTTTCAAATTTCATGCAAAACAAACACTCCTAGCATGCACATCTAGATATGGTTAATTTCAATAATTTTGAAACCGTTAAAATATCATAGCCTTGATGGAGATGATAGAAATGTCGAATTTAGTTGAAATTGTATGATATCATGGTGATATATGGTGATTTAAATCCCCCTATGTTTTATTTCAAAAACACAAAAAACCAATGAAAAAAATGGCCGGATGCAGCTACTTAGCTCCACCCGCCGGTGCAGCTACTTAGCTCCACCCGCCGGTGCAGCTTCCCCAACCCCTAGATATAAACGGCGTCAACTGTCAAGCCATTAATTTTAGCCCAAAAAATCCATTTTACCCTCTTTCCAAGTTTATCTACCATTTGTCCCCATCTGTCATTCAATTTCTATCCTCTCCTTTTCGAGACGCAAACGCCCCGCACCCTTCGTCCCTTTCCCTCTGTCGATGCCACCTTCCTACCAAAATCCTACTTATCGCTCCTTCCCTTCCAACACTTTCCGACACCTGCCGCCTCCTACTTATCGCTACTTATCCAGTTGATAGAGGATATCTTGCCTCCAAGCAATAGTATTACGTCAAGTATCACTTGATGTTGAACCAAGGGATTTCAACACTCTATACCAATTGATCAATGTATAGTCCCACAGAATACATCGTCATATTCCAATCCAGTGGTAAAGCCATGCATACTCCAAATTCAAAGAATGATTATTAAAAAACCTAAACATTAGCATTCACCAATACCCATTATATACACCAAACTGAGAAACTTTTGTGAAGAATCTAAACATCAGCATTCGTTAATATCCATTAGATACAACCCATTATAATGCTCAGTTGAAGGGCCTAAATTTTGCAAACATATACTTAGTGGAAGGGAGACTTCGGTAGTCCGTTGATCATATCATCTAAAAGCTTTTTGCAAACATATACTTAATGGAAGGGAGAGTTCAGTAGTCCGTTGATCATATCACCTGAAAGCAAACAATGGGTGCATTCCAAACGACACCTGAAAATAAAGTCTAAATCTGAGGTATAGAAGCATACTCTAAGTAAATAGTGTTAAAAAGACATCTGCATTTCCGTGAGCTTTGCTTTTTAATTTGCACATAAAGATGGCCATTATCCTTTTAAAAATTGGGTCATCCGATCAGACTTGTCAACCTGAACAAAGTGAGACATGGGAAAGGACTTGAAATAGAAGATTCGGTTCAAGCCAGGTTATTCCCCTTTAGACTCGAGGGGAACCAATATATGAATTCTTATAATCCCACCTTTCACTTCCAGCTTTCAGCCAAACATGTGGATTTACCGAATAAGCTACTGTAAAATCTAACACGATCTATCTCATGCATTCATATATGCAGAATGCTGCGAGCAACATCAACTATATTTGCATAAAGGTGTATCAATGTTCACTCTAGGGAAAAGGTTTTAGCCACCATTGCACAAACATTGCAACCCAGGATAAAATCACCCAAGCATCAACCAACATCACCTCCAGTGGACAAAAGGTTGCCTTTCCAACAAAACATCGATGTTGAAGTGTTATCATTCACAAGAAAGAGGAGACTAACTCCACAAGCACATAAGGGAACACACAAAGACAATGATATGGTGAGGCCTACCTTGATGAAATGGAGTGTCCAGTGAATCATCAAAGCACATTTCTCAAGACATCAAAAGGTTTAGTTCTACAAAAATACTTTTGATAATCAAATTCCAGGCCATAGCCTTGATTCTCAACCAAGTATGTAAAAAGGAGTAAGCTTCATAAGACATAACCAATGAACTTTTTTGAACTTTGGTATCAGACGAGGACTTCGATGACATTCATATGCAGATACATAAGAGGCATGTCCAATATGGTTATAATTGAAAGACAAAAAGAAGATGCGGAAGACCTTCGCCTTGGTAAGACTGTCTTGATTTCTGAATTATCTTCTAATCAAGATCACACTATTGATGAAGGTCTCAAAAGAAGATTCAAGTAAGATGCCTCCAAAAAAGAAAGATGAAGAGGAAGAACACCTTGAGGACCCCATGAGGATGGTACTTTCCAGATTATATGCATCTAAGCAGCAACACACATTACTCTGAACTTAGTTAGGACAACTCAAAGTTGGGGTCGAACCACCGATGGATGCGGCGTACAACCCCGGACAGTACAGAATTCGGAATTATTTGAGTCCGGCCGAACCCAAAGTTGATTTTGAGTTGAAGCCGTAATTTTTGAACTTGTTGCCATATTTTAATGGGAATGCCTCTGAGGAGCCATACACATTCTTAAGGGACTTCTAGCTCGTCGACGCTAACATTAGAGATCCTAGGGTTAGCCAGGATTATATCAGGCTCACAGTCCTTCCATTTGCCTTGGGTGGTAAAGCCGACTACTGTGTAAAGAACCTTGGAGTTACAGTCACTACATATGCCCAATTTAAGGACCATTTTTTGAGGAAGTTCTACCCCTTGAGTAGGACTAACATGATGAAGACGGACATCACTAGCTTTTCCCAGCTATCCCATGAAGCCTTCTGTGATGCATGGGAAAGGTATAAGGACATCTTGCAGAAATGTCATTATCATGATCTAGATGACAACATCTTGGTCCAATCGTTCTTCACCGATCTCAACCCTGAGATGCAATGTTTAGTGAGTGTTTTTGGTGGAGGTAGCTACACATCATGTGGAGCGGATACCTTCTAGAGGGTATTCGAGCATATGACTGAGACTAGCCACTCACAGACCACCAACAGGGCATATGCATATTCCCCTAGGTCACTCTCATATGGAGGGGGGAAGTCAGTTGTAGTCGATCTCTCTCAGGACGTAACCCCTAGCATGGGGCTCCTTGTGGACAAGCTTACAATAGTTGAGAGGATTGACTGAAGGATTGATGAGTTAGACAGGAGCGTCTCCAAGATACCAAGATAGATGGAGGAGTTGACTGAGAAGGTATCTAAGATAACGATATTGTCAGCCATGTGAGCCTGAGGCGAACCATTCCTACAATAGTTGTTATTGTAATATTTGATTTATCAATAAAAATTATTGATTCTTTTCACTCTCTTTCTGAGATTAAATGAATGGATGTATTGTAAGGTCCCTATGTACAATTAGGGTTATGTACCATGGCCATCTTAGTAATCATATAACTGTGTGATTCAATAATTGAATCATAGAGGCGGGTGCTTGGATGAATATCTAAAGAGTTAGATTGAGGACTCATCAAGCACAGTCAAATGATTGTTAAGAGATGATCTCCAGCCTGAGTAGGAGATGGCAATCCTTTCTCATTAGGTTGACATCTGACCAACCTCTTGATGCAGGTCCTCTGCATGGGAATAGAGATTCAGAGGTGTTAGATTTGTTAGGTCAAAGAGTTGACTTAACGAGATCGAGATAACTAAAGTCCTATATAGTATACTGTCACGATATAGGCACACATCCTCTGGTCGGAGACAGATGTGTTATTATATGTCTAAGTGCATACATTGGCAGCCTAATATGTTGAAGACCTACCAAGGTCTATACACCGGTGAGTTGGTGTGCATATGAGGGCATATGAGTAATACGATCTCTCAAAGGGATCATACAGGTTCACTTGTGAACCGGAAGACATGAGCTCACTCACGAGGTATTGGGACCGATCAAATTTCATGCATAGTCGTCGTGCTTTGGAAGCATGACAAGAATTTGAAGGTATGATATATGCTTTTGGGAAACATATGATCGATACCAACTCCCAATGACCAAGAATGAGAAACTTAATGATGAAACCCTAAAGATGACAATGTAAAATTGATCTATATCTTCGGGTTTATCATAGGTCTTCCAGTATGCAGGATGTACATGTATTAGCAATACTTGATGGTGATGTGATCATAAACGATTGTATAACCATGACGCTTACATTCCGAGGGAGTGATGAAATAGGTCTGGATTTTAGTGACTCCTATCAATAGAGAAGTAATCTGATCTTGGTCCAGGTGTTGGACATTGAACTGAACGATTCATATGCAAAGAGAAAATTATATATGCGACCTTGATTTAATCAAGCATCCAAGAGAGGTCCCTGAGATCTGGATTGGAGATGTAATCTCAATATCCAAGTCACTATACGTGGAACGTACAATCGCCCTGTCCTTATCTCCAAGTATCTGCGGAGAAAGTGCATTATTCTTGAAAACGTTAAAGAATAATTCCATTGTTGAATTATATCTAAGCATTGAGAAATGGATAATTAAACGTGATTTAATTATAATGAATAATGTGAATTTATTCATATTATTTGAATGTATGATAATGATAATCCAATATAATTAAATGTGATTTAATTATTATGGATATGAATAATGTGGATAACACTATCCAATTATTCATATATATTATAGTTGAGATTTATAATATATTAGAGAGAGACTATTGTGATTTATAATTGTTAATTAATTATTGATGTGAATTAAATTTACATTGGATGATTAATTGAAAATATAATTTACATTTTGTTTTGAGATGTGAATGTGGTTCATATTTTTCCATTGGCATGACTGCAATATTCACAAGATAATTATGAATTATTTTTGTGAAATTATTTACAACAAGTGTTGTTGCAAATCTTAAAGATATCATGAGATAATGAGATTTCATGCGATAATGAGATCCCATGAGATATTGAGGAGAGAGACCCATTCCACCTCAAGAGGGTGGACGGTGAAGGATATGGGGAAATCCTCAAGCACATCACGGAAGTGTGTGGATCGCATTGAATGCGATCAGGAACGACTAGTCGCACTAGTCGCTCGATGCAGCGGAATTTAAAAAATTTAAACGTAATAAAACCACATGATCCAAGAACCTTTCTCAGATCGTTTCATCTAAACCACAATAGGTATAAGGTTTACCTCTTGAAGTGTGGTTGCGATCTAGTCTCTAAACTAAGAGACCTCCTGTCTCAAGTCCGATCCAACGGAGGAGACGTTTGCAAGCACGTTGATGAGACGTGTCCTTCTCGCAATCCATGTTGATGATCCAAGTGGTGAATCTCCTGATCTCGTCACACGAGATCCGACGTCGTCTTCATGAGCGAGGCGCACCGAAGGAGACGGAGATCCACGAGCAAGTACTCCGGCAGCATAACGATGATGCTGCGGCGATGGCGACTCTCTCAATGGCTTCATGGTGGACGGTCACAAGAGAGAGAGGGAGAGAGATGCACGTGACGTGTAGAGAGAGAGAGGAAGAGCGAGCATGCGTTGTTGTCATAAACGTGTACCTCGAAGAGCAAGGGGTGCCTCTTCTTATATAGGATATTGGGAGTCCATGGATCTCAATTCATGGACAACACAGAATCAATGGTTGAGATTGATTTGTATTCCTTTCAATGGCTAAGAAGTTGTTATAAAAACACAACAATAATTGATTTAATTTTGAATTAATTTATATTGATAAATCAACATAATTAATCCCAATTTAAATCACTGTGACTAGAGAAGAGATAATGAGGAGACTAACCTCTTTCCCTACGGGGGACGGCTACCAATCATCTCATGATATCTCATTATCTCATGAGATCTCATTTTATCTCATGAGATCTCATTATCTCATGAGGTCTCATTATCACATGATATCTCCAAGATTTACAACAACCATTGTTGTAAATATTTTCCACAAAAATAATTCACAATTGTCTTATGAAAAACTTCAATCAAGCCATTGAAATCATGTGAATCTCATTCACAACCCAAAATAAAAAGTAATTATATTTTCAATTAATCATTCAATGTGAATCCAATTCACATTAACAATTAATCAACAAATATAAATCATAATATGCTCTCTCTAATATATTATAAACCACGTTTATAATATATCTAATTAATATGGATAGTGATATCTACATTATTCATATCCATGATAATTAAATCACATTTAATCATCTTGGATCTCTTTTCTCATGTGCCAAAATAACATGAATCACATTCAAATTATTTAGACCTTTGATAATTAAATAACATTTAATTATCTCAGATAACTCTCCTTATAATATGAATCAAATTCATATTATTCATGATAATTAAATTATATCTAATTATCAATTTTCTCAATGCTCGGATACACATGTCAGCATTGAAATTATCCATGAACTTTTTCAAGGATAATATGTTTTCTCCGCGGATACTTGGAGATAAGGACATGTCGATTGTATTGTTCCACATATAGTGACTTGGATATTGAGATCACATCTCAAATCCGGATCTTGTGGACCTCCCATATATGCTTGATTAAATCAAGACCACAAATCTAATATTCTCATTACATCTGAATCACATTCAGATCAATGTCCAACATGTGGACTAAGATCATATTACTTCTTTATGAGAGGAGTCACTAAAATCCAGACCTGTTTCATTACTCCCTCAGAATGGAAGCGTCATGGCTATACAATCGTTTATGATCACATCATCCCCAGGTATTCCCAATACCTGTATATCCTGCATACTGGAAGACCCAGAATAAACCTGAAGTTTTTAGATCTCTTTTAGATTGTCTCCTTCAGGGTTTTATCACTAAGTTTCTCATTTGACTATTGGGAGTTGGTATCGATCATATATTTTCCAAAAGCGTATATCATACCCAGGTGTTGATCATATACTTTCCAAAAGTATATATCAAACCTACAAATTCAATCAAGCTTCCAAAGCGAGACGTCCGCGCACAGAATTTGAATTTTCCCAATATCTCATGAGTGAGCTCATGTCTTCCGGTTCAGTAATGAACTTGTATGATCCCTTTGAGAGATCGTATTACTTATATGTCGTTATATGCACACCAGCGCGTCGGTGTATAGACCTTGATTAGGTCGTCAATCTATTAGTCTGTCAAAAATACATACTCAGATATATAGTAACACATCTGTCTCTGGTCAGAGGATACATGCCTATATCATGACAGCATACGATATAGGACTTTGGTTATCTCGATCTCGTTAAGTCAACTCTTTGACCTAACTAATCTGACACCTCTGAATCTCTATTCCCATGCAGAGGACCTACATCAAGAGTTCGGTCAGATATCAGCCAAGTGAGAAAGGATTGCCATCTCCTTCTCAGGATGGAGATCATCTCTTAACAATCATTTGACGGTACTTGATGAGTCCTCAATCTAACTCTTTAGATATTCATCCAAGCACCAATCTCTACGATTCAATAATTGAATCAACAGCTGTATGATCATTAAGATGGCCATGGTACATAACCCTAATTGTACCAAGGGACCTATTATGCAAATCAATTATTCTTCATTTCAGATCAGGGAATGATATTTGCAATAACATTTATTGCATAATGGCTTGCCGTGGGCTCGCGTGTCCAACAATCTCCCACTAGCCCAAAGAGCTATTAATGGGCTAATCATTTAAACCCGCACTCATGTAGGAATCATAGGATATTCAGAAAAATAGCTAGGTAAGCTGACCAGTCACTTTGTTCCGAGAGACTATGCCAAGTCTTTTTACGACGCTTGCATATCTCCTGGTAATAGTGCTCTCATCCAATGCGAATGTTGCATCTTATGCAACCAATACTCAATCTTGTCATTATAGTGTCATTTGACACCACATTTCAAAAATTATTATAACCAGTATGTCCATAATCCTTATCAGAATACCCTTATTCCTGGAGATCTTTATCTCCTAAGGTATCCACAGTTAAGACTTTTTAGATCACTATCTATGAAGTCTTAAGTTCTTGAAGATAAGACTTTGAGGTCACTATCTCAAAAATCCTTTCATCTTTGAAGATATTGTTATTACTGGAATCAAGTGTTTTATCTCCTTAGTAGGATTAGTAACATTAACTACTCCCACTGCATGGCAGATATCTGACTTTTGTACACATCTAGCATACACCCGGCTTCTCGTAACGGATGCACAAGGGTAAGTAGTTCTAGCATTCACTTCCTCAACCCTTTGAGATGCTATCCCTTTAGATAGGTCAATACCATATCTTAAGGGAAGGAAGCCTTTCTTGGAATTTTCCAGAAAATGGAATATGTCCAAGGTGTACCACTAATGTGATGGTCCCAATATCCTCTTCTCTTTGCTTCAGAACACTTTCAGAACTAATCTCTAATAGGTATCCTTGAGATCATATCTCAAGGTATGGAATAGCCAGTCTATGAAACACTTATTATTATTAATATCCTTATATCATTCCAAATGATCAGGATATCATCTACATTTAGCATGATGAACACAATGGCACTCCCACTAAGCTTCACATGGTTCATCAAGATTCTATCTGAAAATCATAACATTTATGATTTCATCAAATCTGATGTTCCAACTACAAGAAGCTTATTTGAGTCTACATATGGAATTTCTTAGCTTGCACACTTTGTATTCCTCATCCATGAAGCCATGGGGCTACTTCATATGAATATCCTCGAAGAGGTATTCATAGAGGAATGCAAAATTGACTTCCATCTCGAAGATGCCAAAGTCAAGTTGTGTAGATATAGCTCGCAATATTCTGATGGGTGTAAGCAAGGTCACTGAAGAGCAAGTCTAATCGCAAGCAATGTCTTCTCTTCGATGTGTAGCTCATCTCTACGAGCCGCGCTTTGAAGGTCCCTACCTTCTCATCAGGTTCCCTCTTTCTTTTGAAGATCCATTTACACCTTAACGGGTCTTACCCATATAGGTGGATCCTCGAGGGTACATATACAACACTTGTATATGAAGTCTACTATAGACTTTATTGCTAAAATCCATCTTTCCATGATATGATCTTCGGAAGCTTCATCACATGAAGTTCGATCATTATCAGATTTCTCTGACACATGGTATACATCCTCAAACTCATTCGAAGAGGTATTAGAGTTTCATCTTTAATTGTTCTTATAGTTTCCAACCTCAGGAGCCTCTTTATCTTCTCAAGATTAAATGAGTTCCTTCACTTCATTTGCACATTGATTCTCAAGAGAGCCATCCTCTAAGAATCATATCCTTAGAGATGAGATCTTTTAAGAATCTCAAGGTCATAAAATAGGTATCCGATACCATCCTTTATTTTCCTAATGAAGTAGCACTCTTTGGTGCTTGATTCCAACATACTAACATAGAGCCTTTTTAGGAGGTAATTATGCTAATATTCATCATTGATCAAATCATGTCAAATATGATCCAATTGTATCTCCCTACAACTCTCTTGATTTTAGGTATATTAGGAGGATTGAGATAGGAATGATATTCATTTCTCTATAAGGTATTCTTAGAATTCATCTAATAGGTACTTGCTACCTAAGTTAGACCAAATTCATTTCACCTTCCTTCAAACTTTGGTTCTAAACCAAAATTGTGAAATCTTTGAACATTTCAAAGCTTTTTAAGGTGAAGGGAAGAAATCCAATACCACAAATAATCACTAAATGATATCACATATCATCAATGTTCATTATGATACAGAGGATCCATATACATCAGTATGTATGAGATCTTTAATACCTCGACATCTTACACCATTCTCAGAGAATTGTGCATTGGACATTTTTACTTTGAATACAATATTCAAAAGTATGCAAGATTTGAGATTTTAGACATTCTAAAGTTCATCTATTGCTAGTCTATTGATCTCATCAGCAGACTAATGTCCAAGACTTGATGCCAGATCATTGTCAAATGATCTTCATCCTCCCATTGATCTTTTAAAGTTTTAAATTTCAATATTAGAAAAGTTAATGAACCATTCATTGATATTCTAATTTACTAGAGTCCTCCAGATGTCAGATTACTATATGAAATATATCCATCATAATTCTTTATGATAGGTCTATTCTAGAATTCATGTTTATTTCCAACATTTAGAAAAAAAACAATGAGTGTATTCTAATATCCAGGTAGTAGAGTCATCATCTAAGACTAAGGGCTCTTCCACTGAAAATATTAAGTCTATCTATCCAACAGAGATTGTTGTAACAATTGCATCAATATCCATGTGGATGACTATTAAACCTTAAGATCAACTTTTCTAGTCTTCTAAAACATATGCAACCAACTGCGAGCGTTATTAGAAGAATGAGATACGATTATTATAATTTTAGTCTTATCCAATAAGAAAGTCAATTTCAATGATTAAATGTAGATTATTCCGATGCACTATCCGAGTCCTTCTCTAAGGATCTAGATAGACTTGATGGTCATACCATCAACACATCAACTCATTGCAGTATTAGCATTCATCCAAGTCTTTGGATGTCATATGTGTGGAAACCATAGAAGTACAGTCAACTCTTTGACTTTTCTTCTAACTTGGGTCCGACCCATGCTTCCACTGCACTTCTTTCATCTCTAAACAATCATTGCTTAAGAAAAAGGATCTCTTATGTTGAATTCAAAAGATTTCAATATAAGAGTATTTCGACATTTATACATGCTTCATTTAATTCATACAATATGAATATTATGAAGCTTCATGAATGACTAGAGTATAGATAGGAGGATGATGACACTTATTATATCTACATACTTCTTAACTCTTAAAGACTTAGGTTCAGGTAGGTATTCAAACATTTTGAATACATCATCTCTTATTGAGCCACCATTCTTCATAATGCAGTGAACCATGTCATTCATGATTAAATGTCAAGAGCACATATATATGCCAGAACATCTTCTTAGAATTTATAAGGATTATTTGACAAATTACGATCATCATCGACATGTCACTTCCAAAGTACATTCGATGAGAGATCAAGACTATAGAGACATACAAACCCTAGGTTGTTTGTCTTATTGTCTATTTAATTGTCATTCCTCATTATTATGAGCAAACTTGCACATTGCAACCACATACAATATGTGTCCAACTGCAAGTACAATATTTCGATCATAGATCCAATCCATGATATTTTACTAGTTATTATTGAGTATAGTATTGAGTGGGTTTATGAAGGATTATCTGAAATAAGAAATTTGCATAAATATTTATACATGTTTTACTTTGATTTAGGAATTTTTATATCAAAGTTGTCTTGCCTTGTCAACATTGAAAGTTGATTCCCTTAATCACTTTCAATGTAACAGTTATACTTACAGTTATATCTCAAGCAAGATTTGAGATCTCCTTTCTTATCTTTGTCACGTCCCAATAATATGAGAACTTGTAACTCGGATAAAAAGAAGCGGGAACATATTCCGCCTTACAAGTCCAACTTGCATCTCCCAATTTGATCTTTAACACCAGGTCCCACCACCCCTAAGGTGATGTTGACCCGTCATTAATTGAACCAACCGTCAACAGGAATACAACTCGCTATGCGCAATCCAATATTGCCCCAATAATATGAGGACCCGATATTGGGGTCACTATGCATACGTCCCTACTCTTTCGAGAAGCGAAGAGCCCGATCCAAATGGATTGTATGCAGGAGCTGTCACTTTGATAATGTATGCAGGAGTTGTCACTTCGATAATGAAATTTGGGCTCGTAGCCCTGTCTTGTGATAATTTTTCGACCCTGTTTAAAATATATAAACATGAATTTATCACTTAGATAATGTTCCCCTTTAAATAAGGAAAATGTGGAATTTGAGTTTGCGTAATTTGGATTATGTTTGCTCAGGATATGATCATTTTATTGACCATATGTCCACTGTTTCAGGGATGATGATTAGAGATGTAATTAAGATATTAATTACGATTTTAAAATGCCTGGAAATGCATATTTATTACATGGTTTCATTTTTTAAACCAAGTTATCAATCTCTGGAAATTGATTTTGCTTAATTTGGATTTAAAATGAATGAGATATGCTATTTTTAGTTAGTGAGGGCCACTGTTGGAAATTGCATCATTATCCAAAACCTTGTGATTGTCATTTAAAAAAAATGTGAAATTAATAGTTAATTTTATGGAACAATTGTGGATAATATTTGAGAAATATTAGAACAATAATTATTCCCTTGAATGACATTGCCTCAACTAATGAATGATTAGATTAGATCTAGACTACCAATTGGTTGCTTGATACACTTTCAACAAACTTGTTACTTGAATATGCTTTGGGAATTTTTCTAGTAAATTTCCTTATAATCAAAATGATTTTGATTATTATTATTATATGGTATAACTTTTGTTGAAAGACCGATGATCATCTCAAATACAAAATTATTGGCTCGGCATTACTTTTTCCAGAGGCGGATATAGTGTCTAATCGGGGAGCGTTGGGGTAGCAGGTTGCACTGTGTGAGGTCTGTCCCACTCCTACTGATACTGGCTATGACAACGGCTAGGGAACGAATGATGCATGAGAGATCATGATGTATTTTTAAAATTATTAAAATTTGAATTAATACGTATTTGAGATTATACCACATTTCAAGTAACAATTGAAATATTTGTTGAATATTAATTGGATCATTAATTTAATATGATTAAATTAATTGAAATCCAATCAAAATTAAAACACTCTATTATGAATAGAGTTATTATTTCCCTTGAAAGAAATAATCATAATGAATATGATTCATAATGATTAATTAGATTTTGAATATGAGGTAGAGAATCACATAAGTGACATCCATGGTCTCCCGTCAAGGCGAAGGGTTTCCGTTGTTAGGGATTGCATGTAGGAGACGCCTGTCCGAAGTGACAGCTCCTATATGCAAGCGTATCTGGATCGAGCTCTTTGCTTCTCGAAAGAGTAAGGCCATATGTGTAGTAACCCCAATATCGGATCCTCATATTATTGGGGCGATATTGGATTGCGCATAGCGAGTATTATTCCTGTTGACGGTTGGTTCAATTAACAACGGGTCAACATCACCTTATGCGTGGTGGGCCCAGGTGTTAAATACCGAATTAGAAAATGTAAGTTGGACTTGCAAGACGGAATGTGTTCCCCCTTCTCTTTATTGGAGTCACATATTCTCATATTATTGGAATGTGACAAAGATAAAAAGGAGATCCCAGATCTTGCTAGAGATATAGTAGTAAGTATATCTCTTACATTGAAAGTGATTAAGGGAATGAACTTTCAGTGTTGACAAGGCAAGACGACTTTGATATAAAATTCCTAAATCAAATTAAAATATGTATATATATTTACATATATATATTTATGCATATTTCCTATTTCAGATAATCCTCATTAAAACCCACTCAGTACTATACTCAGTAATAAACAGTAAAATATCATGGATTGGATCCATGATCAAGATATTGTACTTGCAGTTGAACATATAATATATGCGGTAGCAATGTGCAAGTTTCCTCATAATAATGAGGAATGACAATTAAATAGATAATAGGACTACAACCCTAGGGTTTGTATGTCTCTATAATCTTGATCTCTCATCGAATGTACTTTGGAAGTGACATGTCGATGATGATCGTGATTGTCAATTAATCCTAAATTCTAATAAGATGTTCTGGCATACATATATGCTCTTAACATTTAATCATGAATGACATGGTTCACTGCATTATGCAGAATGGTGGCTCTACAAGAGATGAAGTATTCGAAATGTTTGAATACCTACCTGAACCTAAGTCTTTAAGAGTTAAGATGTATGTAGATATGATGAGTGTCATCATCCTACTATATATACTCTAGTCATTCATGAAGCTTCATAATGTTCATATTGTTTGAATTAAATGAAGCATATATAAGTGTCGAAATACTCTTATATTGAAATCTTTTGAATACAACATAAGAGATCCTTTGTCTTAAGCAATGGTTGTTTAGAGATGAAAGGAGCGTAGTGGAAGCATGGGTTGGACCCAAGTTAGAAGAAAAGTCAAAGAGTTAACTGTACTTCTATGGTTTCCACACATATGACATCCAAAGACTTGGATGAATGCCAATACTGTAATGAACCGATGTATTGATAATATGACTATCAAGTTAGAGAAGGACTCGGATAGAGCATCAAAATAATTTACATCTATATATAATCATTGAAATTGACTTTCTTATTTGATAAGATGAAAGTCTAATAATTTGTATCTCATTCTTCTACTACCACTTGCAATATGTTTTAGAAGACTGGAATATGATCTTCAGGTCTAATGGTAATCCCCATGGATGTTAATGCAATTGTTGCAACAACCTCTATTGGATAAATATACTTCATATTTTCAGTAGGAGAGCCCTTAGTCTTAGAGAATGCCTCTATGACCTGTATATTATAATACTCTCATTGTTTATTTCTAAATGTTGGAAATAAACAAGAATTCTGGAATAGACCTATCATAAAGAGTTATGATGGATATATTTCAGATAGTAATATAAGATCTAGTGGACTTTACTAAATTGTAAAATTAAAGAATTGTTCATTAATGTTTCTTAATACTGAAAATTAAACCTTATAAGATCAATAGGAGAATGGAGATCATTTAACAATGATCTGGCATCGAATCTTGGACATTTGTCTGTTGATGAGATCAATAGATTAGTAAGAGATGAACTTTAGAATGTCTACAATTTCAAATCTTACATACTTGTGAATACTGTATTCAAAGTATAATTATCCAATACACCCTTCTCTGGGAATGGTGTTAGATGCCAAGGTATACAAGATCTCATACATATTGATGTATGTAAATCATTTGTATCATAATAAACATTGATGATATGTGATATCATTTGATGATTAATTGTGATATGGAATTTCTCCCCTTCACCTAAGAAAGCTTTGAAATGTTCAAAGATTTCATAAATTTTGATTTAGAACCAAAGTTTGAAGGAAGATGAACTGAATTTAGTCTAACCGAGGTAGCTTGTACCTATAGATGAATTCAAAGGAATACCTTTATGGAGATATGAATGTCATTCCTATCTTAATCCTCCTAATGCACCTAAACTCAATAGAGTTATAGGAAGATATATTGATCATGTGTCACATGATTTGATCAATGATTAAACTTAGCATAATTATCTCTTAGTTTCCAGGTATATATATGTGGTAGAGACTACATTATGTATCCTTATAAGGTTCCATGCTAGTAAGATGGAATCTAGCACTAAAGAGTGATACTTCATTAGGAAAATAAAGGATGGTATTGGATACCTATTTTATGTCCTTGAGAATCTTAAAAGATCTCATCTCTAAGGATATGATTCTTAGAAGATGACTCTCTTGAGAATCAAGATGAAAATGAAGTAAAGGAACTCATTGAATCTTGAAAAGATAATGAGGCTCCTGAAATCGGAAACTAAAAGGATAATTAAAGGTGAATCAATAATACCTCTTCAAATGAGTTTGAGGATGAATTCCATGTGTCAGAGAAATCTGACAATGATCGAACTTCATATGATGAAGCCTCTGAAGATCATGTCATGGAAAGATGGGAGTTAGCAATTGAGTCTAAAGTAGACTTCATATACAAGTGTTGTATATGGACACTCGAGGATCCACCTATATGGGTATAACCCGTTAAGGTGTAAATGTATCTTCAAGAGAAAGAGGGAACCTGATGAGAAGGTAGAGACCTTCAAGCACAATTCATATCCAAGATACACACCAAAGAGAAGACATCGCTTGCAATTAAACTTGCTCTTCAGTAACCTTGCTTAAATCCATCAGATTATTGCTAACTATAGCTACGCAACTTGACTTTGACATCTTCAAGATGGAAGTCAAGATTGCATTCCTCCACGAATATCTCTCTGAGGATATTCACATGAAGTAGCCCCAGGGCTTCATAGTTGAGGAAAGCAAGCTGTGCAAACTGAGTAACTCCATCCGTGGACTCAAATAAGCTTATTGTAGTTGAAACACCAGATTTGATGAAATCATAAATGTTATGATAGAATATTGATGAACCATGAGAATCATAGTGGGGGTGTCATTCTATTCACCATACTAAATGTAGATGATATCCTAATCATTTGGAATGATATAAGGATAACAATAAGTGTTTTATAGACTGGCTATTCCATACCTCGAAATATGATCTCAAGGATACCTCTTAGATCTTAGTTCTAAAGATGTTCAGAAGCGAAGAGAAGAGGGTATTGGGACCATCATATTAGTAGTACACCTTGGACATGTTCCATTTTCTGGAAAATTTCAAGAAAGGCTTCCTTCCCTTAAGATATGGTACTAACCTATCTAAAGGGATAACACCTCAAAGAGTTGAGGAAGTGAATGCTATCACTACTTGCCCTTGTGCATTAGTTACAAGAAGCCGAATGTATGCTAGATGTGTACAAAAGACAGATGTCTGCCATCCAGTGGGAGTAGTAAATGTTACTAATCCTACTAAGGAGATAAAAATACTTGATTGCAGTAATAACAATATCTTCAAAGATGAAAAGATTTTTGAGATAGTGATCTCAAAAGTCATATCTTCAAGAACTTAAGACTTTGTAGATAGTGATCTAAAAGGTCTTAACTATGGATACCTTAGGAGATAAAGATCTCTAGGAATAAGGGTATTCTGATAAGGATTATGGAAATACTGGTTATAATACCTATTAAGCTGTAGTGTCAAGGACACTATAACTGACAATATTGAGTATTGGTTGCATAAGATGCAACATTCGCATTGGATGCGAGCACTGTTACTGGAGGATTTGCAAGTGTCGTAAAAGGACTTGGCGTAGTCTCTCGGAAACAGAGTGACTGATCAGCTTACCTAGCTATTTTTCTAAATAGCCTATGATTGTCACATGAGTGCGGGTTTAAATGATCATCCCATTAATGTCTCTTTGGGCTAGAGGGAGATTGTTGGACATGCGAGCCCACGGCGAGCCATTATGCAATAAATGTTATTGCGAATATCATTCCCTGATCTGAAATGAAGAATAACTAATTTGCATAATAGGTCCCTTAGTACAATTAGGGTTATGTACCATGACCATCTTAATGATCATATAACTTTTGATTCAATTATTGAATCATAGAGGCTGGTGCTTGGATGAATATCTAAAGAGTTAGATTGAGGATTCATCAAGCACCGTCAAATGATTGTTAAGAGATGATCTCCAGCCTGAGTAGGAGATGACAATCCTTTCTCATATAGGTTGATATCTGACCGACCTCTTGATGCAGGTCCTCTGCATAGGAATAGAGATTCAGAGGTATCAGATTAGTTGAGTCACTATGTTGACTTAACGAGATCGAGATAACCAAAGACCTATGTTGAATACTATCACAGCATAGGCATGCATCCTCTGACTAGAGACAAATGTGTTACTATATATGAGTATGTACATTTGGCAGACCAATAGATTGATGACCTAACCAAGGTCTATACACCGGCGAGCTGGTATGCATGTAAGGACATATGAGTAATACGATCTCTCAAAGTGATCATACAAGTTCACATGAGAACCAGAAGACATGAGCTCACTCATGAGGGTCGTCATGCTTTGGAAGCATGACAAGAATTTGAAGGTATGGTAATGCTTTGAGAAAGCATATGATCGATACCAATTCCCAACGACCAAGATTGAGAAACTTGGTGATCAAACCCTGAAGATGACAATGTAAAATTGATCTATATCTTCGGGATGATCATAGGTCTTCCAGTATGCAGGATGTACAGGTATTAGGAATACCTGATGGTGATGTGATCAACAATCGATTGTATAACCATGACGCTTCCATTCCGAGGGAGTGATGAGACATGTCTGGATTTCAGTGACTCCTCTCAGTAGAGAAGCAATCTGAATGAGATTCAGATGCAATGAGAAGATTAGATTTGCGACCTTGATTAAATCAACCATCTCTGGGAGGTCCGTGAGATCTGGATTTGAGATGTGATCTCAATATCCAAGTCACTATACGTCGAACAATACAATCACCCTGTCCTTATAGACCAAGTCCTATCTAACAAGAGAGGACGGCTACAACTCTCTTTGAGGAGTAGAGTAGCCGTCCCCCCTTTTTAGGAGAGGACCATGGTCTTCTCATTATCCTATCTCTAGTCAAATGTGATTTAATTTGAGATTAATTATATTGATTTATCAATGTTAATTAATTTGAATTAAATTACTTATTGTTGTGTTTTACCAACAGCATCCTAGCCATTGAAAGGAACACAAATCAATCTCATCTATTGATTGTGTGTTGTCCATGGATTGGGATCCATGGACTCCCAAAACCCTATAAAAGAAGAAGCATGCCTTTCTCTTCTGATATACACCGACTTGACAAAGTCTCTCTATTCTCTCTCTCTCTCATTCTCGTATGCCCTCTTCTCCTTCTCTCTTAGGTGGCCGTCCACCCTACTCCAGAAGGAAGAAGGCCCTCATCGTCAGCCTACGTTGCTTCGATGATTCTCGGTGCTCCATCTTCTTTGGTGCTTCTTGCTCGTGAAGAAGATACACGATCTCGTGCGACAAGGCCAGGAGTTCCCTTGCTTGGACAACTACTTGGATTGCGAGGATCACGCGACACATCCCCGCGCTCACAAGCGTCTTCTCCGAAGATCAGACTTGAGACAAGAGGTCTCCTTCGTAGAGACTCGATCAACCACGCTACAAGAGGTATTCCTTTATACTTAATGAGGTTCTAGATGAAACAATCCGAGAATCGCTCTTGGATCATGTGGTTTCATCGCATGAAAATTTTTTAAATTCCGATGCATAGAACAACTAGTCCAGCTAGTCGTTCTTCATCGTATTCGATACGATGCTCACGCTTCCGTGATGCGCTTAAGGATTATTCCATATCCTTCAGAGCTACGTGTGGAGTGCTTATCTAAGATAAGCCACGGTCTGAAAGAATCATACGCGTGTTGTTAAATATTCTACTTAGACTAATCAAGATGACATGTGAACATAGTCTTATGGACTCAAAGAATTAAGTCGCTAGGATCTGAAAAGTCTCAATTCCATTTTTTCAAGGTTCATATGAAATTAAGTGGATTAAGGTCCAACTAAGCTTCATTCTTAATTTTATTCCAGACTCAGTTTAAATGTCAATACTATCCTTAAAAATGCACATGTAAACACAAGAAAATATGTACAATGCAAAAAGAAAGCAAAATCTTTTTTTTGAAATAATTTTCTAATTTTCAACTTTTTATGGATTTCTGGAAAAAAGAGAAAAATGATGCACATGTAAAAAGAGAATTTTTTAGTTTTTTTTGTTTTGTTTTGTTTTGTTTTTGTTTTATTTTGTTTTTGTTTTGTTTTTTTGGTGTTTTAATACAAGGTGACCAAAGTCTATATACACATGTGGATTTTACAAATTTATATACATATCCAAAAAATAATCATATTTAAAAGTACGAGTTACACCTAAAGTATATATACAATATATACGAACCCCCTATACTTAGCTCGAACTATGTCCTCATAGTGATCAGAGAGCGGGAAAGGAAGACATAACTTATGCTAAGTATAGAAAAGTGAAAAGACTCCTACGCTACAACGACTCAAAAGAAAAGATAAAAAGAATAGAAGTCAATGATCCCCCCTATACTTAGGATCAAGTAATCCTAAGTATAGAAGACTGTACAAAAGGGGAAAACCGATGAAGAGAATGTACGGATTCGGGGGCTCAACTTGCCCCCTATACTTAGGGTAGAATAGCCCTAAGTATAGAATATCAACAAGTTGGGGGACAATCGAGAGAATAGAAGAATAAAACATAAAAGAGATGATATGAACAACATCACTCCCCCTATACTTAGGGTAGAGTATCCCTAAGTATAAGCAACAATAGGAGTGATGAACATGACATATATGAACAACATGAATCATTCATCCCCCTATACTTAGGATAAAGTACATCCTAAGTATAGCACACATATACAGACAAGAGGTGAATGCTAAACGGGAGAAGGATGAAAACACATATATACAAGGTAGACATTGTTGAGGTGACTCTCAACAAACGCTAGAGTTTATGCCCCTAGTTGGGCGCAAAGGCTAGGACAACGAAGTATCAAGGTTCAAGATGGCATCTATAATGCGAAGGACCGAAAAAATAGAACGTGGAGAAGGAAGGATCTGTCATGGAATCCTCCACGTCAATCACCGTCTTGAAAATGTGTGGAAGTTCAAGATCAGGAGACTCAATAAGGAAGCATATATCCGATGCATGTAATGAAGAGAGATCGGGTATATCTTCGAATAACTCAAGGGTCGGCTCATCCATGTGAGGGTCGTCAAGGAGGGAAGAAATATCAAGTTCAGAAAACTCAGAAGAATCGGAAGAATCAGAACACTCAGAATAATCAGAAGACTCGGTCTCGTGATCCGACTGATCGGATGCACAATTAGGGAGTGAATTTGAGTACAAAGTACACACCGCCCGCAGATAACCCTCACAGAGATGTGAGAAATCAAGATAATCCGAGGGAGAGAACGGATGGTTATATTCAAATAACGGGTTCTCTCTCGAAGTAAAAGAAAAACCATCCAATGGATCGGGAATATCAGGCTCAAAAAAATCTTGGTCAAGATCAAAGAGATCATTGACCTGCCAGTGTGAAGGGATCTGAGCTTGGGAAATATTGGACAACATTTGACCCTCAGAGTTAAGGGTGGGAGGGAGGAAAAACATGAGTGATGATGATTTTTTATTTTTGCTTTTTTATGATTTTTTAGTGATTGCTAATGATCTTGAGAAAATGAACGTAACTGACTCAACACAAAGGACATACAAACACAATGCAATCCCCGGATTCACCTACTCAACGCAATGTGAAGACCGTGAAGGCTTGGTCTCTTAATCTTGTTTGTTTTAGAGTTATGAGGGAATCACAAAAAATGTACAAACACTTAGGTTGTCTTATGGGATTTGGGCACTAACCTTAGTGTGTACGCGTGCAATTTAAAACGAATACAATGAGCGGTTGCTCTTCCAAAACAATGATGTCAATCAATTACGCTTAATTTTAACAGTTCAAGTGATATTAACAGTCCCCATTTTAGGCACTTGTCACTTAGTTTGAATATTTTCAATGAATCGTCTCCCGAGTGTCCAATTTCCTTTTTAACTTATGTGAGTGAAAATAAGGAAGGAGATCAGAAATGCCTATGCGCGACTAAACACAATGATGCATGCATGGGTTAGAGATGCGTACCTTGTCGCCAACACTCTACATGTAAAATGATCCACGCAGAATTTAAATACAGAAAAAACTAACCTATATAATGCAAGTGAACCGTCCTAGCAATATCTTCTATTAGTGGGTGAGAACAAGTTAATTTGACTAAATCCAATACGCTGTACTCTATAGGTACATAAATTCTTGTTAAGGGCTTTGGACCTAATTAGTTACTTGGCTCAAGCAAGTTAATAAAGAAATCAATATATGGCTCACGAAATCCATATGAAATAAATAAAAAATGATGAAAACAAAACCGATGAGGTCCCCCAAGTGCACCGATACTTGGCGAAACAGACCCCACAAATAAGTTATATAGTGTCCTTTTATAAGAGTTTGAATGATTAAATGCTAAAATAAATAAAAAACTATCTATGCTCCAAATGATGGTCTCTCTCAAAATCTTCTTCTCCTCCTCTCTCGCTCTCCTGTGGCTTCAAGATGAATCAAGCCACCTCCGCGTCACTTGGGTGCTTCAGCTCTCCTAGGATCACGTCCTTTTCTCTGCGGATCCTCGCAAGAAAAAGAAAGAAAGTGTAAGAAACACAATTATAAAATATGAACAGGGAAAATGAAATAAAAATAGTGAATATGAACAATAGAATAAATGCAGAAAAATATAAACAAATATCTACAACCAAGAATACCAGGTGAAAAGAGAAATCTAACTGCCCTCGCTGTGCCTCCCCGGCAACGACGTCATTTTGATGAGCGAGATCTTTTGGGTTTTAATTAGATGATATGAAATAAATGCGCAATGATCGTTGCAACCCAAAGAATATCACAACAAAAACATTATTATTTTTTCTCAAGCTAATAATTACAAGAAAATGTGGTAGGAGATTTTGCTACTTATTTAACATATATAGCAACAGGATCGAACTCAAGGAGCTTACAGTTCCAGAAGGTTATTCAAATAATTGAAAAAATCAATTAAAATAAAAAGGGAATCTCAAATGCTAACTACCTTGGTTTTTGTGACTTTTTTAATTTTTATAATTTATATTTTTTTCATTTCTATTTTTTCATTTTCTGATTTTCAAATTTTTAGTGATTTTAGTTTTTGTATTTTTTTAATTTTCAGAAATATGATTTTCAAAACAAATTCATGCACAAAAGGAATGCAATTTTTTCTTTTTAGTTTTTTCAATATAACAAAAATGCTCAAAAACGTCTAAAAAATATTTTGTGTTTTTATGTTTTTTACTGTTTTTGTATTTTTTAGAGATTTTTAATTTTTTTAGGATTTTAAAAATGAATATAAACAAGGGAATATGCAAACAGTAAGTAAACATGATTATACAATTTAAAAATATAAAATGAAATAAAAATTGCAAAAATGATTCTTCCTATAAACTAAAGGAAATTTTCTACACAGGAACTGAAATCTCATTTTTTTTATTTTTCTACATTTTATATGATTTTTTATGATTTTTAATGTTTTTGCATTTTTTTGGGTTTTATAAATAATTAATGCATGAAAATTGGATAGAAAATAAAATGCACAATAATAAAACTAATCTATTTTTTGAAATTTTTCACGTAATATTTGATTTTTTATGATTTTTAATTTCAATCAGGGAAAAATGCAGAGTTTTTGATTTTTTAATAATAGCAAATAAAAATAAAATGCAATGGAAATTTTATGCTAGAAAGAGACACACATCAAGAGCATCACAAAATTTTTTATAGAATTTATTGACAATGGAAAAAAAATATTTCAATGAAAAGATCAAGCAAATATAGGGACTAAAAGGTAATTATTCAAAGTTTTATAACCTAAAATTAACAAGAAATAAATAAAGGGAAAAAATTCATAAATTGATGTGTCGCAGAGGGGCTGCGATGGTAGGATGCAACAGATGGTGGTCCAAATGGTGCTTAATGGATCGATGGAGGCGTAGTGGTCTCGCTCGGAGGTCGGTCGGGGATGAATCGAAGAGCGGAGGCAGGCCCGCGACGGTGCTAGGCGGAAGGAGTTGCAGGCTCCTGATGGGTAGCGCAGCTGGGGGCCTCGGGCGGGCACAGGCAAGCCTTTTGCGCGCGTCCCCAAATTTTTTTATTTTTTTCAACAATAGATTATTTTTTATAAACAGTAGCCTCAATATGTATATTTTTTGTATTTTTTTTCAAATTCCTTTGAACCTGCAATAAAATAAGATAGATCCGACTCGAGCACGATGACTCAGTCAAATAAAACATAAAAATAATAATAATTGGAAATGTGAATGGTGTTGGATCCGATGAAGTGGAAGATCGAATCCGTGTCTTCGGTCACCGTGCGTGGCCAGAGTTGAAAGATCGTGTGAGGTAGAACGTGAAACACATGGATCGGAAAATGAGATGATAAATTAGATCAGATCGGATTGAGCAATGAGATTAATGAGCTACGATGAAAAACTACGATTTAGAATTGAAGAATGACGATAAAATTAAAAATGTAAATTCATCTACAGTTAATCTAGATAAAAAAATGAGAAATAAAATATGGATCTCACCGAGGAGTGGACGAATGTCATAATCGCCTCAACGAGGGTCGCCTCGCTGTCACCAGACGGCTCGGAGGCTGGGCGATCTTCTTCAACAAGATGGCTCTCAGAAAAATAGGCTCCTCTCCAAAAGATTGATCAAGTTAGAATGAAGGAGGAGGAGCCAATTAAATAGAAAATAAAATGAATTTGGAATTCAAAATTTGAATGAAGAGGAAAATAAGGAAGGGAGTTAGTGGCGGAAATAAACAAATAAATTAAATTAATTAAAAAATCAAATTCTGAATTAAATGAATTAATAAAATAATTAATTTGTAAAAAATAATTAGTCACCTTAATGGCGGGTTTTTAAGGTATACAATCAAATATTATATACATGGTAGATTTTCAAATCAAATAAATAAATAAATCAATCAATCGATCAAATTTTTGTAATTATATTAATTTAATTAATTAATGTTAGACATTAATTTTTTTGGTGATTTTTATATAAGGAGGTTAGTTATATATATATATATCATATATATAATGTACATTATACGCATGTATAAATAAGGAAATTTTTTATTAATTAATTTATTTATTTTAAATTACAATGAACAATATTTATAATTATTAAAAATATAATATGTATAAAAATAAAATAATAAATACAATAAAAAATGGTCAAACTACCAAAAACACCATAGAAAATCATCTTTTCAACCGTAACTCCAAAAATTATGAAACCACAATAATTTTAAAGATAATTTAATTTAGAATACAATGGAAGTGAGTTTGATTCAATTTGAGTTTACATGGAGCTGAAATTGGTCTTTCAATTGTAACTTTACGATTTTTTTCCGAGTGTGGTTACTTTTATTTTGTACATGATTTTATTTTACAAATATTTTTATTATTTAGGAAATATTTTTATTTACAACTTTTATTCTGAAAATTATTTAATTTGAGGTCAATTTATGTACAAATAAAATAATGTAAATTTTACAAATATATAAAGAAAAGTATTTACGAAACATTTTTTGGATTTTCTGATTAAGGACCCTATCTCCCCCTACTTTATTCCTGGTCGATCAGGTCAAGTCTTGACCTTCTCTCGAAATTTGGGTCAGCCTGTATCTATTACATATATATACAGTCTCTTTTTTCCTTTATTTCTTTCTTTATTTATTTTAGGTTAAAATAGTAATAAATGTACAATATTTACACACAGATGCAAGTTAGTAAGAATACAGAGTTTGTATTATATACATGTGTTTTTAAGGCATTTTAAGCTAAAATAAATGAATAAAGATGATGAAATGCAGATTCATCAACGACCACCAATCTCCATTAGGAGTAGGGTGGTCGTCCCCCCTTTTAAGGGGATATGATTAATCTTCTCATTATCTCCAAGATTGATTAAAATTTGGTTTGAAATTAATTATATTAATTTATTGATATATATCAATTTAAATTAAATTAATTATTGTTTTATTTTTACAACAACATCATGGTCATTGAGAGAAACACAAATCAATCTCATCCATTGATTTTGTGTTGTCCATGGATCGAGATCCATGGACTCCCAAAACCCTATATAAGAAGAGGCACCACTTGCTCCTCGAGTAAAGATTACGATAACTCTCTCTCTCTATCTCATTCGCACAAGCCTTCTCCTTCTCCTTGAGTGGCCGTCCACTCCCCTCATAGAGAGAAGGTCATCTCCATCATCGCATCGTCGTAGTGTTGTCGCTTCGACAACTATTGGATCTCCATCTTCTTTGTTGTATCTTACTCATGAAGAAGGTGTTCAATCTCGTGAGATGAGATCAGGAGATCCATTGCTTGGATCATTGACTTGGATTGCGAGAAGCACGTAACTCCTCTTCGCGCTCGCAAGCATCTCCTCTAATAGATCGAACTTGAGACAAGAGGTCTCTTCTCTTAGAGGCTCGATGACAAACACACTACAAGAGGTATTCCTATATCTACTATGTGGCTAGATGAAACGATCCAAGAAATGTTCTTGGATCATGTGGTTTCATTGATTATTTTTTTAAAATTCCGCTACACCGAGCAACTTGTGTGACTAGTCGCTCTGATCGTATATGATGCGATGCACATGCTTCCATGATGCGTTTAAGTATTCTCCCATATCCTTCAAGTGGTATCAGAGCCTTAGGTCGGAGGTTTTTGGATACAATCTATAAACTTAGGAAGACTTGGGCTCATTAGGCTTGTGAAAATTTTATCGTGTTTCATTCACGCAGCCCTATTTTGTGAGTTTTTTCGGCCCTGTTTAAAATATTTAAATAAGAAATTATCATTTGGATTATGTTCTATATTAAATAAAGAACCCGTGAGATTTGAATTTGCGTAATTTGGATTCCGATTGCTCAATTTATGATCTTTTTAATGAACATATATCTACTATTTCGGGGACGACGAATCTTGACATAATTAAAGAGTTAGTTATTGTTTTGAAACACCTATAAATGCATGCTAATCACTTAGGTTCTATTATAAATCAAATTAGCAAACTTTGAAAACCTATTTTGCATGATTTGTCTTTAAATTGATTGAGATATGCCAATTCTAGTAAGCGAGGGTCATTGCTGGAAATTACACTCCTAATCAAGAACCTTGTGATTGCCATTTAATAAATTAGTGAAATTATTAGTTAATTTTATAGAATAAATATAGATAAATATTTGAGAAATATTTGGTGATAATTATTTTCTCAAATGATATTGTGTTAACCAATAATTGACTAGATATGATCTAGATCACAAATTGGTTACTCAATCTTCCTTCCAACAAACAAGTTTGCTTGAATAGGATTGGGAATTTGTTTTACAAATTTTCGTATAATATAAATCAAAATGATTTTGATTATTATTATATGGTATAACTTTGTTTGAAAAATCGATTATCATCTCAAAGTACAAAGTGGTCAATTTGGCATTATCCTAACCCGAGGTAGATATGGTGTCTAGTCGGTGAGCGTTGGGGTAACAGATTGATCTGTGAGGGTCTGTCCCACTCCCGTCGGTACTAGCCATGACAATGAGTAGGGAAGGGAAAATGCTTGAGAGATCATGACGTATTTTTATAATTTTTAAAATTCGAAATAATACGTATTTTTGAGATAATACCATCATTGTAACAATCAAGTTTGTTGGTTGATTGAATTGGATTGATAATAGATTTAATATGATTTAATGAATTATATCCGAAATTAAAACACTCTATTATGAATAGATATATATTTTCCTTGGAAGAATAATTATGTGAATGTGATTCATGATAATTTATTAGAATTTGAATATGAGGTGGAGGATCACATAAGTGACATCCATGATCTTCCATCAAGACGAAGGGTTCTGTCACCAGGGATTGTATGTAGGAGATGCTTGTTCAAAGTGTCAGCTCCTGCATACAAGTGCATTTGGATAGGGATCTTTGCTTCTCGAAAGAGTAAGGTCGTATACGTAGTAACCCCAATGTTGAGTCCTCATATTATTGGGGCGATATTGGATTGCGTATAACGAGTTCTAATCCTGTTGACGGTTGGTTCAATTAACAACGGGTCAACATCACCTTAGGGGTGGTGCGTCTGGGTGTTAAAGACCGAATTGGGATATGCAAGTTGGACTTGTGAGGCGGAATGTGTTCCCGCTTATTTTTATCCTAGTTGAAAGTTCTCAGATTATTGAGATGTAACAAAGGTAAAGAGGATATCCCATATCTTGCTAGAGATATAACGGTAAGTCATCTCTTGCTTTGAAAGTGATTAAGGGAATGAACTTTCAAAGTTGAAAATCTAGACTAATTCGATTAAAAAATTCCTTAATTAAAGAATTTAAATCTGAATAGATAATTATTTATATGTTCTAATATAGTGCATTCTTAATTTCAGAAAAAAAGTCCATGAACCCACTTAGCAGGCTCCTGGAGGTCAATCAGTTGACCAGACCAAATTATTCAGATTGGATCCGAAACTTGGATGTTATCCTTTCCGCTGAGTGCATCTCTTATGTGTTGTCAAAGGACAAGTATACAGACCCCAAGACTTCGGAGGAAATCAATTTTAATGAAAAATATGATGTAGATCATAATCTGGCAAGATGTTACATTTTGAGTTCATTGCCTAATGTACTTCAGAAATAACATGTGGAGATGAACACTTGCCATGATATTATGGTTAATCTGAAAGAAATGTTCGGTGATGTAAACTGCACTCCGCGTTATAACATAATGAAAGAACTTTTTTGGCTGCAAGATGCAGGAGGGGACCTCTGTCAGAGAACATGTACTCAAAATGGTTGGGTACCTTTCTGATTTGGAAACCCTTGGAGTTGACATCGATGCAGATATGCAGGCTGACTTCATTCTGTTGTCTCTCCCTAAGTCTTTCAACAACTTTGTAGTCACGTTCCACATGAGCAAAGTTTATTATACTAACACTAGACTGTTGGCTGCATTAAAGTCTGCAAAAGACGTAATGAAAAAGGATAATCCCTCTGGTAGTACAATGGTTGCACAAGTCAAAGGAAAACATAATCGGATGCAAGGTTCTCGGAAGGGCCCAACCCAGAAGAGAAAGAAGAAGAGTCAAGGTGTTGGCTCATCTTACAATGCATCCACTTTGATGGCATGGAAGAAACCCTATGTCTGTCATCACTAGAAATAACTGGAGCACTGGAAGCGCAATTGTTCGGATTACCTGAAGTCGGTTGTAAAGGTAAATCCCCAGCAGGTATAAAAATTGCTTTCATCATTGAAACTAATTTTCTCATTGGACGAGAAGGAGGTTGGGTTATAGATTCTGGTGCTTCTATTCATGTATGCAAGTTGTTGCGTCTATTTTAGGAAACTAAGAGTCTTGATGAAGGGGAGATAGTCATCCAGATGGGATCTGATGCAAGTGTTGCAGCAGTCGTCGTCGGGACCTGTCGACTATCATTATCCAGTGGAAGAGTCCTAGTACTTAAAGAGTGTCTTTATGTACCAGAAGTCAGAAGGAATTAAATATATGCATTTAAGCTTGTTAGAAGTGGATATTCATTCCTTTTTTGTAATAAACTAGTCATAAGTCGTTATGATAAGCATATTGCGGATGGTGTTTTGACTCTGATGGACTCTTTATAAGTGCATTGATGAACATGTCATGAATGTTACTACCACTAATAAAAACCCTAAAAGATCTAGGGAGGATGGAAATCATTCAAAATTATTTGGCATCAAAGGCTTGGTTGTTGATAGGATCAATAGATTGATAAAGGATGGACTCTTAGATTTTCTACAGATTCAATCTTTGCCTAACTGTGAACATTATATTCGAGGTAAAATGACTAGGATGCCTTTTCGTAACAAGGTTACACGATACAAAGGTATTCTTGACCTAATACATACCGATGTATGTGGTCCCTTCAGTACCACGACCCGAAATGGATATCGATATTAGTTAACGTTTATTGATGACCATTTGCGATACGGGTCTATCTTCCTACTTCATCATAAATCTGAAACCTTTGAAAAGTTTAAAGAGTTCAAGGCCTTGGTTGAGACAAATCGACAGGAAGTAAACGAATTCGATTTGACCAAGGTGGGGAGTACCTCTCAGATGAATTCAAGGAATACCTCAGAGAGAATGGAATTGTTTCTAATCTCACTCCTTCTAAAACCACCCAAATTAATGGTGTTGTTGAAAGACACAACATGACAATCATGGATATGATCCGTTCAATGATGAGCAAAGCACAATTACCTCTTAGTTTATGGGGATATGCAGTAGAGACTGTAATATATATCTTGAACAAGATTCCTAGCAAGTCTGTACCTAATACTCCTCATGAGCTCTGTTATGGAACCAAACCCCGTGTTAAACACTTGAGGGTATGGGGTTGCTTAGTCCATGTGAAGAACATGGATGCAAGTAAGCTAAAATTTTGCACTCGAGAGTGCTACTTCATTGGGTATGTTAAGGATGGTATTGGATATCAGTTTTATTACCCTGAGACCCAAAATGTTATCGTCTCTAGAGATGTGAAATTTCTGGAGGATGACTTCCTTAAAGGTCAAGACGAAATGAAGTAGAGGAACTCATTGAGTCCCCTGAGGATTCTGAGCTTCCTAAACTAGAAATTGAAGAGATAAATAAAGATGAAATACATACCTCTTTGAAGGAGTTCGGTGATTGTTGCACCACTTGAAAGTTATGGATTCCATGTGTCAGGTGAAATTGACAATGATCCTACTTCATTTGATGAAGCACTCATGGAGTATGACATGGATAGATGGATGCTGGCAATGAAGTCAGAGATTGACTCCATGCATAATAATGGGGTATGGACCCTAGAGGATCCACCTGAAGGGTAAAACCCATTGGGTGTAAATGAATCTTCAAGAGAAAGAGGGGACCTGATGGAAAAGTAGAGACTTTCAAGGCACGGCTCGTAGACAAAGGCTACACATAGAGAGAAGGCATCAGCTATGATGAGATGTTCTCTCATGTGGCTATGCTTAAGTCCATCAGGACACTACTAGCTATAGCTGCATCTCTTGACTACAACATCTGGCAAATGTACGTCAAGACAGATTTCCTCAATGGATACCTCGAGGAGGATATCTATATGGAGCAACCCCAGGGCTTCATAACCGAGGAAGGTAAAGTATGCAAACTGAAGAAATCCATCTATGGGCTCAAACAAGTTTCTCGTAGATGGAACATCAGGTTTGACAATACCATAAAGAGTTATGATTTTGTGCAGAATCCTGATGAACCTTTTGTGTACAAGAAGCTTAGTGGGAGCGCCATTGTGTTCATCGTGCTTTACGTAGATGACATCCTTATCATTGGGAATGATATAGGGATAATGCCCGATGTTAAGATTTGGTTATCCCATACCTTTTGAGATGAAAGATCTTGGAGAAGTATCTTACATCTTGGGTCTGAAGCTGTTCAGAAACTAAAAAAAGAGGATATTGGGATTATCACAACATGGGTACATTAAGAAAATTCTTGAACATTTTTGTATGGATAGTTCCAAGAAAGGTTTCCTCCCCTTAAGACATGGTATCCACCTTTCTAAAGGGATGGCTCCTCAAACTGTTGAGGAAAAGAAAGCCATGGTTGGATGCCCCTATGCGTCGGCTGTAGGAAACTTGATGTACGCCATGATGTGTCCTAGACCAGATATCTGCCATGAAGTGGGAGTGGTAAGTCGTTACCAGCTATGGAGAACAATACTGGAATGCAGTGAAGAACATTTTCAAGTATCTAAGACGGATGCAACATTATATCTTGGTCTATGGAGATGGTGATCTCCAAGTCTTGGGATACATAGATTCAGACTTCCAATCGGATATTGATGATCGAAAGTCGACATCAGAGTTTGTGTTCATGCTGAACGGTGGTGCTGTGAGCTGGAGAAGCAAGAAGCAGGACACTACTATAGCAGATTCAACAACAGAAGCTGAATACATTGTCGCATCGGATGCTGTAAAGGAGGTGGTGTGGTTGAGCAAGTTCATCTTGGAACTTGGCGTAGTTTCCTATGAAACTCCCATCTCGTTACTCCGCGATAACATGGGAGCTATTGCCTAGAAGAAGGAACCCAGATAGCATCAAAAGAGCAAGCATGTGGAAAGGAAATACCACATCATTCGGGAGATTCAAAAGCGTGGCGACATCATTATCACCAAGGTGGCCTCTACCGACAACGTTGTTGATCCTCTTACCAAACCTTTGACACAGAAGGTTTTTGACCAGCATGTAATGAGTATGGGTTTAAGGATTGTTGAGGGCTAGTGGGAGATTGTTAGCCATGTGAGCCCGAGGCGACCATTCCTACAATAAATGTTATCGTAATATTTAATTTATCAATAAAAGTTATTGATTCTTTTCACTCCCTTTCTGAGATTAAATGAATGAATGCACTAGAAGGTCTCTCTATACAATTAGGGTTATGTATTATGTCCATCTTAATAATCATACAACTGTTGATTCAATAATTGAATTATAGAGGCTGGTGCTTGGATGAATATCTAAGGAGTTAGATTGATGACACATTAAGCACCATCAAATGATTGTTAAGAGGTGATCTATAGCCTGAGTAGGAGATGGCAATCCTTTCTCATTAGGCTATTATCTGACCGATCTCTTGATGCATGTCCTCTGCATGGGAATAGAGATTCGAAGATGTCAGATTAGTTTGGTCAAAGAGTTGACTTAACGAGATCAAGATAACCAAAGTCCTATATCATATACTGTTATGATATAGGCACACATCCTCTGATCAGAGATAGATGTGTTACTATATGTCTGAGTATGTACATTTGGCTGCCCAATATGTTGATGACCTAACCAAGGTTTATACACCGGTGAGCTGGTGTACATATGAGGGCATATGAGTAATACGATCTCTCAAAGGGATCATACATGTTCACTTGTGAACCGGAAGACATGTGATCACTCATGAGGTATTGGGACCGATCAAATTCCATGCATGGTCATCGTGCTATAGAAGCATGATAAGAATTTGAAGGTATGATATATGCTTTTGGAAAGCATATGATCGATACCAACTCCTAATGACCAAGAATGAGAAACTTGATGATGAAACCCTAAAGATGACAGTGTAAAATTGATCTATATCTTCGAGTTTATCATAGGCCTTCCAGTATGCAGGATGTGCATGTATTAGGAATACCAGAGGGCAATGTTATCATAAACGATTGTATAACCATGGCGCTTCCATTCCGAGGGAGTGATGAAACATGTCTGGATTTTAGTGACTCCTCTCAGTAGAGAAGTAATCTGATATTGGTCCAGGTGTTGGACATTGATTTGAATGAGATTCAGATGTAATGAGAAGATTAGATTTACAGCCTTGATTTAATCAAGCATCTACGAAAGGTCCGTGAGATCTGGATTTGAGATGTGATGTCAATATCCAAGTCACTATACGTGGAAGGTACAATCATCCTGTCCTTGTCTCCAAGTATCTGCGGAGAAAGCGCATTATTCTTGAAAGAGTTCAAGAATAAATCCCTTGTTGAATTATTTCTAAGCATTGAGAAATGGATAATTAAATGTGATTTAATTATCATGAATAATGTGAATTTGATTCATATTATTTGAATGAATGAGAATGATAATCCAATGTAATTAAATGTGATTTAATTATTATGTGTATGAATAATGTGGATAGCACTATCCAATTATTCATATATATATATATATTGTAAATGAGATTTATAATATATTAGAGAGAGACTATTTATATTTATATTTGTTAATTAATTATTGATGTGAATTGGATTCACATTGGATGATTAATTGAAAATATAATTAACATTTTGTTTTGGGATGTGAATGCGATTCACATTTTTCCAATAGCATGATTGCAATATTCACAAGATAATTACGAGTTATTTTTGTGAAATTATTTGCAACAAGTGTTGTTGTAAATCTTGTATATATCATGAGATAATGAGATCTCATGAGATAATAAGATCTCATGAGATATTGAGGAGATAGACCCATTCCACCTCAAGAGGGTGGATGACCACCAATCTCCATTAGGAGTAGGGTGGTTGTCCCCCCTTTTTAGAGGATATGGTCAATCTTCTCATTATCTCCAATATTGATTAATTTATTTGATTTGCAATTAATTATAATGATTTATCGATATCTATATTAATTTAATTTAAATTAATTATTATTGTGTTTTACAACAACATCATGGTCGTTGAGAGAAATACAAATCAATCTCATCCATTGATTTTGTATTATCCATGTATCTCAAATCCATGGACTCCCAAAACCCTATATAAGATGAGGCACCCCTTACTCTTCGAGTAACGATTACGAAAACTCTCTCTCTCTCTCTATCTCATTCTCACACCAAGCCTTCTCCTTCTCCTTGAGTGGTCGTCTCCTCTCATAGAGAGAAGATCGTTTCCGTGTCGCATCGTTGTTGTGTCGTCGCTTCGACAACTCTTGGATCTCCGTCTTCTTTGGTGTGACTCGCTCATGAAGAAGGCATTCGATCTCATGAGATGAGATCAGGAGATACATTGCTTGGATCATCGACTAGGAATGTGAAAAGCACACGACTCATCTCCGCGCTCGTAAGCGTCTCCTTTCACGTATCGGACTTGATACAAGAGGTCTCTTCTCTTAGAGGATTGATCACAACCACGCTACAAGAGGTATTCCTATATCTTCTATGTGGTTAGATGAAGCGATCCAAGAAATGTTCTTGGATCATGTGATTTAATTGGTTGTTTTTTTAAATTCCACTACATCGAGCAACTAGTGCGACTAGTCGCTCTCGATCGTATATGATGCGATCCACATGCTTCTGTGATGTGCTCAAGGATTCTCCCATATCCTTCAGATACATATCATGACTGCACCCGCTTCCATCATGTATCGAGTTCACTATATTCAGGAGCACCTGGAGTTAGGGAAACCCCAGCCATGGGTATAGGATCAGTCCTATGCCCATTCTTTCCAGCAACAACCTCCATCCGTAGTGACAGTTTAGGGGAGCCTCCACTGGTTTGGGAGATCAATGGAGTATGGTATACTCAGGACCCTGCCACTCAGGAAGTACGGGGGATCGATAGGCTTATTAGTGTCCCTTAACCTTTCACAACACCGCATTCACCTTTGCACCACCTCCTTCATAGCAAATCCCTTGGTTTCAGCCACATTAACAACAACGGTAGCAGTACCAACAGTATATCTGACATGACCATTACCAGGCGGGATATCAGGGCCTGCAGTTTCATCAGAAATCCCAACATCACCAGCAGAAACATAGGCAATACCCTGGGCAGCAGGGCCAGTCTTCCCGTTCTTCCCAGTCTTATCAACTTCCTTCTTCATCTGGTTCTGTAGACTTGCAACAATAGATACTTGATGTGCTCCATTCTTACAAGAGCGAAATTCATGACTTCAGGTGAATGTCAATCGCCTGTCAAGATGGAGAGACGAGCAGTCTGCCCCCTCTACGTCGATCCCAGCCCAAGTTCAGGCCAACCCTAGCCTGAACCGATCTGGTTCTTAGCAGCACTTTGGTCAGGTATAGTATTCAACATCTCTTAGATATGAACATGAGATTCTTTCATGTGATGAAGCTAACCATATGTCACTCAGTAGTGGAAGGGTCGTGATCGTACCTGACCGAGTGAGGGATACGAGGAAGGGCCTCTTTGGAGCTCTACTTGAGGAGTCTTCAGAGGATGAGGAGGAGAGGCATCGTATTCAAGATCCCCATCAGCACCATTTGAGTATCTTTTCTTTGGGAGCCGAGAAGAGAAGGAGAGCATGCTTGTAGCATCAGCAACATGGAGATACCTCAGATTCTATGGAGGACCTTGCACCTCTGGTTGTGGCGGATACCACTGTAGCTTCTTTTCCACAACCTCTAGTAGATAATTTTGATTTTGATCCCGTGTTGCATAAAAATATTCATGTATGAATACCTCTGTTTCTGTTAATGCCAATAATGATATTTTCAGTTCATGATTTAGATTCTTCATCCTTTATTTTTCTTGCTTCACTTCCTTTCCCCCGTATTCTTATGTTAGGAAAGCGCATAAAAAAGATTTAGAAAGATGACCCCGACATGACATAGTTTTGTAAAGAAAATATCATGGTTAAGGAGCCATTTGATGAGTATGTGGCTAACCATCTTGCATTCCAGAAATACCTTAAGGTGATATGCATACCTATTAGGGCTAGTAGGAAGAAACAGAATGAATATGTGAAGACTCACGTCTTGTCAATAGCCACAACATATTGTCTCAAGAATCAACAATTGCCGAGGAAAAAGAGAGACATGGGTGTTCACTACGTGGAGAGTTGTATCGACGACATTGCGTTTGCACGCACACTCTTAGATAACGATTATTCTGTCAATCTTTTCCCCTTATCATTATATCATAAAGAGTTGGGACCACTTTGCAGATCTAGAGCTTTACTCCATTTCTTAGATCGCTCAATGAAGAAACTTAAGGGAGAAGTAAAGAACGTCATTATCTCGATTGAGCAGTAGGACTATCAGGTTGACTTCACAATCTTTGACATGGAGACACCCAATCATTGGAGAGAATCTCAGATCATTCTCAGGCGCTCCTTCCTTAGGACCGTATGCGTAACTTTGATTATGGTACGAGGATGATGAAGTTTCATTCTCCAAGTGGATAAGTAAACCTTGAGATGAAGCAAACCAAGTGTCAACAACCCGATTCAGAGAGTAGCACAGAGTATCCATCTTTAGATGCAGATTGCAGAATGATTAACACTGTTGGGATTTAGAGATAGGTTCCTTTAGGACAAAGCAAGACCCTTTCATCTGGAAAAGGATATAGTGCATAATGCAGTTTGCCAGGTTTTGCCTGATCTTGTGAGGGATGCATCTACCTATTCCCATGATGACGTAGAGATCCACTTGGATCTGTCAGTTCCATCCTCTTCGAGATAGTCATGGGACATTGGTGATGAGTCGGACGTGGCTTTTGCTGATTGCTTGGATATCTTTGACGATCCAACTCTTGATACTACTGAGTTGGTGGTGAGTACTACACAGTTGAGCCCAACTTCATGCAACACGCTGTTGGACATGCGAACCCATGACGAGCCATTATGCAATAAATGTTATTTCTAATATCATTCCCTAATCTGAAATGAAGAATACATAATTTGCATAATAGGTCCCTTAGTACAATTAGGGTTATGTACCATGGCCAGCTTGATGATCATACAACTGTTGATTCAAATGATGAATCATAGAGGCTGGTGCTAGGATGAACATCTAATGAGTTAGATTGAGGACTCATCAAGCACCGTCAAATGATTGTTAAGAGATGATCTCCAACCTGAGTAGGAGATGGCAATCCTTTCTCAGTTAGGCTGATATCTGACCGACCTCTTGATGCAGGTCCTCTGCATAGGAATAGAGATTCGGAGGTATCAGATTAGTTAGGTCAAAGAGTTGACTTAACGAGATCGAGATAACCAAAATACTATATCGTATGCTGTCATGATATAGGCACGCATCCTCTGACTAGAGACATATGTGTTACTATATGTCTGAGTATGTACATTTGGCAGACCAATAGGTTGATGACCTAATCAAGGTCTATACACCGGCACACTGGTGTGCATGCAAGGGCATATGAGTAATACGATCTCCCAAAGGGATCATACAGGTTCAGTTACCGAACCGGAAGACATGAGCTCACTCATGAGATATTGGGAAGATCAAATTCCGTGCACAGTCGTCTCGCTTTGGAAGCATGACTGAATTTGTAGGTTTGATATATACTTTTGGAAAGTATATGATCAAGACATGGGTATGATATATGCTTTTGAAAAGTATATGATCGATACCAACTCCCAATGATTGATTGAGAAACTTAAAGATAAAACCCTGAAGTAGACAATGAAAAATTGATCTTATACTTTGGGATTATTCTGGGTCTTCTAGTATGCAGGATGTACATGTATTGGGAATACCTGAGGGTGATGTGATCATAAACGGTTGTATAACCATGACGCTTCCATTCCTAGGGAGTGATGAAATGGGTCTGGATTTTAGTGACTCCTCTCAGTAGAGATGTAATCTAATCTTAGTCCAAATGTTGGACATTGATCTGAATGTGATTCAGATACAATGAGAAGATTAGATTTGCGGTCTTGATTTAGTCAAGCATCTATGGGAGGCCCGAGATCTGGATTTGAGATGTGATCTCAATATCCAAGTCACTATACGTGGAACAATACAATCACCCTGTCCTTGTCTCCAAGTATCCGCGGAGAAAGCGCATTATCCTTGAAAGAGTTCAGGATAATTTCATTGTTGATATATGTATCCAAGCATTGAGTAGATTGGTAATTAATTGTGATTTAATTATCATGATTAACATGAATTCGATTCATATTATAAAGAGAGTTATCTTAGATAATTAAATGTGATTTGATTATCAAAGATGCCAATAATGTGAATATGATTCATATTATTTAGGCACATGAGAATAGAGATCCAAGATGATTAAATGTGATTTAATTATCATGGATATTGAATAATGTGGACAGCACTATCCATATTAATCATATATATTATAAATGTGATTTATAATATATAAGAGAGAGCTATTTGTAATTTACATTTGTTAATTAAATGTTAATGTGAATTGGATTCACATTGAACATTAAATTGAAAAAGTAATTCACATTTTATTTTGGGTTGTGAATGTGATTCACAATTTTCCAATGGCAAGATTGCAATATTCATAAAATAATTATGAATTATTTTTGTTGAATAATTTACGACAAGTGTTGTTGTAAATCTTGGAGATTTCCATGGAATAATGTAATCTCATGAGATATCATGAGATTACATGAGATTGCCACCAAATCCCATATTATGGAAGGAGGCAATCTTCATTCCAATAATCTCCTTGATTGCTTGATTTAATTTGGGATTGATTTATATTGATTTATCAATATAGATTTAACCTAAATTAAATTTATTGTTGTTGGTTTTTACCAACAGAAATCTTAGCCATTAAAAGAAACACAAATCAATGAGAGCCATTGGATTTGTGTTACCCATGGATTGAGATCCATGGATCCCAAAATATTATAAAAGGAGAGGCACCCCTTTGCTCTTCTTGACACACAAGAGAACATAAGTCTCTCTCTCTCTCTCTCTCTCTATACACGTCAGCCCTCTCTCTTCCTCTCTCATGGTCGTCCACCATAGATGCCCTAGGGAGAGTCTCCAACGCCGCAACGTCATCGTTATGCTGCCCGATCGTTTGCTCATGGATTTCCGTCTCCTTTGATGCGCCTCGCTCGTGAAGAAGACGTCGGATCTCGTGTGTCGATATCAGGAGATCCACCGCTTGGATCATCAACATGGATTGCGAGAAGCACGCGATTCATCCACGCGCTCACAAGCGTCTCCTCCATCGTATCGGACTTGAGACAGGAAGTCTCTTCGTTTAGAGACTCGATCGCAACCACGCTTCAAGAGGTAACCCTAATACTTGTTTGTGGTTTAGATGAAATGATCCGAGAAGTGTTCTTGGATCATGTGGTTTCATCACATAAAATAATTTTAATTTCCGCTGCATAGAACCACTAGTTCGACTAGTCGTTCTTCATCGTATTCGATACGATGCTCACGCTTCCGTGATGAGCTTGAGGATCTAATCATATCCCTCAAGTGGTATCAGAGCCTTAGGTCGGAGGTTTTGGATACGATCCGTAAACCTAGGACGACTTGGGATTGTTAGGGTTTGCGAAAGTTTTGTCGCAATTCATTTTCGCACATCTGTTTGGTGATTATTTTCGGCACTGTTTAAATTGTTTAGACACCAAAATAATAATTAGATTTTGTTCCCTATTAAATAAGAAAACCATAGGATCTGAGTTTATGTAATTTGGATTCCGTTTGCTCGAGATATGGTTGTTTTAATGAACATGTACTCACTGTTGCGGGAACTGCAAATCTTAACATGATTAATGAGTTAATTACTGTTTTTATACACCTCGAAATGCGTGAAATATCACTTAGGTTCTGTCTTAAATCAAATTAGAAATCTTTGAAAGTTGATTTTATATAATTTGGATTTAAATTGATTGAGATATGTTAATTTTAGTAAGTAGGGGTCACTGCTGAAATTACAGTCCTAATCAGGAACCATGTGATTGTCAATTAGTGAAATTAATTGTTAATTTAATGAAATAATTATGGAAAATATTTAAGAAATATTGAATTATGATTATTTCTTTAATTGACTTGGCCTCAACCAATAAATTGATTAGATTTGATCTAGATCATAATTGGAAACACAATCATCAAACTCCTTCCTTGAATTGGATTGCGAATTTGTCTAGCAAATTTCGTTATAATAAAAAATGTTTTGATTATTACTATATGGTATAATTTCAGTTGAAGAACCGATGATCATTTCAAGTAAAAACTGATTGACTCGACATTATTTTTTCCCGAGGCGAATATGGTGTCTAGTCGGGGATCGCTGGGGTAGCGGGTCGCATCGGTTGTGGTCCGTCCCACTCCCGTGGGTATTGGCCATGATAACGGGTAGGGAATGAATGATGCCTGAGAGATCATTATATATTTTCGTAATTATTAAAATTCGAATTAGTACGTACTTTGAGATAATACCATATATTCAAGTAAAATCAAGTTTGTTGATTGAATTGGATTGATAATTATTTTAATGTGATTAAGTTGATTATATCCAAATTAAAAACACTCTATTATGAATAGATGTGTATTTTCCTTAGAAGAATTAATTATATGAATATGATTCATAATAATTGATTAAAATTTGAATATGAGGTGGAGGATCACATAAGTGACATCCATGGTCTCCCGTCAAGGCGAAGGGTTCCGTCGCCAGATATTGTATGTAGGAGATGCCTGTCCGAAGTGACAGCTCCTGCATACGATCCATTTGGATCGGGCTCGTCGCTTCTCGAAAGAGTAAGGACGTATGCGTAGTGACCCCAATATCGGGTCCTCATATTATTGGGGTGATATTGGATTGCGTATAGTGAGTTGTATTCCTGTTGACGGTTGGTTCAATTAATGATGGGTCAACATCACCTTAAGGGTGGTGGGCCCGGGTGTTAAAGACCGAATTGGGAGATGCAAGTTGGACTTGCAAGGCGGAATGTGTTTCCGCTTCTTTTTATCCGAGTTACAGGTTCTCATATTATTGGGATGTAACAAAGATAGAGAAGGAGATCCCAGATCTTGCTTGAGATATAATGGTAAGTATATCTCTTACATTGAAAGTGATTAAGGGAATGAACTTTCATTGTTGACATGACAAGACAACTTTGATATAAAAATTCCTAAATCAATGTAAATTATATATTTATATATGTTTATGCAAATTTCTTATTTTAGATAGTCCTACTTTAATCCCACTCAATGTTATACTCTATATTAACCAGTTGAATATCATGGATTGGACCCATGATCCAGATATTGTACTTACAATTGGACACATAATGTATGTGGTTGCAATTGCAAGTTTCCTCATAATAATGAGGAATGATAATTAAATAGACAATAAGACTAAGACCCTAGAGTTTGTATGTCTCTATAAGTCTTGATCTCATCGAATGTACTTTTGAAGTGGCATGTCGATAATGATCGTAATTATCAAATAATCCTTATAAAATCTAAGAAGATGTTCTGGCATACATATGTGCTCTCGACGTATAATCATGAATGACATGATTCTTTGCATTATGCAGAATGGTGGCTCTATAGGAGATGATGTATTCAAATTGTTTGAGTACCTACATGAACCTAAGTTTTAAGAGTTTAGATGGATATAGATACAATAAGTGTCATCATTCTACTATCTATAATCTAGTCATTCATGAAGCTTCATAATATCCATATTGTATGAACCGAATGAAGCATGTATAAATGTTGAAATACTCTTATATTGAAATTTTGATTTTAACATAAGAGATCCTTTGTCTTGAGCAATGGTTGCTTATAGATAAAGGGAGCGCAGTGGAAGCATGGGTTGAACCCAAGTTAGAAGTATAGTCAAAGAGTTGATTGTACTTCTGTGACTTCCTTATGACATCCAAAGAGTTGGATGAATGCCAATATTGCAATAAGTTGATGTGTTGATAGTATGACTATCAAATCTATCTAGAATCCTTAGAGAAGGAATCAGATAGTACATCAGGATAATCTACATATAAACATTGAAATTGACTTACTTATTTGATAAGATAAAGTCTAATAATTGTATCTCAATCTTCTAATGACACTTGCAATTGGTTGCATCTGTATAAGAATATTAGAAATTTGATCTTAAAGTTTAATGGTCATCCATGTTGGAAGTGATGCAATTGTTGCAACAATTTCCATTGGATCAATAGACTTCATATTTTCAGTGGGAGCCCTTAGTCTTAGAGAATGTCTCTGTGACCTGGATATTAGAATATACTCATAGTTTATTTCTAAATGTTGGAAATAAACACGAATTCTGGAATAAACCTATCATAGAGAGTTATGACGGATATATTTCAGATAGTAATCTAACATCTAGTTGACTCCGCTAAATTAGAAAATTAATGAATGGTTCATCTGATACTGAAAATTAAACCTTTAAATATCAATAGGAGGATAAAGATCATTTGACAATGATCTGGCATAATGTTTTGGACATATATCTATTGATGAGATCAATGGACAAGTAAGAGATGAAACTTTAGAAAGTCTAAAATTTTAAAACTTGCATACTTATGAATATTGTATTCAAAGTAAAATGTCCAATACACCCTTCTTTGGGAAAGGTGTAAGCTGTCAAGGTATTCCGGATCTCATACCATATTGATGTATGTGAATAATCTATATCATAGTAAACATTATGGATATGTCATATCTATTGATGATTATTTGTGATATGAGATTTCTTCTCTTCACTTAGAAAACTTTGAAATGCTCAAAGATTTCACAATTTTAGTTTAGAACCAAAGTTTGAAGGAAGATGAAATGAATTTGATCTAACCAAGGTAGCTTGTACCTATTAGATGAATTCATGGAATACCTTATGGAGATGTGAATATCATTCCTATCTCAATCCTCTTAATGAACCTTAACTCAATAGAGTTATAGGGAGATACAATTGATCATGTGTGACATGATTTGATCAATGATTAATCTTAGCATAATTATCTCTTAGTTTCCAAGTATATATATATATATATATATATGTGTGGTAGAGACTACATTATATATATCCTTAATAAGGTTCCATGTGATTAAGTTGGAATCTGGCACTGGAGAGTGCTACTTCATTAGGAAAATAAAAGATGGTATTGGATACCTACTTTATGACCTTGAGATTCTTAAAGGATCTCATCTTTGAGAATGTGATTCTTAGAGGATGACTCTCTTGAGAATCAAGATGAAAATGAAGTAAAGGAACTCATTTAATCTTGAAAAGATGATGGGGCTCCTAAAATCGGAAACTAAAAGGACAATTAAAGATGAAACACTAATACCTCTTCAAATAAGTTTGAAGATGGATTCTACGTGTCAGTTAAGTCTGAAAATGATTGGACTTCATGTGATGAAGCTCCTGAGGATCATGACATGGAAAGATGGATGTTAGAAATAAAGTCTAAAGTAGACTTCATATACAAGTGTTGTATATGGACCATCAAGGATCCACCTATATGGGTAAGACCCATTAAGGTGTAAATGGATCATCAAGAGAAAGAGGGAACTTGATGAGAAGGTAGAGACCTTCAAAGCACGATTCTTAGCCATAAGCTGCACACCGAAGAGAAGACATCGCTTGAGATGAGACTTGCTCTCTAGTGACCTTGCTTTAACCCATCAGAATATTTCTAACCATAGCTACACAACTTGACTATGACATCTTCAGGATGTGAGTCAAGATTGCATTCCTGCATGAATACCTCTTTGAGGATATTCACGTGAAGCAGCCCCAAGGATTCATAATTGAGGAAAGAAAAGAGTACTAGGAATTCCATCTATGGACTCAAATAAGCTTCTTGTAGTTGGAATATTGGGTTTGATGAAATCATAAGTGTTATGATTTCAGATAAAATCTTGATAAACCATGAGAAGCTTAGTGAGAGTGCCATTGTGTTCATCGTGCTAAATGTAGATATCCTAATCATTTGGAATAATATAAGGATGATAATAATAAGTGTTTTATAATATGGTTGTTCCATACTTCGAGATATGATCTCAAGGGTACCTCTTAGATCTTAGTTCTGAAGTTGTTCAGAAGCAAAGAGAAGAGGGCATTGGGACCGTCACATTAATGGTACACCTTGGACATTTCTATTTTCTGGAAAATTCCAAGAAAGACTTCTTTCCCTCAAGATATGGTACTGACATATCTAAAGGGAAAGCATCTCAAGGAGCTTAGGAAGTGAATGCTAGAACTGCTTGCCCTTTGTGCATCAGTTCTGAGAAGCCGAGTGTACGCTAAATGTGTACAAAAGCCAGATGTCTACCATGCAGTGGGATTAGTAAACTGTTACTAATCCTACTATGGTTATAAAAACACTTGATTGCACTATTAACGATATCTTCATAGAAGGCAAAACTTTTGAGATAGTGATCTCAAAGTCTTATCTTCATGAAATTAAGACTTTATAGATAGTGATCTAAAAGGTCTTAACTACGGATACCTTAGGAGACAGAGATCTCCAGGAATAAGGGTATTCTAATAAGGATTATGGTAATACTGGTTATAATAATTGTTGAGCAAGGACGCTATAACTGCTTTGACTGTATTGAGTATTGGTTGCATAAGATGCAACATTCGCATTGGATGCGAACACTGTCACTAGGAGATATGCAAGTGCCGTAAAAGGACTTGGAATAGTCTCTTGGGAACAGAGTGACTGATCAGCTTACCTAGATATTTTCTAAATAGCCTTTGATTGTCACATGAGTGTGGGATTAAATGATTAGCCCATTAATGGCTCTTTGGGCTAGTGGGAGATTGTTGGACATGCGAGCCCACGGCGAGCCATTATGCAATAAATGTTATTGCGAATATCATTCCCTAATCTGAAATGAGGAATACCTAATTTACATAATAGGTCCCTTAGTACAATTAGGGTTAAGTACCATGGCCATCTTGATGATCATACAGTTATTGATTCAAATATTGAATCATAGAGGCTGGTGCTTGGATGGACATCTTATGAGTTATATTGAGGACTCATCAAGCACCGTCAAATGATTGTTAAGAGATGATCTCCAGCCTGAGTAGGAGATGGAAATCCTTTCTCAGTTAGGCTGATATCTGACCGACCTCTTGATGCAGGTCCTCTGCATAGGAATAGAGATTCGGAGGTGTCAGATTAGTTAGGTCAAAGAGTTGACTTAACGAGATCGAGATAACCAAAATCCTATATCGTATGCTGTCATGATATAGGCACGCATCCTCTGACTGGAGACATATGTGTTACTATATGTCTGAGTATGCACATTTGGCAGACCAATAGGTTGATGACCTAATCAAGGTCTATACACCGGCGCACTGGTGTGCATGCAAGGGCATATGAGTAATACGATCTCTCAAAGGGATCATACAGGTTCAGTTACCGAACCGGAAGACATGAGCTCACTCATGAGATATTGGGAAGATCAAATTCCGTGCACGATCGTCTCACTTTGGAAGCATGACTGAATTTGTAGGTTTGATATATACTTTTGGAAAGTATATGATCAACACCTGGGCATGATATATGCTTTTGAAAAGTATATGATCGATACCAACTCCCAATGATCGAATGAGAAACTTAAAGATAAAACCCTGAAGTAGACAGTGAAAATTTGATCTTATACTTTGGGATTATTCTGGGTCTTCCACTATGCAAGATGTACAGGTATTGGGAATACCTGAGGGTGATGTGATCATAAACGGTTGTATAACCATGATGCTTCCATTCCTAGGGAGTGATGAAATGGGTCTGGATTTTAGTGACTCCTTTCAGTAGAGAAGTAATCTAATCTCAGTCCAATTGTTGGACATTGATCTGAATGTGATTCAGATGCAATGAGAAGATTAGATTTGCGGTCTTGATTTAATCAAGCATCTATGGGAGGTCCGAGATCTGGATTTGAGATGTGATCTCAATATCCAAGTCACTATACATGGAACAATACAATCGCCCAGTCCTTATCTCCAAGTATTCACGGAGAAAGCGCATTATCCTTGAAAGAGTTCAGGATAATTTCATTGTTGATATATGTATCCAAGCATTGAGTAAATTGGTAATTAATTGTGATTTAATTATCATGATTAACATGAATTCGATTCATATTATAAAGAGAGTTATCTTAGATAATTAAATGTGATTTGATTATCAAAGTTGCGAATAATGTGAATATGATTCATATTATTTGGGCACATGAGAATAGAGATCCAAGATGATTAAATGTGATTTAATTATCATGGATATTGAATAATGTGGATAGCACTATCCATATTAATCATTTATATTATAAATGTGATTTATAATATATAAGAGAGAGCTATTTGTAATTTAAATTTGTTAACTAAATGTTAATATGAATTGGATTCACATTGAACATTAAATTGAAAATGTAATTCACATTTTATTTTGGGTTGTGAATGTGATTCACAATTTTCTGATGGTAAGATTGCAATATTCACAAAATAATTATGAATTATTTTTGTTGAATAATTTAGAACAAGTGTTGTTGTAAATCTTGGAGATTTCCATGGAATAATGTAATCTCATGAGACATCACAAGATTACATGAGATTGCCACCAAATCCCATATTATGGTTGGAGGCAATCTTCATTCCAATAATCTCCATGATTGCTTGATTTAATTTGGGATTGATTTATATTGATTTATCAATATAGATTTAATCTAAATTAAATTAATTGTTGTTGGTTTTTACCAACACAAATCTTATCCATTAAAAGAAATACAAATCAATGAGAGCCATTGGATTTGTGTTACCTACGGATTGAGATCCATGGATCCCAAAATATCATAAAAGGAGAGGAACCCCTTTGCTCTTCTTGACACACAAGAGAACATAAGTCTCTCTCTCTTTCTCTCTACACGTCAGCCCTCTCTCTTCCTTTCTCATGGCCGTCCACCTTGTATGCCCTAGGGAGAGTCTCCATCGCTGCAGCATCGTCGTTATGCTGCCCGATCATTTGCTCGTGGATTTTCGTCTCCTTCGGTGCGCCTCGCTCGTGAATAAGACGTCGGATCTCGTGTGTCGAGATCAGGAGATCCGCCGCTTGGATCATCAACATGGTTTGCGAGAAGCACATGATTCATCCCCGCGCTTGCAAGCGTCTCCTCTGTCGGATCGGACTTGAGACAAAAGGTCTCTTCGTTTAGAGACTCGATCGCAACCACGTTTCAAGAGGTAACCCTAATACTTGTTTGTGGTTTAGATGAAACGATCCGAGAAGTGTTCTTGGATCATATGATTTCATCACATAAAAAAATTTTAATTTCCGTTGCATAGAACAACTAGTTCGACTAGTCGTTCTTCATCGTATTCGATACGATGCTCACGCTTCCGTGATGCGCTTGAGGATCTAACCATATCCTTCACACGCAACCAGATTCACATTCAGTTATGCCAGATTTGCTTGATGACACCTTATTGCCAGAATTGAAATCACTACCTCCAACACTGAAGTCCACCTTTCTTGCATGACCCAAAGAGAGATATCCTATTATCGTCAACTCGGATTTAACTTAAGAATAGGAGTCTAGGTTGTTAGAGGTCTTAGAGAGGACCCACAAAGCAATAGGCTGGATAGTGTCAAATCTCGTGGGGATCAACCCCGCTCTCTGCTCGCTCCATATTTTTATTGAGGATAGCATGAGACCTTCTCGTGAGTTCCAAAAGAGACTTAACCCCAATCTATGTGAAGTAGTGAAGAACAAGATTGAGAAATGGTGAAAAGCATGGTTCATATACCCTATTTCCAACTCCAAGTAGGTGGCCCCGCTTCATGTTGTCCCGAAGAAGTCGGGAATTCAGATGGTCACCGGCGAGGAGGGGGTAGAGATCGCGATACGAGTACCCACGCCATGGCACGTTTGTGTTGACTACATGTGCATGAATTCCACAACCAAGAAAGACCACTTTCTCTTTCCATTCATCGATCAGATCTTGGAGAGACTTGCAGAGAAAGTGTTCCTATGTTTTCTTGACGGGTACTCAGGCTACAACCAGGTAGTTATAGCCCCTGAGGACCAGGAAAAGACAATATTCACATGTCCTTTCGACACTCACATTCAGGCACATGCCATTCAAGCTTTCTTGATTACCTCCACCTTGGCAGGGTCAACCTCCATTCCCTTTTGATACATGTTTAGTGCACTTGGATAGAGTCCTCAAGCGGTGTAGGGAGGTGAATCTGGCACTCTCCTAGGAGAATAGTCACTTTATGGTGACTGAGGGTATCATGTTAGGGCATGTCATCTCCAAAAGGGGAATGGAGGTTGACTCTGCCAAGGTGGAGGTGATCAAGAAAGTCGATCCACCTACCAATGTGAAATCAGTGAGGTCGTTCCTAGGGCATGTTGGATTTCACAGGAGATTCATTCAAGATTTTCAAAGATTGTCCGCCCACTGACTGAGCTCTTAGGGAAAGACACAGAGTTCATTGTAGATCACATGTGTCTGGAGGCCTTTGAGCTCTTGAAGATGAAGATTTGTGTCTCGCCTATCCTACACGCTCCTGACTAGTCTATCCTTTTGAGATCATGATTGATGCTTCAGATTTAAATATAGGAGTTGTTTCAGGACAACGATGAGAGGGGATCCCATTTACGATCCACTACGCGAGCAAAGTATTAGACCCTACATAGAAGAACTGCACTGTGACTAAAAAGGAAATGCTTGTTGTAGTATGGGTCCTTGAGAAGTTCAGGTCGTATATTTTGGGCTCTAAGGTGACAATCTACACTGCTCACACAGTTACTCGGTACTTAATGGAAAAGAAGGATGCTAAGGTGCATCTTCTTAGGTGGATTTTGCTACTCCAGGAGTTTGATTTGGAGATAAAAGATAAACCTGGAGTGAAGAATGTTGTGGTCGGTCACCTTTCCTAGATAGAGATTAAGGATTCTCCTGATTATGAGCAAATTGGAGAGACCTTCCCAAACGAGTCAATTTGTGCTATTGACTCACTCTCGTGGTATGCCAACATGGTGAACTTTCTTGTCTCCATGCAGGTTCCCAATGATTGAACTAGGAGCAACATTGACCATCTGAAGTCATATTCAAGGAGATACCACTGGGACGATTCGTTCCTTTTCTTTGAAGGACCATATTGTGTTTAGAGAAGGTATATTCCTCAGGAGGAATGCCAGAGTGTCGTCACGTACTATCATTCTCTTGAGGGTGGAGGACATCATTCGGGGAAGATAACCGCTCATAAGTTACTCCAATGTGGATTGTATTGGCTGACCCTATTCAAAGATGATATTGATTTTGTACGATCTTGCCCGATTTGTCAAAGGATGGGAGGGACAGTTGGACAGAGAGATGAGATGCCCGTGCAACCGGTGATTATTTGTGATGTTTGTGATGCATGGGGCATAGATTTTATGGGTCTCTTTCCCAACAGCCAAGGACACGAGTACATCTTGTTGGCGATTGATTATTTGTCTAGGTGGGTCGAGGTTATCCCACCCCGAATCGCAGACAACAAAACTGTATGTAAGTTTGTGCGAGACCATATTATTTCCAGGTTTGGGGTACCAAAAGTTCTTATTTTTGATGGGATAGCCACTTTGTGAACCGAGATGTGAGATCTTTAGCTAAGGATTATGGATTTGAGCACAAAGTTACTAGTCCTTACCACCCACAGTCCAATGGCATGACAGAGGTTTCGAACAGAGAGATGAAGCCTATTTTGCAGAGGTTGGTTTGCTCTAATAGGAAGAATTGGTCCCAGCTTTTGGACCAAATCTGTGGGCCTATAGGATAGCCTACAAGACACCATTGGGCACTTCACCATTTGGAATGATCTACGGAAAGCCATGCCATTTTCCTGCAGAGCTGATTCACAAATATGAATATGCAATTAATCAAATTAATTGGAGTTGTCACTTAGGGAAGCTTTGTCATGACTTGAACTTAAACGAGCTCGTGGAAATCCGAAACCAGGCATATGCCAACAACTTGATTTATAAGAACAAAGTGAAGAGATGGAATGATCTGCACATTGGGTGCAAAGACTTTATCCCTCGGAAAAAGGTATGGTTGTTTAATGCCAGGTTAAAGATTTTCCATACGAAGCTCAAATCTAAGTGGACATGTCCTTTTGTTGTTAAGGAAGTGCACGGTAATGGAAGTGTTGAGATAGCCGATCTTACAGATGGTGCATGGTCCTCTGTGGTAAATGGACAACTGTTGAAGCACTTTGTAGATTCTAAAGAGCAGTAAGTCCAAGTCGAGGTCATCAACTTCATGTAGAGCGAGCATAGAGCAGATTCATCAGATTACTCTTCATGAAACATCTAGATTTAGCAACTGAGAAGATTCACTCACTCATGTACACTTGATTTATTCATTCTTTTAGAGCTTAGGTTCCTTCTTCTATAGATAGTAACTCTATACTTAGGTTATTTTAAGCCTAAGTATAGGGGGAACCCCTGCTCATGTATGTATATTCTTGTCCGTATCCCGAGTCATCCCCTTCTTCGTATTGTCTTTGTCCATTCCCTTTCTTCACTTCTTTCATCCCTCCTATTTTCTTCCTACACTCAGGTTATTTCAAGCCTAAGTATGGGGGGAGACCCTTCAATTCTTGTATGTCCTTTTATATTTAGCATGAACTATGTCCTAATATCACTTTGTACTTTGAGACATAACAAAAGCTAAGTACAGGGGGGTATACCGTATATATTGTATATATACTTTATCCATTGCTCATATTTTGAAAAATTTTCAAACTTTTTGGGTCTAGAGTATAAGTATTTTTGAACTAATTTGCATATAAATATTTCTAAAATTATTTATAACTATGGTACACTATTTTGAAAAATGTTTGACAGTGGTTTGAAAAACGGAGATTTTACTTATTTTGAAAACCGTTTGAAATAAAAAGTTTTGAAAACCTATATTTTATGTGACACGTTTGGAAATTATTTTCAAAAATCTTTTCAATTAAATTGGGATAAAATGAAACCAACTTGTGTCTATAAATGAAATTAACCTTTTTCAAAATCTAATAAAAATCTGAAAAATAAAAAACTTTTCTTTAGTTGCGTTTCTGACTACCAATCTTGAAAATGATTAGCTACTTTTCAGCGAGGTAACTACGGTCTCCCTTAGTAGAGTGGGTAGTTAAAATTCAACACATATGGCATCGTCTTGAAGTAAAACAAGTAGCTGTCTAATGGTCCGTACTTACACACATACTAGCTGAATGAAGATGCAATTATTCATATGCACTTGGGCCAGTCATTATTTCTCTAAAGGCTTAAAAAATAATAATTTAAGTTGGTTTGGTCCCTCACACGTACACTTTCACACAAGACTTGTGATGTTCAAGGACACTTGGTTTTTGAGGTCTTAAGATTCAGAGTTTACCAACCTTAGTCATTAGGGTTTTGGAATTAATTATTCATACTTCCTTGGTTTGAAAGATTTGTACACTATATTGCATACTTAGTCTTTTTCCCACGAATATGACCCGCACTTCACATGCATGACTACAATTATGATGAGAGGAGTTGAGGTTTCACCTAAGGGACTGGTATGAGGGATTTGAGTCTGGATCCAATTTTATTATGCTCGAGAATGGGATAAAACCAATGAAGCCTTCATGAAACCTAAGTGTCAACAACCATTTGCCGGTATAAGAACAATATTTCTTGTACCAATCTCTTGATATACTTAAGTGCTAGGGTGTGATGAAATAAATTTTTGTTGACCAATGTGCTCTTACCTGCTATGCTCTATGGATCTGAGTGTTGGCCTGTGAACCATATACATGTGCAAAGACTGACTGTAGAAGAAATGAAAATGCTAAGGTGGATGTGTGGACACACATGTAAAGATCGGATTCGGAATGATGCAATCAGAAAGAAAGTTGGTGTAGCTCCGATCGAGGATAAGATGCGAGAAAACCGCTTAAGATGGTTTGGACATTTTCAAAGAAGATTAGCTGATGCACCAGTTAGGAGATGCGAGTGTTGGGATGTTGAACCGGCAAAGAGAGGGCGAGGATGACCCAAGAAGTGTTGGAAAGAGACTATACGAAGGGATCTTAGTTTTTTGGATATAAACCCGAGATTGACCCAAGATAGATCTGAATGGAAGCGGAGAATCCATGTAGCCGACCCTACTTAATTGTGGGAAAAGGCTTTGTTGTTATTGTTGTTGAGTATGCGCCAACTTTGGCAGAAGATGTGGAGCTAGCCAAATACAAAGAAAAGAAAAAAAGGAATGTTGAAAGAAAATCTCTTACCATACAAAGATCAATATCAAAGAGCCTCCACCAAAGGGGAGCACTCCCAACCATTCTGAAGTGTCCACTTGTACCACTGCTATTAGGACCAGGAGTCAGGCTAGCACCCAAAAAGAGCTCTGCACAGTAAATGCTACAAGTCTGGGTGTAGAAAGTATATTAGATACTCAAAAAAGGCACACACCGTTGTACTCCCAGGAAAACAAGTGCAGATGACTCCAACTTCTCTTGACAGATGCACTGATAAGGCACTCAAGCGATTCCATGTTCCAATGGGAGGGAGAGATGAATTGACACAAACCTATGCCCTTCCATTTATCGATCGTTCATATTCACTTTTAAGTTTGACAAACTGAAGAGATGGTGGATTGATCGCCCAAACCGGTTTATTCCCTAGTGTTGAGGGTTGGGTCCTTAGGAGAGTTTCTTGGACGAGAACCTGGGGAGACACTTTGGGTTCGTTTGGTTGCAGGGTTGGGAAGGGTTGGGTTGGGTTGGGTACTATTCACAGGGGTACCCCCTCCTCACAGTTTACTATTCACCCAGCCCTGTGAATAGTACCCAACCCTGCCCAACCCTGCAACCAAACGAACCCTTTGACTCTGCTCTTGTAACTGCAACCCACACCTTAATATCATATCCTTACTATCTATGTATACCAGAGAGTCTAAAGATTGAGGAAGCTGGAACCTTTTGACTAAGGTTGGGTTCAACTTAGAATTTTAGGTCAACAGAAACCAAGAGTCCTTGAATGAATCGAGTATTGTTTTTCACTTGCATAGTTGGGGGCCTGTCCAGCTTATTCTCTATTCTTTGCTCGGATGAATACATGATTCATCATATTATTTATCGTTCATTATCCTCCTCATTTAAACTATTCAATAAAATCTGTACATAATTGACTAAAATTAACTTTTGACTTGGTGTAATTAACTAACCCTAATTTTGTATATATTTGTGTATATTTTATTCCCTTTTTATTGTATATATTTGTTTTGGGTTTAAAAGAAATTAAAAATACAAAAAATAACAAAAAGAATTAAAAATCAAGTGTCTTTATTCCTTAAAAATTCTTCCAAAAATATTTCTCCCTTTGTTTGGCTTATTTTTCAAATTGGTAAACACGAAACTTGTAGATCACGAAACTTGTAGATCTCATCGAGATATACAATTTTCTTGTTTTGAGGTTTTCTTAATTTTGCTTATATATTTGTTTTGTATTTTTCTTTGATTTGTTTTTTCTTTTATTTCATTGGTCCATGCGACATTCCCTGGAGCCACCGCACGACCTACCCCTTCATGCGCCACACGCCTCCCTTTCTGGCCCTTGGATCTACTTCTGCTGGCCTTCATTGCATTGTTCCTTCCCTCTCAAGCATCAACCATTAGATGGCTGCCCATCCAATGGCCGAGATCTCTCCACGTCGCCCATTTCTTCCTAGTTATCTCATCCCGCTCCAGATCGCATCCTAGTCGCCCGTTTCTGCCCCCATCTGGACTCGTCTCCTACCTCTCACCCCATGATCTCCCTTACCGTGCACCTTCCCCCTTTCCATTGTCCCCACGATTGTGTTTACTCTCTCACCTTCCTAACCTCGCCAGGTCAAAGCCAGATCGTCCATCGTCTTTGCCTGACACATGCCCTCCCCTCTCTCCTCTTCCTCGGTCCCCCAAGAGCTCACGAACCAACGTCTTCCACCATCTGCACCCATCCCCTCCGCCTTCAAGTACTCCTCCGTCGCCCTCTATCGCACGCATTCGCCTTTATACGCGAGTGATCTGAGCCACCTCCTCCCCCTTCGTGATAGGAAGAGAGCGAGGTAGTATGCGAAGATTGAGAATTTCCTGTTGGCGTGATACAAGGCAACTCCGCCTTACTGTAGCTCCCCCAGCTGCTCGAGCTTCATGCCTCTATACTCAGGCATGTTAAGTGAGGACCGGAGCCCTTCGAGCTCCAACCCAAGGTCCGTTCCATTTCCCTGTCCTCCTCCGTGCATCCGTCTTCTCCAACATGTATTGTCTTGCATTTCTTCTCTTCTTCTTTTTCATCTTATTCCTCTTCGCTCGTACACACAATCACTCCCACCCTCTTCCGACCACCGCACTAGCTTCGTCCCACTTCCGACTCCTTCGCACCACCTTCTTCTCATCCGCTAATCCGCTACCTCTCACGCCTCGCTCCACTCTGGCCTTGCACATGTTAGAGCTCACTCCGGGCTCCTCTCCTCCACCACCGCAGAGCCTTCGATTCATCTTCACAACCCCCATCCTATTCACCTTTGCTTCAGCTTTGTTCTAACTACTGAAGGTACCCCAATTCTCTTGGTTGGCTGGAATCTGGAGGGCATCTCCGACCTCGAGCTTCACCACAGCTATGCCTTCATCGAGGAAGAGCTATGAGACTTCTCTGAGCTCCGCCATCTGCACATTGTTCTCGCGGAGGCGCCATCATCCTCCACCGAGCTTCAAAGCTGCTAAAAATACCTGGAGGAGCCACAGAGCCTTCGTCGGAGCTTCGCCCAAGCACCACGACCTGCAGCGGAGGGGGAGGAACACGAGCTAAAGGCACTATTGGATCTGATCTTCTCGATCAGATCTGATGGTCTTGATTCTGTCCGAGCCTCCAACCGAGGTGACACTTCGCACCTCAGCCTCGACACCGAGCCAGCATCCACTTCTACATGGGTACACCATGCGTAGATCGAGCCACACCTCGAGCCTACACCCCGTCACGTGTTTTGTCCATGCAACCTTGGGAAATTTGCATTGGGACCTCTGGACATTTCAATATTTACAATTTGGTCCTACCGCGTGCGTATAACACGTGCCACATGGTGAATTTGCAAGATAAGGCCTGTACTTTTGTTTATTGCATTTTATCCTTCCACATATTATGAAAATTGCATGCAGCAACCCCATGCAATTTTTGTAAATTGTATTTTAGCCCCTGTTTGGACTTTTTTGACGTAAAAAGTTCATGTTTTCTTTCATTTAGGCCCCTAGATTGAATTGTGAATAACTTGAGCACCCTTTATCCAAATTCCATGAAATTAGTCCCTTTTTAATGATAATTTAATGCTCTTTAATGTGGACTAATTGGATTCTGTTTGTAACTTATTGTGTGAATGAAAATTTAGAGAACTTAGGTTACTTGTTGAGCTTCCTTTGTCTACTTAATTGGCTTGATAAATGAATTAAGTACACCACTTTGCTCCTTGATTTGATTGACCATTAACTAAATTTCCAGGAACTAAATTTGAAATTTATTTATCAATTAATTCCTGAATATGTTTGTTTTGCAGAGAGAAGTTGAACACTCATTGAATATGTTGTTAAATGTGTTGTGTATTTGATCTAAGCCATTTTTTTGATCTTAATTCGTGGCAAAATTTGGATTAAGGACTATTTTGAACTTTGTTGATTGAGAATTTCAGGAGCTTAACTTAATCAAAACATTTTGTCACTTAGGACTATTTGGTGTGCTTGCTCTCATTTGCATTTTGTAGCATCTTTCAAATTGCATAAAAAATCACCAAAAATAACATTCATACATTTTGTGTGCATTGTGACCTGGATCAACCTATATAGCCCCTCTTAGTAGCCTAGTCACCATTATTGAACCATAATAAAAACTTCTAATCCGTCGTGTTCCTATGTTCGACCCCGGACTTGCTGGGGATATAAATTCAAGCTGAGATACTCCTCGCGGAGATCCTCCTCTTGGTTCTGTATGATTCGCTGAGTGTCGTGCTACAACGAGTACGAATTAACATAAGCGTTTGGTGAGTTATCGGTGACTTCAACTGCAAATTTGCCCTCCGACACATGTATATCATGCGCGTTGAGGCTTGGAGCGAGGTTTGGCTTCAGTTGCAAGTTTGAGGCCACGTGGAAGGCCCTAACACTTAAAGAAGGTGTCTCGGTCCCACTGAGCCAATTGGATCGTGGTGGTGGTTGGAAGTCCATCAGGACCATCCCATCAACGAGATCAGACAGTGCCTATAACGCGAGGGTACCTCTTCCTCCGTCTTTGCACGACTGCTATGGTGGTGAAAGATATGGAAAAAACCTTAAGTGCATCACGGAAGCGTGAGGATCACAACGTTTGCGATCGGCATCAACTAGTCGTACTAGTTGCTCAGGACAACAGAATTTAAAATTTTTTGAATGATGAAATCACATGATCCAAGAACACTTCTCGGATCATTTCATCTAAATCACCAATAGGTATTGGAATTACATCTTGAAGTGTGGTTGCAATCGAGTCTCTAAAGGAAGAGACCTCCTGTCTCAAGTCCGATCCAACAGAGGAGACGCTTGCGAGCACGTTGATGAAACGCGTGCACCTCACAATCCATGTTGATGATCTAACCAACGAATCTCATGATCTCATCTCACGAGATCCGACGCCTTCTTCACGAGCAAGGCACAATGAAGGAGATGGAGATCCACGAGCAAACGATCTGGTAGCATAACGGTGATGCAGCAGTGATGGTGGCTCTCTCTAGGGTTCCATGGTGGAAGACCACAACAAGAGAGAGAGAGACTTGGCACATAGAGAGAGAGAGATGGAGAGAGTTTAATTCCTCTTGGAATTATGTGTGTATCCTCAAAGGTAAGGGCTACCCGTCCTTTTATACTAGTTGGATGGACATGGATCTCAATCCATGTGCTCTCTAATCTACAATATAGAATAAAAGTTTATTAATGAAAGGACATGATTTGTTGCTCCGAAAACAACGATTAGTTTAAAACAAATTAGTTATATCCTTCTTCAAGATAATAATAAATTCATTTTAAATTTAATCAATATACATAAATAATTAGAGGATGAAGTCTCTTTACTACATATAAGGTGGCCATCCCCCCCTGAACAAGTCAAGGTGGATGGCCACCAAAAAGAAATATCGTCTCCTTTTTTATCTATATATATATTAATTAATATGCAATAACAATTATTTCATTCTTCACAAAAATAATTCCGAATTAAATTTGTGAAAACTTCAATCATTCCATCGACAAATATGAATCATATCCACATATATCCAGCATAATACGTAAATTAGATTTACAATTAATTATTTATTGTGAATCTGATTCACAACAACATATAATTTCAATTCTATTTACAATTAAATTTCTCCAACATAGTATAAATCATATTTATAATATCCATGATTTTTATGGATAGAGATATCCACAAGTCATATAATTGATAATTAAATCGAAGTTAATAATCTTAGATCTCTATTCTCATGTGCCCAAATAACATGAATCACATTCACATTATTCACATCTTTGATATTTAAATCACATTTAATCATCTTAGATAACTCTCCTTATATGGCCAAATAATATGAATCAAATTCATATTATTCATGATAATTAAATCATATTTAATTATCAACATCTCAATGCTCAGATACATAATTCAACAGTGGAATTATTCTTGCATTCTTTCAAGAACAATGCACTTTCTCCACGGATACTTGGAGATAAGGACATGGTGATTGTATGTTCCACTTATAGTGACTTGGATATTGAGATCATATCTCAAATCCAGATCTTGCGGACCTCCCATAGATGTTTTATTAAAAAACCGTAAATCTATTCTTTTCATTGCATTTGAATCACATTCAGATCACTGTCCAACATTTGGACCAAGATCAGATTACTTATCTATTGAGAGGAGTCACTAAAGTTCAAACCCATTTGATCACTCCCTAGGAATGGAAGTGTCATGGTTATACAATCATTTATGATCACATCACCCTCATGTATTCTTAATTCCCGTACATACTGCATACTGGAAGACCTAGAATAAACCCGAAGTTTTAGATCTCATTTAGACTGTCTCCTTCAGTGTTTCATCATTAAGTTTCTCATTTAATCATTGGTATCGATCATATGCTTTCCAAAAGCATATACCATACCAAGGTATTGATCATATACTTTCCAAAAGCATATATCAAACTTACAAATTCAGTCAAGCTTCCACAGTGAGACGACCGTGCATGGAATTTGATCCCAATATCTCATGAGTGAGCTCATGTCTTCCAGTTCAGTAATGAACCTGTATGATCCCTTTGAGGTATCGTATTACTCATATACCCTTGTATGCATACCAGCGTGCCGGTGTATAGATCTTGATTAGGCTTTCAAGCTATCAATCTACCAAAAGTACATACTTTAACATATAGTAACACATCTATCTCTGGTCAGAGGATGCGTGCCTATATCATGACAACATACGACATAGGTCTTTGGTTATCTTGATATCGTTAAGTCAACTCTTTGACCTAGATTAGCTAACACCTCGAATCTCTATTCCTATGCAGATGACATGCATCAAGAGGTCGGTTTGATATCAACCCATGAGAGAAAGGATTTCCATCACCTACTCAAGCTGGAGATCATCTCTTAATAATCATTTGGCGGTGCTTGATGAGTCCTCAATCTAACTCTTTAGATATTCATCCAAGCACCAGCTTCTATGATTCAACAATCGAATCAATAGCTGTATGATCATTAAGATGGCCATGGTACATAACCTTAATCGTATTAAGTGACCTATTATGCAAATTAGTTAATCTTCATTTCAGATCAGGGAATGATATTTGCAGTAACATTTATTACATAATGGCTCACCGTGGTCTCACATGTCCAACAATATCCTACTAGCCCAAAGAGACATTAATGGGCTAATCTTTAAATCCAAACTAATGTAACAATCATAAGCTATTTAGAAAAATCTACGTAAGCTGATCAATCACTCTATTGTCGAGAGACTACGCCAAGTCCTTTTATGGTACTTGCATGTCTCCTAGTAATAGTGCTCGCATACAATGCGAATGTTGCATCTTATGCAACCAATACTCAATATTGTTGAAGCGGTTCTAGTGTCTATGACACTACAACTCAATAATCGTTGTAACCAGTATGTAATTTCTATTATCCTTATCAGAATCCCTTATTCCCAGAGATCTCTATCTCCTAAGGCATATGCAGCACTATCTATAATGTCTTAAGTTCTTGAAGATAAGACTTAGAGATCAGCATCTCGAAAGTCTTGTCCTCTTTGAAGATATTATTATTACTGCAATCAAGTATTTTATCTTCATAGTAGGATTAGTAATAGTTTACTACTCCCACTGCATGGTAGACATTTGACTTTTGTACACATCTAGCATATGCTCAGCTTCTCGTAACTGATGCACAAGGGCAAGAAGTTTTAGCATTCACTTCCTCAACTCCTTGAGGTGCTATCCCTTCAGATAGGTTAGTACCATATCGTAAGGGAAGGAAGCCTTCCTTGGGGTTTTCCAAGAATGGAACATGTCTAAGGTGTACCACTTAATGTGATAGTCCTAATACCCTCTTCTCTATGCTTCTGAACATCTTTGGAACTAAGATCTAAGAGATATTCTTGAGATCATATCCCAAGGTATGGAATAGCCAGATTTTGAAATACTTATTATTATCCTTATATCATTCCAAATGATTAGGATAATATCTACATTTAGCACGATTAACACAATGGCACTCCCACTAAGCTTCATATGGCTAATCAAGATTCTATCTGACATCATAACATTTATAATTTCATTAAGTCCAGTGTTTCGACTACAAGAAGCTTATTTGAGTCCATAGATGGAGTTCCTCAGCTTTTACACCTTTCTTTCATCAACCATGAAGCCCTGGGGCTACTTCATGTGAATATTCTCAGAGAGGTATTCATTGAGGAATGCAATATTGACTTCCATCTTGAAGATATCATGGTCAAGCTGTGTAGCTATAATTAGCAATATTCTGATGGGTTTAAGCATGGTCACTGATAAGAAAGTCTCGTCGCAAGAAATGTCTTCTATTCGGTGTGTAGATCATGGCTACGAGCCATGCTTTGAAGGTCTCTACCTTCTCACTAGGTTCCCTCTTTCTTTTGAAGATCCATTTACACCTAACGGGTCTTACCCTTATAGGTGGATCCTCAAGGTTCCATATACAACACTTGTATACGAAGTCTATGTTATACTTTATTGCTAACATCCATCTTTCGACGTCATGATCCTCATAAACTTCATCATATGAAGTCAGATCATTGTCAGATATGTCTGACACATGGAATCCATCCTCGAACTAATTTTGAAGAGGTATGAGTGTTTCATCTTTAATTGTCCTTTTAGTTTCCAATTTCAGGAGTCTCATTATCTTCTCAAGATTTAATGAGTTCCTTTACTTCATTTTCATCTTGATTCTCAAGAAAGTCATCCTATAAGAATCACATTCTCAGATATGAAATCTTTTAAGAACCTCAGGGTCATAAAGTAGGTATCCAATACCATCCTTTATTTTCCTAATGAAGCAACACTCTCTGGTGCTTGATTCCAACTTACTTGCATCCATGACAAAGTTATGGAATAAGCAACCCTAAATCCTCAAGTGTCCAACACTAGGCTAGGTTCCAAATCATAGCTTATGAGGATGTTCGGGTTTAGATTTTCATGGAATCTTATTAAGGATATATATTATAGTCTCTATGTATATACCAAAAAACTAAGAGGTAATTATGCTAATATTCATCATTGATAAAATCATGTCACACAAGATCCAATTATATCTCCCTACAACTCTATTGATTTTAGGTGCATTAGGAGGATTGAGATAAGAATGCTATTCCTTTCTCTAAAAGGTATTCCATGAATTCATCTAATAGGTACTGACTACGTAGGTTAGATCAAATTAATGGCATTTTCCTTCAAACTTTGGTTCTAAACCAAATTATGAAATCTTTGAACATTTCAAAAGTTTCTAATATGAAGGAAAGAAATCTCATATCACAAAAAATCAACAATTGATATCACATATCATTAATGTTTATTATGATATAGATAATCCACATACATCAACATGTATGAGATTTTGAATACCTTGGCATATAGTACCATTCCCAGAGAAGGGTGCATTAAACATTTTCTACTTTGAATAAAATATTCACAAGTATGCAAGATTTGAAATTTCATACCCTTAAAAGTTTCATCTCTTACTAGTCTATTTATCATATCAACAGACATATGTCCAAGGCTTGATGCCATATCATTGTTAAATAATCTTCATCCTCCTATTGATCTTTTAAGGTTTAATTTTAATATTTAGAAATATTAATGAACTATTCATTAATTTTTTAATTTAGTAGAGTCCTTTAGATGTTAGATTACTATCTGAAATATATCCATCATGACTCTTTATGATAGATCTATTCCAGAATACATCTTCATTTCCAACATTTAGAAATAAACAATGAATGTATTCTAATATCTAGTTCATAGAGACATTCTCTAAGACTAAGGGCCCTCCCACTGATAATATGTAGTCTATCTATCCAATGGAGATTATTGCATCAATTGCATCAATATCCATGCGGACGACTATTAAAACTTATGATCAAAATTTCTAGTCTTCTAAAATATATGCAACCGATTGCAAATGTCATTAGAAGAATGAGATACAATTGTAAACTTTGATCTTATCCAATAAGCAAGTCAATTTCAATAGTTATATGTAGATGTATAATATCCCTATGCACTATCCGGATTCTTCTCTAAGGATCTTAGATATCTAGATAGTCATACTATCAGTACATCGACTTATTGCAGTATTGGCATTTATCCAACTCTTTGGATGTCATATGGAAGTTACGAAAGTACATTCAACTCTTTGACTTTCCTTTACTTGGATCAGATCCATGCTTCCACTACGTCCTTCATCTATAAGAAACCATTGCTTAAGATTAAGGATCTCTTATGTTGAACTCAAAAGAATTCAATGTAAGACTATTTCAACATTTATACATGTTTCATTCAATTCTGACAATATGAATATTATTAAGCTTCATAAATGACTTGAGTAGACAATATAGAATGATGACACTCGTCGTATCTAATCCATCTAAATTCTCAAAGACTTTTGGTTCATCCAAGTACTCGAACATTTTGAGTACATCTTCTCTTATCGAGCCACCATTTTGCATAATGCAGTGAACCATGTCATTCATGATTAAATGTCAGGAGCACATATGTAAGCCAAAATATCTTCTTAGATTTTATAAGGATTTGAGATAATTACAATCATCATCGACATGATACTTCTAAAGCACATTCGATGAGAGATCAAGATTATAGAGACATACAAACCCTAGTTTGATTGTCTTATTATCTATTTAATTGTCATTCCTCATTATTATGAGGAAACTTGCACATTGCAACCACATACATTATGTGTCCAACTGCAAGTACAATATCTTGATCATGGATCCAATCCATGATTTTTTACTGGTTATCGTTAGGTATAGTTTTGAGTGGCTTCAATGAAGGTTATATGAAATAAGAAATTTGCATAAATATATACATATATATTACTTTGATTTAGGAATTTTTATATCAAAGTTGTCCTGCCTTGTCAATACTGAAAGTCATTCACTTAATCACTTTCATTGTAAGAGATATACTTACCATTATATCTCAAGCAAGATATGTGTTCTCCTTTCTTATCCTTGTTACACCCCAATAATATGAGAACTTGCAACTCAGATAAAAAGAAGCGGTAAATCATTCCGCCTTGCAAGTCCAACTTGCATTCCCAATTCGGTCTCTAACACCGAAGCCCACCATCCCTAAGGTGATGTTGACCCGTCGTTAATTGAACCAACCGTCAACAGGATTAGAACTCGCTATATACAATCCAATATCGCCCCAATAATATGAGGACTCGATATTAGGGTCACTATGCATACGCCCTTACTCTTTCAAGAAGCAAATAGCCCGATCCATATGCGCTTGTATGCAAGAGCTGTCACTTTGGACATGCATCTCCTACATACCATCCCTGGCGACGGAACCCTTCGCCTTGACGGAAGACCATGGATGCCACTTATGTAATCCTCCATATAATGCTCAAATTCTAATTAATTACTATGAATCACATTCACATAATTAATTCTTCCAAAGGAGATACTACTCTATTCATAATATAGTGTTTAATTGGATCTAATTAATTTAATCATATTAAATCAATTATCAATGCAATCATTCAACCAACAAATAATTTTAATTATTACGTAAAGGATGGTATAATCACAAAATATGTATTATTTGAATTTTAATAATTAGGAAAATACATCATGATTGCTTCAATAATTATCCTTTCCTTACCCGCTATCATGTCCAGTAACGATGGGAGTGGGACAGACCGCTCACAGAGCAACATACTACTCCAAAGATCCCCGACTAAACGCGATATATGCCTCAATGCGATTTGATCATTTTGTATTTAAGATGATAATTGGTCTTTCAACCGAAGTTATACCATATAATATTTATCAAAACCATTTTGATTAATATTATAAGGAGAGTTACTAAACAAATCCCCAATCCTATTCAAGAAACTATGTTTGTTGGGATTGATGTAACCAATTGTCATCCAAATCATATGTAATCAATTTTGGTTAAGGAAATGCCATTTGAGGAAATAGTAAGTTTCATTGATTTGTAAATTTGATTTATAACAGAACCCAAGTGAGAAACACACATTTCAAGGTGTCTGAAAAACGTAATTAACTCTTTAATTACGTCAAGATTCGCCATCCCCGAAACAGTGGATACATGTTCCCTAAAAAGATCATAACTTGAGCAAACATATTCCAAATAACGCAAACTCAAGTCTCACTGTTTCCTTATTTAATGAATAACATAATTCAAGTATAATTTTGAGCTTAAATACATTTAAACTGGGCGAAAAAATCACATAAAATAAGGCCGTGTGAACAAAATACGATGAAAGTTTGCACAAACAAAAATACCCAAGTCATCTTCGGTTAAAGGATCATATCCTAAACCTCTAACTTGGTAAAGAAAATGAAAAAAAAATCCTTAATCACATCACAGAAGCGTGAGGTCGCATCGTATGCGATTGGGAGCAACTAATCAAACTAGTTGCTCGGGGCAACATAATTTAAAAAAAATTGAATGATGAAACCACATCATCCAAGAATACTTCTCGGATTGTTTCATCTAAAACACCAATATGTATTGGCATTACCTCTCGAAGCATGGTTGAGATCGATTCTCTAAAGGAAGAGACCTCTTGTCTCAAGTCCGATCCGATGAGGGAGATACTTGCAAGCACGTTGATGAAACACGTGCTCCTCGCAATACATATTGATAATCCAAGTGATGAATCTCCTGATCTCGTCTCACGAGATCCAACTTCTTATTCTTGAGTGAGGCACACCAAAGGAGACGGAGTTCCATAAGCAAAAGATCCGGCAACATAATGACGATGCAACGATGATAATGACTCTCTCTAGGGCTCCATGGTGGACGACCAATGAGAGAGAGACTTGACGTGTAGAGAGAGAGATGGAGAGAGTTTAATTCCTCTTGGAATTATGTGTGTATCCTCAAAGGAAAGGGCTACCCTTCCTTTTATACGAGTTGGATGGACATGAATCTCAATCCATGTGCTCTCTTAATCTACGGTGTAAATTAAAAGTTTATTAATCAATAGCCATGATTTGTTGCTTAAAAAACAACAACAATTAGTTTAAAACAAATTAATTATATCCTTATTCAAGATAATAATTAATTCATTTTAAATTTGAACAATATACATAGATAATTAGAGGACTAAGTCTCTTTACTAAATATAGGGTGTCCGCCCCCCGAACAAGTCAAGGTGGATGCCCACCAAAGAGAGATATAGTCTCCTTTTTTATCTGTATATATTAATTAATATGTAATAAAAAATATTGCATTTATCTTCACGGAAATAATTTCAAATTAAATTTGTGAAAACTTCAATCATGCCATTGAAAAATAAGAATCATATCCATATATATCCAACATAATATGTAAATTAGATTTACAATTAATTGTTTATTATGAATCCAATTCACAACAACATATAATTCAATTTTATTTACAATTAAATCTCTTCAACATATTATAAATCATATTTATAATATCCATGATTATTATGATAGAGATATCCACATTAGTCATATCATTGATAATTAAATCATATTTAATAATCTTGGATCTCTATTTTCATGTGCCTAAATAACATGAATCACATTCACATTATTCACATCTTTGATAATTAAATAACATATACTCATCTTAGATAACTCTCCTTATATGGTCAAATAATACGAATCAAATTTATATTATTCATGATAATTAAATCACATTAATTATTAACATCTCAATGCTCAGATACATAACTCAACATTGGAATTATTCTTGAACTCTTTCAAGAATAATGTGCTTTCTCAGCGGATACTTGGAGATAAGGATAGGGCGATTGTATGCTCCACGTATAGTGACTTAGATATTGAAATCATATCTCAAATCCAGATCTTGCGGACCTCCCATAGATGTTTGATTAAATCAAAACCGTAAATCTAATCTTTTCATTGCATATGAATCACATTCAGATCACTGCCCAACGTTTGGACCAAGATCAGATTACTTCTCTATCGAGAGGAGTCACTAAAATCCAAACATGTTTCATCACTCCCTAGAATGGAAGCACCATGGTTATATGATCATTTATGATCACATCACTCTCAGGTATTCCTAATACCTGGACATCTTGCATACTGAAAGACTTAGAATAAACCCGAAATTTTAGATCTCATTTAAACTGTATCCTTCAGGGTTTCATTATTAAGTTTCTCATTTGATCATTGGGATTTGGTACCGATCATATGCTTTCTAAAATCATATATCATACCCTTGTATTGATCATATACTTTCCAAAAGCATATATCAAATCTACAAATTCGGTCAAGCTTCCAAAGTGAGAAGACCACACACGGAATTTGATCCCAATATCTCATAAGCGAGCTCATGTCTTTCAAATCTGTAATGAACCTATATGATCCCTTTGAGATATCGTATTACTCATATTCCCTTGTATGCACACCAGTGCACCGGTGTATAGACCTTGATTAGGCCATCAAGCTATTGGTCTGTCAAATGTACATACTTAAATATATAGTAACACATCTATCTCCGGTTAGAGGATGCATGCCTATATCGTGATAACATACGGCATAGGTCTTTTGTTATCTCGATCTCGTTAAGTCAACTCTTTGACCTAACTTATCTAACATATCCGAATCTCTATTCCTATGCAGAGGACTTGCATCAAGAGGTCGGTTAGATATCAACCCATGAGAGAACGAATTTCCATCTCCTACTCTGGCTGGAGATCATCTTTTAATAATCATTTGACGACTCTTGATAAGTCCTCAGTCTGACTCTTTAGATATTCATCCAAGCACCAGCCTCTATGATTCAATAATTGAATCAACAGCTGTATGATAATTAAGATGGCCATCGTACTTAACCATAGTTGTACTAAGGGACCTATTATGCAAATTAATTAATATTCATTTTAGATCAAGGAATGATATTTGCAATAACATTTATTGCATAATGGATCGTCGTGGGTTTGTATGTCCAATAGGTGGTGCTTCGGTTAGCCCACCACATCTCCTCCTTGCTCTACCTCTTCATCTGAAGTGATGGGGAGCTCCGCAATAAGTCGACAAAGCTCCTGGCAGGTTGGTTGAGCTCAAGCCATGCGTTGATAACGAAGGCGATGGGTGCTCATTGGAGCCCCTTCTCTAGAATGGAGCGGCCTTCAAAACTCCAATCAATAAAGACTTAGAATACCTGCAGGTGTTTCATGTGTAGTCGAAGTGTTTGTGTGGGTGCATGAGGTCAGTGGAGCCTAGAAGTGTAAAGGAATGGAGGCACAGTTGGTTCCTCTCAAACCTTCTTGAGAAGAAAGGGGGCATGGTGGGTTAATAGCTGGAGATGGTAATCGGAAGGGCTGGTGAGGGTGGCTGTCGTGCAATGAGGGTAGTGTGGCTACCAATTGAGGATGGCAACAAATGTGTGCATTTAATTAAATTAGAGATAAGACAAATAAAACAACGTTGAAGATCTATTTAGACGCGATTCTTGGGGTTTTAAATCAAGATATGAAAACAAATGCGCAGCATCGTTGCAACCCAAATATCCCACAATAAACAAACAAAAATTTTTTCTTCTCAAGATATAAAAATAATTACAAAATAATAATGAAGCGAGAGAAATTTTTGCTACTTATTTACCGGTATAGCAATAGGATCGAGCTCAGAGAGGCTACAATTCCCGAGGGTTATTCAAATAATCAAAAATCAATTAAAAGAAAAAAAGGAATCTCAAATGCAAACTATCTTGGTTTTTTGTAAATTTGTGTCTTTTTTTATTTTTTATTTTTTATTTTTTATTTTCTGATTTTTAATTTTTAGTGATTTTAATTTTGTAATTTTTTTATTTTCAAATAAGGAGCACTATGCACAAGTAAAGAAATACACACACAACACTCTTTTGTATTTTTCAAAATAATAAAAAATGTTCATAAATATAGATAAAATATTTTTGGCTTTTAAAGGCTTTGAAATATTTTTGGGAATTTTAGTAGATTTTTCAGATATTTTTATATTTTTTTAAAATCAAACAATGGTAAAAATGATAAATAGTGTACAACCTGGAATAATTTGCAATTTAAAAATATTTTAATATTCAAAACTCCTGGATACTATTTTTATGCTAAAGCATAGACAAATATCTACAAACAGGAATTGAAATCATGATTTTTTGATTTTTGTAGAGTTTTCTACGTTTTTTCTAAGATTTTTGATATTTTTCAATTTTTTTGGGTTTTGAAAAGAATTAATGCACAAAAATGGGACATGAATTAAAAGTCAATGAAATAAAACTAATCTAATATTTTTGGAATTTTTAGAGCAATAATCAAATTTTTATGATTTTTTGAATTTCAGGAAGAGAAAATGACACTATTTTTGATTTTTTTATAATAACAAATGAGTTTAAAATGCAATGAAAAATTATGCCTGAAAGATGCACACAACAGGAGCATAACATGATTTTTGCAAAATTTAGTGACCAACAAAGGTACTTATTTCAAAGAAAAGATCATGCATATTTTAAGTTTGGAAACATGGACTTGAAGGCAATTATTCAATCTTTTTGCATTCAACAAATAACAGAAATAAACAGAGGACTGAAACCACAAATTACCCAATGAAAAGTGTCGCACATGTGACTTGCTGGAGTAGGGGGCTTTTGCACAATTCCTGAAATCCGAGGGGCGTTCACATTATTTTCCCAAATTAAACTTGATCTGGAGCAGGCATGGGTCTTCGTGCAATATCAAATATACTCGAGGGCGTTGATGATATTTTCCCAATTTTTTTATTAAAAACCCATAGGGTTCTCGTGGCTCCTTCGCTCTTCAACCAAAAAGGGGAAGCACAGGAGATGGGGCATCGCCCCTCCCTTCCTTCTCCTACGCCTAAGCCAGGCGGCGGCTCTGGAAGCGGAGGACGGTGGCTCTGGAGGCGGTGGATGATGGCTCTGCAGCAGGCTGAGGTGCTGGGCGTGTGGCCTCGGGGGGGGGGGGGGGGGTGATGCTCTACAGGTGTGGGTCCTGGTGGAGGGCCGCTCTAAGCTGCGGCGATGGCGGGCCGACGACCAGGTGCGGGTGGAGTTGCTTGGCGACACATGCCAAGGTTGGTGGGTTGGCGGACCTGCGGAAGTAGACGTCGATGTGGGGGCTCGTCGGTGAAGGTCAAAGGGCGGTTGATGAAGCTTTAGCGGAGGGCGCGGTGGCTGCGATGGCCGTGACTGCTCACAACGGCAAGAGTCGGTGGTGGAGGGAGCGGCGACGTAGCCTACTGCTTCTGATTTATTTATTTATTTTATATTTTTTAGTTGTAAAAATAGAAAACTAAAAGAAGAAAGAAACTGCCAATATAATAGTTTTTTTGTATTTTTTGAAAACAACAAATGAACTATTTTTTTATATTTTTTTAAATATGTACTACTATAAAACAAAGATATACAACTCGAACAAAAAGGTTCAGTCAAAAGTTATTGAATAAAATAAAAAGAGAGAAATGTGAAAGTTTTGGATCCGGTGAAATGAGTGATGGATTCGGGTCTCCGACCACCGTATGTAGATGGAGTTGGTAGATTATGTGAGATAACACGTGAATGTGTAGAGATCGAGAAAGTGAGATGAAAAATCAGAATCGAAGGTGGATAAAAATCATGATGGATTCTAAGATCTAGATAAAAAAATGAAAACAAAATAAAAATGCGAAAAAATAAAACTACGATTTATCCTAGATTAAAAATTATTGCTTCGTCCTCCCGTGAGGAATTGCCAAAACATTTGACTGTTGACTCATCCCAATATAAAGGATTAGTAAATCAAATAATAGATAGTAAAAGTGTCGGTTTGAAAATAAGAAAAAAATTGGATTTCACCTTAGGAGCGGAAAAGACCGTGATCGCCTCGACGAAGGCCGACTCGCTGTCACCGGATGGCTCGAAGACTAGGTACCCTTCTGCGACAAGATAGCTCTCGGAGAAAAAGCTTCTCTCACCAAAGATTGTTCAAGTTGAAATGAGGGAGAGAGAACCATATTAATAGATAGAGAATGAAGTTTGAATTTTTAAAATTTTGAATGAAGATAAGAGATAAGAGAAAAAAATTGAAATGAGATAAACTTAAAATTAAAAAAATATTTTTTTTTGTATTTTCATCACTTAATTAAATTGAATAAAAATGTTAATTTTTTATTTTTTGTGGTGGTTATTTAAGGATATTGACTATATACATATACTATATACATATGGTACATTATATACATAGTTAGATATGGAAATTAGTTTTTTTATTTTTAATTTTTTTTATTTTTATTTTATATAATTAGTATAAATATTTACAAATACAATATATACAAATGTATGGTAAAATTACACAAACCACCCCAGAAAATTGGCTTTTCAACCGTAACTCAAAAAACTATGAAATCACAACCATTTTAAAGATAATTTAATTTAGAATACAATGGAAGTGATTTGGTTCAATTTGAGTTCATATGGAGCCAGAATTGATCTTTCAATTATCGCTTAGTGGCTTTTTCCAAGTATGGTTGCTTTTATTCTGTACATTATTTTATTTTGCAAACATTTTTCTTATTTAGAGAACATTTTTATTTATAAAATTTGATTTAAAAATTATTTAGTTTGAGCTCAATTTATGTACAAATAAAATAGCGTAAGTATACAATTATTTACAATACATTTTTTGGATTTTCTGATTAAGGACCTTATCTCCCCCTACTTTATTCCTGGTCGATCAGGTCAAGTCTTGACCTTCTCTCGGGGTTTGAGTCTGCCTGTATCTATTACATATATACAGTCATGTTTCTTTTCTTTTCTTTATTTCTCCTTTATTTATTTATTTATTTATTTTAGGTTAAAATGGTAGTAAGTGTACAACATTTACGCACAGATGCGAGTTAGTAAGAATATGGATTTAATATTATATACAGATATTTTATAAGGGATTTTAAGCTAAAATAAATGAATAAAGATGATGAAATGCATATTCATCATCCCCTTATGCTTTACCTTTGCCAGTCCCTTAGCAAACACTTATTTGAAAGAATAAGTGAATAAAAAGAAAAAAAAAGGAAAAATAAAGAAATTAGGATGATATTGAATATTAAACTTATCTTCATAAAATTGTAGTATGGAGCTCTGTCAAATTCGGATTATTAGTGTGGCAGAACCTTAATGGGAAATGGTTTTAAAACCTGACAGCCTTTAAGTTCCACAAGACTCCTATTCAGGTCTCCTCAACAGTTAGATCAGAACAAGTCTACATACACTAATTCTTTTGACTATGAATCTTTACTTGTATGGTGTAAGTGAAATATAGCTCCCCATCTTAAAAGTAGCAAAGAAACATCCTCCCTCAATAAGGTAATTCTAGTCCCTCAGGCTAGCAGCTCTTTCCTCGAGGAGGGAGGATATTCCCTTCTAAGTTCAAGTACAATCAGTTCAAGAAGAGGAGATAGAGAAAAGAATGGACGGTAACCAGTGTAGCTACTTATCATTGGATGCATGACCAGTGTAGCCAAGTCATCCAGCTGCAAGCTTACAAAAATTTGACTTTGAAGCTCTTATTAATTTCTTTCTTTTTTTTTCTTTTTTATCCTTGTATATACACTCCGACATGCATTTTATTTTTCAATCATACCTGTCCACTTTTGGAGATTCTGTATTTTCCTTTTTTTCTGAAGGTATATACATGGTGAAACATGTATATAAGGAGTTTTTCCTCTTGAGCTAGTAGACTGTCCCTCTTTTGAAGCATTGTTGCAACCCTACAACATCCTGTCTTTAGACCTCAATGCCACCAGACCAGGTTGAGACGTACTTCCCTCCCTAGAGGGAGACGAGAGGTTCTGCCTAGAAGTACTACCCTCGTATTCTACTCCAAGCCAAAAGATTCTGCCTCCTCACTACCTCCTCCATGAAGAGCTACGTGTAGAGTGCTTGTCCAAGATAAGCCACTATCCGAAAGAATCATGCATGTGTTGTAAAGGTTCTTCTTAGACTAATCAAGATGACATGTGAACATAGTCTTATAGACTCAAAGAATTAAGTCGCTAGGACCTGAAAAGTCTTAACTCCAGTTATTATAAGGTTCCTCTGAAATTAAGTGGATTAAGGCCCAACTAAGCTCCATTCTTCAATTTTATTCCAGACTTAATTTAAATGCCAATACTATCCTGAATAATGCACAGGCAAATGCAAGAATATGCACAATGCAAAAAAAAGGAATTTTTTGAAATAATTTTCTAATTTTGAACTTTTTATGTGTTTTTGAAAAAAAAGGAAAAATGATGCACATGCGAAAAGAGTTTTTTATGCAACATTTTATAGAATTTTGGTTTTGTAGATTTTTTTCAAAAAGGAAAAAGGGTTAGTAAAATATATACAAGTATATACAAGGATTTTTTTTGGTTTTTGGGCTTTTTTTGTTTTTTTTGTTTTGTTTTTGGTTTTTATGTTTTTTTGGTTTGTGTGTTTTTTAAGGTGATCAAAGTCTATACACACACATACACGTGGATTTTACGAATTTATATACATATCCCAAAAAATAAACATATATAAAAGTATGAGTTATGTCTAAAGTATATATACAATATATACGACACCCCCTATAGTTAGCTCAAACTATGTCCTCATAGTGATCAAAGAGCGACAAAGGAAGACATAACTCGTGCTATGTATAGAAAAGTGAAAAGACTCCTATGCTACAACGACTCAAAGAGAAAATGAAAAGAATTGAAGTCGGTGATCCCCCAATACTTAGGATCAAGTAATCCTAAGTATAGAAGACTGTACAAAAGGGGAAAATCGATGAAGAAAATGTACGTACTCAAAAACAAAAAAATGATATGAACAACATCACCCCCATACTTAGGATAGAGTATCCCTAAGTATAGGCAACAATAAGAGTGATGAACAGGATGAATATGAACAACACAAATCATTCACCCCCCATACTTAGGATAAAGCACATTCTAAGTATAACATATATACACACACGGAAAAGGGGTGAATGATAAAACAGAAGAAGAGAGAATGAAACGAAAGGATATACAAAAGGAGTGGATGTACAAAGGTCAAGAAGGTCGAAAGCGAACCTTCTTTTGGGACCACTGAGGAATGGATTTAACAAGGTGTAGGTCGATATTGGGGTCATCATTAGACATAAACTGATCAGGATCGACCAAGAATGTATCCTCAACAGTCTTAGAGTGTGCAAGCACGAATCAATTAGTGGAAGTAGTGTGGTCATGTCATGACTGGGAAGTCTCACAAATATCAAAGTAAAAAGGCTCGAAATGTCCGTCTTGTCTAGTCTCAGATTCTATCTTCCACTCTAGGGTGTCTACCATGTAAATCCCGTGGATGTCATCAATGCATCTCTACATACTAGATGGGGGAACTCCAAGGTCAATGCTTTCTGAGTTTTCCTACTTGAAGAGGAATTCTTGGGTCTCAGTATCATCCAACATACAACAAGAATCTCTGATATTATCATCAAGGTCAAGGTCCTTGGGGTTGTCTAACACGGGAACACTCTCATGGGATGCAGGTTTCTGGTCAGTAATGGGTGTAGTGATCAACACATCGCTCCCTTCATCAGAACAGAAGCGAATCTCTCATGATCCATAATTAATTACGGCTTTTGTAGAGGCGAGGAAAGGTCATCCCAGGATGATTGGAGGGTGCTCCACAGGGGTGGAGGTCTCCATGGGCAATACGACAAAATCCAAAGTGAAATTCATGCACTGAATAAGAATGACAACATTTTCTAGAATACCCTTCAGCCTCTTGATAGACCCATCAGCAAATTGATTTATCATCCTGGTTTTCTTGAGAGGCCCAAGATGAAGAGACTGTACCATAGAGAAGGGTATTATATTGATTGACGAACCGCCGTCAAGAAGAGTGTTATCACAAGAATAGTCAGATATGGAGCAACTCACAAGAGGTATGGAAATATTCCCTTTCTTAAAATGTGGATGATGATAGATGGCGTAGGTAGTGGCCATGGTCAAGATGTGATGCTCAGATCTTCTCCTCTGCTTCCTCTTCTTGTGTTGAGGAGCAGATAAATGTGTCATGGCCTGGTGAAGTGGGGCTTTAATTATCTTGTGAATGGTGGCCATCACTTCAGGTTCAGTCAACATTTTTTGAATTTTTGGACCTCCTCCGTACAAGGGAGGAGATCAGAATCAACATGTACACGAGGATTACCAAGAGCAGTCTGTACAGTGGCATCCTCGGGGTCAAGGTTGGGACATGTGGTGAATGATTGTGTGGAAAAATAGTTTGGCATGGGTGTCCTCTCCTCACAAAATGAATCAACAATGTGTCTCCCATAATCTTTTTGGATTTTTAAAATTTTATCATTTTTTTGTATTTTGGGCGATTGCAAGCTCTCATGATTATCCTCAAGTGAATCCATATCCTCAAATAGTGGAGCAACGTTCTGGCTCTTATTTATGTTAAATAGATTGCTAATCCTCGAATTCATATGCTCCATCATCTGGTTCATGGTCTCAAGTGTGGACATCATGAAAAGTGACTCCAAAATCCCAAGATCGGGTGAGTGGAATGAGGGTGGGTGAGAATCAGATTCTGACTCCTGAAATAATGGGCTAGGAGGATATTTGTGTGCAGGAGGAAAGTCCTCCTAGAAAAAGGAAGGTGGATCGGCTGGAGGGTATGAGGGATCCGCGAAGATCATATTAAAATAACTCCAGTCGGCCATCTCCGAAACAAGAGAAAATGATCAAGAGAGAACGATAGTCAAGTCAAAAGATGTGAAAAAGGCGCAAATGCGCAGAAGGATCTAGTATGCACACAAGCAATCAAATACAATACAAATTCCCAGTTCACCAACTCAACGTAATGTGAAGACGTTGAAGGTTCGGTCAATTATCTTGTCAATGTTTAGAGTTTGGTGAGAATACAGTCTATCAGAGCGGTTAAAGCGAGCTGTTAGGAATCCAATGCTCCTAGGAGACTGTCCCAATCTCACAACTAGTTTTTCCTAGCCAGTATGGGTATGGACCATTTACTGGCTACCTGATCTGCCCACTCTCCTAAGGAAATCCCGGACCGATTACCGGCTACCCGGTGAAGTCCTCACTGGAGAACAACTAATCACAAGACAATAGTCTGAAGAGAGTTCGGGTGTGGTTCTATCCTAGTGTGTGGGTCGCTCTCTCACCGCAGATAAATCAAACAAGGAGGGGGTTACTCTCCCCAAAACAATAAATTTTCCTTATGTTTATCTTAGGGCTGAGTTTTCTTTAGCAATCCCAAATTTTAGGCAATTATCACTTGGTTTGAATATTTTCAATGAATCACCTACCGAGTGTCCAATTTTCTTTTTAACTTATGTGAGTGAAAACAAGGAAGGAGATCAGAAATGCCAATGTGCGATTAAACACAATGATGCATGCAGGGGTTAGAGATGTGTACCTTGTCGCCAGCACTCTGCATGCAGGGTGATCCACACAGAATTGAAATACATAAAAAAATAAACTAACCTATATGCAAATGCAAGTGAACTGTCCTAACAATAGCTTCTACTAACGGGCAAGAACATGTTAATTGGACTAAGTCCAATTACGCTCTATTCTACAGGTATAGAAAATTTTGTTTAGGGTGTTTGGACCTAATTAATTACCTAGATCAAGCAAATTAATTAAAGAAATCAATAGGTAGCTCATGAAATCCACATGAAATAAAGAAAAATAAGGCGATGAAAACAAAACCGCTGAGGTCCCCCAAGTGCACCGACACTTGGCGAAACAGACCTCGCAACAAATGAATGTCTTTTTTACAAGAGTTCAAATACTAAAAATAAATAATAAAAAAGTCTTTTTTGGTCTCCTTCAATTCTTCTTCTCCTCCTCTTACGCTATCCTGTGGCTGGGTGAAGAATAAAGCCGCCTCCGCTTCGCTTGGGTGCTTCGGCTCTCCTAGGATTACCTCCTTCGCTCCGCAGGCCCTCGCAAGAAAAAGAAAAGAGAGAGTGTGTAAGAAACACAGTTATCAAATATGAGCAAGAAAAATGAAATAAATGCTGTGAATTCGAACAATGGAGTCAATGTGGAAAAAAAATTAACAAACATGTACAACCAATAATAGCAGATCAAAAGAGAAACCTAACTACACTTGCTGTGCCTCCCCGGCAACGGCACCATTTTATTGGGTCAGGATTTTTTTGAATTTTAATTTTATTTTATTTCTACGGCAACAATGCCATTTTGTTGAGATGGGATTCTTGGGGTTTTAAATCAAGACATGAAAATAAATGCCCAGTGTCGTTGCAACTTAAATACCCCGCAAAAACAAACAATTTTTTCTTCTCAAGCTACAAAAATTATTACAAGAGAATAATGAAGCAAGAGAATTTTTTGCTACTTATTTACATGTATAACAACATGATCGAACTCAGGGTGGCTACAATTCCTGAGGTTATTAAAATAATCGAAAATCAATTAAAAGAAAAAAGGGAATATCAAATGCAAACTATCTTGGTTTTTTTGTGAATTTTTATCTTTTTATTTTTTAGAATTTTTATTTCTATTTTTATTTTCTGATTTTCAAATTTTAGTGATTTTAATTTTGCAATTTTTTTATTTTCAAATAAGGAGAAATATGCACAAGTAAAGAAATACACACACCATACTCATTTTGTGTTTTTCAAAATAGTCAGAAATGCCCATAAAATTATAAATAAAATATTTTTGGGTTTTTAAGGCTTTGAAATGTTTTTGGAAATTTTCATAGAAATTTCATATGTTTTGTATTTTAACAAAAAATCAAACAGTGACAAAAATGATAAACAATTCATAGACTGGAGTAATTTGCAACTTAAAAATATTTTAAGTGCCAAAACTCCTGGAGACTATTTTATACTAAAATATAAGTAAATATCTACAATCAGGAATTGAAATCACGTTTTTGGATTTTTGTAGAATTTTCTATGATTTTTCCTAAGATTTTTGATATTTTTCAATTTTTTGGGTTTTGAAAAGAATTAATGTAGGAAAATTGGATAGGAATTAAAAGACAATAAAATAAAACTAATTTATTTTTTTGGAATTTCCATATCAATATTCAAATTTTTACGAATTTTTGAATTTCAGGAAGAGAAAATGACACTATTTTTGATTTTTTAATAATAGCAAATGAATTTAAAATGCAAGATGCTTTTTCTTTGACGTTTGCTTTTCCCGCTCTCTCGTCTTCTTTCCTCTCGTCACCCTTTCTGCTATGCCGTCCGTCTGACGGGTGAAGCAGCTCCTGTTTACTAAGAGATCTTCCACTTCTTGATATTTCAGTCATCTCACTGAAAAGTTGAGGGGTGAATCGGACCAACTTTCTTTCGCCTGACCTGCTCTATGTATATCAGTTTGCTCCATCTGACCAGGGGAAGATAACAATAATGTCAAGCTTCCCTGCTTTTTTTAACAGCTGTATGGAGTCGAAGGCAAAGGTTTCCGCTCGACATTTGATTTAAAACTACATATTTGATTATCACCTTTCTTCATTCATGGTTCGAGATTCTGGCGTCCTAGGTGTAGAGGAACCACACCAATCCAATGAAAAATTATGCCGGAAAGATACACATAGCAGGAGCATTGCATGATTTTTGCAAAATTTATTGACCAACAAAAGTACTTATTTCAAAGAAAAGATCATGCAAATTTTAAGTCTGGAAACATGGACTGAAAGGCAATTATTCAATGTTTTTGCTTTCAACAAATAATATAATTAAACAGAGGACTAAAACTACAAATTACCCAATAAAACGTGCCACACACGCGACTTGTTGGAGTAGGGGGGATTTTGCGCAATTCCTGAAGTCCTAGGGGCGTTCATGTAATTTTCCTAAATTAAACTTGATCTGGAGCTAGCAGGGGTCTTCGTGCAATATCAAATATTCTCGGGGGATGTTGACAATATTTTTCTATTTTTTCATTAAAAACCCTAGGGTTCTCATGGCTCCTTCACTCTTCAACCAAAAAAGGGAAGCACATGAGATAGGGTGCTGCCCCTCCCTTCCTTCTCCCACGCCCAAGCCAGGCGGCGGCTCTGGAAGCGGAGGGCAGCGGCTCTATAATGGGCTGAGGTGCTAGGCACGTAGCCTTGCGCGGGGGCCAGTATCATTTTCATCGGGTCTTCATTGTTCTCTTGTTCCTCTTCTTTCTTCTTTGGAGGCATTTTACTTGTGTCTTCTATATGGCCTGAATCAGCAAGGTTTTCTTGATTAGAAGAGGATTTATGAATCATGATATTCTCACCAAGGCGATGGTCTTCCTCAGTGAGGTGGGAAGAGAGAAAGGGAATGGTTTGAGAGTAACCATCCCGAGAGTGAATGATCCTGGGCTCAAGAGGGTCATGAGTCCAGGTTGGTCCAAGTTGCGCTTGGACCTTTGAAGACGTACTTTTTGAAGGGTTCAACGAGAGATTCGCAAAGTCCGAATAAATATCCCCCCATTCAGTCATCTTCGATGTCAAAAGAACCGATTAGATCACGATAGTCAATGAGGCACTAGTTCTACGGTGCACGTAAATGTGCGGAGTGAACTCACACAATACAAACGCAATTCAAACCCCCAATTTCACCAACTCAACACGTGATGGCCGTAAGAGTTCGACCGATTTATCTAGTCAATTTTAGTTGGTGAGAATACAATCTTGGAAAGATTAACGAGCTGTTAGGTGCCCGTATTTTCCTACAGACTGGCCCGGTTCTTACGACTAGTTTGACCTACTTTCAGCCAGTATAGGAGTAAGTACGGACCGTAAAAATACGGCTACCCGTTCCTTGAGGACTAATGCGTCCTCTAAACCTCCCACTCTGCTAAGGAAGTCCGAACCGTTTACCGGCTACCCGTAAATCCTCACTGAAAAGTAGCTAATCGCCTAAAAATAAAGAACCAGTAGTAAGTAAGAAATCCAGACTTGGCTCTATCCTAGGGTCGTCTCTCTCTCACTTGCAATAAAAACAAACAATGAGGGCTTTATGCACCCGAGAACAAAGGTTCTTTTTATTCCAATTAATTAGATCGACCTGCTCAATTCAGTCCCAATTTTAGAGTTAGGTTATCACTTGAAATTTATGTGAACACACAAGCACGTCTACCGTTCAGTCCCAATTTCCTTTTGACCTTAAGTTGTAAAACAAGAGGGGAATCAGAAATCAGAATGCAAACGAGAAACTATGATGCATGCTCAGAAGAAGGTATACTTACAGTGAATCCCAGCACTCTTCATGCGTTATGCAGAACAGAATTTGTAAATATTACACTAAATGCATGCAGATCGAGAAAACCGCACCTAAACAGTATACTATTAGCGGGGAAGAATTAATTGAATTTGAGCTAAGTAGTACGTGTCTACGTGCGTCTCATTATGAATCTTATAAGATATGTGAATCTTCTAAGATAAGTGTGGCCTAAATTACGATGGGCACAAACAAATTTGATTCTAAACTACCGTGTGCCTAATCCTTAATTTCGCCACTTAAGTCAAGCCCCACCCTCGCCGGAGAGTGAAACAGGCTCGACACACCACAAATAATGTCTAAGTCTTTTTACACGCGCGAGCTCTCAAACAAGAGCTGCTATAAATGAGCAACTACCTAAATAATTACAATAATTTACAAAAAATTCTCTCGAAGATAAACTAGTTCTCCTCGCTCTTCACAGTCAACTCGCGTCGTGTCCGTCGACCTCCGATGCACTCCAAGTCCACCGGGCCCTCGCAAGGAAAATGAAATTTATATTAGAGAGATAAACAAGAAGATATATACAAAAATATAAAGAGAAATAATTGCAAACAACAAAAAAATGAAATAAATACAAGTGGCTCGGGGGTCAGACTACCCGAGTAAATGAAAAATCTAAATCTAAATTTTTAAACTAATCCCTAAGCCGTTTGCCTCCCCGGCAACGGCGCCATCTGACGTGTCGCTGAATACGTTGTTTAATTCGATCACGTTGTAGCACGTGTACTTAGCGATTCGGTCAGAACCGAGAGAAGATCTCCGTGAAGAGTGTCTCGGCTTTAATTTATATCCCGGGCAAGTCCGGGGTCGAACTCAGGGAGGCAAAGGAACAACTTGGGTTTAATTTGCAAATTTAAGATCTAGATATTCAACGGTATTTTTTTAGATTTTTTATGCAAAAAAACAAAGGTGAAAGGTGAAAGCAAGTGAATTAAGACACTAACAAGGCCAAATTAATTTTGATGTCAAATTAATCCAATTCAGCCAAATTATATTTTTTCTAAGGTCCTAATCCAGTGGGGAACACAAACACATTTTTTTTGGAATTTTATGGGTTAAAACGCAATAACGAAAAATGCACACTTTTTATGGGTTTTTTCATAATTTATCACACAAACAGTAAGCAAAAATTATGAAAAATTTACTGGAATGAAAACATGATGCAAGGAAGCTACAGTAATATTTTTGGATTTTTCTGACAAATTATGAATTTTTTATGTATTTTTTAGTGGAAACAGAGTGACAGTGAGTAATTAATTCTTAATTAATCCATGTTATCAAATTAATCATAATGCGAATTATCTCAGAAAGATATTTAGATCTAAAATCCAAGAGAGTTGAAATTTCGCAAAAAGAATATACAGGGATTTAATTAAAAATCAAATACTAAAAACACTCTACAAATTATTTCGGGCACAAGACAACTCCAATTTGGTTGAAATTTGGAAAGTAAATTAACCACATTTCAAGGCATCATATATAATTTTTGTGGATTTTTTAGAGCAACCTTTTGTGAGATATCATGTTATGATCACGGTTTGGGTAAAATATGCAAAATTTCAGTTAAATAATTATAATTAATTACCCATATCTCACAAAAATACAAATAAACAATCACATGATAGAGGATAAGTTGCTTCACATAATGCCATTCTTCATTGAATAAAAAGATGTAATATTGAAGTCCAAATTTAAGCATGAACACAGGGGTGTTTGTGCAAACTCAGAAAACAATATATACAATGGAACTTCTGAACATGGACTACTTTGTAATTATAAAAACATTACGGGTGAAACAACAATATTTACAAAAAAAATTAAATAAATGAAAGGACCTTCTTCCTCCTCTGGACGGCTAGGGAAGAACCCAATGGGGGAGTGCTCGGCGGCGGCGGTGAGGCCACGCGCATCCGCGCGCGGGGGTCGACGGGTGCGCAGGAGGCGGCGTGAGGGTGACGAGGGCCGGAGGCGCGGCTAGGAGATGGTGGCGGCGCCCGGCAACCCGCAACGGCGGAAGGGGGGGGGGCTGGAGAGCTGGAGGGGGCGGCGGCGGTGGAAGAGCGGGCGGCGAGCCGCGCACGGGGCCGCGCCGCCAGAGGTTGGAGCGGGCGACTGAGTCACTGGGGCCGGCGGAAGCAGCGGTGGAGAGAGACGGAGGGCGGCGGCGGTGGGTGACTCCCCACTGCTGCTGCCGTTACTTTTTTTTTGATTTTTTTTGATTTTTTTTAAAAAAACTGCTGTAATAAAAGTCTTTTTTTTGTTTCAAAATTTTTTTATATTTTTTTTTAAAATTTTGATTAGACAGAAACTACAATTAAAAATGATAATGAAGGGGGAAAAATGTGGTGATAATAAACTAAAAAAAATGGGAGAGATGATGGTGTGATGGTGTGGTGGAAGGATGATATGTTGTGTGCTAAAAAAAATTTGCATAAAATACCAAGATGATAAAATTACCTACGATGAACGCGGACGCCTATGGAGTGCTCACGTGAGCACGGTCTTCGCTCAAATCGCCGGCGAGCGATGAGCTCGAGCAGCGCGCGGTTGCGGCTGCGATGTTGGCCAAAAAACCAACGGATCACACCGGAGAGAGGGCCGTCGTCGCTCGACCGTGGTTGCGTCACTGTCACCGATTCAACTCAGGGAACTAGGCTCTCCTCACATAAAGATGGATCAAAGGCAAAAATGAGGAGAATGGCATGTATATAAAGAAGAAGAAAAATGGAAGTTAGAATTAAGATGGAGTGGGATGGAGGTTAATAAAATGGTGGAGTTGAATTACAAGTTAGAAAATATGGTGGACTAATGGAGTTGAATGGTGGTTATTGTAGAGAATGTAAAATAATTAAATAAATAAAATGAAATAAAGTTATCTACTTTAATTACAATAGAATAAAAAAGAATAAAATAGATAGTGGACAATTTACAAGGGAAGACAAACAACATGTACACATTTTTTTTACTTTTCTAATATGTAATTTTTTTGTCTTTTTAATAAGAGATATTTACAACAGAAAAATACAATAAAATAATATAAATAAAATACAATACAAGCATGATTTTTTGTATTTTTTTAAAAATTAAGAATGGTAAGATAAAAAATGAACAAAGAATGAATATATACATGGAATACAATGTACATCTAGGCCCCAAAACCCAACTTTTGCAAATGAGCTCCGATTTTAATGAAACCACTTCCGTTGGATAGATAATTTTCTAACTTGAACTTTAAAAGTGAGTTTGGTGAATTTGGAGTTCATACGGAGCGGGAATTTAGCTTGGAAGTTGGACTTTACGACTTTTTCTCTTTGAGATCTAGGAGCATTTATTTGAGGTAAAATTTATTTTGTATTTTTGTATTTTTATAAACATTTTTATAAACAAGTTAGAGAAAGAATTAGGTAAAAAGGAGTTGAAATGAAATTATTAAAAATAAATGAAGTTTTGGGCTATTTACAGGTATAAAACTCCTTATTTTTGCGGCTTTTTATGTGTAATTTATCTTGTACAATCTAATATACAATAATTAGTGTATTTTATTTACAAGAGTCATTTTGTTAATTTATGTATTTTATGGACATTTATTTGGGATTTTACTCGGGGATTTTACTAAGATCAAGATATTGCGATGATGAATCACGGATTCATCAGCAACAGACGCCCAAGTTGGTGGGTTGGCAGACTTGCAGAAGTAGACGTCGACGTGGGGGCCCATCGGTGAAGGTCAAAGGGCGACCGATGAAGCTTTGGCGGAGGGTGTGGTGGCTACGATGGCCGCGGCTGCTCGCGGCGGCAGGAGTCGGTGGTAGAGGGAGTGGCTACGCAGCCTGTCACTTCTGATTTATTTTTTTATTTTTTTATTTTTTAATTGTAAAAATAGAAAACTAGAAGAAGAAAGAAACTGCAGAAATAATAGTTTTTTATTGTATTTTTGGAAGCAACAAATAAAATAAATAAATAAATAAATATTAAAATATGTAACTGCAATAAAACAAAGATATACAACTCGAACACGAAGGTTCGATCAAAAGTTTTTGAATAAAATAATAAAAAGGGAAATGTGAATGTTTTGGATCCGGTGAAATGAGAAATGGATTCGGGTCCTCCGGCCACCGTACATGGCCGGAGTTGGTAGATTATGTGAGATAGAACGTGAACGTCGAGAGACAGAGAAAGTGAGATGAAAAATCGAAATCTAAGGAGGATAAAAATCGTGATGGATTCTAAGATCTAGATAAAAAATGACAACGAATTAAAAATACGAAAAAGTAAAACTATGATTAATCCTAGACTAAAAATAAGAAAAAATTCTTGGATCTCACCTTAGGAGCAGAAAAGATCGTGATCGCCTCGACAAAGGCCGACTCGCTGTCACCGGATGTCTCGGAGGCTAGGCACCCTTCTGTGACAAGATAGCCCTCGGAGAATAGGATCCTCTCACCAAAGATTGATCAAGTTGAAATGAGGGAGAGGGAGCCGTATTAATATATAAAGAATGTAGTTTGAATTTTTAAAATTTTAAATGAAGATAAGCGATAAGATAAAAATTTTGAAATGAGTTAAAGCTAAAATTATTTACAATTTTTTGTATTTTCGTCACTTAACTAAATTGAATAAAAAATGTTATTTTTTTATTTTTTGTGGTGGTTATTTAAGAATATTAACTATATACATATACTATAAGCATATGGTACATTATATACATAGTTAAACAAGGATATTATTTTTTTTATGTTTTTTATTTTTTTATTTTTTGTTTTTATTTTAAATAATTAGGAAAAATATTTACAAATATTTGCAAATACAATATGTACAAATAAATGGTACAATCGCACAAACCACCCTATAAAATCGACTTTTGAACCGTAACTCCAAAAATTACGAAATCACAACCATTTTAAAGATAATTTAATTTAGAATACAATGGAAGTGAGTTTGGTTCTATTTGAGTTCATATGGAGCTGGAATTGATCTTTCAATTATCGTGGCTTTTTCCAAGTGTGTTTGCTTTTATTCTGTACATGATTTTATTTTGCAAAGTTTTTTATTATTTAGAGAACATTTTTATTTACAAATTTTGTTTTGAAAATTATTTAGTTTGAGGTTAATTTATGTACAAATATAATAGTGTAAGTATACAATTATTTACAACACAAATTTTTTTGGATCTTCGGATTATGGACCCTATCTCCCCCTACTTTATTCCTGATCGATCAGGTTAAGTCTTGACCTTCTCTCGGGATTCTAGTCTTCCTGTATCTATTACATATATATAGTCTTCTTTTTTCTTTATTTTCCTTCCTTCCTTTCTTTATTTATTTTAGGTTAAAATGGTAGTAAGTGTAAAATATTTACACATAGATGTAAGTTAGTAAGAATATAGAGTTAGTATTATATACAGGTGTTTTATAAGGGATTTTAAGCTAAAATAAATGAATAAAGATGTGAAATGCATATTCATCAAGATCATACCCGAGATAGAAGAAGAACTAAGATGGAGGAATTGGTCTAGGCTGAGCTCTGTCGAGGAGCTCCAGTTGTCGCTCCACTTGGATGATCGATCCTGGGAGCTCAACGACGTGCGATGGCTGCCATAGCTTGGCTGGACGACCATGGGTCAACACCAGCAAGAAAACCCATTCTCGCGCATCAACTCGACCATCCTCTATCACAGGAGGGATGAGGATGGCTAGGGTTCCATGTGTAAAATGGTGGAGTGGAGGTGCTTTTGAGGAGAAATCCGACGTTGAAAGAAGATGAGGAGTGAGGATTGTAACCACCGTCATTAAGCCTTAGAAGATTGGAATTTAGGTCTTAGGGCTGCACGTGATGGATGGACGTTAGGTCTTTGACATGGAGGTGGTGGTGAGGGGAGAGAGATCATGGAGTGAATAGAAGAAATGGGTGAAGTGGAAGGAGTAGTGAGGATATTGAGATTACATGAGGAGGAAGACAATGCTCGGGCCGTTGGATCAACTAATCCAACAATTGATGTTGGGGCATTGACGGAGGGTCAAGATCGTATCTGATCGGCCGATCTGATGGATGAGAGGGGAGAGGAAGCATTCGATCCAGATTGAATCTCTAGGAGGAGATCCAATGATTCGGGGAGCGAGTGGGGATGAGAGGTGAAGATGCAATCCATTAGGAGCGATCAAAATGGTGGGAATGGTAGGTAGGTGGCGTAAGAAGAGGCGGGCCATGTGAGCAGCCCAGGGGGTGCCACGTGGCCCAGTTGGATTATAAAAAAATACGAAAAATAAATAAAATACAAAAATAAATCAATATAAGATTAATTAGAAAAAAAATGCAAAACATGAAAGTTGTAGATCTCAATGAGATCTACAATTTCACGTTAACCAAGAAGCCAAAATAGATCATAGTACAAACTGCAATTTTTTGGAAGTATTTTTAATGAATAAAGAAAACTTGATTTTAATTCTTTTGAGTTTTTTTGTATTTTGAATTTATAGAAAAAGCTAAAATAAATATATACAATAGTTATCTATTTCTAAGAATTTTTAATAAAAGAGAATAATAGAAAATAAAGGAAATAAAATAATATCAAATTTGTACAATAATTAGGGTTAGGTATATACAACGGATAATATGTTAATATTAGTGAATTAAAGGTAGATTCTATTGAATTATTTAAGATGAGAGAATAATAAATGACAAATAATATGATTATTCTCAGATTCATCATCCCCCTATATTTAAACTATGCTCGTCCTTGAGTATCTAAAGAATGATCGTGTCAGATTAATCCCTGATCGTGCATGTAAAAATTCAAGACTCGACTCATCAAGAACCATTGGTTTTAATGATTCTAAAAATTCTAAACTGAACCAAGCTCTAGTTAAAGGAATCCAACTTCTCTAATTATCAGATTCTATGTATATACATATTAGTATAGAGATATGACATCTAGTGTGTACTGCAATCATGAAAGTCGAGTCAATATGTTACCTAAAATTATGATCCAAGAACTCTCCTCAAGAACTAATCCTCAACACTAGGAAATAAGTCAGTTCATGCACTAAATCCACCATCTAAGAGGTTTGTCAAACTTGAAAGTGAATGTGGAAGGCAGTTGATGGAGGTCATAGGTTTGTGTAATTTCTTCTCTCCCTCACATTGGAACAAGGGTAATCTAGAGTGCCTTATTACTCAACACTTGTATAGGTTGTTTATCAGTGTGTCTCTCAAGAGAGCTTGGAGTCATATGCACTTGTTTTCCTGGGAATGCACCGGGATGTGTCTCTTTTGAGTATCTAAGATACCTTCAACACTAATGAATATCCATTTCATCACCTTTATTATTTTATTTGGCCTTTGAACCCTAGCTAAATGCATTTACATAACATTATTTTGCATAAATATCATATATTATTTAATCTGTAAATCTTGTATAAAACAATGTATTTAAAGAGAATACATGCAATAATTTAGGTTAGTTATGTACAACAGACAATATGTTAATATTAGTGAATTAAAGCTAGGTTTTATTGAATTGTTTAAGCTCGAAGAATAATAAATGATAAATAATATGATTATTCTCAGATTCACCATCCCCATATACTTAAACTGTGCTTGTCCTCGAGCATCTAAATAATGATCGTATCGGATTAATCCTTGATTGTGCATGTGAAAATTTAAGACTTGATTAAACAAGAAACATTTGCTTTAGTGATTCTAAAATTCTAAACTGAACCAAGCTCTAGTAAAAAGGAATCTAACTTCTCTAATTATCAGATTCTATGTATATACATATAGTATAGAGATATGACATTTAGTGTGTATTGCAATCATGAGAGTCGAGTCAATATGTTACCCAAAATAGACCTAATCCTCAACACTAGGAAATAAGTCAGTTCTTGTACTCAATCCACCATATCAGTGGTTTGTTAGACTTGAAAGTGAATGTGGAAGGCAGTTGATGGAGGTCATAAGTTTGTGTAATTTCTTCTCTCCCTCACATTGGAACAAGGGTCATCTAGAGTGCCTTATTACTCAACACTTGAATATTTTTGGTTGTTGATCATTGTGTCTGTCAAGAGAGCTTGGAGTCACCTGCACTTCCTGGAAATGCACTAGGGTGTGTCTCTTTTTAAGTATCTAAGATGCCTTCGACACTGATGAATCTCAATTTCATCACCTTTATTCTTTCATTTTGGCCTTTAAACCTTAGCTAAATGCATTTACATAACATTATTTTGCATAAACAACTTTTATTATTTACTCTATAAATCTAGTATAAAATAATGTATTAAAGCTAAAATAAAAAAAATAAAGAAAAGAAAAGAAAAAGAATGAAATACCATAGGTATTGAATGAACCTAAAACCCCAAGACCTAGGCATCATGATGTCTAGGTTGATAAGGAGTAAAATAAGTGGGAGGTAAGGGTCAATAGATACAATAAAAACCCTAATTTTAATTCTCCAATAAGTTATTTTTGGGACATATTTTATTCTTTATTATTTACACTCTAAATCAATAAACTTTGTGCATGAAAGTTGTAGATAAAAATATATAGAAAAATTTGAAATTGATTTCATGTAAAAATAATGCATATTATGCTTTATGCACTCAAAATAATAATTCAAAATCCCAACTTCACAAACATGTATTTTCTCCATATGAGCTAAAAATACCAAAATCATCTTTAAATATATATAACTTTTAGATAGCTATTTAAGAAGGTGGTTTCATTCAATTTGGAGTTACGATGCAAAAGTTAGGTTTTGGACCTCTATTGTACATTATAACGTAATAAAATAATCGCTTTTATTCATTCTTTAAATTTTATTATACATTTATGTTTTTACAATTTTGTAAATATTATTTATAACATATGTACATAAATAAACCAAATTAAAATAATTAAGAACACCTTAAAATAAATATATATACTATAATACATAGTTGAAATATACTTACTTATACCTATATAATTAATACATATAATTAATTAAGTGTACATTTCAACTCAGAAAAATACAATAAAAATATAATTATGTGTATTTAAATAAGTTATAAATATATAAGTTATGTATATAAAGTAAAAAAATCAAAAATACATAATAAAAATATAATACATTATATATAGGTAAATATACTTATAAATGTACATACAAATAGTAGCATGCAATAAATAAACTTGTAAAAATAAATAAAAATCGGATTAAAATACTACACAAAATAATAATGATTTTTTTTATATTTTAAGCAAAAATGAAATAAATCAATTACTATTTTATTTTGATTTATTTTTGAATTTAATTTCTAGTTTGTCCTCTAGCGGAGGATGTGGACCAATCAGGTTGTAGCCTCAGTTGTCCCACCCCCTGCAACAATAGGTCCTGTAGCTTCGTGAACCACCCATTTTCCTCGAATTCCCCCCACTTCTCCTTGCATTCTTTTGATTTGATTCCTTCTGCATTTTGTTCCTCGATCCATGCCCTTTCATGCAACATCGATACCTCGATCGATGGATCGCATAGGTGATCAATGGCCTCGATCAAAGCCCTCATGTATAAAAATAAGTCTCCGACCACCTAATGGATTTGATCCCTCTTCTTCTTCTTCTTCTTCGAAATACCCAATCTTCCTGGTCCCCAAGGTTGCTAGTGATAACAACTACTTCCCCCAAGTGTTTGGTGTGGAGGAAGAAGCTTGTAGGAGGAGATCCGAGCATAGTCGGAGTATCCTGGCGGATCTCAACCCTGGTTCCCTAATTCTTAGGTTGAACCTTAGTTTCTTTTGCTCTTTCTATTCCTAGAGTCATAGATAGTCTAGTTAGGATTTAATTTAGATTGATTTTGCATTTCATTCCTTAAAATTCTAAAATCAAAGTTTGTCGGAGCTTCTGCTCCGACACTATCCCACTGTTCTCCAACTATTCCTCGACCCACCTGACACTCGCATCTCGTTCCCCTTCAAGTTCTGAATGCCCCATACGCTTCTATTCACCTCGATCTTGCTCAGATCGAGAAGTTAGCCCTCCTCCTCGGCTGCTTCGTTGGAGGGCGCCGCCCTACCTCATCTCACTCATTTTCACTTGATATTACCTCCTACACCTTGTTTTTTCTTTGTTTGAGTAACTATGCAGATATTGGAGACCAAAGACCCCGCTTGAGTCGAATTTTGTCCAAGTCCAGGTCCCTGGAGCTCCGATTCTTCCTCAACTTCAGGGGCTCACTTTGGTGACCCTCAGACCTATCTGAAGCCTCCAACCAATATGGAAGTCCTCCAACTCCATTTTGCGACACTTTAGAAGCTTCTAGGTGGTAGGAGATGCAAGATTGAGCTGATCATATGAGCCCACACACCTTTTTCATCCTTTTTCTTCCAGAAGAGTATGGACCGTCCGATTAACAAGAAGCTCCGGATTGCACCCCTGCCGTTGGATCTGAGTGCCATATGACATCCGATCGACAACCAGGTTCTATATTGACCCTACAAATACTATAGAGATATGACATAAAGTGTATACTGCAATCATGAGAGTCGAGTAAAGATGTCGCCCAAAATCCTGATCCAAGAGACTCTCCTCAAGACCTAATCCTTAGCACTAGGAAATAAGTCAGTTCTTGCACTCAATCCACCGTCTCAGTAGTTTTTCAGACTTGAAAGTGAATTTGGAAGGCCAGTTGATGGAGGTCAGAGGTTTGTTTAATTTCTTGCCTCTCTCACATTGGAACAAGGGTCATCTGGAGTTCGTTATTACTCAACACTTGTATATTTTTGGTTGTTGATCAATGCGTCTGTCAAGAGAGCTTGGAGTCGTCTGCATTTGTTGTCCTGAGAATGCACCAGAGTGTGTCACTTTGAGTATCTAAGATACCTTCGACACCCATACTTGTATCACTATACAATGCAAAGCCCTTTTTGGGTGCTAGCCCGACTCCTAGTCCTAATAACTTTGATCCAAGTGGATACCTTGAAATGGTTGGGAGCACTCGCCTTTCATGTAAGATTTTGGTATTTGACTTCGTATTGAGAGAGCTTTTCTTTCGATATATTTCTTTTGTCTAGCTCCACTACCTTTACCAAGTTGGCGCAAACTGATCAATAAATTATTAAGTTTCATCACACCCTGGCACATAGGTCAATATCAAAAGATTACATAACAACTTGTTCTCATACTAGATAAGGTTTGCTGACGCTCAAGTTTCAAGAATCTTTCATCGACTTTATCCCATCCTAGAGTATCATAAAATCAATTCTAGACTCAAATCATAAATCCCAGTCCTTCAAGTGAAATCTCAACTCATCTCATCATTCATGCAGTTGCGCAGGTGATGTGCTGATAATATTCTTAAGGGTAGAGATTAAGTATGCAATATAGCACCCATATCTTTCAAACTAGGGAAGTGTGGATTATTAAGTATTAAACCCTAATGATTAAGGCTGGCTAACTCAGATTCTTGAGACCTCAAAGACCAAGTGTTCTCAATTCCTCAAGCCTTGAGTGATAGTGATTGCGTGAGGGATACACCAACTTAATAGTTAATGATTTTTTGTTTTTTGAATTCTACAATTTTTTATGGATTTTTAAAAGATTATTTAGAGAAATACTGACTGACTCGAACTTACATGACTAGTTGCATTTACTTCTAGCTAGTATGGGTGTAAGTACAGACCGTTAAATGACTACCCATGTGATGAATCTCGTATTCATCATGCTAAAATTGGTCAATTAGGCTCTGTTCCCCAAAATTCATATGCATTAATAATTAATAGAGCATAATTATCATACATACACATGTAAATAATATTCACATTTCAAGTGTAAATTGGCCCTAAAAGCAGTTAACTTCCACAATTTTTAATTAATTCATCCTAACTCTGATTAACCCCAAACCACCTCGATTGTGTAAATTTTACTAACAAGAATAAATAAAAAAAATAAAAAAATAAAAAAATACTAACTCAAATAAGTATCAAATAATCTCAAAGTCCGATTTCACATGTGACGGACTAAAACACGCATATCTTCCTCATACAATGCCCAATTTTGCTCTACTCACTTTTAAAGCACTCCATTTTCAAATACCTTCAAAACACGATCAATTTCCTAAAATTCGGAGCTCATATGTGAAAGTTGGGTTTTGGGTCTCTTTTGCGCATTTTAATTTGCTATTTTTGACTTGAGTTTTTATGTGCATAATTAGTCCTTTTAACTTTATTTCTTTTTCATTTGTGTTCTTTGATGAAAGTTTTATTAAAAGGCTTAAACATCCAAATCCAAATCAAGACTGAAATCAAAGAAACTGACTGTGTTCGAGTGTCTGTTGTGAGTCTCTACAAAATTTGTGTGTTTTGTACTTCTATTTTATTCCCCTAATTTTTTATTTAATAAAAAAACAAAAAATTATATTAGTGTGTAATTAATTTTATTGTATTTTATCGTATTTTTCTTTAATTTCTATCCTCTTTAAAAACCACCAAAAAATTATAAAATTCCATAAAATCAGTTTCTATACATTTGGAGACCACCAAAAATACCATTTCACACAGATGACCTTTTTTGCTCCTAGTTTCTTCATAAAAGTTGTAGATCTCGTCGAGTCGAACAACTTTTGTGATGGAATTTTTTTGATTCGAGGTATCTTTTTATTTATTTTCTATTTTTCTTTCTTTTAGAATTTTAAAATGTTTTTGGGGGGACACGTGGTAGCCCCTGGGCATGCCATGTGTCACCCGTCATTCTCTCTCATCTTGTCGCCCTGGTCACGTGCCACACACGTGACCTTCTTCCCTCTTCCTCCAACCGTCTCATGCCTCCCCTCCCCATTCCTTTCTCCACCGTGCATGTAACCCCCCTTCCTTGCCGTTACTCTCACCCCTCCATAGCCGCCACCCTCACCGTTACATCGCCTCCTCATATAAAAGCCAGCGATCGCCGGCCATCTCGATTATCCGCCATCGTCCAGAGCTCCGCGATAGGGCTGGTGACAACAACCCTCTGTATCACCTCCAAGCCCCTATGCGATCCAAGGTCGCTCCCCGACCTTGCGGCTGCTACTCCACCAGTGGCCATGCTCGTTCCTTCGCCGAGGAGCTCGAGCGACAACAGGAGCGAGCCATCGCCTCTCCAGTACTCCCACGCGAACTCCTCCACCTCCAGAGCAACTCCAACACCGCACATGCACCCTCGTGCTGCTGCTCACCCTCGTCGACCTACACTCCGACATTCGAACCACTGCCTGCCAAACATCTCTACTTGCGCCTCTGTCACCCCCGCCTAATGCACCCCCACACAATCATCGTGTGGCCGTGCACCCCCTCAACACCACCTTTACCATGCTGCCATACTGATCGTCGACCTCTGCACCTTCGTCCGCACCGCACTCACCACACACCACCACTTGGAGTGAGCCCTTCGCTCGACTCCGTATGCTCGACTCCCTCTTTTGTGAGCCGCTCCGCTGCCGCCCTCAACGTCGACCACTCCAGTGGCCCGATGCCCCTTCGACATGCCCATAGGCCTCCCACGGTCTTTGCCACTGCCTCCGCCTCACACTTGCACCGACCACTAGGAGGATCCCTCACCTTGATCACCTGTGTCGCCCTCTCGTCGCTCGACCGTGTGTCGGTCGAGCCCAAGCTTCTCCGTCCTCAACCGTGTGCTGCAATCCTCGTGCCTCGACGACTCCGTTCGCTGGAGCCCCCAACCTCCAACTACTCCGTCGTCGTTATCACCCTCTAGCAGCCGTTGGATCAAGGGCAAGGCCTTGATCCAACGGCCATGAAGTCACAACGTCGTCCCCCTCCCGAGCCTCGACCCTAGCCTCGAGGCTCGGGCACTGAAGCTCGTGTACCTACCATGTGGAGGCTCAGAACACCGAGCCTTAGCCTCCTCGCTGAACCTCGCTTCGCGCATGCAAGGCACGTGTGTGGGGTGAAAATTGCATCAGTGCCCCCCGCAAGTCCAGAAATTTACATCCAGGTCCCCACCGCCTTAGGTTACGTGTCCGTGGCAGCTTGGGAAAATTGCAGAAAGATCCCCCCAATTTCTACTTATTACAGATAAGTCCTCCGGGGACTTAAATGAGAAGAAAATAATTATTTTTATTGCATTTCAGTCCCCAACATTTTAATTTAGCACATCTATTTCATCCGAACTCTGATTTTAGCATATAGTATGTCGATTTGAAGCTATTTTCATGTTCTATCACTTTGCTTAAATTGTGGATAGATCTGAGGCTGTTGTTGTATGATTTTTATTTGAGAAGCATTTTGATTTGTGCTGGCAAAAATTTACATAATTGTGCATCATTTTATGGAGAAAATTAACGATATATTTTGCAGGAATTCGATTGAGGAATCTAATTTGACTAATTCTCTATGATTATTGTTGATTTTCCTACAGAATCAATTTTTGCAGGGGCTAAATCAAGGAGATTGATTAGATTTATTAATCACTAATTGTTGATTTAAAACTTACAAGGGATTGATTTGAGAAGAATTGAACTTAGTTCTCGATATTTTATGATATTAAACTCGATTTACTTGAGGATTAATTTAAAAAAAATTTGAGATCACCTTTTTTATTTGAGGATTATTGCGGAATTATTCATTGATCTATTAATCTTCTTGCCTACAGTCTTTAAATAATTTGATTATCTCTCTTGAAACTCTTTCTTTCGATCTGTGATGATACTTGAGGATACTGACTAACATTATTTGGAGTATAAATCTTAATCACAGAACCTGTGCTGAATTCATCCGCTCTATTTATTCTTCTCCACATCGTATCGCATCTTCACTGCACTGTATTATAGTTTTTTTCGACATAGAAATTAATCAAACAAATAATTATTTATTTAATTTATTTAAGACCACACAACTAAAACTCACCGTTCCCCGTATTCGACCTTGGTACACTTGCCAACTAAAAATATTCCACAACTTTCAAAGATTGTGGTTTTTGCTGAAACAAATTTACCTCCTATACTACTATAATTATCAATTATTAAAGAGGAAAATTCGACTCTCATCAAATGGCACTGTTGTTGAGGAGCGACGAATTTTTAGGGTTTTAAATTATTTTTTAAATTAATTTTTGTGTAACTATTTTTTGTGTCATTTTTTTATTTTGCGTTTTCTGCATTCTATTTTTGCAGCCCTTCTCTCACTACATATACTAACCGCATCTTCTCTCTTTGCAGATTTCTCGGAGCAAAATTTTGGGATTTAGATCAAGATCTGCAAAGACGGAGATTGAATTTTAATTTTTGTGAGAGAGAGCTTAGTATAGATTTAATTTTCCGCATCATTCATAGGGTCCCTCTCTCTGAACCCTTGTAATAATTCAGACTGGACTTCTTTGTGGTGTGTCAGGTCTATTTCAGCCCCTTCTGTGTGGTTGGGACCCAACTTGAGTGGCGTAGGAATTAGTCACATATACAATTATTTATTTACTCTTGATTGTGCTCGTAGTTTTTAGGCCACAATTCTTCACTAACTATACACCCACTAGTAGATCGTTCAACTTAGCCAATTTTTGAAATCAATTCTTTCCCACTAATAGAACTATTTGCTTAGGGAGATTTCATCTGTGCATATCATTTATGATAAATTTAAATTCCTTGTATTGCATCCTGTATGAAGAACATGAGGAATCACTGTAAGTCTTCTTCTCAAGCATGCATCATTGATTCACACTTGTATTGGCTTTTTCGATTCTCCCTCCTCAGTTTTACAACTTAGGAATTAAAAGAATTGGGACTGCTCATTAGGCGTGTATTTTTATGCTCAGATAAAACTTCACTGATAATCCTAATCTAAAATTGGGGCTGCTAATAAAGGCGACTGTAAATAAATTGACATAAAATTAATCCTTGTGTCTGGTGGAGAATAACCCTCTCATTGTTTGTAAGGACTAGACCGCACACTTAGGACATAGACAAAAACTGAAAAATTTCATTGAGACTACTGTTTTTAAAAACAATTAGCTACTTCTCAGTGAGGGTTTTGGGTAGCCATTTTACGATCCGGCTTCCCTTAGAAGAGTGGGTGGTTTAGAGGACACTACGTAAGGCTCCGTCCTCAAGTAACACTGGTAGCCATTTAAACGGTCCGTACTTACACCTATACTGGCTGAAAGTAGGTGCAACTAATTGTATGAACTCGGGACAGTCTTTGTAAAATATTTCAGCACCTAACAACTCCCCTTAATTTTCAAATACTTATTTGTTATTAAAATAAAATTGAAAAGATAAGCGGTCGGGCCCTAACATGCCTTCACCAGTGTTGAGTGGGTAAATTGACGAGTTTTGAATTGTGTTTGTTTTGTATGGGTCTTCTGTACATTTGTACGCTCTGTGAAAATTCCTTTGTACGATGGATGTTCTTCGTTCGGACTCTTTGGACAAATCCCTGAGCTCCTCAAGTAACTCATCTCCTCGGTTTCTAGATGACTCTCTTCTCGAAACCCCATGGTATGGAGACACCCCTTTTCTCCAAACCATGGTTCACCCCACACCTATAGGGATTAGTCAACCCCATGCTAACCCTCTCTCTTACTCTCTTTCACGCCAAAGAAACTTTCATCGTTGGCAGAACCCCTAAACCTTCCAAGAACGAGCCTAACTCAGATTTGTTTGCATCTGAATGTGAAGAAGACAAGATGCCTCCAAAGAAGGACGATAACAACAATAACCCTATTCGTGCACTTTTAACTAGAATTACTGTTGCTGAACAACATAATGAACTCCTTAGAGCATAGATGGCAGAAATGCAACGCGGTGAGGCTTCTATAGAAGATACGTATCTCCTTGAATTAGATGAAGACTATAATTGGTTGAGGTCGGTACCCCTCGAGGATGTGTTCGAACAAAAATCGCATTTCCTTACATTGTTGCCTACGTTCGGAGGGAATACTCATGGAGAACCATGCATCTTCCTCCGTGACTTCAAGCTAGTATGCGCTAACCTATGCCACCCTAGGGTTAGATAGGACTACATAAGGCTGAGAGCAATCCCCTTTGCCTTGACTGATAAGGCCGCTTACTGGTTAAAGAAGTTAGGGGAAGTGGTCACGACATAGGCCACCTTCAAGATATTATTCTTAAAGAAATTCTACCATGTGAGTAGAATTGATCAGATGAGGTCAAGCTCACAAGCTTCACCCAACACCTGAGCGAGCCATTCCATGAAACCTAAGAAAGATTCACAGACCTAATCCAGAAATGCCCAGGACACGGGATAAGCAAGATGATGCTGGTCCAAAGTCTTGTTAGTGGACTGAACCCTGAGACCCAAGGAGTGCATCTTACTGAGGAAGCTACATGGGACGCTTACAAGTCCAAGAATGCCTTGTTTAATTTGCGTGAATTCTCGTTTTAAATTTGTTGTTGTAATTACATCGGGTATTCGGAATCGGTCAAGAAATAACCACAAGATTTTATTCAATTTTCAATTGACGTGATTTTTTTTATTTATTTTACTTGGGCAAGGCCCAAGGTCAAACTCAAGAAGGAAAAGGAACAACCTAGAATTTTGTCTATCCAAGTTCATGTACGATTTTTGATGCCATCTTTTTTGGTATTTTTAATGAAATTCGGGATGCAAAATGCAATTGAGGCCAATTTTAGGGACTAAAAAGCAATTTTCAATCAAATGATGTCAGAAAAATATGAAACTTGACCGAGATGTTAATTATGATGAAAGGCATGCACTGTAATTGTTTTGGAAATTTTGGATGCATGATAAATATTTTATGAATGTATGAATGCAAACACAATGAATTTCAATTATTAAGTATAATAAATATTAAACCTATATATTTTCAAGGGATAAAATCATCTCAGATCTGTCTAGATGATTGATCTCAAAAAAATCCTAAACCTTGAAAATCCAGATTTAATACCTCGTAAAAATTAAAGATTGAAAATGTGCAAAATAATTTTTATAGGACAAATCATGCATGCAAATGCAAATCTTTTTAGGCACAATGTAACATACTACTAATTCTATAATTTGTGAATTTTTGGTGATTTTTAAAGCTATGGTAATTACTTAGGAATTTTAAGCACAAGATGGGCAAAATATGCAATTTTCCGCAAGAAAACTAATAAATAATTAACCACATACCATAAAAATGTCTCAAGCAGGCCATGACGTAGAGAATTATTTGTAGAACATCATGCTATTTTTGAATAATAAAAATAGTGTCACATAGAGGTCTAATACAAAGGGGGAACACCGGGGTATAATTGCAATAATATAAAATAAAATAATGAAAAGAAGGGACTTAAAAGTAATTACCTAAACTCCTAGGGGTTTACGTGCCAAGCACGCGGCCCTTGGTCAGCGGGTCCTTCAGGTGAATAAGCAGAACTTGGGGGGGGGGCTGCTTGCAATATTCCCAGTAGGTCACGTGAACTTGGGGGTCTGCTTGCAATATTCCTAGTAGGTCACATGCTATGGGTTGGAGCTTTCTGCCAATATTTTGAACTTGAGGGGGTCGAATGCAAATGACCCCTCCACGCACGTGCCGTGCACGCGGGGACGGTCTCGGGCTGGAGCCCGGCCGTAGGCTGGTGGTGGCGTGGCGGAGAGGGCACATGCGGGCGGAGCAGCGGGGGCTTCAGGCAGTGGCTCCAGGGGAGAAATCGGAGGTGCTGGTGGGAGGAGCCTAGGAGGAGAGGTGGCGGCCGTTGACCAGGGCAGCATGCGGAGCAAGGTTGCCCGACGGTGAGGCGTGGCGGAGCTGGTGAAGCTTCGTTGTTCGATGAAGGGTGATGACGAGGCTCGTCTAAGTTGAGATGCTCTAAACGTGGAGTGAATTTGAATTCGGGGAGTGCGATGAGGGAGAAGGTGGAAGGGATAGTGTTAGTGAATGAAGAGCAGTGAGATATAGGCATTGGTTCGATGGACGCAGTAAGCCGGAGCGGAGCAGGTCACCTGGAAGGGCGACTACAACGAGTCTTGCTGGACTCGAACCTCGCCGGGGAAGACGGGGCACCGAGATGTCACCACCGGTGTCCCCTGCTTACTCATGCAGACAACGGATGTTGGAGTTGAGGGGGGCGGTCGAAGTTAAATAGGGACGACGGAGCCGGTTATGGGAGGAGGCGACAATTGATTGGGAGATCTGAAGAGGAGATCAGATTGGGGAGGAGAGATATGAAGGAGATCAGAGCGGATTTGGGGAGGCTTGATATGGAAGGAGATCGGGCTGATGAGGGTGAAGATTGGGCGGAGGGTGGCGGAAATCGTGAAGAAGGGTTGGCGGCGCCGCCCAAAAAGGAAAGTGGGAGAGAGGGAAGGAGAAAGGAGATGGCGTAGGAATCGTCCGATCGACCAAGATGGGACGACCCAGGTCGAGACATGTGGCAGAGTCTTAATTTGTTTATTTTCTTTTTTTTTTATAAAATAAACAAGATATAAAGGTTAAAAATGGGTGACACGTGGTGGCTCCAGGAGCCACCATGTGCCAGTCCTTGAAAAACCGAAAATAAAAGTTGAAGATAAATTAAAAAGAAATAATAAATGTCCTCGGATCGAAAAATTTTATTCACGAAAGTTGCTTGTCTCAATGAGATCTACATGAAGAGATCAAAACTAAAATCGATCATTTGCGCAAAGTGATATTTTGAGCTACTTTATATACATAAAATACCTTGATTTTTGGGTTTTCTATTTTCTATCATGTTTAAACCAGATAAAATCCGAAAAACTAGAATAAAATTAAAGATAAATATTTACACATTAATGTTTTTTTTGGATTTTAATAATTAAGAAAAAGAAGAAATAAAATAAAACACGAAAATGATAAATTTTGTACAGACAATTAGTGAAGACTCGGACTCATTTAGTTTTTTTGATTTCAGCCTCAGTTTGGATTTGGATTTTTACGCATTTTAATAAAAATTTTGTAAAATAAAATAAATGAAAAAGAAATAAAATAAATTGAGTTAGTTATGTACATAAAATAATAGGTCAAAAACCACTAAAATACAAATGTACAAAAGAGGCCCAAAATCCAACTTTCACATATGAGTTGCGATTCACTTGAACTTGGTCCATTTTTGAAGGTAATTGAATGTACATTAGTTCAAAAGTGAGTAGGATCAAATCAGGCACTGGATGAGGAAGATATTGAGGTTTTAGACTGGAAATCATAGAACTAGTGTTTGGGTTATTGGTTCACTTATTTAAGTTAGTAATTTTTTTGTATTTTTCATTTGTTCTTGTTAGTAATATGTACACAATGGAGGTGGTTTTGGGTCAATTGGAGTTAACATAAATTAGTTAAAAATAAGGGAAGTTAGGGTATTTTACAGGTCATTTTGGCTGAGATTTTTTAGGCTTCTTATTTTGTGCAATAATGAGTGATAAAATACAATTCTTATCAATACATGCATGCATGCTAATTATGCAATATAAATGAAGAAATGCCAATGAAATTTAGGAATTTGAGCTTAATTCATCATTTTTAGAGTGATGAATCTGAGATTCATCATCCCCCTATACTTGAACCGTGCTCATCCCTGAGCATCAAAAGAAATGCAATGCGGTGAAATGAAATTAGGTTCCATACCAAGATAATGAGCATAAGGTGAAAATGGAACTAGACCTAACCTTTGGGTTATTAGTGTGGCGGAACTTCTGTGAGACAAAATTTTAAAATCAACAGCCTTCAAGTTCTACACATCATTGTCACAGTTCCGACCCCGAAGTAAGCTTAGATCAATCCTCCTCTCAAAGCATACCCCATGAACATTGAATAATCGACTCATGTGTGTGAAAGGTTTTAGCTCTTCCCATCCATAATGCTGGACTACCATGCAAACCTCCTCTTCAGTAACTTGTCCTCGGGGAGTCAGGTATTTCCTTCTAAGGTATGTCGCGCTGTGTTCACAATCGAATAGAGGGAGAAATTAGAAGAAGGAGAAAAGAACTGGAGGGTGGCCAGTGTAGTCACCTCTCCTTGTGAAGCCGACCAGTTTAGCCAAGTCTCCACCAAGATCTGCAGGTTTTCTTGAAGCTTGGACCTTTTTGGTCAAATGTTTATTTGGTAGTGGCTTCTTTGTATTTGGAATTTTGGTAGCTCTGCTTGGATCTTGTTGTGCCCCTACGGATATGGAATCTTTTTTCCATACATGTTTTGGGGTCTTAGAAAAAATTGTGCCCGATCTTCCATCCTTTTCTGAAGCTTTATTTAAACCCGTACTCCGGTCTTTAGATGTCCATGCTACCAGAAAAGAAACTCACACAATCTTCCAACACCCCATCTAAGTTGAGCTAAGTGCATAGTGCGAGAGTACAAATTAATTCACTATTCCAAAGTCTTACCCAGAATGAAGAGACCAGATTAGACACAAAGAGTCAAATACTGCATATTGTCATGTGGAACCCGAAGAGTTAAGTCAAAGACCTGAAGTTTCTAAAATCCAATTTCTCGGTGAAGTTCCTCTGAAATTTATGTGGATTAAGGTCAAGTCCAGACCACTCTCGATTTCTGCTCATAACTCAGTTCAAAACCCAAGGTCTTTTCACAAATGCAATGAATGTAATGCTGGATGAAGTGCAGGTGTGTGAAATGCAGACACATTTTTTTGACTTTTGAAATTTGTTTTATGCAAGGAATTTTTTTAAGATATTTTTATGCAAAAATGAATAAGAAGCCATTTTTTTCAAAAAATTCTGGTTGGACACAGTCAGTGTTAGTAGAAAAACATTTTTTTGGTTTTTGTTGTTTTTTTTTTCAAGTTAGTTACCCACCCCGTAAATACATATAGAATTATGTGAAAGTACGAGCTATGGGTAAAATATATACACAGTATACATACACCCCCTATACTTAGCGAGTGCCGTGTCCTCAGAGCACAAGAAGCATAGAGAAAACATAGCCCGGGCTAAGCGTAAGAGAGTGAAGGAGAAAATAAAAAGATAGATCGACCCACCCCCTATACTTAGGCTGTGAACAGTCTAAGTATAGAAGAAGAGAAAAACTGAGGTGGTCAGGAGATGTGAATAAGGATAGTATATACAAATGGACATTGGTTCCCCCTATACTTAGGCTTTTGGTCAGCCTAAGTACGGAAGAAGGGTGGAAATGGAGTGATCGTGAGAACGAGTTTGATGAGGAGAATGGTATGTATAGATGACATTGGTCCCCCCTATACTTAGGTCTTGGCCTAAGTAGAGGAAGAAGATGTACAAGGATACCGATGGGGTCGGGAGGGAGGGTGGGTAGCCGATGATTAAGGCGGTTTTCGGTCGATCTTTTTGTGAGCATGTGGTGGGAGATCGTAATGATAAGAAGGAGATGAAGCATATGATTCCAACCATTACAAGTGTTATTCTCAGAGAAATCATGCTGGAGAATAGATGAAGTGTATGAATCAGATGAACGATAGCCATCATCGGAGTTATTCTCAGAGGAATAGTGAAAGTGGAGGTACTCTAGATATTCTTGTACTTTAGTTTCTTCAGTTGTTTCTTCAGAATTGGTTCCTTCTTGGGATCAAGCGATTCGTCCTCAGATGATGAATACTCTGAAGTGCCAGTCTCAGTCAGCTCATAAGAATTTATCCCAGTATATTAAATGAGACCAGGAGAATCGACTTTGGATGAATAATAGTGAGGAACGGGAGTCATCCAACGGGAATCGAAATTTGGATCCTTGTGAAGATAGGGTTTTAGAACTGCCGAACAGACCTCACTCATGTAGATTACCCTTTCCAGACCCGATGAGGAATCGTCAGACGATTCCTCTTCTGGAAGGTCGAAGGTGACTTTCTTTTTAGATGAAGGAGTAAACATTTTGTTTCATGAAGGTGTTGGTCCTGAGAGTGAGGTGTTGACGCTCGAGTCTCCAGATGAATAACCACTGAAAACTTTCTCCTTAGTCAGTTCACATCCCACATATTTGTTCTTAGTTTTCTCAATGTTGGTGCACTTCTGAGTTGGAATGAATTGGTTAAGGTAGTCAGAGAAGGTTTCAGCCGACTCAGGGTGGGCCCATGCATATGTCTCAGGATCATATAAGAAACACTTTTCCATGGTGAGAGCAGCGAGAAATGGAATAATGGGGAGAGTCTCTGCATATTCATTCTCAATTGACTTGATGTTGGAGCATTCCTATGTCAGGTTGATTTTATCAAAGTGGTCAGAGGAGATCTCGGACGACTCAGGATGCGCCCATGCATACGTCTCAGGATCATATGAGAAGTCATTTCCCATGGTTAGAGATGCGGGAAATGGAATAGTGGGGAGAGTATCTAAATCAATAGTCTCTTCAACAGCCGTTATCTCAGGTGTAGCAACGGGATAAGGCTCATATATCGCTTGATGGCTACGGCTGTTGACGGCTTTGTGGGTTATCTTAGAAGATCGTGGTTCCTCAAAAACTGGGTGAGATCGAAACGCTCCCAACGTTGTAAAGTTGATTTCCCAAGTCTCGCACTCAATAATTGCCTTAGCCAATGCAAAGAATGGCTTTCCAAGAATGATTGGAGACTAGGTGAATTCTCCTTAATGCTCAATATCAATGATCGTGAAGTCCACTTTGGGTGGAGCACCTTGTAATGTAACAATGACGGAAATTGTTCCTCTCGACTGCTTTATTGATCGATCAGCTAGTTGAACGATCTCTCTTATCTTCCTGATGGGTCCGAGTTTGAGCTTGTCAGATATAGAGGTCAGAAGGATATTGATTGGTGAGTCGTCATCGATTCGAGCATGGGTAAACATTGTATATTTGATTCCACAGTCAAATCTAGGAAACCCTTTCACTATGCGGCTCTTGGTTTTTCTCCTCAATACTAAGGAGGTAGCCATTGATAAGATATGTCTTTCAGTCTTTGTTCTTAGCCTGCCCAACTTTTTTATCATTAATTTGTTCATTATAAATCCTTTCAGGTCGGGGAAGTGTTCAATGACATGTATAAAGGGAAGTTCAAAAATCAATCTTTTCTCCAGTGCTTCCCGTACAACAAGATCCAAATTCTTCAGATCTTCTTCAGTTTCAATTTTTATGTATTTTTTTGGATTTTCGATTTTTTTGGATGTTTTTGAATATTTCATTTTTTGGTATTTTCTGTGTGGTGTGTGGATGTGGTGTTTTCCATAGACGATGAGAGTTTTTAATATGCCGAGTCAGAGTCAGAGTCAAAATCAGATTTACCCTAGGGGAATAATAGGCAGAGGTGTCACTGTCCGGATCGTCCCTAGGGTGATCACAGTCTCTAGGTTTCTGAATATCCTCAGAATTTTCAACATGAGATTCAATCTTTTCCTCATCTATTTTTATATCCGAGTTTCCATAGAGTGAAATTAGTCGGTCGGTGAACTTTCTAAATTTATCCTCCTTTAAATCATATCTCTTATTATCCTTGAAATATCATCCTTAAAATCTTTTATGATCAATCATGGGAGCAATCGGCGTATGTTCTTGTTTTTGATTTTGAGATCAGTAATTTCATCTTCCATATTCCTATATGAGCTGAGAGGAGAGTCTCTTGGGATATCCAATATATGATTGTTATTTTCTGAAAATTTCTCCTCAAAAATTATGGAAGGAGTCTGCTCAGTGGAAGGATTTTGCGAGAATCTGTAGGTCTCATACTCAACATACAGTGACTCAGGCATGCAATGCTGGTTTGAGTAGAGTCTACTTCTATGGTCATGATTGATCGTATCCCCAAACATTGGAGTCATACAGGGTGCCTATGTGTCAATATCATCTGTCTGGTCTTCTATATGTGTAGACTGATCGAAGGAGTGGTATTCGGGTTGGTTAATAGGGATTTGATCGTTAGGGTCAATCCAATATGGTTGATCATTAGGTGCGGACCTCTCCTTGCGGTTTGATCGGGTTTCCATATCATTCCGTATGGTTAAGGAATGATGTGGATTCATGTAGCGTTGACCTATCCCAACAAAATTGTGAGGAAGGAATTAAGTTGGTTGGGGTCGATATTGCTGCTAGTCGTTTGTTTCGATGTTTCGTTCCTCAAATGGTTCTTGGGTTCTAGAAAGAAATCTGACATAAGTCGGGTTATCCCAAGATGGCAGTTGATCATGTGTGGTCACAAGTGGTGGAGGGGGAAAATATGATGTTGTGGTGACTTTGATCGGATGATTCGAGTAAAATGTCTTGGAATTCGAAGATTGGACTGGATTCATCCGAGGGTCAAATTTTCTAGTGAATGTTGGATGATTCTTGACAGAAGAGAGTTTAGACGATTTGGGCCTAACCGAGACAAATTCATTTTCATAATATAGGTCAGAGGGATATTCGGACCATTATCCTGTATTTGTCAAAGGAGGTTGATGATGAATTGACATGGTTGATCTGGGTGCAAGTGCACACATGGTATTCACAAAAAAATTTCTATCAAAGAGAATGATGGCACAAGTGTGCAGTTCTTGGAATTCGAGATCGGTTCACGCACACCAATGCAAACACAGTACAAACCCCAGGTTCACCAACTCACACAATGAAGCCATAAGAGTTCTGCAATTATCTTTTCAATTTGAGTTGGTGATAAATTCAATCTTGAAAAAATTTAGCGAGCTGTTAGGTGCCGAAAATTTTCTTAAAAACTGTCCCGAATTCTTACGACTATTTGCATCCACTTTCCGCCAGTATGGGTGTAAGTACGGACCGTAAAACATCTACCCGTGTTACTTATGAATGGAGCCTTACACAATGTTCTTTAAACCACCACTCTGCTAAGGAAATCCAGTCCGTTTACCGGCTACACGTAGATCCTCATTGAGAAGTATTTAATCATTTTTAGAATCAATAGTCTGAACAAAAAATTTGATCTGAGCTCTAACCTTAAGTATCGTCTCTCACTCACTCAGACAGATAAACGAATCCAAGGTCGGGGTTGCTCTCCCGCAAAAATTCTTGATTTTAAGGATTAATTACAGTCAGCTATATTTAGCAGTTCCAAATTTAATTAGTGATCACTGAAAAATTAGGTGAGCATAAATACACGTCTACCGTCCAGTCCCAATTTCCTTTAAAGTTATGCGACAAAACAGGAGGGAGAAATTCGGGAAAAGCCGATGCACGTGAAACAATGATGTATGCTCAAATAGAATACTTACAATGATTCCTCTCAATCTCCATGTGGGATGCAATACAATAATTGAAAAATTAATTTATATGAATGCAAACCGATGAAAATCGCACCTAGCAGAAAGTTCTTTTAGCTGGGAAGAAATGAGTTAAATTTTTGACTAAGTTGAACGACCTAATGTGTATTTCGATTAAAGTGCATTGTGATCCTAGATTCTACGAGCACAAACAATAAAATTTAAAAGCTCTAATAACCGTATGTGCAGGTTTAACCTACGAGATACTCAAGTCAGGCCCCATCCTCACCAGAGAGTGAAACATGCCACGACACACCACTGAAAAAGTTCAAGGTCTTGTTACACACACGAGAGTCCAAACAGACACCGCTATAAACGAGCAATTAATTACAAAAATTAAATTTGCAGAATCCTAGACTACGCTCTCTCACGACTCGACTCAATCTTAATTTAATTGCGGTTTTTCGGGCATAGGTGAAGATGCTTCGGTTTTGTCAGAAACCGCTCCATGTACGTCGAGTACCTTGCAAGAAAAATAAGAGAGAGAATGTAAGAGAGTGACACAAAATTAATCAAAAATAAAATAAGGAAATAAATGCTAAGAATAAAATAAAATAAATGCAGAAAAAAGGGGAAAAAATAGAAAATTTACAATGAAGATTCGAGGGTCAGACTACCCGAATGTGGAAAACCGAAAATTTTTTTTAGACAAAATCTAAGCCGTTTGCCTCCCCAGCAACGACGCCATCTGATGAATCTGAAATTGCCAATGTTAATCTGCGTGAATTATCGTTTTACATTTGTCGTTGTAATTACATCGAGTATTCAGAATCGGTCAAAAAAAACCACAAGATATTATTTAATTTTCAATCGGTGTGGTTTTTTTTGTTTATTTTACTTGGACAAGTCCCAAGGTCGAACTCAAGGAGGCAAAGGAACAACCTAGAATTTTGTCTATCAAAGTTCATACACGATTTTCGATGCAATCTTTTTTGGTCATTTTAATGAAATTTGGGATGCAAAATGCAAATGAGGCCAATTTTAGGAACTAAAAAGCAATTTTCAATCAAACGATATCCGAACAATATGAAACTTGGCCGAGATGTCAATTATGATGAATGAATGCACTATAATATTTTTGGAAATTTTGGATAAGATAAATATTTTATGACTTTATGAATGCAAACACAGTGAATTTTAATTATTAATTATAATAAATATTAAACCTATTTATTTTCAAGGGATAAAATCATCTCAAATCTATCACTAGGTGATTGATATCAGAAAAATCCTAAACCTTGAAAATCCTAGATTTAATACCTATTAAAAATTAAAGATTGAAATATGCAAAATGATTTTTATAGGGCAAATCAAGCAGTAAATGCAAATCTTTTTGGGCACGATGTAACATACAACTAGTTCTACAATCCGTGATTTTTTGGCGATTTTTAGAGCTATGGTTAATTACTTATGAATTTCGAAGCACAAGATGAGCAAAATATGCAATTTTCCGAAAGAAAATTAATCAATAATTAACCACAGACCACAAAAATGTCTCAAGCATGCCATGACGTAGAGAATTAATTGTGGAACATCATGCTATTTTTGAATAATAAAAATAGTGTAATATAGAGGTCTAATACAAAGGGGGAACACATGGGTATAATTGCAATAATAAAATAATGTAAAGACGAGGCTTAAAAGTAATTACCTAAACTTCTAGGGGGAGGTATGCAAAATCCCCAAGCAGTCACGTGCTTGCCTTGGTCGATGGGGACTTCAGGTGACTAAGTGGAACTTGGGGGGGGGGTCTGCTTGCAATATTCCTAGCAAGTCACGTGCGCTGCATGTGACCTATGGACTGGAGCTTTCTGCCAATAAATTGAACTTGAGGGGGTTGAATGCAAATGACCCCTCGATCCACGTGCAGTGCACGCGGGGAGGGTCTCGGGATGGAGCCTGGTCGTAGGCTGGTGGTGGCGTGGCGGAGAGGGCGCACGTGGGCGGAGCGGCGGGTTCTTCAGGTAGTGGCTCTGAGGGTGAAATCAAAGGTGCCGGTGGGAGGATCTTAGGTAGAGATGTGGCGGTCGTTGACCAAGGTAGAAGGCGGAGCGAGGCTGCCCAACGGTGAGGCATGGCGGAGCTGGCGAAACTTCGTTGTTCGATGAAGGGTGATGGCGAGGCTCATCTGCGTTGAGATGCTCTGAAGGTGGTGCGAATTTGAAGTCGGAGAACGTGATGAGGGAGAAGGTGGAAGGGACAATGTTAGTGGATGAAGATGAGCAAGATATAGGCGTTGGCTCGATGGATGCAGGAGGCCGGAGCGGAGTAGGTCACCTGAAAGGGCGACTGCAACGAGTCCTGCTGGACTTGGACCTTGCCGGGGAAGATGGGGCACTGAGCTGTCACCACCGATGTCCACTACTTACTCGTGCAGACGATGGATGTTGGAGTCGAGGGGGGCGGTCGAGGTTAAATAGGGATGGCAGAGCCGATTATGGGAGGAGGTGGCGATTGATTGGGAGATTTGGGGAGGAGATATTCGAAGGAGATCGGAGCGGATTTGGGGAGGCTTGATCTGGAAGGAGATCGGGCTGATGAGGGTGAAGATTGGGTGGAGGGTGGCGGAAATCGTAGAGGAGGGTTGGCGGTGCTGCCCAAAGAGGAAAGTTAGAGAGAGGGAAGGAGGAAGGAGATGGCCTGGGAACCGTCCGATCGGCGAGATCGGACGACCTTGGTCGTGACACGTGGCAGGGTCTTAATTTTTTATTTCTATTTTTATTTTTATTTTAAAAAATAAACGAAAAATAAAGGTTAAATGGGTGACACATGGCGACTCCTGTAGCCGCCACGTGTCAGCCCTAGAAAAATCGAAAATAAAAGTTGAAGATAAATAAAAAGAAATAACAAATCTCCTCGGATCAAAAAATTTTCTTCACGAAAGTTTTTCGTCTCAACGATATCTACAACTTCCATGAAGAGATCAAAACCAAAATTGATCATTTGCACAAAGTGATATTTTTTGGGTACTCTATATACATAGAATACCTTGATTTTTTGGGTTTCTATTTTTTTATCAAGTTTAAACCAGATAAAAATCCGAAAAAAAAGGATAATATCAAAGATAAATATTTACACATTAATCTATTTTTTTGGATTTTTAGTAATTAAAAAAAGAAGAAATAAAATAAAACACGAAATTGACAATTTTTGTACAAACAGTTAGTGAAGACTCGGACTCAGTTAGTTTTTTTTTGATTTCAAGCTCAGTTTGGATTTGGATTTTTGCATATTTTAATAAAACTTTTATATAAGAAAATAAATGAAAATGGAATAAAATAAATTTAGTTAGTTATTTACATAAAATAATAGGTAAAAAAACCGCTAAAATACAAAATGTACAAAAAAGGCCCAAAACCCATCTTTGACATATGAGCTCCGATTCACTTGAACTTGGTCTTATTTTGAAGATAGTTGAATGTACATTAGTTCAAAAGTGAGTAGGATCAAATCAGACTTTGGATGAGGAAGATATCAAGGTTTTAGTCTGGAAATCTTAGAACTAGGGTTTGGGTTATTGGTCCACTTATTTAAGTTAGTGAAATTTTTTGTATTTTTCATTTATTCTTGTTAATAATATGTACACAGTGGAGTGGTTTTGGGTCAATTGGAGTTAGCATGAATTAGTTAAAAATCAGGGAAGTTAGGCTATTTTACAGGTCATTTTGGCTGAGATTTTTTTGGCTTCTTATTTTGTGCAATAATGAGTGATAAAATGCAATCCTTATCAATACATGCTTGAATGCTAATTATGCAATATAAATGAAGAAATAGGAATGAATTTCAGAGATTTGAGCTTAATTCATCACTTTTAGAGTGATGAATCTGAGTTTCATCAAACGCCACGAGGACACCATCAAGAAGATGTTCGTGAGACTTGCTGAATCCAGCCGTGTACAGACCACCAGCCGAGCTTACATAGCCTGCTCTAAAAAGATGGTGAATAATCTGACGACCAATCAGAGTGTTGATATGGGAATAATAGCTGACAAACTGACTATGGTCGATCATATTTATAAGAAGGTGGATGAACTCCATAAATAACCTAATATGGAGAAATTGGCAAAATTTCCTAAAAAATGGAGGAACTGGTTGACAAGGTATCCAAGATGCAAATACCTGCCCTAACTTCATCCCCTGCCCCCATACACCAAATTCACTATATTCAAGGGCAAGGTAGGGCAACAGGGCCATTGGGGGGTATTGATGAATCCACATTTCATCATCTTTATTCTATCATTTTGGCCTCAAAAACCCTAGCAAATGCGTGTAAATACCCTTAATTCCAGCATCTTAGCATTCATGCATGTGCATATAAATAGTGTATACAATACTGCTTTTAAAGCCAAAATTATAGAATAAAATAAAGAAAAGAAAAAGAATAAAATAATGTAAATATTTTATGACCCGAAACCCCGAGACCTAGGCATCTCGATGACTAGGTCGACAAGGAATAAAGTAGGGGGAGATAAGGGCCAAAATACAATAAAAACCCTTTTATTTTATTCATTCTTTATTCATTTTGGGACCTATTTTTGGTTCCACTTTTTATACCTCAAATAAAGAAACTTTAAACATGAAAGTTGTATATAATTAAATAAAGAAAAATAAAAAATTGATTTCACTCAAAAATAATGTACAGATAAAAAGTTATGATCTGAATAAAAATCCAGAATCCCAACTTTCCCAGACCTGTATCTCGCAAATAAAAACTCAAAATGCATCAAACTCACCTTTAATTGTATATAATTTAAAATAAGCTATTTAATGTTGGTGGTTTTGTATTTGGCGGATCTACGGTTTGAAAGTTGAGTTTTGGACCCCTACTGTACACTTGTACAGATTAAAATAATCATTTTATTATTCATTCATTATTTTTACCATTTTATATTTTTATAAGGGGCTGGGGAAGCTGCACCCGGGGGTGTAGCTAACTAGCTGCACCTGGCCATTTTTTTCATTGATTTTTTGTGTTTTTGAAATGAAACCTAGGGGGATTTAAATCACTATATATCACCATGATATCATACCAATTTCAACTAAATTCGACATTTCTATCATCTCCATCAAGGCTATGACATTTTAACGGTTTCAGAATTATTGAAATTGACCATATCTAGATGGGCATGCTAGGAGTGTTTGTTTTGCATGAAGTTTGAAACACATATTCCACACAATAAACTAAGTAAATCCTCCATAAATTTCCATCAAAAAAAAATCAAAAATCAATGAGAAAAATACCCGGGTGTAGCTAGTTGGCTGCACCCCCCGGTGTAGCTTCCCTTTTCCCTTTTTATAATGTTGTAAATATTATTTATAATAAATATTTGTATTAAAATCAGAATAAAAACCTAAAGAAAATGCAAAATAAAATACTTGTATATAATATACATAGGTATAATACCTGTATACATACCTATATTATTAATACTTCTATTTTATTAAATATCCAAAATATTTCAGAAAAATAAAATAAAAATACTTTTAAGTGTATAAAAATACCTTATTAATTTATAAAATAATAAAAAAAATAAATAAATTAAATATACAAAATAAAAATAAAATAATAAAATTTATAGATAAATATACCTTTATAGGCCTAAAATGGAAACTTGCATTTTTATACCTCTAAAAAATAAATAAAAATTATAATAAAATACTTCATAAAATTATAAACAGTTTTTATTTAATAACCTAAAACTAAATAAATCATTTACTATTTTTAAACGAATTTATAAAGATTTTTCTAGGGTTTTTCCTGGTTGGTCAACGTGGACCAACTAGGAGGGTCCGAGAGTTGACCGCGGGTCAACTCTCTGACCCATCCCCTGCTGTGTGTCAGATTGCATTTTTGTTCCATTTTCCCAGAATTTTCGAGGCTTCATCTTGCATCTTTTGATGTCGAAGTCTTCACAACTTTTTCTCCCCAATCTTCAAGGATACACGCCTAGATGAAATATTGGGGATTGGACCGCTGCATCGCCTCGTATTCCTCGTTCTTTGAGTCCCATCCGTCAACTCTAAAAAAACCACCCTTCATCCATTTTCAAAATTTGAACCCCATTTTGGTCCCATCTTCACTTTCGTGTGCTTTGGTTTGCTGGTGGTGACAGCTCCAGCGCCAGCCGTCTAGGGCGGAGCTTAGACGAGGATCTGGGCGTGTTCCACCACCTCCGACGAACCCCACCGTCGAGGTATTTTATACCTCAGGTTCTTCCCTTTGAGATGATTGTTCTTCTCTTTTTCCTTGTCCCAGTTACTCACAGTAGTTCCAGGATTCGTTTCCCGTCTTTAATCTCGCGTTTCGCCTATCGATTCGCTCAATCGATACCCTCGCCGGAGCTACCTCCGATCGACTGCCATCTTCATCACCCTTGCATCCATTTGCTCTCCCAACCTTCGATGAACTTTGCCCTCAAAGGTTTAATCTTTTTTGTGCAGGTCTTGAGCCTTGAAAAGCTCCTGGGACTCATTTTTGAAGGAGGCGGAGGTATCTGGAGCCCTTCCGCTCCGACGACCTCGCGCGGGCCCCTCGGCCATCACCGAGGATTTCTGGAGTCGCCAGCACGTCGAGGACCACTACAGGAGGCGTCAGGGCATTTTTGGGACCACAACGGACGCCGGAGGAGGGCGTAATCATCGGAGGAAGTCCGCTGCGGCGGACCTTCTTCCATGTTCCTCCAACTCGACCCTCCGCCGTCTGATCAACCTACAACCCCAGTTCCACCCTCTGCCGTCCGATCTCATCCCCGCCTCAAATACTCGATCAACCTAGGAGGATCTGATCTCAGCCGTCCGTGGCTGAACCGGCATCGCGTGCTCGGGGCGCGACACGTGGCAAGTGGAAGCGCCCCCATCGTTGGATCGCGCACGAGGGGTATTTTGCTACCCACCCCTCGCTCTTTTTGTATTTAGTTTATTAAACCTAAACTTTCATCTGAGGTTATATAATTTTTGTAATAATTACAATAGGACCCCCACATTTTTAAATCTTTGTAAGTAGGCCCCTGCCAGGTCACGTGCACGTGACTTGGTAATTTTGCAGAGGCAACCCAAGATATTTTTGTATTCACATTTAGTCCCTGAACTTTCATATGCAGTTAAATATTTTCTGGACATTTTGCTAATTAGCCCTTATTGTTTTGGAATATTACATCTCAGTCCTCCCAGGCGCGTGCATAGCACGTGCGTGGTGGGGTTTTTGTGTAGAAGGGCTTGCGGCTTTGGCGATTGATATTTAATCCAGGACGTTTTTAATTAGGATATATATTGTGGATAAATTGCATTTGTGGCCCCTTGATTTCTGCCTAACTACATAAATACCCCTGCATGTATGTAGTATCTTTATGTTTCCAGTTTTTTTGCATGCATCTATAAATTGCTAAAAAATACACAAAAAAATCACGTTAAGTTCCTGCTGCATTGTAGGTCCACATCATATTTTTATTTTCCATATTTATTACATCTTAATATTTATAAAAATTTAGAAACACTCATTTTCAGCACTGTTTGCATTACAAAATCCATAAAAATTATCAAAACTCTTTGAAAAATTCCAAAAAAATTACTTTAGTCTATTTTAGTGTCTTTTAGCTTCAGACGAAAAATCATTAAAAATTTCAAATAAAAACCTTAAATCCTAGAAAACACCAAAAATCTTCCTAAAAATCTAAAAAATTCAAGAAAAATCCTAAAAATGCAATTTCGGTTTATGTATTTTCTCTGATTTATTATCTTTCCATTAAAATTAATTTGAGGAATTTTAGGTACTGATTAATATTTTTCATCCTCATTTTAATTTCGGCCAGTAGCCTAGTTCACTATTTTCGTGTATTTTTGACTTTAAAAATACTAAAAAAGTTAGGAAAAATCTAGAAAAATCACAAAAAACACCATAAAATTATTAAAAGACCAAAAACATTTGATTTCTTGATTTTTGAGCATTTTTCCTTTTTTTCATAAATCCTTATCCTCTCTTTTCTTATATTGTGTATATATCCTATGTAAAGAAAAAGAAAATATTAAAAATATAAAATATATAAAAAGAAAATATAAAATCAGAAAATTAAAATCAAAATATAAAAAAATATAAAAATTAAAAATAAAATAAAAAAAATATAAAATTGAAAACCCACAAAATTTTGCACACTTGTAGACACTTGATCACATATCACACATTTTGCACAATTTTGCTTGATCTATCTTGCTTGCTCCCTGTGTTTGACACTCTACACATACTTGTACTATACACATTTCTGTAGAGTTAATAATAAATTTTAACTCCACTTCTATTTTCATTGCTTGATTTGCTTGTCATGGGTTAATTGTTGATTGATTGAGGTTTCGTGAGCGGTCGCTCAGCGACACTGTGGTCCCGCCTTGTATGGACTACTTTAGACCCTCGCCAAATCTCGATTATCAAATGGCGCCGTTGCCAGGGAGCAACAACGTATAGATCGTATTTTTGAGTGATTGTGTTTTGTCTACATTATTGCTTTACTTGATCTCTCCATTTTTGATATACATTGTTGAGTTATCTGACCACTTTCTTTCTTGTCTTCTTGCGAGGCACCGTCGATCGAGGAGGATCGCCTAGGGGATCCTAAGCAGCCTTGGGAGGCGGAGCCAGCTATTCTACCCTAGCCGGCAGGAGAGAGCAGGAGGATTTGAGAGAGAGAGGATAGATAGTGATTTATTTTAGTGAGAGAGAGACATTCATTATTAATTTGTAATAATACAGGTACATTTGGACTTGGACACTCGAGCCTAATTTCCAAGTGTTTGTACACTTGGGGGCTCACCGTACTTTTTATTGGTTTTCCCGCTTGTCATTTTCCGGTTTTGTTTTCTTGTCTTTACATTTTGTGGAATGAGCCCTTAGTTTTTAGGCTTGCTTGATCGCATAGTCTAAGGCCAAGCACCTAACAACCTTCGCATGTACCTATAGTGCACTTTGGACTTAGTTTAAAACTTTAAACAGTCGCCTCATCATCTTCGAGCCTTCGTGCCGCGAGCCCACCCTGCCAAGCGCTGCTCCTGAACTCGATGTGTCGAGAGGAGGAGAGGTGAGCCTAGACCGAACTCCTGGACTGAAGATCGGTGACCGACTTGTGGTGCTTCATGCTAGCAATTTCCTGCTTAGGACGATTCCGTGTGCATTTGCATATAGATAGGTTTCAATTCTGCTAAGCATCTTTGCATGTAGAGTGCTGGAGGCAAGGTGAGCATTTACGCTTTAGCATTCATCATCGATTGCCGCTTGCATTGCTTTTCTGACTCTCCCTCTGATTTTGATCACCTAGGTGCTTAAAGGAATTGAATCCCTGATAGGATCGTGCATTTCTCACTAAAAATAAAAAAATAGTGATAACCAATAAAATTGGGACTGTTAACATTACTTGACCCTAAAAATCAACTAAAAAGAAAAATCTTGTGTTGGGGCGAGTAATCCCCTCATTGTCTTCGCTTTTACTTGCTCGCGCACACCCTAAGGACTAGTACCCAAATCCCATTTCAGCCCCCTAAGTGTGTTTGCAATTTTTAACTTCTCACCTAACTCTAAAATAGACAAGATAAATAGACCGACTTTTCGGTCTCTACCGAGTTGAGTAGGTGAATTGAGGATTTGTTTTGTGTGTGTTTGCTTGTGATTGTTTGTGTGCATTTCTAGATCGTCTTTGCGCATTTGCGCCTTCTTTTTCACTCTCTTGACTTGACCTTCGTGCTCCCCCGAACCATTTCCTTTTACTTTCGAGATGGACCCCTGGAGCGCATTTTATCCGGACTTTGCGGATCCCTCGTTCACTCCAGTCGGTCCACCTCCCTTTTATCAGGAGGACGCTCCTCCTATTTTTTCTGATTTTTGTACATACTCGCCTCAGCCACAGTATCAGGACTTGGATTTCTACCCACCTCCACCTCCACCTGTATATTACCCACCTCCACCTTCACATATACCCGAGTCTGACCTGTTGGAGTCACCTCCCGCGATCTCCATGAGTGTTGTCTTGAACCGGATGATAGGGCACATTAATTCGATGAATGATGATCTTGCTATCTTGAGTAAAAATCAGATTAATGCTCCTTTCACCGAGGATACGGATTTACTTGTGGGTGATCATGGGAGCTTGCAATCGCCAAAAATACAAAAAAATGAGAAAAAAAATTAAAAATACAAAAAGAGTTCAGGAGACCCTTGGTTGATTCATACCGTGAGGAGAAGGTCCATCTGCCAGATCATTCACCCACCCATTCATTCACACCTTGTCCCGCCTTCGACCCCAAGGATGCCGCTGTACAGACTGCTCTTGGCATGCCTCGTGTAGATTCTGATTCTGACTTCCTCCCTTGTATGGAGGAAGTCCAAAAATTAAAAAACTGTTGACTGAACCCAAAGTGGTGGCCACCATTAATGAGATTATCCATGCCCCACTTCAGCAGGCCATGATCGATTTATCTTATCCTCTTCCCAAGAAGAGAAAGCGGAGGAGCAGATCTGAGCATCATATTTTGACCATGGCCACTGCCCACGCCATCACACACCGTCCCATTCATAGAAAGAAGAACACAGCTACCCTTTCATCACTTGCACCATCTCTGACTATACTTGTGATCACACTCTCCTGGACGGCGGTGCATCTATTAGCATATTACCCTTCTCGCTGGTATAGTCTCTTCACTTAGGGCCTCTAAAGAAAACCAGGATGATCGTTCAGTTTGTTGATGGATCTATCAAGAGGCCGAAGGGTATACTTGAAAACGCCGTCATTTCTATTCAGGGCACGAGCTACCATGTTGACTTTGTCGTGTTGCCCATGGAGACCTCCTCAAGGGAGCCCTCTCCAATCATCCTGGGACGACCATTCCTCGCCTCTGCGAGGGTCGTTATCGACTATGGATCATGAGAGATTCGCTTCCGTCTTGTTAAGAGAGCTATGTGTTGATCACCACACCCACAGTCGACCAGAGACCTGCACCTGATGCACCTTCATCGATTATAGCTGACTCCGAGGCCTACAACCTATCTGATGATATTAGAGAAGTTTGCTTATTGACCGCTGATGAGATCCGAGAAATCCCCCGAAAGGGGGAAGACTTGGAAAGCATGGACCTCGAAGTTCCTCCTTCTGGTGTGTGGCGATGTGTTGATGAAATCCGCGGGATCTACGTGATTGATACCATCGAGAGGAAGGCAGATACCAAGACTAGACATGATGGACCTATTTTGACTACTTCCACTGATAAGTCCGTTCCTGGTCACTCTAAACTGATGATGATTGAGGTCGGTTATGGTGCTAGACATTGTTTTCAGAAATTCGGGCCTCTTGATGAAAAAGATGATCCGGGTGAGATTCTTGAGGATGAACAGAGTTCGACTTCTTCCACTGATGATTTCGTTCCTTTTGGTTTTGACCTGGACGAGACCTTGTAGGACGACTCCGGTTACACTTCTTCCGAGGATGATGAGTTTGTCCCATTCCACTTTGATATCAGCGAGACCCCCAAGTCCAGACCTAGCTGTACTTCTTCCACTCGCCCGTCTGCGCCTTCAAACCATAGGACCACCAAGGGCGAACCTAGCCATACTACTTCCACTGACCAGTTCAAGCCTTTTCGATTTGACTCCACTGAGGGCCTTCACCCCGTCGACCCTGATCGGCTTCCCTCCACTGTGGACCCCTATGTCGACCTACACCATGCCAGATCTTTTCCTCAGTTGTCCCGCAAGAAGGTTCGCTTTCAACCTTCTTGATCATGTGTACATCCACCTCTGCTGTAGATCCTCTTCTGTTCATCTTCGTCCCCTCTCCTGTATTGCTCATCCACCCATCCTCGTGTTTGCCTTACTTAGGACGTACTTTGTAATAAGTATAGGGGGTGGACGAGCCGAGTGTTCGTTCATTGTTTCGTTTCATCACTCCTGTTGTTGCTTATACTTAGGGCTTCTTGTACCCTAAGTATAGGGGGAGTGGTGTGTACATTCTCACGATCTCTTCTTCCATTTTCATCTCTTTTCTTCTTTTCCTCTTCTATTATCATTTTCTACCGAAAAGGTGTCGCCCCTTGTAGACAGTCTTCTATACTTAGGACGTACTTTGTCCTAACTATAGGGGGGTGTGCACCCCGAGTTTCTCGATTCTTTGATCCTCTCCATTGTCTCCTCTCCTTGTCTATACTTAGGGCTATCTTACCCTAAGTATAGGGGGAGACAACCTGAGTACGATCTGTTCATTCCCACCCTTGACCCTCCCTGCTTTGTGTACAGTCTGCTATTCTTAGGATTATTTGATCCTAAGTATAGGGGGACGGTCAACTTCTCATTCATTCATCTCTTATTCGTTTATTCTTTAGATTTCCCTATACTCAGTACGATTATGTCTTTTCTTTTCTCTCTGATCTACGAGGATATATCTCAAGCTAAGTATAGGGGGGTCGTATATACTACGTATATACTTTAGCCATAACTCGTACTTTCGTATTTTTCTTAAAAATATGGCTAATAATTCTTTAAATTTCATTAAAAACCTCAATAAAAAGATGTGATTATTCCTCAAATTCTTTTTGTATTTATTGATTAATAAATCAGGGTAAAATATTTTTTGCAAAATGTTTGAAAAATAGTCTGAAAACCTTTGTGAAAAATCTTTTGAAAACTATTTGGAAAACATTTTGTTACATGTTTTCAACCTTTGTAAAAACATTTTGATTGTAAAAAATTATTTTCTTTGTGTGAAATAAAATATTTGAAAAACGATTTGCAAATGGTTTGAAAAATAGTTGCAAAAATATTTGAAAAATCTATACATACTGTTTGGAAAACTTTTGCAAAATGATTTTCAAATGTGTGTACATGTTTGTAAATGTGTTTATAAAAATTATTTTGGACTATAGTCTTCCAAATTGTTTGAAAAACATTTGTCAAATAAGTTTGAGGAACACTCACATCTCACCTAAAATTCTCTATGTATATACTTATAAAATTGATCACTTATCCTTGTAAAGTCTTAAAATCCACTTCTTAAAAATATAAGAAGCATCCCTGCGTAAATATTTGTACCTAGTTTTTAGCCAAAACCTTTTTCTTTTCAAAAATTCCAAAAAACATTTGCAAAATTAAAATCCAAAAACATTTGAAAAATCTCTTTGAAAACTACAAAAAAATGCATATGCATCATCATCTTTTCAAAAATCCATAAAAAGTTCAAAATCTTGAAAATTACATCACAAAAATATTTTCTGCATTCTGCATATCATTTTCATAGCATGAGCATTTTCGGATTGAGTTTGATAGTTGAACAAGTCTAAATAAAATATGGAGATTGGAGCTTGATTGGACCTTAAAATCTACCTAATAACAGGAACCTTATAGGAACTGGGTTTGCGGTACTTCAGGTCTAGTTGACTTAATTCTTTGAGAATCATGAGACTTGGTTCAATGGATTCTTGACTGCCTAAGTAGAGTATTATGGAGCACACACACGACTCTTGTTGATAATGACCTAACTTGACACCTGCACCTTTCACATGGCTTAACTCAGTTGGAGTGGTGAGGGGATTGGATTTGCCGGTATGAGACACATACAAGTGGAAACACTTGTCCTCCTCTAGGGAGGGAAGTGCACCCCAACCCATCAAGTGATGAGGAATTTTAAAGACATGAGAGTGTGGGTTGCAATAAAGCTTCAAAAGAGGGATAGTCTACTGGCTCAAGAGGAAAAACTCCTTATGTAAATGCTGCTGTAAATAGTATTTCAAAAAAAAGGGACAGACCTGGACAAAAATAAAATGCCTGTAAAGTATGTACATATGTTGTAAAGTCAATAAGCAATCTTGAGTTCCAAAGTCAAATATGCGAAGCCTGCAGCTGGATGACTTGACTACACTGGTCTTGCATCCTAGGATAGGTAGCTACACTGGCTACCGTCCATTCTTCTCTCTCACCCCCTCCTCTTGAGCTGGTTGCCACTTGAACTTAGAAGGGAATACCCGCTCCTCGAGGAAGGAGTTATTGGATTGGGGAATCATTGGGTTGTCATACTGGAGAAGTCAGTCTCTTTGTCATTCTAGTTGGGGAGAGCCACCATCACTTATACTGTACAAGTCAGATTATAGTCGAAGGGTTTGCGTATGAGTTGAGATATTTCTGACTTGGCTATTGTGGAGACTTGGGCGGAGTTTTGGGATCCTTAAGGACTGTTGGATTTCAAATCTGGTTCTCATTAAGGTTCCGACCGCACTAAACTCCAGAGGTCCAACTTAAGCTCCAAACTTTGATTTTGTGACGACAAGTTTGACAATTAAATTTAGTCCATCTTTCTCCTTTTTCTTTTCTTTGTTTTCTTTTTCAGCACTTTTGCATACGTGTTTGCTAGGGACTAGCAAAGGCAAAGTATATATGAATCCACATTTCATCATCTTTATTCTATCATTTTGGCCTCAAAAACCCTAGCAAATGCGTGTAAATACCCTTACTTCCAACATCTTAGCATTCATGCATGTGCATAAAAAGTAGTGTATAAAATACTGCTTTTAAGCCAAAATTATAGAATAAACTAAAGAAAATAAAAAGAATAAAATATTGTAAATATTTTATGACCCGAAAACCCCGAGACCTAGGCATCTCGATGACTAGGTCGACAAGGAATAAAGTAGGGGGAGATAAGGGCCAAATACAATAAAACCCCTTTTATTTTATTCATTCTTTTATTCATTTTAGGACCTATTTTTGGTTCCACTTTTATATACCTCAAATAAAGAAACTTTGAACATAAATTGTATATAATTAAATAAAGAAAAATACAAAATTGATTTCACTAAAAATAGTATACAGATAAAAAGTTATGATCTGAATAAAAATCAAGAATCCTAAGTTCCCAGACCTGTATCTCGCAAATAAAACTCGAAATGCGTCAAACTCACCCTTTAATTGTATATAATTTAAAATAAGCTATTTAATGGCGGTGGTTTCGCATCTGGCGAGCTACGGTTTGAAGTTGAGTTTTGGACCCCTATTGTACACTTGTACAGATTAAAATATTCATTTTATTATTTATTCATTATTTTTACCATTTTATATTTTTATAATTTTGTAAATATTATTTATAATAAATATGTGTATTAAAATCAGAATAAAAACCTAAAGAAAATGCAAAATAAAAATACTTGCATATAATATACATATGTATAATACCTGTATACATACCTATATTATTAATACTTCTATTTTATTAAATATCCATAACACTTCAGAAAAATAAAATAAAAATACTTTTCAGTGTATAAAAATACCTTATTAATTTATAGAATAATAAATAAAAATAAATAAATTAAATATACAAAATAAAAATAAAACAATAAGATATATGAATAAATATACCTATATAGGCCTAAAATAGAAACTTGCATTTTTATACCTCTAAAAAATAAATAAAATTATAATAAAATATTCATAAAATTATAAACATTTTTATTTAATAACCTAAAACTAAATAAATCATTTACTATCATTATACAAATTATAAAGATTTTTCCGTGGTTTTTCCTGGTCGTCCACCCGGAGCCAACTAGGAGGGTCTGAGAGTTGACCGCATGTCAACTCTCTGACCTGTCCCCTGCTGTGTGTCAGATTGCATTTTTTCTCCATTTCCCAGAATTTTCGAGGCTTCATCTTGCATCTTTTGATGTCGAAGTCTTCACAACTTTTTCTCCCCATTCTTCAAGGATACACGCCTAGATGAAATATTGGGGATTGGACCGCTGCATCGCCTCGTGTTCCTCGTTCTTTGAGTCCCATCCGTCAACTATACAAAAAAACCACCCTTCATCCATTTTCAAAATTTGAACCCCATTTTGGTCCCATCTTCTCCACTTTCGTGTGCTTTGGTTTGCTGGTGGTGACAACTCCAACTCCAGCCATCTAGGGCGGAGCTTAGACGAGGATCTGGGCGTGTTCCACCACCTCCAGCAAACCCCGCCGTCGAGGTATTTTATACCTCAGGTTCTTTCCTTGAGATGCTTGTTCTTCTCTTTTTCCTTGTCCCACTTACTCACAGTAGTTCCAGGATTCGTTTCCCGTCTTTAATCTTGCGTTTCGCCTATCGATTCGCTCAATCGATACCCTCGCCGGAGCTACCTCCCCGATCGACTGCCATCTTTGTCACCCTCACATCCATTTGCCCTCCCAACCTTCGAGGCACTTTGCCCTTGAAGGTTTAATCTTTTTGTGCAGGTCTTGAGCCTTGAAAAGCTCTTGGGACTCGTTTTTGAAGGAGGGGAGGTATTTGGGCCCTTCCCGCTCCGGCGACCTCGCGCGGGCCCCTCGGCCATCACTGAGGATTTCTGGAGTCACCAGCACGTCGAGGACCACTGCAGGAGGTGCCAGGGCATTTTTGGGACCACAACGGACGCCTGAGGAGGGCGTAATCATTAGAGGAAGTCCGTTGTGGCAGACCTTGTTCCCTGTTCCTCCAACTCGACCCTCCGCCGTCTGATCAACCTACAGCCCCAATTCCACCCTCCGCCGTCCGATCTCATCCCCGCCTCAACCGCTCGATCAACTGAGGAGGATCTTATCTCAGCCGTCCGTGGCTGAACCGACATCGCGTGCTCGGGTGCGACACGTGGCAAGTGGAAGCACCCCCGTCGTTGGATCGCGTACGAGGAGTATTTTGCTAGTCACCCCTCGCTCTTTTTGTATTTAGTTTATTAAACCTAAACTTTCATCTGAGGTTATCTATTTTTTGTTATAATTACAATAAGACCCCCACACTTCTAAATCTTTGCAAGTAGGCCCCTTCCAGGTCACGTGCTTCAAGCACGTGCCTTGGTAATTTTGCAGACGCAACCCAGGATATTTTTGTATTCACATTTAGTCCCTGAACTTTCATATGCAGTAAATATTTTCTGGAAATTTGCTAATAGTCCCTATTGTTTTGGAATATTACATCTCAGTCCTCCCAGGCGCGTGCATAGCACATGCGTGGTGGGCTTTTTGCGTGGAAGGCTTGCGGCTTTGGCGATTGATATTTAATCCAGAAAGTTTTTAATTAGATATATATTTTGTGGATAAATTGCATTTGGGCCCTGGATTCTGCCTAACTACATAAATACCCCTGCATGTATGTAGTTTCTTTATGTTTCTAGTTTTTTTGCATGCATATATAAATTGCTAAAAAATCCACAAAAAATCACGTTAAGTTCTTGCTGCATTGGTAGGTCCACAGCATATTTTTATTTTCCATATTTATACATTTTAATATTTATAAAAATTTAAAAACACCCATTTTCAGCACTGTTTGCATTACAAAATCCATAAAAATTATCAAAAACTCTTTGAAAAATTCCAAAAAAATTACTTTAGGTCTATTTTAGTGTCTTTTAGCTTCAGAGCAAAAATCAGTAAAAATTTTCAAAATAAAAACATTAAAAATTAGAGAACTCCAAAAATCTTCCTAAAAATCTAAAAAAATCTTAAAAATGCAATTTTAGTTTCTATATTTTCTATGATTTATTATCTTTCCATTAAAATTATTTTGAGGAATTTTGGGTACTGATTAATATTTTTCATCCTCATTTTAATTTTGGCCAGTAGCCTAGTTCACTGTTTTCATGTTTTTTTGACTTTAAAAATACCAAAAAAATTAGGAAAAATCTAGAAAATTCACAAAAAACATTATTAAATTTTTAAAAGACCAAAAACATATGATTTCCTGATTTTTGAGCATTTTTCCTTATTTTCATAAATCCTTATCCTCTCTTTTCTTATATTGTGTATATATCCTATTTAAAGAAAAAGAAAATATAAAAAAATATAAAATATATAAAAAGAAAATATAACATCAGAAAATTAAAATCAAAATATAAAAATATAAAAAATAAAAATAAAATAAAAAATATAAAAGTGAAAACCCACAAAATTTTGCACACTTGTAGACACTTGATCACATATCACACAATTTTGCACAATTTTGCTTGATCTATCTTGCTTGCTCCCTGTGTTTGACACCCTACACATACTTGCACTATACACATTTCTGTAGAGTTAATAATAAATTTTAACTCCACTTTTATTTTCATTGCTTGATTTGCTTATCGTGGGTTAATAGTTGATTGATTGAGGTTCGTGAGCGGTCGCTCAGTATCAGTCCCGCCTTGTGTGGACTACTTTAGACCCTCGCTAAATGTTGATTATCAGATATGAAGTCTTTTCCCATCAAACCGAGGAAACCTCCATTCAAACCATTTATGAGGAACCTCCGCAAGTTATGGAGATAAACGGAGTTTGGTATAACCTGAAGCTGTCAACCATTCAGATTAAAACACTACTCCGAACCCTCGTCCACCACAAGTCCGACCCACCTACCAGCGTCAACAGCAACAATATCAGCAGTACCGTATGGGTTATCAAAACATGCATCCGCAACAGCAGTAGTATCAACGCCAAGGCCAATAGGGCCAATTTAGACAATATCAACAGCCTCAGGCCAAGTAGGGCAATGAGTCCTCCTCTTCTTCTATCTCTCCGGAACTCCGGTGAGTGCTGGATGAACTTCATGATATGAGAGTCGACATAAATCTAACTCTCTCGATGGAGAGATGAGGTAACTGCATCCCAAACTGTGATTCCAGCTCAAGTCCAGGCTAATCCACTTACCTGAATACGAGATCTTTTCACATGATGACGCTTATCATATTTCTCTTAGGAGTGTAAGGACCGTAACCATGCCTGATCGAGCGAAAGAACATGGTGACATAGCCCCAGTGTCTACAAATTCACACAATCCTAAGGGAATCAAGGAGGAGAGGCATGAGGAGGAGAAAGAAGAAGACCCACCCACACTACCGTCGTATGCTAGACTACTGAAGGCCATGGAGAGTCAGAATCAAAGTTTGACAAAGAAGCGCCACCAAGACATACACAACAATTGTCCACAATTTTCCTGTTTTTAGATCAGTCAGTCCAATTCCTGTAGATATGTTTCATTCCTCATTCAATGAAAGTGATGTTTTTGATCACAATGAGTCCGTTCCTTTCCCCTGTGCTCTTACAGTAGGGAAGAAGAAAAACATAAAAAACTAAAAAAATGATGAAGAGATGTCCCGCATCTATAGAGAAAATATTTAAGTCACTCTGTCCCTAGACGAGAGATGATAGAAAGAGATCCGGCTTTCCGAAAATACCTTAAGGTGAGATGCACACCAACAAGGGCCTACAAAATGAATCCTAGCCAAACAAAGAAGCACATACTCTCTATTGCTACATCTCGCTTGATAAAAAATGAACTACCAAGGAAGAAAAGAGACATGGGCGCTCACTTTGTCTCTATCCAGATTAATGAAATCAAGTTTGCCCAAACATTGTTAGGCAATGGCTCATCCATCAATGTCATGCCCACAACTCTATTTGAGCATCTAAATCTAGCTCCTCTTAAACAGTCTACAACTGTACTTCAATTCGTAGATACATAACTAAGAGACCTATGGGGAGATTGAAATGTTGTCATCAACATAAGGGACAAATTACCCACTTGATTTCACAATACTGACATGGATACCCTAGAAATTGGAAAGACTCCCAAATGATACTAGGGCAGCTGTTCCTTAGGACTGTAGGAGCTATATTCGATTACACATCCGGGAGAATTTAGTTCGAAAAAGTTGAACTTAAAATGAAGCAAACTAAGTTTCAAAGACCTGACACTGAGTCAAGCACCGAGTTTGAAAAATCAGAACCTGAGGTAGAAAAGACGGAAGCAACTGTTGAGCCTTGGAGGTAGACCCCAACCATAATGAGAGAATCACTCTCATCTGGAGAGGACATTGCTGATGACTTAGTCTGCCAGCTCATCCATGCATCTACCTATACTCCCGGCGACTCAGAGATCCCACTTGACCTGTTAGTCCATTCTCCTTGTGGACAATCCCAGAGTAAGGTACATGGATCGGGACGCAATGCTTGCCACACCTAATTCCATCTTTAGCGATCCGATCCCCAAAACAAATTAAGGTGGTGGCTGATAGTGATACACAACAAACATCCACAACACAAACAGAATCAACAATGAGAGAGCAGATTCTGTGAATAATACAAAAATACCCGAGCTCAAACCATTGTCCCCTACTCTTAACTATGCCTTTCTTGTAGGAAATAAGGGACAGTTTCTGGTCATCATCAGTTCACATCTGACCGAAGAGCAGGAGATTCGTCTGCTTAAAGTTTTAGAGAAAAATCGCAAGGCAATAGGCTGAAGATTGTCTGATCTTCTAAGGATTGATCCCGCCCTCTGTTCACACCATATTTACCTTTAGGATTATGCTAAACCCTCTCGTGAATGCCAAGTTGTTGAATTCAAATTATGGGAAGTGGTTAAGACTGAGATCGAAAAATGGTGTAAGGCTGGTTTCATATATCCCATCTCTGACTCCAAGTGGGTGTCGCCCTTGCATGTCATCTCGAAAAAGTTGGGACTTCATATTATCACCAACGAAGAGGGAGAGGAGATTACAACATGGGTACCCATGTCTGGGCGTGTCTGTGTGGATTACAGGCGCCTGAATGCCACAATAAAGAAGGACCACTTTCATGCCTTTTATTGATCAAATCTTGGAGAGATGGCAGGAAAGAATAATTCTGTTTCTTAGGACAGGTACCCGGGCTACAATCAGGTATCCATCGCCCTTGAGGACCAGGAAAAGACTACTTTTACATATTCTTTCGGCACTTACGCACTTAAGCGCATGCCTTTTGGGTTTTGCAATGCCCCCGACACTTTTTAGCGGTGCATGATTGTAGTTTTTATCGAAATGATTGGAGATTTCCTGGGAAGTCTTCCATGAATGACTTCTCGATTCATGGTGATTCATTTGATGATTGCCTAGCGCACCTGATTTGAGTCCTTCAAAAGTGTAGGGAAGTAAATCCGGTGCTCTCTTGGGAGAAAAGCCATTTCATGGTTAAAGAGGGCATTGTATTGGGGCATGCCATCTCCAGAAGGGAATGGAGATTGACCCTACCAAGGTGGATGTGATCAAGAAAGTCGAGTCACCGACCAATGTGAAACAAGTGCGGTCTTTTCTGGGGCATGTCAGATTTTATAGGAGATTTATTAAGGATTTTCAAAAATTGCCCGACCACTGACTGACCTCTTAGGAAGACATCGAGTTCGTTGTAGATCATAAGTGTCTTGAAGCCTTCTAGCTTCTCAAAAAAGAGATCATTGGACTCCCGTCCTAACAAGCCCCCGACTGGTCTCTTCCCTTCAAATCATGACAGACGCTTTTAGACTATGTAATAGGGGCAGTGTTAGGACAAAGAAAAGATGGATTTCGTATGCTATTCACTACGGCAAGTAAAGTTTTAAGACCCAGCTCAGAAAAATTACATTGTGCCCTAAAAGGAAATGCTTGCATTAGTATTTGCCTTGGAAAAATTTCGATATATACTTCTAGGATCTAAGGTGACAGTTTATACAGATCAATTTGCCATTCGATACTTAATGGCGAAAAAGATGCAAAAGTGCGACTCCTTAGATGGATACTATTGCTTCAGGAATTTGATTTAGAGATTAAAGATTAACATGAGTTTAAGAATGCCGTGCTGATCATTTATCACGGAGTGAACATAACAAAATCCCTGAGTCTGAATCCATCCGTAAAACCTTCCCAGACGAGTCAATTTCTGCTATTGACTCTCTCCCATGGTATGCCGACATGGTGAACTATCTTGTCTCCAAGAAAGCTCCTCAGGGTTGGCCCATGAATAGAATCGACCGACTCAAGTCGGAAGCCAGACACTACCATTGGGAGGATCCGTTCCTTTTCTTTGAAGGATCAGATTGCATATGGAGAAGATGTATTCCTTAGGAGGAATACCAAAGCATCCTCAATCTCTGCCATACCTTGGAGGTAGGAGGACATCATTTTGGGAAGAGGACCGCTGAGAAGATACTACAATGTGGAATTTTATGGCCGACCTTGTTTAAAGATGCTTACAACTTTGTCAGGTCGTGCCCGGTCTGTCAGAGAATGGGAGGGACCATTGGTCCCAAAGATGCCATGCCTATGCAACCAGTGTTCATTTGTAATGTATTCGATGCATGGAGCATTGACTTTATGGGCCCATTCCCTAATAGTCAAGGATTTTAATATATTCTTCTCGCGGTAGATTATTTATCTAGGTGGGTGGAAGCTATCCCTACTCGAGCAACATACAACAAGACCGTATGAAAGTTTTTGAAAGATCATATTATTTTGAGATTTGGAATCCCTAAGGTATTAATATCTGATGGGGGTAGCCACTTTGTCAACTGGGAGGTGAAGAAGTTGCTAAGGAATACGACATCGAGCACCGTGTCACTAGTCCTTACCGCCCACAATCCAATGGCATGGCCGAGGTGTCAAATAAGGAGGTCAAAGGAATTTTACAGAAGCTAGTCCATCCCGACAGAAAAAACTGGTCCCAACTCCTGGACCATGTTCTATGGGCTTTCCAGACAGCTTACAAGACCCCATTGAACACCTCCCCATTTCGAATGGTATATGGAAAGCCATGTCATTTGACCACAAAAATCATGCATAAGTCAGAATGGGCAATCAAAAAGATAAATTGGAAATGTCACCAAGGAAAGAAGAATAGAGAGATGGATTTGAATGAACTATCCAAAATCCGAAATCATGCCTACAAAAACATCACCATTTACAAGGACAAAGTGAATAAATGACACGACAAGAACATCCGAATAATGACCTTTGTCTCAGGGCAGAAAGTATGGTTATTTAATGCAAGATTGAAAATTTTCCAAGGTAAATTGAAATCCAAATGGACAGGGCCCTTCATCATAAGAGAGGTGCACAGTAACAGAAGTGTTGAGATCTCAGAGATCGCAGACCCCACACACAGTTCTATAGTCAACGATCAGCTGCTTAAACACTTCGTCGAATCCAACGAGCAGTTAATGCAAGTAGAACAGATCTCCTTCACTCAAGGCATTGTATTAGATGAAAGACTCCAACTATCCAGATAAACCACCTCTTTAATTCCATCACTCTTATGTATATCCATCAACCTACTCATCTACTTAGACCCCATCTGTGATTATCCGATCATACTTAGGCTGACCTGAGGCTATGTATAGGGGGACCAGTACCATTGTTTATACATCACTTCTCTTCTTTTTCTTTTTCGCTCATCTATACTTAGTACGAGCTATGTTTGCATTTCACTTTCTACCATGAGGACATAGAACGAGCTAAGTATAGGAGGGTGAGTTTGTATATTTTCTACTTACTTTATCCATAGATCGTACTCTAATTGTTTTCATCTAACACCAAGGATGGGTACAAGTTATGTATATTATACTAAATTCTTTCTCTAAATAATACCTGTTTATCAAAAAAACTTTTTGCATAAAAAAATTACCCATGGTCTTGCATTTCATCAAGCATCTCATGCATTCCTTGGTTGATATATTCCTGACACTTTCACAATCACTAAAGGCTTGAGGATTTTGAGGACACTTGATTTCTGAGATCTCGAGAGTCTGAGTTAGCCAACCTTAGTCATCAGGGTTTTTAAACTTAATAATCTACACTTCCCTAGTTTGAAAGATTTGAGCGCTATATTGCACTCTTCATCTCTACCTTCTAAAAGAATATGATCTGCACAACCACATTCACAACTGCATGATTGATGAGACGAGTTGAGTTATCACCTGAGGAACTGAAACTAGAGATTTGAGTTTAGACCTGATCTAATGATGCTCAAGGATGGGATAAAGTTAATGAAGGCTTCAAGAAATCTGAGTGTCAGCAAAACCCTCGCCAAGTATGTGAACAAGTACATAACTATCTCTTTGATATTTACCTATGTGCCAGGGTGTGATGAAACTTAGTTGTTGATCAGTGTGCCCCAATATTTGGTAAAAGTAGTGGAGCTAGACAAAAAGAAAAGAAAGGAAAGAAAAGAAAAAAATGTTCAAAGAAAAGCTCTATTCCTCAAAGTCAATTTTCAAAAGAGCTTCCACCAATGGTGAGCTCTCCCAAACGTTTTCTAAGTTTCCACTTGGACCAAACACTATTAGGACCAAGGAGTCGGGCTAGCACCATAGAGGTCTTTGCATCGTTACCAATGCAAGTCTGTGTGCTGAAGGTATCATAAATACTCAAAAAAGACACACCCCAGTGCACTCCCAGAAAAACAAGTGTAGACAACTCCAAATTCTCTTGACAGACACATTGATCAACAAAAAATAAATAAAAAATAAAATAAAAATAAAAATATACTTGTGTTGAGTAATATGGCACTCGAGAGGCTCCTTGTTCCAATGTGAGGGAGAGAAAAAAGACACAATCCTATGACCTCCATCATCTGGCTATCAATCTACACTTTCAAGTCTGACAAACTAATGAGATGGTTGACTGAAGCAAAAATAGACTCATTCCCTTTGAGGATTAGGTCTAGGGGAGAGTCTCCTGGACTGGAACTTTGGGTGATGTCTTGACTCGACTCTCATGATGTAGGACACTAAAAGTCATATCCTTATATTATATGTACAAATGGAGAGTCTGAAATCTAGAGAAGTTGAATTCCTTTTGAGTAAAGCATGGTTGAGCTCAGAATTTTAGGGTCACTCAAATTAAGGGTCTTTGATGAATTGAGCCTTGGAAATTCATATGCACAGTCAGGGATTTATCCAACTAATTCATTCATTGATGCTCAGGGACGAGCATGGTTTAAGTACAGGGGTATGATGAATCTCGTATTCATCATGCTAAAATTGGTCAATTAGGCTCTGTTCCCCAAAATCCATATGCATTTAATAATTAATAGAGCATCATTATCATACATACATGCGTAAATAATATTCGCATTCCATTATGCATAATTGCATTAAAAATTCCAAGTGTAAATTGGCCCTAAAAGTAGTTAACTTCCACAGTTTTTTATTAATCCGTCCTAACTCCGATTAACCCCAAACTACTCCATTGTATAGATATTACTAACAACAATAAATAAAAATACAAAAAATTACTAACTCAGATAAGTGTCAAATAATCCTAAAGTCTAATTTCACATTTGACAGATTAAAATGCACATATCTCCCTCATACAATGCCTGATTTTGGTCTACTCAGATTTTAAAGTACCTCATTTTCAAATACCTTCAAAACAAGATCAATTTTGTAAAATTTGGAGCTCATATGTGAAAGTTGGGATTTGGGTCTTTTTTGCGCATTTTAATTTTTTGCTATTTTTGACTTGAGTTTTTATGTACATAATTAATCTTTTAACTTTATTTCTTTCTCATTTGTATTATTTGATGAAAGTTTTATTAAAAGGCTTAAAAATCCAAATCCAGATCAAGACAGAAATCAAAGAAACTGACTGTGTCCGAGTGTTTGTTGTGAGTTTGTACAAAATTTGCGTGTTTCATACTTCTATTTTATCTCCCATTTTCTTATTTAATAAAAATCCAAAAAATAGATTAGTATGTAATTAATTTTATTGTATTTAATCGTATTTTTTCTATATTTTTTATCCTCTTTAAAAACCACCAAAAAATTACAAAACTGTAAAAAATCAGTTTTCTATACACTTGGAGACCACCAAAAATATTACTTCACACTGATGACCTCTTTTGCTCCCAGTTCATGAAAGTTGCAGATCTCGTTGAGATGAACAATTTTTGCGAAGGAAATTTTTTTATCCGATGTCTCTTTCTATTTCTTTTCTATTTTTCTTTCTCTTAGAATTTTGAATTTTTTTGGGGGACACGTGGCAGCCCCTGGGCATGCCACGTGTCACCCCTCATTCTCTCTCATCCTGCCGCCCCTGGTCATGTGCCAAGCACATCACATTCTTCCCTCTTTTTCTAGGCGTCTGACGCCGCCCCTCCCCGTTCGTTTCTCCATCGTGCATGTAACCCCCTCCCCTTCCTTGCTGTTACTCTCACCCCTCTATAACCGCAACCCTCGCCGTTACATCGCCTCCTCCTATAAAAGCCAGCCTTTGCCGACCGTCTCGATTATCCTCCATCATCCACAACTCCGTGATAGGGCTGGTGACAGCAGCCCTCCGTATCACCTCCGAGCCCCTCAACGTGATCTAAGGTCGCTCCTCGACCTTGCGCCTACTACTCACCAGCGGCCAAGCTCGTTCCTTCGTCGTGGAGCTCGAGCGACAATAGGAGCCGTCCATAGCCTCTCCAATTACTCCCAGGAGAAGTCCTCCACTTCCAGAGCAACTCCGCCACCGCACATGCGCCCGCGTGCCGCTGCTCACCTTCGTCGACCTACGCTCCGACAGTCAAACCACCGCCTGCCAAACATTTCTACTTGCACCTCTGTCGCCCTCGCCTCACGCACCCTCGCACAAGCAGCATGCGGTCGTGCACCCCCTCGACGCCACCTTTACCACGTTGCCATACTGTTCGTCGACCTCCACGTCTTCGTCCGCACTGCACCCACTGCGTGCCACCACTTGGAGCGATCCCTCCGCTCGACTCCGTTCGTTGGACTCCCTATACCATGAGCTGCTCTGCCGCCGCCCTCAACGTCGACCACCTTTACCTCCAGTGGCCCGATGCCCCTTTGCCGTGCACATCGACCTCCCACAGCCTTCGCCACGGCCTCTGTCTCACGCCTGTGCCAACCACCAGGATGAGCCCTCGCCTTGATCACCCGTGTCGCCCTCTCATCACTCGGCCGTGCGTCGGCCAAGCCCGAGCCCGAGCTCCTCCATCCTCGGCTATACGCCACAACCCCCGTGCCTCGACGACTCTGTTCGCTGGAGCCCCCAACCTCCAGCCGCTCCGTCGTCATTATCGCCCCTCCAGCAGCCGTTGGATCAAGGGAAATGCCCTGACCCAACAACCACGAAGTCGCCAAATCGTCCCCCTCCCGAGCCTCAGCCCTAGCCTCGAGGCTCGAGTTCTGAAGCTCGTGCATCTGCCACGTGGAGGCCCGGAACACCGATAGCTTCCCCGCTGAACCTCACTTCGCACGTGCAAGGTACGTGTGTGGGGCGAAAATTGCATCCGTGATTCCGCAAGTCCAGAAATTTACATCCAGGTCCCTTGGGAAAATTGCAGAAAGATCCCTCCAGTTTCTACTTATTGCAGATAAGTCCTCCATGGACTTAAATGAGAAGAAAATAATTATTTTTATTGCATTTTATTCTGACATTTCAATTCAGCATATCTTTTTCATCCGAACTCTGATTTTAGCATATAATATGTCGATTTGAAGCTTGTTCCGCGCTCTTTCATATTATACAACTTGTGGACAGATCTGATGCTATTTTATGATGACTATTATTTGAGGATCTCTGATGATTCATGCATGTACTTTTTGACATATTGGTGCTATTCTTACTGAGAAAATTCTTGATTGTATTTATAGGGATTTAAGAGCGAGGACCTGAATTTATTTGATCCCTCTATACCATTTTTGATATCCTTGAGGATTTAACTTTTGCAGGATGATTAACTAAGATTTATTCCTTTAATATTATTGTCGACTATTTGAGGAATTAAATCACAGAAATTCTGAGGCCAGATATTTTGCTTCGAATTATTATGAGTATCAATTGATTTATTGACTTGCAGCATTGAGTTAATTTGAATATCTCTTGAGTTCAATCCCTTTTGATTTGTGATTAATTTTGCAGAATTATAGATCATATTATTCGAGGATTTAATTCGTGTAAAATCAAAGATCTTGAGCTCCATCATTCTCTCTGTTTATTTCAACGCATTGCATCTCATTTGCATCAACATATTTTATCTCTATTTTCCGACACAGAATAGCAATTAATTAGTTATAAAATTTAATTTAAGACCACACAACTAAAAATCACCATTCCCTGTATTCGACCTTGGTACACTTGCCAAGTAAAAATATTCCACAACATTCAAAGTTTGTGGTTTTTGATCGACCATTTTTCACCTCCTATACTACAATTATCGATTAATTAAGAGGCGAATATTGACGCTCATCACCATGTTACATCAAGATGGTGCCATACGTGCTATCTTTTAACCACCCACTCCTCTAAGGGAGACCATATTTGCCTCATTGAAAAATAACTAATGATTTATAAGTTTAGTATTTAGAATAGTTACTAAAGAAATTTTGATTTTTCTGATTTTTATAGGTTTTGGAAGAAGTATTTACAAATACAAAGTCAGTCTCATATTATCCCTCAATTTTGAAAGAATTTTGAAAATATTTTTCAAACCATGTCACATAATAAATAGGTTTTCAGAATATTTTTCAAATGGTTTTCAAAATATGCAAAATCCTAATTTCTAAACCATTGTCAATCATTTTTCAAAACAATGTCACTGAGTTAGAAAACATTTTCAAAGCAATTTACAAACTTTTTTACATAAATAAGTTCAAAAGATACTTTATCCTAATCCCAAAATGTTAGAAATTTTTTAAAATATGAGCTATGGCTATGGTATATATGAAATATATATGGTACACCCCTATATACTTAGCTTTTGCTATGTCCTCATAGCACAAGGTTATATGAAGCTATTTCTCATGCTAAATAACAAGAGATATATGAGAACTGACTCGGGTTCCCCCCATACTTAGGTTATAAATAACCTAAATATAAGAAGAGGATTGAGGATGGATCAATGAGTAAAGAACAGAAGATGGCATGGGCTTGGGCATTCCCTATACTTTGGATGAGAAGAGCCTAAGAATAGAGAAAAGCAATGAGAGTGGAGGGATCCGAGGTGAACACTCAGAGATGGAAATGGTTTCCCCTAAACTTTGGCTGAAGAATAATCTAAGTATGTTGAATATGGAACTGAGGATAGGGAACCGGAACAATAGTTAGGATTAGAAAGGAATGGATCTACAAGATGGCTGAATCTTTGGAGATGAATGAATCCATGGAGATTGAATGATGGAGTTTCTAGGGTTACGAGAGGATTGGGCACACAATCATGACTCAACCAGTCAAGCAAATACCCTTGATTTCACCAACTCACACATGAAGACTAATAAGTTTTGATCATTTATCTTTTTTATTTTATTGTTGATCATTCAAAATTTGAATCCGTTACATGTGGTTTAATGATAGGTTTTGGGTACTACCCTAGGGATGCGACCTCAACTCTCAACATGCAAACACATCCTACATACAATGTTGGGGTTTGCTCTCCCATAATCCAATGTGAAATTTTACTCCATTTTTATTGAGGTCGACTTGCATTATCAGTCCTAGTTTTATTCTTAGGATATCACTGAATTAAATGTGTAGTACAAGAACCAAGTTCTCATACTGGCTAAAAATACTGACACTCAGGTTCCATGAAGCCTTCAATGATCTTATCCCATCCTCGTGCATCATTAGATCAAGTCCAGACTTGAATCCCTCATCCCAGTCCCTCAAGTGAAATTTCAACTCATCTCATCAAGACTGCAGTCGTGCATGTGATGTGCCGATCATATTCTTAATGTAGGAGACTAAGCATGCAATATAGCATGCAAATCTAGCAAACTAGGGAAATATGGATATTTAAGTCTAAGACTCTGACGGCTAAGGCTAGTTAACCTAAAATCTCAAGACCTCATAAACAGAGTATTCTCGAACAATTCTGATCCTGAGTGGAAGTGAAAATATAGGGGATTTAATCAAACTCCTTCATTCAAGTTTTTTTATGAGGACTTTAAAAGACATAATGACTACCTAAATTCAAATGAGTAGATGCATCTGCATTCAGCCAGTATAGGTGTAAGTACAAGCCAGAACCTGTTACTTGAGAACGGAGCCTTACGCGATGTCCTCTTAACCCCCTACTCTGCTAAGGGATATCCCTTACTGAACGCGGCTACTTATTTGGGTTTAGTATTCACTTTTGACTCTTAAAGGATTTTTTATTTTTCTCTTTTTATGGATTTTTTGGATAAAGTTAGAACATAGGTTAGACTCACTTCCTTTAAAAATCAAGAAAATAATTTTCTAAACCATGTCACACATGTAGATTTTTTGAAAGAAACATTTTTCAAATGATTTTTAAAAATAAGTAAAACCCATTTTTCAAATAATTTTCAAAATATTTTCCTTGAAAATAGTGTATCATAGTATAGAAAAATCGTGAAAACATTTTTGTCCACTTAGTTCAAAAGATTATACTTTAGCCAAAAAAGTTTTAAATTTTTCAAAAACTTTCAAAATTATAGCTAAAGTACATATACTGTATATACGGTATACTCCTTATACTTAAACTTTGCTATGTCCTCATAGAACTAGATGATATAAAGCCATAGCTCTATTTAAGTATAAAAAAATATACGGGAACTGATGCGGACGCCCCCTATACTTAGGTTAGAAATAACCTAAGTATTAAGGCAAGGAAAGATGAGTGAGGAAATTACGAGGACTCAACTCCCCCATACTTAGGTTGAGAGTAGCCTAAGTATAAAGATAGATAAATGATGTTGGGGAAAACTTGAGGTGAACGAAGAAGTAGGATGGATATACACATGAGCGGATGAATCTTCGGAGATGAATGGAGTACCTAAGGTCTAGGGGAGTGTGTCAGAGCAATCAAGGCTCAATCAAGCATGCAATACCCTTTGATTTCACCAACCAACAAGTGTTGGTTAATTATCTTGTCATTTTTATTGGTGATTAAAACAGTCTAGTTTACGTGAGATCCAAAAGAAAATGTCAAATAAAACTATCCTGCATAAACACGGTTGTTGCTCTCCCAAAACAAGTTTTTACTCCATTTTAGGTTGTCATGCAATTAACAGTCCAATTATTTACTTATCACTATTTAAAGGTGAACACATAAATCAAGCAATCATCGTCTACCGCTCATTCCCATTTTCCATTAACCTAGGTGATCAAGCCAGGAAGGGAAGTTGAGAAAAAGCTATGCAATCGATAAAAATCATGACCTATGCTAAGAGAGAAAACATACAGTGCCTTGAGCAAAAAATTCATGAAAACTCGGACTGAACTAAAAATCAAATCCAAATGTATGCAATCGATAAAAACCTCACCTAACATGCTTCTATTAGCGGGGAAGAACATCGTTTAATTTTGGCTAAGTGAAGCGATGTTTGTGTATGTCTTGATTAAATGTGTGTCCTACCTACGATCAAACACAAAGGATAAAAAGTGAAACAATCTCGAAGAGCCGCATGCCTGATCCTAGGTCAGCACTCAAGTGGGGCGATCCCCACACAACCACGAAGAACTTCGTTCATTTACACACGCGAGTCTTCAAAAGATCGATGTAAAGACGATTATTACATTAAAAGAAATAAAAAATGCAAGACATTTTTTCTTTGATTTTTCTCCAAAATTGCTTCTGCGGCTCCTCGCAGCGGGGAAGCACCTGCTCCTTGCCTACTTGAACATCAAGGGCCCTACCATGAAAATAAACATTAGATACCAATCGATTTTTTTAATATTGCAAGACAACATGAAAAAATTTACCTACGTATAAAAATAATCACTTAATTAAATAAATAAAAATCCAAACAAAACAAAAGGTGAGCCATGTCCCCAACAACAGTGCCATTTGACGAACTAAATTTTACCCTCTTAATAATGTGAAATTAACCACTTTCGTTGCAGTCGGATAAAATCAAGTTAATAAAAATCGCTTGAATAATGCATCAACTAACACTAAGAAAGCAATCGATTTCTATTTTTGCTTGGGCAAGCCCAAGGTCAAACTCAGGGACACGAGCCTCTTAAGCGTATATTTGGACTCTTATTACTTCAACTAAGTGAAGAATTAAAGATTCGTAGGTCAATGAATGCATGAAGACATGACATGATGATAAACAAACATGAAGATATGCAATTTTTTTATTCATTTTTTATGCAAGGAAATGCAAGATTATAGTAATGAAAATATGCCCTAATTACTCAGAAAATTCGAGCCATTTAACCAGGAGTCAATCTCAGGTTGAAATCATGAAGCTGGTTAATTAACTAAGTGATACAAGGCATGAAAGACATTATATGAGATACACTTAGTATACATCAGACCATCAAAAATTAGAGTGTCAAATCATAAAATATCTATGCCATCAAAAAGGAAATTAAAATAGCTTCAAAACATGACCAAAATCAACTCAAATGGAGATAAGATGCTTAAGATATTCACAAATGAAATCGGGGGCGTTAATGTAATAAAACATGAAAATAACTAGCAAACAGGTCCTGGGAGGGACTAAAATACAAATAGCAAAAGTCACGAGGCCTTTACTGTAAATTACCCACACACGCGGGGGTATACTTGCAATTATTTAAACCCGAAGGGTTTTGAATGCAAAATACCTCAGGCGCGCATGGGATGCACATGCTCTCTGGACCTGGTTGCAATATTGAGAAGTGGCAGGGGGCTTTCTACAAATTTCCCGGTCAAACATATCATTGGGAACGTGAGGGCGAGGTCCGTGAGCAAGGTAGGATCAGATGTGCTTCGGCTACAGGCACGGTGTTGAACGCAGGCTCGTGAGGCTCGGAAGAGGCTTGGGGTATCCAAGCCTGGAGGATCCGAACTGAGGCTCGGAGCAGACACGTGGACGAATGTGGGCCTTCCGATCAACAAGATCGGATGTCTGTTGTAGCTCCTGAAGAAGAAGACATGGACATTTGGTGCTCGTTCGATTGTTGAATATCTGATGGTGGCTGGAAGATGTGGACGACATCGACGTGGCCGAGTGTGAGCCGTTGGATGGACACCGAGGATGTGCATCCAATAGCGCATGTAGACTCTGGAGCTGCCTCCTCAGTCATGGGGCTGGCGGCGAGTCTGTCCTCCGGCGATGTCTTCCAAGCTCCATCTCGCTTGTCCGGGTGTCATGGAACTCCCCAGAGCATCTTGAAAGTTCGTCGATGAAGCTGGAAGGTCGGGAGAGCTGCGGTAAGGTCTGGAAGAGGCCGTCGACGCTCAAATGCTAGAGTCAGAGCTCGCCAAGGAAGCTCTGGCCAAGGCTCAGACTATTGACGATTGAGTAGTTATAGGTGTTAGTTCGGTAGCCGAAGTGTGTATGGAGTGGGGTGTTGTGAGTGAAGTGGGTCCCCGGCTAGCGGAGGAGTAGGGGGACATAGCTCTGTCTCCGGCGATCGGAGGAGAAGTGGGTCGGACGTGATCAGTAGCGGAGAAGGTGGAGGAGATGATCTTCGAGTGGCGTGAGGATGGTGGGTGTGTGATGAAGCGGAGGCAAGGATCAATGGAGGTTGACGGTGAATGATGAGGCCTAATTAAATAAGAGAAAAGAAGGAGAAAATGCAATGAAGATCAGAGGCTTACCTGGTCGGAGTTTGGTGAAGGTGACAGTCTATGCTAAGCTTCGAGGGGAACTTGGGTCGTCGTTGAACTCCAGCGACCCCTCGGAGCAGGTGGGCGGTGATTGAGCACCGCATGCATGCCTGACATCAACCATGGGTCAACACCAGGGACGTCCATCGTCTTCACGCTCAATAGCGCTTCGTTACCGTCACCGAGTAGCGGAGGCTTGCTGGGCGGAGCCCCAGGTAAAGGCTGACCCTTGGAAAGGTGGCAACGAGGGAGTATTTGAAGGAGGGAGCTGGCGGTTCCGATGAGGGTCTTCGTGACTTGCGTGGGGAATAGGGAGCTGGTTAGTGGGAGTCATGAGGCGAGTGGTTGCCTGTGAGGAAAGTGGATGACCGGGCTACACCGTGGAGTCATCGGGGAGTGGAGATGGTGGATGAGGATACAGAGGAAAAAGGAAGGGGGAAGCGGTTGCACAAAGTGGAAGATGTGGGAAAGGGGGTCTCCGAAGGTTGACAAAGGTCTCATGGCCATTGGATCTCACGATCCAATGTCTATGAGGTGGGGCGCTAACGAGAGGTTGATATTAGATCTAGGGTAGTACGATCGAGTGGTCGTGGAAAGCGCCACATGTCGAGATAAGAGGAAAGCAGAAGCGGACGAGTGAGATGAAATCAAGAGGAGATCAAAGGCCAGACAAAGGATGAGGGAATGCGCGGTTGAGATGGAGGCACCTGGAGGTGATCGTGTGGCATTGGAGCTGGACACATGGCACGATTGGAGTGAAGCGCTGATGGATGGATGTGATGAAGGCTGGAAGATGATCGAAGGGTGCAAGGGGTGTTACATGTCGTGCTCATAGGAGGGAAGAAGTGGACGGTGATGATGAGATCAGGGGCTGGATCGAACGGGCGTAATCAATAGGAAAGGTGATGACTGAGATGGAGAAGATCGGGCGATGTCTGGCTTGATACGTGGCACGCTGAGGTGAAGGCACTAAAGGACGGACTGGATGTGATCAGGGGGTTGATCTAAGGGATGAGGTTTGAAGCGGTGATGAACGGCTTTGATGGAGAGCTCCAGAAAGCAATCCAACATCGACTGATGTTGGGCGCGTGGCGCGCAATGATGCAGGCCATGTGGCTCAACCAGAAAGAGCCACGTGGCCCAATCAGGTTATTCAGATGAAGAATGTGAGATATGAAGGAGAAGGAGGCCAAATTTGGAAAAATTCAAAACATGAAAGTTGTAGATCTCGATGAGCTCTACAAGTTTCATGGTCACAAAAAACAGAGATGAGGTCAAACAGAGGGAGAAATATTTTTGTGATTGTTTTTAAGGGCTTAAAAACACTACGATTTTTATTTTGCTTTTTTGTATTTTTAATTTATTCTAAGATGCAGATATAAAGACATATTTGTCTGCTTTTTATTGACGAATTAATAGCGTGAAACTGGGTTTCATCACCTACAACATCAGAAAAGACAATACTCTAACCAAAAATATTTTCCTTAATTGATTATTTTTGTTTTTCTTTCATTCATTCATTCTTACATTTTATTCCTTTATCCCTTTCATAATTGTTATACTTTGGATGAGTAGATCCTAAGTATATAGGGGGGATGAGTGCATTGAGTTATTCTTTATTATTCTCTTGCTTGTCTTCTAACTTGTTGATCATTCTTTTCTATATTTAGGGATATTTTACCCTATGCATAGGGGGAGGCAAGTTGAGTTGTTAATTTTTCATAAATTATAGTCCTCGATCATCCCCGCTTAGTGTACAATCTGCTATATTTAGGATTAATCGATTTTAAGTATAGGGAGCACGATCGACTTCTTATTTTGAGTAATTGCAGCATAGACTTTTCAATACTTAGCATAAGTTATGTCTTCCTTTGTTGCTCCTTGGTCACTATAAGGACATAGTTCGAGCTAAGTATGGGGGGTCAGATATAGAGTATATATACATTAGCCATAACTCGTACTTTTGTATTTTTAATAATATGGCTAATATACACTGGGTAAGGGTATACAAATATATCAATTGAAAACTCTTCCAAAATGTGTAAAAAGTTTTGAAAAATTATTTGTAAAAATTGGTTTGAGACTATTTTGTAAATGATTTTGAAAAACGGTTGTAAAACTTTTTGAAAAATATTTGGAAAACCTTTGAAAAATCTTTGGAAGACCATCGAAAAATCTTTATAAAATGTTTTTAAAACTTTGAAAAATAATTCCTTTTTAAAACTTTAAAAAATAATTCCTTTTAAATGTTTGTAAAATTATTTGTAAATTTTTTTTCAAATAGTTTTGTAAACCTTGTACATAACCATATTGAAAAAATCATATAAATAAAATCTTGTGCAAATAAACTCTTATATAAAACTTATATATATATATATATATATAATATTTTGTTAATATGTACATAATACATTCAATTCACTAACCCCTTCAAAAAACATAAAAATTAAAAAATTTCAAAACTTTTTGAAAACCTCATAAAAAGTTCAAAACCAGAAAATAGGCCTTATAAAAGTATATTTGCATAGCATTCACATTTTTCTAAATGATTTGGACAATGGAACATATAAATAAAATCTAAAGATTTGAGCTTGGTTTAGACCTTAATCCACTTAATTCCACAAGAACCTTATAGGAACTGGAATTAAGACTTTTCATGTCAATATGACTTAATTCTTTGAGCCCACTAGTCTATGTTCACATGTCATCTTGATTAGCCTAATAGAATATTTCAAAGCACGAGCATGATTATTGAGGATAATGGCATAACTTGGACAACCACTCTTCACTTAAATCAACTCGGATAAGGTGGTGAGGGTGGGATTCTTTAACTTGAGAAGCACGTGTGTGGGAACATACGTCGCCCCAATAGGAGGCCAGTACACCCCAACAGGTCTAGTGGCATGGATGTCTAAAGATAGGATGTTGTGGGTTGCAATAAAGCTTCAAAAGATGGATAGTCTACTGGTTCAATAAGATAAATTCCTTATGTAAATGTTGTTGTACATATATGTTAAAAAATGTGTATGAAATAAAGACTCCAAAAAATAGACGGGCAAAAAGTCAATGAAAAATCAATCTTATTGGAGTATGTATCAATATGCAAGGCTTATACCTCAAAGTAAAAGATTTCAAGGTTTCCTGCAGCTAGAGACTTGGCTACTCTAGTCAAGCTCCATAGGATATGTGACTACACGGGTCACAATCCATTCATCTTCTCTACCCCCCTCTTCTTTGAGCCGATTGTACTTGAAATCAGAAGGAAATACCCTGATCCTCGAGGAAAGAGTATCTGGATTGGGGAATTAGAGTTATTGTTGAGGAAGACTATATGAGAAGAGCTACATTCACATACATTGTACAAGTGAGATATAGTCATAAGTGTCTGGATATAAAAAGACTTACTTTGGCATGGCTATTGAGGCGACATGAACATATGATTGTGGAACTCGAGGGATGTTAAGTTTTAGATCCCATTCTCAATAAGGTTCCGACGCATTAACAAACCAAAGGTCTTGCTGAGCTCCATACTTCTATTTTATGAAGATAAGTTTAAAAATTGTAATCATTCTAGGTTCTTTATTTTTCTTTTCTTTATTTTCTCTTTTGCATCACTTATTTTTCCAATAAATGTTTGCTAGGGACTAGCAGAGGTAAGTATAGGGGAGTGATGAATTACCATTCATCTACCTTTATTCTTCCATTTTGGCTTTAAATCCTTAGCACAACACATGTAAATACTATTAATTTACACAAATTAACAACTAACATCAATATATAATTAGCATATAAATACATGCATTCAAATCCAAAATTAAAGAATAAAGAAAAGAAAAAGAAATTAAAGGAAATATCAAAGACATCGAGTGACCCTAAATCTCGAGACCAAGTCAATATTGACTAGGTTGACTAGGTACTCATTAAAGTTCCTTTTGATTTTCTCTTGATTTTTCTTACTTTTGAGAATTTCCTCATTTAGGATCTCAAAATCATGAAAATGTAATGGCTCAGTTATATCAACTTTCTCAAAATCTAGTTTACCGCTAAAGAGAATATCAAATCTTAATTGATTTATTCTAAAATAAGGGGGTGTTCCTCCGTAAAAGAAGATGGATAAATTAGTTTTATAAGATGAAAATGAACTGCATTCGTGAAAATTTGCTCATCTGCCCAATATATGGGAATCAAATTTTCCTATTTGCACATGTTTTATGTAAGTGATAAGAAATAGTGGTTGTTTTGTGGAGGAAAAAGCTCCCGAGAAGTTTTTCCTTCCCCGTAGAATGCCCTTTCTTTTAAAATAGATGGATTAGGTGAATATATTAGGTGCATTGTACAAATATTCAAGAAACCCTAATTCTTTATATTGTATATAGACAATGTTACACTTTTTTATTCTTTATTACACACACCTCAAACAATAAAGTTTTCAACATGAAACTTGTACATAATAATATATAGAAAATTATATAGATAATAGCCAATAAAAATCATGCACAGTGCACACGGTACACACAGATTAAAAAACCGCAAACATAACTGCAATGAGCAATATCTACTCCATATGAATTCAAATTGAACCAAACTAACCTCCATTATATTCCAAATCAAATTATCTATCTAATTAAGGATGTTTAATTTAAAATAGATCTAAGATACAAAAGTCAGTTTTTGAGCATGTAATTATTTATACATATAAATAAAATTATAAAAATACCATAAAAAATATAAATATATATTATTTAATGTTATAAATATAAAAATATGATAATATGATGTTTTATATAAAATACAAAATAAAATTATAAAATGTATAATACATGTATATATACATATATGTGTTCTTGTAAATATTAACACATAGTAAATAATGTTGTAAAAATAAAAAAACACTAAAAATAGCTTATAAAAATAATAAACATTTATTATGTTTAAGTTCTATTTAATAAATCATTAACTATTTATTTATAAGTTCTTTTCCTTTTATTTTTTTATTTTATTCATTCCTGCGTGGATTAATGGGGTGCGTTGGAGTGTTGACCCTTCAGTCAACAACTCCCCGGCATAGCCTACCTCTTTGACTTTTACAGAACCCTCGAGACCCCCATATTTGTCAAATTCTTCCGTCTTATCTTCAGTTCCACTCCTTTTGATTTCTTCATCGATCTTGCGTAGCACATATCCCTCCATCCCGCCATGTGCATAGCTCTCATCAACTACCTTCAATTGTCATGCAATCTCCCTTCCAAATATGCCCTACACCATGTCTATAAATAATACCCTCCATCTTCCTTCACCTTTTTGATCCTTTCTACTCCACCGTAACCTCAAAAATCACCCCAGTATTGAGTCCCTTGGTGTCATGAAGGTTGGCTCTCCGATTTGCAGGATGGATAAGATGGATAGGAATGGTTCTTGATCACTAGAGTTCGTGTCAGGCAAGGTGTGCGCTCCCCTGTCTTCTATCAAGTATGAGACGTAACTTTAGGTTCTTTAGGTTGCATTTTTGTTTCTTAACATAAACCTAGGTCTAGTTTAGCTTGATTTATTATTTAATGTTAAATCTCAAATTCGTAGTTCGCTGAAGCTTAGAGATTCGACTATATGTTCACTGTGAATCACACTGTTTCTGACCCACTTGAGCACCCCATCACTTTCCCCTTCACTTCTACATCCACCTCCTACACCCAGAACACATGATAGTGCACCAATCAGCGAATTGAGTCTTACCTCTATTGCATCGCTAGAGACTCACCATCCCCTTCATATTCTGGGCTATCAGCTTCAATCTGGGGTCAAGAGCATGGCTCTCAAGCTTTTTAAGCTTTTTATGCAGGTATAATCTCCCACTGAGTCACTTGTGTGCAGAATCAAAGAAAGAACTCTTTACCTAGGTGCTTGTAGAAAAAACCCCTTCCAAGCTTGGCATGTGCGGTTGATCATGTGACTCTGGTGCTGCCACGTATGCCTCACTTAAGATCCAAGGGATGATGGGAGGCATCACTTCGATATGAACCAACAACCCAAATTAGATCTGGGTCGCACCTTTGATCGAATGATGATGGAGGCCTCACAAAAAACAAGGAATAACACTTACCTATCTTCGCTTCGATCCTCGATATCTCCTCCATCTGTATCAGGCAACACTGATGGGTACAATCCCTTCTTAGGACCCTTCCATGACTGTAAGGAGTCTCAATGGTGTCTAGGCCTTGTTAGATGAGGCCTGGAAGAGGCTTCTACTCTGAGTATTTGGGTAATGAGTTCTTCCTTCGATTCTGCTCCCAGGTGACTCGACGAGGCCTGGACACCATTGAGACTCCCTACAGTCGTGGAAGGGTACTAGGAAGTGATTGTGCCCATCAACGTTTACGGAGATGATCGGAGGGAGAAGATATCAAGGATCAAAGCGAAGACACTGGAGTATTCTTCCCTATTCTCCGTCAAGCCTCCATCAACATCCGATCAAAGGTGCAACCCATATCTAATCTGAGTCGTTGGTTCAAATCGAAGCGACACCTCTCGCCAGTCCTTGGATCTTAAGTGAGGCATGTGTGGTAGCACTAGATGCACACGATCAACCGTGTGCTCAAGCACATTGCTTCTCTGTGAATATTGCATGCAACCCCCAGTGTATTTTGTAATTTTATTTTAGTATTGTAAATAAAATAGAATGTGTAAAATAAATAGGTATATTTATAGTTTTGGACCCCCAAGATTTATTGTATTTACAATTTGGTCCTTCCACCTCACCCATAATCCCACTGAGGCGTTGGTATATTTGCGTGTGTCCCCTTAAGCTTCTCGAAAATGTAATTAAATGCACGCTTAGTCTATTTTAATTGCATTTGAGTCCCTATATTATTGTATATTCATATTTCTTGTATTTTATTCATATTAAATATTTCTTTATGCTAAAAATAGTAGGAAAATTATGTTAGATGCTTGTAGCCATGCATGAGCATGTCTGAATTTTATTTGGCATTTAGCTTTATTTTCCTATTTTTTAAAATATAAAAACATGCATATATTCCATGTTTAGCATATAAAAATCCATAAAATTCGAAAATACCTCCAAAAGCTCCAAAAAATCATATAAGCTATGTTACAATATTCCGGCACATATCTAATAATCATTATAAAATACATAATATAAAACATAAAAATCACAAAACCTTAGATATCTCATAAAATTAGCAAAAATTATATAAAATCCAAAAATATCTCTTTCTATATCTGACTTTCCCTTATTATATATTATATATTTAAAATAGTCTTGGGTTAATTTTGGACTTATTAATATTTATTAAACCCTAAACAATCTCGGATATTTATTATATTCATTGTTTTATACTATTTATTACTTTAAAATGCAAAAAAATCAGAATATTTATATAAAAATAACCAAAAATAAAGAAAAAATATAAGATGCCCAAAACATTTTATTTTTCCTATTGACTTTATTTTGACTTAAATAAAAATATAAATAGCTATATTATCTATATACACTATATAATACTTGTATAAGATATAATATATATTATTATATATAATTATATATCTTATTTAAAAAATAAAAAAAGAAATTCAAGATTTGAAAACTAAAAATAATATATATATATATAATGAAAAATATAAATAAAAGTTTATAAAAATTAAATGTAATTAAAATTCACATAAAACCAAGTAAAATTAAAATCCAAAAAGAGTAATTATTGATTAGCAATAATTACCTACTCTCTGTTTGTGTCATAGTGTTCGACACTCTACCTGCTTACACCTATACACATATTCATGTAGAATTATAATATATTTTAACCTACATATGAGCGGGACGGATTTGGTAAAAAGAATTGGAAGAACCTCGTTTTTCTTAATATAATTGTGGGTTAATTGTTATCTGAATTTGGATCAGTCGGCACAACGATTGGTGTGCTAGCTTGTTAGCGCACTATGATCGGTCCACTTCAACAAGTCCCAATGCCTTATTTTCTGGACATTTTCAAACCCAAGATGTAAGAGGCTTCTTGATATCTTTCATCTCAATAGTATGGGACAACCAAGCCTTAATACTAGTCATCATCGCAATACCATTCCCAATGATAAGGATGTCATCTACAAAAGGCACACTGAATATGATGGTGCTCCCACAAATCTTCTTGTATACACATGTCTCATCCGACTTCTGAACGAAATCATAACTCTTTATAGTTTGAATCGAATCAGATGTTCCAACTTTGAGAAGCTTGTTTGAGCCCATAGACAGATTTCTTCAGTTTGCATACTTTTCCTTCCTCAACTCTGAAGCCATGGGGTTGCTCATCCATTAAGGAATGTTGTCTTGACATTCATCTACCGGATACCATAGTCAACATGTACATCTAGCTAGTAATGCCTTGATGGATTTAAGCATGGCAACATGTGAGAATGTTTCATCGTCGTTGAAATGCACATGGTCTACCATCTAACAAGCTAGGCAGATAATCATTGTGTGACCAAGCACAAATTCAAAAAACAGTCAACCTACGATTAATTTAGGCGATAAAATGTGTGAGTAAAAATTTATTATAACTCAAAATAAAATGTGTGTAGGTGCAAGTACTCTGAGTATTGAACACTAGGAGAAAACATGGGTAGGTAATTATTAATAATTACTGCTAATTAATAATAACAATAATAATTTTTGTATTTTTCTTGCTTTTTTATTATTATGTGGTTTTTAATTATATTTAATTTTTATGGATTTTTAATTTATTTTTTACTTTTTAATTTAAATTTAAATTTTATATTTTTTTTTTAAATTTTGCATTTTTCTAATTTCTTTTTTATTTTTAGTATAAAATAATTAATTATATATAATAGAATAGATATTATTTCTTATATAAGTATTATATAATATATAGTAATAAAGCTTTATATATTTATAAATAAGTCAAAATATATTCAAATACCATAAAATAAAATGTTGTTTGTGATTTTTGCATTTTTCTCTATTTTTAATTATTCTTAGGTAATTTTTCTAATTTTTATGGATTTTTAAAGTAAATAAATGTATAAAATAATGAATATATTAAATATATGAGATTATTTAGGGTTTAATAAAAATAGATAATAGATAAGTCCAAAATTAACCATTACTATTTTTAATGAATAGTACATATAATAATAAAAATCACAAATAGAAAGAAATATTTTGGATTTTTATACAATTTTTTCTAACTTTTATAAATATTTTATGTTTTTGTGATTTTTATATTTTGTATTTTATATTTTTAGTGATTTTTGGATATATGGTAGAATATAGTACATTAAACATAATATATTTTTTTGAATTTTTGTAAAGATTTTGTAATTTTTATGGATTTATGTCAAAATAAGAATAAAAGCATTTTTTTTGTATTTTTATAAAATAGGAAACTTCATTCAAATAGCTAAATAAAATTATGCATGAGCAAACAAGGTATCATAAATCTATACTAATTTTCATATGCTTTTTAGCATAATAAAAATATTTAATAAAAGAAATATACACAAAATAAAAGCATACAATTCGTAAGGATCTATTCGTAATTTAACTAAATAAAGCATGCATTTCAGAATAGGTCCAAGAAGTTTAAGGATGTAGATGCAATTTTTACAGCACCTCACATGTCACTACATATAAGGCGAAAGGACTAAATGTAAATACACAAAAATGTAAAGTCTAGAGTACAGATAGACCCAAAAAAATTACACTTAATATTACATTTATAGGCCTAATAAAACAAAAAGGGTGTGGGGTTTAGTGCAATATACCAAGTAAGAGGCATGCGTTGCATGTGGCGGTTTGATGAGTTGTTGGGATTGCACTACGTTGTTCCCACTTGAATCTCACGACTGAGGGCACATACCAATTTGACTTGAGTGGATGGTCCAGATAAAATCTGGGTCGTGACTTTGATCCAACGGCGATAGAGGGGCTTGGATGAACAAGGAAGAACAACCTTACTGTCCAACTTCGATCCTCGATTCCTCTGCTCTCCGGCGTTCTTCCTCCCTCCTGATCGGCACATCAACTTCCTAGGGCCTCATCGCACCTGCAAGGGTCTCCAATAAGTCCAGGCCTCGTCGGAGGATGCTCGAAGGCTTCTCTTTCCTAAGGATATGGAGATGCTATTTTCCAATTAATCCCAACTCCGAGTGGTTCGTTCGGGCCTCCTTCCTGCACAAAATTGAAGAGGGGCTGAGGTCTAGGTCCTCAATCCAGAATTGAAGCCGGATGCGCGTTGGATGAGGGGGGCGACAAGCCTCCGGTGAGCGACAGAACTGAGGCTCTATTCACTGATCTGAGGATGATCAGGTTGATCTAGATGAAGGCTTTTGATGGAGAAGTGACAGGGAATTTGATGAGATGGTTTTTGGGCTGATACAATGGTCGATTACAGCGAAGATAGTGGCCAGAACACTAGCTCCGGTGAACTACGATCTGACTAGTTAATGCTAAATAAAGCTAAATCGAGCTAATCTAAGGATTAATATAAAATAAGGAATGAAAATGCAAGATAAATAACCTAACCTAGCATCTCAACTTGTCCATAACCAAGGAGTAGACGACCACTGGGAGAAAGCTTCGATGATGGTGGATCAGCCTCTCTCCGCCATGTCCACACCGACAGAACCTTGGAGTCGTTGTTGTCACTAGGGACTCAACTCAGAAGGTGTTCTTTGGGGTTACAGTGGAAATAACGGAACAAAAATTCAAAAGAAGGTGAGGGGTGATTTTTATACAAGTGAAAATGGTGTATCTCGTGACTGAGATGGCGTGAAAAGGAAGGGGGTTGGTGGATTCTAAGAAGGTAGCAAGATGGAGGGATGTGGAGGACCAGAAAGGTGAAGGTCTCGAGAAAGAAGGAGGTAAGGAGAATGTGTAAGAATTTGGCGAAGATGGGGAGTCTACATGCTCTGAGAGAGTCAGAGGCCAGGTAGGTACAATTGACCTAGGGTCAATGAAAGCTGCATCATGATTGGTCCACGTAGGACCAAGTTAGGATAAAACAAAATTGAAAATATGTATAAGTTCAAAAAATTAGTAAATGATTTTATTAAATAAAATTTAAAACATGAAAATTATTTGTAATTTATAAACTATTTTCAGTTATTTTTATTTATTTATGCAATATTATTTGTTTTATGTTAATATTTATAGGTATATATATGTATATACATCTATATTTCGTATCTTTTATTTTTATTTTGTATTTTATGTACATAATATTATATTTACAAATGTTGTAATTTATATATTTATAACATTATTAAGTACATATTTACATATTTTTATTGTATTTTTTAGTTTTTTATGTATGTATAAATAAATACATGTATAACATTATAGGTATAGTATACATATATATTACGAGGTATTAATTATTTCAATATTTTTATTTTTTTAGTTTGTACTTATTTTTTTTAATATATTTTATATAATTTATACAAATATTTGAAAATACAAAAAGAGTAAAAGTGTAAAGAATAAAATAAATAATTTTATATACAGATGCTTGGTACAATAGTACCCAAAAAGCTAGATTTTGTATATTAACTCCATTTTAAATGAAACCACCTTCATTTGATATATAATTTAATTGGAAAATTTGGGTTCATATGGAGTAGATATTGATCAATTAGGTTATTGTGGCTTTTTCATCTATATGTATAAAGTGTTGTGTCAATTATTTTTATTTGGTTATTATTTTTGTAATTTTTTATATTTAATATGAACAAGTTTTGTATTGAACATTTTATTAATTGATGTGTATAGAATGAATAATAAAATTATGTATAAATGATTATATAAAGAGTATAAAATTAGGTTTTTTGGCAGTATTTTGGCCCTTATCTCCCCACACTTTATTCATGGTTGACCTAGTCAATATTGACTTGGTCTCGGGGTTTAGGGTCATTTAGTATCTTTGATACTTCCTTTATTTCTCTTTTCTTTATTCTTTAATTTTGGATTTAAATACATGTATTAATATGTTAATTATAGACTAATTACAAATGTATGTTAGATGTTAATTTATGCAAATTAGTGGTATTTACATGTGTTTTATTAGGAATTCCAAGACAAAAAGGAAGAATAAAGGTGGATGAATGGTTATTCATTAGTATCATTTGAGGAATGATGTCTTGACATCCATTTGTCAGATGTCATAGTGAAGATGTACAACTGTCTAGTAATGCCATGATGGATTTAAGCATGGCAACATGTGGAAATGTCTTATCGTAATCGACACCTTCTCTCTATATGTAGCCTTTGTCTTCGAGTAGTGCTTTGAAGGCCTGGTCCCCTCTTTATCTTGAAGATCCATTTGCACCTAATATGTTTGACCACTTTAGGTGGATCTTCGAGGGTCTATACATCATTCTTGTTCTACTGTGCATGGAGTCTATCTCAGACCTCATTGTTAGCATCCAAGTATCCATGTCATGGACACCCAATGCTTCATCATATGAAGTCAGATCATCACCAGATTCCTCTGATACATGGAATACTTACTTTTCAAGTTGTCTTACAACCCCAAAACTCTTTCTAAGAGGAATGGTTGTGTCATTTTCAATTATCTCTTCAGTTTTTGCTGTAGGAACTTCATCGATCTTGCCAGACTCGATTAGTTCCTTAACTTCGTTATTATCTTGACTTTTAAGGAATTCATCTTAAGAAATTTGATATTTATAGAAAGAGATGTCTTTTGTGTCTCAGGATCATAAAGTTTGTATCCAATACCATTCTTTACGTATGCAATAAAGTAGTACTCTTTAGTGTGAGATTCCAACTTGTGTGCATCCACATTTTTAACTTGGACCAAACAAGTCCAAATTCTTAAGTGTCGTACACTTAGTTCGGTGCCATACTAAAGCTCATGAGGGGTTTTAGGTACATATTTATATGGAATCTTGTTTAGGACATAAGCTGCAGTATCTACTACATGTCCCCAGAAAATAAGAGGCAAGTTTGCATTACTCGTCATTGATCTTACCATGTCTAACAAGGTTCTATTGCGTCTTTATCAATTTGTTGAGTTGAGGAGTACCTAGAGTAGTGAGATTGGAAATAGTTCCTCTCTCATTAAGGTATTCTTTGAATTCCTCTAAGAGGTATTCGCCACCTTGGTTAGATCAAATTCGTTTTATTTTCCTTCCGGTATGGTTCTCAACCAAAGCCATGAACTCCTTTTACTTTTCAAAGGTTTGTGTTTGTGATGTAAAAGAGAGATAAAATCATACCGCAAATGATCATCAATAAAGGTCACATGATATTGATGTCCATTTCAACTCATACTATGAAGGGACTGCATACATCAAGGTCAAGTATACCTTCGCATCTTTCACCTTTCTTAGATAAGGGCACCCTGGACATTTTTCTACGAATATAATGTTTGCAAGTTGGTAAACCCCAGACTTTAAAGAAATCCAAAGTTCCAACTTTAACTAGTCTATTGATTCTATCAACATACACATGTACAAGTCTTTGATGCCAAATCATAGTTAAATGATCTCCATCCTCTCTTGATCATTTAGGGGTTTTATAAATAGTGGTATTAACATTTAAGACACGTTCATGCATGTTCAATTTATAGAGTCCACTTGCTGTTGGAGAACCATCCGCTATAAAGTTACCATAATGACTTATGATAAGTCTATTACAGAATAAGAAAGAATATCCATGTACAACTAATTTACACGCAGACAGAAGGTTCCTTCTAACATCAGGAACATAAAGACACACTCTAATTTTAAGTACTCTACCACTTGAAGGGTGGAGCAGTAGGTGAGGGTATTTTATTCCCAAAATCTACTACCTATTCCCCATATGGAGCCACAGTATACCATTTTTGGTGTATGAAAGTGAGGCCACATCACTCAAGGTGATGCCAGGATTGCTCCTTTTGACCTCTGATGTACGTATCCACCCTCCTTTCCCTCATATTTGAGGTAGATCGAACCCTCAAGGAAATCACCTCCTTGTGAAAGCTCTTATTTTTGAGCCATGTCGATAGTCGACACATTCTAATGGCGACTGTTGCAACTATTGCATCAGATCCCATTTGGATGAGTATCTACCCCATCATCAAGACTTCTACTTTTCTGAAACATATGCAACAAGTTCCATACATGAACAGATGCACCATTGAGGAATTGAAGATTAATCATATTTTTTTCATTTATTATTCTCCTAGCTTAAACAATTCAATAAAATCTATCTTTAATTCATTAATATTAACGTATTATCTGTTGTACATAACTAATCCTAATTATTGTATATATTTAACATTATTTTATTTTCTTTATTTTATTTTGTTCTCTTTTATTAAAAATTTCAAAAAAATATAATTATTATATTATTTATTTTATCTTTTCTATAAATTCTAAATACAAAAAAATCTCAAAAGAATTAAAATCAAGTGTTTTTATTCATAAAAAATAATACCAAAAATTGTATTTTGTACATATGATCTATTTTGGCTTTTTGCTCAACAAAAAACTTGAAGATCTCATTGAGATTTACAACTTTCATGTTTTGCATTTTTTTAAGTTAGTTGTATTTATTTATTTTTGTATTTTATTTGTTTTTTATATTTTTTAATAATCCTATTGGGTCATGTGATGCCCCTTGGGTCACCCACGTGGCCCACCTCTTCTCACGCCACCTGCCTACCCTTCATGTCGTCCGATCACTCTTTATGGATTGCATCTGCACTGCTCATCCCCGCTCGCTCCCTCAACCGTTGGATCTCCTCATAGAGATTCAATCTGGGTTGCATGCTTTCGCTCCCCTTTCATCCGTCTGATCAACCGGATAGATGCGATCTTGACCCTCCATCAGCGCCCAAACCTTAGTCGTTGGAGAGGTTGATCTAACGGCCCGAGCATTATCTTCCTCCTCATGTAGCCGCCCTATCCTCACCGCACCTTCCACTTCACCCATTTGTTTCATTCACTCCACGATCGCTCTCCCCTCATCATCACCTCTAGTCAAAGTTCTAACGTCCCTCCATCACGTGCAACCTTAAAACCTCAATTCCTATCTTCTAGGGCTTAATGACGGTGGGTACAATCCTCACTCCTCATCTTCTGTAACCGTCGAATTTCTCCTCAAAATTAGCTCCATCTCCACCATAGCCTGGGGTCCACCATTTTACGCATGGAACCTTAGTCTTTCCCCCTATGACAGAGGAGGGTTGAGTTGATGCACGAGAATGGGTTTTCTTGCTGGTGTTGACCCATGGTCGTCCGACCATGCTACAACTACCATAGCACACCATGAGCCCTCTGGACTAGTCACCCAGGTCGAGAGACGACTGGAGCTCCTCAATGGAGCTCAGCCCAGACCAATTCCCCCATCCTGGTTCTTCTTCTACCTTAGGTATAATACTCGATCTTGTTCTATTGTTCTTCTCTCCAATTTAATTAGATGCACACAGACACTATCATCTTCAATTGATAGCCCCAGCTGCTTCATTGCACGCCAGCCACCCTCGCCAACCCTTCTGATCACCTTCTCTCCTTCTCCAGATCTTAATCCACTCTGCCCCCTTTATTCTCAGGCATGCCTGAGAGGAACCCAACTGGGCCTCCATTCCTTCGCACTTCCAGGACCCCACTCACCTCACACACCCACACAAATGCTTCGTCTATGCTTGTAATGCCTGCAGGCATCCTATGTCTTCATTGGTTGGAGTTTCAAAGGTTGCTCCGTTCTATAGCAGGGGCTCCGACGAGCACCCATAGCCACCGTGATCAGAATATGGTCAGATCTCAACCAACCTTCTAGAAGCTTCACTGACTTCTTACGGAGCTCCCTAGTGCTTCTGATAAAGAGGTGGAGCAAGGAGGAGATGAGGTGGGCTCACCGGAGCACCACAATCGTCGATGTGCAAAGGTAGAGGAAGAGGTACCCTCGTAGTACATGCACCGTCTTATCTCCTTGATTGGATGGTCCTGACTTCCAGCCTCCACCATGATCCAACCAACTCGGTGGGACCGAGCCACCTTTCGAAGCGTCGGGGCCTTCCATGTGGCCCCGAACCTGTGGCCTGAACAAGCAACCAATGCCAAGCCTCACACCAAACCTCAACATGCGTGATATACATGTGCAATCGGGAAAATTTGTAGTCGAAGTAACCCAAGTTCTCCAAAGGTCCATGCACTTTGGAAAAATTACAGGGAAGAGCCGCCAACTTTCTATATCTGCATTTATATCCATTAGGGGTCTATTTTTGAGATATTCTCTATTTATTTCTCATGTTTTTCTTTAAATAATGTCCCTAGACTCTTTCCTTGATATCTTAAGCATATGAACTCCAATTTGGAAGATTTCAATTTCACTATTCTACTTATTTAATTGTCTACATAATGACATCATTAGTTTCATGTTTGACACAGAATATCATGATAAATTCTAAGGACATAGTGTCATATGCTCTATGGTTTTTAATGTTAGTTTCTCGTCATTGAGTTCATTTCGATGAATAATTTGCTCATTAAAATGGATCTAATCTATTGCTTATTATCAGACTGAATTAGGGGTACATGTGTACACTATTTCATGTTTGCATTATGTTTGCACCTCATGGAATTTTGTTGAATATTGCATCATATTTAAAATGCATAAAACCAAAGAAAAACACATTCTGTTCATGCATTACATTTTGCATCATGTTATTTGTTCACTGTGTGTGTTTGTTGACCTAGGTAGAGAAATGATCATTTAATCTAGATTCTAAATCTGATTAATCATCGAGGAGGCTCGTGTCCCTGTTTTCGAGCTTGATACACTTACCAAATTAAATTATCCACATATTCAAATGTGTTATTTCTAAACAACTATGAAAGAGGCGAAAATGAGGTTCATCAGATGGCGTCGTTGTCGAGGATACGGCTCAGCTTCGTGATTTCTTAGATTTTGTTATTTAATTAAGTTCATTATTTCTGATATTTACGTCTACATGTTTGTGTCGTCTTTGCTTTGTTTCATTGTTCATTAAATTTCTTGATCAAATATCTAATGCATGGCTTTTGTGGCAGGTCTTGTGGAGATCATGGAACTCGATAGACACAGGGCGAGAATCGGGAGCTCCTGTTGCGAGGAGCTGCATAATAATCTTCTAAAGCATCGAGATTTTTAATGAGCATTTTTGTTCATTTCATTTTTGTATACTATTTGTAATAATTGTCTTTATAGCAGTTCTCGATTGAGGACTCGTGTGTGTATCATAGACTTGGACATTTTTGTGGCATGTGGAGTTTGTTTCACCCCTACCTGGGGGGGACTCCACTTGAGTGTTCGATCTAGAGTTAGGCATATGGCTCTCTAAGCACTTACTATTTTCATATATATGCTTGATCGTAGATATGACACACGAATAAAGACTAACTTTATCTCACAAGATTCAAGGAGATGCACTCAAACATCGATCTACTTAGCCAAATTCAATTCATATCTCCACGCTAATGGAATCATGTTTAGGTGTGGTTTTAACTTTCATACATATGGTGATAACTTTAAATTTAGTCTTGCACTTGCATGGAGAATGTTGGAGGCACTGTAAGTACTTATCTTGAGCATGCATCATGTTTTCCCATTGCATCGGCTTTCCTTGATATATTACTCTTGATTTGTAACCTAGGTCCTTAAATGGAATTCAGATTAGCCATTAGATGATGCTTTCTTCACTCTTTACCTAAGTGCTAGGGTGTGAAATAAATAAAAAGTTGTTGATCAGTGTGCGCCAACTCTTGGTAAAAGTAGTGGAGCTAGCCAAAATATTACAAAGCAATGAAATGTTGAAGAAGAGCTCTCATTCCACAAAGTCAAATATCAAAAAGAGCTTCCACCAAAGGCGAGCGCTCCCAAACATTTTCGAAGTGTCCACTTGGACCACCGCTATTAGGGCCAGGAGTCGGGATTGCACCAAAAAGGGCTCTGCATCGTAAATGCTACAAGTCTGGGTGTAGAAGGTACGATAGGTACTCAAAAAAGCACACCACGGTGTATTCCCAAGAAAACAAGTGCAGATGGCTTAAACTTCTTTTGATAAACACACTAATCAACACCAAAAATATGAGTTGCATAATAAGGCACTAGAGAGAATCCTTGTTCCAATGAGAGGGAGAGAAGAAATGACACAATCCTAAATCCTCCATCAATTGGCCTGCCATCAACACTTCTAAGTCTGACAACTAAAGAGACGGTGGATTGCACGCAATATCTGGTTTATTCCCTAGTGTCGAGGATTGGGTCCATAGGGGAATTTCTTGGACCAGGACCTTGGGTGACGTTGCGACTCTACTCTCGTGATCGCGGTCAACACTTAAGTTCATATCCTTAGTTTATATGTATCAAAGAGAGAGTCCGGAAATTAGAGGAATTGGATGCCTCTTGATTAAGGCTGGGTTGAGCTCTGAGATTTTAAATCTCTAAAATAGGGGGTTATTGAACGGATCAGATCTTGTACGCACATGCACAAGGGGGTTAATCCAACTCATTCATTTTTGAGATGCTCGGGGACGAGCATAGTTGAAGTATAGGGGGTTGAAGAAACCAAGTTTCATGCTATTAATTAGCAATATTAACCCCCTAGCTTAGACCAAGTGTCAATAAAAACCAGATAAATCCGTTTTATATCTGAGTTTTAGAATAAATTAAAAATACAAAAAAATAGCAAAATAAAAATCGTAGTGTTTTTAAGCCCTTAAAAACACTCATAAAATATTTCTCCCTCTGTTTGACCTCATCTCCGTTTTTGGACAACATGAAACTTGTAGAGCTCATCGAGATCTACAACTTTCATGTTTTGAGTTTTTTCCAAATTCGGCCTCCTCCTTCATATCTCACATTCTTTATCTGAATAACCTGATTGGGCCACGTGTCTCTTTCTGGTTGAGCCACATAGCCTGCATCATTGCACGCCACACACCAAGCATCAACCACTGTGGACTGCTTTCTGGAGCTCTCCATCAAAGTTGCCCATCCCTGCTTCAAACCTCAGCCCTTAGATCAATCCCCTGATCACATCCAGGCCATCCTTTAGCGCCTTCACCTCAGCCCGCCACGTGTCAAGCCAGCCACCACCTGATCTTCTCCATCTAACCCATCACCTTTCCTATTGATTACGCCCGTTCAATCCAACCCCTGATCTCATCATCACCATCCACTTCTTCCCTCCTATGAGCACGACACGTGGCACCCCCTGCACCCTTCGATCATCTTCCAGCCTTCATCACGTCCATCCATCAATGCTTCACTCCCTTCGCACCACGTGACCAGCTCCAACACCACACGATCGCCTCCAAGCGCCTCCATCTCAACCGCACATTCCCTCATCCTTTATCCGCCCTTAGATCTCCTCTTGATTTCATCTTGAAGGATATGGTTAGATCCTCAAGAGCATCACAGAAGCGTGAGCATCGTATCAAATACGACGAGGAGCGACTAGTCGCACTAGTTGATCGATGCAACGGAAATTAAAATTTTCATACGACGAAACCACATGATCCAAGAACACTTCTCAGATCGTTTCGTCTAAACCACAAACAAGTATTAGGGTTACCTCTTGAAGCGTGGTTGCGATCGAGTCTCAAAACAAAGAGACCTCCTGTCTCAAGTCCGATCCGACGGAGGAGACGCTTGCGAGCGCGGGGATGAACCGCGTGCTTCTCGCGATCCATGTTGATGATCCCAGTGGTGGATCTCCTGATCTCGACACACGAGATACGACATTTTCTTCACGAGCGAGGCACACCGAAGTAGACGGAGATCCATGAGCAAACGACCGGGCAGCATAACGGTGACGCTGCGGCGATGGAGAAGCTCTCTAGGGCATCCATGGTGGACGGCCATGAGAGGGAGAGAGATGGCGTGTAGAGAGAAAGAGAGAGAGAGATGTGCTTCTCAAGCAATGTGTGTAAAGAAGAGCAATGGGGTTCCTCTCCTTTTATAGGGTTTTGGGATCCATGGATCTCAATCCATGGGACATATAAAACCAATGGATGAGATTGATTTATGTCAATCCAATGGTCAAGACTGTTGTTGGTAAAAACCAACAACTTTAGATCAAAATATAATTGACAAAATCAAATATAAATCAATCCAATAAATAAGGAGATAATATACATGGAGATCAAATCTCCCATGTATTATCAAGGTGGACGACCACCCATTCCAAATAGGACATGGGTGCCGCCCACCACATACCATGTGGGGCAATCTCATGGAAATCCATGAGATTGCATGCTTCCTTGATTTTCTCCATTATTTATTTCCAACAACTTTTGTTGGTATTTTATTCACCAAAAATAATTCACAATTAATTTTGGGAATATTGCAATCTTGACATTGGAAAATTGTGAATCATATTCACAACTCAAAACAACGTATAATTTACATTGTCAATTAATTACACAATGTGTATCCAATACACATAATAATTAATCAACAAATATAAATTATAATTAGCTCTCTCTAATACATTATAAATCACATTTATAATATATTATGAATAATTGGATATTGCTATCCACATTATTCTCATCCATGATAATTAAATCATATTTAATCATCTTGGATCTCTTTTTCTCATGTGTTCAAATAATATGAATCACATTCGCATTATTCACATCTTTGATAATTAAATCACATTCAATTATCTTAGATAACCCTCTTTTTAATATGAATCAAATTCATATTAATCATGATAATTAAATCACATTTAATTATCCATTTTCTCAATGCTCGGATACATATTATCAACAATGAAATTATCCTGAACCCATTCAAGGATAATGCGCTTTCTCCGCGAATACTTGGAGATAAGGACATGGCGATTGTATTGTTCTACGTATAGTGACATGGATATTGAGATCATATTTCAAATCCAGATCGCGAGCCTCCCATAGATGCTTGATTAAATCAAGACCGCAAATCTGATATTCTCATTGCATCTGAATCACATTCAGATCAATGTCCAACATTTGGATAAGACCAGATTACTTCTCTACTGAGAGGAGTCACTAAAATCCAGACCCGTTTCATCACTCCCTAGGAATGGAAGCGTCATGGTTATACAATCGTTTATGATCACATCACCCTCAGGTATTCCCAATACCTGCACATCCTGCATACTGGAAGACTCAGAATAAACCCGAAGTATTAGATCAACTTTATACTGTCTACATCAGGGTTTTATCAGTAGGTTTCTCATTTTGATCATTGGGAGTTGGTATCGATCATATACTTTCCAAAAGCATATATCATACCTAGGTCTTGATCATATACTTTCCAAAAGTATATATCAAACCTACAAATTCAGTCAAGCTTCCAAAGCAAGACGACCGTGCGCACGGAATTTGATTCTTCCCAATATCTCATGAGTGATCTCATGTCTTCTGGTTCAGTAGTGAACCTGTATGATCCCTTTGAGAGATCGTATTACTTATATGCCCTTATATGCACACTAGCGCGCCGGTGTATAGACCTTGATTACATCATCAACCTATTGGTCTGCCAAATGTACATACTCGGACATATAGTAACACATCTGTCTCCGGTCAGAGGATGTGTGCCTATATCATGACAGTATATGATATAGGACTTTGGTTATCTCGATCTCGTTAAGTCAACTCTTTGACCTAACTAATTTGACACCTCCGAATCTCTATTCCTATGCATAGGACCTGCATCAAGAAGTCGGTCAAATATCAGCCTAACTGAGAAAGGATTGCCATCTACTACTCAGGCTCGAGATCATCTCTTAATAATCATTTGACGGTGCTTGATGAGTCCTCAATCTAACTCATTAGATATTCATCTAAGCACCAGCCTCTATGATTCAATAATTGAATCAACAACTGTATGATCATTAAGATGGCCATGGTACATAACCCTAATTGTACTAAGGGACCTATTATGTAAATTATGTACTCTTCATTTTAGATTAAGGAGTGAATTGCAATAACATTTATTGCATAATGGCTCGCCGTGGGCTCGCATGTCCAACAATCTCCCACTAGCCCAAAGAGCCATTAATGGGCTAATCATTTAAACCCACACTCATGTGATAATCATAGGCTATTTAGAAAATAACTAGGTAAGCTGATCAGTCACTCTGTTCCCAAGAGACTACGCCAAGTCCTTTTACGGCACTTGCATATCCCCTAGTAACAGTGCTCGCATCTAATGCGAATGTTGCATCTTATGCAACTAATACTCAATTTTGTTATAGTGTCCTTGACACTATAGCTCGATAATTATTATAACCAGTATGTCCATAATCCTTATCAGACTACCTTTATTCTTGGAGATCTCTATCTCCTAAGGTATCTACAGTTAAGACCCTTATAGATCACTATCTACAAGGTCTTAAACTTTTGAAGATAAGACTTTTGAGATCACTATCTCTAAGTTTCATCATCTTTGAAGATATTGTTATTTCTGCAACTAAGTGTTTTATTTCCAGAGTAGGATTAGTAACATTTTACTACTCCCACTGCATGGCAGACATATGGCCTTTGTACACATCTAGCATACACTTCAGCTTCTCGTAACTGATGCACAAGTGCAAGCAGTTCTAGCATTCGCTTCCTCAACTCTTTGAGGTGCTATCCCTTTAGACAGGTCACTACCACATCTTAAGGGAGGGAAGCTTTTCTTGGAATTTTCCAGAAAAATGGAATAAGTCCAAGGTGTACTACTAATGCGACAGTCCCAATACCCTCTCCTCTTTTCTTCTGAATGACTTCAGAATTAAGATCTAAGAGGTATCCTTGAGATCGTATCTCAAGGTATGGAACAACCAAATTAAAAAAACAATTATTATTATTCTTATATCATTCTAAATGATTAGAATAACATCTACATTTAGCATGATGAACACAATGGCACTCCCACTAAGCTTCACATGGTTCATCAAGATTTTATCTGAAATTATAACATTTATAATTTCATCAAATCTTATGTTCCAACTACAGGAAGCTTATTTGAGTCCAAAGATGGAGTTCTTTAGCTTGCACACCTTGCTTTCCTCAACCATGAAGCCCTGGGGCTACTTCATATGAATATCCTCAGAGAGGTATTCATAGAGGAATGCAATCTTGACTCTCATCATGAAGATGTCATAGTCAAGTTGTGTAGCTATAGTTAGCAATATTCTGATGGGTTAAAGCAAGGTCACTGGAGAGCAAGTCTCATCGCAAGCGATGTCTTCTCTTCGGTGTGTAGCTCATGGCTACGAACCGTGCTTTGAAGGTCTCTTCCTTCTCATCAGGTTCCCTCTTTCTCTTGAAGATCCATTTACACCTTAATGGGTCTTGACCCTTATAGGTGGATCCTCGAGGGTCCATATACAACACTTGTATATGAAGTATACATTAGACTTTTATTGCTAACATCCATCTTTCCATGTCATGATCCTCAGGAGCTTCATCATATGAAGTCCGATCATTGTCAGATTCAAATGACACATGGAATCCATCTTCAAACTTATTTGAAGAGGTATTAGTGTTTCATTTTTAATTGTCCTTTTAGTTTCCGATTCTAGGAGCCTCATTATCTTCTCAAGATTAAATGAGTTCCTACACTTTATTTTCATCTTGATTCTCAAGAGTCTCAACCTCTAAGAATCATATTCTCAGAGATGAAATATTTTAAGAATCTCAAGGTCATAAAGTAGGTATCCAACACCATCCTTTATTTTCCTAATGAAGTAGCACTCTCCAGTGCCAGATTCCAGATTACTTGCATGGAACCTTATTAAGGATATACATTGTAGTCTCTACTACATATATACCTTGGAAACTAATAGATAATTATGCTAATATTCATCATTGATTATATCATGTCACACATGATCCAATTGTATCTCCCTACAACTCTATTGAGTTTAAGGTTCATTAGGAGGATTGAGATAGGAATGATATTCACATCTCCATAAGGTATTCCTTGAATTCATCTAATAGATACAAACTACCTTGGTTAGATCAAATTCATTTTATCTTCCTTCAAACTTTGGTTCTAAACCAAAATTGAGAAATCTTTGAACATTTCAAAGGTTTCGTAGGTGAAGAGAAGAAATTTCATATCATACATAATCATCAATAGATATGACATATCCATAATGTTTACTATGATATAGATGATTCACATACATCACTATGTATGAGATTCTGAATACCTTGACATCTTACATCTTTCCCAAAGAAGGGTGTATTGGACATTTTACTTTGAATACAATATTCATAAGTATGCAAGTTTTGAAATTTTAGACATTCTAAAGTTTCATCTCTTACTTGTCCATTGATCTCATCAACAGACATATGTCCAAAACATTATGTCATGATCTTTATCCTCCTATTGATCTTTAAAGGTTTAATTTTCAGTATTAGAAATCTTAATGAACCATTCATTAATTTTCTAATTTAGTGGAGTCCACTAGATGTTAGATTACTATCTGAAATATCCCCATCATAACTCTTTATGATAGGTCTATTCCAGAATTCATGCTTATTCCCAACATTTAGAAATAAACTGAGTGTATTCTAATATCCAGGTTATAGAGACATTCTCTAGGACCAAGGGCTCCCACTGAAAATATGAAGTCTATTGATCCAATGGAAATTGTTGCAATAATTGCATCACTTCCAACATGACGATCATTAAACCTTAAGATCAAATTATTCTAATACAGATGCAACCAATTGCAAGTGTCGTTAGAAAATTGAGATACAATTATTAGACTTTATCTTATCAAATAAGCAAGTCAATTTCAATGATTATATGTAGATTATTCTGATGTACTATCTGATTCCTTCTCTAAGGATTCTAGATAGTTTTGATAGTCATACTATCAACACATTAACTTATTGCAGTATTGGCATTCATCCAACTCTTTGGATGTCATATGGAAGTCACAGAAGTACAATCAACTCTTTGACTATATTTCTTACATGGGTCCAACCCATGCTTCCGCTGCGCTCCCTTTATCTATAAGCAACCATTGCTCAAGACAAAGGATCTCTTATGTTGAAATCAAAAAATTTCAATATAAGAGTATTTCAACACTTATACATGCTTAATTCAATTCATACAATATGAATATTATGAAGCTTCATGAATGACTAGAGTATAGATAGTAGAATGATGACACTCATCGTATCTACATCCATCTAAACTCTTAAAAAAAACATTGGTTCATGTAGGTATTCAAACATTTTGAATACGTCATCTCTTATGGAGCCACCATTCTGCATGATGTAGAGAACCATGTCATTCATGATTAAATGTTGAGAGCATGCATGTATGCCAGAATATCTTCATTGATTTTATAAGGATTATTTGACAATTACGATCATCATCAATATGTCACTTCTAAAGTACATTTGATGAGAGAGCAAGACTATAGAGACATACAAACCCTAGGGTTGTAGTCTTATTATCTATTTAATTGTCATTCCTCATTATTACGAGGAAACTTGCACATTGCAACCACATACATTATGTGTCCAACTGCAAGTACAATATCTGGATCATGAGTCTAATTCATGATATTTAACTGGTTATTTATTGAGTATAGTATTGAGTGGGTTTAGTGAAGGATTTATCTGAAATAAGAAATTTGCACAAATATATATAAATATATATACACATTTTACTTTGATTTAGGAATTTTTATATCAAAGTTGTCTTGCCTTGTCAACACTGAAAGTTCATTCCCTTAGTCACTTTCAATGCAAGAGATATACTTACCATTATATCTCAAGCAAGATCTGGGATCTCCTTCCTTATCTTTGTTGCATCCCAATAATATGAGAACTTATAACTCAGATAAAAAGAAGCGGGAACACATTCCGCCTTGCAAGTCCAACTTGCATCTCCCAATTCGGTCTTTAACACCCGGGCCCACCACCCCTAAGGTGATGTTGACCCGTCATTAATTGAACCAACCATCAACAGGAATACAACTCGCTATGCGCAATCCAATATCGCCCCAATAATATGAGGACTCAATATTGGGGTCACTACGCATACGTCCTTACTCTTTCGAGAAGCGATGAGCCCGATCCAAATGGATCATATGCAGGAGCTGTCACTTCGGACATGCGTCTCCTACATACAATATCTGGCGACGGAACCCTTCGCCTTGACGGGAGACCATGGATGTCACTTATGTGATCCTCCATATCATTATGAATCTCATTCATTACGATTAATTCTTCCAAGGGAAATAATAAATCTATTCATAATAGAGGTGTTCTTAATTAGATATAATTAACTTAATCATAATAAATTAATTATCAATCCAATTCAATCAATCAAACTTGATTGTCTTACTTGAATATATATGGTATTATTCTCAAAGTACGTATTAATTCGTATTTTAATAATTAGAAAAAATATAACTTAATCCCTCGGACATTATCCCGGCCCTACCCGCTGTCATGGCCAGTACCGGCGGGAGTGGGACGGACCGCATACGTTGCAACCCGCTACCCCAGCGATCCCTGACTAGACACCACATCCGCCTCGGGAAAGGATAATGCCAAATTGATTAATTTGTACTTGAGATGATCATCGGTTCTTCAACCGAAATTATACCATATAGTAATCAAAATAGTTTTTGATTATAAGGAAATTTGCTAGATAAATTCCCAATCCTATTCAAGCAAGGAGTTTGATGATTGAGTTTCCAATTATGATCTAGATCAAATCTAATCAATTAATTGGTTGAGGCCAAGTCAATTAAGGAAATAATCATCTTCCAATATTTCTCAAATATTTTCCATAATTATTTCTTGAAATTAACAATTAATTTCATTAATTGACAATCACATGGTTCTTGATTAAGAATGTAATTTCAGCAGTGACCCCTACTTACTAAAATTAGCATATCTCAATCATATTAAATCCAAATTAGACAAAATCAATTTTCATGGATTGCTAATTTGAGTTAGGACAGAATCCAAGTGATGTTTCACGCATTTCGAGGCAAGTCTAAACAGTAATTAACATTTTAATCACGTTCAGATCTATAGTTCCCGCAGCAGTGCATACATGTTCATTAAAACAACCATATGTCGAGCATACGAAATCTGATTTACACAAACTCAGATCCTATGGTTTCCTTATTTAATGGGAAAAAATTACAAGTTTAAATTCGTGTTTAAACAATTTAAACAGTGCCGAATTTATTTACTAAACAGATCTGCGAAATCAAATGCGATGAAAACTTTCGCGACCTTAACGAACCCAAGTCGTCCTCGGTTAGCGAATCATATTCGAAACCATCGACCTAAGGCTCTGATAACACTTGAAGGATATGGTTAGATCCTCAAGCGCATCACGGAAACGTGAGCGTCGTATCGAATACGACGAGGAGCGACTAGTCGCACTAGTTGCTCGATGCAGCGGAAATTAAAATTTTCATACGACGAAACCACATGATCCAAGAACACTTCTAAGATCGTTTAGTCTAAACCACAAACAAGTATTAGGATTACCTCTTGAAGCGTGGTTGCGATCGAGTCTCTAAATAAAGAGACCTCCTGTCTCAAGTCCGATCCGACGGAGGAGACGCTTGCGAGCGTGGGGATGAACCGCGTGCTTCTCGCAATCCATGTTGATGATCCAAGCGGAGGATCTCCTGATCTCGACACACGAGATACGACATCTTCTTCACGAGCGAGGCATACCGAAGTAGACGAAGATCCACGAGCAGACGATCGGGCAGCATAACGGTGACACTGCGGCGATGGAGAAGCTCTCTAGGGCATCCATGGTGGACGGCCATGAGAGGGAGAGAGATGGCGTGTAGAGAGAAAGAGAGAGAGATGTGCTTCTCAAGCAATGTGTGTAAAGAAGAGCAATGGGGTTCCTATCCTTTTATAGGGTTTTGGGATCCATGGATCTCAATCCATGGGACATATAAAATCAATGAATGAGATTGATTTATGTCAATCCAATGGTCAAGATTGTTGTTGGTAAAAACCAACAACTTTAGATTAAAATATAATTGACAAAATCAAATATAAATCAATCCAATAAATAAGGAGATAATATACATGGAGATCAAATCTCCCATGTATTATCAAGGTGGACGGCCACCCATTCCAAATAGGACATGGGTGCCGCCCACCACATACCATGTGGGGCAATCTCATGGAAATCCATGAGATTGCATGATTCCTTGATTTTCTCCATTATTTATTTCCAACAACTTTTGTTGGTATTTTATTCAACAAAAATAATTCACAATTAATTTTGGGAATATTACAATCTTGACATTGGAAAATTGTGAATCATATTCACAACCCAAAACAACATATAATTTACATTGTCAATTAATTACACAATGTGTATCCAATACACACAATAATTAATCAACAAATATAAATTATAATTAGCTCTCTCTAATACGTTATAAATCGCATTTATAATATATTATGAATAATTGGATATTGCTATCCACATTATTCTCATCCATGATAATTAAATCATATTTAATCATTTGGATATCTTTTTCTCATGTGTTCAAATAATATGAATCACATTCGCATTATTCACATCTTTGATAATTAAATCACATTCAATTATCTTAGATAACTCTCTTTATAATATGAATCAAATTCAAAATAATCATGATAATTAAATCACATTTAATTATCCATTTTTTCAATGTTCGGATACATATCATCAACAATGAAATTATCCTGAACCCATTCAAGGATAATGCGCTTTCTCCGTGAATACTTGGAGATAAGGACAGGGCGATTGTATTGTTCCACGTATAGTGACATGGATATTGAGATCATATCTCAAATCCAGATCACGGGCCTCCCATAGATGCTTGATTAAATCAAGACCGCAAATCTAATCTTCTCATTGCATCTGAATCACATTCAGATCAATGTCCAACATTTGGATAAGATCAGATTACTTCTCTACTGAGAGGAGTCACTAAAATCCAGACCCGTTTCATCACTCCCTAGGAATGGAAGCGTCTTGGTTATACAATCGTTTATGATCACATCACCCTCAGGTATTCCCAATACCTGCACATCCTGTATACTGGAAGACTCAGAATAAACCCGAAGTATTAGATCAACTTTATACTGTCTACATCAGGGTTTTATCAGTAAGTTTCTCATTTTGATCATTGGGAGTTGGTATCGATCATATACTTTCCAAAAGCATATATCATATCTAGGTATTGATCATATACTTTCCAAAAGTATATATCAAACCTACAAATTCAGTCAATCTTCCAAAGCGAGCGATTATGCGCACAGAATTTGATTCTTCCCAATATCTCATGAGTGAGCTCATGTCTTCCGGTTCAGTAGTGAACCTGTATGATCCCTTTGAGAGATCGTATTACTCATATGCCCTTATATGCACACCAGCGCGCCAGTGTATAGACCTTGATTAGGTCATCAACCTATTGGTCTGCCAAATGTACATACTCAGACATATAGTAACACATCTGTCTCTGGTCAGAGGATGTGTGCCTATATCATGACAGCATATGATATATGACTTTGGTTATCTCGATCTCGTTAAGTCAACTCTTTGACCTAACTAATCTGACACCTCCGAATCTCTATTCCTATGCAGAGGACCTGCATCAAGAAGTCAGTCAGATATCAGCCTAACTGAGAAAGGATTGCCATCTCCTACTCAGGCTGGAGATCATCTCTTAATAATCATTTGACAGTGCTTGATGAGTCCTCAATCTAACTCATTAGATATTTATCTAAGCACCAACCTCTATGATTCAATAATTGAATCAACAGCTGTATGATCATTAAGATGGCCATGGTACATAACCCTAATTGTACTAAGGGACCTATTATGCAAATTATGTACTCTTCATTTCAGATTAAGGAGTGAATTGCAATAACATTTATTGCATAATGGCTCGCCGTGGGCTCGCATGTCCAACACATCTCACATGTCCGCTTCTGCTTTCCTCTTAGCTCGACACTGGCACTTTCCACGACCACCCGATCGTACCACCCTAGATCTAATCTCAACCTCTCGTTAGCGCCCCACCTCGTAGACATTGGATCACGAGATCCAACGGCCACGAGACCTTCGTCAAACTCTGGAGGCCCTCTTTCGCACGTCTTCCACTTCATGCAACCGCTTCTCACTTCCCTTTTCCTCCATATCCTCGTCCACCATCTCCACTCGCCGACGACTCCACGGCGTAGCGCGGTCATCCACTTTCCTCGCGGGAAACCACTCGCCTCACGACTCCCACTAACCAGCTCCCTATTCCCCACACAAATCATGAAGAACCTCATCAGAACCGCCAACTCCCTCCTTTATATACTCCCTTGCCGCCACCTTTCCAATGGTCCGCCTTTATGTGGGGCTCCGCCCAACAAGCCTCCGCTCCTCGGTGAAAGCGAGAAAGTGCTATGGAGTGTGAAGATGACAAACATCCCCAGCGTTGACCCCTGGCTGATGTCAGCCATGCATACGATGCTCAATCACCACCCAGTTTCTCCGAGGGGTCGCCGGAGTTTAGTGATGACCCGAGCTCCCCTCGGAGCTCAGCACAGACCGCCGCCTTCACCAAACTCTGACCAGGTAAGCCTCTGATCTTCATTGCATTTTCTCATTCTTTTCTCTTATTTAATTAGGCCTTATCATTCACCTTCAACCTCCATTAATCCTTGCCTCCGCTTCATCACACACCCACCATCCTCGCACCAGTCGAAGATCATCTCCTCCACCTTCTTCGCTACAGATCACACCCGACCCACTTCTCCTCCGATCGTTGGAGACAGAGCTATGTCCCCCATTCCTCCGCTCACCGGGGACCCACTTCACTCACAACAACCCACTCCATACACGCTTCGGCTACCAAACTAACATATGCAGGTACTCAATCGCCAATGGCCGAAGCCTTGGCTCGAGCTTCCTTGGCGAGCTCCGACTCTAGCATCTGAGCGTCGACGACCCCTTCCAGACCTTGCCGCAGCTTGCTCGGACTTCCAGCTTCATCGGCGAACGTTCAGAATGCTCCGGGGAGTTTCATCGGGCCCGTACAAGCGAGGCGGAGCTTGGAAGACGTCGCCGGAGGATAGAACTCACCGCCAGCCCCGCGGCTGAGGAGACAGCTCCAGATTCTATAGGCGCCGTTGGATGCACCTCCTCGGTATCCATCCAACGGATCACACTCGGCCACGTCGATGCTGTCTACAACTTCCAGCCACCGTCAAATCTTCAACAATTAGACGACCACCAGATGTCCACGTCACCTTCTTCAGAAGCTACAACAACCGTCCTATCTTTTTGATCGGAAGGCCCACATTCGTCCACGTGTCTACTTTGAGCCTCAGCTCCGGTCCTCAAGGCTTGGATACCCCAAGCCTCACGAGCTTGCCTTCGACACCGAGCCTGTAGTTGAAGCACATCCGAGTTTTCCTTGCTCCCGAACCTCACCCTCACGTGCCCAATCATGTGTTTGGTCGAGAAATTTGCAGAAGGCCCCCCGCCACTTCTCAATATTACGACCCGATCCAGAGAGCATGTGCATCCCACACGTGCCTGGTGTATTTTGCATTCAAACCCCTTCAGGTTTAAATAATTGCAAATATACCCTCGTGTGTGTGGGTAATTTACAGGGAAGGCCTCTCAACTTTTGCTATTTGCATTTTAGTCCCTCTCAGGGACCTGTTTGCTAGTTATTTTCATGTTTATTGCATTTATGCCCCTGGTTTCATTTGTGAATATCTTGAGCATCTTATCTCCGTTTGAGTTGATTTCGGTCTCATTTTGAAGCTATTTTAATTTTCTTTCTGATGGCATATTTTTATTATTTGACACTCTGATATTTGATGCTATGATGTACTACTTAGTGTATCTCATATAATGCCTTTCAGGCCTTGTATCACTTAGTTAATTGAACTAGCTTCTTGATTTCAACATGAGATTGACTCATGATTAAATGGCTCGAACTTTCTGACTAATTAAGGCATATTTGCATTACTCTAATCTTGCATTTCCTTGCATAAAAAAGTGAATAAAAAAATTTGCATATCTTCATGTTTGTTTATGCATCATGTCGTGTCTTCATGCATTCATTGGCCTACGAATCTTTGATTCTTCACTTAGTTTAAGTAATAAGAGTCCAAATATACGCTTAAGAGGCTCGTGTCCCTGAGTTTGACCTTGGGCTTTCCCAAGCAAAAATATAAATTGACCGCTTCCTTGGTGTTAATTGATGCATTATTCAAGCGGTTTTTGATTAACTTGATTCTATCCGACTGCAATGAAAGTGGTTAATTCCGCATTATTAAGAGGGTAAAATTCAGTTCGTCAGTAGGGAGTTCATCTTCAAATGCCACCCTGATGGAATCTACAAAGGACATGAATATATCATGCTCTAAATACGGGTTCAACAACTATCTATTGACTATGAATGATTATGCATTAGATGACAATTCATATATCATAATACTACCATTGTCAAGCACAATCTTCATCACAAATGGCCCAGTCCACTTGCTTTTATGTTTGCCTGAGAATATCTTTAACTTCGCATCAAATAACCAAACCTTCTCACCAGGCTCGAAAGCCTTTCTTCTGATATGCCTGTTATACCAATGCTTGGCTTTCTCCTTGTACATTAGGCTGTTATCGTATGCATAGTCTTTGAATTTCAAGAGTCTATTCAGATTGATCTTCTAGTTCTGACCACCTTCGTCTGAGTCTAAATTACAAATATTTACTTCCCAAAGAGTTTTGTGAATGAGTAGGATAAGCAGATGGCATGGTTTTCCATATACAAGGCGATAGGGAGATATACCCAATGGAGGCTTGTAGGGGGTCCAATAAGCCCACCGAACGGAATCAATAAGTTGAGACCAGTTCTTCATATTCAGATTACTAAGTTTCTAAAGAATAGTATTGATCTCCTTATTAGATAACTCGACCATTCCATTCAATTGTGGGTCACGATGGTTGATTCTTTATTCTCTTCCAAGTTTCTTTACTTCTTTATTCAAAAAATGGCCACCCCCATCTAAAATCAAGATCTTGGGAATACCAAACCGTGAGATAATGTTATCCTTTAAAAAGCGATAGAAAGTATGACTATTAGCGCCTCGAGGGGGGGATATCTTCCACCCAACGATTCACATAATCGAAGACGAGAAGGATGTATTCGAATTCCTGACTGTTCGGAAACATGCCCATAAAGTCAATGCCCCAAGTGTCAAAAACATCAGAGATCTAAATGTACTTTAGCGGCATCAAATCTTTGGAATTGAGGCTCCCTCCCAATTTCTGACAGTCAGTGCATCCTCTCACATATGTTGCTGCATCCTTAAATAGTGTAGGCCACCAGAGGCCACTCTGCAATACCTTCTCTCCTTCTCTACCCTTATACCTCAAGAATGGTGTCCTCTTGCTTTGAGCTTATGATAGTGCTTGAGGACATTGATGTACTCCTCCAGAGGAATGCACCGATGCCAAATGCAATTTGCACCTTCCCTAAAGAGGTATGGATCTTCCTACTTGTAAGAATGAATATCAGACAAAAACTTATCCTTCTTTTTTCGCATCCAATATTGTAGAACTTTCTCAGAGACGAGATAGTTCACAATATGGGCATACCAGGGGTGAGACGCAACACTAAGAATAGATTCATCGGGAAAGGTTTTTGTTATCGGTACACTAACTAATGGAGTCTTTGCACATTTGTATTCTGAAAAAATGATCTGTTACCGTATTATTGACTCTATGTCTATCTCTTATTTCCAAATCAAATTCCTAGAGCAGAAGGATCTAACAAAGCAGTCATGATTTGACATCCTTCTTTTGTTGTAGGTACCTGATATTGGAGTGGTCAATATAAACAATAACTTTTGAACTGAGAAAATATGAATGAAACTTCTCGAGGGCAAATACAACCGCCAGCATCTCTTTCTCTGTTATGGTATAATTCGTCCGAGATTCATTTAATGTTCTGCCAGAATAGTGAATGGCATAAGGTAATACATCCCGTCTCTGTCCCAATACAACCCCAATGGAAAAATCTGCTGCATCCATCATGATCTTGAATAAGAGAGACCAGTCAGGTGGCTGTAGGATAGGCGCCTGAGTGACAAGATCTTTCAACTAAATAAATGCTTTAAAAATTTTATCATCAACAATAAAACCGGTCTCCTTGCCTATCAGTTCTTTGAGAGGTCGGATAATCTTGTGAAGTCTTGAATGAATCTTCTGTAGAAACCAACATGCCCTAGGAAAGACCTCACATTCTTCACCGTTCTTGGTGGCTCGAGTTTTGTAATCACATTCATCTTTGTTGGGTTGACCTCCATACCTTGTTTTGAGATGACACGACCCAACACAATTTCTTCAGTCACCATGAATTGACTTTTCTCCCATGATAGAACCAAATTCACTTCATGACATCTCTGCAGTACTTGGTCTAGATGCACAAGACAAGCATCGAAACTATCACCATAAACCGAAAAATCATCCATAAAAACCTCGAGAAGACTACCCATCATATCAAGAACACAACCAACATATATGTTTGGAATATAGAAGGTGCGTTACACAATCCAAAGGGCATCTGCTTGAAGGCATAGGTGCCAAACAAACAAGTGAAAGTTATCCTCTCTTGATCTTCTTGGGAGATTACCACTTGGTTGTATCCAGAGTACCCATCCAAGAAGCGAAAGAACTCTTTCCCTTCCAATCTTTCAATCACTTGGTCAATAAAAGGTAGAGGAACATGACTCTTCTTGGTAGATGAGTTCAGGCGCTTGTAATCAACACAAACGTGCCATGATGTAGGTACTCGAGTAGAGATCTCTTCTACTTGGTCATTAGTAACCACCATAATTTAGAATTTCTTCAAAAATATGTATAATGGGTTTACCCATTTAGAGTTATACATGGGATAAATAAAGCCAGCCTCACACCGATTCATTATCCCTTTCATAACAACATCTCAGATATTATGATTTAGCCTGCATTGAAACTCATGGGACGACTTGTTGTCATCCTCTAAGTAGATATGGTGCGAACACATGACCATATTTATCCCTTGAAGATCTGAGATGATCCAACCAAGAACCTTGTAGTTTTTCTCTAGAATCTCTAGCAAGCGAGATTCTTGATTTGTGGTCAATTACGAGCTGATGATGACCGGATACTAATTAGTCTCACTCGCAAAAAAGGCATACTGTAGATTTACTAGAAGAGGCTTCAACACCTGTGGAGTCTGAGTCAGCTTCTCACTGATTTCTAAAACTGTCCTGGTTGTTGGTGCATGATTTAACAGGGTGTTGTCCACCTCTATCACTCTTGGCTAAGACAATAAAGTACCGAACATATCTGCGATGATTCCCTCTTGTTTGGTTTAGGATGAATTTCCGTCAAATAGATTGATCAACTCATCTTCAATCTCCCCATCAACAAATGAACATAAATTGACCATGCTTTCCAGATCCTCTTTTGGGAAGAGGATTCATGTGTCAAGATGTCATTTAAAGAAAAATATGAATCTCTGATGTTATCAACGATGTCACAGTATTCTGCAGTTGGTTCAGGCTCACTTCTCTCAGATGCACTATCTACAGCTTTTCGCTCAACGATCATATCAATAGTGACTTTCTCACTGTAGGAGTGGAATTTCATATTCATAATCAACTACCTCTTTGGCAGTTCGAAGGAATGACCAACCAAGTATGATCAATGTATGCAGTAATGGTGCAAAGGAATCCATGTCCAAGACAACAAAGTCCACTGGGAATTTCATATCATGTACAGTTATGATAACGTCTTCCAATAAACTTCGGGGTCGCTTAATTGATCGATAGGAAAACTGAAGGACCACACTCGTTGGTTTAAGTAGATAGAGCCCTAATTCCTTAAGAAGTGATGTGGGCATGAGGTTAATGGAGGAACCACTATCAATCAAAGTTCGCTCAAAAGTATGATAAAAAACTTCACATCTGATTAAAGGTGCTCCCTTGTCTTTCTTTTTCACCGGGAGGTTGCTGATCGTGTTCACACTAGCCATGATGAGGATGTTATTTTTTAATATATTATGTCAATTTTACATGGATGAAGCTTTGATTTTCATGCCACCTTCAGTCCTTTCTTAACACTTGGCAAGCATTCCATGGCTTTTAAGAATGGAATTTCCAAAAAGATATTTTGTAGGATTTCCACAATGGTAGGATACGATAATGTTGTTTTAAAATTTCTGATTTTTTTAGTTTTCGTAGCATATGGAAATGGAATATTTACATCATCAAAAGCATTGTTTTTATTGACATGAGAATCATATTTTACAAATGGGATGGCTAGAAGGGGTGCAATCATCCAAAACAGAAGAAAATGTAAAGACTTGAAATTCAACGTCATCGACTAGCACGAGATCTGCTGTTGGTGTTGGCATCTCGTTGGCTAGCTCGGCTCAGCCTTGGTTATTATTTTATTTTTAGTATTTTTGGTTTTCCTCATTTTTTGTATTTTATCTCTGGTGTGGCTCCTCCGGTCCTCCTCCTCCTCCTTCACCCGAACCTCCTACTGGATCGGCTGATGCAGACCCTGTGAAGCTTTATTTTTCCCTCGTGTAGTTGCAGATGGCTATAGGAATCTACTGCTGGTGAGAGTCACATTGTTAGATACCAGAATAATTCATACCTGACTCAATGGGAATGAAGGACATCTCACAGACTATCTGCTCCTTACGATAGAAGTTGTTGGGATTTGCTTTGACCTAGGTTGGAATAATCATTTTGGTTGTCGTCAGGTCATCTAGCTTCTGGCTCATCTCGAGCATGCTCTTCACATGTTGTGCTAGGCAGTCGTGGGATGGATTCACTAGTGTTGCCTTATGTTGCTCGATGGGCAGGGCTTACTGACACTAATAACTGAGCAGAGGCTGTAACAGATAGTCTTGTGGAGGAGGATACTAACAATGCATGGGAGGAGGGCACTGTTGTCGATGTGGGGCATTCAGTTGTTGGTGATATGACTGATGGAGATATGCCAGTTGTTGGTATGATTGTCTCCAGATGTTGTCATGATGTGGAGATTGGATCTGTTGAGAGGGCTGGTGGTGAACTATCCTTCCACCTTGATGGTTCTGTTAGAATGGGCATATGGCCGATGACTGACCTTGATGGTGTTCGTCATGATGAGTCAGTTGCATGCCATTACTCCACATGTTTCTCACCTCCTGAATGTGGGGCGGAGGTGGTAAGAATGACTTGACGAAAGATGGTTGAGACTCAAGGTGGTAGAACACCATCTGCTACTGCGGCTCAATAGGAGTCTCAGCTGTTTGGCTCGCAAACTGACAACTGTTGATGGAGCTGACCATGAGTTCCAACTACTTGGTGATCTGGACAAGCTTATCAAGATTCTTCATCCTTCGTTCAATCACAAATAGTTTTTCCATGTCCTTTGATCGCTTCTCAATGATGTCCATTTTGGACAGGTGGTTGCCAATGATGCTGAGATTCGAGCTCTCGCACCTATCCTCTTTTTGTGAAGCTGCCATGTTAACATATTTGTGGAGAATCTGTGACTATTTTTGATAAGTATGGGATGAAGAGATGGCAACCTCTCCTTCACCCATTTCTAACAAATTTGTCAGACCACGTCTTCATCCTTGTTGAAATATGATCCACCATAGGCGGCATCCATCAACCTTTGACTCTTCTCAGTCAAGCCCCCCAAAAAATGCTGGACCAAGCTGGTCTTCAAAATATCATGATGGGGGCATTTCTCAAGCAAATCTTTAAACTTATGATACGCTTCTTGAATTGATTCTTGGGGTCCTTGGGAGAAGCTGGCAATCTTGGCCCGTGTCTGATTAAGACAACCCAAAGGATAATATTTGTGGAGAAATGTAGACTTCAATTCCTCCCAGACCGTCACCACCTTCCCCAAATGGTTGATCTAGTAGAGAGCCTTATCTTAAAGGCAGAATCGGAAGCCAATCATTTTGACTACACCCAACGGGATGTCTAGGGTAGTGAGTGGTTCCATAAATGCGACCAAATTACTACATATGGATACCTCATTGGTGTTCTCGTGGAATGTCAGAAAAAGAGACAAGAGTTGTGGTTTCAACTCAAAGTGTCAGTGGATTGGTGGAATCTGAATCCACTAGATCACTTGGCCAACACCAACATTGTATGTCTCTTTTAACGTGAGCTTAGGTTCCTCTCTTCTCTCCTCTGCTTCCTCTCGATAGAGCCCAACTGCCTTTTTTTCTCCCTCTCCTCGTCTTCGTTCTCTCTCTCTCTCTCTCTCTCCTTAGTTCCAGGAGCATCTCTCGGAATGTGACCTGTATATCGACCTATGCAATCAGTTGCTATTATATCACTTATATGTAGGCGGGGATCTATGCATTGGCTTCATTCTACTTAATTTGTTGAGCCTTCCCTTTTTGCGGAGCCATGAAAGTATATGGATTTGACGAGAAATCCAGACTGGGTCTTTCGGTTGCAAGAGAAAATGCACCCTGATTAGACTAGAAATAGGCACCAGATGTAGAGAAGATTTTAGAATTAGGGTCAATTTTGGACTTTATTAAGGTTGGAGATGTGAATGGAGGTTGTTCTATCTCCATTCGGAAGGAAGACAATTCGGGCCAAGAGCAATCCTGATGTATTGGAGAAAAAAGAAGCAGGGAGTATTGAGAGTAGTTTATAAAGTCTGAACCAGTTTTTCTAGAATTGCCCTGAATTATTGGAGAAGTTGGCATCAAGGAATTGATATGGGTATCCTCAGAGTTTGAACTAATCCATCCCTAAGTCAACATCTTGAGAGGAAAAAGGAGTGAGATAAAAAACAGAGGATGCGGGAATGAAATAGAAGATAATGTAAAGAGGAAAGGCTCAAAATGAGCAAAATGGAGAAGATAAATAAATAGAGGCAAGATAAAAAATGTACAAGTATGGTGGACTGTGATCTTTGACCTAAACTAGATCCAAACAAACCACAATGCAATTGGATTCACCAACTCAACACTAGTGAAACAATGAAGGTTTGTCTATTTATCTTGTCATTTTTTATTTGTTGTAATCAAACTATCTTTCAAACTTTGGTCCTTATCTCTACCCCTATTGGTGAGTGAGTACTACCAGACAAGCATCCTATACTTCCGACTACATTTGTAACCAATAGCCTGTACTTTTTTCAAGGTTCTTGATATCGGACTTGGGCCCACTACTCATCTAAAAAAAGAGAGAGGAAGTCGATGTAGTGAATCAAAATTTCCCCCCCAAGGGTACTCGGACGTGGCGGGATGAGACAGGGTCCTGCCATCACAATACCCCTATGCTTAAGTAATTAAGACTAAGCCTGTAAGCAGACTCGGTCCTACTCTCCCATGCACCAATAGAAGCACTATTACTTCACAGACCTAGGCGATAATCAAGGCAGTACTTAGGCTGGGATTTGGGCTCTATTCCTTAAGACCTGCACCTCACTCAGTCTGGAAGATACATGAAAACAATGATGGCTTTATGAACCCAAAACAATGAAGTCCATATAGATTTTATTTGGGTCAAAGTTTATTTCGCAGTCCCCTTGCTTTATTTTTTTGGAGTTCTAATTTTTTGAGTAATTTTCAACAATGCTTAACCAAATTTCCGATTCTCAACTATTTTAAGTATGAGAAAAAATGGGGGAGAAAGTTGAAAAAGCTAATGCATATGAAATGATGAATGCATATTCTAGAGTAGGGATGCATACTTACTCTAGCACTCTACATGCAAAATGATCTACACGTATAGTTTAAACTAAGCTATATGATCCATCGAAGAAATCACCCTAGATAGGAATTGTTATTATCAGGAAAACCACTTTATTTTATATCGAAGTACAAGCACAAAACCATAGGTACATAAAGATATTAGGGCTTGGGACCAAGTTATCAAGTAATAAACCTAAGTTCAGACGGCTCAATCAACGAAGATATAAATAGAAAAAAATTAGAAAACATACGTTACGAGAAATAAATTAAATTAGGTGAAAAATAGGGAGAATAAAAATATAGAATGTGGTATAAATGTGGTAAAATCGATCAGATCCCTGGGTGAATAGACACCCGGTAAAATAGAATCGATAATGTCTAATTGTCTAGAGTGTCATGTATTATTACAATTTATAAATGAGTTACTCTCTCACACAAAAATAAAACTAAGCTAAACTAATTCTAATCAACTCTTGGTCTGCTCCTGTTGCTCCCTCCAGTCGGCTCTGTCTAAATGAGCCGACCTCCACCTCAATCGGGTATGGTGGGTCCCCTAGGAAATATGCCCTCGCTCCACAGGCCCTTGCAACAAAATCAAACAAGAGTGTGATTATAACAATTAAACAATTATTAAACAAAAATAAAAAAATAGATAAAATAAAGCAGATAATATATGTACACTAATCTAATATATTGTTGCTTTTCCCTAGCAATGGTATCATTTGTTGAAGTGGACCGATCGTAGTGTGCTAACAAGCTAGCACACGAATGGCTACGTTGACCAATCCAAATTCAGACAACAATTATCCCGCAATTATATTAAGAGATAAATGCGTAGGTTAGAATTTATTATAACTTTACATGAATATGTGTATAAGTGTAAGCATGTAAAGTGTCGAACACTAGGAGGCAAAATAGAGGGTAGGTAACCATTGCAATTAATAATAATTAGTTCTTTTTGGATTTTAATTTTACGTGTTTTATGTGGGCTTTCATTATACATATTTTCATGGATTTTTAATTTAAATTTTATTTTTTAGTTTTATTCCTTTATTTTTATATTTTATTTTTAATTTTGCAAAATTTTAATTTCTTTTTTATTTTTAAAACAAGATATGTATAAATAATAATAATATAGATATTATATCTTATGTAAGTACTATATAGTGTATATAATAATATATATATTTATATTTTTATTTAAGTCAAAATAAAGCCAAAATAAGAAAAATAAAATTTTTTGTGCTTTTTATATTTTGCTCTATTTTAGGTAATTTTTATGTATTTTTTTCTAAAATTTGTGTTTTTAATGTAATAAAATGAAAAATGAATTTAATAAATATATGAGATTGTTTAGGGTTTAATAAATATTTATTATCCAAAAATAACTTAAAACTATTTTTAATAGATAACACATTAGGGTTTTGGGACCCTGAGCCCATGTGCAGGTAGCCCCCTGCGCTCTCAATCCACACCGTCCAACGGCTCCCACAAACCTTCGGTTGACCCCTCTGCCACAAAAAAACCCCTCGTATCCAACCCCCACCTCTCACTCTCTCGATCTACCTCCTCTCCAGTTCCAAACCTCGCATCGCAGCAGTGCGACCTACTAGCCGTGGAGCTCCACCTGCTCAAGCCCTCCCGATCTCGCACTGCAGTAGCTCGGTCTAGGCTCCACCTTCTCAAGCCGACCTGATCTCGCACTGCACCAAGGCTATCGTCGTGCCCTCGCGTTGCAGCACCTCATCTCCTTGACCCTCGTGCCACAACATCTCAACCTACCAACCATGGGGCTCCACCCGCTCAACCCCCCTGATCCTGCACCACATCAATTCAGGGACCCTTGCATCACAGCAACTCAGGCTCACTACCCTTTCTTACTACATCTGCTCCAGATTTGCTTGGGGTGTGTAGTTTTTTTATGTAATGTGAGTAGTGTTAACTCTATATCATTGACTATATTATATGTATAGAACATGTTTTCGTAATGGTATTTATTTCTCTATCTTCTTTCAATCAAAGATGGACGATCTTCCAGTTCTGTATTAATTGATTAAAAGGTGAAGTGAGAGTTTTTTCTGCTTCCAGCTCCGTATGTAGTAAGCATTGATATGGGAAGTAGATTTGGGGACCAAGGGGGATTTTAACGTGACTAGGGATCCATGAAGTTATATGATGGACATATTCATCTTTTGTTGTCGAGGCCAAATCGAATATGGTGGACATATTCCCATCATATATCATGTTTTCTATATGGTGGATTACCGGTATCGAAGTATATTAGTGCTTCAGGTTCATGCTAATGCACTTGAAAATGGCATGTGTGGTGTAAATCTATCGTGCACTGCCCGATTTGTCTAGACAGAAAATTTACCCTTATATTACCTGAAGCATGCTCATTATATTTCAAATGACATTTATTTTTCAGTGATTCCATCTGAGTGATATTCTATTTTGCAGATGTTGGATGTCTATTTGTGAATGATTTGTGTGGTATTATCTCATTTTTGACATATTGTAGGTGCAATGTCGGTCGGTGATGAAATCTTAGGGAAAATGACTCATGATATCATTGATGAAGCATCGATAGATTTAGAAATTGGTGTGGATGAAGATATTGGGATTGGAGCGACTTCTATTGAAAAACCATTCACAGGCATTGAGTTTAGTTCGGATGCAGATGCGATCAAATTTTACAATTCGTATGCACGAAGATTGGGCTACTCTATATGCAAAAATAAATTGCATCGTTCACAACGAACAAATCTTCCAGTTGCTAGAAGACTTGTTTGTTCCAGGCAAGGTTTTAAAGATTTGAAGGAAAAAGAGAGGAGGGGTGAGAGGTTAAGCATATGCATGAAACCATATAAGGGTGTAATGCTCACATTTATGTATCTGTGAGCGATGCAGGGACTTGGGTTGTGTGAACATTTCATGAAGCACATAGCCATGATTTGACAAGTCCATCGCAAGTACAAAGGTTGAGATCACACAATGAAATTTCATCCTGCGCACAACTCCATTGAAAGTACAAAGGTGCATCCAAGATTTCCAGTGTTTTGAGTGCATTCAGTGAGAAAAATGTTACCAGTCAAGTTTGCAAAGATCAAATTAAATTCAATCGAAAAAACAATCTTGGTCAGGAGTGCATGGCTGTTGTGAGATGTTTTCAAGCCAAAATGACAGTGGATAGTGAATTCTTTTTTAGATTACAAGTTAATTATGATATGACAATTAGAAGTGTTTTCTAGGATGATGGACGGTCATGATCTTCTTACATGCATTTTGATGATGTTTTGTTCTTCAACACTGCATATACAACGAACAAATTTCTAATGCCTTTTACACCCTCTACATGCATAAATCATCACAGACAATCCACTTTGTTTGGATGTGCCCTACTTGCAGATGAAAGTACAGAAACCTTTATTTGGTTATTCAACACATGATTGCAATGTATGCATGGGAAGATGCCTCTTGGAATCATCACTGATCACAGTGATGCGTGAAGCCAATTCCTTGGTATTTCCATCAACAACACATAGATTTTGCATTTGTCATATTTGAAAGATTGCTTTTATTCATTTGCATTAATGAGATGCGATAAGCAGTTTGAACATGATTGTGAATGTTGGATTTATGGATGTCAAACTATCGAGGAGTTTGAAAAAAGATGGTAAGATTTTTGAGTGAAGTATAATATTGTAGAAAAAAGTTGGCTACATAGTATGTATGAAATTCGAGGAATGTGAGTACCAATCTATCTCAAAGATGTCTTCTTCATAGGAATGTCTTCATCTTAACGTTTCGAAAGTATCTACGCATACTTTGATGGATACGCTCATTGACAAACACCGTTATCTGAATTAGTATTGTAGTATGAAAGAGCCCCGATTGCACGTCACAAGTCTGAGGAAAGTTTAGATTTCAAAGCATTGAATACAAAGGCGACACTTTGGTCTTAACATCCAATGGAAGCACAAGAAACCACTTTCTATACACCTGCAAGTTTCGTGAATGTTCAAGATGAATTAAGAAGATCGTCAACTGTGAATGTCGTAAAGTTGCAAAAAATGGTGATGCAGTTACATATGAAGTTTATTCCAATGAGACACCACAACGCAAATTCAAAGTAGTTTTTTACCCAAAAGAAAGAAGATCCATGTGCTCATGCAAGAAGTTTACTTCTGAAGGCATTCTTTGTTGCCATATATTCTACATTTTCAAGAAGAAGGGCTTACATGAAATTCCTCAAGAGTATTTGCTACGTCGTTGGTCAATGAACATCAGATTTGTTAGAAAGAGGCAAAACAATGTTTGTGATAGCAAAGAGAGGCCAAGTCTTTATGGGGACTTCGATCATATTTCTCTAAGATGTATGATTGGGGAAGCTTAAATGGAACACATTTCAAAGTTGTTGTGGAAATAGCTAAAGAAGCCATGAAAAAAAATCAAGGAACTGCAAAAGAATGGAGCAAACATATAATCTCCTATTGCTGGTCAACCTTGACAGAATAATCCAAAGGGATGTAAATGTTGAAGTAGTTCCGACCACTGTCTTAAGGGAAGACCATTTCGATTTTTGGGTTCCAAAATGTGTTAAAGCTAAAGGGAAGCCTCATAAAGCTGAGAGAATAAAATATGGTATTGAAGTGTCTTCTTCGAAAGTAAATGTAAAGCAACAAACATGTGGATTTTGCGGAGATAAAGGACATTAACAAACCACATGCCTGTTGAGGGTAAGTTTAGTTTGTTTATATTTTTTTTTCAAATTCAACCTTATCCTAAACATGATGCTATTTCCTCTCCCGAAACAGGGTGCAACTTCATAATGTCTACGAGGATCTCCATGCAAATTTATGTGGGCAGTTATGGACAACAATTTTTTTTGTTGGGCAATAACTATTATTGTTTCTTTTTGTGCAGTTTAGGTCGGTCCGGGACAACTTTTTTGTGTTGATTCTGTTGGATAGTGATGATAGTTAGACCACATTTTTTTGTTTTCCTTATTGTTGTTCTTTTGTTGGATTGCTGAATTACATTGCACTTGTACCCCCAATGACATGTTTTATAATTTTAATTGAACAGTGACGACAATCATTTACTTTGAATCTGCGTGACAGTCATTTACTTTGCTTATGTGTGACTGTCATTTACTTCAAAACTATGTTTTGTTGTGACCAACATTTATTTTGCATGTGGTCCAATATGGACATGACAACATTTTGTAACAATGCAATTCTAAATAACACCACAAAGTTATGGGATGAATATAAAATAACTCTGAACAGAAGTTTCAAACTATAATTGATATCATACCAACCTCTTTGCTTTCAGGAAACCAAGAGCTACTTGTTCTACCTTCCATATTGATACTATCTGACATAAATCCATGTTAGTCTTTTCTTTAATTTTGCTTCAACACTACTTCAATTATATTACCACTCTGTATTAAGCACTAATACCACTCTGTATTCAGCACTAATTCAATTAGATTACCACTATGTATTCAACATTACCTAAATTTTGCTCTTTTCGATTTAAAAACGTTACGCCAATCATCGATATTACACATATGAAAGGCAACATATACATTCAACAATATGCTCCCATCAAAGTTCATCTCATCAACTAAGAGGGCTGGACATACATACATTCATTAATAGAGTCACATTCGAAATGATAAACTTAGTTTTTACTCTCTATACAAATAAGAAAATGTTAATTATCACATCTAACACATGTGAATCTTATTACATTTACCGGAAAGTGGTTAGAGTCAAATGGACATGACAATTACAATTATTGTTGCAATTGCATGAATCTCGTCCATGCATGAAAAATATATCGTAATTAGACAATACAAATTATTATTACTTCTTTAAAAAATGGACCATCTCATGAACGAATCAAGCAATATTTAACCGGTTAACTATTATCAGTACCAAACAAAAGAAAAACTCGTATCTATCATATGACATTGGTTTTATTGCAAGTGGGCTTTGAATACCCAAAAAATCTTCTAGCATAGTACATAGCTCTAGTAATTACTCATATGTATCGCCTTCACTTTTTCTATCATTTGCCAAATTACAACAATTAAGAGAGGCACAAATGAAGTGTAGATGTAACAAGCTGTATACAACAATAACAAGCTGTGTACAACAAATCAGACAGCAATAATATATTTAACCCAAGAAACTCAATAGCTACAGATGCATAATCTCACTATAACAAATCTAAAACCATCCATTTCTCACACATCAATACACACTACATTTGTTTCCCTAATCCACTGAGTAACTATGCCAATACAAGTCACAGTGGACCTCATGTTAATCACATTCTTTCCATCCTAACTACCTCTTTTAAATCCAACTAGATTTTACTACTAACATTATCCATGAAAAAACAACATTACACACAACATGGTGATCTGGAGCAGATGTGGTTGCTGCGATGCAAGGGTCACTAAGCTGCTGTGGTGCGGGATCAGGGCGGGTGGAGCCCCGCGGCTGGGAGGCCAAGATGCTGCAGCGTGATGGTTGGGGGCAGCTTGAGGTACAGCAAAGGGCACGCTGCAGTGTGGGATCATGGTTTATTTTTCTGTCTAGACAAATCGGGAAGTGCACTATAGCTTTAAACCACACATGCCATTTTCAAGTTGATTATCATGAACATGAAACCGTAATATACTTTGATGCCGGTAATCCACCATATAGAAAACATGCTCTATGATGGGAATATGTCCATCATATTCGATTTGGCCTTGACAACAAAAGATGTATATGTCCATCATATAACTTTATGGATCCCTAGTCATATCCCTTGGTCCCCAAATATACTTTTCATATCAATGCTTACTACATACAACACTGGAAGCAGAAAAAACTCTCATTTCACCGTTTAATCAAGTAATACAAAACTGGAAGATTGTCTATCTTTGATTGCAAAGGAGATAGAGAAATAGATACCATTAAGAAAACATGCTCTATACATATAATATAGTCAATGATATAGAGTTAACACTACTCACATTACATAAAAAATTACACTCCAAAAGCAAATCTGGAGTAGATGCAATAAAAAGGGTAGTGAGCCTGAGTTGCTGTGATGCAAGGGTCCCTAAGATGCTGTGGTGCGAGATCTGGATGTGTCGAGTAGGTGGAGCCCCACGGTTGGGAGGCTGAGATGCTGCGGAGCAAGGGTCGCGGAGACGAGGTGCTGCAACGTGAGGGCACGACGATACCCCTGCTGCGGTGCGAGATCAGGACGACTTGAGCAGGTGGAGTAGAGACCGAGCTGCTACAGTGCGAAATTAGGAGGGCTTGAGCAGGTGGAGCCCCACGGCTGGTAGGTCACACTGCTGCGGCGCAAGGTTTGGGACTGGAGAGGGGGTAAATCGAGAGAGGAAGATGTGGGGGTTGGATATGAGATTTTTTTTCTTTGTGGCAGAGGGGTCAACCGAAGGTTTGTAGGAGCCGTTGGATGGAATGGAAACATATGGTGCGGATTGAGGGCCAGGGGGCTACCTGCACATGGGCTCATGGTCCCCAAACCCATACATATATATATAATAAGAAAAAAAATCAGAAATAGAAAGAAATATTTTTGGATTTTTAGATAATTTTTGTTAATTTTTATGAGAATTTTAGTGTTTTATCATTTTTATTTTTTATGTTTTTAAGTTTTTAGTGATTTTTGGATATATGGCAAAATATATTGTAATATAGATAATATGATTTTTTTGAGGATTTTTGGAGATATTTTCTATTTTTTGGATTTTTATATGCCAAACAAGGAATATAGACATGTTTTTGTGTTTTTAAAAATAGGAAAATTAAGCTAAATGCCAAATAAAATTCAGGTGTTTCCAAGCATGGTTACATGCATCTAACAAAATTTCCTACAATTTTTACCACATGGAAAATATCTAATATGAACAAAATACAAGAAATAAAATATGCAGCAGTAGAGAGACTCAAATGCAATTAATTTAAAATAAGTGTGCATTTAATTACAGATCCAGGAAATTTAAGGGTATACACACAAATATACCATCACCTCATGTGGAGTAACGTGTGAGGTGGAAGGACCAAATAGTAAATGCAATAAAGCTTGGAGTATTTATTTTACACATTATACTTTATTTACAGTACTAAATAAATTTACAAAATGTACTGGGGGTTGCGTGCAATATACACAAAGAAGTATCGAGCTTAATGATCTTAAGAGCTATGCTCTCGACCTTAAATTGAAGCTGATGGCCCAAAAAATGAAGGGGACGACGAGTCTCTGACGATGCAATTTAGGTGAGACTCGATTCGTTGATCGGTGCACGATTAGGGGGTCTAGGTGTAGGATGTGGATGAAGAAGTGAAGGGTTGCTCAGGTGGGTCAGAAACAATATGACTCAGAATTAATGGATGGCCGAAGATCTAAGCTCCGACGAACTAGAAATTTAAGATTTAACGCTAGATAAGAAGAAATCAAGCTAAACTAGGCCTAAATTTATGCTAAGAAAAGAAAATGCAACCTAACGAACCTAAAATTACATCTTGTACTAGGTTAAAGACCAGGGAGCATGAACCTTACATGAAGTGAACTCCGACGATCTGGAACCAGTCCTCTCCACCTTATTCACACCGCAAATCAAATAGCCAACTTTCAAAGCCACCAAGGGGATCAATCCTAGGGTGATTTTTTGATTTATGGTGGAGTAGAAAGGATAAAAAAAGTGAAGGAAGGTGGAGGGTATTATTTATAGACACGGTGGAGGGCAGATTAGAAGGGAGACTGCGTGAGGATGGAAAGTGGTTGGTGAGAGCCATGGACATAACAAGATGGAGGGGTATGTGATGTGCAAGATTGATGAAGAAATCAAGAGGAGTGGAGTTGAGGAGAAGGCAGAGGAATTTGGAAAAGATGGGGGTCTCGAGTGTTCTGACAAAAGTTAGAGGGGTAGGCCGTGCAGGGAGCTGTTGATCGGGGGGTCATCACTCCTGCGCATCCCATTGGTCCACGTAGCACCGAATAAGATAAAATGGAAAATAATAAGGCAAATAAAAATAAATAATAAAGGATTTTATTAAATAGGAATTAAAAATAAAAAATGTTTATTATTTTAAAGATATTTATAGTGATTTTCTTTATTTTTACAACATTATTTATTATATGTTAATATTTACAAGTACATATACCTGTATCTTACATATTATATTTATATTTTATAAAAATATTATATTTTCATATTGTATATATTTATAACATTATTTAATACATATTTACATAATTTATGATATTATTTTATCATTTTAGTTATTTGTATAAATAATTACATGTATATACATTATATGTATAATATATCTATGTTCTATAATGTATTAATTATTTTAGTGAATTTTTAAATGTTTTATTTATGCTTATATTTTTAATATCATTCATATAATACACATAATTATTTAAAAATATAAAGAGAGCACAAGTATAAAGAAGAAAATAATCAACTATTTGTACATATGCCTTAGTACAAAAGTATACCAAAAGATTGGATTTTGTGTCTTAGGTCAATTTTAAATGAAGCTATCTTCATTAGATATGTAATTTATTTTAGAATACAATGGAGGTGAGTTTGGTCAATTTGAGTTCATATGGAGTAGATATTTCTCGTTGAAGTTCTATTTGCGGGTTTTTTTCATTTGTGTGTACAGTGTGCACTATGCATGATTTATACTGGCTATTTTTTTTATAATTTTCTATATATTTCATCTGATTCAACATAACATTGAGATGATTTTTTTTATGATATCAAGGAATTGTTTTAGAAACTCTAATTCCATTTTGGTAGGGTGAGCTCCGGAGAAGTATCTAAGAGAGAAACTTGGTGGAGTCAATTTCCTCAATGTATATCTTACGCGAAAAGAGTGGTGTAGGAGTATAATCACTATTCAATAAAAAGTCATTAAATCTTATTTGTTTTTAAACCAGGTAGGACAACATGCATAGCTTGTGTGAAACTCACTGATCCAATAATGTTAAGTGTTGGTAACAGTAGAGTAGGACAAGATAAATGAAGATATACTACTAGACCCATGTTACATACTACCCTGCTTGAAGATGAAAGCAGAGTCAAAACCCCGATCAGTCTCGAAGCTGAATAGGGATATATAGGACAATAAGGTAATCGCAACTACACAAACCAAGCACGAAGAAGACATGTATAGGAACTGGGCGCCCTAACGACACCCCAGAACCTTCAAAATTACAGTAGAGTCTCCAAGACTCACCACACTAATAGGTCTTTAGCTCCAGGACCAACTTTACCCAATGAAATAAATAGTACATGAACTTTCATAGCTATGTGAACATGCATACCGACACCTATGTGAAGGTGCATATCCACTCCTATGCATACCGAGACCTATGCGAATTGCATATACACTCCTATGCTTACCGAGACCTATGCGAAGGTGCATATTGAAGACCAATATGCACGGTACTCTCTCTAGCCCCACATGTCACGTACTACCTAGCATGAAGTGGCTTTGCAGGATTGTAAATCTACACCACAGTCAATATCGCGTTGAATAGGGCATAAAGCCAATAACGAAGAATACATGTGAAGTAAATAGGCGCTGAAAGCAAACCTAATTACCATTGCTTATAAAATGACCGTGTAGAGTAACACCGATATTGTTCCTATAAGGAGGGATAGGGGGAACTCAATTTTTTACAAATTTCATGTTGAAAACTTTATTGTTTGAGGTGTGCATAATAAAGAATAAAATGGTGTAATATTGTCTATATAAAATATAAAAAATTAGGGGTTCTTGATTATTTGTACAGTGTTTGACACTTATCTCCTGTACTTTATTCTTGGTTTACCTAGTGAATATTGACTTGGTCTCGGGGTTTAGGGTCATTCAGTATCTTTGATACTTCCTTTATTTTTTTATTTTCCTTTATTCTTTAATTTTGGATTTAAATGCATGTATTTACATGCTAATTACATATTGATGTTAGTTGTTAATTTATGCAAATTAATATTATTTACATGTGTTTTGCTATAGGATTTAAAGCCAAAATGGAAGAATAAATGTAGATGAATGCCAATTCATCAGGACTAATAAAGATATATCAAGAAGCTCTTGGAAGGAATCAAGATGGATAATTCCAAGAAAAGATTCCTTCCTTTAAGACATAGTATTCACCTATCTAAAGGAATGGATCCTCAAGCTGTTGAGGAAAAGAAGGCCATGTCTGGATGCCCTTTTGCGTCAAATGTAGGAAGCTTGATGTATGCCATGATGTGTGCAAGATCAGACACCTGTCATGCAGTGGGAGTGGGACAAACCATAAAGAGTTAGCATTTGTATACAAGAATCTTTGTTGGAGCGCCATCGTGTTCATTGTGCTTTATTATGACATCCTTATCATTGGGAATGATATTGGGATGATGACTATCTTAAGGCGTGGTTGCCCCATACTTTCGAGATGAAAGATCTCGAGAAGCCTCTCACATCTTGGGTCTGAAAATGTTCAGAAATAGATAAAATAGGGATTGGGACTGTCACAACAAGGACATGTCAAGAAGACGTTGGAAAGAATCATGATGGATAATTCCAATAAAGGTTTCGTTCCTTTAAGACATAATATTCACCTATCTAAAGGAATGACTCCTCAAATTGTTGAGGAAAAGAAAGCCATGTCCGGATGCCCTTATGCATTAGTTGTAGGAATCTTGATGTATGCCATGGTATGTACAAGACTAGACATTTGTCATGCAGTGGGAGTGGTAAGCCGTTGCCAATCCTACTACGGATAAAAATACTCGACCGCGATGAAAATCATCTTCAAGTACATGAGAAGAACTAAAGACCACGTCTTGGTTTATGGAGATAATGATCTCCAAGTCTTAGATTTCCAATCATATATGGATGATAGGAAGTCAACTTCATGATTCTTAGTTCTATTGAACAGTGGTGCTATGAGCTAGAGGAGCAAGAAACATGATACCACAGCTGACTCAACAACTCAAGCAGAATATGTAGCCACATCAGGTGCTGCTAAAGAGGTTGCGATCTTACTGCAAACACACGAAGATGATATATAGAATAATCCACGAGATACAGAAGCGTGGTGATATCACCATCGCCAAGGTTGCCTCTGCCGACAACATTATTAATCCACTTACTAAGAGTTTCTCACAAAAGGTCTTTGACTATTATGTAATAAATATGGATTTAAGAGTTGTGCATAAATGGATCTAATGTCTAGTGGGAGATTGTTAGACTTGTAAGACCTTGGTGACCCATTATTGCAATAATAGTCATTGTGTTTTCATATCTATCTAAAATCAATGTTTGTGAATGCCATAAAATTGAGGTCCCTTTGTTCAATTAGGGTTATGTACCATGACCATATTGAGGATCTTACATATTCAATAATGATCTTCAGTTTGAGAAAGAGATGACAATCTTTATCTATAGAATGAGTGACTTCTTGATGCAGATCCTATACATAAGAATAGTGACTCAGAGGTGTCGGAATAGTCAAGTTAAAGAGTTGACTTGATGAAGTTGAGATAAACTAAGGCCTGAATCGTAACTATCATGATCATGCACACATCCTTCAACCAACGACATGTATTCATCTATAATGCACACATCCTTCGACCTGCGACATGTATACATCTATATGCCTGATTGTGCACATTAGACTGACCATTAAATTGAAGACCTAACAAAGGTCCATATACCAACAAGTTGATGTGCATATGATGATATATGAGAAGTATGATCTCTAAAAGGAATCATAGATGTTCATACTTGATGAACCATGATACATAGTTTACTCATGAGATATTTTGGGTCATATGTAATTCCATGCATCATCGTATTATTTATGAAATAAGACAGGAATTTGAGATATTCATACATGATTTTGGAAACCACATGATTAACATTGTCGCCCAATTATCTATTGAGAAATCTATTGATATGTTTTGAAGAAGATAATCAAATTAGGGTTTGAACTTCGAATATATCAAGGTCTTCCAGTTTGAAAGATCAATGAGTATTGGGAATACTCTAGGTTAAATTTATCTTAATAGATCAACTACAATGACACCTCCAATTAGGAGGGAATGAAGAAATCAGATGGTTTAGTGACTCAACTTCATGGCTTAATGATATGAGAATTAATTGGGTTAAGTCTCATTTCATTTAATTCATGTCAAAATGTTGGAAGGAGAAATGGTAATGGAAATGGAGGTGAACTCGTTTCTTGAGATCATTTCTAAGGTCCAAATGGGTTGGAATATGATTAGAAATGGAGTTCGAAGCTGAGTTCATCAATGTGCTCATTTTTTGAGCTCATGGAGAGTGCAATGCCTTTCCTTGAGCTCATGTAGAGTGTGAATCATTTGAGCTCAAGCTCAACACCTATAAGTGACACATTTTATCAAAATGGTATAAACCCTGAAATTGAATAGTTATCCAAATTTCAAGTCACTACATATGAATAGTATGATTTCCCGGACATTATCTCCAAGTATATGCGATTGTAACTCATGAGTCCTAACCGGATTAATACTCATACTATGTGACATTCAAATTAAGATAATAATTGTTATTCTCATAAATTTCTCTAAGGGTATTTTTATAAATATAACTCACAAATATTATTCATTATTTAATATGAATACTGATTCATAATAATTAATTTTTATAAAAATTTGATTCATATAATTATTTCAAGACACTTGTGTGAATGTGATTCACATTAGAATTTCAAGACACTTGTTATTTATATAACAATGATAATTAGATTATGACGAGTGTAATATAAATAATAACTTCAACAAGAAATAAGACAAGGTGGACGTCCTTTCCTGGAGAAGTATAGACATCCACCACGAGAGTTCTAATGAGCCTATGCTCTTGTATTTTGTGTTTATTTGTTGCTTTATTTTATATAGTAATTAAAAAAGATAATTCAAGTTCTTTTCTTAACGGATAAGGATTTAGTCTTTGCATTTGATCTACCATCCAAGGGTAGAGAGAGAATGTCTACTATGAAGAGTAGGACTCTTGATAAACATCCCCTCTTCCAATATAAGAGAGGACATAGCCTCTCTCCCAAAGCATGCTTCATTCTACCAAAGTTCTCTTACCTTGAGAGTTGAGAAGAGTTTTGAATGTTTGGAACTCACACATTCATGTCTACTCTTTTATCTAACAAGCCCCTACACGTCCACCATCAAGCCTCTCATCTCTCTTCATAGGTGTGGCCTTGTGGAAGAGAAGATCATCTCTTCTCCGTGATTTTCATCTGTGAAGGAGGGATCTATTTCCCACGATGAAATCATGAGCTTGAGATCATATATATCTCATCCTTGCGTGGAAAACTTCAAGAAGAAGGTGACATCAACGTTCATGAGAAGCTACACGATTCATCACCACACCCGTAAGAGAAGCATCTACATACCTGACTTGATTTGGGAAGTTTCTTTTTTTAGAAGCTCACACTTCAAAAGGTAACCTTGTTCTCTTCCTAATATTAATTAGAATATATGAAACCATATTTAGAAATCATTTCCTTAATGGTTTCACAATGCATAATTGTTGTGCTGAAATCTAAGTTCATGTAATGAACTCTCTTTAAAATTGAAAATTGTTTGTTATTTTCTGGGTTTTCATGATACAAAATATTAAACTTACTTCACATCTATCCATGTCATGATTTGCGAGTGCTTCATCAAGTGGAGTTGGATCTTTGTTAGACTCTTATGGCACATGGAATCCATACCTTTCAGGAGGTATAAACACCCTCAAACTCTTTTGAGGAGGTACTGGTGTTTCACCTTCAACTATATCTTCAGTTTTTGGTTCAGGAATCTTAATATCCTCATAGGATTCTGTGAGTTCCTTTACTTCATTCTTGTCTTGACTTTTAAGGAAGTGCTCTTCTAAGAATTTCACATCCCTAGAGACATACATTTTGAGCCCCAGGGTCATAAAGTTGGTATCCAATACCGTCCTTCATATACCCTGTAGAGATATTTCTAGTATTTATGTACTTATGTGTCATGCTTATTTTCATTGTTCCATCTTATGTAATTTACCCATAGGCTGAGAGCCTAGGGTTCCCTGGAATAAACAAGTCCTCTCTTTCATTTCTTCCAACCTGGTATCAGAGCCTCCACCCTAAACCTAGGCGACCCTCTCATCCTTGCCGCCCACCCAATCCCCATCGCCCACCCCATCCCCGCCGCCCCTCCTCCTCCCCACCGCCTCTCCTCCCCACCGCCTCTCCTCCTCACCAAGGGCGTCGTGTGCAGCCCAAAGGCGGCCCCTTTTCTCCAACTCAGCGCCTCCTCTTCTCTTCATGAGTATGAGTGCATAAGTCTACATATGCACTCATATCCCCACATGTTTATGTAGACGATTCTTCATTGGTCTACAAACCCTAGTTCTTTGTCTCCGCCAACTATGTCAAAAAACAAGGTTGATATGCTCTCCATTGGCACCTTCAAAGGTCCAAAGCCAATGGTCAAGATGGATGGGACGAATTACGAACTCTGGGCAATGCAGTTCATGAGCCTCATGAAGTCCAACGGTAAGAAGCACATTCTTACCGAAGATGAGCCGGCAGAGAAGATGGGGATTTATGCCTCATGGGAGGCTGATGATTCGTATGCCAAGGTCTGGCTTTCTGGCACTCTGACAATGGAGATTGCCAATGATGTCCTACATCAGCCCACGACTAAGGCCATGTGTGATATTCTTGTTGCGACATACTCACAGATGAGGAACGAGACCAAGATCCTCCAACTTCAGCATGACATCTTTACGGTCAAGCAGAATGGCCGACCGCTGCATTCATTGTATACATCCCTACAGGGGATGTTTGAGAAGCTTTACAGTATCATTCCACTGACGGTGACCCCTGAGCAGCAGAAGACGTTCTGGAACGCTACAATGGTGGGGGTCTTACTAGCAGCCCTAGACCTGGAGTATGATGCGGATCGCTCATAGATACTGGCTGATGCTACTATTCCTCCAGTGGAGGAAGTGTATCGACAACTCAGCCGAATTTCGTTTTCTTCTCCAACATCTATGCCACCTCCTTCAGCGATGGCTGCTTCCCGAGGCAGAGGTGCCCCCTTCTCTTTTTGTGGCCGTGGACCTCGTGGTCGAGGTAACCGCTTCCATCAGCCATGTACCTTCTATCAACGCCCAGGTCATGAGGAAGATACATGCTATTCTAAGCATGGTTTTCCTGCATCTGCCTGTGTAGCCGAGCATGCTGTGACCACACCGCCATCTACTTCAGACCAACGATTTGAGGATCTTGTCGCCATACTACGGGATATCATGCCTCCTGCCACTACTGATTCACCAGGAGGACACTCAGACATCGCAGCTTCAGCCTCTGCCACCACGTCAGCCACGACAAGCACATCAGGTAGCATATTTGCCTTTACATCATGTCACAGTTTTGATGTTTCGGAATGGATCATGGACTCCGGTGCGACACATCATCTCTATAGGGACAGAGATAAGTTTACATCCTACAGGGAGGTTTCCCAAGGGAGATCGGTACTAATAGCCGATGGGACTCATTCCCCCATCATTGGACATGGGGAGATCATTTTGACACCCTCCATTCGCCTGTTGAATGTTTTGCATGCTCCATATTTCTCGATGAACTTACTTTCTATTAGTCAGCTTACAAAGGATTTGCATTGTCGAGCTATTTGACCCATCATCTCTTATTTTTTAGGACATTCTAACGGGCAGGGTGATTGGTTGTAGCTGTGGGCAGGATGGTCTTCATCGGTTGGTTCACACCTCCTATGCTGGTGTGTCATCTCAGTCCAGTGGATCTACTTATCCCTTTACCTGACATCTGCGTTTTGGTCATCTTCCTCTTCAGAAGATGTGTCATATCTTGCCCCAGATTTCACCGAAGTCTTCTTTCCAGTGTGAAGCATGTTAGTTGGGAAAGCATCACAGGTCTACTTTCCCTCATTGTGAGTCTAGGAGTAGTCGCTCCCCTTTTTAGTTATGGAATGTTGACATTTGGGGTCCGAGTCGTGTACCTGATCACCAAGGACACATACTTTACCTTGTGGTCGTTGATGATTTCTCTAGATTGTCTTGGGTCTTTTTATTGAAAAATAAATCTGAAGCGAGAGATGTAATCAAAAATCTTATCAATGAAATTCGTAATGTTTTTTCCTCTAATGTGAAGATTGTGCGCACAGATAATGCATTAGAATTTTGCACTCGTGCTCTGTCCCACTTCTTCTTGTCTTGAGGCATTATTCATCAAACAACTTGTGCCTACACGTCTAAACAGAACGGTGTTGCAGAGAGAAAACATCGTCATCTCCTTGATGTGGCTCGGACTTTACTCATTCATAGTTGTGCTCCTCTCTCTTTTTGGGGAGATTTTGTTCTTATGGCGGGTTATCTGATCAATCGTATGCCATCTTCTGTGTTGGGTGAGAAAGTTCCTCTTTCTGTTGTCTTTCCTGACAGGGAATTGTTCCCACTAACTCCTCGTGTTTTTGGTTCAGTTGCGTTTGTCCATCACCTCACTCCAGGGATTGACAAGCTCTCACCTAGGGCTATCAAGTGTGTGTTTCTGGGGTACTCTCGTACTCAAAAGGGATATCGATGCTATGATCCTGTGAATAACATATATTATGTCAGTGCTGATGTCACCTTCTTTGAAAATGTCATGTATTTCTCGCCTACAGGTGACAGGATGACTCCTTCCACTACTGATGATGACATTTATGTGCCACCTCCTCCTATATGTCAGTCTGATCACATACCTATTCCAGCTGTGCCACCACCGCCACCATCATCACCACCACCTCCACCACCGCCAGTACCACCTCTACTGAAATTGTATACTCGTCGTCCGAATCCTACTCATGGAGGTCGTCATTCATCCACCACACCCCAGGTATGTCCATGTGATATTAGTAATGATGGTACTGACAATGCACAAGTGCAGGACAATGATGTACAGGTGGAAACTGCTGATGATTTGGATGTACCTATTGCCTTGAGGAAATCCAAGCAGACATGTGCGTCTTATCCACTTGCTTCATAAGTTTCATTTCATCGCCTCACTGGTGATTTCCAGAGATTTTCTATTGCCCTATCTACCATGGAGATACCACAGAACTATCAGGATGCCTTGAAAGAAAGCAGCTGGTAGTTAGCCATGGAAGAGGAAATGACTGCATTGTGATCTCATGGTACATGGAGCTTGGTTGATGCTCCCCTAGGAGCATCTGTGGTCAGTTGTAAATGGGTCTTTACTGTCAAATATAATGTGGATGGCAGCCTTGATTGCTACAAAGCAAGACTAGTGGCCCGTGGATTCACTCAGACCTATGGCGTGGATTATATGGACACTTTTTCCCTGGTGGCCGATCATTCAACTCTACGTGTTCTTCTGTCAGTCGCAGTGGTACGTGATTGGCCATTATTCTAGCTTGATGTTAAAAATGCCTTTTTATATGGAGATCTGCAGGAAGAAGTCTACATGCAGCAGCCTCCGGGGTTTGCTGCTGAGGGGGAGTGTCATATGGTGTGTAGACTTCACAAGGCCATATATGGTCTTAAACAAAGTCAGCGGGCATGGTTTCAGAAGCTTTCAGATATCATCCAGAAGCAAGGCTTCATAAGATCAAATGCAGACCACTCTTTGTTTGTCCAGAAGACTCCCATAGGTACTGTTGTTATTATGGTATATGTTGATGATATACTTGTTACGGGAGATGACATGCAGGGGATAAAGATGGCAAAAGCATTTTTAGGCCATCAGTTTGCGACGAAGGATCTTGGTACTCTACGACACTTTATGGGATTAGAGTTTGCAAGGAATGCGCAAGGTCTTGGATGACCCAAAGAAAATACATTACATATATGCTTGTTGAGACATGTATGGTTGGGTGTCGACCCTCTACTACTCCCATGGATCCTTGTATGAAGCTATATGGAGATGATACAGAGGAGGTTGACAAAATAAGATATAGATAAATGGTGGGAAAACTTCTCTATATTACTATCACCAGATCTGGCATTGCTTTTGCAGTTAGTCGGGTGAGTCAGTTCATGGAACAACCCGGACAGATACACATGGATGCTATATATATGATACAAAGATATTTAAAGTCATCTCCGGATGCAAGATTGTTGTTCAAGAAAGAAACAAATCTTTCTATCTCTGCTTGTGCTGATGCAGATTATGCAGGATGTCCTAGAGACCGAAATCGACCTCAGGTTTTGCATCGTTTGTGGGCAGTTCCTTAGTTTCTTGGAAAAGCAAGAAACAGACAATGGTGGCTAGATCTAGTACTGAATATGAGTACAGAGCCATGGCACACGCAAGTACGGAGATGATGTGGGTTCGAGCCATATTAGTAGATCTGCATATCGATGTACCATTACCCATAGAGTTACAATGTGATAATCAAGCAGCATTATTTATTGCTAATAATCTCGCATTTCATGAAAGGACGAAGCATATTGAGGTAGACTGCCACTATACCAGGGATATGATTCAGAAGGGGTTGATTTCTACTTCCCATGTTAGTTCAGGAGAGCAGACTGCAGATATTTTTACTAAGCCATTGCTCAGAGAGCTGTTTCAGAAATGTTCTTCCAAGCTGAGCATGATTGACATCTATGCTCCATCTTGAGGGGGAGTGTAGAGATATTTCTAGTATTTAAGTACTTATGTGTCATGCTTATTTTCATTGTTCCATCTTATGTAATTTACCCATAGGCTTCCTCTATATAAGAGAGCCTAGGGTTCCCTGGAATAAACAAGTCCTCTCTTTCATTTCTTCCAACATACCCAATGAAGTAGCACTCTCTAGTGCGAGATTCCAGCTTACTTGCATCCACGTTATTGGCATGACCAAGCAACCCCAATTCCTCAAGCATATAACACTAGGCTTGGTTCCAAACCGAATTTCATGAGGGGTTTTAGGTACAGATTTGGTAGGACACTTATTAAGGATATATATTGTAGTCTCTACTACATATCTCCAAAAACTAAGTGGTAGACGTAATTTACTCACCATTGATCTGACCATATCCATGATGGTCTTCTTGTCTCTTTTAATAACACAATTTAGTTAGGCAGTTATAAGAGGAGTGAGATTGGATACAATTCCTCTCTCTTTAAGATATTCCTTGAATTCATCTGAGAGGTATCCGCCCCATCGATCAGATTGAATCCATTTAATCTTCCTATCATTTTGGTTTTCAACCAAAGCTATGAATTCTTTGAACTTTTCAAAGGTTTTAGATTTATGACATAATATGAATATATACTTGTATCACAAATGGTCATCAATAAATGTCAAATAATATTGATATCTATTTCGAGTCGTTTTACTAAAGGGACCACATACACCGGTATGTATTAGGTTAAGTATACCTTCGCATCGTGTACCCTTATATTGGAAGGGTGCTCTGGTCATTTTATCTCGAACACAATGTTTGCATGTAGGTAAAATTTGGACCTCTAGAAAATCTAATGGTCCATATTTTATCAATCTATTAATCTTATCAACAAATAAATAAACAAGCCGTTGATGTCAAATCATAGTTAAATGATCCTTTATATATCTCTTAGGTTTTTATTAGTGGTAGTAACACCATTCATTAATGTACAATTCAAAGAGTCCACCAGGAGTTGTAAAATCATATGCAATATGTTTACCATAACGATTTATGATATTTTTTTCACAGAACAACTTTGAATATCCATTTCTTACTAACTTAGATATATATATATATATAATAAGTTCCTCCTAACATCTGAAACATATAGACATTCTCTTAGTACAAAGAATCTTCCACTAAATAACGATAGTCTGTTGTTGACAAACTTTTCATGATATTTAAATTACTGAATTATTAACACATCGTTGCAATCCAATCAAGCATCAACAAACAAATTCATTTTTTTCTTCTTAAGCCAATAATTAATTACAAGAATAATGAAGCGAGAGAAATTTTGCTACTTATTTACATGTATAGCTAACATGATCGAACTCAGAGAGGCTACAATTAATAGAAAAAAAACCAATTAAAAGAAAACGGAATTCTCAATGTACACTATGCATGGTTTTTATTTTTGATTTTTTTAATTTTTAATTTTTTATTTCTATTTTCTATTTTTTGAATATTCAAGGATTTTTAATTTTACAATTTTTTTAATTTACAAAAATATGATTTTCTAATCAAATTCATGCACAAAAGAAATGCAAATTTTTTTCTTTTTGGATTTTTCAAATATAACAAAAATGCTCAAAAATGACCAAATAATATATTTTTATATTTTTGATGAGTTTTTACTATTTTTTGTAATTTTTGAGTGATTTTAGACTATTTTAGGATTTTTAAAATGAATAAAAACAAGGTAAAATGCAAACAATGAGCAAAAATGATTATTTTTCAATTTAAAAATACCAATTAAATGCAAAAATTATGAAGGGGATTTTTCTTAACAACTATAGGAAATTATCTACAAATAGGAATTGAAATCACATTTTTTTATTTTTCTACAATTTTATATGATTTTTTTAAAGATTTTTAGTATTTTACAATTTTTCGGTTTTTATAAATAGTTAATGCAAAAATTGAATAGAAAATAAAACACAAAAAATATAACTACTCTAATTTTTTAGAATTTTTTAAGCAACATTCGAATTTTTATGATTTTTCAAAGTTCAAATAGGGAAATATGCGATGTTTTTGATTTTTTAATAATATCAAATAAAAATAAAATGCAATGAAATTTTTATATAATGACGATGCACGCAACAAGAGTCTAACTTTATTTTTAGGGAATTTATTGACAAATAAAATATTTATTTAAATGAAAAGAACATGCAAATTACTTGTATGGAAGCAGGGATTAAATTACAATTATTTAGAGTTTTTACATCAATCTATAACAAAAAATAAAATAAGGATAAAAATTGTAAATTACCCAAGGTGCACATGTCAAGCACGTGATCTGGACTCTGGAGATGGTTTTTTTACAGATGTTGGAAGTCTAGAGGACGTGTATGTAATTTGTCCAAAAAATTTTTAATCACCCGTTAGGGTTCCTGTTCTTTTATTTGTTCAAAAGCCAAAAAGGGGAGCCAAGGCCGCTGCCTCCCCTTTCTTCCTCCCCACACAAGGGAGTCGGATGTTGGTAGGCTGAGGGCTGCACGAACGTTTGGGGCAGGAAGTGACTCGCGACTGCGAAGGATTCACGCGTGGTTGTAATGGGCTCGCGCGTGGTTGCGCGAGGTGGTGGCGCTAGGCGAAGTTGCAGTTATGGCGATGAAGATCCTTTGTGCAGAGGAGCTATGCGCGAGCAGTGTTGCGTCGAGATTAGTGGAGATGGCTTCGATCGGCAGGCATGGGGAGGTTATGATGGTTGCAGCCCTGCAGAGGTGGCATAAGGGCGGCTGCTATCTGGGGGTTTAGTGCAAGTCGCGCGGTGGAGGCTCTAGATGGTGGGCTGGATGGCGGTGCCAGACCAAGCAGCGTGGTGAGTATGTAATTGCACTATTTAAAATATATGTCGTGTATTATCGTGCGTTAAAAATTAATGTGTGTCACTTCGTTGTAGGCGGCAATCGGAATCAGTCAAGAAAATAACAACAATTATTTAGTCAATTTTCAATCGCTTGGTTTTATGTTTATTTTACTTGAGTAAGTCCCAAGGTTGAACACAAGGAGGCAAATGAACAACCTAGAATTATATCTATCAAAGTTCATGCGTGGTTTTCGAGGCGGTCTTTTTTTGTGATTTTTAATACAATTAAGGATGCAAAATGCAACTTTGGCCTATTTTAGGGACTAAAATGTAAATGTCGATCGAACGATGTTCAAAAATACGAAACTTGGCGAAAATGAAAATTATGATGAAATGATTGCATTATATTCTTTTTAGAATTTTTGGATGCAAGATGATTTTTTTATGAATTTTTAAATGCAAACAAAATGAATTTCAATATTTAGTTATAATAAATATTAAATCTAATTATTTTCAAGGGATAAAATTATCTAAAATCTATCACTAGGTGATTGATCTCAGAAAAAAAATCTAAACCTCGAAAATACGAGATTTAATACGTATTAAACATCAAATATTGAAATATGCAAAATGATTTTTACAAGGTAAATTAATGCAATTCTTTTTGGGCACAATGTTAACCACAATTAATTCTACAATCCTTGATTTTTCGGAATTTTTAGAGCAATGTTAATTAATTATAAAAATCAGAGCACAAAATGGGCAAAGTATGCAATTTTCCACAAAACAATTAATTTTTAATTAACCATTGATCATAAAAGAGTTATGCCAAATTGTAGAGAATTAAATGAGAAACACAGTGTTATTTTTGGATAATCAAAATAATGTAATATTGAGGTCTAGAATAGTAAAAGAATACATGGGTATAACTACACTAATTAAAATAAAAAAGCAAAAGGAGGGCCTATGTGTAATTACTGATAAGTACAGGGGCCTCTTTTGCAAAATTTCCAGAGGAGAATGTGCGCCACATGTGCCCTCCAGTCGGTGGGGGTTATGGCGCAAATAGGCAAAATAGCAGGGGCTTAACTGCAAATTTCCCAGCTGTCACGGGCGGAGCACGTGACCCTGGGGTGGCTGATGTTCCCCCCTAGGATGCACGTGCCTCGTACGTGCGCGGGGGGCCTCGGGCCCGGTGCCCGGCTGCTGGCGCGTACGATGGAGAGGCGGAGCTGGTGGCGAAGGGGGGCCGGTGTGGCGTGGCGGCTTGGGTGCCCTCCGGTGGAGCGATCGGAGCTGGAGGCTCCTGGCAGTCCTGGCAATCGATGACGTTAGCCGACGATGCTGGAAACACGTCGGGGAGGCGAAGCTGCTGGAGTTGAACGTTGGCATTCTCGAAGTGGTCGAAGATCAGGGCGTGGTGGTTGCCCCTTCTGATTGAGCCCGGCCGTAGCGGGCAGAGCTGGTTGACGATGATGTCGGTGGCAGAGGGAGTTAAAACTGCTGGAGATTATGTCAAAGACCATTGATAGCGGAGTGGCAAAGCCGTGGCGTAGTTGAAGAAGAACTAGGCTCGACGGCCGGTGAAGATCGGAGCTAAGCAACGAGCACGAAGTTCAAGTTGCAGCGGCCAAGGCGACCGGATCTCGCCGTCAAATGAGACCCTCCGGGCTGTCACCATCGAAGGGTTCTTGGAGTGAGGAGTATCGGCAGATGATTTCGAAGGAGGATTGGCGAGGCTTTAAATAGGTGGAGGCGAATCAATCGGAGAAGGAAGGGGGTTGCCAGGGGATTTAATTTGGGCGATTAGGATTCGATGAGGAGTTTGAATCGTTGATGGATCGGATGGTGATGCACGAGATCTACTGGAGAGATTTGGGGGGATGGTGAAGATCAGAGATGGCGTTGATTGACGTAGAGGATGGTAGGGTCGACCAAGATTCGCGGAGGTGGCGCAAAAATCGCGGGCGACGATGATGGGCAGAGAAATCGGAGGAGGAAGATGAAGTGCAGCGGCCATCCGATCGACAGAGATCGGGCGGCCGTGATCGTGCCATGTGGCGGTGAGGAGGGGCGTTTGGTGATGCACGTGCGTGGCACGTGCATGGGAGGCACGTGCGACGCACGCGTGGGGCTTTTTATTATTATTATTATTTATAAAATGAATACATAAATAAAACTCGAAAAATGGTTGACATGTGGAGACTCCACATGACCTCGGATCGAAAAAGTTTCTTCAGAAAAAATGTTCGTCTCGATGAGATCTACAACTTTCATGAAGACACCAAAATCAAAATCGATCATTTGCACAAAGTGATATTTTTGGGGCATCCCATGTACATGGAATACTTTGATTTTTGGGTTTTATATTTTTTGTCATTTTTAAACAGGATAAAAATCCGGAAAAAAATATGGTAAAATCAAAGATAAATATAGACACATTAATCTATTTTTTTGGATTTTTATTAATTAAGAAAAAGAAGAAATGAAACAAAACACGAAAAAGACTAATTTTATACAGATAGTTAGTGAAGACTTGGACTCAATTTGTTTCTTTGATTTCAAGCTCAGTTTGGATTTGGATTTTTACGTATTTTAATAAAACTTTTATCAAATAAGACAAATGAAAAAGAAATAAAATAAAATAGGTTAATTATGTACATAAAATAATAGGTCAAAATCAGCTGAAATACAAAATGTACAAAAGAGGCCCAAAATCCAACCTTCACATATGAGCTTCGATTCACCTGAACTTGGTCTTATTTTGAAGGTAATTGAATGTACATTAGTTCAAAAGTGAGTAGGATCAAAATGGACACTGGATGGGGAAGATATGAGGGTTTTAGTCTGGAAATCCTGAAACTAGGGATTGGGTTTTTGGTCCACTTACTTGGGTTAGTGATTTTTTTCGTATTTTTCATTTATTCTTGTTTGTGATATGTACACAGTGGAGATGGTTTTGGGTCATTCGGAGTTAGCATGAATTAGTGAAAAATCTGGGAAGTTAGGCTATATACAGGTCAATTTTGGTTGGGATTTTTGGCTTATTTTGTGCAGAAATGCGTGCTAAAATGCAATTCTTATCAAAACATGCATGAATGTTAATTATGCCGAATAAATGAATAAATGCTGATGATTTTGAGCGATTTGAGCTTAATTAATGAGATTTAGAGTGACGAATCTGAGATTCATCATCCCCCTATACTTAAACCATGCTCGTCCCTGAGCATCAAAAAGAAATGCCATGAGGTGAAATAAGATTGGGTTCCATACCAAGACCATGAGCTGAAGGTGAAAATGAAACTAGACTCAACCTTTGGATTAATAGTTTGGTGGAACTTCTATGAGACAGAATTTTAAAATCAACAGCCTTCAAGTTCTACACATCACCGTCACAGTTTCGGCTCAGAAGTCATCTTAGATCAATCCTCTTCTCAAAGTATACCCTATGAACATTGAATAATTGACTCATGTGTGTGAAAGGTTTTAGCTCTTCCCATCCAGAATGCTGGACTACCATGCAAACCTCCTCTCCAGTAACTCGTCCTCTGGGAGTCAGGTATTTCCTTCTAAGGTCTGTCGCGTTGTGTTCACAATCGAATTGGGGGAGAAGTTAGAAGAAGGAGAAAAGAACTAGAGGGTGGCCAGTGTAGTCACCTCTCCTTGTGAAGTTGGCCAGTGTAGCCGAGTCTCCATCAAGATCTGCAGGTTTTCTTGAAGTTTGGACCTTTTTGGTCAAATATTTATTTGGTAGTGGCTTCTTTATATTTGAAATTTTTGGTGGTTGTGCTTGGATCTTGTTGTGCTCCTACGGATATAGAATCTTTTTGTTTCCGTACATTTTTTGGGTCTTAGAAAAAGTTGTGCCCAGCTGTCCATCCCTTTTTCGAAGCTTTATTTCAACCCGTACTCCGGTCTTTAGATTTCCACGCTTCCAGAAAAGAAACTCACACAGTCTTCCAACATCCCGTCTGAGTTGAGCTAAGTTCATAGTGCAAGAGTACAAATTAATTCCCTATTCCAGAGTTGTACCCAGAATGAAGAGATCGAGTTAGACACTAAGAGTCAAATGCTGCACATTATCATGTGGAACTCAAAGAATTAAGTCAAGGACCTAAAGTTTCTAAAATCCTATTTCTCAGTGAAGTTCCTCTGAAAATTAGGTAGATTAAGGTCAAGTCCAGACCACTCTCGGTTTCTACTCATAACTCAGTTCAGAACCCAAGGACTTTTCACAGATGCAAATGAATGAAATGCTGGATGAAGTGCAGGTGTGTGAAGTGCAGACACATTTTTTCCTTTTTGTGATTTTTGAATTTTAAATTTTTATGCAAGGGATTTTTTTGTTTTTTTTGATGCAAACATTAATAAAAAGCCATTTTTTCAAAAATTTTGGGTTGGACACAGTCAGTGTTAGTAGCAAAACTCTTTTTCTTTTTCTTTTTGTTTTTTTGTTTTTTTAAATAATTACCCACCCCGTAAATACATATAGACTTATGTGAAAGTACGAGATATGGGTAAAATATATACACAATATATATACAGACACCCTATACTTAGCGAGTGATGTGTCCTCAGAGCACAAGAAGCGTAAAGAAGACATAGCTCGGGCTAAGTGTAAGAGAGTGAAAAAGGAAAGAAAAAGAAAAAGAGATACAACGGTCCGCCCCCTATACTTAGGCTGTGAACAGTCTGAGTATAGAAGAAGAGCGGAAAAAAATGAAGTGGTCGGGCTATGTGAATGAGGAGAGTATATACAGACGAGCATTGATTCCCCCTACACTTAGGCTCTGGTCAGCAAGTAAGGAAGAAGGGTGGAAATGAGGCAATCGTGAGAAGGAGTGTGATGAGGGAAATGGTATATACAGATGGCATCGGTCTCTCCCTGTACTTAGGCCTTGGCCTAAGTAGAGGACGAAGCTGTACAAGGAGACCGATGTGGTCGGGAGGGAGGGTGGGTAGCCGATGATTAAGGTGGTTTTCGACCGATTTTTTTGTGAGCCTGAGGTGGGATATCGTAATGACGAGACGGAGATGAAGCATATGATTCCCAACTATTATCAGTGTTATCCTCTGAGAAATCATGTTGGATATTAGATGAAGCATATGAGTTAGATGAAAGGTAGCCATCATCAGAGTTATCCTCAGAGGAATAGCATTTGAAAGTGGACACACTCCAGATATTCTTGTCTTTTTATTTCTTCAGTTGTTTTCTCAGAATTTGTTCCTTCTTGGGATCAAGAGTTTTGTCATCGGATGAATACTCTGAAGCACCAGTCTCAGTCAACTCATACGAAATAATTCCAGTGTATTTTATGAGAGCACGAGCATCAGCTTTTGATGAATAATAGTGAGGAATAGGAGTTGTCCAATGAGAGTCGAATTTTGGATCCTTGCGAAGATATGGTTTTAGAATTGCCGAACAGACTTCACTCATGTAGATTACCTTTTTCGGACTTGATGAGGGATCATCAGCTGATTCCTCTTCTGAGAGGTCAAAGGTGACTTTCTTTTTTTGATGATGGAGTAGTCATTTTGTTTCGTGAAGGTGTTGGTCTACTTGAGTCTCCAGATGAATAACCATTGGAATTCTTCTCCTTGGTCGGTGTTCGTCCTGCGTGTCTGTTCTTAGTCTTCTTAATGCTGGTGCACTCTTGATTTGGGAAGATTTGGTCAAGGTAATCAAAGTAGGTTGATCCAAGGTGCGACCATGCATACGTCTCAGGATCATATAAGAAACATTCTTCTATTTTGAGATCTGCATGAACTAAAAAGCTGGGGAGAGTCTCTGCATATTCGTTCTCAATTAATTTGATGTTGGAGCATTCCTGTATCGTATTGATGTGATCAAGATAGTCATGATAGGTTGACCCAGGGTGCGACCATGCATAAGTCTCCGTATCATATGATTCATATACTTGATTCTCCATGGTGAGAGCAGTTGGGAATGGAGAGGGGGGAGATTCTCTAAATCAATAGTCTCATCAACAACCGTTGTCTCAGGTGTAGCAGCGGGGTAGGGCTCTTCTACCGCTTCAAGGTTACGATTATCGGGGACTTCACGGGTTATCTCAGAAAATCGTGGTTCCTCAAAGACTGGGTCCGATCGAAGTGCTTCCAATGCTGTAAAATTGATTTCCTGAGTCTCACACTCAATAATTGCCTTGGCCAATGCTAAGAATGTCTTTTCGAGAATAATTGGAGACTGGGTGAATTCTCCTTGATGCTCAATATCAAAGATCGTGAATTCTACTTTGAGCGGAGCATCTTGGAATGTCATGATGACAGAAATGATTCCTCTCGGCTGCTTTATCGATCGGTCAGCCAATTGAATAATCTCTCGTATCTTCCTGAATGATCCGAGTTTAAGTTCGTGAAATATAGAGGTCGGGAGGATATTGATTGGTGAATCGTCATCAATTCGAGCATGGGTAAAAATTATGTCCTTGATTATGCAGTCGAATCTAGGCAAACGCTTCACTATGTGGCTCTTGGTTTTTCTCCTCAACACCAAGCAGGAGGCCATTGACAAGATATGTCTTTCAATCTTTGTTCTAATCCTGCCCGACTTTTTCATCATTAATTTGTCCATTACAAATCCTTTAAGGTCGGGGAAGTGTTCAATGGACTTTATAAAGGGAAGTTCAAAAATCAATCTTTTCTCTAATGCTTCCCGTAAAGCAGGATCCAAGTTCTTCAGATCTTCTTCAGATTAAATTTTTATGTATTTTTCGATATTTTCAATTTTTTATGGTTTTTGAATATTCCAATTTTTTGTTATTTTCTGTGTGGTGTGGTGTTGTGGTGTGTTCCGTAGATGAGAAGGGGATTTGAGGTTCAGAGTAAGAGTCAAGGGCATAGTCATTTCTAGGGGAGTAATATGCAGAAGTGCCGCTGTCAGAATCGTCCCTAGATTTCTTAATATCCTCAAAATTGTCAACATGAGATCCAATCTTTTCCTCATGCATTTTTATGTCCGATCTCCCGAAGAGTGAAATTAGTCGGTCGGCAAATTTTTGAAATATATCCTCCATTAATTCAAATCTCTTATTTATCCTCGAAATATCATCCTCAAAATTATGTTCATGATCAATTATGGGAGCAGTTTGTGTGTGTTTTTGCATTTGAGATTCAATAATTTCATTTTCCATTTTCCTGTATGTGCTGAGAGGAGAGTTTCTCGTAATATCCGACAGATGATCATTATTTTCTGAAAATTTCTCCTCAAAAATTATGGAAGGAGGCTACTCAGTGGAAGGATTTTGTGGGAATGTGTAGGTCTCATACTCAAAATGCCGTGACTCGGGCATGTAATCCTGGTTTGAGTAGAGTATACTTCCATGGTCATGATTGATCGTATCCTCAAATATTGGAGTCATACAGGGTGCATATGTGTCGATATCATCTGTTTGGTCCTCTGTATGTATAGGTTGATCAAATGAGTGGTATTCGGGTTGGTCAATAGGGATTTGATTGTTGTGGTCAATCCAACTCTGATGATCATTAAGTGTGGGTCTTTCCATCTGGGTTTGGTTTCTTGGCCAATCACGAGTTTTCAGAGTAATTTGATTTTGAAATGGTTCACTAGCGAGAAATCGAGAATATGATGGTTCAGTCCAAGATGGTAGGTGGTCATGTGTGGTCGGATGATTTGAGTAGAATGGCTTGGAAGTCAATGAGGGAATCGGATTCATCCACGGGTGAAAGTCTCCCGCAAATGTTGGAGGATTATAGGAAGAAGAGGGTTCAATCGATTTGGGCCTAACCGAGACAAATTCATTTTCATAATATAGATCAGATGGGTGCTCGGACCATTGTTCTGTGTTTGTCAAAGGAGGTTGATGATGATTAATCGTCATGGTTGAACTTGGTATGGTTGCATGGGATAGTAAAGAGAAATTTTATAAAATGTGTGATTTTTGATCTTCGAAATCGGTTCACGCACACCAATGCAAACACAAATCAAACCCCGGGTTCACCAACTCACACAATGAACCCGTAAGAGTTCGGTTATTATCTTTTCAATTTTAATAGGTGATAAGACAATCTTGGAAAGAATTTAGCGAGTTGTTAGGTGCCAGAAATTTTCCTAATGATTGGCTTGAATTCTTGTGACTAGTTGCACCTACTTTCATCCATTGTGGAAGTAAGTACGGATCGTAGAATGGCTACCCATTACTTGAGGACGAAGCCTTACGTAGTGTCCTCTAAACCACCCACTCTGTTAAGGAAATCCAGACCATTTACCGGCTACCCGTAGATCCTCACTGCGAAGTAGCTAATCATATTTGGTAGAATCAGTAGTCAATATGAAAATCTAGGTTTGGGCTCTAGCCTTAAGTGTCGTCTCTTGCTCACTCAAAAAATAAAAGAATCCAAGGTCGGGGTTGCTCTCCCGCAAAAATTCTTGATTTTATAGGTCATTTAAAATCGGCTATATTTAGCAATCCCAATTTTAATTAGGCGATCACTAAAGAATTAAATGAGCACAAATACACGTCTACCGTCCAGTCCAAATTTCCTTTAAAATTATGTGACAAAACAAGATGGAAAAATTCGTGAAAACTCGATGCACGTGAAAAACTATGATGTATGCTCAGTTAGAAGACTTACAGTGAATCCCCGCAATCTCCATGTGGGATGCAATACAAGAATTGAAATTTAGTCTATATGAATGCAAGCCGATGAAAAACTACACCTAGCAAAAAGTTCTATTAGCGGGAAGAACTGAGTTAAATTTGGCTAAATTGAACGATCTAATGTGCATCTCAATTAAAGTGAAGTGTGGCCTTAAATCCTATGAGTACAATCAAAAAATTAAATTCTCTAAGAGACGTATGTGCAGGTCTATCCTAAGCGTCACTCAAGTCGGGTCCCACCCTCACCGGAGAGTGAAACAGGACACGACACACCACAGAAAAAGTTCAAGGTCTTCTTTACACACGCGAGAGTCCAAACGGACACCACTATAAATGAGCAATTAATTACAGAAATTAAAAATTTGCAAAAATTAAAATCCTAGATTCTACGCTCTCTCATGACTCGACTCGATCTTAAATTAATTGCAACTTTTCGGAAGTCGGTGAAGATGTGTCAGCTCTTGAAGAACCGCTCCACGTACGTCAGGTACCTCGCAAGAAAAATAAGAGAGATGGTGTAAGAGAGTGGCTCAAAAAATAATCAAAAATAAAATAAGAAAAATAAATGCTGAAAATAAAAGAAAGTTAATGCAGGAAAAAATGGAATTTACAATGAAAAATTTCAGGGGTCAGACTACCTGAATGCAGAAAAACCGATCAAAAAATTTTAAGATAAAAACTAAGCCGTTTGCCTCCCCGATAATGGCACCATCTGACGGGTCCGGGATTACGTGTATTAAAAATATTAATGTCGTGTATAACCGTGCGTTAAAAATTAATGTATGTCATTTCATTATATGTGGCAATCAGAATTGGTCAAGAAAATAGCGACAATTATTTAGTCAATTTTTAATCGCGTGGTTTTATGTTTATTTTACTTGGGTAAGTCCCAAGGTCGAACAGAAGGAGGTAAAGGAACAACCTAAAATTATGTCTATCAAAGTTTGTGCGCAGTTTTCAAGGCGATCTTTTTTATGACTTTTAATGCAATTAAGGATGCAAAATGCAACTTTGGCCTATTTTAGGGACTAAAATGTAAATATCGATCAAACGATGTTCTAAAAAACGAAATTTGGCCAAAATGAAACTTGTGATGAAATGATTGTACTGTAATGTTTTTGGAACTTTTGGATGCAAGATGAATTTTTTTATGAATTTTTAAATGCAAACAAAATGAATTTCAATATTTAATTATAATAAATGTTAAACCCAATTATTTTTAAGGGATAAAATTATCTAAGATCTATCACTAGGTGATTGATCTCAGAAAAATCCTAAACCTCAAAAATGCGAGATTTAATACCTATTAAAAATCAAATATTGAAATATGCAAAATGATTTTTACAAGGCAAATTATGCATGTAAATGCAATTCTTTTTGGGCACAATGTTAATCACAATTAATTCTACATCATTCAAGAGAGAGATTGTCGGGAAGAGGCGAGAGAGGGGAAAGAACCCAATAGGTTGAGGTTGCAGATGTAGTCATGTATAGGCCTCATACGAGCTTACTGGTCTACCTTCAAAAGAGCTCCCCTTATGACTACAACTTTCAAGATTTTTCGGGAATTTTTGGAGCAACGGTTAATTAATTATAAAAATCAGAGCACAAAATGGGAAAAGTATGCAATTTTCCACAAAATAATTAATTTTTAATTAACCATTGATCACAAAAATGTCTACAATATGCCAAACTGTAGAGAATTAAATGAGGAATACAATGTTATTTTTGGATAATTAAAATAATGTAATATAGAGGTCCAGAATAGAAAAAGAATACAGGGGTATAACTGGAATAATTAAAATAAAAATGCAAAAGGAGGGCCTATGTGTAATTACCGACAAGTATGGGGGCCTCTTTTGAAAATTTCCAGAGCCGCACGTGCGCAGCACGTGCCCTTTGGTCGCGAGGGTTGTGGCGCAAATAGGTGAAATGGTAGGGTCTTAACTGCAAATTTCCCAGCGGTCACGTGCGGAGCATGTGACCCTGGGGTGGATGACGTTGGTTGACGTTTCCCCCTGGGACGCACGTGCCTTGCACATGCGCGGGGGGCCTTGGGCCCGATGCCCGGCCGCTGGCGCGTACGGTGGAGAGGCGGAGCCGGTGGCGAAGGGGGCCGGTGTGGCACGGTGGCAAGGGTGCCCTCCGGTGGAGCGATCGGAGCTGGAGGCTCCTGGCGGTCCTGGCGATCGATGACGTTGGTCGACGATGCTGGAAACACGTCGGGGAGGCGAAGCTGCTGGCGTTAACCGTTGGTATTGTCGGAGTGGTCGAAGATCGTGACATCGTGGTTGCCCCTTTTGGCTGAGTCCGACTGTAGCGGGCGGAGCTGGTTGATGATGATGTCAGTGGTGGAGGGAGTCAAAACTGCTGGAGATGATGTCGAAGACCGTTGACGGCGGAGGGGTGAAGCCGTGCCACAGTTGAAGACGAACTAGGCTCGACGGTCGGCGAAGACCGGAGATAAGCAACGAGCACGAAGCTCAAGTTGCAGCGGCCAAGGCGGTCGGATCTCGCCGTCAAATGAGACCCTCCGGGCTGTCACCACCAGAGGGTTCTTGGAGGGAGGAGTATCAGCGGATGATTTCGAAGGAGGGTCGACGAGTCTTTAAGTCGGTGGAGGCGAGTCCGCCGGAGAAGGAAGGAGGCTGCTGGGGGATTTGATTTGGGTGATTGGGATTCGATGAGGAGTTAGAATCGTTGATGGATCGGATGGCGGCACACGAGATCTGCAAGAGAGATTTGGGGGGATGATGAAGATCGGAGATGGGGTTGATTAACGGAGAGGATGGAGGGGTCGGTCGAGATTCGTGGAGGCAGCGCAAAAATCGTGGGTGGCGGTGATGGGCGGAGAAATCGTAGGAGGAAAATGAAGTAAAGCGGCCGTCCGATCGGCCAAGATCGGACGGCCGTGATCGTGCCACGTGACGGCAAGGAGGGGCGCCTGGTGATGCACGTGCATGGAAGGCACGTGCGATGCACATGCGGGGCTTTTTATTATTATTTTTTTTATAAAACGAATACATAAATAAAAACTCGAAAAATGGCTGACACGTGGTGGCTCCAGGAGCTGCCACGTGTCAGCACCACAAAAATCGAAAAATAAATACTTTGTAAAATCCAAAATAAATAGAAAATGGCTCGGATCAAAAAAGTTTCTTCACAAAAATTGTTCGTCTCGATGAGATCTACAACTTTCATGAATACACCAAAACCAAAATCGATCATTTGCACAAAGTGATGTTTTTGGGGTATCCCATGTACATAGAATACCTTGATTTGTGGGTTTTATATTTTTTTATCATTTTTAAATCGGATAAAAATCTGGAAAAAAAGTATATGGTGAAATCAAAGATAAATATAAACATATTAATATAAATTTTTTGGATTTTTATTAATTAAAAAAAGAAGAAATAAATAAAACACGAAAAAGACTAATTTTGTACAGATAGTTAGTGAAGACTTGGACTCAATTTGTTTCTTTGATTTCAAGCTCAGTTTGGATTTGGATTTTTGTGCATTTTAATAAAACTTTTATCAAAGAAGACAAATGAAAAAGAAATAAAATAAAATAGGTTAATTATATACATAAAATAATAGGTCAAAATCAACTAAAATACAAAATGTACGAAAGAGGCCCAAAACCCACCTTTCATATATGAGCTCTGATTCACTTGAACTTAGTCTTGTTTTGAAGGTAATTGAATGTACATTAGTTCAAAAGTGAGTAGGATCAAAACGAACACTGGATGGAGAAGATATGAGGGTTTTAATCCGGAAATCCTGAAACTAGGGTTTGGATTTTTGGTCCACTTATTTGGGTTAGTGATTTTTTATATTTTTCATTTATTCTTGTTAGTGATATGTACACAGTGGAGGTGGTTTTGGGTCATTCGGAGTTAGCATGAATTAGTTTAAAATCGGGGAAGTTAGGCTATATACAGGTCAATTTTGGCTGGGATTTTTGGCTTCTTATTTTGTGCAGAAATACGTGCTAAAATGCAATTCTTATCAAAACATGCATGAAAGCTAATAACCTGAATAAATGAAGAAATACTGATGATTTTGAGGGATTTGAGCTTAATTAATGAAATCTAGAGTGATGAATCTGATATTCATCACAACACGCACTTGCACGGTTGTGCAGTAGGTAGAGGCGACCGGCGGGGCGACACACGCCTCCGACGGACGAGTCGCACGGCTGTGCGTGGTGACGACAGTAGAGGTCGTGCGACTCGTCCGTCGGGGAGACTTCTACTGTCGTCATCACCAGCCAGCCAATTAAATAGAAAAAATAATTGAGTTTGAATTTGAATTTTAAAAATGGAATGGAGATAAAGAGATAAGAAAGAATTTGAAATGAGATAAAGATAAAAAAGGAAATTAGTGTTAAAATTATTTACAAAAATTAATTACTTTTTTATTTTCGTCACTTTATTAAATTAAATAATAAATGCTAAATTTTTCTTTTTTTGTGGTGGTTATTTAAGAATATCAACTATATAAATATACTATATATATGGTACATTATATACATTGTTAAATAAGAAATTAGTTTTTTTAAATTTTTTATATTTATTTTTTATTTTTTATTTGAAATAAATATTAAAAATATTTACAAGTATTTACAAATACAATATGTACAAATAAATGGTAAAATTGCACTAACCACCCCAGAAAATAGTTTTTCAAACTGTAACTCCAAAAATTATGAAACCACAACCATTTTAAAGATAATTTAATTTAGAATAAAATGGAAGCGAGTTTGGTTCAATTTGAGTTCATATGGAGCTGGAATTGGTCTTTCAATTATCGCTTTATGGCTTTTTCTAGATGTGGTTACTTTTATTTTGTACATGATTTATTTAGCAAATATTTTTATTTTTTAGGAAACATTTGTATTTAGAACTTTTGCTTTGAAAAGTATTAAATTTGATATCAATATATCTTCAAATAAAATAGTATAAGTATACAAATATATACAACACACTTTTTAGGATTTTCTGATTACGGACCCTATCTCCTCCTACTTTATTCCTGATCAACCAGGTCAAGTCTTGATCTTCTCTCGAGGTTTGGGTCAGCCTGTATCTATTACATATATACAATCTTTTTTCTTTTCTTTATTTTAGGTTAAAATAGTAATAAGTATACAATATTTACACACAGATGCAAGTTAGTAAGAATATGGAGTTAGTATTATATACATGTGTTTTATAAGGGATTTTAAGCTAAAATAAATGAATAAAGATGATGAAATGCAGATTCATCATCCCCCTATGCTTTACCTTTGCTAGTCCCTTAGCAAACACTTATTTGAAAGAATAAGTGAATAAAAGAAAAAGAAGGGAAAATAACGAAATTAGGACAATATTGAGTATTAAACTTATCTTCATAAAATTGTAGTATGGAGCTCTATCAGACCTTTGATTATTAGTGTGGCGGAACCTTATGGGAAATGGATTTAAAACCTAACAGCCTCTAAGTTCCACAAGACTCCTATTCAGGTCTTCTCAACAGTCAGGTCAGAACAAGTCTATGTACACAAATTCTTTTGACTATGAATCTTTACTTGTACGGTGTAAGTGAAATACAGCTCCCCATCTTAAAAGTAGCAAAGAAACAACCTCCCTCAACAAGGTAACTCTAGTTCCCCGGTCTAGCAACTCTTTCCTCGAGGAGCGGGTATATTCCCTTCCAAGTTTAAGTACAACCAGCTCAAGAAAAGTGGATGGATAAAAGAATGGACGGTAACCAGTGTAGCTACCTATCCTTGGATGCATGACCAGTGTAGCCAAGTCATCCAGCTGCAAGCTTACAAAAATTTGACTTTGAAGCTCTTATTAATTTTTTTAATCCTTGTATAAACACTCCGGTAGGTATTTTGCGTTTCAATCAGGCCTGTCCACTTTTGGAGATTCTGCATTTTTTTGAAAATATATACAAGGTGCAACATGTACATAAGGAGTTTTTCCTCTTGATCTAGTAGACTATCCCTCTTTTGAAGCATTATTGCAACCCTACAACATCCTATCTTTAGACCTCAATGCTACTAGATCAGGTTGAGATACACAACCCTCCCTAGAGGAAGACGAGAGGTTCCGCCTAGATGTACTACCCTCGTAAGCTACTCCAAGCCCAAAGATTCTGCCTCCTCACTACCTCCTCCATGAAGAGCTACGTGTAGAGTACTTGTCCAAGATAAGCCACGTTATGAAAGAATCATGCTTGTGTTGTCAAATATTCGACTTAGACTAATTAAGATGACATATGAACATAGTCTTATGAACTCAAAGAATTAAGTCACTAGGACCTGAAAAGTCTTAACTCCAATTCTTATAAGTTTCATATGAAATTAAGTGGATTAAGGTCCAACTAAGCCCCAATCTTCAATTTATTCCAGACTTATTTTAAATGTCAATACTATCCTGAAAAATGCACATGCAAATGCAAGAAATATGTACAATATAAAAAGAAAGCAAATTTTATTTGAAACAATTTTCTAATTTTTAACTTTTTATGGATTTTTGGAAAGAAAAAATGATGCAGATGTAAAAAAAGATTTTTTTTGATTTTTTTTGAAATAGACTTTTTGTTTTGTAGTTTTTAAGGATTTTTCTTCTTTTTTTCTTTTTTAAAGGAAAAAGGGTTAGTAGAAAATATATATACAAGTACATACAAGGTTTTGTTGTTGTTTTTTTGTTTTTTTTGTTTTGTTTGTTTTTTTAATAAAAGGTTGTCAAAGTCTATATACACACATGGATTTTATGAATTGATATACATATCCCAAAATAATCATATTTAAAAGTATGAGTTATGTCTAAAGTATGTATACAATATATACGACACCCCCTATACTTAGCTTGAACTATGTCCTCACAGTGATCAAAGAGCGGCAAAGGAAAACATAACTCATTCTTAGTATAGAAAAGTGAAAAGACTCCTATGCTACAACGACTCAAGGAAAGGATGAAAAGAATAGAAGTCGGTGATCCCTCCTATACTTAGGATCATGTAATCCTAAGTATAGAAGATTGTACAAAAGGGAAAAACTGATGATGAGAATGTACGGACTCAATGGCTTGACCTGTCCCGCTATATTTATGGTAGAATAGCCCTAAGTATAGAATATCAACAAGCTGGGGGACAATCGAGAGAACAGAAGAAAACAAAAGAGATGATATAAATAGCACAAATTGTTCACCCCCTTATACTTAGGATAAAGTACATCCTAAGTATAGCACACAGATACATACAAGTGGTGAATGATAAATGGAAGAAGGAAGGAGCAAATCAAAACAAAACACATATATACAAGGTAGACATTTTGAGGTGTCTCTCAACAAGCGCTAGAGTTTACGCCCCTAGCTGGGCGCAAAGGCTAGGACAACGAAGTATCAAGGTTCGTGACGACATCTGTAATGCGAATACCGTACTGTCATTGTTGTATCGGTGTGAGAACAACAACGTGGTCAACAATGTGAACGAGGACACCCAGATAGGCAATCAGGCGGGTGTCTGCTACCAGATAAATAATTGTGTAGATAAAATCGGACACTGGTAGCACACAAGAAATCTTCGACTTATGGTCAAAATGGAGTGAATGTGTGGGGCCGAAAAAATAGAACATGGAGAAAGAAGGACCAATCATGGAATCCTCTACGTCAATCACCGTCTCGAAAATGTATGGAAGATCAAGATCAGGAGACTCAATAAGAGAGCAGATATCTGATGCATGTAATGAAGAGAGCTCAGGTAAATCATCGAATAACTCAAGGATCGGCTCATCCTTGCGAGGGTCATCAAGGAGAGAAGAAAGATCAAGCATAGAAAGATCAAAAATATCGGAAGAATCAGAACAATCAGAATAATCAGAAGACTCAGTCTCGTGATTCGATAGATCAGATGCACAACCAGGGATTGAAACTGAGTACAGAGTACACCGCCCGCAGATAACCCTCAGGGAGATGCGAGAAATCATGATAATTTAAGGGAGAGAATGAATGATTATATTCAAATAACAGGTTCTCTCTTGAAGTAAAAGAAAAACTGTCCAATGGATCAGGAATATTAGGCTCAAAGAAATCTTGATCAAGATCAAAGAGATCATTGACCTGCCAGTGTGATGGGATCTGAGCTTGGGAAATATTGGACAGCATCTGACCCTCAGAGTGAATGGTGGGCGGGAGGGAAAACTAGAGTGATGATTATTTTTTATTTTTTTAGTGATTGCTAATGATCTTGAAAAAATTATCATAACCAACTCAACACCAAGGACATACAAACACAATGCAAACCCCTGATTCACCTACTTAATGCAATGTCAAGACCTTGAATGTTCGGTCCAATAGCTTGTCAATTTTAAAGTTAGGTGATCAAGAACAAAGTTGTAGAAAACATTTAGCTTGGCTTATGGGATTTGGGCACTAACCTTAGTGTGTATGCGAGCATTTAAAACGAATACAATAAGGGGATTGCTCTTCCAAAACAATGATGTAAATCAATTACGTTTAATTTTAACAGTCCAAGTGATGTTAGCAATCCCAGTTTTTAATTTTTAGTTTTCACTTTTTTTTGAACAAACACATCTAACGAATTTTTCGATTTCCTTTATTCCTATATCCACAAAACATAGGGGGAAAATGAAAAAGCCAATGCACGATAAATTCAATGATGCATGCAAGGATTAGAAATGCGTACCTTGTCACCATCACTCTACATACAAAATGATCTGCGCATAAAAAATAAAACTAAATTATATGCAAATGCAAGCGAGAACCGTACTACAATAGCTTCTATTAACGGGCAAGATCCAACTAAATTTGACTAAGTCCAATTACACTCTATTCTATAGGTATAGAAATTCTTGTTTAAGGTGTTTGGACCTAATTAATTACCTAGATCAAGAAAATTAATTAAAGCAATCAATAGGTAGCTCATGAAATTCGCGTGAAACAAAACCGGTGAGGTCACCCAAGTGCACCGTCACTTGGCGAAACAAACCCCACAATAAATGAATGTATGTCTACAAGAGTTCAAATGCTAGAAATAAATAAAACAAAGTCTATTTTTTTGCTTGGACTCCTTCAATTCTTCTTCTCCTCCTCTCACGCTCTCCTGCGGCTTGGTGAAGAATCAAGCCGCCTCCACTTTGTTTAGGTGCTTCGAGTCTCCTAGGATCATCTCCTTCGCTATGCGGTCCCTCGCAAGAAAAAGAAAAGAGAGAATGTGTAAGAAACACAATTATCAAATATGAACAGGAAAAATGAAATAGATACAGAGAATAACAATAGAATGAATGTGGACAAATATAAACAAATATGTACAACCAAGAATAGCAGGTTAGAAGAGAAATCTAACTACCTTTGTCGTGCCTCCCCGACAACGACTCCATTTTTTGACACCCTTTTCACGGTTTTTTAAATTATTGAATTATGAACAAGTCATGGCAACCCAATTAAGCATCAACAAACAAATTTATTTTTTCTTCTCAAGTCAATATTTAATTACAAGAATAATGAAGCAAGAGAAATTTTTGCTACTTATTTACCTGGATAGCTAACAGGATCGAACTCAGGGAGGCTACAATTCCCAAGGGTTATTTAATTAGTCGAAAAAAATCAATTAAAAGAAAATAGAATTCTCAACGTACAATTTGCTTGGTTTTTAATTTTTGATTCTTGTATTTTTATTTTTTTTAATTTTTTTATTTCTATTTTTTATTTTTTTTAATTTTCAAAATTTTAAGGATTTTTAGTTTTGCAATTTTTTAAATGTTCAAAAATGTGATTTTCAAAACAAATTCATGCACAAAGAAATGCAATTTTTTCCTTTTGGATTTTACAAAAAGAACAAAAATGATCAAAATGCCCAAATAAAATCTTTTTATATTTTTGATGAATTTTACTCTTTTTGTAATTTTTTAGAGATTTTTAGACTTTTTTAGGATTTTTATAATGAATAAAAATAAGGGAAAATGTAAACAATGAACAAGCAGGATAATTTTTCAATTTAAAAATACCAATTAAATGTAAAAATTATGAAGATGATCTTTTAAAAAAACTAAAGGAAATTATATACAAACAGGAATTGAAAATACATTTTTTTTGATTTTTTCTATAATTTTATATTATTTTTTAAAGATTTTTAGTATTTTATAGTTTTTTTGGGTTTTATAAATAGTTAATGAGCAAAAATTGAACAGAAAATAGAACGTACAAAAATAAAAATACTTTAAATTTTTAAGCAACATTCGAATTTTTATGATTTTTCAAAGTTCAAACAGAGAAATATGTGATGTTTTTATTTTTTAATAATAGAAAATAAAAATAAAATGCAATGAAATTTTTATACAATGAAGATGCACACAACAGGAGTCTAACTTGATTTTTGGAGAATTTATTGACAAATAAAAATATTTATTTGAATGAAAAGAACATGCAAATTAGTTGTCTAGAAGCAAGGATTAAAATGCAATTATTCTGAGTTTTTACATCAAACTATAATATGAAATAAGATAAGGATAAAAATTGCAAATTACCCAAGGTGCACATGTCAAGCACGTGATCTGGACTCTGGAGAGGGTTTTTTTTGCAGATTCTAGAAGTTTAAAGGACGTGGATGTAATTTATCCCATTTTTTAATCATCGTTAGGGTTCGTCTTCTTTTCTTCGTTCAAAAGCCAAAAAGAGGAGCCAACGGCGCCTCCCCTTTCTTCTTCCCCACGTAGGGGCGACAGACATTGTCGGGTCGAGGGGTGGACGTACAGCTGCGGTGGGCGGTGACTCGCGACTGCGATGGACTCACACGTAGTTGTGATGGGCTCGCGCATGGCTACGCGAGGTGGTGACGCTTGGCGGAGATGCAGTTACGGCGACGGTGATACTTCACGTGGAGGAGCTATGCACGGGTGGTGTTGCGTCGAGTTCAGTGGAGATGGCTTTGATCGGCGGGCGCGGGAAGGTTACGACGGTTGCGGCCCTGCAGAGGTGGTAGAAGGGCGGCGATTATCTGGGGGTTTGGTGCAGGTCGCGCGGTGGTGGCTCCAGACGGCGGGCTAGACGGCGGTGCCAGACTAGGCAGAGCGCACTTGCACGGTGGTGCATCAGGTGGAGGCAGCCAGCAGGAGACACATGCCTCCAACGGATGAGTCGTACGACTATGCACGGTGACGGCAGAAGAGGGGCAATGCGCATGGGCTGGCCAGTAGAGCGGATGGCGGCGGGCATAGGGGATGCGGTGCGACATTTTTTCAGAAATAGAAAAAACTTTTTTTTATTTTTTTTAAAATACAAAAATGGCAGAAATCTTATATATATATATATTTATATATATTATTATTTTTTGTTCCTGTAAAACAAATGTTAGAAAGAAAAAACTATGCATTTTTTATTTTTTATTTATAAATAAATTATGATGCGATCACGACGGTTCAATCCCAAAATCAAAAGAGAACACATGAACGGGGATCCGACGAAAAATGAGGAATGCATCTGGATCTGTGGCCATCGTATGTGGCTGGAGTTGAAAGATCGTGTGAGGCAGATAAGAAACGATGTGAAATCGAAATGATATGGTTATTGCTATCGGTTTGGATCGGATTCAAATGTGATAATGTTTAAGAACTATGATTAATGATCTAAAAAATTTGACTATGAAATTAAAACTAAAATTTCACTACGATTAACCTAAATGAAAGACGATAAATAAAATGGATCTCACCAATGGAAGCGGATGAACGCCGTGATCGCCTCGACGAAGGCTGATTCGCTGTCACCGGACTGCTCGGAGGCTAGGCACCCTTCTGCGACAAGATTGCTCTTGGTGAACAGGCTCTCTCACCGAAGATTGATCAAGTGAGAATGAGGGAAGAGGAGCCAATTAAATAGAAAAAATAATTGAGTTTGAATTTGAATTTTAAAAATTGAATGGAGATAAAGAGATAAGAAAGAATTTGAAATGAGATAAATATAAAAAGAAAATTAGTATTAAAATTATTTACGAAAATTAATTATTTTTTATTTTCGTCACTTTATTAAATTAAATAATAAATGTTATTTTTTTTATTTTTTTGTGGTGGTTATTTAAGAATATCAACTATATACATATACAATATACATATGGTACATTATATACATAGTTAAATAAGGAAATTAGTTTTTGTTATTTTAAAATTTTTATATTTATTTTTTTAAAATTTAAATAATATTAAAAATAGTTACAAGTATTTGCAAATACAATATGTACAAATAAATGGTAAAATTGCACAAACCACCCCAGAAAATTGTTTTTCAAACCGTAACTCCAAAAATTATGAAACCATAACCATTTTAAAGATAATTTAATTTAGAATACAATGGAAATGATTTGGTTCAATTTGAGTTCATATGAAGCTGGAATTGGTCTTTTAATTATCGCTTTATGGCTTTTTCCAGATGTGGTTGCTTTTTTTTGTACAAGATTTTATTTTGCAATCATTTTTCTTATTTAGGAAACAATTTTATATACAACTTTTGTTTTGAAAATCATTTAATTTGATGTCAATGTATGTACAAATAAAATAGTGTAAGTATACAAATATGCATAACACATTTTTTTTGGATTTTCTGATTAAGAACCCTATCTCCTCCTACTTTATTCCTGGTTGATCAGGTCAAGTCTTGACCTTCTCTTGGGGTTTGGGTCAGCCTGTATTTATTACATATATACGGTCTTTTTTCTTCTTTTCTTTAGTTTTCATTTATTTCTTTCTTTATTTATTTTAGGTTAAAATAGTAATAAGTGTACAATATTTATACACAGATGCAAGCTAGTAAGAATATGGAGTTAGTATTATAACATGTGTTTTATAAGGGATTTTAAGCTAAAATAAATGAATAAATATGATGAAATGCAGATTCATCATCTACATGTCTCACTGGTGACTGCTGCAACAGTTGCATTAGATTCCATCTGGATGATGATCTCCTCTTCCTCAAGCTTTCTAATTTCCTGAAATAGATGCAATAAATTGCATACATGAACGAAAGTACCCGAATCTATGACCCAACTATCTTCTTGTTCCACGAGAAAGATAGTTTCAATGGTGAAAGTAGAATTTATATCTGTTAGAGCCATACCTTTACCCATTTCCAATGGTTTTCAAGTAATCTAGACAGTTATGCTTCTAGTGCATTGGCTTTTTGTAGTGATGACAGCCATCGACTTTCTTATATGTCATGAGTGTGGAAGCTTGAGAGGATGAGCCAACAACTTGATCCTTCTTCTTCTTCTTCTGGGACGAACCCTTCTGTGACCCATGCTTTCGATTTCCTTTTAATATGTGCAACCATTAATGCTTGTAGGATTCTCCTTCTTCATGACATCCTCTGCGGACTTCAAGGAAGATATGAGCTCAACATTTATCAACCCCAGTTTGTTCATTTGGTACACTACCACAAAGATTGTTGAAAGACTTGGGCAGAGACAACATAATGAAGTCATATTGTATATATGCATCCATCTACACCCCAACGGTCTCCAGCTCAGAGAGGCAACCAAATAGTTCGATCACATGTTCTCTAATTGAGGTTTATTCCTGCATCTTGCTGCGAACAGATATTTTAGTAGGTTGTAACGTTGTATTTAGTTTACTTCACCGAACTTCTCTTTCTTAGATTTTGTATTATATCATGAGCATTCTCCATGTCCACATGTTGCTTCTGAAACACATTGGACGGAGACCCCTAATATAACATCGAGCCATCGAGTGATCTTCATCAACTTCATTAAATTTTAATTCTTCCATTGACACAGAGTTCATATGATTGTTCTTGGTCAACACATAATCGATGTGCTTTGCAAAGAGAATAAGCTCCAAATTTCGAAGCCAGCTCAAATAGTTTGGCTCGGTAAATTGGTTGACCTTCAGAAGCTAGCTGAATGGGCTCATGGATTTCATATCTGAGATTAAAAAATGTATTTATTATAACATATATAAATATAATCATATTTTATTTCTTTGATTAAGAATTTAAAATCAAGGTTGTCTTGCTTTTTAATACTTTGAAAGTCCATGCCCTTTTTCAACTTTAAAAGCAAGAGATATACTTACGACTATATCTTTAGTAAGATCCGGGATCTCCATTTCACCTTTATTACACCCCAATAATATGATAAAATGTAACTTAAGTGATGGAATCGGGATTTCATCCCGCCTTGGAAGTCTAACTTGCATTTCCCAATTAGGTCTTTGATACATGAGCTCACCACCCTAAGGTGATGTTGTCTCATTGTCGATTGAGCCAACTGTCAACATGAATAGAACTCGCTATGTGTAGTCTAATACCACCTCAATTATATAAGGAACAATATTGGGGTCACTACGTATACGTCCTGTCTCTTTCGAGAAGCAAAGAGTCCGAATCATGTGAGTTTAAATGGCATTGTCATAGTTGGAGCCATAAGCAAATTTGACAGTGGTCGGTGGTGGGGTGGGGGTGGATGCTATGAAGGACGTGCAGATGCTAGTAGGCTTTAGGAGGGAGGTGGATAATGTGAATCCCTGATTCGAATAGAGAAGGTCCATCTCCTTCTGCATCATCTCCTTCATGTGCCAATCCTCTATCATACCTCCTCTCCAGGTGGGCTGCAACACATCTTCTCCAAGTGGTCCATTGCTCTCTTCTCCACCTTCCTCTCCACCTTGGTAGTGATTGCTCCGCTGATGTCTCATACAGTGCCACTACACGGACCACCTCCACCACGTAGATGGCCACATACCTCCTTCCACCTCCATTGAGTGCTAATTAGATATTTTGGAGAATGACGAAGGCCTTGGCACAAGGTGAACCAGTATCGTGGAAATGAGAAACAAGCTTTGGGGATGGTGGGATGAAGAAGATAACATGGTAATGTTGTTGGATTTTTTATGAAAGGGAAAAGGAGGTGGAAGATTCACCATTCATATTTTATATGGTTAGATTAACTCAAGGTTAACCCAACCATCAATGCAAATAAAGTTAAAACTAACGATAGGGGTTGTGACATAAAACATAGCAAGTTTGCAGGGTTTAGGTCATAATTACGATGATTAAATGGATGAGAAGGTAATTTACAATGTTTTTATGTTCATGATGTTACAAGTAGCAACATAAAGTTTTAAGCCAAAATATATTATATTGGACCATTAAGAAAAAATAAAGCCAAACACATTAAGAAATAAATTATTAGTCCATAAAATTCTAAAAATAAGAAGATAAGATTTCATGTCATTTGATTTTACCTATTATTTCTATAAAAAAACCATCGTTGTACTTAGATCTTATACATGCATCCATGCATACGTACATATATACAAACATGCATGCATGGGTGCATATATATATATGCATCTATATATGTATATGCATATATTTCCTCTATATAATATTCCTTTTCAACTTTGAAATAATATAGGTTTGAAATATCCCTTTTAAAAACAAATAGAAAGTTAGAAAATAAAAACAAAGATTGTATGTAATAATAATAAATACAATGAAAAAGATCTACATTGTGGTTCCCATGTATGTATGCATGCTTGTATGCATAGGGTGTTTGACTTGTGAGCCCTTGGTGGACCATTTATACAATAAATATTATTGTAATCATTTTTATATATCAATAAAAGTTATTTATATTCACTCCCTACTTGAGATAAATGAACTTATTGGATCCCATAGTACAATTAGCGTTATGTACCATGACCATCTTTATAATCTTACATCTGTTGATTTAATGGTTGAATCATAGATGCTAGTGCTTAGATGATATCTAAAGGGTTAGATTGAGGACTCATCTAGCATTGACAAATGATTATCAAGAGAGGATCTCCAGCCTGAGGAGATGTTAATCCTACTCTCAAAGTTGATATCTAACAGATCGCTTGATGCATGTCCTCCACATAGGAATTGATATTCAGAGGTGTTAGATATGTTAAGTCAAAGATTTGACTTGGCGAGATTGAGATAGTTAAGACCTATGTTGTATGCTATCAGGATATGGGCACACATACTCTGACCAGAGACAGATGTATTACTGTGTCTGAGTATGTACATTAGGCATACCATTAGGTTGATGACCTAATCAAGATCTATATACCGAGGAGCTGATGTGCATATAAAGGCATATGAGTAATACGATCTCTCAAAGGGATTATACAGGTTCACTATGAACTGGAAGACATGAGCTCACTGATGAGATATTGGGACCAACAATTCCATCAATGGTCGTCTCACTTTGTAAACAATACAAGATTTGTAGGTATGATACATTCTTTTGGAAAGAATATGATCGTTACCAACTCCGAATGATCGAATGAGAAACTTAACGACAAAACTCTAAAGGAGACAACCTAAAATGAGGTAAAATAACTTTGGGTTTAATAGAGGTCTTCCAGTATGAAGGATGTATGAGTATTATGAATACTCGAGGGTGATGTGATCTTAAATGATTGTATATTGTGATGCTTCCATTCCGAGAGAGTAATGAAATAGGTTTGGATTTTAATTACTCCTCTCAGTGGACTAGATATCCAATCTTGATCCATATGTTGGAAATTGAACCAAATGTGATTTGGATGCAATGAGAAGATGTGATATCATGTCTAACTTGTTTAGACACCTCTGAGCGATCTTCTTGATCTAGATATAAGATTAGATCTCACTATCCAAGTCAATATACATGGATTATAAAATCAACATGACCTTATCTTCAAGTATCTGAGGAAAAGGCAAACAATTCTTCGAGAATTGTTTCATGAGTAATATTATCTTAGCATTAGAAATTTGGATAATTAAATTGGATTTAATTATCAAAAATAATTTGGATATGATTCACATGTGTAGAGAGATATCCTGAATTATTAAATTGGATTTAATTATCATGGAAAGGAATAATATGGATAGTGTTGGACATGTGAGCCCATGATGGGCCATTATGCAATAAATTTTATTCCAATTCACTCCTTAATCTGAAATGAAGAATAACCAATTTGCATAATAGGTCCCTTAGTACAATTAGGATTATGTACCATGGCCATTTTAATGATCATACAGTTGTTGATTCAAATGTTGAATCATAAAGGCTGGTGCTTGGATGATATCTAAAGAGTTAGTTTGTGGATTCATTAATCACCATCTAATGATTGCTAAGAAAGGATCTCCGCCTGAGAAGAAGATGGCAATTTTCTCTAAAGGCTGATATCTGACTGATGAATCCCTAATTCTCACTCTTTATTCTGTTATTTTAGTTATTTTTCTTGGCAAAGCATCATGTAAATCCTTGTAAATAAAATAAATTAACAAATTGCATGCTTGTGTAAATAGTACATAATTAGCATGTCTTTGTGCAAAAATAAAAGGATAAAGGAAAAGAAAAAGGAAGGAGGTATTTATAATAAATACAGAGTGACCCTAACCACAAGAGAAGGTCAAGCCTTGACCAGATCGCAAGATAAAATAAGTAGAGAGAGATAGGGTCCACTATGTATTGTATGTACTATCTCTACTTGTACCTATTAGCTATATATTTATTTCTGATAAAATAAAATTATTTTTACTCCCGTGTATATATTTCTAGAAATAATATCAAAATAAAAATCAGAAAAATTAAATAAAAATGAAAATAAAATATTCTTTTCATTGTACAAAACACATGTGTACTTATTACTTGTACTATTTATTAAATACCATTAAATAATCTATAAAAATCAAATAAAAAGTTATTTATACTCCTAAAAATATGTTGTAAATCTATAAATATAAAATAAAGGTTCTTGCATAAAAATAAAATAATAAAAATACTTGTACATAATACATAGGTATACTATACCTGTACATAATACAACAATTTATTTTTCATAAAAATAATTAAAAATCACAAAAAAATAGCTTATAAATTAAGAATTTTTTATTTTTTACACTTTTGATTTAAAATCATTTATTATTTTTTATTGAATTTTCTTGTATTTTTGTAAATTCTGAATTCTCATTGGGCACGTCAGAATGTTGACTCATGTCAACGTCTCCTTCCAGCTGACCCAACCCAATTCTCTTCCTGCCGGAGCTTCTTCTCCTATTTTTCTTGATCGGGTCAGGCTTTCTTTCACCTCGATTCCATTGCCCAATTCCTATCCTAGGATCCGTGATTCATGTGGATCCCTAGGGAGGATCGGATCACCTTGTGGTTGCACTCCCCTCGTCGATTCTTCTAGATCCCTGGGAACCCTATATAATGTCTTCACCCGCCTCCAGAGCTCAGCAGCTCGTGCCTCTCCCCTTCCTTCACCCCTAGATAACTTCAGCCGAGTAACAACAACCCGGAGGTGCCCTTGTACTGAAGCTTGGTGGCATGAAGCCGCATCTCCACTACGTGGCCGGAGAACTCCATCGCGTTTAGCCTCCCTGCTCGCCGTAGCGAGGTCGAGGACATTACCCCGACTACCATCTTCTCCTGAAGTTATAGAGTTCGTCTAGACCCTCAGGTACCACCCATCTCGCTTTCACTTTCCATCCCAAGTCCGTTTACATATTCTCCTCTACCGCACATCCACCTGCTCCGACCAGCTGGTCGGAGCCTCATACCCCATATCTATCCATTTCGATCGACACCCAGCTTCACCATCCAACTTCCTACACAATCTCATACCCCTTAGATTCGACCCTCAGGTCGAGATTAAGGTCGAGACTCCCCTCCTTCACAGACGCCAGGAGTCGAGCTCCATTTTCCATGCTTCTCCTCACTTTACCAAGAAATAACCCGACCGGAGAGAGCCCTCCGAGTCGTTCGAACATTTTTAGGTACATGTGCACGAGGGGAGCACCATCTGGACCCCCACCTGCTCAGGCAGAGCAGCTGCAGGCGGAGCCGTCTTGTCCCGATCATCCGACCGTTGGCTTCTTCATCGAAGCCTTCCACCAGACGCGGAGCACATTCACGACCGTGTTGGACTCCTCCGCGCCTTCATTGGAGTGCTGGATCTCTATCCCCACTCAGTTGAGTGTCTCCCCCGATGAGTTCTTCCAGGACCTCTTCCCGTCGTCGATCAGGCGCTCCTCCCTCAGTTCTGATCCAGGTCGTTCATCCATGCCTGATTCGTAACGGTTTGATCAGCACCTGGGGATGATCCGCACCGTACGTCCATGCCACTTCCAGAGTTGTGAATCTGTACTGTAGTAGCACATCTCAGACGCACATCCCCGACCGTGTTAGGACCGTCCGAACCTTTTCAGGGAACAATCAGAGCTGCCCGAGCCCTCACGTACCATACACGTGCCCCAAGAGGTATATTTCCTTCTCACCCCTGCTAGTTTATGCTTTGCTTTTAAGTATTGTAGAATAAAGTTTAGTACAGACATTTTACAGTTTGGACCTCTATTTTTTTTGTATTTGCATTTTAGTACCTCCAAAACAGAGGCACGTGTAGGTTCACGTGATTTTTGGGTTAATTGCATGCTATGTCCTCAACTTTGGAGTTGTTATGATTTGAATGGAAAGTTTTTTAGTTTTGCATTAATACCCCTCTTAGGCTTGTTCACGTGACGTGTGTATGTTTATTTAGGCTTTTTTGCAACTAAGGCCCTACATTTCTCTACTATGTTATTGTTTGGCATGAAATTTTGTATTAATTGCAAGTAGGTCCCTGTAAGCTGCATGTCCTTTACTTAATTAAAAAAATACCAAATTAATCCTAAAATTTCTCTAAAAATTACTGTTGGCTCCTGTAGACACGTAGTATTTTTAATGATTTTTATGGATTTACTCAGTTGTATTTAATGTTTTCTAAAAAAACCCCTAAAATGTGTTCTGTCTATTTTGAAAAATATATAAAAATTCGAAAAAATTGCCTTAAAAAATCTATAAAAATTTATGCTTATTTGTTTTTATGTGCTTTGTCTTCGGTACCAATTTAGTTTTGAACTCATCATAAAAACCCTAAAAATTACAAAAGACCTAAAAACTTATAAAAATCATAAAAAAATTCAAGAAAAATAAAAAATAGTATTTCAGTTTTTGTTTGTAGCATTTTCTTTCTAGTTTGACATAAAATTGGCCCCATGACTTTAGGGCACTTTGAGTAATTTTAATTTGCATTTTAGTCATGGTTGGGCATTAATTATAGTTTTCTCCGTTGTTTGATTTTTATAAAAAAATCAGAAAATCCCCAAAAAATTACCAAAAAGCTTTTAAATTTTTAAAATCCCAAAAATAACTTTATTTTATTTTTTTGAGCATTTTTAGTCTTAAATACAAATTCAAAAACTTGATTGTGTGCCTTGTTTCCTTTTTGCTTGATTTTGTTTGTTAATTCAAAAACTAAAAATTTGTTTTGTTTTATTTTCTGAAATTTGACTACTTCGTAAGTTTACTCGTGCTCCTTATGTTCGACCCTGGTTGCTATACCAGATAAAAATAATAGCGAAGACCGCTTACATTTGTGTGTGCTTGATTATTTTATCTCTTGGCTTGAGTGGTTTTTATTTTCTTGATTGACTAAATTGATTGATTAGGGGCAACGACATTGATTATTTTCCAGCTTAATCGATCTTGATCCTCGTGACATCACTGACCGACCTCTTGATGCAGGTCCTCTGCATAGGAATAGAGATTCGAAGGTGTTAGATAAGTTAGGTCAAAGAGTTGACTTAACGAGATCGAGATAAACCAAGACCTATGTCATCAGAGAGAGATGTGTTACTATATGTCTGAATATGTACATTTGGCGGACCGATAGGTTGATGACCGATTCGAGGTCTATACACCACGAGCTAGTGTGCATACAAGGGCATATGAGTAATACGATATCTCAAAGGAATCATACATGTTCATTACTAAACCAGAAGACATGAGCTCACTCATGAGATATTGGGATCAAATTCCATGCACGCTCGTCTCGCTTTAGAAGCTTGACTGAATTTGTAGGCATGATATATAATTTTGGAAAGTATATAATCAATAACTAGATATGATATATGCTTTTGGAAAGTATATGATTGATACCAACTCCCAATGAGCAAATGAGAAACTTAATGATAAATCCCTGAAGAAGACAATCTAAACGTGTTCTAAAAACTTTTGGTTTTATTCTAGGTCTTCCGGTATGTAGGAAGTACGGGTATTAAGAATATTCGAGGGTGATGTGATCATAAACGATTGTATAACCATGACACTTACATTACGAGGGAGTGATGAAACATGTTTGGATTTTAATGACAACTCTCAGTTGAGAATTATTCTAATCTTAGTCCAGATGTTGGACATTGATTTAAATACGATTCAGATACAATGAGAAGATTAGATTTATGACTTTTATTTAATAAAACATATTTGAGAAGTCCCCGGGATCTGGATTTTAGATATGATCTCAATATCCAAGTCACTATACGTGGAACATACAATCACCTTGATCTTATCTCCAAGTATCTAAGGAGAAGGTACACAATTCTTGAAAGAGTTCGAGAATTGTTAAATGAACATTTTTATATAAGCATGGGAAAATTAAATAATTAAATAGGATTTAATTATAATCATTAAAGTATGGATAGAGAAATCTAGGATAATTAAATTGGATTTAGTTATCATATATAGGATTAATTTGGATAATACTATCCACAATAATCTATATGGATAATATGGATATGATCCACAATATCCTAGAGAGAGTTAATCGTGGATGAGATTCATAATTTATATGTTAATGTGGATTGTATTAACATTATATAATTTAATGTGAATATGATTGACATTAAATATTGGATAGAAGAATTAATTCTCAATGGTCAATGGTATAATTACAATTATCATAAATAATTTGGAATTATTTGGTGATAATTCAATAATTCAATTATTCAATTAATTGATATATTGGAATTAATTTTTTGACTAATTGCACCTTAGAGTGGACGTCCATGGGTTGTTTTCAACCATGGTAATGTCCACCCTCTTTTTTATTATATGAATGAGCTCTTTTATATATCTTCCATTGATTGATTATTTGTTTTAGTTGAGATAATTTGGAAATTGTTTTCAAATGATCTCTTTATGTTTCTTTTGTGTTTATTGTAAACTAAAAGAAAATGCAAATCAATCTTAACCATTGATTAGTGAGAGCACTTGGATTGAGATCCATGGAAAGAAATACAAATCGATCTAAACCATTGATTAGTGTGAGCACATGGATTGGGATCCATGGACTTCTAAAAAGCTATAAAAGAGAGGACAACCATGGCCCTCTTTACACACAAGTGTAATGCAATTTTTGCATTAACAAAACTCTCTAGTTGCATTAACAAAACTCTCTCTCCACACATCCGCTCTCTCTACAACCTTGGTGGAGATCGTGATTGTCTCCGTGATGCCGTTTTGTTGTCGAAGAGGAACTCGATCTTCTTCCATGCCACATGCTCGTGAAGAAGACAACGTATTTCATGTGACAATAACATGAGGTTTCTTGATTGGGTCGTTGTTCGGGATTGCGTGAAGCATGTGACTCATTATCATGCCCGCAAGTGCACTCTTGTCGGATTAGACTTGAGTCGGGAGGCTTCTTACTTTAGAAGCTCTAAGGATCGCAATCACGCTTCAAGAGGTAAGCCAATCTCGTTTGATTGTGATGAAACAATTTGAGAAGTGTTCTCGAATCATATTATTTCATCTTTTAAAATTTTTTAAATTTCCCTGCCCCTTGCAACTAGTATGACTAGTTTCCCTTGGTCGTATTCAATGTGACATTCATGCTTTTGTGATACGCTAAGGCCTAAACCATAGTCTTCAATTGGTATCATAGTCTTGTTTTAAGGTCTTAGATGTGATACAAAACTCTAGGGCACAAGGTTTTGCACATCGAATGTACGGGGGCTCGTGGTTTGTGCATATGATGCATGTTTCGAATTATTTTTTGCTAAATTGAAAAGCCCTTGTTTATGCACTTTTTGGATGTGTTTTTCTAGATAATAAAATTTATTTATAATGTCTAATTTCCCAAAAATACTAGCCATTTATTGGCACCAATAGTGCATGAATTAAAATTCGAAAATTCCCTCGATGAAATTATTTTTGCATGTAATCACTGATATGTAATAAATTTATTTTTCTTACCATTTCTTTGTCATGAAATGTGAAATTAATACTTAATTAAGTATAGAATTGAATCATCAAATTGCATGAATTTATTTCACACGATTCTGACTCCATTTGCTAGATATTCCATATTTAGTGGCGATGGGTTGGAAGATGATTGGACCATCAAGTCTTCTTGAGTAATGTGTTTATAATTCAATGTAAATCATGGAAATTATGAATTTTCTTTGATTAAATTTATTCTTAATATTTATGAAAATAATTGATTTAACATCAATGGTCATTGAATGAGAGTTTCATAACAAAACCCCTAGTTTATCCTACAATAGTTGTAGGACAACTTTTACATGTAAAACCAAGAACATGTTTGCTTGATATGATTAGAAATTTAGGATTCAAAAGTGTTTAGGATGCCTAATATTTCTGAGTGATTACTATATAGTATAATGCCGATCATCATAGTTGATCGATAAAACCACAAGTACATTGATATTATTTTGTGTTGTTCTTAATCAGAATGGTGAAGGTGTCTAATCCGGGTATGCTAGCTTGATTCCTTAATTAGCACTTTGCACGTCAAGGAAATGCTCCCTCACAGCATAACTCAAGTGTACTGGGCGGATCCATTTTTGAGGAAAAAATAATATGAGTAAGTCAAGTCGTAGTCTAATTGTTAAAATACAAAATAATGCGTACTTGTGAGAGCTTATACTATATGGTAATATTCAGTAAACCCTAATTATTTGTTAGTTGATTGAATCTAATTGTTGATTAATTTAATATGATTAAATAATTAGATCTAATTAAAAAACACTCCATTATGAATGGAGATGTAATTCCCTTAGAAGAATTAATCACGATAAATATGATTCATAATGATTAATTAAAATTTGAAGGGGATATGGAAGATCATATAGATGACACCCATGGTCTCCCATCAAGGCGAAGGGTTCCGTCGCCATGGATTGTATGCTAGAGATGACTGTCCGAAGTGGCATCTCCTACATACAAGCACAAATGGATCGGGCTCTTTGCTTCTTGAAAGAGTAAGGTCGTATGCGTAGTGACCCCAATATTGGTCCCCCATTTTATTGAGGTGATATTGGATTACACATAGCGAGTTCTATTCCTGTTGAAGGTTTGTTCAATTAACAAGGGGTCAACATCACCTTAGAGGTGATGGGCCCGATGTTAAAGACCGAAGTGGGAAATACAATTTGGACTTGCAAGGCGGAATGAGCTCCCACTTCTTTTTATCCGAGTTGTAGTTTCTCATATTATTGGGATGTAACAAAGGTAAAATGGAGATCACAGATCTTGCTAGAGGTATATCAATAAATATATCTCATGCTCTGAAAGAGAATAACGGAACAAACTTTCAGAGTTTAAAAGGAAACACAACCTGATTTAAAACATTAATATCCTTAATCAAACTAAAATATAGTTATGTAAATTATCTTATTTTAAATAACCTTCATTAAATCCACTCAAATCTATACTCAATCATAATCAGTATAATGTCATGGATGGGATCCATGATTAAGATGTAGTACTTGTAGTTGGACACATTATGTATGCGGTTGCAATGTGCAAGTTTCCTCATGATTATGATGATTGACAATTAAATAGACAATAGGACAATAATCTATGGTTTGTGTGTCTATAAAGTCTTAATCTCTCATCGAGTGTGCTTTGGAAGTAACATGTCTATGATGGTCGTAATTGTCAAGATATTTCATAAAAGCTGAAGAAGATGTTTTGGAAAACATATGTGCTCTCAACATTTAATCATGAATGGCATGGTTCGCTGCATCGTGCAAAATAGTGATTCAATAAGAGACGATGTTTTCAAAATGTTTGAGTACCTACCTGAACCTAAGCCTTTTTTAAGTTAGGATGAGTATGGATATGATGAATGTCGTCATTTTACTCTCTACTCAAGTCTTTCATGATGCATCATGTTATCATATTGTATGAATATAATGAAGCAAAAATAAATGTTGAAATACTCTTACATTGAAGTCCCTTGAGGATATGTTTAATTTAAGAGATCCTTTACCTTAAGCAATAATTATTTAAGTGTTAAGGGAGCGTAGTGGAAGCATGGGTCTGACCCATGTAAGAAGGAGAGTCAAAGAGTTGACTGTACTTATGTGACTTCCATACATATGACATCCAAAGAGTTGGATGAATTCCAATACCGCAATAAGCTGATGTACTAATAGTATGACTATCTAGATTATCTGAAATCCTTAGAGAAGGACCCGGATAGTGCATCGAGATATTCTACATCTACATATGATCATTGAAATTGACTTACTTATTAGATAAGATTATAAGTCTGATAATTGTATCTCCTTCTTATAAATACACTTGCATTGGTTGCATATGTTTTAGAATACTAGAAAATTTGATCTTAAGGTTTAATAGTCATCCAGATGGGAGTTGATGCAATTGTTGCAACAATCTTGATTGGATAAAAAGACTATATATTTTCAGTGGGAGAGCCATCAGTCTTAGATAATGTCTTTACGACATGGATATTAGAATACATTCATTGTTTATTTCTAAACATGTTAGAAATGGACATACATTCTGGAATAGACATGTATCATAAAGAGTTATGATGGATATATTTCAAATAGTAATATAACATATAGAGGATTCTATTAAATTAGAATATTAATGAATGGTTCATTAACATTTCTAATACTGAAAATTTAAACCCTAAAATATCAATAGGAGGATGAAGATCATTTGACAATGATTTGGCATCAAGCCTTGGACATATTTCTATTGATAATATCAATAGACTAGTAAGAGATGGAACTTTAGATTGTCTGAAAGTTCAAATCTTACATGCTTGTGAATATTGTATTCAAAGTTAAAATGTTTGATGCACCCTTCTCTGGGAATGGTGTAAGATGCTGAGGTATTGAAGGCCTCATACATATTGATGTATATGGACCCTCTATATCATAATGAACATTAATGATATGTGATATCCATTAATGATTATTCATGGTATGAGATTTCTTCCTTTACCCATTAGATTCCTTTGACATGTTCAAAAATTTCATAATTTTGGTTGAGAATCAAAGTTATAAGGAAGATGAAAAGAATTTGATCTAACCTAGGTAGCTAGTACATATTAGATGAATTGAAGGAATACCTTATAGAGTAAGGAATGTCATTCCTATATCACTCCTCCTAATACATTTCAACTGAATGGAGTTGTAAGGAGATGCAATTGGATCATGTTAGACATGATCTGATCAATGATAACATTTAGCATAATTACCTCTTAGTTTCTAGGTATATGTAGTAAAGACTGCAATATATATCCTTAATAAGATTCCATGCAAATATGAACCCAAAACTCCTCGTGAGCTATGGTTTGGAACCAAGATTGGTTTTATACATCGGAGGATTTAAGGTTGCTTGGTTTGTGCTATAACATGGATGCAAGAATGCTGGAATCTTGCACTTAAAAGTGCTAGTTAATTAGGAAAATAAAGTATGGTATTTGTACCTACTTTATGACCTTGAAATTCTTAAAAGAATTCATTTCTAAAAATTTGATTATAAGAGGAAGACTTTCTTGAGAATCAAGATAAGAATGAAGTAAAGTTACTTTGAATCCTATGTGGATAATAAGGCTCCTAGAATCAGAAACTAAAAGAATATTTAAAGATGAAACACTCATACCTCTTCAAATCAGTTTGAGGGTCGTAAGATCACCTAGAGGGTATGGATTCCATGTATCAGAGAAATCTGACAATGATCAAACTTCATATGATGAAGATTATGTAGATCATGACATGGAAAGATGGATGTAAGAAATAAAGTATGAATCATGACATGGAAAGATGGAAAGAAATAAAGTCCAAACTAGACTTCATACACGAGTGGTGTATGGACAATCGAGGATACACCCATAGGGTCAAACCCATTAGGTGCAAATGGATTTTCAAGAGAAAGAGGGAACTTGATGTGAAGGTAGAGACCTTCAAAGCACGGCTCGTTGCCAAGTGCTACACACATAAAAAGACATCGCTTATGATGAGACTTGCTTTCTAGTAACCATACTTAAACCCATTAGAATATTGCTAACTATAGCTGCACAACTTGACCATGACATCTGGAAGATGGAAGTCAAGATTTCATTCCTTAACGAATACCACAACATGGGTTATTCATATGAAGTAGCCCCATGGCTTCATTGTTGAAGAATGCAAGATGTGCGATCTAAGGAACTCCATCTATGGACTCTAATAAGCTTCTTGTAGTTGGAACATCAAATTTGATGAAATTATAAAACTTATAATTTCAAATGAAGTATTGATAAACCATGTGAAACTTAGTGGGAGTGCCATTGTGTTCACTATGCTAAATGTTGATAAAATCCTAATCATTTGGAATGATATAAGGATGATAATAAGTGTTTTATGATCTAGTTGTTCTATACCTTGAGATAAAAAATCCCAAGGATGCCTCTTACATCTTAGTTTTGAAGTTGTTCATAAGCAAAGAGAAGAGGGTATTGGGACTATAACATTAGCAACACATCATGGACATATTTACTTTTTTTTGGAAAACTCCAATGAAAGCTTCTTTCCCTTAAGATATGGTAATGACCTATCTAAAGGGATACCATCTCAAAGAGTTGAGGATGTGAATGCCAAAGCTACATGCCCTAGTACATCAGCTATGGGAAGTTCAGTGTATGCGAAATGTGTACAAAAGGCCAGATGTCTCCATGTAGTGGGAGTAGTAAAATGCTACCAATCCTACTATGGAGATAAAACATTAAAATACACTAATAATCAACATCTTCAAAGGCACACGATTTTTGAGATAGTGATCTCAAAGTCTTTAAGAAATTTAGACTTTATAGATAATTATCTAAAATGTCTTACCTACAAATACCTTAGTAGACTTAAGATGGGTCTTAATCTAAGGAGATAGAGATCTCTGGGCATAAGGGTACCACTTACTAATTATAATCATTATCAAGTTATAGTGATAAATGCATAATAACTACTTTAACAAGATTAAGTATTGGTTGCATAAGATGCAACGTTCGCATAGGATGCGAGCAGTGTTATTGGGGGATATGCATGTATGTAAAAGAACTTAGCATAGTCTCTCGGAAACAGAGTGACTAGTCAGCTTACGAAGCTATTTTTATAAATATCTTATGATTAGCGCATGAGTGTGGATTTAAAGATTAGCCCATTAAATGGCTCTTTGCACAAGTGGGAGATTGTTGGACATGTGAGCCCACTGCGAGCCATTATGCAATAAAAGTTATTGATAATTCACTCCTTAATCTAAAATGAAGAATAACTAATTTGCATAATAGGTCCCTTAGTATAATTAGGATTATGTACAATGGCCATCATAATGATTATACAACCGTTGATTCAAATGTCGAATCATAGAGGCTAGTGCATAAATGTTATCTAAAGAGTTAGATTGAGGACTCGTCAAGCACCATATAATGATAGGTAAGAACGGATCTCCAGCCTGAGAAGAAGATGGCAATTCTTCTCTAAAGGCTTATATCTGACCGACCTCGTGATGCAGGTCCTCTACATAGGAATAGAGATTCATAGGTGTTAGATTAGTTATGTTAAAGAGTTGACTTGGCGATATCGAAATAACCAAGACCTATGTCGTATACTGTCACGATATAGGTACGCATCCTCTGACCATAGACAGGTGTGTTACTATATGTCTGAATATGTACATTTGGTAGATAGATCGGTTGGTGACCTACTCAAGGTCTATACAATGACGAGCTGGTGTGCATACAAGGGCATATGAGTAATACGATCTCTTAAAGAGAGCATACATGTTCATTACTGAACCAGAAGGCATGGGCTCACTCATGAGATATTGGGATCAAGTTCTATGCACGGTCATCTCACTTTAGAAGCTTGACCTAATTTATAGGTATGATATATTCTTTTGGAAAGTATATGATCAATACATAGGTATGATATTTGCTTTTGGAAAGTATATGAATGATACCAACTCCCTATGAGAAAATGACAAACTTAGCGATAAAATCCTGAAGAAGACAGACTAAATGTGATCTAAAACTTCGTGTTTTATTTTAGGTCTTCTAGTATGCATGATGTATGGGTATTAGGAGTACTTGAGGGTGATGTGATCATAAAAGATTGTATAACTATGACACTTCCATTCTGAGGGAATGTTGAAACATGTTTGGATTTTAGTTACTCTTCTCAGTAGAGAAGTAATCTAATTTTAGTCCAAATGTTGGATATTGATCTGAATACGATTAATATACAATGAGAATAATTGATTTACGCCTTTGATTTAATCAAACATCTTCTAGAGGCTCCAGAGATCTGTATTTGAGATATGATCTCGATATCCAAGTCACTATATGTGGAACGTACAATCGTCCTGATCTTATCTCCAAGTATTTGAGGAGAAGGTACACAATTCTTGAAAGTGAGAATTGTTCCATGGGCATTTTTATCTAAGCATTGGAAAACTGGATAATTAATAGGATTTAATTATCACAATAAATATGTGGATTGATATATCTAGGATAATTAAATTGGATTTAATTATCATAGATAAGATTAACGTAGATAACACTATCTACAATAATAATGGATAATGCAGATATGATTCACAATATCCTGGAGAGAGTTAATTGTAAAATAAGATTCACAATTTATGGTTAATGGGGATTGGAAACATAATTTAATGTGAATATGATTTACATTAAATGTTGGATGGAAGAATTAATTCTCAATGATCAATGGTATGATTACAGTTATCACAAATAATTTGGATTTATTTGGTGATAATTCAACAATTCAATTAAATAATATATTGGATAGTTAACTTTTTGACTCATTCCACCTTAGATTGGACATCCATGGGTTGTTTTCAACCATGGTAACATCCACCCTCTTTTTAGTATATGGATGAGCTCTCTTATATATCTTCCATTGATTGATTATTTGTTTTAATTGAGATAATTTAGAAATTATTTTCAAATTATCTCTTTGTGTTTCTTTTGTGTTTATTGTAAACTAAAAGAAAGCGCAAACCAATCTTAACTATTGATTAGTGAGAGCACATGGATTGAGATCCATGGAAAGAAACACAAATCAATCTAAACCATTGATTAGTGTGAGCACATGAATTGGGATCCATAGACTACTAAAAAGTTATAAAATAGAGGCCAACCATGTCCCTCTTTATACACAAGTTGAATGCAATGGTTGTACTAACAAAACTCTCTAGTTGCATTAACAAAACTCTCTCTCTCTCTCTTTATCTCTCCACACTTCCGCTCTTTCTACAACCTCGGTGGAGATCGCGATTGTCATCGTGCTGCCATTGTGTTGTCAGACTAATCGCTCGAGGAACTCGATATTCTTTAGTGACACATGCTCGTGAAGAAGACAATGGATTTTGTGCGATGAAATCTTGAGGTTTCTTGCTTGTGTCGTTGCTCAGGATTGCGGGAAGCACATGACTCATCATCACGCCCGCAAGTGCACTCTCGTCGGATTAGACTTGAATTAGGAGGCTTCTTCCATTAGAAGCTCTGAGGATCACAATCACGCTTCAAGATGTAATCCTAATCTCGCCTGATCTTGATGAAATGATTTGATAAGTGTTCTCTAATCATGTGGTTTCATCATTTTAAAATTTGTGAATCCCGTTACCCCTTGCAACTAGTATGACTAGTTACCATTGGTCATATTTGATGTGTCATTCATGCTTCCTTGATGCGCTAATGCCTAAAGCATAGCCTTCAGATATCACTATCTATAATTATTTTGGATAGTATGGATATGATCCACAATATCATAGAGAGATTTAATTATGAATATGATGTTGGATTTGTGAGCCCACGATGAGGCATTATGAAATAATGGTTATTGCAATTTACTGCTTAATCTGAAATGAAGAATAAATAATTTGTATAATAGGTCCCATAGTATAATTAGGGTTGTGTACCATGGACTTATTAATAATCATACATTTGTTGATTCAATGGTTGAATCATTGAGGCGGGTACTTAGATGATATTTAAAGAGTTAGATTGATGACTTATTAAGCACCGTCAAATGACTATTAAGAAAGGATCTCTATCCTGAGAAGGAGATGACAATCCTTCTCTAAAGGTTGATATCTGAAAAAACCTCTTGGTGCAGGTCCTCTGCATAGGAATAGAGATTCAGAGGTGTCAGATAAGTTAGGTCAATGAGTTGACTTAGTAAGGTCGAGATAACCGAAGACCTATCTCGCATACTATCACGATATAAGCAAGCATCCTCTGACTGGAGACAAATGTATTGCTATATGTTTGAGTGTGTACATTAGGTGGACTATTAGGTTGATGACTGATAAATCCTAGATTTATCTACATAATTAATCTATATTATCTCTCTGGCTTAAGTAATTTACTAACTATAGTTAACAATTAATCTTAATTGACATTTAACCGGTTGTAAATAAATGATGAGACTCCATTTATCACCTTTATTTTTTCATTTTGGCCTTTAAACACTAGATAAATGCATGTTTATAGCATTATTTTGCATAAAATAACATCTACTATTTACAATGTAAATATTGTATACAATATCTTATTTAAAGCCAACATAAAAGAATAAAGAAAAGAAAATAAAAGGAAAAGGAAATAAAATACCATATGTATTGAATGACTCTAAACCCCAAGACCTAGGCATCATGATGACTGGGTCGAAAGGAATAAAGTAGGGTGAGATAAGGCCAAAATACAATAAAACCCTAATTTGTATTCTTCAATAAAGACAATTTCAGACCCATTTTATTCTTTAGTATTTATACCCAAATTAATAAACTTTTTAAATGAAAGTTGTAGATAAAAATGCATAGAAAAATACAAAATTTATTTCATGTAAAAATAATGCACCATGTACCCAAGACACTAAGAATAAAAAGCCAAAATCAAAACTTTCCAGACATGTATCTTCTCCATACTGTATCAAAATTAACTAAACTCACCTTTAATTGCATATAAAATTTAATTACCTGTTGAATGAAGATGTTTCATTCAATTTGGAGTTAAGATGCAAAAGTTAGGTTTTGGGCCCATATTGTGCAATTGACGGCCCTATTGTGCAATTGACTCGAATAAAATATTCATTTTATTTATTCTTTATATTTTTCATACTTTTATATTTTATAATTTTGTAAATATTATTTATAATATATGTACATAATTAGATTAAAGTAAAATCATTAACAATATAATAAAATAAATTAGTATACTTAAATACATAGATGAAATACACATACATATACCTATATAAGAAATACATATATTTATATAAGTGTACATAATACTTCAAAAAAATATAATAAAAATATATTTATATGTATTTAAATAATATATAGATGTAAATTATGTATATAAACTAATAAAATCTAAAATAAAAAACTAAAATTCAAATACCTAATATATAGGTAAATATACCTATACTTATACTGTAAAAGTAACATACAACAAATAACCTCGAAAAAAATAAAAATAAGATTAAAATACATAAAGCAATAAATATTTTTCATGTTTTAATCAAAAATAAAATAAATCACTTACTATTTTATTTTGATTTCTTATTGATTTTTATTTCAGTTTTGTCATCTAGCGAGTGATGTGGCCCAATCAGGGGCAAGCCTCATTTGACCCATCGGTCAACTAAACCCCGTGACCTAGGCCTGCCACCTTGCTGACCACACACTTTTCTTGATTTTCCCCATATTTTCTGACTTCCTTTCATCTCCCTCTTGGACTTTTGTTCCTCGATCATAGGCCTTTCACGACATCATCTCTCCTCGATCTTTGGATCGATGTATCAATCAGGAGCATCGGTCAAAGGGCCCCTATATAAAAATAAGTCGCTAGACTCCATTTGGAATTTGATCACTTTTGACCCTTAAAATCCCAAATTTTTGAGTGTTCTAGGTTGCTGGTGACAACATCGATCTTCATCGATCGTTTAGCAAGGAGGAAGAGGTGTCGGAGTGCTGATCCGAAAATTGTCGGTCGGTCGCGGCCAGCCCGGAAGAGGTGCCTTAGTTTAAGTTTTATTTTTGTTCTTAGGACATAGGTTAGAGTAGTGTAGGTTTTCATTTCTATTAAAATCACATTTTATTTTGTGAAATTTCAAATTCGTAGTTCGATGGAGCTAAACTTCGGTGGTCATTTCACTGTGACCTCGCCGTTCTCTGACCATCATATCACCTTTATTTCTCTCCCTATCGCTTCTATATCACTCCACATACCTCCATTCATCCTGATCCTCTCTAGACCTGATAGAGCTTCCAACGTTGTCGCCCCAACTCCATCTTTGCCCATTTCACCTGAAACAAGCTCCCTGGACCTCGTTTTTTGTGACTTCACTAACCATGTAGATCCTGTAGGCTAAGGACCCCTCCCAAGTCGATTTGTCCAAGTCAAAGAGTCCTGGAGCTCCTAAGATTCTTCGACTTCATAGGATCATTTCTGAGCTTCGGGGACCCTTCTGAAGCATCCAACAAGTGCGGACCACCTTCGACGACATTTTGGTCTACTTGGGAGCATCCAAGGTGGCCAGAGATGGCTTGGAGGGTAGATCGAAGCTCACAGGAGGCGAGTTCCTCCCCTGTTCTTCCAAGCATCGTCCCCATTATCGGATCAAGAATGAGGCGCAAGGTGATGTAACAGTCGTCGGATTGATTGCCAAGCAACCGCCAGATCTCCAACTGAGATCTAATCTCAGCCGCCATCTGTGAAGCGTCATCCATCGTCGAGCGGATGCCATGTGTTAAATGAAATAATCCCAACCGCCCCTTGCACTTATTGGAGGTAATTTTTCTACATACCCCCTGATTTTTGTATTTTATTTTTAGTCCACTAAATATTATCTGTATTGTAAAACTTCTTGTAATATTTACAGTAAGCCCCCTATACTATCTTTATTTGCATTTAGTCCCCTCGCCACGTCACCTAACGTGCCTATACACGTGAGGTGGTGGGCTTTTTATAGGGACCCCCTGAGGTTCTGTGTTATTGTTTGGTCCATTAAATTTGTAATCCGTTTCAAATCGTTTTGAATATCCTGCATGTAGGCCTTGTCGACTTTTTGAAAATTGAATTTATACCACTATCAGTATTGTATGATTTAAATATTCGTTGGGAATATATGTGGAGGCCCTGTACTTTGTATTTTGGTTGTGGGCTGCATTTTTATATTATTATATTTGTGTTTCAGTCCCTGCTAGTCTTGAATTTTTTATTTATTGTATTCCTTGCATTAAAAATACTATTTTACATCTAAAATTTGTAGGAAATTCATTTTATGTGTCTGACATATTATAAAATCGCATATATTTTTTGCTTGGCCATTTAAAATATTTTCTTAAATTTAAAAATTCGAAAATTAGATGAATGTTTTGAAAAATTCTAAAAAATCAAGAGTTATTTATTATTGTATTTTGTACCTACAGACCAAAATACCTAAAAATACAATAGAAAAGACCAAAAAATTGTAAACCCTCTCTTACCCTAAAAATTTTTAAAACAATCATTGGAAAAATCCAAAATTGCATTTTTTGTTTCTATCTTTTATTTATAGAATTTATAATATATTAAAGTTAGTTTTGGACATTTTGGAGCTATTTAGCTATTTTTGCAATCTAAAACAATCCGGCTATATATTATTGCTCACTATTTTCCTATTTTTACTCAATTAAAAAAAATAAAAAAATTGCAAAAATTAAAAGAAAAATACCAAAAACAAATTAAAAGTTAAAAATGACAAAAATATTTTATTTTGTGCATTTTGAGTATTTATAGCTATATTTATGTATATACTAGCCAATATTACATATATAGCTATATTTACATGTATTATTATTACTATTATTCTTATATTAAAACACCAAAAATTGTTTCAAAACCTTAAAAAACAAAGAAGATTGAACTTTGGGTATTTTCTTATTTTTGCATATATTTATATATTTATATCCTATATATCTATTATATTATATATAGTATTCCTATATCCTTATATATACATATTGATTATATATTAAAGAGATCATAAATCAAAAAAATATAAAAATATAAAAATTATATAATAAAAATAATATAAAAAATATTACAAATTTAAAAATCAAAAACATTAAATATTAAAAATCCATAGAAAATAAAAATACCTATAAAATATAAAAATTAATTGTCCTCTTAGTCATTTTTTGTAGTATATCCCCCTTGCTCATCGTGTTCGGCCTCTACACATACTTACATGCATACACATTATTTGTAGAGTTATAATAAACCTGCCTTTGATTACGTGATTATTCTAGTTGTGGGTTAATTGTTGTCTGGAGAGAGGTTCTCATTTAGTCTCCTCAGTGACTGTGTTCCCGCTTTATGTGGAATACAAGACCGTTGAAAATCCTCTGTTCGACAAATGGTGTCATTGTCAGGGAGCAACGCGTAGGATAGACTTTTGTGTACATTTTTATCCATTTTTTTCTTTTCTTGATTTATTTTTCCTTTGTTTGAGATAATTGTTTATATGTGCAAATCACTTCTCTTCCATTTTTCTTGGGAGAAATCTTAAGGTTAAGGTGACCTCTTAGGTGGTTGAAGCACCCAAGCTATGAGGAGAGTGGCTAATTTACTTATTGGCCAGTAGGAGAGAGCAAGAGAGAGAGAGAGAGAGAGAGAGAGAGAGAGAGAGAGAGCAGACTTAGCATAACACATTTTATATTTTATTTTTATGAGAGAGTGTCATTTTTTATTTCTCATTATTAACTTGTAATAATAAAGGTGGACTAGACTTTGGACACTCGGACCTATTTTACCAAATGTTTTACATACAGGGGCTCATCTGATTTTTTTGTTTTCTTCGCCTTATTTTCTTAGTTTTCTGCATTTTGTGCTTGCTTCCTTATTTTCATTTGTTTTGTGGAATGAGCCCTTAACATTTTAGGATTGCTTGATCGGTAATTAGGTCCAAACACTTAATAGAATCATGTACCTATAGTTATATACATTTGGACTTAGTTAAAATTAATTATTTTTTTACCTAGACTTCGAATCAAGCACTGCGAGAGACTCGAAACAACGCTTGCAGGACCCATTGTGGCGAGCAGTGAAGAGTCTCCAAGACCGTACATTTTGGTTTAATTAGCATTTGGTTGTTCATGACTAATAGGAACTCCTATTTAAGGTAATTTCCTTCATTTGCATATCGTGCACATAGATTAGGTTTTTAAATTTCACCCTTGCATCCTGCATGGAGAGAGCTGGGAAGCGGTGTAAGTACTTCTAACTGAGCATACATCATTCAGGATCAAGGGTGAGATTTTCACCCTTGAACCGCCTTGCATTGCTTTGTCTCTTTCTCCCTCTAATTTTGAGCACTTAGGACAAAAAAGAAAATCCAAAAAAATCGTTAGGCGCTTTGCATTGAAAAATACTCACAAAAATTGAAAACCAAAAATTAAAACAAGGGGATTGTTAATTAGAATTTGACCTAATTAAAAATCATAACGAACATCATTGTTTAGGGTTCACAAATCCCTCATTGTATTCATGTACAATCCCTACATAGCGAGGCACGACCTTTAAGGAATAGAGCTAAAAACTCGATTTGTGGTTGTCTCAATTATCACATGGGACAATCGAAGTATTGGAACTTCTATCGTACGCAGATGAGTAGGGTCTTGTCGACGATGGTGTTCTCACCTTGTGTAGTCATACAGCTTAATTTAAAACATTGAGCCTAAGCCACACCCTCAAGGGGGTGACTGCCTCATCGTCTTGCGTCCGAGTACCTCGTTTGAGAGGGAAGTAGTGGTTTTGCCTATCAACTTCCTTTATCTTTTCTTTTGCTGAGTAGCCCCCCAGGACCGATATTGAGGACCTCAAAAAGTGCAGATCATAGGATATAAAGGAGGTGGAACAAGTACGGGGATACTTTCCTAGCAGTACACGCTCTCCTCTAGGGCTAACCAATAAGAACTCGTGACAAATTTTGCCTGAATCACAACTCTAAAATTGAAAAGATAAAAGTAGTCGAACTCTTACGACTTCACATTGAGTTGAGTTAGTGAATCCAATTTGTTTGGTGTTTGTTTTATTTATATTAGGTCCAAAGATCAAGTATCACACTTTTGTGCATTTTTATCACTTCTTCTTTTCATATCTCTCCTTGACCACTGCTCATCGTTAGCCTTCTACTATTTTACACTCCTTTTGTTTCTTGTTCATCACCGTATCTTTCATCCATCATCACACTTCTTTTCCTTCAAGATGATGACACCATGACGGTTTGGTCAGGACTCTACTGACACCCACATCGAGTCCTCGATCTTAGACACCTCCAATAATTCGAGGTGATTCCCAAGTACATGATTCAGACTCCATGAACCACCCTCAGGAGTCCTCACTTCGTCTACCTCCCTCAGATTGAGAAAACTCTCTTCTTGAGTATTGCCCCTTTTGAATGGAGATCGATTTTACTACATACACCTCCCCTCCCTGATAAGATTCAGAATTTACCCTAATTCTAAATTATTCTCTCCATCTAGTGCCTGCATGTGGACTGATCAGGGTATCTTTCCTATTGCAGATCTTGACCACGGAGCCCGCTTCTTCATAGTCCGGTATAGAGATGGCTCCCACAAATAGAGGAAAGATGCAACTCCCTAGCACAGAGCAGAACACAGAGCAGGGCACTGATTAGAATGAGGTAAATAGTCATCTCTTGGCCTCCACCCAGGCCATCCAACAACAATTGACCGATCAAACACTTGCCCATATCGCTTTTCAGGAAAATCTTTATGACATGAGGAAAAAGTCAGAAGAGAGAGGAGGAAACCAAAGAGGAGGATTCAATGATCATCATGGTGATGGCAAGGATAATCAATCTATAGATGGGCCTCGCAGAGGTGAGGGAGAGGCAAGGAGAGGTCAACCCAAGCCCACCTTGAAGCAAACATACAACCCTTGGGCTGGCCGCATTATTGAGTGGATCCAAATCCCACTGATCCATGGACATTTCGAGTTGAAGCCTCAACTCCTATTGCTCCTCCCTAGATTTCACAGGAACTCAAATGAGGAGCTTTATATTCGTCTACAACAGTTCGACTGTATCTGCAACACCACTCACTGCCCCAACATCCCATTGGGTGTAGTCAAGATGACGCCTTCCCATTCAACCTTCAGGGCAAAGCTCTCTACTGGATCAATCACTTGGGGATGGTGGTGAAGACTTGGGAGGATTTGAAATCTGCATTCCTACACAAGTATTATCCTCTGTCCGTCTCAATCTCATATGGTCGAAGATTGCCAGCATCTCCCAGGGACCCCAAGAGTCCATCCATGAAACATGTGCGAGATTCTGTGATCTGATTAAGAAGTGCCCCCACCACGACATACCAAAGATTAACTTGGTACAACATTTCTTCAGGGGCCTAACTGAGAATAGTCAATGTCTGGTTGATGCCGCCTACAGAGGCTCTAATTTTAATAAGGAGGAGGACACAGTTTAGTAGATTGAGAAGAGGTCGCATGATCTCGAGAAGCTCACCGGGATTGAGCAACGCATGAAGGGATTGGACAAACTTTACATCATTGCCATGTAGCTAGAGATGTTGATAAATATTATCAGTGCCTGCAATGACGTGACAACTGAACCTGAGCCTCTAGCTGAGAAAAAGAGCAGACAACACCACAACCACCTCAGCCGAGTCCCAGCCAACCTCCAGTCCAATACATATACTACGTTCAGGACCCCTAGCCGTAACCACCACAAACACAGACACAGATGGCCACCTACCAACCATCTGAATTCCAGCCACAATACATAGAGATGTGTTCCCTGCCTCCTCCACTCATTCAGGAGGTGAATGGTATCTGGAGCGATGATCAATAGCTGACCTATCCCCAGGGACAACCACATGGTCAGAACCATGCCAGCCTGCCATTTCACCAGCAACAATGAGGGCGGATCTACCATCCCAGCCCAGCCCATCTCTAGCAGTAGCCTCTGCAGTAAGGATACACCTGGAGGCAAAATAACTATCAACAGTAGTTTGGATATCATCATCAGCAGTACCAGCAACCGAGTGCTCAGTACCATCAATACTCCTCCCACCAGTACCCATAGTACCCTTCTCTTCTTCTTCTTCCTCCTCCTCCTCAGTATTCTCAGGGATACCAGCAGCAGCCTCCCCCGTACCATCAGAGTCATCGATCTCATCAGGTAGAATCTTCTGAGGCTGCCCTAGTTAAACCTGCCCTTGATTGTCTGGCCCAGCTCATAAAGAACATGGTTGATATGAGCCAGAAGATAGACGACCTAACAACCACAAAGACTACCATTCCATCACAGGTTGAAGCAAATCTGAATAACTTCCATAGCAAGGAGCAAGTAGTTTGCAGTGTTCAACTGAATCAGGTAGAAATGATATTGTTTTATTTAATGTTATAACTCTCAAGAGCGGTAGGACACTCAGGTTGTCTGCGACAGTGAAAGGAAAACAAAATGCATCTGATGGTGAATCTTCAGCTGATCCAGTCGATGGGGCCAGAAAAGTTTTGGATAATGCAACACCAAAAATAAAAAAAATTGAAGAAAATTAAAAAGTACAAAAAGACAACAACAACCGGGGTAAACCCATGCCAGTGAAGGAGAAGCCAACTGTAGCAAAAACAACTGTACTGGAGCTAACTGAAGGATCCAAGACTGCACCATTTTTTGTCCACGTGTAGATGATTTTTCACAATTTTACCATCTACCTATAAATCAAGATATGGACACAATTTTACTAGATACAATTTCTTATGAGGTAAATATTCCTTTTTCGAAAATAATTAAAGCAAAAACTGTAAAAATGAAAAATTCTTTGTCTAATTTTGAGATTGTAAGCATCTTGCAAAATTTTATTCTTGAAATGCCATTGTTGAAAGCCATGGAGTACATATCTCATGTCTGCCATAAAAAGAGGACTTAAAGAAGCATGTATCACAAAGCGTCTGAACGGAAGAAAGAGACAGAGAAAACAAGAGACGTGCATTCTTACCATGGAAACTGTGAATGCCATCAGCAACCTCCTAAGCAAATAGAAAGATAAGGGAGCACCACTCATCAGATGCTAAATTTTCAACCAGGAGTTCGAGCGTACACTGCTCGATAGTGGATCGTCGATCAATTTATTGCCTTCCTCCTTTCTCAAGGAACTTAGAGTAGGATCGCTCAATCCTACAAAGATGATTCTGCAGCTTGAGGATAGATATATCAAGCGGCCCAAGGGCATGTTAGAGAACATCATCGTCACAGTCCAAGGGATGCAGTTCCCTTTGGATTTCATTGTCCTTGATATGGACACCTCTGTTCCTCTGCTCCACACTCCAATCATCCTCAGTTGGCCATTCCTTTGAATGGTTGAGGCCGTATAGATTACAACACTAGAGAAATTACATTCCGCTCCAGTAGCAATAAAGTTCTGATCGAGACGGTCCTAGAAGCCAAACTAGCTGAAGTGGCATCTATTGCGAGAGTGATTGAACCGCATGGCAAAAAAACTGTGAATTTCTGGCAGAGATCAAAGATACCGATTTGTTCCTGGATAGCAATAATACACAGACATTCCTCACTCCAGAGGAGGGTCTAGAAAGCGCAGCCGATTTTCCTGATGTCTTTGAAGATGATATCCTTGCTGATGGATATTCCAATATTTTTGAATATCCATCCTCATCTGAGCAGGATGAATTTGTTACAGATATGTGTGGTATTCTAAATTCTGAGTATGATTGCACAATGTTCGACAGTCAACAATTGAAAGAGCAAACACATGCCTCAGTCTCTAAAGTCACCACGAAGCTGACTCCTTCTCCCCAGAGTTGAAACCTCTTTCCTCCAACATGAAGTACATCTTCCTTGTGAGTGAGACAAACATGTTTCCTATCATCATTGATTCTCATCTGATTGAAGAACAAGAATTTCGTCTACTTGAGATTATTGAAAGAAATCACAAGGCTATTGGCTATAATATTACAAATCTCCATAGGATAAATCCGTCATGTGCTCACATCACATCTATCTTGAAGAAGATATGAAACACTCCTGGGAATTTTAGAGAAGATTGAATCCAAACTTGAAGGAGGTGGTCATGAAAGAGATTATCAAATGGTGTGATGTGGGATTTATCTATCACATCTTCAATAGTGAATGGGTGAGTCCCTGCACATAGTGCCCAAGAAGTCGGGGATCATCATAGTCACCAATGACAAAGGATAGGAGATACCGACCCGAGTGCTGACCTCATGTCGTGTCTGTGTAGACTACATACGTGGAATCTTGCAACCAAGAAGGATCACTTCCCATTGCCCTTCATTGACCAGATAGTCCAAAGACTAACCGTGAAGGAATATTTCTACTTCTTGGACAGTTACTCTGGGTGCAATGAAGTTGCCATTATGGCAGAAGATCATGAGAAGACTACAATTAGTTGCCCGTTCGGAACATATGCTTTCCGTGGAATGCCCTTTGGATTGTGCAACACACCTGCTACATTCTTAAGATGCATGCTGGTGGTATTTGCTAATATGGTAGGCAGTTTTCTCGAAGTATGCATGGATGACTTCTCGGTATATGGTGATAGCTTTGATCAATGTATTGGATACTTAGACCGAGTTTTGAAAAGATGTTGTGAGGTGAACCTCATACTTTCATGGTGACAGAGGGAATTGTACTGGGTCACATCATCTCAAAGCATGGCATGGAGGGTGACCCAGCAAAGGTGGATGTAATTTTGAAACTTGAGCCACAAGCAAGTCTGGTCATTTTTGGGGCATGTAGGTTTCTGTAGAAATTTTATTAAAGATTTCAGCAAGATTGCCCACTGTTGATTGAACTGCTTGGCAAGGAGGTTGATTTTGTGGTCGATGATCGGGTCTTTCAATCCTTCAATCTACTGAAGGAACTGACCACACATGCTCCTGTCCTTCAGCCACCGAATTGGTCTCTACCCTTTGAGATCATGACTTATGCATCAAATTTCGCAATTGGTGCTGTGTTTGGACAAAGGCGCGATGGGTTGTCATTTGCAATTTGTCATGCTAACAGAACATGAGATGAAGTCCAGAAAAAATATGCAGTAACAGATAAAGAGCTACTAGCCATAGCGTTTTCCCTTGAAAAGTTCAGATTTCATCTCCTCAGATCCAAGGTGATTATCTACATAGACCATTCTACCGTTGAATACCTACAGAGCAAGAAAGATGTCAAGCCTTGTCTGATTTGTCGGATTCCTCTACTGTAGGAATTTGACTTGGAAATTCATGACAAAACATGCGTTAAAAATGCGGTGGCTTATCGTCTTTCCAGAATCATTGAAGCATAACCTCCTAATCAGAACTCCATTCCAATAACAGAGATCTTTTCAGATGAGGCAATCTTGTCTATTTACTCTGGAAATCATAACTATTTTTTCTCCAAGAAAACTCTACCAGACTGGCTGAAGATCAAGATCGATAAATTCTTGGCTGACATTCATTTCTACTAGTAAGAAAATCCACATCTATTTCGAGAGGGTGCATATTACATCTGGAGGTGGTGTATACCTTAGGAGGAGATCATAGGTATCCTAGACCACTATTACAAGCATGAAGCCGGTGGACACCATTCTGAAAATAGGATGGTAACAGAAGTACTTCAATGTGGCCTTATGTGATGAAATTAGCTGACTGTCAGTGAATGATCGGGAATATCAGTATGAGAGATATAATACCTCTGAAATACATTTCAGATATCCGACATCTTCGATGCCCAGGGCATTGATTTCATGGGGACACTCCCTAACAACTAGCGCTTTGAATACATCCTGATGACCGTCAATTATGCTAGCAAATGGGTAGAGACAATCCCCACTCGAACTACAAACAACTGAACAATCTGTCATTTTCTGAAGGACAACATCATCGCGTAGTTCGGGATTCCCAAAATTCTCATATCTAATGGGGGACCCATTTCATAAATAAAGAGGTCACGAAGTTGACCAAAGAATACAACATTGAGCATCGTTTTGCAGCGCCATACCACCACAATCCAATGGCTTGATAGAATGCTCAAACAAGGAGATCAAAACTATCTTGCAGAAGCTTGTACGACCACACAGGAAGAATTGGTCATGGCTACTTGATTCATTTCTTTGGGCGTATCACACAACGTACAAGTCTCCTCTCGGCATGTCTCCCTACTACCTTGTTTATGGCAAGCAAAGCCACATGCCTGTAGAGTTAATTTATAAATCCTTATGGGCATTGAACATGTGCAACTTGGATACCGAAGCAGCTGGAAAGAACAGAAAAGTCGATATGAACCATTTGCTTGGATTCGGAGACAATGTATATGACAGCATCCTGATGTACAAAGAGAAAGTCAATAAATTTCATGATAAACACATCCGCAGGATGACTTTCGAATATGGACAGAAGGTGTGGTTGTTTGATGCGAAGTTGAAAATTTTTCGGGGAAGCTGAAGAGCAAATGGATTGGTCCTTTTGTTGTAAAAATTTTGCAAGACAAGAGGTGTTTACTGATATTAGAATTGTCACCTAACACAACCATTCGTAGTCAACAGATAGTAACTAAAGCCATATCTTGAGCATGACACATTCCTGTCCATTATCGATTCTATAGAAGTTGTGTTTCAAGATGAGCTCCCAGAGTCCAAAGGATTAGACATTTAAGTAGAAAATCACAAAAATATGATGTTGTTTTCTTATTTTCCTTTTCCTTTTCTATTTTCTGATTCTTCCAAAAGGTATTTCCTTTTTTCATCACTATTATCCTTAGGACGTATTTTGTCCTAAGTATAGGGGGTAAGCACCCTGAATTATTCAATTTTTTGATCCCTCACTGGTATCCTCAACTCTTGATATTCTATTTATACTTAGGGATATTTTACCCTAAGTATAGGGGGAGACAGGTCGAGCCGATGATTTTGTACATCCCACCCTTAACACTCCCTATCTTGTGTACAATTGGTTATACTTAGGATTATTTTATCCTAAGTAAAGGGAGATGATCAACTTCTCATTCATTGATTCTAAGTCATTGTAGTATAGACTTTTGTATACTTAGTACGAGTTATGTATTCCTTTTTTTCTCTCTCTAATCTATGAGGACATAACTCAAGCTAAGTATATGGGGGTCTTATATACACTGTATATACTTTAGGCATAACTCATACTTTCATATTCAATAATACGGCTAATTAATAAAACACATCAAAATTTCTTGTAAGTACAAGTAATAAACTGGGTTTAAAATGTTTTGCAAAATAATTTTAAAAAGGGTTAAAGGAGGCCACTCCCTGGGCGTAGCCAATTGGCTACTCCCACCTCTATTTTTCCCTTTTTTTGTTGGAAAATAAAAATATGTAAATTCATAACTATATCCTCCAAACATGTCATTCCAATTTCGTCAGAAACAGAGACTCCTATGCCCTCCATCTGAAGGGGGTCAATTTCAGCAATTATGAGATCGTTAAAACTAGACAGTCTTGATGGAAGGGATAGAAGTCTCGAATTAAGTTGAATTTTGAAGGACACCATGGTGACATATTGTGATCTTAATTCCAATAGGTTTCATTTCAGAAAAATAAAAAAATGCAGGGGAAAAGGGTTGGGAGCATGTAAGTTGGCTACAACCAGGGAGCATACTCCCTTTTCCCTTTGAAAAATGGTTGAAAAATGTCTTGAAAACTCTTTTGAAAACTGTTTGGAAACATTTGCAAAGTGTTTTGAAATCTTTGTAAAATATTTTATTTGTAGAAATTCCTTTTATTGGTGTAAATAAAATTTTTAAAAATAGATTTGCAAATGATTTGAAAAATGGTTGCAAAAATACTTTGAAAATTCTATATATATTGTTTTGAAAATATTTTCAAAACTATTTTCAAATATTTTAAGAAACCTTGTGTAAATAATAGGTTAAATAAAAATCCTTACCAAACCTGTATAAAACCTATATATATATATAAACTGTGTAAATAATCACTAACATCCAACTTGTAAATTCCCTGTGTAGAGTACATCCTAACCCTTGTAAATACATAAGCACTCCTACATAAATAGTTGTGCATATTTCTTTTACTAACCCTTATTTAAAAATCTCTAAAAATTTGAAAAACTCAAAGTCCAAAAACATTTGCAGAATCTTTTCAAAAACTTGCATAAAAATAGCAAAACTGTTTCCAAAAATCCATAAAAGTTCAAAATAGAAAATTGCTTCACAAAAGGATTTTCTCTTGCAGTGTACATAACATTTGCTTTTTCAGAATGATCAAAATTATTAAACAAATCTAAATTAAAGTTTGAATACTTGAGCTTAGTATAGATATTAATGCACTTTATTTCAGAGGAACCCACTAAGGACTGGAATTGGGATACTTCAGATCACCTTTACTTAATTCTTTAGGTTCCATGAGACTATGTTCATGAGTCAATTCATTATTTCTAACTAGAATCCTTCATATCATCCGTAATACTCTTGAGATAGTGGATTAACTAGGCACCTTGCTCTTAACACTTAGCTCGACTCAGATGGGTTGTTGAAAGATCGTGGAGTCTAAGTCGGGACGATGGTAGGCCGCTTCGTCAAGGGTGGCTCAGGAACCATTCTTGGGGATTACCGAAATCGATACTCTAACCCACTTCTTCTGGTAGCCATGATATCTAAAGATCAGAGATGGATTGAGGCAATACTTCGTATGAGGAATGGTCTACGAGCAACTTTATTCCAAGATCCCAAAAAATGGGCGGACCAAAAAGATGCTATATCTGTCGAAGCACTAATAAGAATGCAATGCAGCACAAATTCAAAGAAAAAAATCAAAAGAAGAAGCCTACACAAAAATTCCACAAAATACGAGTTTTAAAAAAAGCCTGCTTCTTGGTGAAGACTCGATTACACTTACCGTTCTTCACAAGGGAATGAAGACTACACTAGACCATTCCTAGTTCTTTTCGCATTCTTCTAGCTTTCACCCCTACTCGGTTGTAAAGACCAACGGTACCTGACCTTAGAAGGAAATATCTGTCTCCATGAGGATGAGCTATCTGGAGAGCAGACTCTTTTATAGTTCAACGTTTTTCTAGGAAGAGATGAATTCACACACGTAGATCTGTTATTTCAAAGTGACAAGAGTATGCGACTGAGAGGATGGATCTGACCTAACCATGAAGAGAATTGGATGATAGGATTATGGAGCCCAAGGGTTGTTGTGTCACATTTCCTAACTTTATTGCGGTTCTGAACAAACCAATGATCCAAAGGTCTTCTCTATTTTCTTCTCTACACTTATAAGCATAAGTGTTTGCTAGGGACTAGCAAAGGAAACTATAGGGGATTATGAGCCTAAATTTCATCACCTTTATCCTTTCATTTAGGCCTTAAAAATCTAGATAAATGCATGCTTATGGAATTATTTTGCATAAAATAACATCTATTATTTATAGTGTAAATATTGTATAAATACCCTATTTAAAGACAAAATAAAAGAATAAAGAAAAGAAAAGAAAAAAGAAATGAAATACCTTAGGTATTGAATGCCCCAAAACCCAGAGACCTAGGCATCATGATGATTGGGTTGACAAGGAATAAAGTAGGGGGAGATAAGGTCAACATACAATAAAAATCCGATTTTTATCAATAAAGACAATTTGGGGCCTATTTTATTCTCGATTATTTATACTCCAAATCAATAAACTTTGTAAATGAAAATTGTAGATAAAAATACATAGAAAAATACAAAATTTATTTCATGTAAAAATAATACACAATGTCCCCTAAGCACTCAGAATAAAAAGCCAAAATAAAAACTTCACATACCTATATCTTATCCATACGATATCAAAATTTACCAAACTCACCTATATAAAATTTAATTATCTATTTAATGAATGTGGTTTCATTCAATTTGGAGTTAAGATGCAAAAGTTAGGTTCTGGGCCTCTATTGTGCGATTGACTTGAATAAAATATTCATTTTAACTCTTTATATTTTTTCATACTTATATATTTTTATAATTTTGTAAATATTATTTATAATATATGTACATAATTATATTAAAGTAAAATCATTAAAAATAAAAAATAAATTAGTATACTTAAATACATAGATGAAATACACATACATGTACCTATATAATAAATACATATATTTATTTAAGTGTACAGATTACTTCAGAAAAATATAACAAAGATATATTTATATGTATTTAGATAATCTATAATTATGTAAATTATGTATATAAAATAATAAAATCTAAAAAAAATAAAATTAAAATACCTAATATATAGGAAAATATATCTATACTTATACTTTTAAAAAGTAATATACAACAAATAACCTTGAAAAATTAAATAAAATCAGATTAAAATACTACATAAAATAATAAATATTTTTCATGTTTTAACTAAAAATAAAATAAGTCACTTACTATTTTATTTCTTATTGATTTTTATTTCAGTTTTATCACCTAGCGTGTTGACGTGGCCCAATCAGGGCATGCCTCGGTTGACCTGCAGGGCAACTAAGCCCTCCATGTGCCCTAGGTCTGCCACCTCGCTGACCTCCCACTTCTCGTAATTTTTCCCCAACGATTCTTACTTCCTTTCATCTCGATTCCTCTTGGACTTTTGTTCCTCGATCACGGGTCTTTCACGATATCATCTCTCCTCGATCTTTGGACCTATGTAAATATTATTAGCATCGGTCAAAGGACCCCTGTAAAAAAATAAGTACCCATCTCCATTTGGAATGTGATCCCTTTTGGCCGTCTAAATTCCCAAATTTCCGAGTGTTCTAGGTTGCTAGTGACAACAACGATCTTTACCGATTGTTTGAAAAGGAGGAAGAGGTGCCAGAATGGTGATCCAAGCATCACCAGCCAGCCACGACGGAGCTCCTCCAAGCTCCTTCATTTCTTGAGGTAGAGCCTTAGTTTAAGTTTTCTTTTCATCCTTAAGACATAGGTTAGAGTGGTGTAGGTTTTCATTTACATTAAAATCACATTTTATTTTGTGAAATTTCAAATCCGTAGTTCGCCGGAGCTCTGCTCGGGTGACCGTTTCACTGTGACCTTGTCGTTCTCAGAGCACCATATCACCTTCATTTCGCTCCCTATCGCTTATACATCGCTCCATCGGGTTTCTAACTCCGTCGCTCGTCGGAAGCCCGCCACCCTGACTCCATCTTCGCCCATTTTGCCCGAAACAAGCATCTGAACCTCATTTTTTTGTGCCTTGACTAACTGCGTAGGTCATGGAGGCTAAGGACCCTCCTGGGTCGATTTTGTCCAAGTCAAATGGTCTTGGAGATCCTAGTTACTGCTGCTATAAAAAACATCAAAAATATTTCAAAACCATGAAAAAATAAAAATGATTTTACTTTCGGTATTTTCTGATTTTTCCTATATTTTATATATTTATATCCTATATATCTATTATATTATATATAGTATTCCTATATCCTTATATATATTATTTATATATTAAAGTTAATTAAAAATAAAAATTATAACGAATATAAAAATTATAACATAAAAAATAAAAATATTACAAATTAAAAATAAAAATATATAAATATAAAAAACCCACAAAAATAAAAATCCCTATAAAACACAAAAAACATTAATTGTCCTCTTAGTTAATTTTTGTAGTCTATCCCCCTTGCTCCCTATGTTCGACCTCTACACATACTTACATCTATACACATTATTAGTTGAGTTATAGTAAATTTTAACTCCACCACTTGCCTTTGATTGCTTGATTATTATAGTTGCGGGCTAGTTGTTGTCTGGAGAGAGGTTCTCATTTGGTCGCCTCAGCGACTGTGTTCCTACTTTGTGTGGAATACAAAACCGTCGAAAATCCTCTGTCCGACAATAAATAACACTAATATTAATAAACATATTATTGCACGTATATTTATGTGTTTATTATTTATTAAAAATCCAATAAAAATTAGTTTACTATTGTATATAATTAATTTAACATAATTTATAAACTAAAAATCCAAAAAATAAAAGAGATAAAAATAAGTACTTTTAATACCTTAAAATTAATTATAAAAATATGTTCTATGTATAGATGACTTCTTCTCTCTTTATGTTCTACATAAAAGTTGTATATCTCATTGAGATCTTTCACTTTCATGTTGAATGTTTTTTCTAATTTTATCTCTAACTATTTCTTATTTATTTTTCATTGATTTATTCATTTTCTGATTTATATGGTTGGGCCACGTGGCCCAACGGCAACACGACACCTGGCCAGCCCTATTTCCTTCTCGCCTAAATTATCCTAACGATCTGATCTTCGATCTCATTCTATCCCAATCGTTCACCCGTGCCCTTCCCTCAGCTGTTGGATCACAAAATCCAACCACTACTATTTATCGTCAACCTCCAAACTCCTCTGTGCACGACTACACGAGTCACAACCTCCCAACTTCCCTCCATTTCCCCAACCATTCCAACCAACTTCCTGGCCATCTAACACCATCTTTATCTTCTCCTAACATCTGTCTCTCTTGACATCCTCCAAATCATTCAAATCCCTAACTTCCCTACCCTTTGATGGTGGTTGAAACCACCATCTGGAGATGAAACCTTTGCCTTCCGTCCTCTTCAAATCATCTATCGCCGCCACCTGTTACGGTCATCCACCCTTGCATGAAGCAACCCTTAGACATCACCACCCCTTAGTGATAGTACAAGGGTGAAAGGATGGGCGAAAATAGGTTTTGACCCTCAGCTGGAAGAGGCCATGTCACGGTCGCCTCCGCGACCGTTTGAGCTTCAAGGCCTGTGATGAATCTGTGATTCATCACTCTAAAAGTTGAAAATAGAGTCTTGTTCCCGAGTAAATAGATGCATATTTCCCTTTATATTGTATAAATAACACTCATGCATGCATCCATAATTCATGCATTTTATTAGCTCATCTGCATTTAAATAAGAAGCCAAAAATCCCCTGTAAAATACCTCTTCATCAAAATAACTTCTTCTCTATGTATATATATATTCCTTAATAATAGAGGGAAGAATGCCAAAAAAATCACCCTTGTAAAATAGCCCAAACATCCTGAGAACCCTTGTAAAGCCCTCATACAAGCCCCTAATTAGGTCTACTCACTCCTAGAATACTTCTTATTAAAAGACCTTCAAAATGAGACTAATTTCATTGCAATTGGAGCTTGTATGAGAAACTTGGGTTTTTGGGTCATTTTGTATACTACATATGTATATTTATGTATCTTTGTATTTATGTATCATATTTGACCTCATCCCCGTCTTTGGTCAACATGAAACTTGTAGATCTCATCAAGATCTACAACTTTCATGTTTTGGGTTTTTCCAAATTCGGCTTCCTCTTCTTCCTACACGTGTTTCATCCTCCAGCCATTCACAGCAGGCCACGTGGCGCCCTCTGATTGCGCCACGCGGCCCGCTGCTCTTCGCCTCGTCCGCCCGCGCCTGCAGCCGTTGGATCTCGCTTCAGATCCAACGGCCCGGGCCGTTCCACGCTCCTAACCACCTCCCAGCCATCCGATCCGTTTCACACCTCATCTACACCGTTCCTTAGCGCCGCACCCCCAGCCAGCCACGTGGCGGCATATACGCCGCTTGATCGCGCCCCCGATCCTCTCATCACAGCCGCCCATCTCCCAGCGAGTCTCGACCCGTAGATCAACTCCACCCCTTCATCTGAACCATCCGCTCGCGCCTCGCCACAACGCGCCACGTGGCGCTCTCATAACCCATCATCTTGGCATCCCAGATCTAATCATACCCGCTCGCCACACGCTGATCTCCACCGTTGGATCACAAGATCCAACGGTGGAGACCTCGTCTCCTACCTCCAGGCGCCCCTCTCCCCCACGTCCCTTGCCTTGCGGGAGGGGCGCCCCCTTTCCTTTTCTGGGCACTCGTCAGCCACCTCCTCCGGCCGCTGACCTCCCCACGACACACCCCACTCGTCCCTCTCCCTCGCCAGCTCCCTCAAACACCACCATCTCCGCCACACTCGCCCCACGACAGCCACCAATCTCGCCACTCACCAAACCAGACCACCTCCTTCTCCCTATAAATACCCAGCCACCGGCACCGTTCATCCCCATCCGCCACTCCAGGGAGGTCCCTCGAGCTCCAAGCTTCCTATTAGTGACAGCAATTGGCTGATTTGTCGAGCGACGACAGAGATCCACTCCGGCGAGATCCACGGCTACATCCGCCGTGTCGCAGCCTCCCTCGAGCAGCTGCTAGAGCTCGGGACCTTACCGACCCCTTGAGCGACGACCTGGAGCTCAAAGCTGAGCCCCAATCCCCAGGTAACTCCCTCCATCATCCTCCAATCTTCTTCTTCTTTTTCTTGGATTTTCGCCGCTTTTATTCGCCGTCATCAGCCATCCTCGCGCCTCCTAACCACTCCGACGAGCTTCGCGATGAAGCTCTGATCCTCGCTGGCCTCGCTACACCTTCAGACACTATACTTCACCAGCCATCGACCTTCAGCTCCGCCACCTGGCCGGAGCTCCGTCAACCGACCACCTCCCTTCGCCTCAGGCTTCGCCAATCACTCCACTGCACTCCACGAACACCTGCACGCTTCGGCTACCTCATCTAACCCCTGCAGGATCTCATTCCTTCATTGGCCGGAGCTTCACCGGAGACAACTTCGAGCTTCGTCGTCATCCATCTCCAGGCGACCTCCGTTGCTCCTGAGACCATCAGCGCCTCCGCCGCATCGTCACGCTCCTACTGGGATACCTCCGACAACTCGGAGAGCTTCATCGGCATCTGGAGGATCGGGCGGAGCTAGGCGACCTCCACCGGAGCACCGCCCTCTCCTACGCAGGGGGCGGAGGACCGTTAGAGAAGAAGGAGCAGCAACCGTTCGATCATCTGATCGAACGGTCCTAGCCTCGCCACGCGTCCCCTCGCCGCCCTCATCCTCGACCGTTGATCACTCCTCAGATCGGACGACTCTCCAGCCGCCACGCGTCTTCATCGACATCCCTTGGATCCATCTTGATCCAAGGGCCTTCAGGCCGCCACGTCGCCTTATCCGAGCCTCGGCCTCCAAGCCTAGGCTCGGGTGACCCGAAGCTGCACCGAGGCTACTCCGAACCTCCAGAGGACCCGAGCCTCACTCCGAACCTCCGACGCACTCCGAACCTAGGTCGACCCACGTGAGGAGCACGTGCGGCCTGGGTTATTTGCACAGACGTCCCTGAAGCTTTCAGAAATTGCGAAAAGGCCCCTGTGAAGCAGACATCACGTGAGGAGCACGTGTCTCGTGGAAAAATTGCATAGAAGTCCTGCATATTATCGGTAATTGCATTTTAGTCCCCGTCAGCATATTTAATTGTTGAAATTTTAATTTCCAGTATTGCATTTACACCCTTGTGTTTGCACGTGTCCCTAGAGTGCATTTTTCATCATTTTGAGATTCTAGAAATTGCATGTTGTTGGAAATTTTGTCCTCTATCTGTTAGTACACGTGTCTGATTTTTGTTGGTTTACTAGAATTATCAATGAATTAATTGGTTCATTTGTGACATATTTTGCCCAGTGATGCCTTTTGATTTTTAGTTAATTATCTGTGCCTTCAAAAATCACCAAAAATTCACAGTAGCTTAAGGACATTATTTTTAACACTCCATAAAAATTTCACATCATTTGCACGCATAACGAGGCCTGAATAAATAGTTTGGTGATTTTCTTGAATTAATTTTAATTAATTCATTTCACAGTGAATTTTAGATCTGTAAATTTTCCTAGGTCCCTGATCATTAGACCTCCCTAGGATAATTTTTGTTCTGGGAAAAATTGTGATTTGATATTTATTAAAAATTAAACACTGAAAATCACTCTGTCTGTTTATTTAATTCACAGAAAAATTATTTTGAGTCGAAAAATTCCAAAAAAATTAGTGTAGGTCATTTTCATCATACATAATCATCTGGCCAATTTTCATTATTTTTAGACTTCGTTTGATACATCAATTAAATTTAAAGTTAAATTGGCTAAGATTTGTCTACATATGTCTGCATAAGAAATAAAAAGACCAAAAAAAATTTTGACCCTCGTACATCAACACTTGAAAATTGCTGTAATCCACCTAAGGAGACAGTTGCCTCCCTGAGATCGACCTTGGACTCCACCAAGTAAAAAAATATCACCGCTTAAAATTGACCAAAATCTGACTTAAGTGGTTTTTGATCAACCTCTCGTATCCGACTACAACGAACACTTAAAAGTAATTTGGAACATTAATTTGCCCGAGTTAACTAAGGGTGCGGGAGCGTTATCAAAATGGCGCCGTTGCCGGGGAGGCACGGCTTAGGTTAACTATAGCTGATTTTTGAAGTGTTAGATTTCTAATCCCCGGGTAGTCTGACCCCCGGTTTTTCTTGTAATTATTTCTCTTATTTATTTTCTTTTTGCATTATTTTTGTGTCACTCTCTGACCTCTATTTCATTTTTGTGCGAGGACCGCGAGGAGTCGGCGACGCTTCGAGGACTTAGCATTTGGATTGTGTTGAGAGAAAGAGAGGCATTGTATTTTTTTTTTTGCATTATTTCCAGCGGTTCCCGTTTGGGATCTCGCGCGTGTAAATATAGTGGAAACCGTGTCCCGTGTGCTGTGTGGGTGCTTGGTAATTTAGCTTGCACTAGCGGCTCCTCGAGCCACTCTAGGACTTGTTTGTGCTCGTAATCAATAGGACCACACAACACACTTAAAAGACGCACCTAGACCGCAGGGCTTAGTTCAAATTAAACTGTTCTTCACGCTAATAGAACTGCCTGTCTAGGAGCGGCTTTCATCGCCTGCATTTGCATGTAGAATAAAGTTTTCAATTCTGTATTGCATCCTGCATCAACAAGCGAAGGTATCACTGTAAGTACTCTTTACTTAGCATACGCATCATTGATTTCAACTTGCATCGGCTTTTCTCGATTTCCCCCTCTGATTTTTCTCACTTAAATTAAAAAGGAAATTGGGACTGTACGATAGGCGTGCTTTGTGGTGATTAATTACAGTGATAACCTAACTTTAAAACCGGGACTGCTAACAGTATTGACCAATAAAAGAGAATAAAAACTGAAAATTGTTTGCGGGAGACTAATCCCCGACCTTGTTTTCAGGCTGAGTGAGGGTACTTGAGTGTGTGTGAACACCTTAAGGCAGAGCCCAAATCCCCGCCTTCCATATCACGTTCTGACTGATCCTAGCAAATATCACAAGTCGAATAATTTCAGATTCATTGACTAGTACCAAGTAGCTTCCGCCTGTCTCAGGTAGATAGGGGCGAAATTGCGGTATTCTGCGACAAGCTGCCAGTAACCCCCAGGGGTGAAGTTCCGGCCTTGTCAGCCTCCGCCTGCTTGCAGGTAGATAGGGGTGTGGTCATTGAATCCATCGACTTGGGATAAGAGCGAAGAAAGGAAGGAGCGGCGGTATTTTAGGCGATAGGTTAAATAGGGAAGACGCATCCGGCTCTGAGCCGACTTCCCTTTAGGCCGCGTAATCCTTGCTATCTTGCTTGAAAACCACACTTAAAATTTACAAGATTAATTGGACTCGGTTTCGGGTCCTTCACCGTGTTGAGTGTGAACTCGGGGTTTTGCTCTTGTGTTTGTCTTTGTGTCTGTCCGTATGCGTTATCCTGTGTAATTACACGTTTTCTACATCAATCTTCTTCCTTTCCTCTCCAATATGTCAGGATATTGGTCCCCATACCCCGTGACCTTTGGTCACTCTTCCTCGACCATATATCGTTCATCTCCACCTTCCTCTTCTTCCATGTATCCTCCGCCATCCACGGGAGACCCTTACCCGTGGTCGGCTCCTCCTCAACCCAATCATGAAGTCAGAACTCCGACTGACTTCTCCACTTCTTCGCATTTCTCACCCACTTCATATTCTGACATTCCGGATCCACTTCCATCTTGGGCTGACTGTCCTTATTCTCAAGAGCTTGCAGGAATTAAAGAATCAAATGAAGAGCAAGCCACTGCTGAGATAGATGATTGGCAAGATTATATGCCCTCGCATACTTCATTCTCATCTCAAGTAGGGACCAGACAAAAATTCACATATATACATCCTGACTTGACCTTAGGGCATAACATGGTCAATCGAACAACCCGAATGGAGAGGCCTGCACATCATGATTTTCCAGACCTGATTGACTTTAGTGATCAAGCCTCCATTAACCAGCCTTCATTCGAAGAGCCTATATATTTACAAGATTGGACTCATGAGCTAGACCTATCAGTCCCCGTTTCATCATATGAGGCTCCGACCAATATTTGCCAGTTGGATAGTCCATACTCGACCCAGCAATACATGCCAGAGTATAGGTATGTTGAGTATGAGACCTCAACATCTCAGCAGTCTCCTCCAATTGAGCAGAACTCTCCCATGAATTGTCATGGGAATTTTGTGGAGGATGACATTTCCAGACTTATTGAGAAAAGTGAATCATTCGGTAATGAGTTGAGAAATGTCATGGAAATATTGAACTCAATTTCTGCCAGCTTGAGAATGAAAGTGGAAAAGGATATGAGTAATTTTGAGGTTGAAAGCCAAGCAAACATTAGGGAACCCACACCGTCTGTACAGCTGGAGTCCATTCTATCTCCCTCTTCTACTAACCACTTGCCCTCCAATCCAGAGTCCGATCATTCATCTATCCAAAATACCAAAAAAATTGAAAAATCAAAAAACCACATAAAAATTGAAAATGAAAATGACCTAAAAAAATTGGATCCTGCCCTAAGGGAAGCACTCGATGAAGAACTGATTTTCAAACTTCCCTTAATAAAGGCCATAGATCACTTTCCCGACCTCAAACGATTTGTGAGAAGTAAATTGATGCCCAAGAGGTCAGGAAATAAGAGGACAAGGACTGAAAGACACATAGTGTCTATGGCCACCTCCTTAGTGATGGGGAGAAAGACCAAGAGCCGCAGAGTGAAGCGGTTGCCCCGAGTTGAATGTGAAATCAAAGACACCATATTTACCCATGCAAGAATCGATGATGACTCACCGATTAATATCCTCCCGACCTCTGTGTTTGACAAGCTCAAACTCAGGCCACTTAGGAAGTCGAGAGAGATCGTTCAGCTGGCTGACCGATCCATCAAACGGTCGAGAGGAAATATTTCAGTCATCGTTACTTTCCAAGGTGCTCTACTCCAGGTGGACTTCACGATCATTGACATCGAGCACCGAGGAGAGTTTTCCCAGTCTCCGATTATTCTCGGGAAGCCGTTCTTAGCCTTGGCTAAGGCGACTATAGATTGCGAGACTCGGGAAATCGATTTTACAGCATTGGGAGCGCTTCGACCTCATCCATTCTTTGATAAACTTTACTCTAAGGTGACCGGCACATCCGCTGACAGTCATGACCATCGAGAGGTAGATGAGTCCCACCTCTCTGTTACACCTGAGAAACCGACTGTCCGGACGATTGTTGGATCAGAGACTCCCCACACCTCCACTTCATCAACTGCTTGCACCACCACCATGACAGCTTCTAAGGAGGACTCACGACCGGAAGCTATCATTGAGTCGGACACGATATTTGAGGATTGCCTTGATCATTTCAATGATCCGACACAAGAGCTCAATAATGCCAAGCCGACTGAGACCACTAGAACCTTCCCGAGACATGTGCTGACCCTTCAAGAATATTACAATCTTTATGGTGACTCGTCTGATGAGGAACCCATAGTCAGCACCACACCACGACTCGGACCTTCTAAGGAAACAACCCAGACAAAATTGACTCCACATAAAAGCACGGTTGCTCCCTCTTCTAGTCGGTTATCTAGTGAGAGGAAGTTGAGAATTGATTCCTCGATGTGTTCCCCCGAACCTCTCAAGGCGCGTCACTCTCATCTCCCTCTCAATGATTCAGGTTTTAGAAAATCGACTAAGAAAGTCTCCTTCACCACTCCGGAGAAGGAAGCTTTAGAGGAATCCTCATCTGGTCCGGATAAGGTGATTTATATGAGTGAGCTCAGTTCGGCTGTTCTTAAGCCTTATCTAAGCAAGCAGCCATGTGTCGACCCTCGTTGGACGATCCCTACACCTCACTATTATCCATCTGAGGACGATTCCGACAGCGACACATATGTATATTATCCACCTCCTCGCGTCCGCAAGAAGGTTCGTCACAAACCTTCTTAATCCTTGTATATTCTCACTCCTTCTTGTACATACATTTCTCTCCCTCCCTCCCCAGTGATTCGAATCACTCGCCCCGGTTCCATCTCATGACTATACTTAGGATAACCAGATCCTAAGTATAGGGGGAGAGTGACCCGCATCTATTCATTGTACATCCTCCAGATCACATTGGTCGTCTTACTCACTCCTGTCCTATACTTAGGCTGACCAGAGCCTAAGTATAGGGGGGACCGATGCCCACCGTGTATATATTCATTTATTTCCCCTCTTTTCCTCGTCCGCCCCATTTCTGATCTTCTTCTAGACTTAGGCTGCCAGAGCCTAAGTATAGGGGGGAGAGACGACTTCTATACTTTTGTAATTTTAGCTCTCCTACGCTTAGCCCGAGCTATGTCTTTTTAGTCGCTTTCGTGCTCTGAGGACATAGCACACGCTAAGTATAGGGGGGAGTGTATATATTACATATATACTTTACCCATAGCTCGTACTTTCGCGTATTTTCACGTATTTTTGTATATATTTTGCAATAATTATGGGTGGGTAAAAATTGAAAAAAAAAATTTTTGTATAATACTTGCAAACCTTTTGTAAAAAAAAAATTTAAAATCTTGTATACTTGTATAAGATGTACTATATGTATAATACTTGTATAAAAAGTTATAAAATTCTTGAAAACTTACCTTTGTAAAATTTGTTGTAAAATAGGATGTATACCAAAAAAAATCGTGTATACTATGTACAAATTGTATCAACTAAAAATTGTTGTAAATAATAAAAAAAAATTTTGTTATATACCAGAAAAATAAAACAAAAAAGGCTTCTTATTTACTCTTGCATATTATCTTGCATTTTCAAAAAAAAAAGAGTCTTGCATTTCATTCATAGCATGTCATCTGCACATCATCTGCATATCTTGCATATGCAAAGTGAAAAGCTAGTGGATTCTGAACCAAGTTATGAGTAGATATTGAGGATGGACTTGATTTGACCTTAATCCACCTAATTTCAGAGGAACCTTATAGGAACTGGAGTTAAGATTTCTCAAGTCAAGTGACTTAATTCTTTGAGTCCGCAAGTCTATGTTCACATGTCATCTTGATTAGTTTAATAGAATATCTCGTGCACACGCATGATTCTTATAGACAGTGACCTAACTTGGACAAGCACAATGCACGTAGCTCTTCATTGATGAGGTGGTGAGGAGGTAGAATCCTTTAGCTTGGAGTAGCACACGGGTGGAAACATCCGTCCTCCTCTAGGGAGGGTAGTGCATCTCAACCTAGTCTGGTGGTGTTGACATCTAAGGACAGGATGCTGTGGGTTGCAATAATGCTTCAAAAGAGGGATAGTCTACTTGCTCAAGAGGAAAAACTCCTGATGTACATGCTGCAACCTTGTATATAGTTCCAAAAAAAAAAGAAAAAAATGCAAGAACTCCAAAAAAATCAGACAGGTCCAAGTGAAAAAAATAATACCTGTCGGAGTATGTATATTAGCAAAGAAAATGCAGCTGGATGACTTGGCTACACTGGTCAGGCATCCCGGGATAGGTAGCTACACTGGCCACCATCCATTCTTTTCTCTACCCCCTCCTCTTGAGTTGGTCGCACTTGAACTTAGAAGGGAATACCCCGCTCCTCAAGGAAAGAGTTACTGGACCGGGTTATTGAGTTACCTTGTTAGAGGAGGCTGGGTTCCGAGTCATTTCTGATGTGGAGAGCTATATCTCACTTACACAGTACAAGTAAGAATCAGAGTCATCAGAAATTTGCGTTTGAGGATTTGTTCTGACCTGACTATTGAGGAGTCCTTGAATAGAAGACTTGTGGAACTTGAAGTCTGTTAGGTCTTGATTTCAGATCCCAATAAGGTTCCGCCACACAATTAATCCAAAGGTCGAGTCAAGCTTCATTTTCAACTTTTGTTCATGACCTTGGTATGGAACCCAAAATCATTTCACTCTTGCATTTCATTTTAGTTGCTCGGGGACGAGCAAGGTTTAAGTATAGGGGGTTGATGAATCTGTGATTCATCACTCTAAAAGTTGAAAATAGAGTCTTGTTCCCGAGTAAATAGATGCATATTTCCCTTTATATTGTATAAATAACACTCATGCATGCATCCATAATTCATGCATTTTATTAGCTCATCTGCATTTAAATAAGAAGCCAAAAAATCCCCTGTAAAATACCTCTTCATCAAAATAACTTCTTCTCTATGTATATATATATTCCTTAATAATAGAGGGAAGAATGCCAAAAAAATCACCCTTGTAAAATAGCCCAAACATCCTGAGAACCCTTGTAAAGCCCTCATACAAGCCCCTAATTAGGTCTACTCACTCCTAGAATACTTCTTATTAAAAGACCTTCAAAATGAGACTAATTTCATTGCAATTGGAGCTTGTATGAGAAACTTGGGTTTTTGGGTCATTTTGTATACTACATATGTATATTTATGTATCTTTATATTTATGTATCATATTTGACCTCATCCCCGTCTTTGGTCAACATGAAACTTGTAGATCTCATCAAGATCTACAACTTTCATGTTTTGGGTTTTTCCAAATTCGGCTTCCTCTTCTTCCTACACGTGTTTCATCCTCCAGCCATTCACAGCAGGCCACGTGGCGCCCTCTGATTGCGCCACGCGGCCCGCTGCTCTTCGCCTCGTCCGCCCGCGCTTGCAGCCGTTGGATCTCGCTTCAGATCCAACGGCCCGGGCCGTTCCACGCTCCTAACCACCTCCCAGCCATCCGATCCGTTTCACACCTCATCTACACCGTTCCTTAGCGCCGCACCCCCAGCCAGCCACGTGGCGGCATATACGCCGCTTGATCGCGCCCCGATCCTCTCATCACAGCCGCCCATCTCCCAGCGAGTCTCGACCCTCAGATCAACTCCACCCCTTCATCTGAACCATCCACTCGCGCCTCGCCACAACGCGCCACGTGGCGCTCTCATAACCCATCATCTTGGCATCCCAGATCTGATCATACCCGCTCGCCACACGCTGATCTCCACCGTTGGATCACAAGATCCAACGGTGGAGACCTCGTCTCCTACCTCCAGGCGCCCCTCTCCCCCACGTCCCTTGCCTTGCGGGAGGGGCGCCCCTTTCCTTTTCTGGGCACTCGTCAGCCACCTCCTCCGGCCGCTGACCTCCCCACGACACACCCCACTCGTCCCTCTCCCTCGCCAGCTCCCTCAAACACCACCATACCGCCACACTCGCCCCACGACAGCCACCAATTCTCGCCACTCACCAAACCAGACCACCTCCTTCTCCCTATAAATACCCAGCGGCACCGTTCATCCCCATCCGCCACTCCAGGGAGGTCCCTCGAGCTCCAAGCTTCCTATTGGTGACAGCAATTGGCTGATTTGTCGAGCGACGACAGAGATCCACTCCGGCGAGATCCACGGCTACATCCGCCGTGCCGCAGCCTCCCTCGAGCAGCTGCTAGAGCTCGGGACCTTACCGACCCCTTGAGCGACGACATGGAGCTCAAAGCTGAGCCCCAATCCCCATGTAACTCCCTCCATCATCCTCCAATCTTCTTCTTCTTTTTCTTGGATTTTCGCCGCTTTTATTCGCCGTCATCAGCCATCCTCGCGCCTCCTAACCACTCCGACGAGCTTCGCGATGAAGCTCTGATCCTCGCTGGCCTCGCTACACCTTCAGACACTATACTTCACCAGCCATCGACCTTCAGCTCCGCCACCTGGCCGGAGCTCCGTCAACCGACCACCTCCCTTCGCCTCAGGCCTCGCCAATCACTCCACTGCACTCCACGAACACCTGCACGCTTCGGCTACCTCATCAACCCCTGCAGGATCTCATTCCTTCATTGGCCGGAGCTTCACCGGAGACAACTTCGAGCTTCGTCGTCATCCATCTCCAGGCGACCTCCGTTGCTCCTGAGACCATCAGCGCCTCCGCCGCATCGTCACGCTCCTACTGGGATACCTCCGACAACTCGGAGAGCTTCATCGGCATCTGGAGGATCGGGCGGAGCTAGGCGACCTCCACCGGAGCACCGCCCTCTCCTCCGCAGGGGGCGGAGGACCGTTAGAGAAGAAGGAGCAGCAACCGTTCGATCATCTGATCGAACGGTCCTAGCCTCGCCACGCGTCCCCTCGCCGCCCTCATCCTCGACCGTTGATCACTCCTCAGATCGGACGACTCTCCAGCCGCCACGCGTCTTCATCGACATCCCTTGGATCCATCTTGTTCCAAGGCCTTCAGGCCGCCACGTCGCCTTATCCGAGCCTCGGCCTCCAAGCCTAGGCTCGGGTGACCCGAAGCTGCACCGAGGCTACTCCGAACCTCCAGAGGACCCGAGCCTCACTCCGAACCTCGACGCACTCCGAACTTAGGTCGACCCACGTGAGGAGCACGTGCGGCCTGGGGTTATTTGCACAGACGTCCCTGAAGCTTTCAGGAAATTGCGAAAAGGCCCCTGTGAAGCAGACATCACGTGAGGAGCACGTGTCTCGTGGAAAAATTGCATAGAAGTCCTGCATATTATCGGTAATTGCATTTTAGTCCCGTCAGCATATTTAATTGTTGAAATTTTAATTTCCAGTATTGCATTTACACCCTTGTGTTTGCACGTGTCCCTAGAGTGCATTTTTCATCATTTTGAGATTCTAGAAATTGCATGTTGTTGGAAATTTGTCCTCTATCTGTTAGTACACGTGTCTGATTTTTGTGGTTTACTAGAATTATCAATGAATTAATTGGTTCATTTGTGACATATTTTGCCCAGTGATGCCTTTTGATTTTTAGTTAATTATCTGTGCCTTCAAAAATCACCAAAAATTCACAGTAGCTTAAGGACATTATTTTTAACACTCCATAAAAATTTCACATCATTGCACGGCATAACGAGGCCTGAATAAATAGTTGGTGATTTTCTTGAATTAATTTTAATTAATTCATTTCACAGTGAATTTTAGATCTGTAAATTTTCCTAGGTCCCTGATCATTAGACCTCCCTAGGATAATTTTTGTTCTGGGAAAAATTGTGATTTGATATTTATTAAAAATTAAACACTGAAAATCACTCTGTCTGTTTATTTAATTCACAGTAAAAATTATTTTGAGTCGAAAATTCCAAAAAAATTAGTGTAGGTCATTTTCATCATACATAATCATCTGGCCAATTTTCATTATTTTTGGACTTCGTTTGATACATCAATTAAATTTAAAGTTAAATTGGCTAAGATTTGTCTGCATATGTCTGCATAAGAAATAAAAAGACCAAAAAAAATTTTGACCCTCGTACATCAACACTTGAAAATTGCTGTAATCCACCTAAGGAGATAGTTGCCTCCCTGAGATCGACCTTGGACTCCACCAAGTAAAAAATTATCACCGCTTAAAATTGACCAAAATCTGACTTAAGTGTTTTTGATCAACCTCTCGTATCCGACTACAACGAACACTTAAAACTAATTTGGAACATTAATTTGCCCGAGTTAACTAAGGGTGCGGGAGCGTTATCAGCCTGCCGCCCTTATTAAGTGAAGACCCAGAGGGCCTTGGAGAACCTCTAGCATAGGCGATTCCTTCACCCATGAGGTGTCTTCAAGTTCTAGGTAATCTAGGTTTTCTTGTTTTCTTATTTCTTCATTTTTCCCTATGACGTACATGTCTCTTCTTCCTACCCCAAACCATGCCTCGACCTCCACCGTGCATCAGTGATGTACGCTGGAAGATTCATTTACATATCTGATCTTCTAGAACCTCTAACCACTTTGATCCCTTTCTCCTCCATTCATGGTGGAGAATCCATCATGTCCACCACTTTCCACGCCTCCAAGACCTCCATTGCACTCATCTACTAACATACACACATACACATCTGTAAGCTTCGGATTGCTTTGGATAAATGTTTGTAGGCGTTAATATCATCAATGATCGGAATTCAGAGGGGCTCTGTTTAGGAGCACCACCTCTGGTGAACTCGCATCAACAGTCATCTTCAGAGCCTCACGTGCATTCCTCTATTGATGGTGACCTTCATGAGCTTCTCAGGTTCCTCCTCGACCTTCAGGCGGGTTGCATCAGTCAGGAGAAGTTATCTCAGTCTCATCAGAGCCTAAGCTCAGCCACCGCGAGTCGGAGGAGGAGGCACATATGTATAAATGTAGTTGGATGCGACCCGAATGGGCATAATTCAACAGCCAAGGATCGACCATGTCGGACATATCTTTTCATGCAGCCACATTTGCCCTACAACCTCGATCTGAAGCACCTGACGCTTGCTACATAGGCCAGAGCCTCAGCCATCCATCCGAGCCTAGACTGTATGTGCCTCACGTGTGCGGTTTAGGCAATTTGCAGCACCAACCCTCTTTCGAATTGAAAGTATCCCCACGCTAGGGTCAACAATAAAATAAGTAGCGAGTTTTCATATTTGCCTTTTAGTCCCTGTAGGGATCTGTTTGAGATATTTTATGTTATGTTTATTTGCACTTATGCCCTTGGCTTGCATGTTGAATAACTTGAGCATGTGATGTCCTTTTGTTGTGATTCAGATTCATTTTGAAGCTTACTTCATGATCTATATGATGCCATAATTGATTCTCTGGTAGGAACTTCAATTATTTATCTATTTATTAGAGATAGGTTATATTGCTACATTCTTCATATTAAATGAACATTGTGAAGGATATGGGGAGATCCTTAGCGCATCATAGAAGCGTGAGGATCGCATCTTTATGCGATCGGGAGCAAATAGTCGCACCAGTTGCTCGATGCAGTGGAAACTAAAAATTTATGTGACGAAATCACATGATCCAATAACACTTCTTGGATCATTTCCGTCTAAACCACAAACTAGTAATAGATTACCTTTGAAGTGTGGTTGCGATCCGAGTCTCTAAATGAAGAGACCCCCTGCCTCAAGTCCGATCCGACGGGAGGAGACACTTGCGAGCGTGTTGATGAAACACATGCTCCTCACATTCCATGTTGACGATCCAAGTGTGAATCTTCAGATCTCATCACACGAGATACGACATCTTCTTCACGAGTGAGGCACGCTGAAGGAGACAGAGATCCACGAGCAATTGATCCGGCAGCATAACGACAATGCTGTGGCGATGGAGACTCTCTCTAGGACATCCATGGTGGACGACCATAAGAGAGACATGGAGAGAGGGCATGTAGAGAGAGAGAGAGACTTGTGTTTTCATTAGCATGTGAAGAGCAAGGGGTGCCCTTCTATTTATAATATTTTGGGATCCATGGATCCAAATCTATGGGCAACACAAATCCAATGGCTCTCATTGATTTGTGTTTCTTTGTTGGTAAAAACCAACAACAATTAATTTAATTTATATTAAATATATATTGATAAATCAATATGATTTAATCCAAAATTAAATCAATCAAGCATGGAGATATGGAATGAAGATTGCCTCCTTCATAATATGGATTTGGTGGCAATCTCTGTAATCTCTGATATCTCATGAGATTACATTATTCCATGGAAATCTCCAAGATTTACAACAATACTTGTTATAAATTATTCAACAAAAATAACTCATAATTATATTGTGAATATCGTAAATCTTACAATTGGAAAATTGAGAATTACATTCACAACTCAAAATAAAATGTGAATTACATTTTCAATTAATTGACCAATGTGAATCCAATTCACATCAACATTTAATAAACAAATGTAAAATAGAAATTGCTCTCTCTTATATATTTATAATCACATTTATAATATATGTGATTAATATTGATAGTGCTATCCACATTATTCAATATCCATGATAATTAAATTACATTTAATCCTCTTGGATCTCTATTCTCATGTGTCCAAATAATATGAATCTCATTTCACATTATTTACATATTTGATAATCAAATCACATTTAGTTATTTAAGATAACTCTCTTTATATATATGAATCGAATTCATATTAATCATGATAACTAAATCACATTTATTATCCATTTTCTCAATGCTCGGATACTTGTATCAACAATTGAAATTATCCTGAACTCTTTCGAGAGGATAATGCGCTTTCTCCGCAGATACTTGGAGATAAGGACAGGGCAATTGTATTGTTCTACGTATAGTGACTTGGATATTGAGATCACATCTCAAATCCAGATCCCGGGCCTCCCATAGATGCTTGATTAAATCAAGACCGCAAATCTAATCTTCTCATTGCATAGAATCACATTCAGATCAATGTCCAACATTTGACTAAGATCAGATTACTTCTCTACTGAGAGGAGTCACTAAAATCCAGACCCGTTTCATCACTCCCTAGGAATGGAAGTGGCGTGGTTATACAATCGTTTATGATCATATCACCCTCAGGTATTCCCAATACATGTACATCCTGCATACTGGAAGACCCAGAATAATCCCAAAGTATAAGATTAAATTTTACATAGTCCTATGTTAGGGATTTATCACTAAGTTTCTCTTCTGACTATTGGGAGTTGGTATCGATCAATATACTTTCCAAAAGCATATATCATACCCATGTGTTGATCATATACTTTCCAAAAGTATATATCAAACCTACAAATTCAGTCAAGCTTCCAAAGCGAGACGACCATGCACAAAATGTGATTCTTCCCAATATCTCATGAGTGAGCTCATGTATTCCGGTTCAGTAGATGAACTGTATGATCCCTTTGAGAGATCGTATTACTCATATGCCCTTATATGCACACCAGTGCGCAGGTGTATAGACCTTGATTAGGTCATCAACCTATTGGGTCTGCCAAATGTACATACTCAGACGTATAGTAACACATCTGTCTCCGGTCAGAGGATGCGTTCCTATGTCATGACAGCATACAATATAGGACTTTGGTTATCTCGATCTCATTAAGTCAACTCTTTGACCTAACTTATCTAACACCTCTGAATCTCTATTCCTATGCAGAGGACCTTCATCAAGAGGTCGGTTAGATATCAGCCTAAATGAGAAAGGATTGCCATCTCCTACTCATGCTGGAGATCATCTCTTAACAATCATTTTATGGTGCTTGATGAGTCCTCAATCTAACTCTTTAGATGTTCATCCAAGCACCAACTCTATGATTCAATATTTGAATCAACAGTTGTATGATCATCAAGATGGCCATGGTACATAACCCTAATTGTACTAAGGGACCTATTATGCAAATTATTTATTTTCATTTCAGATCAGGGAATGATATTCGCAATAACATTTATTGCATAATGGCTCGCCGTGGGCTCGCATGCCAACAATCTCCCACTAGCCAAAAGAGTCATTAATGGCTAATCTTTAAACCCACACTCATGTGACAATCATAGGATATTTAGAAAATAGCTAGGTAAGTTGATCAGTCACTCTGTTCCCAAAGAGACTACGCCAAGTCCTTATATGACACTTGCCTATCTCCTAGTAACAGTGTTCACATCCAATACGAAAGTTGCATCTTTTGCAACCAATACTCAACATTGTTAGTTATAGTGCCGTTGACACTACAACTCAATAATCATTATTATAACCAGTATGTAATTTCTATCATCGTTATTAGAATACCCTTAATCCTGGAGATCTCTATCTCCTAAGGTATCCGCAGTTAAGACCTTTTAGATCACTATCTATAAAGTCTTAATTTCTTGAAGATAAGACTTTGAGATCATTATCTCACAAGTTTTTATCCTCTATGAAGATATTGTTATTACTGAAATCAAGTGTTTTATCATCATAGTAGGATTAGTAATAGTTTACTACTCCCACTGCATGGTAGCTATCTGGCTTTTATACACATCTAGCATACACTGGCTTCTCGAAACTGATGCATAAGGGCAAGTAGTTTTAGCATTCACATCCTCAACTCTTTGAGGTGTTATCCTTTAGATAGGTAAGTACCATATCTTGAGGGAAAGAAGCCTTCTTGGAATTTTCCAGAAAATGGAAATGTCCAAGCTGTACCATTAATGTGACGGTCCCAATACCCTCTTCTCTTTGCTTCTGAATAACATCAGAACTAAGATTTAAGAGGTATTCTTCAGATCATTATCTCGAGGTATGGAACAACCAGATTATAAAACATTTATTATCATTATCCTTAGATCATTCAAATGATTAGGATATCTACATTTAGCACTATGAACACAATGGCACTCCCACTAATCTTCACATGGTTTATCAATATTCTTTCTGAAATCATAACATTTATGATTTCATCAAATCAACTACAAGAAGCTTATTTGAGTCCATAGATGGAGTTTCTTTAGCTTGCACATCTTGCTTTCCTCAACCATGAAGCCCTGGGGCTGCTTCATGTGAATGTCCTCAAAGAGGTATTCATAGAGGAATGTAATCTTGACTTACATCATGAATATGTAATAGTCAAGTTGTGTAGCTATGGTTAGCATTATTCTGATGGGTTTTAAGCATGGTCACTGAAAAGCAAGTCTCATCGCAAGCAATGTCTTCTCTTCGGTGTGTAGCTCATGGCTATGAACTGTGCTTTGAAGGTCTCTACCTTCTCATCAGATTCCCTCTTTCTCCTGAAGATTCATTTATACCTTAATGGGTCTAACCCTTATAGGTGGATCCTCGAGGGTCCACATACAACACTTGTATATGAAGTCTACATTAGACTTTTATTGCTAACATCCATCTTTCCATGTCATGATCCTCAGGAGCTTCATCACATGAAGTTAGATCATTGTCAGATTCAACTGACACATGGAATCCATCTTCGAACTTATATGAAGAGGTATTAGTGTTTCATCTTTAATTGTCCTTTTAGTTTGCAATTTTAGGAGTCTCATTATCATCTCAAGATTAAATGAGCTTCTTTACTTCATTTTCATCTTTGATTCTCAAGAGTCTCATCATCTCAGAATCACATTCTAAGATATGAAATCTTTAAAGAATATCAAGGTCATAAAGTAGGTATCCATATCATCCTTTATTTTCCTAATGAAGTAGCACTCTCAGGTGCTAAGTTTCCAGCTTACTTGCATGGAATCTTATTAGGGATATATTGTATTCTCTACCACATATACACCTGGAAACTAATAGGTAATTATGCTAAAATTCATCATTGATTAAATCATGTCATACATGATCCAATTGTATCTCCCCACAACTCTCTTGGAGTTTAGATACATTAGGAGGATTGAGATAGAAATGACATTCGTATCTCTATAAGGCATTCCATGAATTCATCTAATAGGTACTGACTACCTAGATTATATAAAAAATTCATTTAATCTTCCTTCAAACTTTGGTTCTAAACCAAAATTGTGAAATCTTTGAACATTTCAAAGTTTTCTAAGTGAAGAAAAGAAAACTCATATCACAAATAATTATCAAAAGATATTACATATCCATAATGTTTATTCTGATATAGATGATTCACATACATCAATATGCATGAGATCTTGAATATCTTGACATCTTACACCATTCTAAGGAAGGGTGTATTGGACATTTTTACTTTGAATACAATATTCACAAGTATGTAAGATTTGAACCTTTAGACAATCTAAAGTTTCATCTATTATTAGTCTATTGATCACATTAACAGACAAATGTCCAAGGCTTGATGCCAGATCATTTTCAAATGATCTTCATCCTCCTATTGATCTTAATTGGTTCAATTTTCAATATTAGAAATGTTAATGAACCATTCATTAATTTTTCTAATTTAGTAGAGTCCTCCAGATGTCAGATTACTATCTGAAATATATCCATTATAACTGTTTATGAGAGGTATATTCCAGAATTTATATTTATTTACAACATTTTAGAAATAAACAATGAGTGTAATCTAATGTCTAGGTCATAGAGACATTCTCTAAGACTAAGGCTCCACTGAAAATATGAAGACTATGATCCAATGAAAATTGTTGCAACAATTGCATTAATTCCAACATGGATGACCATTAAACGTTAAGATCAAATTTCCAATCTTCTAACATATATGCAACCAATTGCAAGTGTCATTAGAAGATTGAGATACAGTTATTAGACTTTATCTTATCAAAATAAGAAAGTCAATTTCAATGATTATATGTAGATTATTCCGATGCACTATCCGAGTCCTTCTCTAAGGATTTTAGATAGATTTGATAGTCATGCTATCAACACATCAACTTATTGCAGTATTGGCATTTATCCAACTCTTTGTATTTCATATGGAAGTCACAGAAGTACAGTCAACTCTTTAACTTTCATTCTCACATGGGTCAGACCCATGCTTCCAGTGTGCTCCCATCATCTATAAACAACCATTGCTTAAGATAAGGGATCTCTTATGTTATATTCAAAAGATTTCAATATAAGAGCTTTTCAACATTTATACATGTGCTTAATTCAATTCATATAATATGAATATTATGAAGCTTCAGGAATGACCAGAGTATAGACAGTAGAATGATGGCATTCATCATATCTACATCCATCTAAATTCCTAAAACATTGGTTCAGGTAGGTATTCAAACATTTTGAATACATCATCTCTTATTGAGCCACCATGTCATTCATGATTAAATGTCGAGAGCACATATGTATGCCAGAACATCTTCTTAGATTTTGTAAGGATTAATTAACAATTGCGATCATCATCGATATGTCACTTCCAAAATACTTTCGATGAGAGATCGGGACTATAGAGACATACAAACCTAGGGTTGAAGTCCTATTGTCTATTATAATTGTCATTCCTCATTATTACGAGGAAACTTGCACATTGAAACCGCATACATTTTGTGTTCAACTGCAAGTACAATGTCTTGACCATGGATCCAATCCATGATATTTTCTTGGTTATTATTGAGTATATTATTGAGTGGGTTTAATGAAGGATTATCTGAAATAAGAAATTTGCATAAATATATATATACATTTTACTTTGATTTAGGGAATTTTATATCAAAGTTGTCTTGCCTTATCAACACTGAAAGTTCATTCCCTTAATCACTTTCAATGTAAGAGATATACTTACCATCATATCTCAGCAAGATCTGAGATCTCCTTCCTTATCTTTGTTACATCCGAATAATATGAGAATCTGTAACTCGGATAAAAAGAAGCGGGAACACATTCCGCCTTGCAAGTCCAACTTACATTCCCAATTCGATCTTTAACACTCGGGCCCACCACCTCTAAGGTGATGTTGACCCGTCGTTAATTGAACCAACCGTCAACGAGAATAGAACTCGCTATGCGCAATCCAATATCGCCCCAATAATATGAGGATCCGATCTTGGGGTCACTACGCATACGACCTTACTCTTTCAAGAAGCAAAGAGTCTGATCCAGATGTGCTTGCATACAGGAGCTGTCACTTCGGACAGGCGTCTCCTATATGCAATCCCTGGCAACGGAACCCTTCACCTTGACGGGAGACCATGGATGTCACTTATATGATACTCCATATTATATTCAAATTCTAATTAATCATCATGAATCATACTCATTATGATTAATTCTTCCAAGGGAAATAACATCTCTATTCATAATAGAGTGTTTTAATTTTAATTGGATTCCAATTAATCTAATCATATTAAATTAATGATCCAATTAATATCCAACAAACAATCTTTGTTGTTACTTCAATTATGGTATTATCTCAAATACGTATTATTATGAATTTTAATAATTAAAAAAATACATCGTGATCTCTCATGCATTATCAAGTCCCTTCCCGCTGTCATGGCCAGTACCGATGGGAGTGGGACAGACCGCACATGGTGCAACCTGCTACCCCAACGCTCCCCGACTAGACACCATATCCACCTCGGGAAAAGATAATGCCAAATTGATCATTGTGTACTTGAGATTATAATCGGTTCTTCAACCAAAATTATACCATAGAATAATAATCAAAACAATTTTGATTAACAATATAAGGAGATTTGCTAAACATATCCCCAATCCTTTTCAAGCAACTATGTTTGTTGGAATGTAGATCACGTAGATCAAGTAACCAATTTGTGATTTAGATCACAACTAATCAAATATTGGTTAAGGAAATATCATTTAAGAAAATAATTATCATCAAATATTTCACAAATATTTATCCATAATTATTCCAGAAAATTAAACCATTTAATTTCATTAATTAATTAAATGACAATCACAAGGTTCTTGATTAGTAAAGTAATTTCTAGTAGTGACCCTCACTTACTAAAATTAGCATATCTCAATCACTTTAAATCCAAATTAAGAAAAGTAAGTTTCTAAAGTTTGCTAATTTGATTTACCACAGAACTAAGTAATTTTCAGGCATTTCAAGGTGTTTCAAATCCGCAATTAACTCTTTAATTACGTTAAGATTCGCAGTCCCCGAAACTGTGGATACACGTTCACTAAAATGATCATAACTTGAGCAAACGGATTCGAAATCACGCAAACTCAGATCCTAAGATTTCCTTATTTAATAGGGAACAAAATACAAATTTTATTTTCGTTTTTAAACAATTTAAACAGGGCCAAAAATAATCACAAAATATAGATGCGAAAATGAAATGCGATAAAACTTTCGCAATGCTAACAAACCCAAGTCAGCTTAGGTTTATGGATCGTATCTGAAACCTTCAACCTATGTCTCTGATACCACTTGAAGGATATGGGGAGATCCTTAAGCGCATCACAGAAGCGTGACGATCGCATCGTATGCGATCGGGAGCGACTAGTCGCACTAGTTGCTCGATGCAGCAGAGATTAAAAAATTTATGTGATGAAACCACATGATTCAAGAACACTTCTCGGATCATTTTGTCTAAATCGCAAACTAGTAATAGGATTACCTTTTGAAGCGTGGTTGCGATCGAGTCTCTAAACGAAGAGACCTTCTATCTCAAGTCCGATCTGACGGAGGAGACGCTTGAGAGCGTGTTGATGAAACACGTGCTCCTCGCAACGATTCAAGCGCGAATCTTCAGATCTCGTCACACGAGATACGATGTATTCTTCACGAGCGAGGCGCACCGAAGGAGATGAAGATCCACGAGCAATTGATCAGACAACATAATGACGACGTTGCGGCGATGGAGACTCTCTCTAGGACATCCATGGTGGACGGCCATAAGAGAGAGATGGAGAGAGGGCATGTAGAGAGAGAGAGACTTGTGTTCTCATTCGCATGTGAAGAGCAAGTGGTGCCCTTCTATTTATAATATTTTAGGATCCATGGATCTCAATTCAAGGGCAACACAAATCCAATGGCTCTCATTGATTGTGTTTCTTTTAATGGCTAAGATTTTGTTGGTAAAAACTAACAACAATTAATTTAATTTAGATTAAATGTATATTGATAAATAAATATGATTTAATCCAAAATTAAATCAATCAAGCATGGAGATTATAGAATGAAGATTGCCTCCTTCCATAATATGGGATTTGGTGGCAATCTCATGTAATCTCATGATAAATCATGAGATTACATTATTCCATGGAAATCTTCAAGATTTACAACAACACTTGTTGTAAATTATTCAACAAAAATAATTCATAATTATTTTGTGAATATTGTAGTCTTGCCATTGGAAAATTGTAAATTACATTCACAACCCAAAATAAAATGTGAATTACATTTTCAATTAATTGTCCAATGTGAATCCAATTCACATCAACATTTAATTAACAAATGTAAATTACAAATTGCTCTCTCTTATATATTATAAATCACATTTATAATATATGTGATTAATATGGATAGTGTTATCCACATTATTCAATATCCATGATAATTAAATCACATTTAATCATCTTGGATCTCTATTCTCATGTGCCCAAATAATATGAATCTCATTCACATTGTTTGCATCTTTGATAATCAAATCGCATTTAATTATTTAAGATAACTCTCTTTATAATATGAATCAAATTCATATTAATCATGATAATTAAATCACATTTAATTATCCATTTTCTCAATGCTCGGATACTTATATAAACAATGAAATTATCCTAAACTCTTTCGAGGATAATGCGCTTTCTCCACAGATACTTGGAGATAAGGACAGGGTGACTGTATTGTTCCACGTATAGTGACATGGATATTGAGATCACATCTCAAATCCAGATCTTGGGCCTCCCGCAGATGCTTGATTAAATCAAGACCGCAAATCTAATATTCTCATTGCATCTGAATCACATTCAGATCAATGTCCAACATTTGGACTAAGATCAGATTACTTCTCTACTGAGAGGAGTCACTAAAATCCAGACCCGTTTCATCACTCCCTAGGAATGGAAGCGTCATGGTTATACAACCGTTTATGATCACATCACCCTCAGGTATTCCCAATACATGTACATCCTGCATACTGGAAGACCCAAAATAATCCCGAAGTATAAGATCAATTTTACACTATCTACTTTAGGGATTTATCATTAAGTTTCTCATCTGACTATTGGGAGTTGGTATCGATCATATACTTTCCAAAAGCATATATCATACCCAGGTGTTGATCATATACTTTCCAAAAGTATATATCAAACCTACAAATTCAGTCAAGCTTCCAAAGCGAGATGACCGTGCACGGAATTTGATTCTTCCCAATATCTCATGAGTGAGCTCAGGTCTTCCGGTTCAATAATGAACATGTATGATCCCTTTGAGAGATCGTATTACTCATATGCCCTTATATGCAAACCAGCGCGCCGGTGTATAGACCTTGATTAGGTCATCAACCTATTGGTCGACCAAATGTACATACTCAGACATATAGTAACACTTCTGTCTCCGGTCGGAGGATGCGTGCCTATGTCATGACAGCATACAATATAGGACTTTGGTTATCTCGATCTCATTAAGTCAACTCTTTGATCTAACTTATCTAACACCTCCGAATCTCTATTCCTATGCAGAGGACCTGCATCAAGAGGTCGGGTAGATATCAGCCTAACTGAGAAAGGATTGCCATCTCCTACTCAGGTTGGAGATCATCTCTTAACAATCATTTGACAGTGCTTGATGAGTCCTCAATCTAACTCTTTAGATGTTCATTCAAGCACCAACCTCTATGATTCAATATTTGAATCAATAGTTGTATGGTCATCAAGATGGTCATGGTACATAACCCTAATGTACTAAGGGACCTATTATGCAAATTATTTATTCTTCATTTCAGATCGGGGAAATAAAATTCGCAATAACATTTATTGCATAATGGCTCGTCGTTGGCTCACATGTCCAACACATTGGCTTTAAATAATTTCTCAATTGGACTTTGATCCTAGTTCCACTAATTGCTTGAGTTTAATATGAAAAATAAGGGCTTAAAGTATGTACTTATATTCATGGGTCTACTAAAATTCATTTTGTTCATTATGTTCATTATTTAACTTGCATACAAACAAATTAAAAGGGCATCTCATTCATATGTGATCTACATTGCATTGTCTAGTTGTTCTTTTGACGTAGATAATTTATCAACAACTTACATCAAGATTAATGATTAATTAATTATGTTTTCAATTTTAGGATCAACCACAAATTAAACCCACAGATTCACTAATTGGGCACTTGCGATGGCATATGAGAGTTCGATCGCATATCTTTTCAATTTTAGGATTAATTAAAACAAGATTTTCAGATATACTCTTAGATGGCCTATAGTGACAAGTGGTCAAGGTATACTTGGAGAGAACCAGAGATTCCTCACTTGAGGTAAAAATGAGTCAATCCTCCTATATGATTTACCAATCTCATTCACTATTTAGCCTAAGGATGAGTACGTGTAATACCAAGACTATTATCTACCAAACTCAAGTGTGTTGAAGACGATGGCCTTTGTCGAAGTCCTGATGATATTGTACCATTCCGCCCTTGTCTGCGAGTAGTAAACTCTAGAGGTGGCACATTTACTAGTAAGATAGATTTAGCAATACTTCGGAAAACCCTACACACTTGTGGGAAGTTCCTACTCTGTGCTAGTGCCTATAGGCAGCTCTCTGATCCACACCCTCGAGTAAGCATTTTTACAGCCTAATATTCCAAATAAACATCCAGGGATTTGGGCACTAGTCCTTAAGCATGGAGCAGCTCGCTCAATTTGGAAGGTACCTGTATCCAATGATGGACGTTGTTATCCTAAATACAAGGGTTGATTTTATTCCAGTTTAGTTGATCAGCCTTATTAGCAGTCCTAATTTTTATTAAGGTTATCCCTGAGAGTCTTAATGAGTACAAAATTACGTCTACTGATCAGTCTCGATTCCTTTATCTTATGTAAGAATAAGAGGGAGCAGTTGATAAAATTGATGCACAATTTAAACTATGACGCATGCTCAGTTAGAGGATTTATAGTGCAGCTCAATGCTCATGTGGATGCATAACATAATTGAATATTAAACTATATGTATGATGTCGATGAAAACACACCTTAGTATATAGTTTTATTAGAGAAAAGAACATGAGTTCCATATTTGGCTATGTTAGAACGATCTACTAGTACATATAATTAAGTGTTATATGGACGAAGAAACTACTAGCACAATTACATAAATAACTGGCTATTCTGACGAGAGTGCACCTAATTCTGCGTCAAGCCACAATGAGACTTGGGTCCCTGACCACACATCATGGTTTAAAACATGTACAAGTGTCCCCAAGGTCCAGTCGTTTAATTACAATAGGGTTCAATAGAACCTTGAGAAATAAATATTTGTAGAAAAATAAACCTAAACTAATCTCTCTCACAAATAAAAAATGCTCATTGTAGGTCCATGAATTTTCCATAGAAGCATTCTTGGACTAGCTTTGCAATGAGAGAATGAAGGGTTAGTATGTGTAGAGAGAAAGAAATACAAGAAGAAATTTTAATAAATATAAAAGAAAATTGAAACAAAAATTAATATTATAGAAATCAATTACAAAGATTAGATTAAACCGTAAAGTGGGCGTCATTCCCTTGCAACGACAACAATTTGATTAATCGATTTTCTACTTCTCTTTAGAGTTGAGTTGTAGTATAGAAGGCAGAAACCAAATCGTTAAACACCAAACTTTTGATTATGTGTGGCAAATTTTACTTGGTAAGTGTGCCAAGGTTGAACTCAGGGAACATCGCTACTTTAGTTATATGTTTCAATTTAATTTATGCATTTAGTTAATTATAATGCTAATTTCTATGTTAGACAATAAGGCTAAGGTGAACTATATGCAATGAAAAATAAACAGATAAAAGAGAGAAAAACAAAGGAATAGATTATACTCTTAATCCTCTAAACAATTATATCCTTAAATAATTCACAAATCTCAAGAAACACATTCAAGAAATTTGATCAATTTAAACTCCAAAAATGCAAGCCAACTACTGATATAAATAATCTTGCATAAAGATCCCACTCAGATTTGCACATTATTATTCCTTAAATAATAGATATGATCTCACCATAGACAAAGGAATTAAGATAACCACAATCTCAATTTTACTTCCTATAGAAAATATAACAAATATCCCTAAAATTCATTGTCAATAATAAATCAATCAAGCTTTATTTTTGGCCCTTAAGTATCTAGAATAATAGAGCATAAACAAGCTTTAAAATGACATAAAATACACATAATTTGGATAAATATTGAGAGAGTTATGAAATAATAAAGTTTAGGGACCTAAATGCAATAAAAATATGAGTTTCTATAACAAAAAGATCTAGGGCTTTTCTTAAATTATCAAAAGTTGCTAGGGTCTCTGCTGCATTTTACCGCAAGTGGGGGCATATGTGTGATTTCCAGAACTCTTGGGGGAGTGCTTGAAAAATATCCTAGTCACGTGAAAAAATCATGTGACTGGACCTAGCTGCGACTTAAAGCGTGGGGGCATCGACGCAAAAAGACCAAGCCACGTGCAGGTTGCACATGACTATTGTCTGGCTTGGGTGATGGCTCGATTCGAGGTGCCTACTTTTGTGTTGATGTGGTGCACATGGAGAGGCTCAGAACCACTCGAGGCTGGAGGCTCGAGAGGGTTCAATATGATGGTTGAAATGTGCCTTTGATACAGATCTAGTGGCTGGAGTGCTCTGATCCGGAGTCGTAGGATCATAAGTGATCTAATGACACCTGCTTGCTTTGGTGTTGGCCTCCTTCTTTAGCTAGGGTAGTGAGGCGACAGAGGTCCATAAGATGGTGGATCTTGGAGCTCTTGTTCCTTCTATAGGTGAACGATCTTCTATTGAGCTCGATGCGATGATCGTTGAGGGATGTGGCTCGAGCTCCAAGCTCCTCGACTTGGAGGAGGCTCTAGAGGTCGATGCGGCTCGAGGCGGATATGGTCTTGGCGGAGGAGATACTCCTCCTTGATGAGGCTTTTAAGGAAGAGGGAGATGGGGCTGTACTGTGAAGCTCTTTCTCCTCCCTTGAGGGCTCAACCAAGGAAGAGGACATGAGTTATGGATCCTCCAGGGGAACTGAAGGCATAGAATAGAGGAGGATCTGGCTCTAGTAAGAGCTCTCCTCCTCAGACCTCTTTAGGAAGTGTGAGGAAAAAGAAACCCAAAGCTCTTCTCATATGTAGGTGTCGCGAGGCTGATGTGCTCCAAAAGGCGGTGAGATCTGCTAGTTTTAGCAAAAAAACAGAACAATAGAAGAGAAGCGAAGCTCCACCTGGTGAGGCATATGAATGGAGCCAAGATCCGGTCTGTGCAAGGCTGGAGGGGGAAGACCTGTGAGATAGAGGGGAAACAAAGAGATAAGGGTGAGGTGAAGTTGGTTGACGGAAATGGAATCAGAGGTACTGAAGCTTTAGCTTCAGGTCCTTTGTGAGAACCTGAAAATACATTGGGTCGAAGGGGTTTTGGGTTTCACTGGAATCGTCAAAGAAGAAGAATAAATGAAGAAGGAGTGAGACTGAGATGCGAAAAGAATACATGGAAGTGGACTGCGAGCAAAGAGGGGCAGAACATATCGCCTAGGGAGGAGGTGAGGCTTTTGTATTTGCTCGATTACTCTAGTAGAGGATCACAAGGTCTGCGGGTGGAAGAGATGTTGCTTACACGACCAATAAGGGACCGTAGATCTCACTGCCTTCTCCTCATCATCGCCTAGAGATGGACTCACACCTATGCTGTCATCAGGAGTTCTGGGCTGGGGAAGAAGGGTGAAGTGGTGGATGGCTTGTCTAGATGGTGTGGGTGGTGATTTATAGGGTGATGATCGAGGGAGATAACGATTAAGGAGGGGTGTCTCGATGGGCTGGCGAAGGCGGCGGTCGATTGTGGGTTACATGCAGGTAGTAATGGAGGTTATTAATGGAGAGGAGAGGATGGGATCCGAGGTATAAGGTGTATACATTAAGTGGTTCGATGTCTATAATGGCTGAAATGGGCAAGTTGATTGGGGTCAATGGTGGACGGTCATTGATTGGTTGTAGGCGAGTGACTGGGTTGGAGAGAGAATGAGTGGGCGGGTGCTGAGATGGCCCGATCAGAGACCACCATTTAGTTGATGGTTGACCTATGAGAAGTAATGAAATGAAAATAGAAAGAAAATTCAAATAAAAAGGTGGTCAATAAAGTTATTGGTACGCATGAGATCTACAACTTTCATCAAGGACCTAAAAACAAAAGAAGTCATGTGTACAAAATATGGTTTTGTAGAAGTATTAATTTGCCAATTAATCTCCATATTTTTATTAATTTTTTATTTTAATTTTACTTTTTAATTATAATTAATATATATACAATATTAATCTAATTTATGGATTTTTATAAGTGAGAAAAAGGTGAAAATAAAATTGTATATGATAAAATATGTTCAAATATATATATATATATATTCATATCTTTTTTTATTTCTTGTGATTTTATATTTTTATGTATTTTAAATCTTTATGCCAAGTTAGTAAATGATTCAAAGAATGTAAATGAAAAAAAATCAAGTAAAAATAGTTAGTTTTTTTACATAAAATAATGAGTACAAATTCAATGACTTTAGGGTTTATTTACATACAAGAATTAACCCTAATTTTATGCCATATTAGTAGAGTTAATTACATCAACTTAAATGGCTTATTTAATGAGTTATCAAGGTGATTTCTAAGATCTTCATATAAAGTAGATGTGTCTTGGATTCATCACTTAGATATGTTTACTCTACTTCCGTTACTGAGCACTCGCTTACTCTGATAATATAATTTCTAAAAACCCAACACTCATTGGTAAGCCACAATAGAGTCGGTAATCAACCATCCAGTAGTCATTACTGGTTTAATCTCAGGTAGTTAGTACTTCTTTTTTATTCTTCCTTTTTATCTTGATGTACATAGACATGAATCAATGACAATTTACTATGTAAACTTTTATATTTTGAAAAGTCATGGTGCATAATTTCTTTATAGCATTTTATATTGCAACTAGTTTCTAAATGTTAGCCTTCATATTTGAATAAAGTTATTGCAAAATAACCAGATCTAGAAAATAGGAAAACATTTAGGTCTTTCCCGTTGAAGAAAAATAAACTTTGAGGCGAGTGTCAGCCTCGAATAATTGGATAGGAAGAGTGTTGACAATGATTTACTCAACCTCAGGAGAGGGAAAAATCATCTCAGAAAATATAGTCATTCTGAGTCCATTAGATTGTATGAGGTCGAGTGGAAAGATGATTCTCGCAAAAGAAATAAAAGAGCACGAATGCATAAAAAACAAACAATGGCAAACCCATACATGTTGATTCACATTAATGAAAGCTATAAAAGTCTAGCACAGTTAGATCATTTTGGTTTTTTCTTCTTTCATAATGGTGTACACATAATCATGTATCACTTTGTAACATAATGTTAGACATCAAGCAATCATGTTACACTTAGCTCTATTGTAGACTTCCACTTTTAACTCCAAATATTATGGTGAGTAAAAATATGTGATACAATTATTGCTTACTTATGTCCACCCAAGAGTTCACATGTAAGAAGGCTATTTAATCCTTATGGACAAAAAAACTACCTAGTATGATGATGCATAAAATTGATTGAGTTTTTAATTATTTAATGAAAAATGTGTTCAAGTGAAATGTGTGTCGTTGTAATCCAAATAATCCCTAAATCAATCAAAAGAAATTATTCTAAGAAGGAAAAAATATACTACTTATTTATCTAATATAGCTCCTAGGGTCGAACACAAGGATGCAACTGTTTTGATCTAGGGTTATTAATTTAGAAAATTTACAAAGATTTTCAATATTGGTTTCTGATTTTTAATTGATTTTTAATGAATATCATGGATTTAAAAGGTTTTTATATTTTTAAAGAGTTTTTCATTATTTTATAATTTTTATATTTTTGTAACTTTTAATTAGTTGATTTTTAATTTTGAAAACAATTTATGAGTAAATATAAATAAAAGGGAAAATCAAGGTTTTTGTATTTTTCTAATATAACGAAAATACTCAAAAATACTAGAAAAAATCTTTTTGTGTTTTATAGAATTTTATACTATTTTTATGATTTGATTATATTTTTTGATTTTTTATGGATTTTATTGAATTAAAACTGTAAATACTGAATAAAGTGAATATCAAGCTACTATTTTGGATTTTTAAAATAGATTATAAAGAAAACAAATTGGAAATCAATTTTAAAAAGAAGAGATTCTATTAAGCTTTAAAACAAGCCAAATTATGTATTTTTCTGATTTTTCTTTGAATTTATATAATTTTTATAAAGTTTTCTGTATTTTTCAATTTTTAGTTTTTCTAATGGTATTTTTATCTGATTTTTGTATAGGTGATAAAAGATAATAAAAACATCCACTGTAATTTTTTTATAATTTTCAAAGTATATTAATTTTTTTATGAATTTTTAATTAACAAACATAGAAAAATGTGATGTTTTAGTACTTTAAAAAATGAATAAAATATTTTTCAAAATAAAATTTATGCAAGTTAAAACAAGTTAACATGAGCTTACATTAAATTTTGTGGATTTCTAGAGTAGATTAGTTATTTGATCCAAGCTATTATTCAAAGTAATTAAAAACAACAGATACAAGACTGGAATGTATTTTACAGAAATATTTAAACTAATTATTAACAAGCAGTTAAACTCAGGGCTTTTTTTGCAAACAATCCAAGATAACAGATGTTTCAACACGTGAATTCAGGAGGTAGGGACTTAATTACAATTTACAAAAAACTTCCCGAGCAATGAACACCAAGAAAGCTCAGGGCTCTTTATTGCAAATTCACCAATTCACACGTAACAAAACACGTTGCACAAACAGAGGACTAAAAAGCAAATAAAAGAAATAAGAGTGTCGCCAATGCAATTAATCCATCAATATCCAATCGACATGTGGCTTAAGATGATTAATTTATAATCCAAGATAACACGTATTTCAGCACGTGAATTCAGATTGCAGGGACTTAATTACAATTTACAAAAACTTTTCGAGCAATGAATAACAGGAAAGCTCAGTGCTCTTTATTGCAAATTCACCAATTCACATGTAACGAAGCACATTGCACAAACATAGGACTGAAAAGCAAATAAAAGAAATAAAAGGCCCGACAATGCAATTAATCCATCAATATCCAATCGACATGTAGCATAAGAGGATTATAATTAAAAGAAGGGAAAAGGGAGTATGCTCCCTAGTTGTAGCCAACTTACATGCTCCCACCCCTTTTTCCCTGTATTTTTTTTATTTTTCTGAAATGAAACCTATTGGAATTTAGATCACAATATGTCACCATGGTGTCATTCAAAATTCAACTTAATTCGAGACTTCCATCCCCTCCATCAAGACTGTAAAATTTTAACGGTCTCAGAATTGCTGAAATTGACCCCCTTCAGATGGAAATCATAGGAGTTTTTGTTTCTGATGAAATTGGAATGACATGTTCGGGGGATATAGTTACGAATTTACATATTTTTATTTTCAAAAAAAATAAAAAATAGGGAAAATAGAGGTGGGAGTAGACAATTGGCTACACCCAGGGAGTAGCCTCCTTTAACCCTTAAAAGAATATGTGGGGTAGAAGAGTTATTTCAATGAGGATGTGTGCTAGTCACGTGAATGTAGGGATGACTGAGATCAACGCCTGTGGATTTGATCTGATGGCTCAAAATTGGGTGCAAAGCGATGATCAGGATCAAATCTAATAGCTCGGCTCTTGATTAAATGGATTAGATGATGTCATGAAGAATGTGGTTGAAGCTCGTTTCAGATGAACTTTAATCACGCCAGTCTCCTTCGATCTAGATAAGAATCTAACACTTATGGCCTGAATCTGCTCATGATATGATTCCACTTCAACTGAATGGTGTAATCAAGGTCCATGTCTTGTTGATTAGAGACCTAGTACTGCTCATCCTTCTCTGTTGTTGAAGCTCACGCTAATGGATAATCGCCACTCCAGGTGTTCCTCTTTGTACATGTAGATTGATTGATGAAGCTCAAATCTTCTATAGCCTTGGATGCACATTATTGACAAGGAATCGAAAGGGAAATGAGGTGGATCCGATCTCCTACATGTGGTGGATTGAGATCTGACCTCAGATCTGATCTGAAGATCACATCCAATGGTGAACATGCTGCGAGAGAAGATGCATAGAAATGGAATTGATCGGGTGAGGCGATGGTCGATCAGATCAAGACAAATTGAAGGTGGGAGACCTCCGATCGCATAGGATCAGAGACCTGGAGCTGAGTTACACTATAGATCTAAACTGACAAACAAATAAAAATTGAGAGCTACATCTAAGGTTACCCGATGAAGTGGATTAAATAAAGTGGTGACTGCCTCAAATCTAGTTGCGAGAGGTTGGAGAGGATGCTCACAGTGAAGGAACTTTGGTCATTTATGGATCTCACCAATTAGCCCTGATCGAGCTCCTTTGATTGATGTTGCAGCTTCTTGTGATGAAGCTCCAACTCCATGAAGAATTCAGGTGGAAATTAGGGGTCGAAGATGGATCAGAGATGAAAAATGGGGACTAGAGCTTTTATAGAGTTGGTAAATGGAAAATTTCGAAATGGATTAGCATGTGTAATCTGAGGTGAAATAAACCCAAATTATTTAGATGCCGATCAGAGTTATTCATGTGATTGAATGGAGAAGGATTCGGGTCTGGAGGAGGGAAGGTCGAGCAAGAAAATTATGGGAAGAAGGCAGATAGACAATTTTATTCGGGCCCAAGCGCAAATGGCTAAGTTGACCTGGGTGAACAGACCCTGGTCCAACCAATAGGGAACAGGTCCGGATGTGGACAAACACAAAAAGACAATAAATAAATAGAAATAAATATAGAATAAACAGAAAATGAATCTAAATTAAAAAGTTTTCAAAATAAAAAATGTTTATAAATTGATAAATTAGTTTTTGGTTATTTTTAATAAATTTAATAAGTTAAATAAATATGCTAACATAATTAGAAAACCTTATTCATGGGTATAAACTACCTATATATACAACATACAAAATTTTAATTAATTACTTTTACAAGTACATTATTTTATATTTTATTTATTTACATTTAGAAGATTTTAAATATAATTTTTTGTGAATTAATTTAATAGGTTAAATAAATATACATATGTATAATATAGGTACATGATACCTATGTAATAAATACAATCATTTATATTTGATTATGTTTATTTTTATTATTTTTATTTGTATTTTATATAAATAAATAAATAAAATATGTACAAAATAAAAAATATAATTTGTGCAAAATATAAAGAATTAAATAAATAAGTATGTATGTATGTATAATATGGACACATAGATACAATGGCACTCCAAAAAGTCAACTTTCACATCTTAACTCCAAATGTTATGAAACTACTTTAATTTTAAAGATTATTTTATTTTGAACACAATGAAAGCAAGTTTGAAACATTTTGAGTTCATATAGAGTAGATATTTATCTTTCAATTCTAGCTTTACGACTTTTTCAAAGTATTAAGCCTTTTTATTCTATATAAGGATTATTTTTGCAATTATTTTTATTATTTAAAGTACGCTTTTATGTACAAGTTTCAAGAAGAAAATAATTTTATTTGAGATCGAATTTAAGATAAATAAAATACTACATGATATATACATTATGAATAGTTATTAATATATACAAGTGAGATTTATTTTTTGGAGTTTTTATAGATTAATGACCTTATCTCCCCCTACTTTATTCCTTGTCGATTAGGTCAAGTCTTGACCTACACTCGAGGTCAGGACCAGTCTGTATTTATTACATATATGCAACCTTCTTTTTCTTTTCTTATTTATTCTTTTATTTTGGTATAAATGATAAATATATAATATTAACAAATGATGTTAGATGTTAATTGATGAGACATTATTATTCACATGTGTTTTACTAAGATTTTTAAGCCAAAATGAAAGAATAAAGATGATGAATTGGTGGTTCATCACTCCCCTATACTTTACCTTTGTTAGTTCCATAACACTTATTCCAAGAATAAGTGAAAGACAAAAAAATAAAGCAAAAGAACTTAGAACAATTTTGATTTTTAAACTATTATTCATAAAATCAAAGTATGGAACTCGTTCAGACCTTTGGATTATTATTTTATTGAAACTTATTGGGAATAAGATTTGAGAGTCAACAACCTTTAAGTTCCACAAGTATCTATTCATTTCACCTCAACAGTCAGGTTAGAACAAGTCTTCATACGCAAAATATTATGACTATGAATCTTGTACCGTGAATGTGAAATATAGCTCCCCACATCATAAATGACAAAGAACAACCTTCTCTAGCATGGTGACCCTAATTCCCCAGTCTAGCTACTCTTTCCTAGAGGAGCGGGGTGTTTCCTTCTGAGTTCAGGTACGTGTTGTGTCCACAATCGAATGGATGAGAAGATAGAAGAATGAGAAAAGAAGTAGAGTTTGACCGGTGCAGTCACCTCTACTTCTGAATCTTAGCCATTGTAGCCAAGTCTCCACTAAGATATGCATGTTCTATGAAGTTTGGACCATTGTGGTCATGTATATATTTGGTGTTTGGCTTCTTTTTGGTAGAAAGTATTGTTGCATTGCATTGATCTTTTGTGCCCCAATGGATATAGAATCTTTTTCCCTTCAGGTTTTGGGGTCTTAGAAAAATTGTGCCAACATACCATCCCTCTTCCGAAGCTTTATCTCAACCCACAACATCCCGAGTTTAGATGTCCATGACATTAGACTAGTTTGGGGTGCACTGGACACTTATATTGATTGCATATGTTTTCATTCGTGTGTGTCTCAAGCTAGTGGATTCTGTCCCTCACCACCTCATCTATCTTGAGCTATTTGCAACATGCTTGTCCAAGTTAGGTCATTGTCTAAAAGAATTATGCATGTGTCTAGAAATATTCTACTTAGACCAATCAAGATGATATGTGAACATAGTCTTACGGACTCAAAGAATTAAGTTGCTCGACCTGAAAAATCTCAACTCTAGTTCCTACAAGGATTCTCTGAAATTAAGTGAATTAAGGTATTCACCGATCTCTATTCTTCGGACTTTATTCTAGATTAGTTTAATTCCCAATATCATTATAAAAATGAGGATGCAAATGCAACAACTTTTATTTTGAAGTGTATTTATGATTTAAGCTTTTTATGTTGTTTTTAAAAAATTTTGCCAATTTTAGGAGTTTTAAACTTTTTCAGAATTTTTATGTATTTTTAAAAGAGTTAGTGAATTGAATGTATTTACAACTATTAACAATAGTTATGTACATTCACAAAGGATTTTATATAAATATATATACAAGAATTATACAAGTTTTATGCAAGAGTTGTATTTATAAAATAAATTAACTACAAGTTTTATTAACAAATTTTACAAAAGGATTTTATTTGCAAGTTTTAAATATGATTTTATGAAAGAATTTTATTTACAAAAAAATATTTATAGACATAGTTTACAAGTAATTACGTGTTTTATTTACACGAATTACAAAACTAGTTTACAAAAGATTTTTATAAACATTTTTATTAAATCCTTTAAAAAATAATTTACAAAAGATTTTACAAAATATTTTGTAAAGAATTTTAGAAAGTTTTACAAATAATTTTACAAATCAATTTTCCAAATGTTTTATTTTCATACATTTTACAAATAGTTTACACAATAATAATTTTGTACATCAAATAATTTTATGAAATATTCTACAACAAAAATGATTTTACAAAATTTTACTACAATTTATACAAAAATAAATTTATAAATAGTTTACAAATACTTTACAAAAGAATTTACAACATGTTTTTACAAAAGATTTTTTACAAAGAAATTTTACCAACATTTCTATTCCAATTTTATTAACCATATTATTAAACAACAAAAATATGAGTTATGGCTAAAGTATATATACAATATATTTGACACCCTCTATAGTTAGCTCGAACTGTGTCCTCACAATGACCAAGAAGCGACAAAGGAAGACATAACCCGTGCTAAAAATAGAAAGGTGAAATAATTTATACTACAATGACTTAAAGAATAAAGAATAAAATAAATAGAAGTCAGTCATCCCATCTATACTTATGATCAATAATCCTAATTATAGAAGATTGTACAAATAGGGAAAATCAAGGAAAAGAATATACAAACTCAACGACTCTACTTGACCCCTCTATACTTAGGGTAAAATACCCCTAAGTATAGAAGGGAATATCAACAGTTGAGGGACAAGTGAGAGAATAAATGAGAAATGAAAGGACATATATTACCTATCCTATACTTAGGTTAAAAATTCCCTAAGTTTAGGCAGCAAAAACAAAGATAATAAAACCGAACAAATATGAACAATGCAATGTTAACACCCCCTAAACTTAGGATAAAGTGTATCCAAAGTATAGAAAAATCCTAAGCAAGACCTTAAATGTTAAATGAAAAATAGGAGAAAGAAAGAAATAAAAGAAAACACATATGTACAAAGGGAAGGACGAGAATCACTTAGGTATGAGATGCAGAATATGAACAATAAAGGACACATCTCATACAAAAAGAATCGGGGCAACCTCAACAGTCAGTGGCTCATGAACAAGAAATGGTTTCAAACGTTGTTAGTTAACTCGAAAGGTGGATACATAAGACAACTCAAATATGTTGATGCTACCATTGTCATACACCTTTTTGACTAGAAATAGGCCTTTCCACTTGCTTCGTAATTTCCATGGAAATGACTTGAGTCTTGCATCGAATAGCCATACTTTATGATTCATCTCAAACAATTTATGGACGATGTGTGAATCATGTCATTCTTTTACTCTATCTTTGTAATGTAGGCCACTCGAGAAGGATAATCTCAAAATTCCTCCAGGGCTGCCAACTCTGCTTTCCTCTGACCTCCTACGCTCTATGGATCTAAGAAAATCTCTGTTATTACCCACCATGACTTGTGCTTAATATAGATAGGTAAGTGGCATGTCTTGCCATAATTGAGTCAGAAGGGAGATGCACCCAAAGGAGTCTTGAAGGAAATCTTGTAATCCCATAGAGTAGAGTTCAAAACCTGAGACTAATTCTTTCAGTCTGGGTGGACAACCTTCTGCAGTATCATCTTGATCTCCTGATTTGAAACTTCAGCAAGACCATTTGTCTTTGGATGGTGCGGAGGAGACACCATATGGATTATATCGAACACGTTAGCAAGAACCGGTACCTTATCATTGATGAAATGGCTAACCTCATTCGAGATCAGAACTCGAGGAACCCTGAATAGTGAAATGGTTTGTCTCTTTAGGAACTTGCAAACTGTGTTTACATCAACGAATCGGCAAGGAATAGCCTCAAGCCAATGACTAACATAATACACGACCAACAAAATGTACTCAAATCCTTGACTCTTAGAGAATGAGCCCTTAAGATCGATGCCCCATACATTAAAAACCTCACAGAAGTGAATGGGTTACATCAGCATCATGACTTTATGTCCACAGGTACCCATCCTCTGACGATCAGTACAATTCTTCACAAATGCATCGACATCCTTGAAGAGAGTAGGCCACCAAAGACATGATTGAAGCACTTTCTGTTCCATCCTCCTTCCAGAATGATGTCCTCCAGCCTCCAACTTATGGCAATACATGAGAACACTTTGGTATTCCTCCTGAGGACTATGCCTACGCCAGATACTATCCTCTCCTTCATGATAAAGGGTGGGTTCTTCCCAATGGTACAACTTGGCTTTCATGAAGAAAGTCTCAAGTCGTTGCCTGGGCCAACCTTGTGGAACTTTCTTAGCAACAAGATAGTTCACAATGTCAACAAACCATGGAAGTGAGGTAACTGTAAGTATTACCTAATCTGGAAAAGTCTCGGTGACGGATGTAGTGATCTCAGAAGTCTCAGGATGCTTGATTCCAGAAAGATGATCCACCACATTCTTTACTCTAGGCTAATCTTTAATTACAATGTCAAACTCCTGAAGTAGAAGGATCCATCTTGTAAGACGTACCTTAGAATCCTTCTTATCTATTAGGTACCCGATGGTGGTGTGGTCAGTAAATATATCATTTTGGATTCTAAGATGTAGGACCTAAACTTGTCCAAAGCAAAGACTACTGCTAGCATTTCTTTATCTATAATAGTGTAATTCTGATGGGCAGAATCCAATGTCCTGCTAGTGTAGTGAATGTTGTATGGAAGGTCATCCCTCCTCTGCCCTAAAACAACCCTAATGGCGAAATAGTAGGCATTCCTCATGATCTCAAATGGGAGAGACCAATCGGGTGGCTAAAAGAAATGTGTATGTACAACCATATTCTTGAGAGTTTCAAATGATGTATTATGTAAGAAGATCAGTAAGAGATCGGGCAATTTTCTTGAAGTCCTGAAGAAACCGTCGGTAGAAGTCGGCATGCCCTAGAAAAGACCGCAATTGCTTCAGATTGGATTGCAGAATAAAATTCTTGATGATATCCACCTTGGCCGGATCCACCCCCATGCCCCTGTTTGTGAAACCCCATATTTTTGCTATAGTTTTTGGAGTATTTTTCACATTTAAAATTTTAAGTGACCATATTATTTCATAGAGCTCATCGAGATCTTTCCAACGAGCCCAAGAACATCAAATTCCAACATTCCTATCCCAAGATATCGATGTTTTAAGTTGGATAATCAATATCTATATATGGATCCGAACCGGATCTGAATTTTGGATCAATTTTCACATCTCCTTCTATAAATAGGCTATGATACGTTGACCACTCAAAAATCTAACCACCACCATCCTTCTCCCTCATTTGGAGCACCACCACCCTTGTCGGATTTGTTGTCGGAGAGTTGTCGTCAACATCAGAGAAGGCGCTTCGATCGAAGATCAGTGATCACCGTCGCGTAGGAGAGCTTGAGGTCACCATTGTACGTGCATTCACACTACGATCGACCGGCAGAAATATTGTTTCCATGTGAGAGGAGATCCCGAGGGAACATCCTCGGAGGTAACGATGAAAACCTCCATCTTGTTGTTGGTTTCCATGCATTTTCTTGAACCTACAAGCTTGAAAATCTTTAGAGCCTTAGAGATTTTGTAATGTGATTAGTAGGCAGTTATTGATATTATATTGTGCATGCATAACTTTTATATATACAACAATCATGTTCGTAACATTAGATCAATTTCCTAAACCTACTTCTTTTAAGGATGTGATCTATAACCATTGATTTTATCTTTTAGATGCTTGAATTGCTAACAGATTTAATCACAATTCACATCTTGATTTGAATCAATGTGAGATACGGGATCATTCGTTGGATTATATCTAAAAAACCTGAATGTCCATTTCTCTATATTACAATTAGGTTTCCATATCATCTAAACTGTAGCATGGTATATATCATACATAATTGAAACATAAATCGTATGATTGTAAGTTTGTTTTGAGTGGAATGTTGGGAGGTGACATGTTTTTTTATATTAATAACACTACCTACATCAATCTCCTACGTTGCAAAAAAACGGATAGGAAACAAAAGGTCGAATTACAACTAAAGGGCAAACAACTTAACCTCGATGATAATGGAAGATTTAAATATTATTATTATTATCATTTTTTACATTATCATCATAACAGAACTGCATTTGAGTTTTATTCTCCACTGAATTGAGATGCACATCATTATCTATATATATATTCTGTCAAATAGAGAAAAATGGAGCTTTATCATGCTATTGAACCTTAATCACATGTGTAGGTAAGGCCTCTACCATGAAATGTAACCGAGTCAAGTACGTTAAGCATAGTTTTTTTACCAAGTTAGATTCATTAAAATAAATTCTGAACAATTAAATACTCACAGCATTAAGCATGCATTATAAATGTAATACTGCCATGCAATATTTAATGTTATTCACGTTATTCTATATCCACACATGCATGTACCTTGAAGCCTCTTAAGTCTCACAATGAATTCTTTTTGTTGTTACTTAGTATATCAACAACTTTTAAAGGAGGGGTCCTATTTCATAGAAATAGTCATTCGGTGCAGAAATTATAATCCTCTAACATGATATTATATTAAGCACGCAAACTGTTGTTTGGGATAAAAGATAGATGTTACTTATGGTACACTCTACTCATGATGTATACACATTAATTAAAGAGGCTATCTTCGAAGATACCAAAATATGAAATATATTTGAAATAAAAATGGAAACAGTACGAATGAAATTATATATGCTATGGAAGAGTTACAAACTACTTGTTTAATCACGCAATGATTAGTTACTGTTAGATTAAATCTCATATATTATATGCATCCACAAGTCTTCTTCTAATGGACACATCGCAAACCGGATGCAAAGAAAATTGAATTGAACTTATACTGAAAGCATGTATATTGTGGGGATATTATGGTTGGATAACTATTAAATATCATTGGTCACCGGTGTAAGCTTTTTGAATTTAAACATACTACTAGCAGTACTTGTTAAAGGTAATTTGTTGTCCTTTGCATTAGATTTCATAGGAATTGGGGGATGGAGTAGGCATCGCAAGTGATTGGGCATGCACCCTTGGGCCTCGAGTAGATACCATGAAGGTTGTGACTCCCATGGATGAGTTAGGTGATGTGTTGCACCTAGAAGTCCAGTAGCATCCATAGTCGCTCGAAAGAGTTAGCAGGTGATGCGATTGGCGTTCTTGGTTTCACACTTATACACGATATTAGGACTCAGAGTAGAATTGGGTGTGGTTGCATCAAATTCTATTTGGAGTAATACTATTGTGAGAGGTGTTCCAAGATGTGGTTTGAAGTTAGAGAGAATGGGATTATGATCCTTTTTTCTGTTCTACTTGCACAAAGTGTTGGACATGCAAGCCCACGGCGAGCCATATGCAATAAATGTTATTGCGAATATCATTCCCTGATCTGAAATGAAGAATAAATAATTTGCATAATAGGTCCCTTAGTCCAATTAGGGTTATGTACCATGGCCATCTTGATGATCATACAACTGTTGATTCAATTATTAAATCATAGAGGCTGGTGCTTGGATGAATATCTAAAGAGTTAGATTGAGGACTCATCAAGCACCGTCAAATGATTGTTAAGAGATGATCTCCAGCCTAAGTAGGACATGGCAATCCTTTCTCAATTAGGTTGATATCTAACCGACCTCTTGATGCAGGTCCTCTGCATAGGAATAGAGATTCCGAAGTGTTACATAAGTTAGGTCAAAGAGTTGACTTAACGAGAACGAGATAACCAAAGCCCTATGTTGTACGCTATCATGATATGGGCACGCATCCGCTGACCGGAGACAGATGTGTTACTATATGTCTGAGTATGTACATTTGGCAGACCAATAGATTGATGACCTAACCAAGGTCTATACACCGGCGTGCTAGTGTGCATATAAGGGCATATGAGTAATATGATCTCCCAAAGGGATCATACAGGTTCATTACTGAACCGGAAGACATGAGCTCACTCATGAGATGTTGGGAAGATCAAATTCCGTGCACGGTCGTCTCGCTTTGGAAACTTGACTAAATTTGTAGGTTTGATATATATTTTTGAAAAGAATATGATCAACACCTGGGTATGATATATGCTTTTGGAAAGTATATGATCGATACCAACTCCCAATAGTCAGATGAGAAACTTAATGATAAATCCCTGAAGTAGACAGTATAAAATTGATCTTATAATTCGGGATTATTATGGGTGTTCCAGTATGTAGGATGTACGTATATTGGAAATACCTGAGGGTGATGTAATCACAAAAGGTTGTATAACCATAACGCTTCCATTCCCAGGGAGTGATTAAACGGGTCTGGATTTTAGTGACTCCTCGCAGTAGAGAAGTAATCTAATCTTAGTCCAAATGTTGGATATTGATCTGAATGTAATTCAGATGCAATGAGAAGATTAGATTTGCGGTCTTGATTTAATCAAGCATATATGGGAGGCCCGAGATCTGGATTTGAGATGTGATCTCAATATCCAAGTCACTATACGTGGAACAATACAATCGCCCTGTCCTTATCTCCAAGTATTCGCGGAGAAAGCGCATTATCCTTGAAAGAGTTAGGGATAATTTCATTGTTGATATATGTATCCAAGCATTGAGTAAATTGGTAATTAAATGTGATTTAATTATCATGATTAATATGAATTTGATTCATATTATAAAGAGAATTATCTTAGATAATTAGATGTGATTTGATTATCAAAGATGTAAATAATATGAATGTGATTCATATTATTTGGGAACATAAGAATAGAGATCCAAGATGATTAAATGTGATTTAATTATCATGGATATGAATAATGTGGATAGCACTATCCATATTAATCATATATATTATAAATGTGATTTATAATATATAAGAGAGAGCTATTTGTAATTTACATTTGTTAATTAAATATTGATGTGAATTGGATTCACATTGGACATTAAATTAAAAATGTAATTTACATTTTATTTTGGATTGTGAATGTGATTCACAATTTTCCAATGGCAAGATTACAATATTCACAAAATAATTATGAATTATTTTTGTTGAATAATTTACAACAAGTGTTGTCGTAAATCTTGGAGATTTCCATGGAATAATGTAATCTCATGAGATATCATGAGATTACATGAGATTGCCACCAAATCCCATATTATGGAAGGAGGAAATCTTCATTCCAATAATCTCCATGATTGCTTGATTTAATTTGGGATTGATTTATATTGATTTATCAATATAGATTTAATCTAAATTAAATTAATTGTTGTTGATTTTTACCAACACAAATCTTAGCCATTAAAAGAAACACAAATCAATGAGAGTCATTGGATTTGTGTTGCCCATGGATTGAGATCCATGGTTCCCAAAATATTATAAAAGGTGAGGCACCCCTTTGCTCTTCTTTACACAATGAGAACATAAGTCTCTCTCTCTCTTTTTCTCTCTACGCGTCAGCCCTCTCTCTTCTTCTCTCATGGCCGTCCACCATGGATGTCCTAGAGAAGTTCTCTATCGCCGCAGCGTCATCGTTATGCTGCCCGATCGTTTGCTCGTGGATCTCTGTCTCCTTCGGTGCGTCTCGCTCATGAAGAAGACATCGGATCTCGTGTGTTGAGATCAGGAGATCCGCCGCTTGGATCATGAACATGGATTGCGAGAAGCACGCGATTCATCCCCACGCTCGCAAGCGTCTCCTCCGTCGGATCGGACTTGAGACAGGAGGTCTCTTCGTTTAGAGACTCGATCACAACCACGCTTCAAGAGCTAATCCCATTACTTGTTTGTGGTTTAGATGAAACGATTCGAGAAGTGTTCTTGGATCATGTGGTTTCATCGCATAAAAATATTAATTTCCGCTGCATAGAACAACTAGTCTGACTAGTCGATCTTCGTCGTAGTCGATACGATGCTCACGCTTCCGTGATGTGCTTGAGTAAGCATATCCTTCAAGTGGTATCAGAGCCTTAGGTCGAAGGTTTCGGATACAATCCATAAACCTAGGACGACTTGGGTTCGTTAGGGTTGCAAAAGTTTTATCGCATTTCATTTTTGCATCTCTGTTTTGTGATTATTTTCGGCCTTGTATAAATTATGTAAAGACGAAAATAAAACTTGTATTTTATTCCCCATTAAATAAGGAAATCGTAGGATCAGAGTTTGCGTGATTTCGAATCCGTTTGCTCAAGTTATGATCAAATTAGTGAACATGTATCCACTGTTTCTGAGATTGCGAATCTCAACATAAATAAAGAGTTAATTACGTTAAGAAACGCTTAAATATACGTGCAAATTATGTAGGTTCTGTTGTAAATTAAATTAGCAAACTTTGGAAATTTACTTTGCTTAATTTGGATTTAAATTGATTGAGATATAATAATTTTAGTAAGTGGGGGTCACTGCTGAAAATTACTTTCCTAATCAAGAACCTTGTGATTGTCATTTAATTAATTAGTGAAATTAAATGGTTTAATTTTCTAGAATAATTATAGAAAAATATTTTTGAAATATTTGATGATAAATATTTCCTTAAATGACATTTCCTTAACCAATAATTGATTAGATATGATCTAGATCACGATTGGTTACACAATCTACTTTCCAACAAACATGTTGCTTGAATAGGATTTGGGATTTGTTTAGCAAATCTCATTATAATGTTAATCAAAAATATTTTGATTATTATTATATGGTATAATTTCGATTGAAAAACCGATGATCATCTCAAGTACAAAGTGATCTATTTTGCATTATCCTTTCCCGAGGCGGATATGGTGTCTAGTCGGGGAGCATTGGGGTAGCAGGTTGCACCGTGTGCGGTCTGTCCCACTCCCGCCAGTACTGGCCATGACAGCGGGTAGGGTTTGTATAATGCTTAAGAAATCATGATGTTTTTCTAATTATTAAAATTCGAAGTAATATGTGTTTGAGATAATACCGAATTCAAGTAATGATAAAGAATGTTTGTTGGATATTAATTGGATCATTAATTTAATATGATTAGATTAATTGGCATTCAATTAAAACTAAAACACTCTATTATTAATAGAGTTGTTATTTCCCTTGGAATAATTGATTATGTGAATATGATTCATAATAATTAATTGGAATTTGAACAAGGTATGGAGGATCACATAAGTGACATCCATGGTCTCCCGTCAAGGCGAAGGGTTCCGTCGTCAGATATTGTATGTAGGAGACGCATGTCTGAAGTGACAGCTCCTGCATACAATTCATTTGGATCGGGCTCTTCGCTTCTCGAAAGAGTAAGGATGTATGCGTAGTAACCCCAATATCGGGTCCTCATATTATTGGGGCGATATTGGATTGCGCATAGCGAGTTGTATTCTGTTAACGGTTGGTTCAATTAATGACGGGTCAACATCACCTTAGGGGTGGTGGGCCCGGGAATTAAAGACCAAATTGGGAGATGCAAGTTGGACTTGCAAGGCGGAATGTGTTCCCGCTTCTTTTTATCATAGTTACATGTTCTCATATTATTGGGATGTGACAAAGATAAGGAAGGAGATCTCAGATCTTGCTTTAGATATATTGGTAAGTATATCTCTTACATTGAAAGTGATTAAGGGAATGAACTTTCAATGTTGACAAAGCAAGACAACTTTGATATAAAAATTCCTAAATCAAAGAAAAATGTATATATATATATATATGCAAATTTCTTATTTCAGATAATCCTTCATTAATCCCAACTCAATACTATACTCAATAATAACCAGTAAAATATCATGGATTGGATCCATGATTAAGATATAGCACTTGCAGTTGAACACATATTGTATGTGGTTTCAAAGTGCAAATTTCCTCATATCAATGAGGAATGACAATTATAATAGACGATAGGACTTCAACCGATGAGAGATCAAGACTATAGAGACATACAAACCCTAGGGTTTGTATGTCTCTATAGTCCTGATCTCTCATCGAATGTACTTTGGAAGTGACATGTCGATGATGATCGTAATTGTCAAATAATCCTTATAAAATTCTAAAAAGATGTTCTGGCATACATATGTGCTCTCGACATTTAATCATGAATGATGTGGTTCTCTGCATCATGGTGGCTCTATAAGAGATGATGTATTCAAATTGTTTGAGTACCTACCTGAACCAATATTTTAAGAGTTTAATTGGATGTAGATACGATGAGCATCATCATTCTACTGTCTATACTCTGGTCATTCATGATGCTTCATATAATTCATATTGTATGAACTGAATGAAGCATGTATAAATGTTGAAATTTATTATATTGAAATTTTTGATTTCAAGATAAGAGATCCTTTGTCTTGAGCAATGGTTGCTTATAGATAAAGGGAGAGCACTGGAAGCATGGGTTGGACCCAAGTAAGAAGGAAAGTCAAAAAGTTGACTGTACTTCTGTGACTTCCATATGACATCCAATGAGTTGGATGAATGCCAATACTGCAATAAGTTGATGTGTTGATAGTATGACTATCAAATCTATCTAGAATTCTTAAAAAAGGAATCAGATAGTACATCAGAATAATCTACATATAATCATTGAAATTGACTTACTTATTTGATAAGATAAAGTCTAATAATTGTATCTCAATCTTCTAATGACACTTGCAATTGGTTGCATATGTATTAGAATATTAGAAATTTGATCTTAAGGTTTAATGGTCATCCATGTTGAAACTGATGCAATTGTTGCAATAATTTTCACTGGATCAATAGACTCCATATTTTCAGTGGGAGCCCTTAGTCTTAGAGAATGTCTCTGTGACCTGGGCATTAGAATACACTCATAGTTTATTTCTAAATGTTGGAAATAAACATGAATTCTGGAATAAACCTATCATACAGAGTTATGATGGATATATTTCAGATAGTAATCTAACATCTAAGTGGACTCTACTAAATTAGAAAATTAATGAATTGTTCATTAACATTTCTAATACTGAAATTAAACCTTAAAAAGATCAATAGGAGGATGAAGATCATTTGAAAATGATATGGCATCAAGCCTTGGATATTTGTCTATCGATGAGATCAATGTACTAGTAAGAGATGAAACTTTAGAATGTCTAAAAGTTCAAATCTTACATACTTGTGAATATTGTATTCAAAAGTAAAAATGTACAATACACCCTTCCTTGGAATGGTGTGGGATGTCAAGGTATTCAAGATCTCATGCATATTGATGTATGCGAATCATCTATATCAGAATAGACATTATGGATATGTGATATCTATTGATGATTATTTGTGATATGAGATTTCTTCTCTTCACTTAGAAACCTTTGAAATGTTCAAAGATTTCACAAGTTTGGTTTAGAACCAAAGTTTGGAAGGAAGATTAAATGAATTTGATCTAATCTAGGTAGTCAGTGCCTATTAGATGAATTCATGGAATGCCTTATAGAGATATGAATGTCATTTCTATCTCAATCCTCCTAATAAACCTAAACTCAATAAGAGTTGTAGGGAGATACAATTGGATCATGTGTGACATGATATGATCAATGATGAATATTAGCATAATTATCTATTAGTTTCCAAGGTATATATATAGTAGAGACTACAATATATATCCTTAATAAGGTTCCATGCAAGTAATCTGGAATCTGGCACTGGAGAGTGCTACTTCATTAGGAAAATAAAGGATGGTATTGGATACCTACTTTGTGACCTTGAGATTCTTAAAAGATCTCATCTTTGAGAATATAATTCTTATAGGATGACTCTCTTGAGAATCAAGATGAAAATGAAGTAAAGGAACTCATTTAATCTTGAGATGATAATGAGGCTCCTGGAATCAGAAACTAAAAAGAAAATTAAAGACACTAATACCTCTTCAAATAAGTTTGAAGATGGATTCCATGTGTCGGTTGAATCTGACAATGATCTGACTTCATGTGATGAAGCTCCTGAGGATCATGACATGGAAAGATGGATGTTAGCAATAAAAGTCTAATGTAGACTTCATATACAAGTGTTGTATATGGACCCTCAAGGATCCACCTATATGGGTAAGACCCATTAAGGTGTAAATGGATCTTCAAGAGAAAGAGGAAACCTGATGAAAAGGTAGAGACCTTCAAAGTACGGTTTGTGGCCATGAGCTGCACACCGAAGAGAAGACATCGCTTGTGATGAGACTTGCGCTCCAGTGACCTTGCTTTAACTCATCAGAATATTGCTAACCATAGCTACACTCAAATAAGCTTCTTGTAGTTGGAATATTGGATTTGATGAAATCATAAATGTTATGGTTTCAGATAGAATCTTGATAAACCATATGAAGCTTAGTGGGAGTGCCATTGTGTTCATCGTGCTAAATGTAGATATCCTAATCATTTGGAATGATCTAAAGATGATAATAATAAGTGTTTTATAATATGGTTGTTCCATACCTTGAGATATGATCTCAAGTATACCTCTTAGATCTTAGTTCTGAAGTTGTTCAGAAGAAAAGAAAATAGGGTATTGAGACCGCCACATTAATGTTATACCTTGGACATTTCCATGGAAAATTCCAAGAAAGGATTCTTTCCCTCAAGATATGGTACTGACCTATCTAAAGGAATAGTACCTCAAAGAGTTGAGGATGTGAATGCTAAAACTGCTTGCCCTTGTGCATCCGTTTCGAGAATCCGAGTATATGCTAGATATGTACAAAAGCCAGATGTCTGCCATGCAGTGGGAGTAGTAAATGGTTGCTGATCCTACTATGGTGATTAAACACTTGATTGTAGTAATAACAATATCTTCAAAAGATAATGAAACTTAGAGATAGTGATCTCAAAGTCTTATCTTCAAAAGTTTAAGACCTTGTAGATAGTGATCTATAAGGGTCTTAACTGTAGATACCTTAGGAGATAGAGATCTTTAGGAATAAAGGTAATCTGATAAAGATTATGGACATACTGGTTATAATAATTATCGAGCTATAGTGTCAAGGACACTATAACAAAATTGAGCATTGGTTGCATAGGATGCAACATTCGCATTGGATGCGAGCACTGTTACTAGGGGATATGCAAGTACCATAAAAGGACTTGGCGTAGTCTCTTGGGAACAGAGTGACTGATCAGCTTACCTAGCTATTTTCCAAATAGCCTATGATTGTCACATGAGTGTGGGTTTAAATGATTAGCCCACTAATGTCTCTTTTGGCTAGTGGGAGATTGTTGGACATGCGAGCCCACGGCGAGTCATTATGCAATAAACGTTATTGCGAATATCATTCTCTGATCTGAAATGATGAATAAATAATTTGCATAATAGGTCTCTTGGTACAATTAGGGTTATGTACCATGGCCATCTTGATGATCATACAGCTGTTGATTCAATTATTGAATCATAGAGGCTGGTCCTTGGATGAATATCTAAAGAGTTAGATTGAGGACTCATCAAACACCGTCAAATGATTGTTAAGAGATTATCTCTAGCCCGAGTAGGAGATGGCAATCCTTTCTCATTTAGGCAGATATCTAATCGACCTCTTGATACAAGTCCTCTGCATAGGAATAGAGTTTCGGAGGTATTAGATAAGTTAGGTCAAAGAGTTGACTTAACGAGATAGAGATAACCAAAGCCCTATGTCATATGATGTCACGATATAGGCACGCATCCTCTGACCGGAGACAGATGTGTTACTATATGTCTGAGTATGTACATTTGGCAGACCAATAGGTTGATGACCTAACCAAGGTCTATACACCGGCGCGCTGGTGTGCATATAAGGGCATATGAGTAATACGATCTCTCAAAGGGATCATACAGGTTCATTACTGAACCGAAAGACATGAGCTCGCTCATGAGATGTTGGGAAGATCAAATTCCGTGCACGGTCATCTCGCTTTGGAAGCTTGACTGAATTTGTAGGTTTAATATATACTTTTGAAAAGTATATGATCAACACCTGGGTATGATATATGCTTTTGGAAAGTATATGATCGATACCAACTCCCACTGATCGAATGAGAAACTTAATGATAAATCCCTGAAGTAGACAGTGTAAAATTGATCTTATACTTTGGGATTATTCTGGGTCTTCCAGCATGCATGATGTACAGGTTTTGGGAATACCTGAGTGTGATGTGATCATAAATGGTTGTATAACCATGACGCTTCCATTCCTAGGGAGTGATGAAACAGGTCTGGATTTTAATGACTCCTCTCATTAGAGAAGTAATCTAATCTTAGTCCAAATGTTGGATATTGATCTGAATGTGATTCAGATGCAATGAGAAGATTAGATTTGCGGTCTTGATTTAATCAAGCATCTATGGGAGGCCCGAGATCTGGATTTGAGATGTGATCTCAATATCCAAGTCACTATACGTGGAACAATACAATCGCATTGTCCTTATCTCCAAGTATTCGCGGAGAAAGCGCATTATCCTTGAAAGAGTTCAGGATAATTTCATTGTTTATATATGTATCCAAGCATTGAGTAAATTTGTAATTAAATGTGATTTAATTATCATGATTAATATGAATTTGATTCATATTATAAAGAGAGTTATCTTAGATAATTAAATGTGATTTGATTATCAAAGATGTGAATAATATGAATGTGATTCATATTATTTGGGAACATGAGAATAGAGATCCAAGATGATTAAATGTGATTTAATTATCATGGATATGAATAATGTAGACAGCACTATCCATATTAATCATATATATTATAAATGTGATTTATAATACATAAGAGAGAGGTATTTGTAATTTACATTTGTTAATTAAATGTTGATGTGAATTGGATTCACATTGGATATTAAATTGAAAATGTAATTTACATTTTATTTTGGGTTGTGAATGTGATTCACAATTTTCCAATGGCAAGATTGCAATATTCACAAAATAATTATGAATTATTTTTGTTGAATAATTTACAACAAGTGTTGTTGTAAATCTTGGAGATTTCCATGGAATAATGTAATCTCATGAGATATCATGAGATTACATGAGATTGCCACCAAATCCCATATTATGGAAGGAGGCAATCTTCATTCCAATAATCTCCATGATTGCTTGATTTAATTTGCGATTGATTTATATTGATTTATCAATACAGATTTAATCTAAATTAAATTAATTGTTGTTGGTTTTTACCAACACAAATCTTAGCTATTAAAAGAAACACAAATCAATGAGAGCCATTGTATTTGTGTTGCCTATGGATTGAGATCCACAGATCCCAAAATATTATAAAAGGAGAGGCACCCCTTTGCTCTTCTTTACACAATGAGAACATAAGTCTCTCTCTCTCTTTCTCTCTCTCTCTACACGTCAGCCCTCTCTCTTCTTCTCTCATGGTCGTCCACCATGGATGCCCTAGAGAAGTTCTTTATCGTCGCAGCGTCGTCATTATGTTGCATGATCATTTGCTCGTGGATCTCTGTCTCCTTCGGTGCGCCTCGCTCGTGAAGAAGACGTCGGATCTCATGTGTCAAGATCAGGATATCTGCCGCTTGTGTCATCATCATGGATTGCGAGAAGCACGCGATTCATCCCCACGCTCGCAAGCGTCTCCTCCACCGGATCGGACTTGTGAGAGGAGGTCTCTTCATTTAGAGACTCGATCGCAACCACACTTCAAGAGGTAATCCTATTTCTTGTTTGTGGTTTAGACGAAACGACTCGAGAAGTGTTCTTGGATCATGTGGTTTCGTCGCATAAAAAAAATTTAATTTCCGCTGCATAGAACAACTAGTCTGACTAGTCGTTCTTCGTCGTATTCGATACGATGCTCGCGCTTCCATGATGTGCTTAAGGATCTAACCATATCCTTCACAAAGTTCCTTAAAGGTTTTACTCAAGATGACAAATAAGTTCCCACGTAGCAGAGGCCCGTGAGTCGCGTACTTGCATGTGCTAAAGTAATACGAGAAATGATCCATGATCGAATATTAATAATTGCAATGTACACCATTGTGAACTCGAATCAATGGGAAGAAATATCAAGATCAATGTGGTAGTACTCAAAGATGATTAAATTACTAAATAAAATTTAGTGATCATGTAACCTCTTGTAAACTAGAACAATTCGGTATATTCCAATTTCTACAATATATGCAAATGTCATTAGATAGAATTAGGTACACATGCCTTCCTTATTTCTGCATTATTTATTATAGTGCTTGTCTCGTTACTGGGCAATTGCTCATAACGTTACCCTCGTGTGAACCCAACAGGTATACATGAGCAACAACCATAGAAGTAGAGACTTTTGAGTAGATTAGACCTTTCACGTCATCTTGCACCATACATGGCATGATTTACTTAGAGTAATTATTTATTTCCACTTTTTTATGTTCTATTTGAGAGAAATGTAATGAGATGTTTGGAGAGTTTCGTCTGCAAAGTTTATAAGTATATGTTGTGTCTCATTTCGTGTACATGGACTTGGTGATTATTATCAATGAGAATGGATGTTGCATTTTACCTTCCATTTTATATTAATCTCCTATTGTTATATATATTTAAAATGTTGATCTAATGTGCATCAACGGGTTTGCTGAGTATCAGAGATCTTGGGCATATTTGGACCATAGGTCCGACGCTCTCGTCCTGTCGGTTTCGGTAGCCAGAGGAGCGGGATGTTACAAATGGTATCAGTTCCCGATACTCCATTCTCTCTTTTAAATATTAGATTATCAATGGGATTTGAAATATAAATATAGCGACAAAGTCTTCTGACCTTGGCAAGTCATGTTTAATGTGTCCATTGTCTCTCTAACCATGGAAATAATTTCTAATATAACGATTCTCGCAGGCAATCATGCTGCCTCGTATTGACCCTGATGTTGCACACCAGCTGGCTTTACTAGTTAAGGTTGTGCAAGATATACAACAACATCAGGAAGTATTGGAACAGAGGCTCCTTGAAGAGCCCTCGGTTACCCTTGTTAATTCAATCAAATTATCGATCAAATCAAAGGTTAAGTTCGTTGTAGTAGGTAAATCGAGACTTCGTCAAAAACCACTCAAATTTAATGGATATTCAAGTTTAAGCGGTAGATTTATTTTACTTGGGCAAGCCCAAGGTCGAACTCAAGGAGGCAACTGTCTCCTTAGGTAAATTTTTAGTTAATTTAGAGATTTAATTTTCAGAAAAATATTTTTTTGGTCTTTTTCTAATTTTTTATGCAATTAGAGAAAAACAATGCAAGTTCAGGCCAAATTTACAAGTTAAAATAAGAAATATAATCAAATGGAGTCTAAAATTAATGAAATTTGGCCAGATGATGGAATGCTATGAAACTAAGTGTCTACAATTTTTGGAATTTTTAGACTCTGTATGAATTTAATATGAATAAAATATGAATGCAGGGCAATGTTCGCAAAATTAATTTTAATAAATACCAAGAGACATTATTTTTAGATATAAGAATTATCCTAAATAGGTCTAAGTAAGAGGAATCCAGAAAATTAATAAACCTAAAAATCTATGTGAATTGGACCTATTAAAAATCAATTAAGCAAATCACTGTTTGATTTATTCAGGCCTCGTGATGCGTGTAAATGCAATGATTTTTGGGCACAGTGTAGAGTAATTTATCCTAGGCCTAATGTGATTTTATGGGTATTTTTGGATCAACAAAGAATTTAATATTAATTAAAAGGCAAACAATGGGCAAAATATATCAAATTTCACCAACATAATATTATTAAATTCAAGATGGCTCACAAAAATAAGACACATGTCACACAAGATAGATGACAAGTTAAACTACAACATGCAATTTTTAGAAATTAAAAATGATGATAAATAAACACCTAAATATGTGTGCAAAGACATGGGCCAAAATACAATACAGAAAATAAAATTACTGAAAATAAAATGTGCGTACAGGGACTCAATTGCAAATACCTATAATGCTAGGGGTATGAATGCAATTTGTCCACGAGAACACATGCTCCTCACATGGCGCGCCTGGTAGGGACCAAAGTGCAATTTTTGAAACTTTCCAAAGCCTCTGTGCAAATTACCTACCCCTCACGTGAGAGACTCGTGAAGCGGCTAGGCTCGGACGACGTTGGAGGCTCGGGTAGAGGCTCGGTTGGCTCTGGAGGTTTGGATCAGCTTCGGGACAGCTTCGGTCACTCCGAGCCTAGGGTCGGGGAAGAGGCTCGGAGTCTCTACATGGCTGCGGCTGGATCGTCAGATCAGAAGTCAATCTAACGGTGTTGATGGATGGTGACGTGGCTCGATCAAGGACCGTCAGACCAGGGAGATCTAGCGGTGGTAACTGCTGATGCGTGACTTGCTACGGTCCATTGGATTGCGATCAATCCAACAATATCTAGAGGTTGATGGCTATGCAACGTGGCGTGACGCGGTCCGTTAGATCAGAAAGATCCAACGGATGCGGGTGCTGGTCTACATGTCGAGACGAGAACCGTTAGATCACGGTAGCTGGAAGCCTTCTTCTCTGGTCTGCGACCTCCTGCGGTAGACTTGGCGGGGCTCCGGCGATGATGCTCTGGCTCTACCGCCTTCTCCCGAGGACGTGGAAGCTTGCCGGCGACCCCTTGATGGCTCAGGTCAATTGTGGGAACGTCAGGAGTCTGCTGGAGGGTCTGGAGGCGGCTGGAGTCAACTGGAGGCTGGTGGAGATGAAGCTTGAAGCGGCTCCGGTATGGGGTCCGGCCAATGAGGATGAAGGTACCTGCAGGGTTAGTCTGTGCAAGGAAGCATGTGCAATGTGCTCGTGGGGTGAGTGTGAGTGCAGTGAGGCCTGGAGCGTGAAGTGAACGGTGGCTGATGGTCCTCCTCTGCTGTGGCAGCGGAGCCTTGGTTGGAAGGGGGTGCGAGTGTTGTCTGAATGAACGGAGCAGAGCGTGAAGGTGAGAGCTCCAAGGCGGAGCTCGGTGGATGGTCGAAGACGCGTGAAGATGAGAGGAGAAGCGGAATAAATTCTGAGAAAATCGACATGGAAGAAGATGAGAATGGAGAGGACAATGGAGGATGCTACCTGGGGTCTGAAGCTCGGGGAGGAGCTCTTGGTCTTCGCTCGAGGGTCGGCAGCTGGCCCGAGCTGGTGCAGCTCGTCGAGGAGGTTGTGGCACAGCAGCTACACCGTGGATCTCGCCGAAGAAGATAGGGTCGTCGTCGCTCGATTTCTCTCCTAATTGTTGTGACCAATAGGAGGATAGGAGCTTGGGGTATCTCTCTGCAAGGGCAAATGCGGTGGAAAGTTGCCGGTGGTGGAATATTTAAAGGGATAAAGTAGAGGTGCATGTAATGGGGGCTACGAGGTTCGTGGAGCATGTGGAGCGACGTGGGCGAGTTTCATGGAGGTTGTGGAGGTCGGCGAGGGTGAGTGTGGTATGGGCGACGTTGTGGAGGTGATAGGGGGTGAAGAAGGTGGTTGGAGTGGAGCCAGAAATAGAAAGGGGGCGGAGCCGTCACGAGGTGGGCGATGTGGGTGAGGCTCCTACGAGAGGTAGACGATGACTTCTTAGCTGTTGGATCTAGTGATCCAATGGCCAGGAGTTGGGCGCGAGGAGACGGTCCAGATCAGATCGGGGTGGTGCGATCGGAGGGTGTAGAGAGCGCCATGTGGCATGATGGGAGCGCGGCGCTAAAGAACGGTGTAGATTAGATCAGGAAAAGGATCGAAGGGTTGTGATTGAGCGTGAGTGAGTAGGTGGGATCTAATCATCAAAGCGAAGATCCAGTGGCCATGAGTGTGCCACGTGGAGTGATATGGTTGAGGTAGGCGTTAACGGCCGAGATGGGATCTGGGGGAAAGATCGGATGGTTGTGGTGCGTTGCGGAATGGAGGGCAAAGATCAGGAGAGAGGATGACTGATCGGACGGCTCCTGAAAGGGGGTGCGTGGCGGGCAATGGAGTGGGCACCGTGGCGCAACCAGAGGGCGTCTCGTGGCCCAATTTGGTTGGCTGAAAAAAATGTGAGATAAGAGGGACAAGAAGGCCGAATTTGGAAAAATTCAAAACATGAAAGTTGTAGATCTCGATGAGATCTACAAATTTTATGTTGACCAAAAATAGAAACAAGGTCAAATAAAGTAATAAAATACAAGTGTACAAATATATATACATATAGCGTACAATGGGGTCCCAAAACCCAAGTTTTGCATACGAGCTCCGCTTTATATGAAACTGGTCTCATTTTGAAGGTCTCTGAATGTGTATTAATTTAAAAGTGAGTAGACCTAGATCGGAGGCTATAAGAGAGAGAGATGTGCACTCTAAGGTCATCGGTCCTTAACTTGATTTGGGGTTTTATTGGGCAATTTTTGGTATTTTTCTTGTATTATTTGTCAGTAATATATATAGTATAGAGTGAATTTATGGGATTTAGAGTTAGTATAAAATATATACAAATAGGATGAATTTTACAAGTGATTTGGGCTTCTCATTTAATGCATATGCAAATGCTTAAGATGCAGATGTTATCAATGCATTCATGAATGCTAATTATGCAATTTTTGTGGAAATATGCTCCTAATTACTCGGGAACAAGGCTCTATTTTCAACTTTAAGAGTGATGAATCACGGATTCATCAACCCCCTATACTTAAACCTTGCTCGTCTCTGAGCAACTAAAATGAAATGCAAGAGTGAAATGATTTTGGGTTCCATACCAAGGTCATGAACAAAAGTTGGAAATGGAGCTTGACTTGACCTTTGGATTAAGTGTGTGGCGGAACCTCATTGGGATCTGAACTTAAGACCTAACAGACTTCAAATTCCACAAGTCTTCTAATCAAGACTCCTCAATAGTCAGGTCAGAACAAATTCTCAAACGCAAATTTCTGATGACTATGATTCTTACTTATACTATGTAAGTGATAAATAGCTCTCCACATCAGAAATGGCTAAGAACCAGCCTCCTCTAACAAGGTAACTCTAATTACCCGGTCCAGTAACTCTTTCCTCGAGGAGCGGGGTATTCCCTTCTAAGTTCAAGTGCGACCAGCTCAAGAGGAGGGGGTGGACAAAAGAATGGATGGTAGCCAGTGTAGCTACCTATCCCGGGATGCCTGACCAGTGTAGCCAAGTCATCTAGCTGCAGAGTTCTTGCTAATATACATACTCCGACATGTATTTTATTTTCACTTTGTCTTGTCTTGTTTTTTTGGAGTTTTTGCATTTTTTTGTCAAAATATACAAGGTGTGGCATGTACATCAGGAGTTTTTCTTCTTGAGTCAGTAGACTATCCCTCTTTTGAAGTATTATTGCAACCCACAGCGTCCCGTCTTTAGACGTCAACACCACCGGACTAGGTTGAGATGCACTACCCTCCCTAGAGGAGGACGGATGTTTCCACCCGTGTGCTATTCCAAGCTAAAGGATTCCACCTCCTCACCACCTCATCAATGAAGAGCTATGTGCATTGTGCTTGTCCAAGTTAGGTCATTATCTAAAAGAATCATGTGTGTGCACGAGATATTCTACTTAGACTAATCAAGATGACATGCGAACATAGACTTGCGGACTCAAAGAATTAAGTCACTTGACCTGAGAAATCTTAACTCCAGTTCCTATGAGGTTCCTCTGAAATTAGGTGGACTAAGGTCAAATCAAGTCCTTCCTTAACATCTACTCATAACTTGGTTCAGAACCCACTAGCTTTTCACTTTGCATATGCAAGATATGCAGATGAGATGTAGATGACATGCTATGTAAATGCAAGACTCTTTTTTCTTTCTTTTCAGATGCAGAGATGATATGCATGAGTAAATAAGAAGCCTTTGATTTTGATTTTTCCTTTTTTTTAACTTTTATGACAAAATATACAAGTATATTACAAATATCTGTGTATTTTACAAAAAAAATCCATTTTTACCCACCCTGTAATTATTATATAGTATATAAAAAAATATGTGAAAGTACGAGCTATGGGTTAGTATATATGTAATCTATACACACCCCCTATACTTAGTGTGTGCTATGTCCTCAGAGCACGAAAAGCGAGAAAGAAGTCATAGCTCATGCTAAGCGTTGGAGAGCAAAAGGAACAAAAATGCATAGAAGTCGTCCTGTCCCCCTATACTTAGGCTCTGGCAGCCTAAGTGTAGAAGAAGATCAAAAACGAGGCGGACGAGGTCAAGAGGGGGAGTGGATGAGGATACATGATGGGCATCGGTCCCCCCTATACTTAGGCTCAGGTCAACCTAAGTATAGGACGGAAGGGAGTATGAGGACCGGTGTGATTTGGAGGATGTACAGTGAATAGCGTACAGACTCAGGTGACTCTCCCCCCCCCCCCCCCCATACTTAGGATCTGATCATCCTAAGTATAGTTGTGTATGAAATATATGAAGCTGGGGCGAGTGATTAGAGTCGCGGGAGGGAGGGGAAGAATATACAGGAATGGTGGGTATATACAAGGATCGTGGTTTAAACCTTTCTAGATGTTGCTGATGGCGAGAGCTCACTGCTGCAAGGTCTCATGTGTGTCTCTATGTGTATCTGTTGAGTCTATCTCACGCATGAATACAATCTCCTCAACATGGACTAACTATTCATTGGGTTCGACGAAGTGCTTCAGCAGTTGTCCACTGACTAGGAATGTCTGTGCTTCATCTGTGAGATCTGAGATCTCAACACATCCACTATCATGCACAGCACAGACTATGAATGGGCCCATCCACTTGGATTTCATCTTGCCTTGGAAAACCTTCAGCCTTGCATTGAACAACCATACTTTTATCCAGGAACAAAGGTCTTTCGTCGGATATATCTATCACGCCAACGCTTTATTGTATCCTTGTACACCAAACTATTGTCATATGCTCGGTTTCTGACTTCCACAAGCTCATTCAGATCCATCTCTCTTTGTTTCTGCCCTAGATGTGTGTTCTAGTTAACCTTCTTGATTACCCATTCTGATTTGTGCACTAATTCTGTGGGCAAATGGCACGGCTTCCCAAATACCATCCTGAATGGAGAGGTTCCTAACGGTATCTTGTAAGCTGTCCTATAAGCCCATAAGACTTGATCCAAGATCTGAGACCAGTCCTTCCTGTCTGGGTGGACAAGCTTCTGCAATGTATTTTCTACCTCCATATTCGACACCTCATCCATGCCATTGGTGTGTGTGTGGTAAGGACTAGTGACAGGGTGCTCGATGTCGTAATCCTTCAAGAACTTTCTTCACATCTCTGTTTACGAAGTGGCTACCCCCATCTGATATCAACACTTTGGGGATCCAGAACCTAGAGATGATGTGATCTCTAATGAATTTACAGACAGTCCTGTTGTCTACGGCTCGGATTGGGATAGCCTCCACCCACCTTGACAGACAGTCTACCGCTAGAAGGATGTATTTGAATCTGTGGCTAACAGGGAATGGGCCCATGAAGTCGATGCCCCAGGCATCAAATACATAACAAATGATGACAGGCTGCATCGCCATCTCATCCTTGGAACCAACGGTTCCTCCCATTTGCTGGCATACTGGGCACGACTTTGCAAAGCTGATCGCATCGCGAAACAGAGTCGGCCAATATAAGCCACACTGAAGTACCTTCCATGCGGTCCTCTTCCCGGAGTGGTGTCCTCCTGCATCCATACTTTGGCATAAAGTAAGGACACTCTGATATTCCTCCTGAGAAATACATCGTCTCCAGACACAAACCGGTCCTTCAAAGAAAAGGATCGGATCCTCCCAATGGTAATGTCTCGAATCCGACTTCAGTCGGTCTATGTGGCTCTTGGGCCAATCTTCGGGAACTTTCTTGGAGACAAGATAGTTCATGATATTGGCGTACCATGAGAGTGAATCGACAACAAAAATCGACTACTCAGGGAAGGAGTCTCGAATCAGCGTATCATCAGAAGTATTAAGATCCTCGAGACAGGAGAGGTGATCATCTACTACGTTCTTCTTTCCAGTTTATCACAAATGTCCAAATCAAACTCTTGGATAAGTAGAATCCACCTAAGAAGGCGTGCCTTCGCATCCTTCTTTTCCATTAAGTATCGTAGCGTTGTATGGTCCGTGAACACAACTACCTTGAATCCAATTAAGTGAGATCTGAACTTATCCAAGGCAAACA